>CM040429.1:47590844-48925502 GCA_022702705.1 Papilionanthe hookeriana x Papilionanthe teres | reverse complement strand
GGGTTCAGAATGGCTCTCCGGCTAGGTTTACTAGAAGGAATTTTCATTCTTATGATGACTAATATTTTAGTCTGGAATATCAACGTGAGGGCTCACCTCAAATCGCTTCGTAGGTTATAAAGTATGGTCAGAACTTATAAGTTATGGTTTTTTGTTATTTTGGAGCCTCTTGTGAGTACTAACAAAAACATAATTAGTAGAAAATTCAGTATATACAATTTTAACTATAGCTGAACCAAAAAATTTTGACTATTTACAAGGAAGGAATTAAGTGTTAATATCTCCATTGATGACCCACTATTTCTTCATTTCTATTTTAATATTTCCTTGTGTAAAGGGTCGACCACCATTGTATATGCCAACTGGAACCACTACTTGAGATTAGATCTCTAGGGTAAACTAGAAATTTTGAGTTCTTCTATTATGGATAATTGGCTAGTTGGATGGGACTTAACATGATAACAAGTAAGAAAGAATTGAGAGGTGGAAAAATACAGGTGACTAGTTTGATGAATAAATTTAATGAAACCATTATGGAAGTTCAGCTTTTGGATCTAGGCTTTATTGGCCCAAGTTTTACATGGAGGAGATGGAAAACCTTTGAAAGAATAGACATATTTCTTGCTAATAAATTCTAGCTTAACAATTACCCCAGTATTAAGGTGCATCACCTAGCTAATTTATGCTGTGATCACAGACCAATCCTCAAAAGTATTACTTTCACTCATAATCCCAGATTTTCACAATTCATTTCCTCAATGTGTGGGCAAGTCATATGGACGTTTTGGAATTTGTAAATGCTCAATGGAGTATGGATACTAGGTGAAATCATTTGGAAAGTCTATGGAGGCTTGATAAGAAGTTAGTTGTTGATCTGAAGCAATGGAATGGAAATCTTACGGATATTTCAATAATAAAATCAAAATAGCTGAAGAAGAAATTATAAGATTGAACGATTTAGATTTAACTAATAACTCATGCTCAGAAAGTTTTACTAATGCGTTTACAATCTAAATTATACCATGGACTGTGAGGAGGATTATTCTAAACAAAAGGTTGGGAAAAAGCATTTTTTGAGGCTGATAAAAACTTAATTTTTGTTCAATGTATGCATCAAAAACAAGTGGTGGATCAATGCAATTCTTAAAATTTCAGTTTCTGATGGTAGTTATCTTATAAGTCATGATGACATCATGGTTCATGACATTAATTTCTTTAGGAATCAATTTTCTAAAGTTGATATCAATCTCTCACTCATATAGAGCTTTTTTAATGACACTTATGAATATGCTAAATTTTTACAACAAGCTGGTGTTCCTAATGAAACTGAAATTCTAGAATCATTAAAGAGCATGGATGGAAACAAAACAGTTGGTCTAGATGGCTACACGACTCATTTTTATCAAAAATTTTGGAATGTGGTTGGTAAGGATGTCGTTAATGCTATTTAATTCTTCTATAATGGCACTCCTACATGCAAACCTTTTGCTACTTCATATATAACTCCAAAACAATTTTTTAGCCTCCACCATGTCTAAAGTAATTTGTAAAGTGATGGTTGGTAGATTGAAGAATCATTTACTACATTAATTAC
Source organism: Papilionanthe hookeriana x Papilionanthe teres (assembly GCA_022702705.1). Lineage (NCBI taxonomy): Eukaryota > Viridiplantae > Streptophyta > Magnoliopsida > Asparagales > Orchidaceae > Papilionanthe > Papilionanthe hookeriana x Papilionanthe teres. The sequence continues at coordinate 48,923,908 of CM040429.1, read as the reverse complement.
TATGAACCAATCTGCCTTTACTCAAGGTAGAGCTATTATTGATAATAATCTATTAGCTATGGAATTATTATGTGATCTGGATGCTAAAAGTAGAGGGGCAATCTCATTGTTATGTAGACATAAAAAATGCATATGACAATATTAGATGGGTATTCATCTTAAAAGTTCTTAGACTAAGAGTTTTTCACACTTCCTTTTGCAATTTGTTTAAATCTTTGTTGGAGTGAAACTTCAGTTAGGTGATAATTAATGGATAGGCACATGGCTACTTTACTTTTGGGAGAGGCATCAAATAAGGGGACCCTCTTTTTCCCATTTTCTTTATCCTAGTTTTTTATTTTTTTTTCTAAGCTTATTAACAATATTTTTAATGATCATCCTTACATTCAATATAAAAATAAGGCTAAGGTGGGGACATCCAATTTAGCCAATGTCGATGATGTGGTTATAGTAATCAATGCATCTAAATGTTCCGTAAAGAATGCTTACTTTACTTTATTATCATTTCAGGAAACTTCTGGGTTGACTTTAAATTTGAAGAAATGTTAGCTCTTCTTTGGGAAAAAAGTGAGTTTACAAGCTTTACTATTACTAAGTTACCTATGATGTATCTGGTGGTAAATTTCCTTATGGGGAGAAGGAAATAAATTTAATTTGTTGTTGTGGTGGAAAAAATTGGGAACATAATTGGGTAAGGGAAAAACTCTTTCCTTTCTTATGGGGGGAAGAATTACTCCACAGAAATGTATTTTAACATATATTCCAATTTATGCTATGTAGGTTCTAAAGTTAAAATCAGGTATGCAAGTTACGCTCAAAAGGCTATTCAATAATTTTTTATGGATTAAGCATCATAATAACAAAATTCGGGCTTCCTAGAAGCTAATGTGCAAGGAGGTTTGGTTTTAAGAAATTGAGGCATATCACTTGGGTTAACTCTGTTCTTTTATGGATAAAATTTATGAATACAAAATTTTTTGGGTTTAATTTATTCACAACAATTATTTTACAACATTGCATCATTTAGAAGTTCACCCCAAAATTGGGGATTCTATTACTTGGAAGGGTATGCTTAAAATTAGGAATGTGGTTAAATGTATTATCCACTAGAAGCCTAGAAAATGACATCTATCAATTTTGTTGTATAAATGGAAACGAAAAAGATCTCATCTCCTTCTTCTCCGAAAGAAGCCAAGGTTTACTGGTTTCTAACTTGTATTTGGAGGATGGTTTGAATTTTGATATTTTGAACTATAATTAGATTAAGCTACTTCCATCTCTATTTCCAAGCAACCATTTGATAAAACTATGAAAGATAATATTGTTTTAAAGAAAGATCTTAACTGTTCTATTTCTAAATACATTTCTTCAAACTTCATACATGGCTTGTCATTCATCCGGGGGCCCATGATTTGGCACATATGTCTTACCCCCACAAGGGCCGTTTTTATGTGGAGAGTTATGCATGCTATTTTACTATTCTATGACATTCTTAAATCGAGAGGTTCGAGGATTACGATATCAATATATTATTTGCATAACTTAGGGGGAGAGGGTAAATCATGTTTTCTATGGATGCTTTTTCTCATTAAGAACTTGGAAGGCTTTGGTAAATAAAGCATCAATTATTAACCCTGTTAGAGTATGGGTTAATTTATTACATTGTAGAGGAAAATGGTGACATTTTTTTTACAAAAATCACAACTTTAACTATGTTTCATTCATTCCTATGTGGTTCTTGTGGGCTACCAAAAGCTCCTATAAGCATGAAGGGACTTGTGTTAAACGAGAAAAGGTGATATCTAACATATTCGAATATATTCATAAAATTTGAGAAATCCTCAAATTTCAACCTTTTTTTTCTTGGTTGGGATGCCTGGTTAGGTCTTTTTATTTATAATGTCGCTAAAATTTCTATGGTTTTGTAGATCAAACCTAGTTTCCCATAGATTAAGGTTAGTAATGTTGGTGTGGGCGGAGTCTTTAGATCTTATTCTGGTGTAATATTATGTTTCTTTTCTTCAACATTTCTGGCCACATGTGCATTATCTGCTAAAACCACTACTAATTGGATGGTTTTATCTAATGTTATTAAATTAATGTGTAATTTTTTACAAATAGAGGTGGACCCCTCCACTCTACTAGAGAACCTAAATGGTAATACCCCTCCCTGATCTTTAGAGAGGGTATGTGTATAATTCAAAACCTATTAAAATTAGTAGTTACCATTTGGAGCTACACTCTAAGGGAAACTAATTAACCACCGGATTATTTGGCTAAATTTCTTTGAACTTCCAAAAAAATATTTTGGATTCCAACCCAAAAAAGTATCTCCACCTTTTCTTACATTGTAATAATATGAACCTCCCCTATATTAGAATTTTTTCACCGTAACCAGGATTACAACTGTTATCTTCCTAGTTGTTGTTGCTTTCTTTATGATAATACTATTATTGAAATGTTTCTTTTGATCTTTATCTACTGGTCTAGGGGAAACCTGCCATCGTTTGATCATTTAATGTTGTTTTCTTGTTTTGTTGGTTATGTGGATCTTCTGGTTATCCACATTTAAATTTTATCATGTCATCAAAGTTTATAAGGCTGACAGGTAGTCTAAGGTTGGTTTCTGATGATATTAACTAATCCCCAAATATTTATGCTTTCGTTTTTCACTTTATATTTCTTCTCAATTGTAATATCTCTTTCTTTCCAAAGGCACCAAAAACTTGACTCTGAAGCAAATAAGAATTATTTTTTAATTATTTTATAATATGAGATTCTACACAAGTATACATATCGTTTATCAAGTAATATAGGACAATCTGATTAAGCCCTGAGATATTTTACCCACAGTGAAATGTCTAAAATTTTAAAGAGAGCAAAAAAAAATATTTACTTTTTGAAATGATTTTTTAAAGTATGTTTTAAGATATAAAGTTTTAAATTTGTTTTTGATATTTTCTTTTTTTGAAAATGCAAAGCAAGAAACTAAAATTAGCAAGACTATAAAACCATATATGAAAGCAAATAAAAATGTAATATGTTTTTGCTCTTTCAATGAATTAGTAATAATTATACAATTTTGTTGTGGAAATATCTAAATGTGTTGTGCCAAATAGGAGAAATTATATTCTTTACTCTTACTTGGTTCTATGAAGAACATGGGTTAATTTGAAGTTTTGAAGTTTTGTAGATGGGTTAGGCAGGGAAGATACTAGCTCTCACTCTAGAGTTCCCTCTTCTCCCTCCAACTATGGGCTAACATCTCATAACAAAATTTAAAAAATCAAACCAAATTAGGGGCTTTAGCTTGTTACTCTAAAGTCCTCTAATTTTACTCCCCGTTAAAAACATGTCTACCTATTCATTTGCACTCAACCATATGGATTACAATTCTCAACCATACAATTTAATGTGATTCTCTCCAATTGTTGATTGAGATAATACCACATTGGTTCTTACATATTCTCACAAAAAATTTTAACATCTTAACTGACCAAATCAAGAAGTAAATGAAGTGTAAGGTAGTGAATCATCACAAATTCTTCCAACATTAAACATCTATACTTTATACATCTTCCTTTCATAATTTAATTACTTCTTCATTTAAAAGGAAAAAATAAAGAAAACTACTCAGAACTCATGGAGAAATCACAAGCACAATTTGATTTGAAAGTAGAATTCATAGTGATAACACATTAAGTCTTACTTAAAACCAAATGTAAAAATAAAGATAAAGACTTATCTGAAAATCCCCTCCACAATAATCTTGAAGTTCCTCTGAAACTTCTGATTTCCACTAAAAAACTCCTTAGAGGTTGGCACCCAACTCTAAAGATTGACTCTCCTAAATTCAAATACAAACTATGATAAAGTAAAGTGGAAAAGTAAAGAAAGTATGGCAAGAAGAAGACTATCTCTTCCTCACTCCTTTGAACCACATCAAGCTTTTCTCCAACTTCTTCCACCTATACTTCTCTTCAAAACTCTTCTTTTTTATCTTAATTCTTCCTTTTAATAATTCTTAAAAAGGTGCTTTGGTGTCTCTTCAAATTATGTCCAAATTCAATCTATCTACCAAATGATGCACCTCTTCATTTGAATTTACTGCCCATAAGAAGTTATGGAAGTTTAAACCAAAAGTTAATTCAAACACCACTTGAAAATTGCACCAAATTTGATTTAATTTATATTTTTTTAAATGTGGCGTCTATGCGCCAGCCATCAGCGCTTAGCCGTTAGAGGCCAATTTTGCACACTTCATATTTTTGCTCCATATTTGATTCTTTTTTTGCTTCTTTCATCATAATTAGTCATGTTAATCATATCTGTAAGAAAAATACAAAAATATCTTCCATTAATGTGCAATATCATCAAAAATAGGTATGAAAATGTGCATAAAAATACTTTATATTTTGGGTGTATCATTTACACTGCTGTTTTATTTAGTTACTATTATTATCTACAAAGTTGTTTGGTTTTCTGGATGAAGATATTGGAGGCTTTTGGAGGGTGTTACAGAGGATTTAGTATAGGCAACAAATACAATTTATTTTTAGGGTTTGCTGGTTTATACTATTCACTATGTAGAAAGCATGATATTGATTGTTTATGATAGTTTTCTAGTTTACAGTAACTTTATTTCTCTACATCCCATTAGTAGTTTCATCTGAATTTCAAATATATTACACACTAGTGCTCTCAGACTCCATATTGGTTATATTTGTATGTGGTTTTAGCCTGTTTAGTACTTGGAAAGATTGTATGTGGCTTGGGTTTTTTTAACTATCTTACAAAGTTATTTGGCTAATGCATTATTGTGTTCTCTGCAATGTGTATATCATAATTGTACTAGGTCACTATGCAAATATTGTTATTTTATGGAAATGAATCTTGTCTTCCATTGCATTTTTTTATCATACATAATTTGACTGGTTAGTTCTCTGTGTTGCATGCCTAAATTGAATGCAACAAGTTTCCTCCTCACAAATGAAGAGATCCAAGCAAAGATAAAGTGCACAAGTATACCTTTTTTTTTCAGTTTTGTTGTTTTTTTTTTGGTATACTTGTATTTGATTTTGGAGATCTTTGTTTGGGTTGAGCTAAACTTTTGGTGGAGGAGTCCTATGAGTGAGTGATATAATTTTTTAGATTTTGGTAGGAGATTGCTCCAACCACACAAAATGTACATTTACTTTTGAAGGAAAAAAATTAAATCTGAGTTTCTTTAAAAAAGAAAAGAAAAAAAAGAACTAAATGGGTTTGAGAAAAGGCTAAGGAGATTGATAACTTAGGTTTTAAACTTTGTTGTTCAGGTAAGTATTGCATTAGAAATGGTGTAGGTGTAACTATAGATAATAGATTGAAAGATAATATTGTAAATATTAATAGCTTTAGATATAGAATTACAACACTTAATACTATTGTTGATACTATGAGTCTGAATATTATAAGTGGTTATGATCCTCAAATAGGTTTAGATATAGGTTTTCAATATAAATTCTAGAATGACTTAGAAGACTTAATGAAAATGATACCAGTTGAAGAAAGAATTTTTTTTGGATGAGGTTTAAATGGACATATCAATAGAGTGGTAGAAGATTTTTGAAATATTCACGGCGGCTACAGTTTTGTAGTGATTAATAAAAAATGTAGAGTCATTTTAGATTTTTCTTTAGCGTATGATATTGTTATTGATAATACTTTATTCAAGAGAAGAGATGAGCATATTATTAGATAATATAATGGATCTAGTAAAATAAAAATTAGTCATTTTCTTTTGAGAATAAGAGATTATCAAGAATATAAAGTTATAAGGTCATTCCAAGTGACGATTTAAGTACTCAATATCGATTTTTAGTTTTAGAGTTTACGATGAAGAGTTGTAAAATAGTGAATACAAAGTATTATTATCGTGGAACTTGATGAGAGCATCTAAAAGACAAATAAATTTATTTTTATGACTAAACATAAGGATACAAGATTTAGGAAATTCATGAAGAAGCAAATATAATGTGGGATAAAGTAACAAAAACTATTACGTAAGTGGCAAAAAATGTACATGGAGAATCAAAAGGAAAATTTTCTATAAATAAAAATTGTTGATGGGGAAATAGTAATATTCAAGAAAAAAATTAAAATATAAGAAGTTTCTAAAAATTTTGTTAAATGTAAGAGCTTAGAGATTTGGGAAAATTATAAAATGTCCTGTAAAGAGTCTAAGAGAACAATTTGTGATAGTAAAAATTTTAATTTTAGTGATCTTTATAATAGATTGGATACTAAAATGAAAAATATATGTATAAACAAGCCAAATAAAGAGAATAGAAAAGTAAAGATTTAATTCAAGTAAAGTGTATTAAAGTTCAAAATTAAAATGTGTTTTTTTTAGAAAATGATATTCAACATAGATGGGTGAGTTATTTTGATAAGCTTTTTAATGAAGTTTCTAAAAATACAATCGGCCTTAGAGATCTTAATATCATTAATAATAATAATATAGTTCATTTTTATCATCGCATTAGTAAAAAAGAAGTTAAGGAGGCTTTAAAAAAAACCAAGGGTGGAAAGTTTGCAGAACCTGATGTTCCCAATTATAGTGTGGAAATATATAGTAGATCTAATAGTTTTTTAGCTTACTAAACACTTTTATATGATTTTAAGAATTTAGAAGATGTCTATGGAGTGGAGGATAATAACTTTGGTTCCATTTTTAAGAATAAAGGGGATGTAAAAGAGTGTCCAAATTATAGAAGAATTAACTTAACATGTCATACTTTAAAGTCTTGGGAGAGGGTAATTGAACATAGGTTAACACACATTACAAAGATTCTCAAAATAATTTGGATTTTTTCTGGGTAGGTCAAATATGGAAGCTATACATTTATTGAGAGGTTTTATGGAGAAGTTCAGAGAGAATAAAGATGATCTACATATGGTTTTTATTGATGTACAAAAGGATTACGATAAGGTTCCAAGAGATATCTTTTGGAGCATTCGAGAGAAAAATAGTGTTGATATGACTTATATTCAAGCCATTAAAGATATGTAAACTATATTTGTTTGTTGTATATGAACAGATGCAGGATTGATTAAGTATTTTTTTTTATTTCTGTTGGATTTCATCAAGGATCAATTTTATGTCCTTATCTTTTTGGTTTAGTTATGAATGCTCTTACTGTACATTTATAGGAGGATTTACCTTGGTGTATGTTTTTCACTGATCATATCCTTCTATGGATAAGAGATGAGCTCAGAAAAACTTGAATTATGAAGGTATACATTGGAGTCTAAAGGCATTCATTTCACTGGAACTAAAATAAAATATATTAAATGCAATTATAGTAGTAGCAACTCTAATGAGAGAGTTGTAACCTTGGGCGATCAAATTATTAAAAACTGTGAACAATTTAGAATTCAACTTGGTTGGTTGAAGCAGAAGAATCTTTCAAGGCTTATTGTGTGATGGAAAAGCACTGCTTAGATTGGAAGAAAAATTTTATAAGATGGTGGAGAGACCTGCAATGCTCTATGACATTCAATGCTAGCCTTTAAAAGTGAAACATAAATCTAAGTTAAGTGTTGTCAAGATGAGAATGCTTAGGTGAATTAGTGGCTTTACTTTTATATACTAAAAGTAAAAGGATTAGATCTGTGATATGGTTGTGTAGCTCCAATGGTGGACAAAATTAGAATGAGTCATCTTAGATGACTTGGTCAAATTAAACTTGACCAGCTAATGATTCGATTAGGAGAGACGATGTTTTAGATTCAACTTATGTTAAGAAAGGTATAGGTGGACCTATAAAGACTTTGGCTTATCATATAAATAATGATCTTAATAATTAGAAATAAATTAAAATATGACAGTCAATAGGAATTAATGGAGAAAAAGGATTCATGTAGCAGAACTACTTAGTGGGATAAAAGTTTGTTGTTGTTGTTATTATTATTATTTTATTATTGTATCAGAAACCTACCAGCCCTAAGTGAAGAGAAGAGGAAAATTAAACAAACAAAGAAAGAAAGAATGTGTGGAGTTTATAACAAAATTTCATGAGATTCCATTAGAAATTGTCGATTATTATAGCTTGCATAATTATGGCCCTTATTTGAAACCCATTATTTGAAGTTCTTCGTCAGGGTTTGTGTTTCTAGATAAACTGCATATCATGTTACAATAATAAGAAAATTATTTTGAAAATTACATTGTTTTAATCCTTTTAGCACTTATGGTTTTCTGTGTCATCATCTTCTTTTTCCATATGTTTGAGCTTTGCAACTCCCAATCAAAATGATCATTTAGAAAGAAATATTTATTAATTTCTTAAGATATGAAACTAACATCATTAAGAGACTTTAGAGAAAAAAACTTGAGTAAAATGTGTACTTGTTATTGTTAGTATGAAGAAAATCAAACTTATAAAGGATTGTAGAATTTGCTCCTATAGAGGAATCAAAAAGTTTCCAGTTTAGGGAGGCTATTGTGATTGATGAAACTTACCTTGATCAAATAAATATAAAAAATATTCAGGCTATCAAAAATGAATTTTTGTTTCAAAAAAATAAATTTTTGAAGATAGCTCTAGTAAATTCAACTAGTCTACAAGAGGTAATTGCTTTTGTGATTATGGAATTGATTGGCAAAATAAATGTAGTAAACTGATAATGGCATTAGCATATTTTGTTTTTTTACTTTTCTAGAGTAACTTTATAGTGTAATATATCATGAAAAAATATTTAATAAAAAATTAGAGCGTTAGGGAAAATTCTGTTATAATTTATATACAACTTATTTTTTTCTATTTTTTCTATTTTTTCTAACAAAAATTTTGATCTTTCTACTAAGAAAGTGAGGACAAGAACAAGAAAATTTCAAGATAGTTGTCTTTCTTCATATAATTTTAAGCCAAACTCAATAAGATAGTTGGATAAAATTGTAAGTGTGATGAAGAAAAAAATGGAGAAGATGGGATAGATGAAATTGATGAAGTCAAGCTTGAATACTTTGGAAGGTCAAAATGAACTAGAGAAAATAGAGACTATAAATCATTTAATCACGATGAAGGAAATAACTAATGAAGAAGATGAAAGGAAAAAAAAAAGTTTGAGTGGATATGTTTTTTGGAATGTCAACATAATGGAAAAGGTAACATTCGACCTAGTGGATTTAAAGACTAAAGCAACTCTAAGACTTCAATTCCCAAGTTTCTAAAAGTCTAACTAATTATTTGTCAGGCGCTAGTTTTTTTATGCAACAATTTATTAAGATAAAGTGAGTTTCCTTAAATGCCATTTCTTGTTCACTATCAAGTTCATAATATTGTGGAACAAATTTAGTCAAAAAGCTAACTTCAAGTTACTAGAGTGTTATCATGAATGATTATTATGTAATTAAGAAATGCATTTTATGTGCTCATATAGTTTTGTTTTATTAAAAAAAATTATTACTAATAATGTTACTCCTCAAAACATTTTTATGGTGGTGAAATCATTTTTAAAGTAAATAAATAATTAAAGTAATAATCCTTAGTGATAATTATCTCATTTATAAAGACTTGCTCCATTTAAAAAATTCAAAGGTTTTAATCTTATCAATATTCTCTCTACATGTTTATATTTATTTTCTTCAAATGCTAATGTTGAACTAATATAAGATATTCAATAATATGAGTATTCATAAACTACCAAAGTAACGACGTCATGCGTGAATGCTCATCAAATGATCTACATCATGAACAACTCATATTTTACTTTGAATTACCAAGCATTTGAGTTCCTAAATATGCTTCTTATTGATGGGTTTTGCTACTAAGAATATTAGCTTATACATGGATTTGAATTACCATTTTAATTTAAAAGTTAGTCACATTATCTAGAATATAGCTTGTAATAGACAAACTTTTTTATATTAGGATGATTTCTATTATGAACCACCTAAAAGAAATAGAGGATTACATAAAACATCAATATCTTGGAATATATTTTCACCATAAAGGTATTCAAGGAAGAATGCTTGTTTTTCTCATCTATTTTTGTTAGTACATTAGGTTAGAGTATGAAACAAAAAAAATTGTAAACTAAAATTTTCATTGTTAGGTGCTATAGGCAGTGTTTGATAAGGCTAACCTAACCCAATTCTCAAAGAATAATTTATGCCTTACCAACTTAAAAAAGGATTTCTAGAAAATGTTTTTGAACTTTAAAAAAAAGATTTAAATTTAAATGTTATACTTACAAACAAATCATCGGGAGGTATTTTTCTCATAATTGTTCTATCTTCCTTTTTTTATTTTTATAGTTTGATAATTCATCTTATAATTTTCATGTTCTTATTAGTAGAATCCAATGATTACAAGTTGCTAGATTATTAATGGTCATGTTAAAAATAAACATTAAAGAAAGACAAAAGATCTCAAATAAATAAACTTTTTAAAGAATTAATTTTATTTTTAAAGAGTATTTCTATTTTGAATTCAAGATAATTTTATCATCATATAGAATTGATGTTGCACCTTATCTAACAAATACTAGACCATAATGCAATAAATATTCACCTCATAAATTACTTTTGAATAAGTAGGATTTATCTCTTCCTTCTATATTGAACTTGAGCAATCTTCAAAAATAATTTCTTTTATTGTTTTGATTAATGCTACTATAAAAGGAAATTCAACTCCAAAATTCCTTTTAGTCCATAACATAGGCTCTAAAGTCACTAAGTGGCAATCATCCCATAGATGGGATTTTTATGGATGAGTATTTAGCAAGGAATTGAGCCAAGAAGCAGAGGAAGAAGAAAGATGTCATAAGAGGGAAAGGAAAAAAATCATTGAGCCTCTAAAAATGAAAGTTCCTATATGAAGATCACTAAGACTGTGAGGATTAAGACTCAACCTTTAGTGACTATTCTTAGGAACATAGTTTTCTGATAGGCTAAATCAATTCACCAAATTAGCTAGGTTCTACCATCATCTAACATAAACCTGTAATGATATTAAAAAATAAATTTATTGACTTCAACTTATAATAAAAAAAATGTTCAATGTAATGAGTTGGCAATACAACTATATTTTTTTTTAGTATGTTAATTGGCAACTAAATTATATAAAACATTGATACATTAAATTTCAAGTACAAGCAAATGTCTTCTGAAATTTTATAATTTTTATAGATAAGGTGAAGGAAAATAAGGAGTATGATTAAAAAATTTTTATAAACTTCAAGAATAAAGAACATTCTATTTATTTAATATCGAAGATTGCAATTCTAATGTTATAATTTTTTTATTTCATGTTTGCCTACATAAAAAATTATTTTAATTGATAAAAACATTCTTCCATATTTTTATTTTTACTTCTATTTTAAGTTTAATATTGAGATGAGTATGGATTCTTTATCCCGGAATATTTATGCTCACATTTTATATATGAATTGGTACTTCTCTTTAATGATATTATAAAATGGGATACTACGCATACATACATATCATTATCAAACAATATAGGACTTTCTAATTAACCCCAAGATATCGAACCCACAGGAAAAGTGTTAAATAAAAATAATAGAAAAATAACTTTTTACTTTTAAGAAAGATCTTACCCAAATGAAAGATAATATTCTAGGAAAGAAAATTTAATTCATTTTGTTAATTTTTATATTTTGGAATGAAAGTAAACAACTACTTTAACCAAATTTTTTAAAGATGAAAGCAATGCAAATAAAATATCTTTTTCCTTATTATGAATCAATAACAAGTCACAAAATTCTTTTGTGAATGTACTTAAAGTGTGTTGTGTCAAATAGAAGCAATTATATTATTTACCCTTACTAGAGATGTTATAAAGAACATAAGTTAAACTATTGCTTTATAAATCTTGAAGACAAGCTAGGCAGGAAAGATACTAACTCTCACTCTAGAGTTTCCTCTTCTCCCTCTACCTGGGGGCTAATGACCGGTGGTTGCTACAAATATGCAAACCTAAAGTAATATTTCAAAAGTATTTTTAATCCAATTATAAAGTATAATCAGTTTAATAAGAAAGCAGCCTTCCTATACGCAAGTATACATATCTTTCAATTAATACAGGGCTCTTGTGGAGTCGAGGTTATCAATCCCACAGGGATGGACCAAACCTTAAAGTGCAGCACAGAATTCCAATATTCAAATTTGATAAACAAAAAAAGGAATTACAAAATTTCCCAAATTTTATAGATGCTACAGAATTTAAAATTGCAAAATACTTTCTAAATATCAGATTAAAACCAAGAATAACTACACTGAGCTTTGTTATGTAGGTTCAAATTTAGAGAAAGTTTCCTTCCCCTTACAATAATTTTATGGTGAGTGAAAGATATAGATTAATATAATTTCTGAATTGTGCCAAATAGGAGCATACTTATTCTTTACCCTCTTCCGAGTGCTATAAAGAACATTGGCTAATTCTAGGTTTAGTCCCTAAATCCATGATTAGGCAGGGAGGATACTAGCTCTCACTCTAGAGATCTCACATCTCTTCGCTTGAAGGCTAACTCTTGCTTTAGTTTCCAAACACTAGGACCAAGTTGGGGCTTTTAGTCTGTCACCCTAAAATCTCCAATTCTGCACTGAACAAATCATATTTCTCTTTTTATTTGCCATGGACTTCACCATCCATGGAGTTTGAATGTAATCTCCACTTTTGTTATATAAAGCATAGCCCTTTCGGATCGTATGTTTCTCAACATATTTTAACAATTCAATTGGCTAGATCAAAAATAAATGAAGAACGAAGTAGAAAATCATCATAATCTCTTATCTTTTATATGTCAAACCCAATCTAAACCATTACTTCAACATTTATCATTGCAAGGAGAAAGAGAAAGAAATTTACTCCAAATTCTTGGGGAAGAGATGAAAAAAGAAGACATTATATATAAAAGCAATGTCATACAAACTATGAAAGTAAATACAACTAATATCAATTTCTTCCCCAAGCAAATCTTTTGAAGTTCCTTTGAAACACCTTCATAACAACGCACAATTCTCTCTTGGAATAGTAGGGAAGAAGAAATCTCGCACTTTCCCTCTCCTCCTACAACTCTTTTGAGAAGTATCCCTTACAAAAACACCAAAACCTAGACTTTAAACTCTCTTTAAATACTTCATTTTCACTCACACACACTTTTCTTCAATTTACAAACTCTTACACATACATCACACACTCAACACATACATTTATGATGCCCAAAACAGTTCAAACTCATATAGGAATGAATTTTTAAGAGTTACCTCGAAACTCTCTTCAAAAAGTGTCCAAATAAATTAAATCTGGCTTGAACTGACATTGGGTACCGTCGGTGGTGTCGGCATTATTATTTTTTTTTTTTGGGTTGTGTGTTTTATTTTGAAAAGTGGTCGCCTAACAGAAGTTGTGCGGCGAATTTTTATTTTAAATTTAATTTAAATATATATAATTTAGAAAGTAGTATTTGATTTTTGAAAATAATTTTTAAATTTGAAAGTTTTAAGATATGAGATTAAACCGATCTCACATCCCCAAATAGTTTATATAAACGAGCACCGCACCACAAACCGTATATCTATCCCTAAGGATAGACACTACTGCTTGATGGTGGGGCTCGATCAAATAAACTAGAAGTTTTGTGACATCCGTTTGGTTTGCGAACCAATTTTATAAGCCGACAAGTTTCCTCGCTAATATGAAAACATTAAACGGGGTTTATATTACACAGGTTCTTTAAAATTCCCTATAAGGGCAAGCCCCTATAGTTAATTACATCTTAAGTGACGGGAATCACCTAAGAAAACTCTCGATAATAACCAATAATTCTGCTTTCAAGAATTTCAAAGTTTAAGGTTTTCAAAGATTGAATTTTGGAATTTCAATAGGGAATGGATCAAATTTTGGAACATTTTGTTTTGTGAATCCAAAGGAAGAGAGGTAGGAGAAATCACTGATTCGAAATGAACTTCGATAATTTCCCGACTATCCTATTGTTTGTCTTGAATTTAGGAAAGTCCTAATGTTTATTTGATATTTCAATCTTGCCCATTTCAATTAATTAGGGCTTATATTTGTATGATAAAATCAAACAAATAGCCTAGAAGATGTGAGGGTTTATTGTCGTATTGGACGACTACCTCGGAATCCTAAGACCGGTTAGGGCTTAATTTGCAATGCAAATGCCTAACGAAGAGTTGAGGATTCATGTTGCACTAGGCAAGCTACCTCGAAGTCCTATGGCTTGGTTGTTTTAATTCTAGGAAAGTTTTGCTGAAGTAGACTCAGAGTTTCGTTGATGACGATGGTCGTGCTTGCCCACCATGCTCCGAGCTCCTTGTTGTTGCGAGAGGTTTAGTTTTAGAAATCATAAATCGGGAGTTGAGAAAAGTGTTTTGGTTTAGAGAAAATCTTAATTTCCGGGTGTTTTTTATGTTTTATTTAAAACAAATCTTAAAGTTGATTATAACGACACCGGTTAAGATCCCACGGTTCCATCCTTCCGGCATCATTATTTTTATCGGATTCACTTAGTCCGGATGAATTTGCTAAACTCAACTGAATGAGTTCCACACTTTCATTTAGACCGTGGGAAATCCCGTTAGCAACACGTAGGTTACATCATCCGAGGTATTCCCGATCATCCAACAGGACGTTTTAATTTAGTTGTAATTGTAGTTTTGTGTTCGTTTGTGATTAAATTTTGAGTTGTTTTATATTTTGAAATGTTGTGGCGGTGAATTTTATCTTGCAATGACTTTTAACTTAATTTTGGTTTCGGTTTTAGGGCTATCCTAAAGGTGTGGGTTTTCATGCAACTGTTGTTTTATCATGCAAGAAAAGTAAAATGCATTTGCAATAAAGTAAATTGCAAGAAAGTAAATTGCAAGAAAGTAAATTGCAAGAAAGTAAATTGCAATAAAATAAAAGCGTACCTGGAGGGTCTTCCCGTCATCCCAAGCTGCACTTAAAACACAATTAGAATATTTAAACAAGTTCCTAGGTAAAGCTAAGGGAAAGGTTATGGTTTTCTACCAAATTCCTAATCCTATAGCTAGTCATCTCCTATGACGTCTAGGTTCTTTGGGTTTTGGTTTAAGGACGATTTTCTTCATCAAAGAATAATCAAATTCAATTGTTCTTATAAATATCCTATCATATTGAGGAAGTGCTTAAGAAGGATCTTAAACATCTTTTCAATATTTCTAGGATTATTTTAAGTCCAAATGAATTTAATTATATAAATGAATCAATCGTCCGAGGTTTTCAAGTCTTGTTAATTTGCTCAGTGAACTAGGACATTTGAATATCCTATGAGTGAGATAACATTTCATTTGATGTTCTATTTAGGAGTTATAATAATCAAAGCTTTCAAGGGTAAATTAGTATTCAAGTGATTTGATTTAATTTAAAGGGTTTAAATTTGGAATAGTGTTCAAGTTGCTTTATATTTAGTTTAATTTAATTTAATTTGATTTGATGTTCAATTAATTTGATTTAATTTAATTTAATTTAATTATTTAATTTAATTTAATTTAATTTAATTTAATTTAATTATTTAATTTAATTTAATTATTTAATTTAATTTAATTTAATTATTTAATTTAATTTAATTTAATTGTTTAATTTAATTTAATTTAATTTTAATTTAATTTAATTTAATTATTTAATTTAATTTAATTTAATTGTTTAATTTAATTTAATTTAATTTTAATTAATTTAATTTAATTGTTTAATTTAATTTAATTTAATTATAATTAATTTAATTTAATTGTTTAATTTAATTTAATTTAATTATTAAATTTAATTTAATCTTAATTTAATTTATCTTTAATTTACTTTATTTTTAATTTTAATTGAAATTTCAAAAGATTTTAATGATTTAATTAAGTCTTTAAATATTTTAAATTTGAGTTATCATTTTAATTAAAAATTGAGTATTAGTTGATATAATTAATTTAGGGATTTTTAAATTAAAGAATAAATCTCTTCCTAATAAAGATCCCTTATTTTAATAATTCCAATTCATTATTCCTCCAAATTTAATCTATTATTTAATTAAAGTTTAATCATTTTAAAATTATTTAATGGGTTGCTACCCTTTAATTATTTAAATTTCAATCATCCAAATCAGATTAGGATCAAATATTTTACTTGTTGACTTTTTATTAAACCTAAAGTTTTAATTAAGGATTAAAGATTTTAATTACCATTTTACCCTTTAAGCTTAATAATTTCATAACTCACTAAATTGAACTCAAATGAACTTGAAATTTTTATGTGACTTCACTCATATGTCAATAAAGACATGAGAGGAGAAAATGTGATTTTTCTATATTTAATTTATTTATATAATTATTTTTGGTGGAAAATAGAGATTTTTAAGGAAAATTTGATAACATGACCAAGGGAAAGTTTCTGTCCTTAAGAAAATTAGGGGACATTCCTAATGACCAGAGAAGCACTTGGACCAATTTTGGTGATTTTTTGAATTATATTATTTTTATTATAATTATTTTGAGTTTTGGAGTGTTAATTAATTTAAAAATAAGATAAATGTTGAAAAATGGATTTTATATTTTTCAAAAATCTCTCTGATATCAAGGAAACCAGAGAATCAAATTTTGCAATTTTCTGATTTTTCTATGATTTATAATAATTATTTTAGTGAAAATGCTAGAAAATGCATTTTTTTAATTTTAAAATTACCCTAGGGCTTTAAAATTTAATATCTCACTAAATAGACTTAGGAAAAATGTGGGATTTGTTCCTAAGTGATTAAAATTCAAAATCTGACATTTTGGTGAATTTTATTATTTTTGTGATTTTTATTATTTTTTAATTATTAAAAATATTAAAATATTATTAAAAATCAACTTTTTCAGAAAATTGAAATTTTAATTTTCTTAGATTCCCCTGATATCAGAGAGGCTCCAAAACCAATTTGGTGAATTTTTAAAAAGTATTTTAAAAGTTATGAATTTTTAAAGTTTAAAATGGCTAAGTGACTTAATCAACCCAATTAGTGGGGCTAACCAAGTCCAATTGACTTCAAATTTTTATGGTGGATTCCTCTGATCCTAAAGGTCAGTGGAGAATTGATTTCAAGTCAATTTGATGCCTGGTTAACTCTAATTAATTAAAGACCTATTTTAGGTGTTTAAGCCAATTAGGGTTAATCTGAGTGAATTAACTCAAGTCCTATTTTTCCTAGAGTTCTCTGGTCATAAGGAACATCACCAAATATTTCTAGAATTTATTTCACAACATGCTAATTTTTGGAATTAAAATACTCAAAACGAGCAACATGCATTTGAAAAATAAATAACTTTTCACAGAGATGGCCTCGACCTTGGAAAATTCAGGGAATGTTCCCAAGTTCAGAGGCTTCAAAGCTCCTATGGTCTCATGCCATGGTGAATTGTATACATGCATGGAGAATTAAATGCATGCAGAGAGTAAATAAATCATAAAAAATAAAATACTTAATGAAATTGAATGATTTCTTTTCCACATTATTCTCCTCTGTTCACTGAGCAAGAGGGTATTTTTATTTTATTTTTGTGATTTTTCTACACAAAGATATGGATTTTTGAAGTTTAGGGAATTAAATAAATAGAAAAATACCCTAATTTTCTATTTATCCACGCGGCGCCGCGTCAACCTCGGCAGCTCCGAACGCACACGCGTCGCGCTCTCATTCGACGCCGCCACCTGAGTCAGCAGCCCGGGCCCCGCGGTTCTCGTACCGTCTCCTGGTCCGACGCAATCCTGGCCGTCCGTGCGCGCGTGTATCGAATGGACGGCATCCGTTCATCGTCCCCAAGTGTTCTCACCCGAGAGCCGTCCACACTAAATCCCTAAGATCTCACTCGATTCTCAATGGATTTTCATGTTCTTATGCTCTATGGATTCGTCTTGAAGAGACGAACACATCTATACGGCTAACATGCATTGAAACTAAGGCATTTGAAATGGAGAATCTCCAGAAGCTCGGGATGGATAGTTAACTCATACCTTAGCTCAGAGAAGTGTGGCTTCAATCTGAGAGTTGTTGCACCTTCGATTGGGTCCCGCAAGCTCCGGATGAAGTCTCTCGGTCGCAGTGAATTGCCTAGCTATGAAAGTGACCACGGCCGATCACAAAGCTTGGAGGGCTGAGCAACCGGGTGGCCTCGGAGATGGGGCTTTCGGTGGGAAACTTCTCCTCTTGGTCCGGTGAAGGTGTAGGACCAGTCGATTTGAGGATTGGCTCACTGTGGCAAAGTGTCCTGGTTTTGGGTGGAATTTCGGTTGAGAAATTGGGCTCTGTTGGTGGGGATTAGGGCAAATTGACACTGGGGATCAAGCTGCTCTAAGGATGGTGAAGGGTTTGGAACAATTTTGGCAGAGTTTCGGCAAGGTTTGTGCTTGGCTCCCTTCATGGCCGAGAGGGGTGGAGTTTAAATAGAGCTGGCTGGGGGGCCTCCCAGAGAGAGTTAGGGCTTGGGATCAGCTGCTCTGGTGAGGAGAAGATCAGCCATGGTGACCACTAGGGATGGGGCAGCTCAGCAAGTGAGAATTTCAATGTTGGCTCACATGTGAGCTCTCGGCCATGGTGTTTTCCGGCGGCCTGGTGGTCGGCCGGCCAGGCATGGGTCACCCTCAAGGTCAGGTGGGTCAGGGCTGGAGGTTTGTGCAATCAATTGGCCATGGACATGTGTAAAGGCTTTGATCCAAAGTGGAATGAGGCATGGCTAGATTTGGACCTAAATGGGTCAACCCACCCATTTGGGCTAGGTGCACCACCCAAGGCCTGGTTTAGGCTGAGGAGAAAGTGATTTGGATCAGCTTGATTAGTGGGGTCAAGTCACAATCCAAGTACAATTAGGCTTAAGCATGGTTTAGTGGAATCATGTAAGTGGTTAACCACCTTTAGGAGTTAAGGAAAGAGCCTCCTCCTTTTGCCCAAAATGGCATGGTGACATGTAAAGAGGCTCTCATGGCTTGCATATGGCTTATGCATGGCTCCATGGCTCCATTTGGCTTGGGAAAAGTAAAGTCAATTTCATGGAAATGGATTTAAGGAAAATTTTGGTATTTAGGGGTGATTTGGCATGAGGCTTGATTTGGAATTATTTGATGATGAATTTAGGACTTAGGGATGATTTTAATTGAAAGTATGATGAGGGGAAATGTCATATGGGCCTTGGAAGAATTTTGGGCTTTTTGAAAGGGTTTTAGATGGGTTTTTAAGATGGATTAGGAAAGTGGGCTCTTGAATTTTAAAATGGATTTTGGGATGAAATTTTGTAAAGAGGTTGGGCCAAATAATTATTGGGTTTAGCTCATGGATGTGTCATGAGTGACTTGAAGCAAATTTGGGGTAGTTTGGACTTGAATTGGGTTGGATTTGAATTCTTTTGGTGAATGGGCCAATGTAGGTCAAATTGGGCTAACTTGGGCCAATGTTGGGCTAGGGTTGAAATTGATGTAAAATAAATATTAAGAAATGTTTATGGGAGTGTTTCAAAGAGGTTTTGGCTTTGGTTGGGTTTTGATTTTGAGGTTTGGGCCTATTTGGGTTAGATTTGGGTTTAGGTCAAAATTGGGCTTTTTGATTTTGGGTTGAATTTGAGTGGGGTTTGGGTCAAAATCTTGGGCAAATCATGTTAGTGTTTTGTTTATGAGGATGTTAAGGAAGGTTTAGAAAAGATTTGGGGTTAATTGGAGTTGAATTGGGTGAGTTTGGGTTAAGTTTGGGTCATGGGTCCAAATTTGGGCTTTAAGGCCCAAAGTGAAATCGGATCCAAATGTCAATCAAATTGGACTTGGATTTGGTCTAAATTGGTATTGGGAATGTTGAATTGAAGTTTAGAATTGAATTGGACCAAAATTGGGGTCAATTGGGTATGTTTGGTTTGACATTGGGTCCACTTTGGGTTAAAATGGGTCAATTTGGGGGTTTTGACAAAAGTAGGGTAAATTGACAAAATTGGCCCATGGTGTAGTTGGACAAAATGAAATTGGGAATATTTGGGATTTTCTGGAATTTTCTGGGAATTTTCTGAATTTTTGGATTTTTAGGCCAAGAAGGGTATTTTGGGTATTTTGAGGGTATTGGGGGGTATTTTTGGAATTTTTGGTATTTTTGGGTATGGATGATCAATTTGAGTGATGTGGAGGTGTTTGGGATTGATTTTGGAAAATTTTAGGTAATTTGGAGATTTTGCAAAAATTTGGGTAATTCAAGGGTTTTGGGTAGGTTTAGTAGGTGTAGGGTCCCGGGGGTCAAAAGTTGAAAATTTGGGAAATTGAAGATTGGGTGAATTTGGGTGGAAAGAAATCATTTTGGTTGAGCCATGAAGCCATTTCAAGCCCATATGAGCCATGAAAGGACTCATTTGAGGCATTCACTATGTTGTTCCTAACCCTCTTAGCGAGGGCTTAGGGGTTAAGGACCATCCATGTGAATCACCTACATGAGTCGGGAGGTCAAGTTGGGTATGGGTGTGGTTTTAGGAAGTGTGTGGAAATGTAGTGTGTAGGTGTAGTGTATGTCGGCCCCTTCATCGGACCGGGCCACCGGAGGCGGTCCTAAGGCCGAAGAGTCCTATAGGAACTCATCCTTTAAACTTCCATATTTGATTTCAACCCTCTAGGTGATTAGGGGTCTATAGTCAAGTTTGTGGAGTTTGCGGGGAGTTTAGAAGTGGTTTGAATTTCTAAAAGGCGGGTCCCGATTCTAGTCCTCTAAGATAGTCGAAAGGAAAAGCCTAAGGCTAGATCCTAAGCACTAAAAAGAAGAAAAGGAAGACCTCATCAAAAATGAGGTCAACAAATGGACTCCCGATAGGTGTGGTGAGCCGACGGAGCACACCGCGCGTATTGGTGTTGACCGAAGCGATTAACAAAACCAACACGGATGTCCAAGTGACGAACTTGGGACGAAGTAGAAGAGTTTCGCTGGGGAGTGTCGAGTATATCTCCGGAAGCTGGAGATTTTTGAACTCTCGGCAGGGAAAGGAAAAGGAGGTGAATCCCAAATCACATGATGCGGGGAATTTCGATTTAGATTTTATTTTGCTTCAATTTATGTTTTGATGTGTGAGTTTAAATTTTAGTTTGGAGTTTCAATTTAGATTGAAGTTTTGTCAAAATTAATTTGAAGGATTTGATTTGAAATGAAAATTGGAATTTTGAGGTTTTAGATGTAACATCTCCAACCTCGAAAGAAAATTGAATTGATTAGATTGAATCGTTGCAATGAGAAGAGATCTCGGAGCAAAGCGGTGTTGGATGTAAAATCCTCGACCTCAAGAGTTTGATTTTGATGTGATGTATTTCATTGCGATAGGGAAATGATCCTAAAGCAATGCAGTCTTGGATGTAAAATCCTCGACCCAAAGGTTAAATTTTGATGTATTTCAGTGCAATAGGAAGAGAATCCTAAAGCAGTGCAGTCTTGGATGTAAAATCCTTGACTCAAAAGAGTTTGAATTTTGATGTATTTCAGTGCAATAGGAAAAGGATCCTAAAGCAGTGCAGTCTTGGATGTAAAATCCTCGACCTCAAGAGTTTTGAGTTTTGATGTATTTCAGTGCAATAGGAAGAGAATCCTAAAGCAGTGCGGTCTTGGATGTAAAATCCTCGACTCAAAAGGTTTGAATT
The DNA here is from genome assembly GCA_022702705.1 of Papilionanthe hookeriana x Papilionanthe teres. NCBI lineage: Eukaryota > Viridiplantae > Streptophyta > Magnoliopsida > Asparagales > Orchidaceae > Papilionanthe > Papilionanthe hookeriana x Papilionanthe teres. The sequence goes on along the minus strand of CM040429.1, from coordinate 48,902,255 downwards.
TTGATGTATTTCGAGTGCGATAGGAAGAGAATCCTAAAGCGATGCGGTCTTGGATGTAAAATCCTCGACTCAAAAGCTTGAATTTTGATGTATTTCGAGTGCAATAGGAAGAGAATCCTAAAGCGAGTGCGGTCTTGGATGTAAAATCCTTGACTCAAAAGGTTTGAATTTTGATGTATTTCGAGTGCGATAGGAAGAGAATCCTAAAGCGATGCGGTCTTGGATGTAAAATCCTCGACTCAAAAGCTTGAATTTTGATGTATTTCGGTGCAATAGGAAGAGAATCCTAAAGCGGTGCGGTCTTGGATGTAAAATCCTCGACTCAAAAGCTTGAATTTTGATGTATTTCAAGTGCAATAGGAAGAGAATCCTAAAGCAGTGCAGTCTTGGATGTAAAATCCTTGACTCAAAAGGTTTGAATTTTGATGTATTTCAGTGCAATAGGAAGAGAATCCTAAAGCAGTGCAGTCTTGGATGTAAAATCCTCGACTCAAAAGCTTGAATTTTGATGTATTTCAGTGCAATAGGAAGAGAATCCTAAAGCAGTGCAGTCTTGGATGTAAAATCCTCGACTCAAAAGCTTGAATTTTGATGTATTTCAGTGCAATAGGAAGAGAATCCTAAAGCAGTGCAGTCTTGGATGTAAAATCCTCGACTCAAAAGCTTGAATTTTGATGTATTTCAGTGCAATAGGAAGAGAATCCTAAAGCAGTGCAGTCTTGGATGTAAAATCCTCGACTCAAAAGCTTGAATTTTGATGTATTTCAGTGCAATAGGAAGAGAATCCTAAAGCAGTGCAGTCTTGGATGTAAAATCCTCGACTCAAAAGCTTTGAATTTGATTTGATTGAGACTTGAAATCTGGAAAGATTGAATTTGGAAATTTGGAAATTTGGAAGGATGAGTTTGAACTCGATTGAAACTTGATTTAAGATTTGATTTGAAATTTGAAAGATCAAGTTTGAAACTTGATCGAGATTGGATTTGGATTTGATTGAGAATTTGATTTGTGATTTGAAAAGATTGAAATTTGATTCGGAATTTGGAAAGATTGAATTTGAGATTTGTGTTGATTTCGTTTATCTTTTAATGGTTCAAATTTTATTTTATTGTTTATTTAATGTTCATGTGAACTTGGTGTTTGTCATTTTTCAGATTTTTTTTTAGAAAGCTTTCTTTTATTCTCTTTTTTTTTCTTTTCTGTTCTTTGTTCGAAGTTCATTTAACTTTAATGGCGTTTCCTAATCAATTTGCACAAAAGAGGTGAAGGCCAAAAACGTGACATGGTCACTTTCATTCCAATCATGTTGAAAATACGTCGTACAACTCGATGCGGAATATATTTCATACAATCCATGTAGACTCAAAACGGATCGTGTATGATCTTTGTTGATCCATCAAAAGAGTCGAAAAATCCATGTCCGAATAGCGAGGTACATGGTCAATAACATCACCTTCCAAGCCATCCTCGGCAAGGATGCCGACTGGATGTACGTTGGAGGTGTGATATTTCCCATGTAACTCACGACTCGTAAGGCCGGAGGTTCTCTAGCTCGGATCCGGTTGGAAATGGTAAGGTATTTTGTCTGTCGTCCATCCTCCCGAAAGTAAGCGAGATTCGCTCCACCGGCACTCCTGGTATGCAATGCTTTGCGATATCCGCTCCGTTACCTTGCGGTATCATGACGGAACCCACCGGTAAAGGTATCTTTGCGGCCCTCGGAACTCACCCGGGCTGCTATCCGGAGGTCGGATCCGAACATGATGTTGCACTCATTCAAGAAAGAGACCGTGCGAAAGGTCCGACGAAGTCGTGGTGATCAATATGTGGGGGTATGCGGTCACCTTGTTTGTAGATGTTGATAATGCAGCTATTGGGTATGCGATCCGCGGCGGTACCCTCCATGTTATCAATCTTTTCACCATTCTCTTGATAACTAATGGCATCGGATCTACTTGCCCATGACGAAGTATCCCGGTGGGTTTCCCTTCCTGTCTTCGGCAAAGTTGTAGCGAGCATCCGCATTGTATTGTGATTCTTCCTTTCCCCGGCATCCATCTCCGGGGTTCGAGTATGTATTTTCCCTCGGGCGGCTCGCTCGGCCCATTCTTTTCGGATCCCGGATACGAGTCCACGATTTCGTTGTTGTTCATACTGCGAGAATACGTCGGTGTGTAGCTCGAGGCCTTCTAGTATGTTGATTCTTCTTCCTTTAATTCTCTCGAAGTATTCGAAAGTTTTCTTTTCAACATTCCGCATCCTCTCCGGCTCGTATTCCGGAATGATCTGCGGATGGCGAGGCCTTGTGACATATTGTGGGATATATGGTTCAATCCCTTCACGTTCCCCCGCATACCTCGGCTCCTCGGGGATGATGCACGTCGGGACATCCCCGGGGTTGCTTCGCAACAAGGTCATGCACCTGTCGGTGGTTCTATCCGATGGCGTGGTAGCCTTCTTTCTTCGATCTTCCGGAGATTTCCCGGTTCTTTACGTTATTCTAGGAGCTGGCCTCCTTTTTCGAGTTCTGGTGAACCGGTGTCCTTGAAATGTGAGTGCTGGCATTAGCAGCTGTCTCGTCGCGCTGGTCCGCAGCTAGTTTTGTTAACATTTTACGGATGCGGCGATTCTTATTTCTTCGTTGCGTGGCCGTGAGAGTAGCCCTCCGAACTTCTTGAATCTCTGCGGGCGCGGCGCTGACAAGCCTGCCCTCCGTCTGTAGTGACTACGGACTTCATTTTCTTGTCTTCTTCGGTGTTTGCTTTTCTTTTCTTGTTGTTGGATTGGTGGCTTGGGCCACCCACTTTCATCACTTGTCCGCCGGGTAGTTCTTCTCGGTTAGCCGGGACCCGGTCACTTTCCTCGTATCGTAGGCTCCGCTGGTGCGAAATGCGAGTCAATCTCGATTATCGCTCCATCTTTCACCCTCTTTTCATCGAGTGCAAGGCTTACGCCATTCTTAAAGTTCAAGACCAACCGCCCGTTCGACATTTCCCTGCGAAAAGACAAGGAAAAGGATCGGAGGTCTGTACTAAGAACAAGAACATTAAGAAAATGTTTATTAAAGATACATTTTTTATTATTCTTATATTTTGAAATTTAACAGGAATGAAGTAGGATAAGATGAGGGAAGAGATTTTGATTTGAAAAAGAAAACAAGGAAAACTTAATTATCATGATTTTATTTATCTTAGCACATTTTATTATTTTTGGGTTCGGACCCGATCACAAGTAATTACTTCACCCATGTTTCTTAGGGATGAAGAATTCATTCCTTCGAAACATCGAGGTAGCGTAATATTTTTTCAAGTATCGTCCGTTGATTGGAAGCATATGTCGTTCTCCCGGCAATTCACTAGGCTGGTAGGAACCTCCCGAGTATATCGCTTCGACCACAAACGGTCCTTCCCAAGTGGGTTCAAATTTTCCTCCTATCTTGCGGTGTGCGAGAATAGGTCTCTTAAGAACGAGAACTAAGTCACCAACCTTGAAGGTTCTTGGGCGGACCGGCTTGTCATGGGCTTGAACCATCTTAGCTTGGTATAGTTCTAAATTCGTTGCTTGTTGCAAGTCTTTTCCCTTCCAAGCTTTCTAATTCTTCGAGTCGTAGTCCGGCGTTTTCTTCGTCGTGATCTTGTTTGCAATCGCAATTCGAGTGAAGGAAGCTGAACCTCTAAAGGTAACACTCGCCTCGGACCCATACACCGGAGCGTAAGGTGTAGCTTGAGTAGGAGTTCGAAGGTTGTCCGGTAGGCCCATAAGGCTTCTAACAATTTCTCGTGCCAATTTCTCTTATTATCGTCCAAGGTTTTCTTTAAGATTTGAACGAGAGTTTTATTAAAAGCCTCGGCGAGGCCGTTTGCTCTTGGGTAGTAAATTGTTGAGTATCGCCGGTCGATTCCGTGTCTCCCGACAAAATTGTTGATTTGTGTGCTTCGAATGCGACCCATTATACGAGATGATCTGCGCGGCACTCCGAAACGGTAGACAACTTGGTTCTTGAAAAGCGCAGCACGTGGTGTGCTTTCACTTCTCTAAGTGGGCCCTGCTCGCCCACTTGGAAAAGTAATCCGTAGCCGCAAGAATGAAACGATGTCCTTTCGAAGATGGTGGTTCTATCGGACCCACTATATCCGTGCCCCAACATTCAAACGGCCACGACGCAATTGTCGGGTGTAGCACATTTGGAGGTTGGTGTAGAACCACTCCGTGCACTTGGCATTGGTGACGGCTCTTGGCGATTTTCATGCGGTCGGTCATCATCGAGGGCCGGTAGTACCCTAGTCTTTTAATTTTCATCTTCATCTTTGGACCCGACGGTGAGCGCCACGGAGTCCCGAATGCACCTCTTTAACAATTTCACGGGCCTCGGACCCGCTTAGGCACCTTAGCCACATTTGATCAAAAGACCTTACGTATAATGTGTTGTTTATTAATGCGTAAGACGGAGTTCTTTTCTTGATCCGATGGGCCGGCGACCTATCGTCCGGTAGCTTTCTCGTTTGCGGGTAGTTCATCAATGGTCGTCGCCGATCTTCCGTGTTTTCCGTCACTACTGCAACTGATTCTTTTTCTTTTCTTGATTTGTGTATTGTGTCTATGTCGAGTCGTGATAGGACTCGACGTCAGTGAGCTGACACTTCCATCGATTCATCTTGCAAACGGGCAAATTCTTTTGCGAGACGAGCTAAAGCATCCGCTAAAGCATTCTCTTTTCTAGGAATCTTGTAGATTGTCACATTTGGAATCCGTTCCAACAGTTTGTATGGCATACTTGGAAGTCTTGTTCGAGTCTTGGTTTAAAAATTCTGTATTGTCCGGCGATCCGTTGAATGATTAACCGTGAATCCCCGTAGATGTTGATGTCCGTTATCCCCATTTGAATGGTTAATTCCAATCCCGTTATGAGGGCTTCGTATTACGCTTCGTTGTTCGTACACGGTTACGTCAAGTGGTAGGAGTATCTTAACATCCCCCGCTCCGGTGTTATAAAGATTAGCCCGATTCCTGCCTTACGGGCACTATCACTTGCGATTCTTCGTCTTTGTGTGCTGAAGATGCTCCGTCGAAATACAATTCCCAACGTCGATCATCGGGGTCTTCTAGGTTCATTATTTGTTCGTCGGCGGATCGTCATTGAGAGGAGATTCGGCCGGCAAAGGGTGTGTTGCGAGGAAGTCTGCTAAGACTTGTCCCTTTACGGCACGCAGAGGCACGAAAGTTATATCGAATTGCAATAATATCATTGACCATCTGGCAAGTCTGCCGGAAAGTGTTGGACGAGTCATCAAGTATTGCAATGGATTAAACTTCGAAATCGAGTTGACTTTATGAGAAAGCATGTAGTGCCTGAGCTTTTGAGCGGCGAAGATCGGGGCCAAACAATGCTTTTCAATTGCGGGATACCTTACTTCCGTCGGAAGTAAACGACGGCTTAAGTAGTAAAGAGCATTTTCTTTACCCTCATCATTGACACTAGGCTAACGGGGCTCCAGGGAGTCGTCTAGAGCCGCGGTGTAAAGTATCGACGGTCTGCACCGAGGCCGGGGCTGCTAAGACGAGGAGGTGTCATTAAATATTGTTTAATGTCTTCGAAGGCCTTCGGCATTTCTCTTCCCAAATAAATTTGGCGTCCTTTTTAACTAGTGCCGAGAAAGGTCGACACCTACTCGACGGGTTTGAGATAAAGCGTCGAAGATATGCCGGCTTCCCTTGAAAAGATCGTAGTTGTTTTAAGGTTTTGGGAGGCGGCATTTCTAAGATGGCTTTAATCTTCTCCGGATCGATTTCAATTCCACGATGTCGGACAACGAATCCTAAGAATTTCCGGAGGTGACGCCGAAGGCGCATTTAAGGGATTCATCTTAAGGTTAAATTGTCTTAATCGTTCGAAAACAATTCTCAAATCATACGAGTGGTTTTCCTTTACTTTGCTTTTGATGACGACATCGTCCACGTAGCACTCGACTTGATTGTGGATGAGATCATCAAAAATTCTTGTCATTGCTCTTTGGTAGGTTGCTCCTGCGTTCTTCGGTCCGAATGGCATCATCGTGTAGCAAAATACTCCGATCGGCGTTACGAATGCTGTAAGCTTTTCATCTTACGGAGCCATTTTTATCCGGTTGTATCCCGAAGATCCATCCATGAATGAGAATATTTCATGTGTCGAAGCAATATCGATCATCGATTCTGGAATTGGTAGAGGGAATTCATCTTTTGGACATGCCTTGTTTAAATCTCCGAAGTCCACACAAATTCGATCCGACCATTCTTCTTTCGGTCGGCACCACATTGGCTAACCGAGGTCGGGTATTGTTCTTCACGGACAAATTTAGCGTCTATTAGCTTTTTAACTTCGGCTATTACTTGTTGTTCGATTTCTAGACGCATTCTTACGGGACCTTGTCGGCCGGAACGAAGTAGGATCCACTCTAACTTATGGACTGCAACCTGCGGAGCCAATCTCGGCATTTCATCGTAGTTCCAAGCAAAACAGTCCTTAAATTCCATTAATAATTTGATTATTTCTTCGGAGTCTTCTTTGTTGAGTAAGGAGCTAACAAAGGTAGGTCTAGGCTCTTCGCTAGTACCTAAGTTAACTTCCATTAATTCATCTATTGTGGATTTAATTTCTTCTTCGAATTCTGTGGAGCGTCTCCGATTTGTAAATCTTCGAGTTCGTCCGTAGTTTCCATGCGGTTTTCATTGGACTTGCAAGTGACAACCAAGCAAAATTCGGTATCGTCGACCGACCCTACCGTGCCGAATCCGAGTCCATACTTTGAATTGGGAGGACGGCCGGAGTTATTCCATAACTTTTCAAAATGTTGTGATTGGCCTTTTGTCCATTGTCGAGGTAAGAAACCACGTTGAATTAAATTTTGAACACGGGGAGAGTACCACTCAAAAGGTAATTCCATTAATTCGATGAAGTGACATCTTCGAATTGTACATTATTTTCGGTTTTGGAGGAAGAAGCACCACGGTAGAATTTGATCGGCTTTGCACGCGTCACTACGTACCTCTTTGACCTCCATACCCTCGATCTTATTAGAATGGATCGGAGTTAGGGTCATAGTATGTACGTAGTGGTTAATCTTCTCGTACATCGATTTGTATTCTTCGTTCTTTTCATCTTCGAGGGAGATCTTGTATTGCGGCTTCTTTCGACTTATTGTTGCTGCTTCTTGCTTGATTTCTTTTTCTTCTTCAGAACTATCTTCCCGATCAACATTGATGGTTGGTTTCTTCGTCCGATTGTCCTAGTGTCTCTACCACGGCCTCGTCCCCGGCCTCGACCTCGGATGCGAGTTGTGGAGAAACCTTCACCATCTCGCCGGAAGGGAGTGGTGAGTGAGCTGTTGGACTAGAACTTCAGGTTCTTCGTTGTCCCGAACTTTCTTTGCTTCATTTGTTATGGTATCTCTTGAGAAGATTGTTTTCTTTGGCGGTGCATAATAAGCTGCATCTTCATGAATTCCAATTTCATGTACGGAGAATGGTTGTAAGTCTCCTTTGATGCACTGTTCCCCTCCATCGTAATATTTGATGCACTTGGTGTAGAGATGATGGTACCATCCTGTTTTCATGTATCCATGGTCGGCCCGAGTAGAGCGTTGAACGACGTTTCCGAATCGATTATATGAAATTTTGCGGTTGTCTTTGCTAAATCACCGGTCTTCATCGGTAGCGTTATTGACCCGAGGGCTCTTTCTCCTTTACGGTTGAATCCTCTTAATAACATTTTGTCGGGCTCGAGCTCACGAGCATCAATTTCCAAGTATGCTAGTGTTCGAAGACTCATTATATTGATTGATGCTCCTGGATCCACCAATACTGCGGAGAGCGTAAACTTCCCGATTGTAGCCGAAATGTACAACGGTCGGTTGTGATCTGGCATCCCAAGTAGTAGGTCATTGTACGTGAAGGTGACACCTCGTCTGTTCCTTTAACGAGCAAACCTCATCTAAGGAATCTTCGGCCATTTGAGCTAAGCAAATTTCCGGATCGAAGTAAGGCCTTGATCGAGCTTCTCTCATCTCCTTTGATAAGATGAGAGCATCGTAAATGCTCGGTTTGGCCGGTAGTTTCCTAAGATGGGCTAGCACGTTGTAGTCACTTTGTTTCCATGCGTCTCGGCTTCTTCTCGAATGGGTATTTCTTCTGCTGGGGTTGGTTCTTCTTGAACAACCACCCTTTCCTTTGTCTTTTGGACCCATTCTTGGAGGTAGAACTTTTCCACTTCTTAGGTTGACTTCGTAATTTCTTCGAATCTAGTATTGAGTTTGTCGGTGTCTCCTCCCGAATCGGAATGATCGGCTCTTACGGATTATCTTCAAAATCCGAAGGCTCTAACTACATCGTAAGCTGGAGCTCCTCGAAACTCACAGATAGAGCCGTTGCTTGTTGAGCTCTCGTAGCCTCCTTGATGGATGCCTTCTTCGTCATTGTGATCGTCGAGATCATGTATGATTTGAGAATTGTTGTTGGTATCGAAATCGACGCCCGGATTGTCGCTAGTTACGTAATCGTTAGAAACGATCAAAACGTAGCCAACGCCATCACCCTTATCATTATATGATCCCACCGAAGTGAGCGAGATAATCATACAAAATCGGAGGTTCGAGGGATTTCTCCCCCGAATCGAAACAACTATCCTAGGATAAGCGGCCCCTAGTCCAGCCTTAGGAATCTCGGTCCCCTCTTCTTCGTCGATTTTCTTCTTCTCTTCGATTGTCTCTGTCGAGGTGGTTCTTCCATCGCGAAGTGATAGTACCGGCTTAACGGGTCTCGAACTACGAATCGAAGCTCGTACCGAAGCGGTTCGGATGTTGTCTAAAATCTTCTTCGAAGATCTCGTCCAGAGCGGTAGTCCATCCATCGTCGGTTGCATAGGGATCTATCGGAATGACGGGATCGGTTGAGATAACATTGACGGAACCTCCTTTACGGGGTTCCTTCATGTACTCCTTCGGGATTGTTATATTTCCTTTCCGAAGGTTGTCGTTGAGCCAACTTTTGAAGGTAATGCGGTCTTCTATCTTGTGCCCGAAGCATTCGATGGTAGGGGCAAAAGTTGGGATCACCTTTCTTGTTGACTTCCTCTGGTCTTTTGGGCTCTGCATTGGAAATCTGGAGTTTTCATTAAGCTACGGAACATCTTTGGTACTTGCTTCATTTTTGAACGGATATTCTCCGCTCGAAGCTCCCTCAATGTACGTTGCGGACGAGACGGTTGTTCATCTTGCGGAGACGGTCGATAGCTTGGACCGGGGTTCTTTGGTAATTTTGTTGTGGTTCTTTGCGGCCGTTCGAGTGGTATTTGCATCGGTTGTTTGCCTTTGTCAGCTGCTGCAACGACCCCGGATTTCTTTTCGAAAGTCTTCACCGGCTTACGCTTGTCCGTCTTGTCGGCAAAACTTAATTGCTTCGCCTCTTCTTGCAAGCTTCCGGCCTTGCTTAACAACTTCTCAAAAGTCTTAATAGTGAATCCCTTGAGGAGAAGTGCTATCGGGCCGTGAATGCTTTTAAGCGAGATGCCGATCGCATGTTGTTCTTGCGGTTGTGGTTCACACTTCATACTTAAATTTCTCCATCGAAGTATGTAATCCACTAGAGTTTCATTCGGCCTTTGTTTCTCTACCACTAAATCACCTATAGTGATGTGGTGCCGAGCTCGAGCAAATCGCTTAATGAAGAGGCTCTCTAGCTGCGAGAATGTCTTCACGAATCCGTTGGGTAATTCCGCATACCGGTCGAAGGCGATTCTCGACGGATCGCTAACGAAGCTGTCGGAAGAGTAGCGCATCGCTCCCGCGGCATTGCAACAAGCGGCACGAAAGTGTGCAACATCTTGTCGGGGGTTCCCGGTTCCGTCGAAGGTCTTAAACGAGAGGTGGTACGAAGCCCTTTGGGTATTGGACAGCGTCGAATTCTTCCGGGTAAGGTCTACCCGTCCGAATAGATGTCCCGTTCTTCGATTGTGCTAGGGCTTCTCGCACTTCTTCGTTCTACCAAGTTCTTGATATCCTTTTCGGGGATCATACTTTGTGTTGTATCCTTTTTCGGTGGTCATCCCCATTGACGGATGTAATCTCCTTTCCTCCGTCTACGATGTGAATGACTTCGGGGGTGTCTCTCTATGTGGTTGTACTTGACTTTGGAGAGTGGCTAGAGCTACGGCCATCTCTTCCATCCTCTTCGCCATTTGAGCGATCGTGTCGTCCTTTTCCTGAAGGCCGTCTCTTCATCGGTTCGGCTCCTCTCTTCTGCGTGCTGCAGGAGCACCTTGAGAAGATGATGAAGCTCGTGTCTCAACCATGTTGATTTCTCGCATATTCGTTGTCCATGAATTCCGATGAGTCGATCTCATCTCCGAACTTTTCTTCTCTTTCTTTCGCCGACCGTCGGATGTCGGTTCTCGGCTTTTCCATGGCATCTTCTAGCGGAGCTTTCGTGTATCTTTGTGGTTGTCATGCGATGGTTGCCGGGTCCTTTTTCACGAGTCCCCTTCATCGCGGTAGCACTTTCTTCGGATTCCGGCCTCTGGCGAGACTTTCTTTCTCGGGCTGCTTGTTTCGGTCTCAAGTCGCCCCGTAGTGGGACGCCACACCATCCTTCTAGCGAGCGGAAGGTCTGATGACCGGATGGTCCATCGGCCAAATGCTTTGGAAGGTGGTATCCTCCCTAATCTGTAACCACGATACTACGACGGGCGGGCTAGCCTTCATTCTCTTGCTTGGCTTTTCTATCATGACGGCGGGTTCTACTCGGGGCCCGAGACGGGATTTGGTCGGCACCGCCACTATCCTTCGTAGAATTTCGACACGGGGCAATTTTCCTTCTTCGCTAGCTTTTCTACCAAAGTTTGCGGTCGAGCAAACGACGTAGTTCGATTCTTTTCTTGCGGCTATCGTTGTAGTATGCGGGCTGTGGTAATGTGGCGACAATCTTTCGAACATTCTCTTCATCCTCTGCGGCGGAGAGGGGATGGAACTCGCTTCCTCCCAAAAGTGGTATGTAGTCGAGCGGTGGTGTATATTCGGTAACGGTGTATATTCGGCAACTGCGGAATTTCCTCCAGGAAGGCAACCTCGGCGGCTCCGGCTTCCACGGCGATCCTTCTATTTCTATTTCTTCTTTGGGTCTTTGTCGGCGAAGGAATCTTCGAGCTGGACCCGATTTCGAAGACGAAGGTCTTACGGGAAGATCCGTACCCTCCACGGTAACGGGTTTATCATAGTTACGGATTCCTTTCCCCTTTGATTTGGCGGAAGTCGGGGTAGGTGCGGAAGCAACTAGACCGAGTGGGGGTAGTGAGAACGGTCCTCCTGCGGACGGCGGTACTCCTCCTAGTCGGGACCCTTTGCGGGGAGGAAACTCTTGGGTCGACCTAAGGTTGAACTCGAGCGGTGGTTCCTCGGCTTCGGATACCTTGTTCGTCGGTGCGAAGAGGGAGACGTCGGTGACCTTGACGTTCGTGTTTTCAAATCCACTGTCCAAATCGGATGACCCCATTGTCGGGCGGCTCATCCTTATAGACGGCGAAGTCCGAGTCCGTTGGTGAAGGAGAAAATCGGTTTCGGGGCTTCCATTTCGCAAGGTAGATTCGGTTGTCGATCCCGAGTTATGCTTCTTTTCTTCGGGACGAAAAGAAAGGAATTGAAAAGAGTCCGAACTCATTCTTTGTTCATGTATTTATCATTTGTTAAAAGAATCACTTATTAGAGGGTTTGTTTATTTAGAACGGAATGTTCAAAGGTGTAGAGAAGGTAAGGAATCCGATTCAGAGTTGGAAAGGGAAAGAAAATCTTAAGCAAGACTTCTCGACTCGAAGGATCATTCCTAAACTAACACCTATTGGGGGTCCACCCCACCTCAAAAATGAGGTAAAAGGATCTCGGAACCTCTCTGTTTAGGGGTGTCTAAACAGTGGCTCCTAAATCCAAGAGAATGTTGGCTATACTTGTTCAAGGTAGAAATGAACATAGTATTCCAACGGAAAGAAGGGTAGTTTGATCCATTAGGGACATGGATACACTACCGATTTTTGAAAGCAGAATTATTTGATTATAATGGAGAGAGGAACTAGTCCCCAGCGGAGTCGCCAGAAATTGTCGGCATTATTATTTTTTTTGGGTTGTGTGTTTTATTTTGAAAAGTGGTCGCCTAACAGAAGTTGTGCGGCGAATTTTTATTTTAAATTTAATTTAAATATATATAATTTAGAAAGTAGTATTTGATTTTTGAAAATAATTTTTAAATTTGAAAGTTTTAAGATATGAGATTAAACCGATCTCACATCCCCAAATAGTTTATATAAACGAGCACCGCACCACAAACCGTATATCTATCCCTAAGGATAGACACACTGCTTGATGGTGGGGCTCGATCAAATAAACTAGAAGTTTTGTGACATCCGTTTGGTTTGCGAACCAATTTTATAAGCCGACAAGTTTCCCCTGCTTAATATGAAAACATTAAACAGGGTTTATATTACACAGGTTCTTTAAAATTCCCTATAAGGGCAAGCCCCTATAGTTAATTACATCTTAAGTGACGGGAATCACCTAAGAAAACTCTCGATAATAACCAATAATTCCGCTCTCAAGAATTTCAAAGTTTAAGGTTTTCAAAGATTGAATTTTGGAATTTCGATAGGGAATGGATCAAATTTTGGAACATTTTGTTTTGTGAATCCAAAGGAAGAGAGGTAGGAGAAATCACTGATTCGAAATGAACTTCGATAATTTCCCGACTATCCTATTGTTTGTCTTGAATTTAGGAAAGTCCTAATGTTTATTTGATATTTCAATCTTGCCAATTTCAATTAATTAGGGCTTATATTTGTATGATAAAATCAAACAAATAGCACAGAAGATGTGAGGGTTTATTGTCGTATTGGACGACTACCTCGGAATCCTAAGACCGGTTAGGGCTTAATTTGCAATGCAAATGCCTAACGAAGAGTTGAGGATTCATGTTGCACTGAGCAAGCTACCTCGAAGTCCTATGGCTTGGTTGTTTTAATTCTAGGAAAGTTTCTTTGAAGTAGACTCGGGTTTTGCTGATGACGATGGTCGTGCTTGCCCACCATGCTCCGAGCTCCTTGTTGTTGCGAGAGGTTTAGTTTTAGAAATCATAAATCGGGAGTTGAGAAAAGTGTTTTGGTTTAGAGAAAATCTTAATTTCCAGGTGTTTTTTATGTTTTATTTAAAACAAATCTTAAAGTTGATTATAACGACACCGGTTAAGATCCCACGGTTCCATCCTTCCGGCATCATTATTTTTATCGGATTCACTTAGTCCGGATGAATTTGCTAAACTCAACTGAATGAGTTCCACACTTTCATTTAGACCAGTGGGAAATCCCGTTAGCAACACGTAGGTTACATCATCCGAGGTATTCCCGATCATCCAACAGGACGTTTTAATTTAGTTGTAATTGTAGTTTTGTGTTCTGTTTGTGATTAAATTTTGAGTTGTTTTATATTTTGAAATGTTGTGGCGGTGAATTTTATCTTGCAATGACTTTTAACTTAATTTTGGTTTCGAGTTTTGAGGGCTATCCTAAAGGTGTGGGTTTTCATGCAACTGTTGTTTTATCATGCAAGAAAAGTAAAATGCATTTGCAATAAAGTAAATTGCAAGAAAGTAAATTGCAAGAAAGTAAATTGCGAAAGTAAATTGCAATAAAATAAAAGCGTACCTGGAGGGTCTTCCCGTCATCCCAAGCTGCACTTAAAACACAATTAGAATATTTAAGCAAGTTCCTAGAGTAAAGCTAAGGGAAAGGTTATGGTTTTCTACCAAATTCCTAATCCTATAGCTAGTCATCTCCTATGACGTCTAGGTTCTTTGGGTTTTGGTTTAAGGACGATTTTCTTCATCGAAGAATAATCAAATTCAATTGTTCTTATAAATATCCTATCATATTGAGGAAGTGCTTAAGAAGGATCTTAAACATCTTTTCAATATTTCTAGGATTATTTTAAGTCAAAATGAATTTAATTATATAAATGTATCAATCGTCCGAGTTTTTCAAGTCTTGTTAATTTGCTCGATGAACTAGGACATTTGAATATCCTATGAGTGAGATAACATTTCATTTGATGTTCTATTTAGGAGTTATAATAATCAAAGCTTTCGAGGGTAAATTAGTATTCAAGTGATTTGATTTAATTTAAAGGGTTTAAATTTGGAATAGTGTTGAAGTTGCTTTATATTTAGTTTAATTTAATTTAATTTGATTTGATGTTCAATTAATTTGATTTAATTTAATTTAATTTAATTATTTAATTTAATTTAATTTAATTTAATTTAATTTAATTATTTAATTTAATTTAATTATTTAATTTAATTTAATTTAATTATTTAATTTAATTTAATTTAATTGTTTAATTTAATTTAATTTAATTTTAATTTAATTTAATTTAATTATTTAATTTAATTTAATTTAATTGTTTAATTTAATTTAATTTAATTTTAATTAATTTAATTTAATTGTTTAATTTAATTTAATTTAATTATAATTAATTTAATTTAATTGTTTAATTTAATTTAATTTAATTATTAAATTTAATTTAATCTTAATTTAATTTATCTTTAATTTACTTTATTTTTAATTTTAATTGAAATTTCAAAAGATTTTAATGATTTAATTAAGTCTTTAAATATTTTAAATTTGAGTTATCATTTTAATTAAAAATTGAGTATTAGTTGATATAATTAATTTAGGGATTTTTAAATTAAAGAATAAATCTCTTCCTAATAAAGATCCCTTATTTTAATAATTCCAATTCATTATTCCTCCAAATTTAATCTATTATTTAATTAAAGTTTAATCATTTTAAAATTATTTAATGGGTTGCTACCCTTTAATTATTTAAATTTCAATCATCCAAATCAGATTAGGATCAAATATTTTACTTGTTGACTTTTTATTAAACCTAAAGTTTTAATTAAGGATTAAAGATTTTAATTACCATTTTACCCTTTAAGCTTAATAATTTCATAACTCACTAAATTGAACTCAAATGAACTTGAAATTTTTATGTGACTTCACTCATATGTCAATAAAGACATGAGAGGAGAAAATGTGATTTTTCTATATTTAATTTATTTATATAATTATTTTTGGTGGAAAATAGAGATTTTTAAGGAAAATTTGATAACATGACCAAGGGAAAGTTTCTGTCCTTAAGAAAATTAGGGGACATTCCTAATGACCAGAGAAGCACTTGGACCAATTTTGGTGATTTTTTGAATTATATTATTTTTATTATAATTATTTTGAGTTTTGGAGTGTTAATTAATTTAAAAATAAGATAAATGTTGAAAAATGGATTTTATATTTTTCAAAAATCTCTCTGATATCAAGGAAACCAGAGAATCAAATTTTGCAATTTTCTGATTTTTCTATGATTTATAATAATTATTTTAGTGAAAATGCTAGAAAATGCATTTTTTTAATTTTAAAATTACCCTAGGGCTTTAAAATTTAATATCTCACTAAATAGACTTAGGAAAAATGTGGGATTTGTTCCTAAGTGATTAAAATTCAAAATCTGACATTTTGGTGAATTTTATTATTTTTGTGATTTTTATTATTTTTTAATTATTAAAAATATTAAAATATTATTAAAAATCAACTTTTTCGGAAAATTGAAATTTTAATTTTCTTAGATTCCCCTGATATCAGAGAGGCTCCAAAACCAATTTGGTGAATTTTTAAAAAGTATTTTAAAAGTTATGAATTTTTAAAGTTTAAAATGGCTAAGTGACTTAATCAACCCGATTAGTGGGGCTAACCAAGTCCAATTGACTTCAAATTTTTATGGTGGATTCCTCTGATCCTAAAGGTCAGTGGAGAATTGATTTCAAGTCAATTTGATGCCTGGTTAACTCTAATTAATTAAAGACCTATTTTAGGTGTTTAAGCTAATTAGGGTTAATCTGAGTGAATTAACTCAAGTCCTATTTTTCCTAGAGTTCTCTGGTCATAAGGAACATCACCAAATATTTCTAGAATTTATTTCACAACATGCTAATTTTTGGAATTAAAATACTCAAAACAACAACATGCATTTGAAAAATAAATAACTTTTCACAGAGATGGCCTCCGACCTTGGAAAATTCGGGGAATGTTCCCGAGTTCAGAGGCTTAAAAGCCCTATGGTCTCATGCCATGGTGAATTGTATACATGCATGGAGAATTAAATGCATGCAGAGAGTAAATAAATCATAAAAAATAAAATACTTAATGAAATTGAATGATTTCTTTTCCACATTATTCTCCTCCGTTCACTGAGCAAGAGGGTATTTTTATTTTATTTTTGTGATTTTTCTACACAAAGATATGGATTTTTGAAGTTTAGGGAATTAAATAAATAGAAAAATACCCTAATTTTCTATTTATCCACGCGGCGCCGCGTCGACCTCGGCGGCTCCCGAACGCACACGCGTCGCGCTCTCATTCGACGCCGCCACCCGAGTCGGCGGCCGGGCCCCGCGGTTCTCGTACCGTCTCCTGGTCCGACGCAATCCCGGCCGTCCGTGCGCGCGTGTATCGAATGGACGGCATCCGTTCATCGTCCCCAGTGTTCTCACCCGAGAGCCGTCCACACTAAATCCCTAAGATCTCACTCGATTCTCGATGGATTTTCATGTTCTTATGCTCTATGGATTCGTCTTGAAGAGACGAACACATCTATACGGCTAACATGCATTGAAACTAAGGCATTTGAAATGGAGAATCTCCGGAAGCTCGGGATGGATAGTTAACTCATACCTTAGCTCGGAGAAGTGTGGCTTCAATCCGAGAGTTGTTGCACCTTCGATTGGGTCCCGACAAGCTCCGGATGAAGTCTCCTGGTCCGGTGAATTGCCTAGCTATGAAAGTGACCACAGCCGATCACAAAGCTTGGAGGTCTGGAGCAACCGGGTGGCTCTGGAGATGGGGCTTTCGGTGGGAAACTTCTCCTCTTGGTCCGGTGAAGGTGTAGGACCAGTCGATTTGAGGATTGGCTCACTGTGGCAAAGTGTCACTGGTTTTGGGTGGAATTTCGGTTGAGAAATTGGGATCCGTTGGTGGGGATTAGGGCAAATTGACACCTGGGGATCAACTCGCTCTAAGGATGGTGAAGGGTTTGGAACAATTTTGGCGAGTTTCGGCGAGGTTTGTGCTTGGCTCCCTTCATGGCCGAGAGGGGTGGAGTTTAAATAGAGCTGGTGCGGGGGCCTCCCGGAGAGAGTTAGGGCTTGGGATCGACTGCTCGGTGAGGAGAAGATCGGCCATGGTGACCACTAGGGATGGGGCGGCTCGGCAAGTGAGAATTTCAATGTTGGCTCACATGTGAGCTCTCGGCCATGGTGTTTTCCGGCGGCTCGGTGGCGCGGCCGGCCGAGCATGGGTCACCCTCGAGGTCGGGTGGGTCGGGGTGGAGGTTTGTGCAATCAATTGGCCATGGACATGTGTAAAGGCTTTGATCCAAAGTGGAATGAGGCATGGCTAGATTTGGACCTAAATGGGTCAACCCACCCATTTGGGCTAGGTGCACCACCCAAGGCCCGGTTTAGGCTGAGGAGAAAGTGATTTGGATCGGCTTGATTAGTGGGGTCAAGTCACGATCCAAGTACAATTAGGCTTAAGCATGGTTTAGTGGAATCATGTAAGTGGTTAACCACCTTTAGGAGTTAAGGAAAGAGCCTCCTCCTTTTGCCCAAAATGGCATGGTGACATGTAAAGAGGCTCTCATGGCTTGCATATGGCTTATGCATGGCTCCATGGCTCCATTTGGCTTGGGAAAAGTAAAGTCAATTTCATGGAAATGGATTTAAGGAAAATTTTGGTATTTAGGGGTGATTTGGCATGAGGCTTGATTTGGAATTATTTGATGATGAATTTAGGACTTAGGGATGATTTTAATTGAAAGTATGATGAGGGGAAATGTCATATGGGCCTTGGAAGAATTTTGGGCTTTTTTGAAAGGGTTTTAGATGGGTTTTTAAGATGGATTAGGAAAGTGGGCTCTTGAATTTTAAAATGGATTTTGGGATGAAATTTTGTAAAGAGGTTGGGCCAAATAATTATCGGGTTTAGCTCATGGATGTGTCATGAGTGACTTGAAGCAAATTTGGGGTAGTTTGGACTTGAATTGGGTTGGATTTGAATTCTTTTGGTGAATGGGCCAATGTAGGTCAAATTGGGCTAACTTGGGCCAATGTTGGGCTAGGGTTGAAATTGATGTAAAATAAATATTAAGAAATGTTTATGGGAGTGTTTCAAAGAGGTTTTGGCTTTGGTTGGGTTTTGATTTTGAGGTTTGGGCCTATTTGGGTTAGATTTGGGTTTAGGTCAAAATTGGGCTTTTTGATTTTGGGTTGAATTTGAGTGGGGTTTGGGTCAAAATCTTGGGCAAATCATGTTAGTGTTTTGTTTATGAGGATGTTAAGGAAGGTTTAGAAAAGATTTGGGGTTAATTGGAGTTGAATTGGGTGAGTTTGGGTTAAGTTTGGGTCATGGGTCCAAATTTGGGCTTTAAGGCCCAAAGTGAAATTGGATCCAAATGTCAATCAAATTGGACTTGGATTTGGTCTAAATTGGTATTGGGAATGTTGAATTGAAGTTTAGAATTGAATTGGACCAAAATTGGGGTCAATTGGGTATGTTTGGTTTGACATTGGGTCCACTTTGGGTTAAAATGGGTCGATTTGGGGGTTTTGACAAAAGTAGGGTAAATTGACAAAATTGGCCCATGGTGTAGTTGGACAAAATGAAATTGGGAATATTTGGGATTTTCTAGAATTTTCTGGGAATTTTCTGAATTTTTGGATTTTTAGGCCAAGAAGGGTATTTTGGGTATTTGGAGGGTATTGGGGGGTATTTTTGGAATTTTTGGTATTTTTGGGTATGGATGATCAATTTGAGTGATGTGGAGGTGTTTGGGATTGATTTTGGAAAATTTTAGGTAATTTGGAGATTTTGCAAAAATTTGGGTAATTCAAGGGTTTTGGGTAGGTTTAGTAGGTGTAGGGTCCCGGGGGTCAAAAGTTGAAAATTTGGGAAATTGAAGATTGGGTGAATTTGGGTGGAAAGAAATCATTTTGGTTGAGCCATGAAGCCATTTCAAGCCCATATGAGCCATGAAAGGACTCATTTGAGGCATTCACTATGTTGTTCCTAACCCTCTTACGCGAGGGCTTAGGGGTTAAGGACCATCCATGTGAATCACCTACATGAGTCGGGAGGTCAAGTTGGGTATGGGTGTGGTTTTAGGAAGTGTGTGGAAATGTAGTGTGTAGGTGTAGTGTATGTCAGCCCCTTCATCAGACCAGGCCACCCAGGGCAGTCCTAAGGCCAAAGAGTCCTATAGGAACTCATCCTTTAAACTTCCATATTTGATTTCAACCCTCTAGGTGATTAGGGGTCTATAGTCAAGTTTGTGGAGTTTGCGGGGAGTTTAGAAGTGGTTTGAATTTCTAAAAGGCGGGTCCCAATTCTAGTCCTCTAAGATAGTCAAAGGAAAAGCCTAAGGCTAGATCCTAAGCACTAAAAAGAAGAAAAGGAAGACCTCATCAAAAATGAGGTCAACAGGTGGCCAATAGGGTGTCATCAACGGCGTATCGCGTAATTTAATTCTGAACTCTCGAGAAAACTCATCACCGGCGCTGGATTGGGCTCCGTTGGCTCCAAAAATTTAAATTTTGGTTTTTTGCTTTTTTCACTCCAAATTCATTTCTTTTAGCTACTTTCTACCCCAATTACCTAAAATCATCATTCCTGCAGAAAAACAAAAGAAATATCTTCCATTATAGTACAATATCACAAAAAATAAGTATAAATTGTATATGAAAATTCACATATATTTTTGTGCATCAAAATCGCCCAAACATAACTATTACTCGTCCTCAAGTAATCCTTAAACCATATAAAAATATGCCTCTTTAGTAGTAAAATTTACTTAATGATTTCTATGATTTTTTATTTATATGAATATAATTGCAAGATTTTTAGAAAGATTTTCAATAATGTAGGTCAAAATTATAGGTGTAAGAACATTTGGTAATCAAGTCTAAGAGTTCTAATATTTTATTTATATTAAGAATAATCATATTTTGTCATATTATGAATACTATTAAGGATCATAGGAAAAAGAAGTTAATGTAAACTCTCTTAGTAAGGATGCTAACACTTAAATATAAATTCAAAAATGGAATTTAGCTCTTCCTTTAAGTTGATTCAAGTAAAGCCAATTTTTTATTAGCATCTCCTCAAACTTCTCCTCATATATATATATATATATATATATATATATATATATATATATATATATATATATATTCCTTTTGGAATTGTTTATCAATCCTCTCTTTTCTCCTTCTTTTTACTATTTTTCAATTCATGTGAGGAATAATATATCTATATAGCATTTAATAATTTTGAACGTCACTCTCCTCTTCCTAAAGTTCGAACATGAAGCATTTCTTTACTTTATATCTATATATTAGCTTAATAATGATTAATCATAGAGTTACACTCCTCTCTCCTCATATAAACTTCTAAGTTTTTTAACAATTCAAAAATATAGTTTTCTTTACTATAAATAATTAACTTTAATCTCATCCTTTTATACTAAATATTTTAATCCAATAAAATTAGCCTTCAACACTAAAAATTTCCATTCAAATCTACTATGATGATTAAATAAAATTAAAAATTTAGTGATCTAAAGTTACGCTCATCTACTTTTATTCATGTTAAAATCATTTTGAAAATATATTTTAATTGAGAAAAATTAGTATTTAAATCTTTTTCCTCCCCCAAACATAAGTTTTTCAGTGTATATAAAATTACTAAATGAGAGAGAAAAATGAAAATAAAACTAACCTTTTTGTGTCGCGCTCTTGTATCTTCTAAAGCATGCAGGTATTGATTAGAAAATTAACTACAAATATAAAGTAATTAGAAGCATGTTCACATATATATCAGGGATTTGCAGGGTAATGAAAACTTAAAACACTACAAAAACACTTAATACAACATCAAGTACAAATTTACTACAATGGTTACATAAAACATAAACTTCAACTCAACCTAACCAATATAAAAGTACAATCACAACACATAAATAAAACACTAAAGTAAATAAGTAATACAACAATCAACACAACAATAACAAACATAGTGAAGACTAAACTACCAATCATCATCTCTTCTTTCTTTTGCTTCTTCTTCTTCCTCATGCTAGTATGGACAGTAGCTGGGCCAAGTAGGAAATATTACTCCAGCTTCTCCCCTCATGAATCTCATTTAAGCATCATGATAGGTTATATTATACTCCACTCTCCTCTTTTGGTAATCATCATTGATGCTATTCCTTGATTCCAAAAAATCCATCCAGCTATGAAGTCTAGAAATATCACCTTGTTGCATCATTAGCCGCTCCATAATATCAGAAATATTAGGAATCCCTGAAGTACATGGTACAACATGACTAGCAAAGGGAATCTCACTACTTTTTCTTCCAGATCACCATCCTACATGAGATTCATAGGTACAAATGTTGGCCTTGCTAATGGGCTTCAAAGGGTAGACCAACTCTTCGCTAGTGTCAACATCAACTCTTGATTGTATGCATAATGCATAAATCAGGGCCGGATTTCCTAATCCTCCAGTGGTTTCTCCCTTGCCAGTAGTTAGAATACTATTATAAATGATTCTTACAATATCAATA
Source organism: Papilionanthe hookeriana x Papilionanthe teres (assembly GCA_022702705.1). Classification (NCBI taxonomy): domain Eukaryota; kingdom Viridiplantae; phylum Streptophyta; class Magnoliopsida; order Asparagales; family Orchidaceae; genus Papilionanthe; species Papilionanthe hookeriana x Papilionanthe teres. Next base: position 48,880,518 of record CM040429.1, on the reverse strand, counting down.
ACTCTCATGTTCTTAATACAAAAATTCAGAATGGCTCTATCCCTTGTAACTTCACTATGGTGGTAGGAAGGTAGTAGTCTTGCAGAAATAAAGTAATGACACGCTGCAAATGTTACATTGAGAGCAGAAGCAGGAAAATTGATCATTTGTCTTAGCTTAGTTTTCCACTCCCCTTTTCCATCAGTAAGAAAAGCAATAACCTCATTCAAAACAACATCTTCAGTACCAAAATTTTGATATTCACAGAACAAATTTTCTCTCAAATCGTAAAATACATTGATCCTTTAGGAGTACATTCTACCATTTGTACCCGTACCAATACATACTCTTCTTCAGTATAACACAAATTATCATAAAGTTTTCAAGCTGCATCAGCAACTACATCGGCAGAGACATAATAGAAAGTTTCCCCATTCCGATCAATAATCATCTATTCTACAACTCCGCCTGGATTTCTAAATCCACGATCTTGTATACACTTTTTGCTACTAAATGAAGATTTAAAATAATACTGGACTTTTACATTTACAAATCTTTTATCATCAAAATCAATCTTTCTCTTCCTCTTAAATAGCTTTGGAGCCATATCCACAATTTCTAAAAGTTTGCTACTAAATCCCAATAAATTCCAAAATCACAATGCTATAAATTCGAAAGTCAAATCTAGCAAATAAAATCATTTCACCATGGATTATCTCTCAATTTTCTTCAAAAACTTCAAATTTTTGGATCTCCATAATGCAGAAGATTCCCATGGTGAACATAAAAAATTCATAGCTTAAAGTAGAGCTCTTACCAAAGGAAGATGTAATCCAACTTCAAAAAGGTTTGAAATTACCTCAAATCTAAGTTTAAGCAATCCCTAGGGGAGTTTTTTGGTAATGGTTGAAGGTAAAAGACGGTTAAAAGGGGTCAAAGGGTCAAAAATCATGATTTTAAGTGATCATGGGCAGTTTCGGGCATAGGGCGCCATCGGCGCCAAACCGATCTAATTATAAGAACTCTCAGAAAAAAATCGTATTCTGGCATCGTCTGCGCCTGAATTTTGAGTTCAAAAAATTTTACAATTTTAATCATTTCAAAGTTAAGACAACATCTAATTATCCCTTTTAAGCATCCAATTTCATTATTAAGTGATTAACAAATGCTAATTTCACACAAACAACACAAAACAACACTTTTATATATAAAATCCAAAGTTACAAACTTCAACGCAAATCAATCAGTCGACCGCATCAATAACTCTGCATCACATAAAACCACAACACAATAACGCTGACAACATAACAAAAACTCAAATCTCTAGCATATAAGTCTGAAATGACACAATAATCAAGCCAAATAAAAACCAAATTCAAGCAGATAAAGTCTAAATACTAAGTAAAGTAGATAGAAAATGTAAATCACTACTCCTCATCAATGTCCGAGTTTTCATCTCTGATATCTCCCATGCATTAGTGGTGCACAAACAAATTGTAGAAGGATCGATATGGTAATTTATTAGTCGAATCCTCTTCAATCCAAGCCATTTTCTTCATCAAGTGTATCAGTCCTTTTTCCATATGTCCAATGTGATCAAACTATTCCTTCATCCTCTAATCTAAGTGATCAAATAATTCAGATATATTTTTTAATTGCATCCATAAAATTTTGTACCTCTTTCTCCAGTTTCTTTATTTCCTAAGAATCAACTGTACACTTTCAGAGCAATGAGGTTGAGTAGGCAATAAACTCCGAGTTGGTTGATCCACAGATATGCTAATGTCATTTTCACTTTCAATTGCTAGACAATCATAAATATTAGTTACGTCCATAGGTTTCCAAGGAAGAAGCGCTTTTTGCTAACTCTCATAAGGTACATGTGATTGGCTGCAAAGAAGAAATATAGTGGATGAATGTCCCAACCATAATATAATCCATGCACAATCAATCCCAAAACAAATTTCACAATTATGGTGCCAAAATCAACAGTCGTTCCAATATGATTACAAAAGTTTAATATTTCACTTTCCTTCGTCACTTTACTAATTTTCATAGTTGGCAGTAATTTCGATGATATAACGAAATGTTATTTCTTCGACACAGGATTCAATAAACTCAGAGAGAAATTGACATACCTGTTCTCTCTTATCTCCCAATCTATACTTTCATCCATCAGATATTGATAGATTTCATTCATATTGTCTATTATATAATGAAAATCATGTAATGGAAAATTGGTACATTATCTATCATATATAGTTCATTCATTTTGGAAGGAGTAAATGATATCCACCTACCTCGTACAAAGACGACTCCTTGGTTAATTCTATGAAGATTTGCATAAAATTCCTTCACCACCAGAATGACTACTGTGGTAGTGGTGTAACAAAACACTTCCCAATGCCTTTGCGCAATAATTTCTACAACACGAGTACTAGGAACATCCATACTTCGTTGGATAAATCCTCTTTCTTTGATAAGCCTTCTCTTTAGAAGGACTTTGTCACAGAGCCTTTGTACCTCAAAATTGATAAACTTCCTCCTGTTAAAAACTCTAAATCTTAGACTTTCTAAGAAGTTGGAAGCCATTGGAATGTGAATTTCGGAACTTCCTATTCATTTTTATAGAGTTGGTGGGTTTAAAACTGAGTTTAGGGAGTTATCAAGGTGAAATTCCCGCTCAAAATTGTCAAATTCCACCATTTAAAAGTCCAAAAACCATTCTCTAGTCTTCAGCTCCGTCGACGCTGAATTGGGTGCCCTCGACGCCCAAACTTATAATTATTTAAGTGCTCTCTAGAAAAATCCACCGTCAGTGCTGAATTGGGTGTTATCGGCGCTAGAGCACAAATTTGCTTCCCAACAACTTTTTCATCCAAATAAACTCCAAATCTTTAATTCAATCCAATATTAATCACCATTTAGGATATTTATAAGGGAGTAGGACTCACATATAAGATAATCTTTTGGTAACATCAATCAAAATCAAACCAAAATACAACAAATACTAAGATACTATGGGTTGCCTCCCACAAAGAGCTTGGTTTAACTTCGTCAGCCAGACAAACATTAGCCTCATTTAGAAGAACTTAGCATTAAAACCTCTTTGAAATTTGGTGGTGAACCATCAAAATATGTTTTTAATTGATGTCCATTAACTTTAAATGTTTTCCCAGTTTTTGGATCTTCAATATCAACAACACCAAATTAGTAAACTTTTTTAACAGTGAAAGGTCCTATCCACCTAGACTCATGTATTCTAGGAATTAATCTTAATCTTGTATTATATAATAAAACTTCCAGTCCAGGTTCAAATTTCATTCTATTAATCTTTCTATCGTGCCATATCTTCATCTTTCCCTTATAAATTCTTTCATTATCATAAGATTCATTTCTCATTTCTTCCAATTCATTAAGTTGCAATAATCTTTTCTCACCAGCATTCTTTAAACTAAAATTGAACTCTTTAATCGCCTAATTTGCTTTATGTTCCAATTCAATAGGCAGATGACAAGTTTTTCAAAAAATCAGTCTATCTGGAGACATTCTGATAGGCGCTTTATAAGGAGTTCTATTTGCCCACGAAGTAGTATATTCCTCACAGACAATCTAATTTATGAGGATTTACAAATCTCTTCAAAATTCTTTTATTTTTATGAATAGATACTTGAGCTAATCCACTTGTTTGAGGATGATAAGTAATAGAGATTCTATGCATAATATTATATTTTTAGTTAATCTCTGAATCAGATTATTCCTAAATTGGGATCCACCATTAGTAATAATTACTCCAGGCATTCCATATCATGTAAAAATATTTTTCATTAAAAATTTTGAAACACTTCGATCATCACATTTAGGAAAAGTTATGGCTTTAATCCATTTTGATACAAAATCAACAGCAGCCAATATTTATATATTTCTAAATGAAGGAATAAATGGCCCTGTAAAATCTAGTCCCCAAACATCAAAGATTTCAGCTCCTAATGTAAAATTTAGGGGCATTTTATTTCTTCTAGAGATATTACCTATTCTCTGACATAGATCACAAGTTTTAATATATCTATTAACATCCTTAAAAAGAGTAAGCCAACAGAATCCAAATTGCAAAATTTTATGTTCAATTTTATCAGTTCTAAAATGTCCCCCAAATTCAGAATCATGACATCTCTAAATAATTGGTTCAATTGCTTCATAAGGTACACATCTCCTAATTACTAGATATTTACATTGTTTATATAAATATGGGTCTTCCTAAAAATAAAGATTTGGCATCATAGATAAATTTTTTTTGTTGTTGCTATGGTAAATCAGGTGGTAAAACATCACTTACAATATAGTTCACGGTATCAGCTTACCACAGTAAATTCCATTTCTTAGTATTGTAAAGTTTTTCATCAGAAAAATTTTCTATAATCTCATTTTCATAATTAGATAGTTCATATTATTCCATTCTAGATAAGTGCTCAGATGCTTTGTTGTCAGGTCCTTTCTATCCACTATCGCAAAATCAAATTCTTGCATTAGAAGTACTAATCTGATTAATCTAGGCTTAGCAACCTTTTTTGCACTAAATATTTCATAGCAGAATGGTTTGTATGAACTATGCATTAAGTTCTAATTAAATATGACCTAAATTTTTCAAAAGTAAATACTATCGCTATGAAGTCTCGTTCAGTGGTGGAATAGATAATTTGGGCTCCGTTAATAGTTTTACTAGAATAGTATATAACTTTGTTAATTTTATCATACCTCTTGCTTAAAACAGCTCCAATCACATAATCTCTGACATCAAACATAAATTTAAATGGTTTTTTCCAGTCAGGTCAAAAAAATTATAGGAGAATTAATGAATTTTTCTTTTAAAATTTCAAAAGCATTTAAGCATTCTTAATTAAAATCAAATTTATTATCTTTTTCTAAGAGTTGGCATAGAGGTTTAGTAATTCTTGAATAATTTTTAATATAATGCCTATAGAACCCAACATATCCTAAAAAACTTCTTACACCTCTCACAGTAGTTGGAGGTGGTAATTTCATGATAATTTGGATTTTTGCAGAGTCTACTTTTATGCCATATTCAGAAATTTTATGCCCAAGTATAATTCCTCCTGCAACCATGAATTGATATTTTTCCAAATTCAAAACTAAATTTATTTTTTCACATATGTCCAAAAGTTATTTTAAGTTATTCAAGAAAACGTGAAATGATGTTTTGAATACAGAAAAATCATCCATAAAAACATCAATTCCATTGTCTATTAGTTTACAAAAAATTGACATCATACACCTTTGAAATGTTGCAAGTTCGTTAAATAATTTAAAGGTCATAAGGACTAGTAAACGTAGTCTTTTCTTAAGCCTTAAGAGCAATTTGTATTTAATGATAGCTCGTATATCCATCTAAAAAGTAAAAATATTTGTGCCCAACAAGTCTATCCAACATTTGGTCTAGAGAAGGTAAAGGAAAGTGGTATTTCCTAGTGATGACATTTAATTCTATATATTCAATACAAATTTGCGAACCAGTGACTTGCCTCGTGGTGATTAATTAAATTCTTTCATTAGTTACAACAGTTACTCCTCCTTTCTTAGGAACACAATTAATCAGACTTACCCACGCACTATCTGAAATAGGATATATAATTTCAGCATCTAACCATTTTAAAATTTCTTTCTTCACCACTTCTTTCATCAATGGATTTAATCGCCTTTGCGGATCTACTCTAGGTTTACATTGTTCATCCAGTAAGATTCTATGAATGCAGATCGAATGACTGATTCCTTTAATATCAGCTAAAGTACAACCAAAAGCCTTTTTTATATTCTCAAGTTTCTTAATAATTTCTGCTCTTGTAATTCATTTAAATCTGAGGATAAAATAACTGGTAATATAAATAGTTCTCCAAAGAACACATTTTTCAAATGGTTTGGAAGTATTTTCATTTCAAGTTCACGTGGTTTATAATAGATGGAATAAAATGTTTATTATCATTTATGCAATATCCAACATTTCAAATCTTTCCTGAATATAATCCAGTTCATCATCACCTATCTCTTCAAATTTATATTCCATTTCATCTTCATCCTTACTTTTTAAACTTTTTTGTTCCTTTTTTTCTTCAAACTTTTCCTTAAAATACTCCTCTTTTAAATAATCACAAATTTCCTTTCTAAAGCATTCATCATCATTTTTTTTGCATGGTATTTCATAGCTTTCAATATATTAAATGTCACTTTTTGATCATTAACACTCATTTTTAACTCTCCTTTCTGAACATCTATCATAACCTTTCTAGTGGCAAGAAAAGTTCATCCCAAAATTATAGGAATTTCCTTATCTTCCTCCATATCTAAAATAATAAATCCACAGAGAAGATAAATTTATCAACCTTTACTAAAATGTCTTATACAACTCCTTTAGGATAAGCAATAGAACGGTCACCCAACAGAAGAGTTACTAAATTTGGGAAAATTTCTCTTATTCTCAATCTCTTGAAAGTTGATAGAGGCATAAGATTAATGCTGGCTCCCAGATCACATAAGGCTATTCAAAAAAAAACTTTTCTCCGCACAAGGAGTACTGAAGCTACTAATATTTTTAAATTTTTTAGGAAGCTTTTTCAGAATAATTGCACTACACACTTCACTGAGTGCGACACTCTCATTATCTAAAAATTTCATTTTCTTATTCAGTATATCCTTCATAAACTTCGCATAATTAGGTATTTTTTTTAAAGCTTCAACAAAAGAAATATTTACAGTTAATTTTTTAAGCATTTTAAGGAATTTTGAAAATTATTTTTGACTCTTTTGTTGTTTCAATCATTGAGGAATATAGGTGGTGGTCTTTGATGCACCAAAAATATGTTAGTTTATATATATATATATATATATATATATATATATATATATATATATATATATATATTTTTTTTTTCACAAAACTTGCCTAGCAGGCAAGAAGTATATTAATCACCATCTTATGTTCTTACAAAAGGAAGACCTATCCTATCACCATGCAACAAACCGCAAGGGAAGGTGGAGGTGTAGTTTCTACCAAAATTTCCCTTTTACAATAACCCCGAGATGCAAGCCGGTGTGCAGGAGCATTACCCTCCCTAGGTATATATGAAAAAATTACATTTATACTCTCAACCTCTCCCTTCACTCTATTCAACCATCTCCGAATGTACCATGGAGCAACTTCGATCCCTTGCAGGAAGCTAATGCAATTAGAAGAGTCTGATTCTACCATTAGGAATCTCACATCACATATTATGGCAATTTTAATTGCCCAAAAGATGGCCACCATTTCAGCCTCAAGAGCATCACAGACCTCAACAGGAGAGTAGAAGAACAATAAGCAATGCCCCACCCCATTTCTAAAGATGCCACCAATCCTCGCTCGCTGAATTTTGAAGCTTCCATCGGTATTAACTTTGATCCAATAGGAATGTTCGGAACCTACTTGGCGGATATCGGTGAATTTGTGATATTTAGTAAGTTTCTTAAGGTAAGTTAAGCAATGAGCAAGCAACAAGGGAGGCAGGGATAGAACACCCCTCAAATCTAACCTTATTTCGCCCATCCGGATAAACCGAGGCCACAACACAAGGAACCACCGGGAGATTCACCTTATGCCAGCTCCCCAACACATCAATAGGTCCAGCCAACTTAATTGCAAAGTATCTACCCGAATCCTCGCTTATCACATGCCTCCAGACCTCTTGAGAGAAGGCACACCCGAAGAACAAATGATCCCTGCATTCTTCCTCCCGCATACATAATAGACGAGCAGGAAGGCCCTCTAATTCCCTTTAATTTGAGGATATCATCAGTAGGAAGAAGTAAATGTCTTAATCTCCAGCAAAAGAAGGACATGGAAGGAGACAACAGTTTGCTCCACAGCTCAGGTCCCCACCTGATATGGTCCCAGGAAAAGAATTTTTGAAAGATAAAGGTCCCCAACTTTTGATGAAGTTGCTGTTTGGTGATAATCTTATCTCTTCTTTCAGGATGACAGGGAGTCAAGAGTACCTGCTGTAGCTGGTCAGGATTTAGGATGTTTTCCAGAATTCTGCAGTTCCATTGGTTTTCAGACCAAAAGGTATTAACATAGCATTTAGATATAGAAGGTCCATCAACATTTTGTGGGCAAGTGAGTTTCTCCCCTCCCCACACCCAATTATCAAGCCAAAAATTGATATGACCCTCTCCCAGCTCCCGGATAAAGGTCTGTTCAGCCTTATCTTTGACCTTCATCAATTCCTTCCACAATCTAGAGTCCCCAGACTTAGGCACCACCGGAGATGGGTGATCCTTTCTACGGTATTTTCCATGCATATACCGAGCCCAAATGGTATCATTAGCCCCGAATCTAATCCACAATTTACATAAATTTATGAAGCCGAGTCGTTCAAAGCTTCTAAACCCTGGACTCCCGACTCGAAGGGGTTTACAAAGTTGCTTCCAGGATGACCAATGGATCCGCTTATGCTGACTGACCCCAAAGAAATTTGTTGAAAATTCCGCCAATGCTTGTTTGTGTACTCTTTTTCATGATAAACATCTCGTAGAGCATAGGAGGGGAGGGCGGTTAAAATGCTCTTCGATAAAGTTAGCCTCCCCCATTAGACAAAAAGGAATTAGACCACCCGTAAATTTGTGTTTTGATTTTCTCGGAGATTTCTTGAAAATGAGTTTGTCTTGATCTTCCCTTAATCAAATGGACTCCCGAGTAATCGATAGGCAAAGTAGCGGATCGAAAGCCGGTGTAATCAGCAATCCAGGTTTTCATCATCGAGTCGACATTAGAACTAGGGTAGAAATGGCATTTCGAAGATTAAGCTCCAAACCGAAACCTCCTTGAAATGAGCTAGTGTTTTCATTACTTTTTTAATAGCCACTTTAGAAGCCTTAGAGAAGATAATGATATCATCAGCATAAGATAAATGACTTACAATTAAATAGGACTCGTGATGGTAAGCTGAACTTGGTGTTTGGGTGAAGACAAAATCTAATAATCTGGATAAGTAGTCAAAAGCAAGGATAAAAATGGTAGGGAGAGAGGATCACCTTGCTCGATACCTCCGGAAGCTCTAAAGAACCCATGGCATTTCCCATTCACCATAACGAGAATGAGCATTATCTCTTAGCCACCTATGGATGAAGTCTGAACAAAACCTAGTCGAAAACCCCTAAGCATATAAAGTTTGGGTGATAAACCCCCAACTGATGGTATCATATGCTTTTCTTATATCCAACTTGAGTATCACATTGTTGCCTCTACATTTCTTATCTAAATCCAACACCAATTCCCGAGCCAACAAGATATTATCCGAAATTGATCCGCCCTTCACAAATGCAGCTTGACTAGGGCAAATCGGAAGATTCAAATGTGGCTGCAGATCTTGCCATGATGATTTTATCGATAATTTTGGACATTACGAAGTAAGGCTAATTGGTCCGTAATCTCCCCATGATTTTCTCAATTTGTTTTTTGGGTTTAAAACAATTGTAGAGGCGAGAAAAATATCCGGGAAGATCCATACCCTGGAAGAAGTCTTGTACGGCTTGAATAATCTCCTTCCCAACAACTCGTCCAACCGAGCTTTATAAAAGTTGGAAGAGAAGCCATCGGGACTCGCAGCTTTAGCATCATCTAAGGAGTCTAATGCATTTTTTATCTCCTCCTCCCCTGGGATTTCCACTAAGTTAAGATTCCGAACATACATATTCAGGTCACGTAGCAAATTCTCATAAATAGGGGTAGGACAAATATTGGGTTGGGTAAACATTTGAGCAAAGTGGTTAACAACATCCAAAGCTATATCTTCCGCATTATGAAGCACAATCCCGGCTTCATCGGTGATGGAAAGAATCATGTTACACTTCCTCTTATACTTAATCAATGCATGATAATACTTAGTGTTTCTATCCCCTTCAATAAATGCGCGTAGATGCTTTCGTTTATAAAACTCCTCCCGGTATGTGAACTGGACCAAGCAATCGATCTTGTGCATTATAAAGAGCCGCTTCATCGCCCACACCATTAATAAAACCAGCTTCAGCGACGGCCACATCCTCTTCGACCTTCTTAAGATTATCCCGAACATTCCCAAAAACCGTCCAATTCCGGCTTCGAAATGCCGAGCGGTGATTTTGTGCAAATTCCATAGGTTACCCCAAGAGGAGCCTCCCATGGGGAAACCCACACCTTCCCTAGTTCGACCGGAAAATGCGGGTGCTTAGTCCACATGTTTTGAAATCTGAACATACCACCATTACGTTAACGGTGTTGTTAATAGAGATGAGCAAAGGTCTGTGATCTGAGCCAGCCATGGATAAATGAGTCACAATGGTATAGGGAAATTGCTGAAGCCAAGAGGAATTCCCCAGCACTCTGTCAAGTCTCTCCCAGGTTCTACCCCTTCTCCAGGTGTAGGCTGGACCACAAAAACCCAGATCAAAGATTGCTGAATCAGCAATAAATTGATTGAACCTATTCATGGAAGCCCGACTAGGAGAAGCACCACCCTTCTTTTCAGCAGCAGAAGAAAGGCAATTAAAATCTCCACCAACAAGCCAAAATGAATTGATGCTCTGGGAGCAATGTTAACCGAAGTTATTCCAAAGATTCTGTCGAAGAACAGGAGCCGAGCTAGCATAAATGAAAGTGACAAAACCAACAAAATCACCAATAGAAACTTGAATATGCATAAATTGTTGATGGTCTACCAAAATAGAAAAATTTAACTCCTTTCTAGCAAAAACCCAGATCTTATTACTCACATTAATCCAACATTGGAAGTTAGGGAATTTTTTAATGATGCATTGAGAATTTTTATTAACCATGGGTTCAAGTAAAGCAAAACACCATAGCTTGTAATATTTAACCATATATTTAACTCTGCTAAGAGAGGAGGGATGAGCGACCCCTCTTATATTCCAGACATGAGAAAATTTATCATATTAGAAGAGTTTCCCTTTTCCCCTAGTCCTAGGGGCGGTAGAGGAGCTATCGGGAGGATCACATAAAGGTCGGGATTCCAGTAGACTTTGTATCTCCGATTTACTTTTCTTCCTTTTACTCGTTTTTCCGAATTTGCCATCCGGACTTCGGTTCCACATTCACCACTTGAATCTTTCCCCCAGTCAATTCCATTCTATTTTCCACTTCCCTGAAAATCCCAGGGAGGGGATTCACATCTATAATCTTCATGGTTTCACCCCCCTCCACCACACCTTGCTGCTCTTTCACATTCTGCACATCCTCTTTTTCCCCTTCACAATCTGTACTTCCTCTTTCAGTCCTTGGAGGGTCAAGAATAACCACATCTCCGGAGACAGGCTTCAGCATTCGACCCCGCACATCCCCAGGAGCCAAGTTAACCTTCGCTTACTAAAAGGTTTCTTCCTGCCGGGAGGATGAAGTCTCGTAGCAATTTTCCAACTCATGACCAAACATTCTACGAGTGCTTGCGGTAAAATGGTTTAAATTCTACTTCCACCTCCCGCCGTAAACCCTCATCGTGTAAATCCTCATCTGTTCTCACCCACACTCTATGGATATCGGGGAGAGTAATATCCCTTTCCACTAAAACCCTTCGTCGCTCTGGTCTAGCTAGATCAAAAGTATGAGTGTCCGTTTTTAAAGGGGTTCCCGAGTGCTTGACTTATGTTAAATAGAGCATTGTGATCATATAATTGGATAGGTAGATTAGGTAGCTTATACCACATGGGGATGATAGGTGGCTCCTTTAGTGGATCAAATTCGGGGTCCACTTTAATAACTTCATATATGTTCCAAGCAATTAGGATAGATTGTTTGCCAAAAACTTTTGCATAGTCTTCCTCATTAGAAAGTCTAATGAGCAAATGCCTACCATCCAGCAGCCTAAGCTTCCGAGCTTCCAAGCAAGGTTTAAATCCTCAAAACTCTTCCTTACATATTCCATCTTTGGATGTCCCATCCGAAACTTCCCAATCAAACAAAACTTAATAGAATCATTAAGACATTTCATGTCATTTATGGAGAACAACACAACGAGGCGAGCCATCCTTGTTACCAACGGGATTAATGAAAGGGGCATTACCCCTACCAGCGAGCAGATATCATGCAATGCTTGGGGAAAAACCAAATGGTCAAAGGATTTGTGGGCAGAGTTCCCCATACCCACTACCCCAGCATAAGAAGCTTTAGCCCACAGAGCATTAGTAGCAGCATCAATAGGATATGGCCGAGCAGGGTTAGCCATAGAACAGCAGGAAGCCCTCCCCCACACCAAACCAGCCAATGCAACAGTAAAAATTTGAAAATCTTCCAACCCGGGAAAGACAAAACCCTTCCAAACAACCAAAAAACCCAAGAGGAAGTCTCTCCAGGAAGAAGAAATAGGAGAAAGAACCTACCAGCTCCATCCAAACCGCCAGCCGCCAAAAGCAAACCCTAGCAGAGCACCTCCCTCCTTACCGAGCAGCCATATTTTTATATATATATATATATATATATATATATATATATATATATATTACTCATTTTTGGTGATTTTAAACTTTAAAGGAAGGTATTTTTCATGTTTTGTTGCAGGTATGATGATTTTAGGTGTTTGGGGTAAAAAGAAGCAAAAAGGAATTAATTTGGAGCAAAAAGAGGCAAAAGGGGAAAAATCAACCTGTTAGCACTGACAACGTTCTATCCAGCACCGCTTGCTGCCAATTCTTGAGAGTTTAGAATTAATTTGGTAGTCCAGCGCTGACAGCGCCCTATCCAGCACCAACAGCTCCCAAAGTCTGTGATGACCAAATTCAATGTATTTGGATGATTTTTGAAGGGTTGCTTGAGTAAACTCTTGGGGAATTCATTTCTAAAGTATTTCAAATAGATTTGGATGCCAAGAAAAGAGAGAAGAGAGGAAGATGAGACATTTTGGTGTGAGTAAAGTGTGTTAGGGTTTTGGAGAGTGAGTGCGCAAGTGTATTAAACCGTGTCGAAGTCTTATTTTGTGAGGGATTCTTCTCTAAAAAGTGTATGAGAAGGGAGAAAGTGAGATTTTGCTTCTTCCTTATTATTCTGATGAGGGAATTAAGTTCTTTTGTGAAGAGAGAAAAGGATTCAAAGGAACTTCAATGGAATTGCTCGGGAAATAAATTAAGATAAGTTCAATTTACTTTTTGTGGTTTTTATGGCTTTGCTTTTATATATAAAATCCATGTTTTGTTATATCTTCCTCATGAATTCTGAGTTTTTTAATTTATTTTTATCCTTGCAATGAGATGTGATGAAGTGGTGATGTAGATTTAATGTGCCATTTAAATGTTAAGAATTGTGATGATTTTTCGCTTTGTACTTCATTTACTTTTCGATCTGGCTAATTTAATTGTTAAAATTTGTTGTGAAATAATTAATCCAAGAGGATTAAGTGTTCTAAAACTAAAGTGGAGAATTCATTCAATGTCCATGAATGAGTTACGTAGTTCATTGGGGTTGAGTTCAATTAAATAGGGAAATGTGGTTTGATGAGCGTCGAATTGGAGATTTTAGGGTGTGGTTCCCGAATATTTATGCTTACGTTATTCAATTTATATTTCTCTTCAAAGATATTATCTCTTTCTTTACAACGATGCCAAAAACTTGATTCTGCCCCAAATAATAAATCAACTTTAATTATTTTATAATATGGGATTCTACGCAAGTATTCGTATCATTTATCAAGTAATATAAGACTTTCTGATTAAACCCTGAGATATCGAACCCACAAAGAAATGTCTTAAATTTTAAAGAAAGCAGAAAAAAAACTTTTCACTTTTTCAGAATGATTTTTTAAAGTATGTTTTAAGATAGAAAATTTTAAATTTGTTTTTGATTTTTTGTTTTATGAAAAAAAGTAAAGCAAGCAACTAAAATTAATAAGACTATGAAGCTGTATATATGAAAGCAAATGAGAATGAAATATCTTTTTCCTCTTTCAATGAATCGATAATAATTATGAAATTTTGTTGTGGAAGTATCTAAATGTGTTGTGCCAAATAGGAGCAGTTATATTCTTTACCCTTACTTGGTTCTATAAAGAACAATGGTTAATTTGATGTTTTGAAATCTTGTTATTGGGTTAGACAGGACAGATACTAGCTCTCACTTTAGAGTTCCCACTTCTCCCTCCACCTGGGGGCTAACAACTCATAGCCAAAAGTAAAACATCAAACCAAATTAAGGGCTTTGTCTGTCACTCTAACGTCCTCTTACTTTACTCCCCATTAAAAAGCATATCTCCCTATTTATTTGTACTCAAATATTTGGACTACAATTCTCACCAATATAAATGCATGTGATTCACTCCAATTGTTGATTGAGACAATGCCACTTGGTCCTTACATGTTCTCACAACAAATATTAACATCTCAATTGGCCAAATCAAGAGGTAAATAAAGTGCAAGGTAGTGGAATCATCACAACTTCTTCCAACATTAAACATCTTTACTTCACACAACTTCATTCCATAATTTAATTACTTTTTTATTTGAAAGGAAAAAGATAAAGAATACTACTCAGAACTCATGGATAAAACACACACATAATTTGATTTGAAAGTAGAAATCATAGTGAAAACACAACAAGTCTTACTTTAAAAATAAATGTAAAAACAAAGAGAAAAAATTATCTGAAAATCCTCTCCATGACATACTTGAAGTTCCTCTGAAACTTTTGCTTTCCACTAGATAACTCGTTCGAGGTTGGTGCCCAACTCTAAGTATTGACTCTCCTAAATTCTAATACAAACTATGGTAAAGTAAAGTGGAAAAGTAAAGAAAAATATGGCGAGAAGAAGGCTCTCCTTCTTCCTCTTTCCCTTGAACCACTTGTGCAAAAAAAAAATTGAAACTGAGAAAGCGAAGGTGAAAATTGACGAAGATAATGGTAAAATTTATCAAGACTCGGAATATCAGCTTGAACCAATGAAAATTACAATAGGAAACCACCACCTATGTTTCCTCAAAGAATAAAAAACAAAAAAGAGATAATCGATCTACCAAATTTTTAGAAATCCTTAAGAAATTAACAGTAAATATTCCCTTTGTTGAAGCCTTAGAATAGATGCCTGATTATGCAAAGTTTTTGAAGGATATTCATAAAAAGAAAGAAAGTTCATAGATCACGAGACTATTGCACTTAGTGCAGTGTATAGTGCAATTATTCAAAAGAAGCATCCCGAAAAACTTAATAACCTTAGTAGTTTCACTATTCCTTGTGCTGTAGGAGAGATTTTTTTTGGAAGGGCCTCATGTGATTTAGGAGGTAGTATTAATCTAATGCCTTTATCAACTTTCAAAAGATTAGGAATATTAGAACTTTCACCTACTTCTGTATCTCTTCCGTTAGCTAATCATTTTATACTTATCCTGAAAGAGTTGTAGAAGATGTATTAGTTAAGGTTGATAAATTTATCTTTCTTGTGGATTTTATTGTTTTAGATATGGAGGAATGTAAAGAAATTCATATTAATTTAGGAAGACCATTCCTTGCTACTGGAAGAGCTATGATTGATTTTCAAAAAAGAGACTTAACTATGAGAGTTAATGATCAAGAGATGACATTAAATATTTTGAACTCTGAAATATCCCTCAACCAAAAAGATAATGAATGCTTTCGAATGGAAACCTATGATTATTTGAGAGATGATCATTTTAAAGAAATTTTTGAAGACAAAATAGAATATGAAGATCCTCGAAGTGAGGATGAATGTGAAATAGAAGATGATTTTGATAATATGAAGAATGAAGACTTAGATTATGTTCAAGAAAGAATTGAATTGTTGGATACTCTAGAAAGTGATAAAAGTTTAATTCCATCTATCTTAAAACATCCTTAACTTGAAATGAAAGTTCTTCTAAATCAATTGAAATATATGTTTTTAGGAGAATTGTCTACCTTACTAGTCATTGTATCGTCAGATTTGAATGAATATCAACAACAAAAATTATTGGATACATTAAAAAGATACAAAAAGGCTTTTGGTTAGACATTAGCTGATATTAAAGGAATCAGTCATTTGATCTATATGCATAGAATTTTGTTAAATGAAAAACATAAACCTAGATTTGATCTGCAAACAAGAATAAATCCAATGATGAAAGAAGTAGTGAAGAAGGAAATTTTGAATGGCTAGATGCTGAAATTATTTATCCTATTTCAGATAGTGCTTGGGTAAGTCTAATTCATTGTGTCCCTAAGAAAGGAAGAGTGACAGTTGATGTGAATGAACAAAATGAAATTATGCAAACAAGACAAGTCACCGGTTGGCGAATTTATGTTGATTATTGAAAATTAAATGCTGTCATTAGGAAAGATCACTTTCGTCTTCCATTTCTAGATCAAATGTTGGATAGACTAGCTGGGCACAAGTACTATTATTTTTTTTTATGGATATGCTGGTTATCACCAAAAACATATTGCTCTCGAGGATTAATAAAATACTATCTTTACTAGCCCGTATGGAACTTATCATTTTCAAAGAATGCTCTTTGGATTATGTAATGCATCTGCAACTTTTCAAAGATGTATGATGTCTATTTTTAATAATCTGATTAATAATGGGATAGAAGTATTTATGGATAATTTTTCTGTATTTAGAACTTCATTTTACATATGTTCATACAATTTAGAAAATGTTTTAGAGCATTGCAAAAGATCAAATTTAGTTCTAAATTGGAAAAATATCAATTTATGGTTACAGGAGGAATTAGACTTAGGCATAAAATATCTGAACATGGTATGGAAGTAGACCTTGCAAAAATTTTAGATTATTATGAAATACCACCTCTTACTACAGTGAAAGGGGTAAGAATTTTCTTAGGACTTGCTGGGTTTTATATGTGTTATAATAATTTTTCAAAAATTACTAAAACTTCATGTCAGATTTTAGAAATGATAAGAATTTTGTTTTTAATGAAGAATGTTTAAATACCTTTGAATTATTAAAAGAAAAATTAATCATTACCCCGATAATTTTTTCACCTGATTTGGAGAAACCATTTGAGCTTATGTGTGATGCCAGTGATTTTGCAATTGGAGTTGCTTTAGAGAAAATTTATGATAAAATGTTTAAGGCTATTTACTATGCTAGTAAACTCTTAATGAAGCTCAAATTAATTATACCACTACGGATAGAGAATTATTAGCTATTGTGTATGCTTTTGAAAATTTTAGATCGTATTTGATTGAAACTAAATATATAACACATACCAACCATTCATCTATCAAATATTTAATGCAAAAGAGGGATGTTAAACCAAGATTAATCAGATAGATACTTTTAATGCAAGAACTTGATTTTATGATAGTTGATAGAATTGGAATTGATAATCAAATAGATGATCATTTGTCTAGACTGAAACAATATAACCTATCTGAATTTGAGAAGGAAATTACAGAGACTTTCCCTAATGTGCAACTTTATAACATTAAGGAAAGAAATTTACCTTGGTATTATGATATTGTGAAATATCTTGTGAGTGATATTGTTCCATTTGATTAAAATTTTTGAAAAAAAAATTAATATATGATGCTAAATTTTATTTTTCGGGATGAACCATACCAATATAAACAATGTAAATATCTTATTATTAGAAGATGTGTGCCATATGAAGAGATTGAACCGGTAATTCAGAGATGTCATAATTCATAATTTGGAGGACATTTTGGAATTGATAAATCTGCATATAAGATTTTATAATCTGGGTTTTATTGGCCTACTCTTTTTAGGGATGTTTATACATATATTAAATCATGTAATTGATGTCATAGAGTAGGTAATATTTTTAGAAGAAATGAAATGCATCTAAATTTTACATTAGAAGTTGAGATCTTTGATGTCTAAGGATTAGATTTTATGGGACAATTTACTCCTTCCTTTAGAATTTTATATCTGTTGGTTGTTCTTGATTGTCTTAAAATGGAATGGAGCGATTTCTTTACCAAGATGTCATGCTCGAAGTTTTTCAAAAGTTTTAATGAAAATTTTTTTTACAAGGTATGTAATGCTAAGAGTGATCATTATTGATGGCGGATCTCATTTTTAAATAATCTCATTTAGTGATTGGTGGAAAAATATAATATTATTCATATAATCTCTACTATTTATCGTACCCAAACTAGTGGTTTAGGAGAAGTGTCTAATCGGGAAATTAAATGAATTTTTGAGAAAACTGTGAATCTTCTTAAATTAGACTGTTCTATTAGATTAGATAATGCATTATGGGCATATAGGACTGCTTACAAGACCCCTATAAGAATGTCTTCGTATAGACTAATATTTGAAAAGACGTGTTATTTACCTATAGAATTAGAGCATAAAGCATATTGGGCGATAAAAGAGTTAAATTTCAATTTAAAGATTGCATGTGAGAAGAGATTGATGCAATTGAATGAATTAGAAGAAATTAGAAAAGGATCTTATGATAATGATAGAATTTACAAGGAGAAAATGAAAATATGGCATGATCGAAAGATTATAAGAAAGAAATTTGAACCTAGACAAAAGTTTAGTTATATAATACAAGATTAAAATTATTTCATTGCAAACTGAAGCCTAGGTGGATAGGACCTCTAACCATTATAAAAGTTTATCCATTTGGAACTGTTGATATTGAGGATCCTAAAACGAGAAAAACATTTAAATTTAATGTGCATAGATTAAAATCATATTATGATTGATATAGATGCGCTCCAGATGTGTGCTATTTTTCGGCGTGTTTTATGTTTGTATGTATTTGTACACACTAAAGGTTATATGGAAGTATACGTATCATTCAAGTAATACAAGGTTCTAATGGAGTCCCATTTATCTATTCAACAGAGAAGCTAGGTAAGAGGTCCTTAGTGAAATAATAGTCTACTATTATTAGACTTTAGTTTGGATGTCGATAAAAATTATATATTCTCTAGCAACTACTCCCAAATGAAAATGTTGAATGTAAGGATAATAACTATTCCTAAATGCAAATATTAACTCTAAATAGAAGCCTTTCTGGATGAAATGGTTTGGTGAATTTTGAGATAATAAAATATATTATTCTTATGTAGTGAATTGGACAGTGTAAAGGAATGAGATGCATTAAATATTGTATGTGCCAAATAGAAGTAATCTATTCTTTACCCTCTTTTGAGTACATAAAGAACATTGGCTAATCATAGGTTTGGTCCCTAAATCTGTGGTTAGCCTGGGAGCATACTGGCTCTCACTCCAGAGCTCCCACATTCTTTTACCTAAAGGCTAACTCTCACTTTAGTTCCCAAACACTAGGACCGAATTGAGGATTTTAGTCTGTCACCCAAAAATCTCCAATTCTTCGCCCATCAATTTATATTTCCCTATTTAGTTGCACTCAACCGCCATGAACTTCACCATCCATGGAATTTGAATGTGGTTCTACTTTGTTGAGAATTACACCACCCTCTCGGATCATACCGTAATTACAATAAAGTTTTATACTACAATGAGCTCTTAATGTAATTTAAATGAAGCACAAGTTATAACCACCACATTTATAATTAAAATCTCTTCTAGCAAGCATCCTAGTATCCTAAACATGTATCCTACTCATTACAAAAGAAATGTAGAATGAAAAAAATGGAATAATCATCTTATGCCACTATTTATAAATTAGAATAAAGAGTAAGAGAAAGACATCACAAAGAACGAAGAAAACACAATGAAAAATTTCATTTCATCAATGAAAATCCATTAAATAAGTGTTTACAAAATCATAAGATACTGAAGAACACAATACTTAGCTTTTTAACCTTGAAAGAACCATGAAGATTTCTCCCAAAAAGTCTATCATTGATCCATGCAATGCTTGCAAAAACCCTTACATATTCTATCAAAAACCCCTCTCCAATCTCTCCGAAAAGGTAGAAATCCACATTTTTACTTTTATTCTAAGATTTCTAAGCATTCTCCACGTTTTTCTTAACTTCTACCACCTTTTTTGGCTTCAAATTCACTATAAAATAGTGTAAGGACGAATTTTCCCAAGAGCTGCTTCAAGAAACCTTCCAAAATGCATCTATATTCACTGTATATGGCCAATAACTGCCCAAAATTGCGTCCAAACCGTCTCGGAAACCACCAGCACTGAATAGGGCACCGACGGTGCTAAGCCACCATTTAAATTCTTAACTCTCTGTATTTGGGGGCCGGCGGCAGCCATTTTGGCGCTGGTGGCACCAGTAGGCTATATTCTTCAATTTGCCTCTTTTTTCTCCAAATTCGTTTCTTTTCTCTTCCTTTTACTCCAATTACCTAAAATCCTCATAACTGCAATAAAACAATAAGAATACCTTCCTTTAAAGTGCAATATCACCAAAAATGAGTATAGATTGTATAGAAAAAATCTAACATATTTTTGGTGCATCAAAATCCGCCAAACTTAACTATTAGTTGTCTTCAAGTAATCCTTGCACTACGTTAAAATATAACTCAAACTAGAGAACTTTTCATTTATAGAATACTATGATTTTTGATTTAATTGAATATAATAGTAAGATTTTTTGAAAGAAGTTCAGTAACTATGGTTAAAAGTACAGGTATAAGAATAATTAGTAGTTAAGTCAAAGAGTTCTAGTTTTTTATTCAATTCAAGATGAACCATAATTTGTCACATTAAGGGTTCCTTGAAAGACTATTTGAAAAAGAAGCTCATGCAAACTCTATATTCAAGTGAAGCCAATTTTTTATTATACTTCTCCTCAAGTTTCTCCCACATATATTTGCTTTTTTTTTCTTTTCCTTTTTTTCTCTTTTCTCTTTCTCACTTATTATCTTTTTGGGATTGTTTTTCAATCTTTTCTAGAAAGAAATATAACATAAATATTTTCTTTCTCTTTTTGAGAACAATTGCTCAATAATTTACTCAGTACAAAGGGGAAGAATTGGAAGATAACTTGAAACAGAAAAAGTAACATTGAACAATTTAATCTAGAATCTGATTTATGTAGAGAGAATCCAATTTAAAATTTAGGAGATCTTGAAGTATCTTATAGAGATCCATTTCTTATAAATTTCAAGGATGATATTAATATGAAAATTCAAAAATCTATAAAAATTTAATCCAGAATTTGGAATTCGCATATTAATATCATCCTTGAAATTTATAAGAAATGGATCACTATAAGATACTTCAAGATCACCTAAATTTTGAATAAGATTATCTCTACATAATTTAGATTCAAGATTAAATTCTTTTAGGTTACTCTTCTGTTTCAAGTTTTCTTCCAATTCTTCCACTTGGTACTGAATAATTGATGGAGGTGGTATTTTTATATATATCTTAGTTGAGGAAATAGGTTTTTCTAATTTCATAAGAATTTCTTTCATTGGTCATTCAATCTCCTTATCTTCATTTCTCAACTCAAAGTTCTTTTGAAATATATCATCAAATTTTCTTCCAATTCTTAATTTAATAACTTTATCTTGCTCGTCATTCAATTCAGGTTTTTTTTTTGCAATTGAGTTGAATCTAAAGATATAAAAACTTATGGAGTAGATGAATTCCCTAAATAGGTAGGCTTTAAAATTTTATGGAGTACATCCATCTTAAGTTCATAAGATTTTTTAACATATGGAACTAAAAGTTCACTATATTTTGTAGCTTCCATCATTTCACACCTCTCCGGAATATACATACAGTCTTCTTTAGACAACTTTTTTAATTCATGTTGAAAATCCATTTCGATGTCATCTGTTAACTTACTTTCAAAATTTTTTTGGAAATGGTCTTTACATAGACAATCAATTTCATGCATAAAAAAATATCATCATATTTTCTCTCAGCTAGATATTTCATAGCCTTTAACACATCGAAAGTGAATTCCTGGTCATTAATACTCATAACCAACTCTCTATTTTACACATCTCTCATAGCTTTTCCAGTAACAAGGAAACATCTTCTCAAAATAACTGGAATTTCTTTATCTTCCTCCATATGTAATACAATAAATTTCATAGGAAAGATAAATTTATCCACTTTAACAAGCACATCTTCTATAACCCCTTTTGGATAAATCATAGATTGATCAGCTAACTGAAGGGTTACAGTAGTGGGAGAAATATCGGCTAAACCTAACCTTCTAAATATAAATAGAGGCATCACATTAATTCTCGTTCCTAAATCACATAAAACATTTCCACATAATATTTCTCCAATTGCACAAGGTATTGTAAAGCTATAAGGATTTTTAGGTTTCTGAGGAAACTTTTTTTGATGTTTACTACTGCACTCCTCACTAAGTGCAACTATCTCATAATCCCTAAATTTCCTTTTCATTTTTAATATCTCCTTCATAAACTTTGCATAGTTTGACATCTGTTCTAAACCTTCCGCGAAAGGAATATTTATCGTTACCTTCTTACGTACTTTCATGAAATTTGAAAATTGTTTATCCAACTTATGATGTCCAATTCTTTGACGAAATGGTTGTAATGTTCCATCCAATTTGATTTTACTTAGAGATATTAATTTTTCTAGATCCTTAGAAACATGTTCTTAAGGTCTTTTTTTCCTTTGTTTTTCTGACAACTTGATTCTCTTTTCTAACCACATCCTCTATCTTTCTTCCACTTCTTAATTAGATAGCTTTTACTTGTTCATTATTGTTCTCTTTAAGTTTGATCTCAGTGTTACTAAGAAATATTCCTTGAATTCTATTGCTAAGTGAATTAGCAATTTCTCCCAGTTGATTCTCTATGTTTCTAATTGCAGCATTTTGACTTTGCAACTAATTTCTCATTTGCAATACCACTTCCTCTATAGACATCTTATCCTTAAATTGTTGATCATTATTAGAGTTTAGTGGATTTGAAGGTCTATTGTTTTTGTTCCCCTGATTATTTCAACTTCTATTAGTATTTGCATGATTGATGTCCCATTGTTGGTTTCTACCCCCAGTAGTATGATTCTAGTTAAAATTAGGATGGTTTTTCCAACTTGGGTTGTAAAAGTTACAATACAGATTGTTTATGGTATTTAAAGTCTCGTATAATAAGTTGGAATCAATCATATTCCCTAATGAACTTTACTCATGTACACGAGTAAATTATGGCTGGTTCATTCTAAATTGGTCCAACTTCTTTGATATTGCAACGACATGAGATGCAAGGATGTCTATCGCATCCAAATCGTGAACACTAGCTACCTTTTTAGGAATTATTTTTTCAACGGGCCATTGAAATTCATTTGTAGCCATTTCTTTAGTTAATGTATACGCTTCATCAAATGATTTTGACATTAATGAACTACTAGCAGCAGCATCAATAATGGATCTAAGGGATCCTACTAACCCATTATAAAAAGTGTGAATTATTAACCAATCTGGTAAAGTATGATATGGACACTTTCTTAGAAGTTCCTTAAATATTTCCCAGGCTTTGTATATTGATTCCCTTTCATATTGACAAAATTAGATAATATCATTTCTACGTTTAGTTGTCCTTGAAGGTGGAAAATACTTACCTAGGAATTTTTGAGTTAACTCCTCCTAATTTTTAATAGTGCTAGGTGTTAATGAGTATAACCAAATTTTAGCTTTATCCTTTAGTGAGAAAGGAAATAGCCTTAATCTATCAACATCGTCTAACATGTCGTTATATCGAAATGTAGCACAAAGTTCTAGAAAATTAAATAAATGTAAATAGATATCCTGCAATGGTGTTCCCCTAAACTGGTTGTTCTGCAACAGTTGTATAATCACTGAATTTAGTTCAATCGAGTCAGATTCTATGACAGGGCTTTGTATACTTGAGTGAATTTCATCTGTCGTAGGATTTACATAATCCCTCAATGATTTAGGATGATTTTCCAAGTTATTATTTTGAATGTTTTCTATTTCCATTTCTAGTATTAATATCCTTTCTGCTTTTTTTTTTCCATTTTTCTAACTCGGGGCTATAAGGCACAAGTCCTACAGATCCTTTAATTTGAATATGTAACCCAAAAAATAATACATTAACAATTAAACAAAAAATATATTCAACACAAAAAAATATTTTCATAAACACCTTGATCTTCACACCAACAGTTTTTTCAAAACACTTTTTCATACAAAAAAACACTTTCTACACAAAAAAAATTTTATGCACTATTGTTTTCCAATTATAAGTCTAATTACTTAAACTAAAATCCTCCTCAAATTTCTACCGAAGCTTCCCTAGCAACGTTGTCAAAAACTTAATGTGCCCTCGGCGTGTGCTATTTTTCTACGTGTTTTATGTTTGAATGTATGCGCACATACTATAGGTTATACGTAAATATACATATCGTTTAAGTAAAACAGGGCTCTAATAAAGCCCTGTTTATTGATCCCACAGGGAAGTGAGGTAAGAGGTCCTTAGTCAAATTCTTGTTTACTATTATCAGACTTTAGTTTGGATGATTAATAAAAATTGTGTATTATCAAGTAACTACTCCAAAATGCAAATGTTGAATGTAAGGATAATAACTATTCATAAATGCAAATATTAATTCTATAGATAACCCTTTCTGCATGAATTGGTTTAGTGAATTTTGAGATAATAAAATCTACTTTTCTTTTGTAGTTAATTGGATAATGTAAATGAATGTGATGCATTAAATATTGTATGTGTCAAATAGGAGAAAATTTATTATTTACTCTCTTTTGAGTGCATAAATAACATTGGCTAACCCTAGGTTTAGTCCCTAAATCTGTGGTTAGGCTGGGAGGATACTGGCTTTCACTTCAGAGCTCCCACTTCCCTTCACCTAAAGGCCAACTCTTGCTTTAGTTTTCAAACACTAGGATTGAATTGGAAATTTTAGTCTGTTGCCCTAAAATCACCAATTCTACACCCATCAAAGAATATTTCTCTTTTTATTTGTACTCAACCCCCATAAACTTCACCATCAATGAAATTTGATTATGGTTCCACTTTGTTAAGAATTACATCGCCCTCTCGGATCAAAGCTTAATTACAAGAAATTATAACACTACAACTAGCTCTTATTGTAATATAAATGAATCACGAGTTAAAAATATCACATTTATTATTAAAATCTTTTCTATCATGCATCTCAGTATCCTAAATATGAATACTACTCATTAAAAAAGAAAATTAGAAAGAAAATAATGGAAAAATCTTTTTGTGGCACTATTTCCAAACAAAAAGAAATAGTAAGAGAAAGACATCACAAAGCATGAAGAAAACACAATGGAAAACTTCATTTCATAAGATATTGAAGAACACAATACTTAGTTTTTTCCCCTTTAAAGAAAGATGAAGATCTCTCCCACAAAGTCTCCCACTGATCCATGCAATGCTAGTAAAAATCCTTATAGATTCTCTCAAAATCCCCTCACCAATCTCCCCCAAAAGACAGAAATCTACATTTCTACTCCTATTCTAAGATCTCTAAATATTCTCCACATTTTTCCTAACTTCTACCATCCTTTTGTAGCTTCAAATTCATTTTAAAATAGTGTAGGGATGAATTTCCCAAGAGGTGTTTCAAGAAACTTTCAAAAAGCATCCAGATTCAATGTATATGGCCAATAACCGCCCAAAATTGCATCCAAGCCATCTCGGGCACCGCCGACACTGAAAAAAGTGTCGGTGGCACTAGGCCACCACTAAAATTCTGAACTCTCTGTATTTGCGCGTCGGCGGCTCAAGTAGGCTGAATTCTTCATTTTGCCTCTTTTTGCTTCAAATCATTCCTTTTCACTTCCTTTTGCTCCAATCACCTAAAATTGTCAAACCTGCAGCAAAACATGAAGAACACCTTATTTTAAAGTGCATTATAACCAAAAATAAGTACAAATTATATAGCAAAAATCTAACAATATTTTTGGTGCATCAGGTGTCAACCAAATTTTAAAATGGTTTTAATGTTATGTCATCCTGAATAACTGAATATAGGTCGGGCTGATGACATTAAACCAAGTGTTTTGTGGGAGGCAACCCATCTTTATTTTTAGTGTATTAGTCTGTTTGTGTTAATTTTGATAATTTTATGTTTATTTAATCATATATGAGTCATACTCACTCATAACATCATAAAGAATGAAAATTAATGAATCATATCGAAGATTTAGAATATTTTTGCCCAAAATGAAGTTTGGAGCATTTTTGAACCTTAATGCCGACGGTGCCAGAATGGGCTTCATTGATGCCCAATTCTAGAGAGCAAGCCAAATTTTGGGGTTTTAAGCATCGATGGTGTCGTATCTAGTGCCGACGACGTCGAAGAACAAGAGATGGTTTTTGGAGTTTTCAATTGCGGTATTAGGCAGTTTTAGGTGGGATTATCATCCTTAAAACTTCCCAAACTCATTTTTGAACTCCTAAACTTCTGAAAAATGAAAAGATTCATTCTAAATTTGCATTCGATGAATTCAAACTCCATAGAAACTCCGAGATTTAGAGTTTTCAACCGATGAAAGTTCATTAGTTTTGAGGTGTAGCGATTATTCAACAAAGTGCTGATGAAGAGGAAGATTATCAAGGAAAGAGGCTTTTTAAATTGAGGTTTTGAATTCTCCTAGTACTCGAGTAGAAGAGATTATTATGCATAGGCATTGTGAAGGGTTATGTTACACTACCACCACTTTAGTCGTTTCTGTTGTGAAAGAGTTTTATGCAAATCTTTAAGGGATCAACCAATGATTCGTCTATGTGTGAGGCAATTTTGTACCATTCACTCCTTCACAGATTAATGACTTTTTTGTGATTGAAAACGTGTCTATCAGTCATTTTATGAATTTTGATGCGACGGAAGACAATATGAGTGAGATTTATCGTTATCCGAAGAATTAAAGTGATGATTAGGAGATAAGAGATAACAGATATGTAAGTTTCTCTACAACATTTTTAAATCAGGTGTCGAAGCAATGGCATTTCTTTTCATCTGCAATGTTACTCCCAACTATGAAAAAAAGTAAAGTGACAAAGGAAAGTGCAATATTGAATTATTGTATTCAAACAAGAGGCTATTGACATTGGCACTATAATTGTGAAATCTGTCATTGGATTGATTGTTCATGGATCTACATATGGGCTTGCACATCCTTCCATCATATTTCTTCTTTGCAGCTAGTCTCAAGTGCTAGATGAAAGCTGGGAAAAAGAGCTTCTTCCTTAGAAGCCCCAAGACCCAACTAACCTATTTGACTGTCAGGCAATTGGAGATGAGAATGATATGATCATTATTATAGATCAACCATGTCAGATTTCACTACATATTCAACTTTATTATCCTTAAAGTTCACAGGTGATTTCAAAGAAGATTAAGAATTTGGAGAAAGAGGTACAAAATTTGATGAATGTTATTAGCAATATTTATGATTTATTTGATCACTTGGATTGGAGGATGAAAGAGAAATTTGATCACACTGGGCGAATTGAAGATAGTTTGGTTGCAGAGGATTCAACTGATCAATTCCCTTATTGTAACCTTTATAATTTTTTCATGCATCGTCAATCCATTAGATATATCAGAGGTGATGATAGTTCTGAGACTGATGAGGAGTAGTGATTCTACTTTATATATAGTATTTGGTGCCTATATTTTATCAAGCTTTGATATAATTAGTAATTGGTTTGGTTGACTATGTAATTTTTGTTTTGACTTATTATGCTTGGAATTTGTGTTTATGTTTAGTTTTCATCGTTAGTGTATTGTTGTGTGATTGTAAAGCCGAAATCTTTGTGTTATATGTCTTGAATAGCTTATTTAGTGAGTTCTTAAACATGTATGTTGTAATGTGGATTTTATATATTAAAGTAACGTTTTTTGTTGTTTGTGTGAAATAAAGTTACTTCCTTACATAATGAAATAGATGCTTAAAAAGGCTAATTATATGATGGCGTAACTTAGAATGACTGAAATCGCAAAAAACATTACAAAACTAGATCTTGAATAGGTATTGACGGTGCCAGAATGGGCCTAGACGACGCCTAAATATAGAGAGTTTGGGTATTTTATTTAAATAGAACGGGGAAGGTGCCCTATCTAGCACCGACGACACCTGATACACCTAAAATATATAGTATTTTTATGCACATTTTTATACCTATTTTTAATTATATTGCACTTTAATGGAAGATATTTTGTGTTTTTCTTGTAGGTATGATGAAAATAGATGGTCATGATGAAAGGAGCAAAATTGGATCAAATTTGGAGCAAAAAAATGAAAAATAAAAAATTTGGCACTGGCGGTTAAGCGCCGCTGAGCCTGCGCTTAGCCGCCACATTTATAAATCAAAACTTTAATTAGATTTGCCGCAAAATAAAAAAGGGAATGGATGCAACTCTTGGTGGTAACGTCCATAACTTCTCTTGAGCGGCAAATTTGAATGAAGGGGTGAGTTCGTTGGTAGATACATCGAATCTGGACACATTTTGAAGAGACACCAAGGCACCTTATGGTTCACTATTTAAAGAGAGTCTTAGAAGTGAAGAAGTGAACAATTGAAGAAGCTCTTCACTGTATTTCGAAGAGAGGAATTTAGGAGATTCTTCCATTGCATTTTAAGTTTTTATTAGAGTAGGAGTAGAGATTACAAAGGAGAAAAGGGTTGGAGTTAAGAGTTCTTCTCCCACTCCTTTTCTTTCTTTTAGTTAATTTTTTATTGAAGTTTGGAGTCTGTATTCTGAGTCATCAGAGTTTGGAGACTTGCTCTGAGGAGTGGTTTAGCAAAGAGTCAAAGTTTCAGAGGAGCTTCCTTAGTCTTGTTGAAAGGATTTTCAGATAAGTGTTTACTTTTATTTTGTTTATCAATACTTGCTTTCATTTATTATTTTTCTTATCTTTTTTAATTTCAAATCAATGTGTTTTTATATTTTCCCAATGCTTTATGAGTAGTTTACTTTATCTTTTTCTTTCTTAAAATGGAGAAGTAATTACTTTAAAGAGAATTGTTGTGGAAAGTATCAGTGTTTAAAAGTTGGAAGAAGTTGTGAAGATTGATTCTGAGAACTTTGTTTACTTCTTAATTTAGCCTATTAAGTTTTAAAATTTCTTGAGATTATGTAAGATCCAATGCGGTATTATCTCATTAAAGTTTGTAGGAATCACATGTAATTATATGGGTGAGAACTGTAGTCCATTTAAGTGAATGTAATATAAGAAGACGTCTTTATAGAAGGGAGTAAAATTAGGGGATTTTAGAGTGACAGGCTAAAACCCCCTAATTTGGTTTGAAGTTTTGAGTTTTGTTATGAGATGTTAGCCCCCCAGGTGGTGTGAATCGAGGGAACACTAGAGTGAGAGACTTGTATCTTCCCTGCCTAACCATGTTCAAAATAATAAATTTCAAATTAACCTATGTTTTTTATAGAACCAAGTAAGGGTAAAGAACACATCTGCTTCTATCTGTCACAATAAAATTTAAATACTTCCACAACAATACTTTAAGAATTATTACTACTTCATGAAAGGAAAGAAAAAGATATTTTAGATCATAGTATTTTTACATCCAGTGTTATTAGTTATTGAAACCTTTACTTTCATTGCTGAGCATTTTATTAAGAAAATTTCAAAAGAAAAATCAACTTTCTAAAACTTTTCAACATCAAGACATACTATTTCAAAAACAATTAAAGAAAGTAAAAATATAATTTTCTAAATTCCTTTAAAATTTTTAACTTTTCCCTGTGGGTTTGATATCTCGGGTCAGAATGTCCTATATTACTTGATAAACGATACTCATACTTGCGTAGTATCCCATATTTTAAAATCATAATTTTCATATCTTAAATCATCAACGCACAAAGATATCCAGCATAGTCAAGTTTTTGGCAACCGTTTCTCTTATATCTACCGGACAGGATCAAGTTTTTGGCGATGTTGCCAATTTTCATATCATATTTGTAAGTATAAAAGCGTCGTTACATTTATAGGATAGTATCCAGTTTTTGGCACGGTTATAAATATCAGGGGATCAAGTTTTTGGCACTGTTGTCGGGGAAAATTAATTAAATTTCATTTTAAAGATAATTAAGAAATTTAAAATTTTTACTTTTCTTTGTTTTTGTTTGTGTATTGTGTTTTCTGTTGTTTTACTGTTGTATGTGTAGTTCAGGTTCTGAAGGACTTGTGCCTTACCATTCTCAATTAGAAAGAACTATTAGAAAAATTAAAAAAATTAAAAATAAGAAAAAAGAAAAAAAATATTCAAGAAATGGAAAATCATCAAGATTAAAATGTTGGCATCCATCAAGAATAAAGACCTTTAAGAGATTATGTTAACCATACAGTAGATGAACTTCGTGCTAGTATTCAAAACCCTGTTGTAGCTGCTACTTCTTTTGAGCTTAAACCTGATATTATCCAAATGGTGTCTAATAATCAGTTTGGGAGAGCAACAACTGAAGATCCTAATTTACATTTTGCTAATTTTTTAGAGTTGTGTGTTACTTTTAAATATGATGGTGTTATGGATGATGCTATTAGACTTAGACATTTTCCTTTCTCACTAAGTGATAAAGCTAAAATGTGGTTACATTAGTTAGCACCTAGAACAATTAGAACTTGGGGTGAACTGTCACAAAAATTCCTTGCTAAATATTTTCCACCATCTAAGACTGCTAAGTTGAAAAATGATATAACATCTTTTTGTTAGTTTGAAGGGGAATCAATATATGAAGCATAGAAAAGATTAAAAGATCTCCTCAGGAAATGTCCACATCATGCGATACCAGATTGATTAATAATTCAAACTTTTTATAATGGATTAGTTGGATCTCTTAGATCAATCATCGATGCTGCTGCTGGTGGATCATTAATGTCTAAACCATTTACTGATGCTTATGCTTTAATTGAAGAAATGTCTACTAATAATTTTCAATGGCCTTCTGAAAGGTTAAATCTTAAAAAGGTAGCCGGTGTTTATGAAAATGATGCTTTTACAATGTTAGCAAATCAAGTTGTTGTTGTATCAAGGAAGTTAGACCAATTTGGGATGAAATTTTCTCAGCTAAATCTCAGAATTGAAGAAAATTCATTAGTCCAAATGGTTGATTCTTATTCTTCACCAGAAACTGTGAATGCTATAATCAAACCTAACAACCCATATTCCAATTTTTATAACCTAAGTTGGAAGAATCATCCAAATTTTAACTGGAATAACAATAAGCGGGGTGGTGTTAATCATCAATGGGGGAACACCCAAGTAAACCCATTGGGTAATTAGAACAACCAAGGTAATAATAATAATAGATTAACTTATCCTTCAGGTTATAACAATGCTTTATAATTTAAGGAGAAGAAGTTGTTTATGGAAGAAGTAGTATCACATATAGGAAATCAATTACAAATTCAAGGAGCAACCATCAGAAATATTGAAAATCAATTGGGACAAATTGCAAATGCCTTAAATAATAGATCCTAAGGAATGCATCCAAGTAATACTGAAGTGATTCCAAGAGAAAAGAATAAAGAACAAGTGAAAGCAATTCAACTGAGAAGTGGAAAAGAATTGGAAGGTAGAGTTCAAAAAGAGACTGAAGTAGAGAAAGAAGAGATTGAAAGACCTAAAGAGGATGCTCCAAAAGATTTTGAAAGAATTATCTATCCACCTAAGGTTGATTTAGAAAAACCACCACCTCCATTTCCTCAGAGACTGCGTCAACAAAAGTTGGATACGCAATTTTCAAAATTCTTGGAGATATAAAGAAGCTTACCCTTAATATTCCATTTGCTGAAGCCCTAGAACAAATGCTAAGCTATGCGAAATTTATGAAGGATATTCTTAATAAGAAGAGGAGGTTTGAATAAAATGAGACTGTTGCACTTAGTGAGGAGTGCAGTGTGATAATTCATAAAAAGCTTCCTGAAAAACTTAAAGATCCTGGTAGTTTCACAATTCCATGTGCAATCAGAGAAAGATTCTGTGGAAAAGCTCTATGTCATTTGGGTGCAAGCATTAACCTTATGCCTCTATCAATATTCAAAAGACTGGGGCTAGGAGAAATAACCCCAACTACTATAACTCTGCAATTAGCAGATCGTTCGATTATATATCCTAAAGGAGTTATAGAAGATGTTTTGCTAAAAGTGGTCAATTTATTTTTCCTGTGGATTTCATTGTGTTAGTTATGGAGGATGATAAAGAGATACCCATAATTTTGGGGAGACCTTTTCTAGCTACAGGGAGAGCCATGATAGATGTGCAAAAAGGGGAATTAACGATGAGGGTTAATGATCATACTGTTACATTTAATATTTCAAAATCGATGAAATATCCTGCAAGAAGTAAAGAAGATGAGTGTTATCGGACAGATGTTATTGATTATTTTAGTGAATGTCAATTCAAATCAACTTATGAAGAGAATATTGAAAGAGAAGAATTTGAATATAAGCAAGAAGAGGAGTTATTTGATTTTGAAGATTTTCAAGAGGAAAATTTAAAGTATGTTCATGAAAATTTTGAATTGTTGGATATGACTGAGAAAGATAAATCTTATGGTCCATCAATTGAGAAACCTCCTGAACTTGAGCTAAAAAAGCTTCCTAAAAATTTAAAGTATGCTTTTCTAGGTGAATCCTCAACCTTTCCTGTTATAATTTCTTCTCAGTTAACTGAAGAAGAAGAAGAGAGTTTACTTGAAATTTTGAAGAAGTACAAGAAAGCCTTTGGATGGACAATTGCTGATATTAAAGGAATCAGTCCTTCAATTTGTATGCACAGAATTCTTATGGAAGATAATTGCAAACCGTGGGCTGATCCCCAAAGGAGATTAAATCCTATCATGAAAGAAGTTGTTAAGAAAGAAATTTTAAAGTGGTTGGATGCTGGAATTATCTACCCTATTTCAGATAGTGCATGTGTTAGTCCTATTCATTGTGTTCCTAAGAAAGGAAGAGTAACTGTGACTGTTAATGAAAAGAATGAAATGATACCAACAAGACAAGTTACAGGGTGGCGAATATGCATTGCTTATAGAAAATTAAACCTTTCCACAAGGAAAGATCATTTTCCACTCCCTTTTTTAGATCAAATGTTGGATAGACTGGCTAGGTATAAATACTTTTGTTTTCTGGATGGATACACTGGTTACCACCAAACTCAAATTTCTCCTGAGGATCAAGAGAAAACTACGTTTACCAGTCCTTATGGTATGTTTGAATTTAGAAGAATGCCCTTTGGTTTATGTAATGCCCCTGCTACATTTGAGAGATGTATGATGGCTATTTTTTGTGATTTAATTGAAAAAGGGATTGAAATTTTTATGGATGACATTTCAGTGTTTGGAATTTCATTTGAATCATGTTTAGAACATCTATCTAAAG
The DNA here is from genome assembly GCA_022702705.1 of Papilionanthe hookeriana x Papilionanthe teres. Taxonomy (NCBI): domain Eukaryota; kingdom Viridiplantae; phylum Streptophyta; class Magnoliopsida; order Asparagales; family Orchidaceae; genus Papilionanthe; species Papilionanthe hookeriana x Papilionanthe teres. Next base: position 48,847,229 of record CM040429.1, on the reverse strand, counting down.
TTCTAAAACACTGTGAAGAAACTAATTTGGTCCTTAATTGGCAAAAATGCCAATTTATGGTAGTAGGAGGAATTGTTTTGGGATATCGGGTTTCAGAAAAAGGTTTGGAGGTAGATCCTGCAAAAATTCAAGTTATATCTAATTTACCTTGCCCAAACAATGTAAGGGGAATTAGAAGTTTTTTAGGACATGCTGGATTCTAAAGGCGTTACATTAAAGACTTTTCAAAAATTACAAAACCTTTATGCCGTTTACTGGAAAAGGATGCAATTTTTAATTTTGATGATAACTGGCATAAAGCCTTTGAAACATTAAAAGAAAAATCAATCACTGCACCTGTAATAATTTCACCAAATTGGGTAAAACCTTTTGAATTAATGTGTGATGCTAGTGATTATGCTATTAGTGATGTTTTGGGTCAGAAATATGATTAAATTTTCAAAGTAATTTATTATGCTAGTAAAAATCTTAATGAAGCTCAAATTAATTATACTACTGCTGAGAAAGAGTTATTAGCTATAGTATTTACTTTTGATAAATTTCGATCATATTTAATTGGAACTAAATGTGTTGTGTATACTGTTCATTCTGCTATTAAATACTTAATGAAGAAAAATGATGCAAAATCGAGACTGATAAGATGGATTCTTCTTTTGCAAGAATTTAATTTTGAAATAGTAGATAGGAAGGGTTCTGATAATCAAATTGTTGATCATTTGTCCAGGCTTGAAATTGAAAAATCTCTCTGTGATATTGAAGAAATTAATGAACATTTTCCTGATGAAAAACTGTTCACTGTTAAAGAAAGGAATGTTCCATGGTATGCAGACATAGTAAACTTTATTGTTAGTAATATTATACTCTATGGTTTGACATATCATGAAAAGAAGAAATTTTTGTCTGATGCTAAGACTTATTTTTGGGATGACCCATTTTTATATAAACAAGGAAATGATCTTATAATTCGAAGATGTGTACCTTTGGAAGAGACTTATGAAATTATTCAAAAATATCATGATTCTGATTATGGGGGAAATTTTGGATGTGATAAAACTGCATATAAAATATTACAATCAGGATTTTATTGGCCTACAATTTTTAAGGATGTGAATGATTGTATTAAAAATTGTGATAGATGTCAGCATGTAGGCAATATTTCTAGAAGAAATGAGATGCCCCTCAATTATATGTTGGAAGTTGAAATATTTAATGTTTGGGGATTAGATTTTATGGGACCATTTACACCATCTTTTGGAAATGTGTATATTTTGATAGCAGTAGATTATGTTTCCAAATGTGTTGAAGCTATTGTTTTACCTCGATGTGATGCTCAAAGTGTTGAAAAGTTTTTAGAAAAGAATATATTTTGCAGATTTAGAAAACCAAGAGTAATCATAACTGAAGGGGGAAGTCATTTTAGAAATGCGATTATTGGGAAGTTAGCAAGGAAATATCATATTAATCATCGCATTGCTACTGCTTATTATCCGCAGTCAAGTGGTTTGGTTGAATTATCCAATCGTGAAATTAAAAGAACATTGGAAAAAACTGTTAATCCAAATAGAAAGGATTGGTCAATTAAACTGAAATATGCTTTGTAGGCCTATAGGACTGCTTACAAAACATCTATAGGAATGTCCCCTTATAGGCTGATTTATGGAAAAGCTTGTCATTTGCCTTTTGAACTTAAGCATAAAGCTTATTGGGCTATTAAAGAGTTCAATTATAATTTGAAAGATGCTGCTGAAAAGAGATTATTGCAACTGAATGAGCTTGAAGAAATAAAGAATGAATCTTATGAAAATGCAAAGATTTATAAGGAAAAGATGAAATTATGACATGATCGGAAGATTCTTACCAAAATCTTGTACCAGGACAACAAGTTTTGCTGTATAATGCTAGATTGAGAATATTTTCTGGAAAACTTAACTCCAGGTGAGTGGGTCCATTCATTGTGATAAAAGTTTGTTCTTATGGAGCTATAGATATTCAAGATTCTAAGACTGAAAAAATATCTAAAGTTAACGGACATAGACTTAAACCATGTTTTTCAGTCAATAAATCTAAATCTGATAAGAATTTAATGTTGGGTCACTCAGAATGAGTTACGGTATGTCAGGCTGAAGACGTTAAAATAAGAGCTTTGTGGGAGGCAACTCATATTTATTAGTGTGCTTTCCTTTCTGTTTGTTTTGTGTGTTTTGTTTGCTTTGTTTGGTTTGTTTTTATGTTTTTAATGGTAGTAATTTGGATTTTTTAAACTTAAGTAGAGTTTATTCGACCTTAATTGATGATTTAGTGAAGTCAGAATGAGAATTTGGACACTTAGCGGACTTGTGCTAAAATGTGCACTGGCGGCTAAGCGCCGACTAGTTGGCACTTAGGCGCCACAGTTATAAAAAACATGAAAAATGTGAATCTAGAAGCCTAGATCATGGGGGAGAAGTTATGGGCATTATTTAGAAGATTTTAAACGTCTAGGGGAATATTCTAGCATCTCCCAAGTTTATAAAAAGGACTAGACTTGATAGAAACACTTACCCTAAGTCCAAATTTCATTTCTGATGTCTCAAAAGAAAATTTTGAAGAGCACCATGTCTTTCTGGGAGAACGAGATGAAGAAGAAGCAAGATTCCGATAAAAGTAAGTTCATTAGTGATAGTACTAAGGAGTTATTTAATGGATATCTAGCTGTTAGTTTTTAAGATATAGCAGAGATGATTGCAAAAATTGAAGCCCAAGTGACTTCAATGGAAGCAAAAATCAATGATATTACCTTACATCTGGATCACATGGGATGGCAACTCAAGATGCAATTCAATCATTCGAGGTATGTGAAAGAAATAGATAAAGCGATGTTTGTGAAAAATAAATGGATTGAAGAAGATGATAAAAGAATGAACAATGATCATCCGTTCTATCAAATCTACATTCATGAAGGGTCAAATGAGAATAATAGTGGTCCTGGTTATATTCCGCCTAATGGAGAGTGGAATTAAATGTGTTTTGTTTGTATCTGTTTAGTGTCTTAATGTGTTATGTTAGTGTTCTTGTGAGTTTATATTTGATGTGTTTAGTGTTTTTATATATGCCTGATGATGAGTTGGGTACATCTTAGAGATGTATACTTATCAGTTTAATATTATAGTGTCTTGTATTTTAAGAATTTTATCCTTTATGTTTGGATAGAAATTCTAGTGTTGTATTAAATGTTATGTTTGTTTTGAATATAAGTTTCTGTATTGTGAAATTTGTATGGAATAAATAGTTATTAAACTTTGATTTGGAGTATTAGAAGACTTATGTGGGAGAATTAATTATTGAGGACTAATTAAGGGTAATTAACAAAGTGATTAAGTGCTTATACCTTACTTTTAAAAACTTGGGTACTGGCGGCTAAGTGCCAGAATGCCGGCGCTTACGCTCCAGATTTCGCGGCGAAGCGCCGATAATTCACGCTTAGGCGCCAGTTCACAAAATTGATTCCCGAAAGTTAAAAACCCGAAAATTGTTATTTTCAACCGCACATCGTCTTCAACCTTTGCTTTGCCACGAAAGATGAGCCTAGGGTATCATATTGTGGATCAGTTACGAGCCGATCTCAACAAAAATTGTTAGATTTGGATTCCTTGAGATAAGAGCACTACTCCTAATTAAATATTTTTGATTTTCACCTTGTATTTTGAGTACATTATGGAAAATCTTAAAATCACTATTCATGGTGAAAATTAGAGGAAAAGCTTGATAAATTGCTTGGATTTAGTGAAAATATCTTTTGGAAGATAATTTAGCATGTTTAGTTTGATTTGGAATTTATGGTGAATTTTTCGTGAATTTTTAGAGATGGCTCCAAAGTCAAAGTGCGCTCGAGATAAGATGAAGTTTGATTCTGACAAATTTATTAGTTTGAGGGCTGAGGAATGTTGACCTCATTTTTGATGAGGTCTTCTTTTCTCTCTTTAGTACTTAGGATCTAGCCTTAGGCTTTTCCTTTGACTATCCTAGAGGATTAGAATTGGGACCCACCACATAGAAATTCAAACCACTTCTTAACTCCCTGCAAACTCCACAAACTTGATTATAGACCCCTAATCACCTAGAGGGTTGTGATCAAATGTGGAAGTTTAAAGGATGAGTTCCTATAGGACTCTTTGGCCTTAGGATCGCCCACGCGGCCTGGTATGGTGAGGGCTGACTTGCACACACACTACACTTATACACTACACACACCTCCTAAAACCACACCTATACCCAACTTGACCTCCTGACTCATGAAGGTGATTCACATGGATGGTCCTTAACCCCTAAGCCCTCGCGCTAAGAGGTTGGAACAACATAATGGATGCCTCAAATGAGTCTCTTCATGGCTCATGTGGGCTTGATATGGCTTGATGGCTCAACCAAAATGATTTCATTCCACTTACAATTACTCAATCTTCAATTTTGCAAATTTTCAATTTTTGACCCCCAGGACCCTACACCCGCCTAGCCTACCTAAAGCCCTTGAAATTACCCAAATTTTTCAAAATTTCCAAATCACCCAAAATTCCCCAAAATTAACCTTGAACATTTCCTCACCAATCAATTTGATCATCCATAGCCAAAAATATCAAAAATTCCAAAAATACCTCCCAATACCCTCCAAATACCCAAAATACCCCTCTTGACCCAAAAATCCAAAAATTCAGAAAATTCCCAGAAAATTCCAGAAAATCCCAAATATTTCCAATTTCATTTTGTTCAACTACACCATGGTCCAATTTTGTCAATTTACCCCACTTTTGTCAAAACCCCCAATTTGACCCATTTTAACCCTAAGTGGACCCAATGTCAAACCAAACCTATCCAATTGACCCAAATTCTGGTCCAATTCAATTCTAAACTTCAATTCAACATTCCCAAAACCAATCTAAACAAAATCCAACTCCACTTTGATTGACATTTGAATCCAATTTCACTTTTGGCATTAAAGCCCAATTTGGACCCATGACCCAAACCTAACCCAAACCAAACCAATTTAACTCCAATTAACCCCAAATCTTTTCTAAACCTTCCCTAACATCCCCACAAACAAAACACTAACATGATTTGCTCAAAATTTAGACCCAAACCCCACTCAAATTCAACCCAAAGCTAAAAGGCCCAAATTTGACCTAAACCCAAACCTAACCCAAATAAGCCCAAACCCCAAAATCAAAACCCAACCAAAGCCAAAACCTCTTTGAAACATTCCCATAAACATTTCCCAGCATTAATTTTACATCAATTTCAACCCTAGCCCAACATTGGCCCAAGTTAGCCCAATTTGACCTACATTGGCCCATTTACCAAAGAGGTCCAAATCCAACCCAATTCAAGCCCAAAACACTTCAAATTTGTTTCAAATCATTCATGAAACATTCCTAAATTAAATTCAACACTTATTGGACCCAATCCTTTGCAAAATTCTCATCCTAAAATCCATTTTAAAATCCAAAAGCCCACTCTCTAAACCATCTTGAAAGCCCATCCAAAGTGAAATCCAAAAGCCCAAAGTCCACATGACAATTCCTTCTCATCATCCCTTTAATTGGGATCAATTCCTAAGTCCCAAATTAATCATCAAATCAACCTAAATCAAGCACCATCTAAATTTTTCACTAAATTTCCAAAATCTCCAAATTCCTTTTTCATATAAATGGATCCAATTTTCCTAAGTCAAAGATGAGCCAAATGAAGCCACATGCAAGCCATGGACAAGCCACATGAAGCCATGGAAGGTTTGACATGTGACCAAGCCATTAATGGCAAAAGGAGGAGCCTCTTTTAAGCCCCCTTAAAAAGGTTTTAACCCTTTTAATGCTTCACCGTAATCCATGATTAATCAAAATATTCATGGATGGTGACTTCTCTACCCTTTCCTAGCTGATTCATCTGATCCTCTCTCAGCCCAAATCAGCCATGGGGAGGTGAACCACGCCCATTTCCATGGGTTGACCAAACCAAGTGCAAAATGAGCCTTCTCCCATACCATTCTAATCCAAGCTTTTGACACATGGCATTTTCCAATTGCCTACACTAAACCCCAGCCCTGACCCACCTGAACAAGATGGTGACCAGTGCCTGGCCGGCCAGCCACCAGGCCGCCTGAAAACACCACACCCGAGAGCTCACATGTGAGCCTAAGCTTGAAATTCTCACCTTCTGAGTTGCCCCATGCCCAATGGCCACCATGGCTGTTCTTCTCCTCACCAGAGCAGCTAATCCCAAGCCCTAACTCCCCCTTGGAGAGCCTCCAGCCAGCTCTATTTAAACCCTACCTCTCTCGGCCATGGGAGAGGTGCTGAACCAAACTTAAGGAAACTCTGCCAAAATCATTCCAGATCACTCTCTACACATAGAGCACTTGATCCCCACTGGATTCCAGCCCCAATTCCCTCTAGCTGAGCTCAAATTTGAGTTCAAATTTCAAGCACAAAAACCGGGACACTTCTTCACAAGTGGACCAATCCCCAAATCGATTGGTCCTACACCTTCACCGGACTAAGTGAAGAAGTCCACCAAGCAAAAGCCCCCTCTCCGAGCCACCCATCCGTTCCGGACTCCAAGCTTTGTGATCTGGTCTTGGTCGAAATCATACCTGGACAATTCACTGCACCGGGAGACTTCATCCGGAGCTTCTCGGGACCCAATCGAAGGTGACAAAACCCTCGCATTGAAGCCACACTTCTCCGAGCAAAGGTATGAGCTAACTCTTTATCCCGAGCTTCTGGAGATTCTCCATTTCAAATGCCTTAATTTCAATGCATGATCACCATATAGATGTATTCGTCTCTTCAAGATGAATCCATAGAGCACAAGAACACGAAAATCTGTTAAGTATTGAGTGAGATATTAAGGATTTAGTGTGGACGGTTCTCGGGCTAGGAGGCTTGGGGATGATGAACGGAAGTCGTTCATTTAATACACGCGCGGACGGACGGCCAGGATCGCGCCGGATGAGGAGAAGGAACGATACAGCGGGCCCCCGGAGCGCTGAATTGGATGGCGGCACCGAATCAGAAGACGACACGCGGCGCTTCGGAGATGCCTCAGTTGAGTTGGCGCCTCGTGGATAAGTAGAAAAATAGGATATTTTTCTATTTATTTAATTCCATAAACTTCAAAAATGCATTACTTTGTGTAGGAAAATCAGAAAAATAAAATAAAAATACCCTCTTGCTCAATGAACAGAGGAAAATAATGTGGAAAAGAAATCATTTAATTTCATCAAGTATTTTATTTTTAATAATTTATTTACTCTCTAAATTGTTTTAATTCTCCATGCATATAGGAAATTCACCATGGCATGAGACCATAGAGCTTTTGAAGCCTCTGAATTTGGGAACATTCCCTGAATTTTCCAAAGTCAGAGGCCATCCCTATGAAGAGTTATTGATTTTACAAATTCATGTTGTTGTTTTGAGTATTTTAATTCCAATAATTAGCATGTTGTGGAATAAATTCTAGGAAAATTTGGTGATGTTTATTTTGACCAGAGGAACATAGGAAAAATAGGTTTTGAATTAATCCACTTGGAATAACCCTAATTGGCTTAAAAACCCAAAATAGGTCCTTAATTAATTAGAGCTAATCATACATCAAATTAACTTGAAATCAATTCTTCACTAACCTTTAGGATCAGAGGAACCCACCATAAAAATTTGAAGTCAATTGGACTTGGTTAACCCTACTAAATCGGTTGATTAAGCCATTTAGCCAATTTAAATTTTAAAAATTCATAACTTTCAAAATACTTTTCAAAAATTCACCAAATTGGTTTTGGAGCCTCTCTAATATCAGGGAAATTTAAGAAAATTAAAATTGCAATTTTCCAAAAAAGTTGATTTTTTGCATTATTTTAATATTTTTAATAATTAAAAAATAATAAAAATCACAAAAATAATAAAATTCACCAAAATTTCACATTTTGAATTTTAATTACTTAGGAACAATCCCCATATTTTTCTTAAGTCTCTATGATGAGATATTAAATTTTAAAGCCCTAAGGTAATTTTAAAATTAAAAAAAATTTATTTTTTAGCATTTCCACTAAAATAATTCTAATAAATCAATGAAAAATCAAAAAATTGTAAAAATTGATTCTTTGATTTCCTTGATATCAGAGAGAATTTTGAAAAATATAAAATTCTTTTTTCAACCTTTATTTTATTTTTAAATTAATTAATACCCCAAAACTCAAAATAATTGTAATAAAAAGAATATAATTCAAAAAATCACCAAAATTAGTCCAAGCGGTCCTCTGGTCATTAAGAATGTCCCATAATTTTCTTAAGGATAGAAACTTTCCCTTGGTCATATTATTAAATTTTCCTTGGAAATCCCTATTTTCCACCAAAAATAATTACATAAATAAATTAAATACAGAAAAATCACATTTTCTCCTCTCATGTCTTTATTGACATATGAGTGAAGTCACATAAAAATTTTGAGTTCATTTAAGCTCAATTTAGTGAGTTATGAAATTATTAAGCTTGAAGGGCAAAATGGTAATTAAAATTTTAACTTTTAATTAAAAGTTTAGGCTTAATAAAATTAAAGAGTAAAATATTTGATCCTAATCTGATTTGGATGATTGAAATTTAAATAATTAAAGGGTAGAAACCTACTAAACAATTTAAAAATAACTAAAATAAACCTTAATTAAATAATTGATTAAATTTGGAAGAATAAAAAAAATTGGAATTATTAAAATAGGGATATTATTAGGAAGAGATTTATTCTTTAATCTAAGAATCCTTAAATTAATCACCTCAATAATATTCAATTCCTAATTAAAATGATAATCCAAATTCAAAACTTAAAAGACTTAACCATTAAATTAAATTAAAGTTAAATTATTTAAATTAAACCCTTTCAAAATTTCAATTAAATTAATACTTTAACAATTAAGATTAAATCATCTTTAAAACATAAAAAATAAAATGTTAAATTAAAATTAAAAATAAAATATTAAATTAAAATAAAAAATAAAATTAAATTAAATAAAATTAAATTAAATCAAATTAAATTAAAGTAAAGTTCAAATTAAATTAAATCAAATTAAATTAAATTAAATTAAATTAAAGTAAGTCAAATCAAATTAAATTAAGTTAAAATTAAAACTAAACCAAATTAAATTAAATTAAAGTTAAATTAAATTGAATTAAAAATAACATCACCTAAGACATAAAGAAATTCAAAAATAAATATGAAGCAACTTGAACACTATTCCAAATTTAAACCCGTTAACCGAAATTAAATTAAATCACAAACCATTTGAACATCAATTTGCCCTCGAAAGCTTTTGTTGTCATAACTCCTAAACGTAACGTTAAATGAAATGTTACTTCCCTCATAGGATATTCAAATGTCCTAGTTCACTCAGTAAGATAACAACAAAACTTGAATTCCCGGACGACTAATTCATTTGTATAATTAAACTCATTTGGACTTAAAACAATTCTAGCAATATTGAAAAGATGTTTAAGATTCTTCTTAAGCACTTCCTCAATATGATAGGATATTTATAAGAACAATTGAACTTAATTGCTCTTTGATGAAGAAAATCGTCCTCAAATCAAAACACAAGAACCTAGACGTCATAGGAGATGACTAGCTATAGGATTAGGAACTTGGTAGAAAACCATAACCCTTCCCTTAGCTTTACCTAGAAATTTGCTTAAATATTCTAAATTGTGTTTAAGTGCAGCTTGGGGTGACGGGAAGACCCTCCAGGTACGCTTTTATTTTGTTACAATTTATTTAATCGCATAGCACTTACTTTTCTTGCATGATAAACAACTGTTGCATGAAAACCCACTCTTTTAGGATAGTCCCTAAAACTGAAACCAAAACTAAATTAAAAGTCATTGCAAGATAAAATTCACCGCCACAACATTTCAAAATATAAAACAACTCAAAAAATAATCACAAACAGTAACACAAAACCGCAATTACAATTAAATTAAAACGTCTTGTTGGATGATGGGAATACCTCGGATGATGTAACCTACGTGTTGCTAACGGGATTTCCCACGGTCTAAATGAAAGTGTGGAACTCATTCAGCTGAGTTTAGCAAATTCATTTGGACTAAGTGAATCCGATAAAAATAAAGATGCCGAAGGATGGAACCGTGGATCTTAACTGGTGTTGTTATAATCAACTTTAAGATTTGTTTAATTAAAATATTAAAAAAAAACCTGGATTTTAAGATTTTCTCTAAACCAGAACACTTCTCTCATCTCCTGATTTATGACTTCTAAAACTAAACCTCTGTAACAACAAGGAGCTTGGAGCACGGTGGGCAGCACGGCCATCTTCGTCAGGAAAACCTGAATCTACTTCACCAAACTTTCTTAAGAATTAAATAACTAAGCCATAGGACTTCGAGGTAGTTTGCCTAGTTCAACATAAATCCTCAACCTTTTGTTAGGCATTTGCATTGCAAATTAAGCCCTAACCGGTCTTAGGATTCCGAGGTAGTCGTCCGATACGACATAAACCCTCACATCTTCGAAGCTATTTGTATGATCATGTCATACAAATATAAGTCCAAATTAATTAAAATTGGCAAGATCAAACATTAAATAAATATTAGGGTCTTCCTAAATTCAATCCAAGCAATAGGATAGTCGGGAAATTACAGAAGTTTGCTTCAAATCTGTAATTTCTCCTATTTTTCTTCCTTTGAATTCCCAAAACAAAATGTTCCAAATTTGATGCATTCCCTATTGAAATTCCAAAATTCAATCCTCGAAAACTTAAACTTTGAGATTCTTGAGAGTAGAATTATTGATTATTATCGAGAGTTTTCTTAGGTGATTCTCGTCACTTAAGATGTAATTAACTATGAGGGCTTCCCCTTATAGGGAATTTTAAGAACCTGTGTAATATAAACCCTCGTTTAATGCTTTCATATTAAGCAGGGGAATTTGTCGGCTTATAGAATTGGTTCGCAGACCAAACAGATGTCACAAATCTTTTAGTTTATTTAATCGAGCCCTATCATTAAGCAGTGTGTCTATTCTTTGGGGTAGATACATAGTTTGTCATGCGGTGCTCGTTTATATAAACTATTTGGGATGTGAGATCGGTTTGATTTCATATCTTAAATTTTTCAAATTTAAAATTATTTTCAAAATCAAATACTACTTTTCAAATTATTTATTTAAATTAAATTAAAAATTCGCCGACAATTTCTGTTAGGCAACCCCCTTTTCAAAATAAAACACACAACCTAAAAATAATGCCGACAAGGAACGATACGTCGATGCATTACAGTAACGTAAGTTGATTCCTGAGCGAGTGTTTAGTAAGCTAGGAGAGGTGATTGAAGATATGATTCAAAGAAGAAACTGGCAGAATTACTGTTGCTTCTCCGCTGTTGTTGTTGTTTTTGTGATAAGAGAATTTTGTGCAAATTTACCTGCTACAGAGGAAAATCAGGTGATGGTTAGGAGGCATGAAGTAAACTTTTTATCAGGTGTAATCAATACCTTTTATGGACTACCTCCTGATATGTTTTGTTTTTATTCTAACTACCATCCATCGGAAGGAGAATTAGATGAGTTTATGGAGTTTCTGACTGATGGAAGAGGATTATGGGAAATTACAATGATAGAAGAGTGAACTTTCCTGCTTCTAAATTGAATGCCATTTCTAAGGCATGGCATTATTTTATCTCATCTAAGTTGTTACCTTTAAGTTACACTAGTGAAGTGACGAGAGAAAGAGCGGTGTTGAACCATTGTATTCAGCATGGGAAGCCTATTGATATTGGAGGGATAATTTAAGATTATGTTTTGAACTGTGTTAGATCAACCATGACTGCATGTATGAGATTTCCTTCCTTAACTCATTCACTTTGTGAAAATTCTGGAGTGAAATTTGAAACTTGGGAAGAGATACTTCAGCCATTGAGACCAATTACTAGTGTAAATGTTGGTGCTTACACTGTACATTCAGAGTTTGGTTGGAAAGGAGGATTTGGTAGGGCTTCTACTGCTTCTGCTTCTGCTGCTTCTACTTCTCGTGCTTCTACTCTACGTGCTTCGTCATCAACTGATTCACAAACTAGTTTATTAAGAATGATTTTGAAAAAAGTGAGCCTTACTCGAGAGCATGTGAGAGATAAGGATGGTAAGCTTGATAATCTTGAGAGATAAATTTTATAACATGATGAATTTGAGGAGAATTATCAGCAATACTTGGATAGACTGATTAGAGGAGATCATAGTGCTGAGATGCCACCTCATCCATTCCATATACCTTATGTGTCATCCAGAGATTTGAACGCGCAAGATGATGATGATGATGATGAGGATGAAAAGTAGTTGTATGTGTGTTTGTTTTAGTTATTATGTTGTTGTGTTGCATTTTTGTATGCTCCATCTAGTATTTTTTTTGATGATTGCATTGTGATGTAAACCATGATAGTATGTAGATTATAGTTGTACTATTTATCTGTTATGCATATTCAGGTATTGTTGTTGTTTTATTATGGATTTATATGTTGTTGTGTGGTAGTGTGTAATTGTAATATTTTTATGTGTATGTTATGTCAGAGTTTTTAATAATGTGTACTTTAATTCAAAAACGGTTAGGAAATCATAAACCACTATTAAAAACTTCTACTTAGGAAAACTACATGTTTAAATTTTTTCAAATTCTACTATCATCTGTTATCTGTATTAGTGTGTTATTTTAGTTTGTGTGTATTTGCTTTGAAAACCACCACTACTGTAGAAGTCTTCTGAAATTTTTAGTTTTCTTATTATAAAAAAAAATAAAAATGTTTTGAAAAACTAAATTTGATTTCATGTTACTCCTGTTATTTAAATTGTTATACTTGCATATTAGAATATAAAAAATTCCTGCAAGCATGTTATGTCAGTTTTTTATTTTCACCCTTGTATCATTTCATATGCTTAAATGTTTTATCTTAATTAAAAATTTAAAGTTTGGTGGGGGGGATTTTAAAAACAAAGATTTTCAAAAACCTAAAATATTATTTGATTCTCAAGAATACTTAAAATAAATCTTTTTTTTATATTGAGAACAACTATGTACATGAAGTTATATTAGGGGAAAAAAATTTTGAATATAGAAATGAATAAAAGAATTTAGTTAAAATTTATAGTAATAATGAAAAACATAAATTTAAAATTTTCTTAATGAAGAGGTGTTAAATAAATTTAAACTATCTTTAGTAAGAAGTTTTGTATTTTTGGATAAATAGAAGATTTTACTTTTATTCTTCAAAGCTTAAATTTATTTTTTTGAAGAGTAATTTTCAAATTCTATTAATATGATTTTTAAGTGAAAAATGTATATCTGACCTTTATTTTAAATGGAAAGGTGGAATTCAAAATCATTAAAGGCCTATCCAGATATAGTAATCTTTACCTTATAAAAAAAAGAGAGAGAGAAGAGAAAAAGTGAAAAATAGTATATGAAAAGGGAGGAGAAGCTTGAGGATTTAAGGGCCTAATCAAAAATTGGTTTCATACCTAAAGTTTAAGATATAAGATTAGAGAAAATCTAAAGCATAAAGTTGTAATATAGTAAGTAAAATTATTTTTCAAATAACGATTTTTAAGTGAGAAAAATCAATGTTTGAATCCTATATTTTGAAAAATATACAAATATTTTTGAAATAGATAGAGACTTATATTTCTCAATTTCTTTTATTTAAGAACTTTGTAAACTATAAGTTGGTTTTAATTACGGATATTTTTCTAAATTGGACTATTCCATTTCTAGAACAAAATTTTGTTATCTTCCTAAGAAACTCATTACATAATTTGCATGCTAAAATGTTTTATGAGATTAACTGTCACATGAGGACAAGTAACATTTTAAGTTTGGGGGATTTTGATACACCTAAAATATATAATATTTTTATGCACATTTTTATACCTATTTTTAATTATATTGCACTTTAATGGCATGTATTTTATGTTTGTCTTGCAGGTATGATGAAAATAGATGGTCATGATGAAAGGAACAAAATTGGATCAAATTTGGAGCAAAAAAAATGAAAAACAAAAAATTTGGCACCGGCGGCTAAGCGCCGCTGGGCTTGCGCTTAGCCGCCACTGTTATAAATCGAAACTTTAATTAGATTTGGCGCCAAATTCAAAAGGGAATGGATGCAACTCTTGGTGGTAACGTCCATAACTTCCTTTGGGCGGCAAATTTGAATGAAGTGGTGCAATCCTTGGTAGATACATCGAATCTGGACACATTTTGAAGAGACACCAAGACACCTTTTGGTTCACTATCTAAAGAGAGTCTTAGAAGTGAAGAAGTGAAGAATTGAAGAGGCTCTTCACTGTATTTCCAAAAGAGGAATTTAGAAGATTCTTCCACAGCATTTTAAGTTTTTATTTAGAGTAGGAGTAGAGAGTAGAATGGAGAAAAGGGTCACAGTTAAGAGTTCTTCTTCCACTTCATTTTTTTCATTTAGTTTAGTTTTCATTGAAGTCTGAAGTCAGTATTCTGAGTCATCGGAGTATAGAGACTTGCTCTGAGGAGTAGTTTAGCAAAGAGTCAAAGTTTCAGAGGAACTTCCTTAATCTTGTGGAAAGGATTTTCAGATAACTGTTTACTTTTATTTTGCTTATCAATACTTGCTTTCATTTTTTATTTTTCTTATCATTTTTAATTTCAATCAATGTGTTTTTATATTTTCCCAATGCATTCTGAGTAGTGTACTTTATTTTTTTCTTTCTTAAAATGGAGAAGTAATTAATTTAAAGAGAATTGTTGTGGAAAGTATCAGTGTTTAAAAGTTGAAAGAAGTTGTGAAGAATGATTCTGAGAACTTTGTTTACTTCTTAATTTGGCCTGTTAAGTTGTAAAATTTCTTAAGATTATGTAAGATCTAATGTGGTATTATCTCATTAAAGTTAGTAGGAATCACATGCAATTATATGGGTGAGAACTGTAGTCCATATAAGTGGAGGTAATATAAGAAGATATTTTTATAGAAGGGAGTAAAATTAGAGGATTTTAGAGTGACAGGCTAAAACCTCCTAATTTGGTTTGAATTTTTGAGTTTTGTTATGAGAAGTTAGCCCCCAGGTGGTGGGAATCGAGGGAACTCTAGAGTGAGAGACTGGTATCTTCCCTGCCTAACCATGTTCAAAATAATATAATTTTCAAATTAACCTATGTTCTTTATAGAACCAAGTAAGAGTAAAGAACACATATGCTTCTATCTGTCACAACAAAATTTAAATACTTCCACAACAATACTTTAAGAATTATTACTACTTCAAGAAAGGAAAGAATAAGATATTTTAGTTAATAGTATTTTTACATCCAGTGTTATTAGTTATTGAAACCTTTACTTTCATTACTTAGCATTTTATTAAGAAAATTTCAAAAGACAAATCTACTTTCTAAAACTTTTCAAAATCAAGACATACTATTTCAAAAACAATTAAAGAATGTAAAAAGATAATTTTCTAAATTCCTTTAAAGATTTTCAACTTTTCCCTGTGGGTTCGATATCTCGGGGCTTAATCAGAAAGTCCAATATTACATGATAAACGATACGTATACTTGCGTAGTATCCCATATTATAAAATCATAATTTTCATA
The DNA here is from genome assembly GCA_022702705.1 of Papilionanthe hookeriana x Papilionanthe teres. NCBI lineage: Eukaryota > Viridiplantae > Streptophyta > Magnoliopsida > Asparagales > Orchidaceae > Papilionanthe > Papilionanthe hookeriana x Papilionanthe teres. The sequence goes on along the minus strand of CM040429.1, from coordinate 48,831,601 downwards.
TCTTAAATCATCAACGCACATATATATCCAGCGGAGTCAAGTTTTTGATAGCCGTTGCACTTATATCTACTGGACGGGATCAAGTTTTTGGCGTCGTTTCCAATTTTCATATCATTTTTGTAAGTATAAAAGTGTCGTTACATTTACAGGACAGTATCAAGTTTTTGGCGCGGTTATAAATATCAGGGGATCAACACCTGAACCTAGAAACTGCCCAGATTCACTTCTAATCACGATTTTGGCCTTGGGCCACCATTTTTTGCCTTTTCCATCATCTTCAACCTCAAGCCACAGCCGAAATGAGGTCTAGGACTTGCTAGTTTTTTGGATTTGAAGAGACTTCAAGGCTTATAAAGTGTAGATCTTGTCTCCTCTTGGTAAGAGATTTAACCTAAACTAAATATTTTTTTTATTTTCACCATGGAAACCTCCCATATTATGTAGAACAGAAATTTGTAATTTTTTAAGGTGCTTTAAGATTATCCATGGTGAGAGAAGTTTTTACTTAATAAGATTTTCTTTTGGAGTCTTCTACATTGTGATTTCAAATTTATTGGATTTTTCTTGCATATTTAAAGAAAATATTGATATTTCTCCAAAGTCTAGTGAAGGGAAGAGGAAATTGGATTTTGGTGAGGATAGATTTGTTATTGTTAAATTACAATTTTAATTTATTCAACCCATCACAATAAAAAGAGTCTTCAAGATCAAGCTTTTCAAAATCCGTGCAGAATGGTAGAAAAGTTAATTACTGAAAGAAAATTGGAGATATTTTATTATTTTGCTGCTGATGCGATCTTGGGTATAGTTCAAGAATTTTATGCAAATTTATCATGGACTGAGAGTGAATATGTGATTGTGTGAGGGAAATTGGTTAAATTTACTCATGATCGTATTAATGATTTGTACCAGTTAGGAAGAACACCATTATGTGAATATGAGAATTTTGGTACTATGGATGCTAAACTAAAAGAAGTGATTTCTTTTCTTACTGATGAAAAAGGGGGATGGAAGATAAAACGAAGACAAAGAATTAATTTCCCTGCTTCCATGTTGAATGTAGCATATAAGGCCTAGCATTAGTTCATCTCAGCAAGATTACTGCATTTTACCATCACAATGAAGTTACTAGAGACAGAGCTATTTTGAACTACTGCATTCAGAATATGAAAAAGATTGATATTTTGGGTTATTATCTATAAGAGTATCCAGACTATTGCAAGAGGAGAAACTAATGGTGGATTAGGAAATCTTGCCCCAATTCATGCATTATGTGTATAGTATGGAGTTGAATTTGATATCAATGAGGAGCTAGTTCATCCATTGAAGCCTATTACCAAGATTAATATTCGTATTTATGAGGCTCATGTGGGATGGAGAGGAGGACAAGGAGTACTGATATTCCTTTTGCTAACCAGGACATACCTTCTACTTTTGAGGTACCTACTTTGTCTGATGTTATGGAGCAGTTAAGAATTTAAAATGCCTGTATTGAGAGATGACCCGACCGCAAATAACGCAGTAATTTATGTATCCAAAAGATGGCAAAAAACTTGACCCAATTTATAAATAGCGGCTTGTGTATAAAATTAAAATGTTGTAAAATTTTTGAAAATATTTACACACTAGGGGTACTACGCAAGTATACGTATCGTTTCAAGTAATATAGGGTTTTCTTTTATAAGCCCAGTATCGATCCCACAGAGAAGCGAGGTAAGCAACCTTTTAGGCTAATTCCAGTCTATTTCTTTAAGGCCTAAATTTGGAATTTTGATTAAAAAGGTTTTCTTTTAATAACTAATCCTAAATAAAGTTCTTAAATAAAAAAGAGAACTTATGGATAATTTGGTTTGGAGAATTTTGAGATATTAAAAACTACCTTTATCTTGCAATTACATAGATAATGTGTAGGAAAGAAATGCTTAGAATTAATGTAGTAGTGCCAAATAGAAGCATTCCTATTCTTTACCCTTTGGTCCAGGCATAAAGAACATTGGCTAATGTATAGATCGGTTCAGGATATTTTATTAGTGCAATGGGTTAATCTATGCTCACACTACTAGATGTCCAAGGGTGGCTATGGTTAGCCCTACCAGTGACCCGTTCCCTTTAAGTAGATCAAATTATTAGAATTTAGTCTGTCACTCTAAAAACTAATCAATTATGCGCCCAATAAACAATATCTCCCTATTTATTTGCACTTCACCTTGAATAACTCGCACAAGGCCTTCAACTACCCAAGGAATCATGTGATATCTACTAGTTAGGAATTCATCTCCTTCTAGGTCTCAGAATTCTTCAACAGGTTTTAACAATACAAGTAATCAATTTGTAAAGTAAATGAATATCCGGTATGAATATCATCACCATAATTTAATAGGAGAATATCTAAGCAAATTTTAATTCCTAAACATGCATATATTTCATTACAAAATAAAAGTAAATGAAACTAATGGCATAAGAAGTAAAAGTATTGATAGAACTATATAAAAAATTAAGTGTCAATAAGGAACTTATTTCATTAGTATTCTATTATATTTATGCAACTATCTGTCACCTAGAAGCATCTAATAGATAATTTTATCATAAAAATGATTTTCCTACGCATGCCACTACTTCATATTAAAAGAAAGAGTAAAGGAAATCACTTACGAAACATGGATAGTTTACGACAGAAAACTTGGTTTAAAATAAAGAAAATACACTAGAAAGTGTTTACAACAATTACAAGAGAATGAAAAACACAATACTTAGCTTTTTCTTTCTGAAAGAAAGAAGAAGATCTCTCCACCAAAGTTTCCCACTGATCCATGCGACGCTCGTACTTCCCTTACATAAATATCTCAAAATCCCTCACCAATCTCTCCATAAGATGTAAAAATCTACATCTTCATAACTCTAAATGACTAAAATGACTAAGGGGGAAGAAAGAGACTATAGGGTGTGATTTTCTCTCAGGGAGTGGCCTCTTATTTATAGGCTTCAAGGGTTGCCTTGAGGCACCTCTTCAAAACATGTCCAAATTCAATTAATCCTCGAGAAGGTCTGTCTGGTGCCTAGGGGCCGGAATCTGGCGCCTAGGCGCCGGACACCGCGTCCAGTTCTTCGCACCTCTTCACTTTAGCTCTCACCTCTTCACGATTATAACCGTTTTGGAGCATCCAAATGCAATGTATCACATGTCCTATTATCAAGGAACAACTGCCAGTCTTCTAGAATGTCCAATATCCGCTCACTCCATCAAAATAACCATCCAAAAGTCATAAAAAACTTGACAGTTTCTCTATCGAGTCTGGCGCTTAGTCGCCAACTTTTGTCGCCTAGGCGCCAGGCCATAATTTTTGATAATTCTTGTATTTTGCACCTTTTTTGCTCCTTTTTCACCCTTTTTCCTTTTCTGGACCTTTTTACATCACCTACATCAATAAACACAAAAATACCATTCATTAAAGCATAATATCCTTAGAAATTGATAAAAATCATGGCATAAAAATAGGTATTTTTTTCATCGATCAAAATCCCCCAAACTTAAATGTTACTTGTCCTCAAGTAACACTATAATCATTAAAAACCACATAAGCAAATCATGTGTATGAGTTTCTTTAGGAGTTTCTAAAATTTTGTTCTAGAAATATAGTAGCCCAATTTAGAAAAAAATTTTGTAAATGAGACCAATTTAAAGTTTAGAAATCTATTAGATGAAAGAGTATGAAAATATGTGTTGCTATCTAATTCAGAAATGCTTGTAAATTTTTCAAAATATAGGGGTTAGGCATTTTATTTTCTTTACTTATAAACCTTTATTAAAAATAATTATACTAACTATATTATAATTTAAAGCTTAAGATTTTCTAAAATCTTATAGTTTAAAAAGCTCATGTGTGGAACCAATTTTTTATTAGGCCTTTTAATCCTCAAGCTTCTCCTTCCTTTTTCACAGAATATAATTTTTTTTTCTTCTATCTTTCTTTTTCTTTTTCTTTACCTTTTCTTTCATTCTTTTTTTTAGGCAAGGATTACTATATCTGGATAGGCCTTTAATAATTTTGAATTCCACCCTTCCTTTCCTAAAGCATAAGGTAGATATATATCTTTTACATAGAAATAAAATAACAGTTTTGAGAATTATTTTTCAATAAAAGAAATTTAAATATTGAAAATAGAAGTCTAGTCCTTCTATTTTTCTAAAAATACAACTTTTCTTACTAAGGATGGTTGCACAGTATTTTTTATTTCTTCACTAAGAAAAACTAACTTTAAATTTTTCATCACTACTATAAATTTTAACTAAATTCACTTACTTATTTCTATATTCAAAATTTTATTTCCCTAATATAACTTCATACACATAATTATTTTTCAATCAAAATCAAATTTATTTATAGCACTTTTGAGGACAAATAAAATTTAAGTTTTTAAAAAATGTTTTTCATTCCCCCCAAACTTGAATTTTTTAAAATATTTTGCAATTAATTCCCTAAAATGTAGGAGGAAGAAAAATAAAAGTTAAATCTATTAACTACTGCAACATCCTATCAAATTTAAATACATGCATAATAATGATAGAATGACTGCTGGAGAAAGTAAATCTAACCTAAAACATACTTGTAATAAAATTACACTAAAAGGAAGTATTTTCACATTAAAATTATATTTTTCTTCCTACCACCAAACTTAAGTTTTCACAAGTATAGCATTCAGCACATAAAATATAAGCAGGAAGAAAAATAGTTTAGAAATTCTATCTACCACAAATGTTTGTCAAAAACATCAACAAATATTCATCTGGACATAACAGTTTGCAATAGAAAGTAAATCTAAACTAACATGCTAGAATAAAATTAAATTAAAGAAATGTTAAATAAGCATGAAAAACATCGTTATGGGAAAATATATTTAAGTATTATTCAAATCTCTAAATTGTTGTAACACAAACACAAATACAAACACACAAACTAAAATATCTAGACTCGCAGATTCATACACAAATATCAATTGAGGTTAATTTGATCACCTTTTCTACTCACATTTTCCCTCCTTAATTTCAATTTCTAACGGAAGAAACTACACTAATAATGTGGGTGTACTAATAAAAGTAATGCAGTTCATCTATATTTTGTTTACTAAATAAGTTTGTGACCTTACACAGTGAAAAAAAAGTCAGTTAAAGGAAGTAATAGAGTTAAGATGGAGTGGTCCAAGTCTAAACTCTACATGCTTTAAGGTAATGCTCAACTCCAGTTGAGAACTGAGTTATAACAGACTCGTCAGCCTACTACCACCAGAAGTCATATACAAATTTAGTCAAGACCAAGGCATAACCTCACAAATCTAATCTGCACTAAAGCAACTCAAAACATAAACATAAACAATCATGAATCTAAAGCACACTAAATCAAAGTACACTGATAACTATGGGTTGCCTCCCATATAGCACTCGGTTTTAACATCGCGGGCCCGATAAATGATTCCACCTGGATCAAATTTCCAATTAAGTAATCCTCGATCAATAGCCCAATCATTTTCAGATCCAGGGATTCCTATAAAATCCTCAAATTTTAATTTTTCATTCAGCTTTTCATTTTCAGTTTGATTTATATCATTGTTCCTCAAGTTTCCTTCTAGACCCAATATTCTTCTATTAATTTTCTGAATTTGTATATTAATATCATCCTTGAAATTTATAAAAAATGGATCTTTATAAGATACTCTAATATCTCCCAAATTTGGGATCAGATTCTCTTTAGATAATTCAGATTCAACATCAAATTCTTTTACGTCACTCTTCTGTTTCAAATCATCTTCCAATTGTTCCCATTTATAATTATTAAATGATGGAGGATCAATCTTAGTCGAGGAAATAGGTTTTTCTAATTCCTTAGGAATTTCTTCCAATGGTCTTTCAATATCCTTATCCTCTTTTCTCAACTCAGAGTTCTTTTGAAATTTATCCTCAAATTCTCTTCCAAGTTTTAGTTCAATAACTTTATCATGTTCATCATTCAATTCAGGTTTTTCTTGTGATTGAGTCGAATCTAAAGATATAAAGACCTGTTGTGTAGATGAATTCCCTAAATAGGCAGGCTTTAAAATTGTATGGGGTAAATCCATCATAAGTTCATGAGATTTTTCAACAGATGGAATTAAAAGTTTACTCTTTTCGGCGACGTCCATCAATTCACACCTCTCTTGAACAAACATACAGTCTTCTTTAAATAACATTTTTGAATCATCATGAAAATCCATTCCAACCTCATCTGTTATCTTACTCTCAAAACTTTCTTGGAAATGGTTTTTATTTAGATAATAATTTTCATCCATCCAAAAACAATCATCAAATTTCTCAGCTGGATGTTTCATAGTCTTTAATACATCAAAAGTTACTTCCTGGTCATTAATATTCATTGTCAACTTTCCTTTTTGCACATCTATCATAGCTTGTCCAGTAACAAGGAAAGGACTCCCTAAAACAATTGGAATTTCTTTATCTTCCTCCATATCAAATACAATAAAGTCCATAGGAAAGATAAATTTATCCACTTTAACAAGCACGTCTTCTATAACTCCTTTTGGATAAATGATAGATCAATCAGCGAACATAAGGGTTACAGTAGTGGGAGAAATATCGACTGAACCTAACCTTCTAAATATAGATAAAGGCATCACATTATTGCTTACTCCTAAATCACATAAAGCTTTTCCACATAATCTTTTTCTAATTGCACAAGGAATTGTAAAGCTACAAGGATTTTTGAATTTCTGAGGAAAATTTTTCTGAAGTATAGCGCTGCACTCCTCACTCAGTGCAACTATCTCGTATTCCCCATATTTCCTTTTCTTGTTTAATATCTCCTTCATAAACTTTGCTTAACTTGGCATCTGTTCCAAAGCTTCAGTGAAAGGAATATTTATCGTTAACTTCTTAAGTACTTCCACGAACTTTGAAAATTTCTTATCCAACTCTTACTGTTTCAGTCTTTGAGGAAATGGAGGTGGTGGTCTTTCTAAATTTATTTTAGTTGGAGATATTAATTTTTTTAGATCCTTAGAAACATGTTCTTCAGGTCTTTTAGTTTCCTTTGTGTCTCTCACAACTTCTTTCTCTTTTTTAACCACTTCCTCTATCTCTCTTCCACTTTTTAAATGGACAGCTTCTACTTGTTCATTAGTGTTCTCTTTAGGGTTGATCTCAATGTTGTTAGAAAGTGTTCCTTGGGGTCTATTGCTTTGTGAATTAAAAATTGTCCCAATTGATTCTCTATGTTTATAATCACAGCATTTTGACTTTGCAACTGGTTCCCCACTTTCAATACAACTTCTTCCATAGACATCACCTTATCCTCAAATTGTTTATCATTATTAGAGTCCGGTGTATATGAAGGTCTATAGTTTGTGTTCCCCTGATTATTCCAACTTCCATTATAATTTGCGTGATTATTTTCCCATTTTTGGTTTCCACCATCAGTAGTATGATTCCAGTTAAATTTAGGATGATTCTCCCAACCTGGGTTGTAAAAGTTAGAATATAGGTTGTTTGTGGTATTTAAAGTTTCCTATGATAAGTTAGAATCAATTATATTCCTTAATGAACTTTCCTCACTTACTAGAGTAAATTGAGGCTGGTTCATTCCAAATTGGTCCAACTTCCATGATATTTCAGCAACCTGAGATGCAAGAATTGCAATCGCATCTATATCAAGAACACTGGCTACCTTTTTAGGATTTACCCTTGCGGAGGAAAGTTCACTACGCATGCCACTACTTCATATTAAAAGAAAGAGTAAAGGAAATCACTTACGAAACATGGATAATTCATGACGGAAAACTTGGTTTAATACAAAGAAAATCTACTAGAAAGTGTTTACAACAATTACAAGAGAATGAAGAACACAATACTTAACTTTTTCCTTCTGAAAGAAAGAAGAAGATCTCTCCACCAAAGTTTCCCACTGCTCCATGCGACGCTCATACATCCCTTACATAAATATCTTAAAATCCCTCACCAATCTCTCCATAAGATGTAAAAATCTACATCTTCATAACTCTAAATGACTAAAATGACTAAGGGGGAAGAAAGAGACTATAAGGTGCGATTTTCTCTGAAGGAGTGGCCTCCTATTTATAGGCTTCAAGGGTTGCCTTGAGGCGCCTCTTCAAAAAATGTCCAAACTCAATGAATCTTCTGAAGGTCTGTCTGGCGCCTAGGCGTCGGAATCTGGCGCCTAGGCGTCGGACACCGCGTCCAGTTCTTTGGACCTCTTCACTTTGGCTCGCACATCTTCGCGATTAAAACCATTTTGGAGCGTCCAAATGCAATGTATCACATGTCCTATTATTAACGAACAACTACCAGTCTTCTAGAGGCCATAATTTTTGATAATTCTTGTATTTCGCTCCATTTTTTCTCCTTTTTGCTCCTTTATCACCCTTTTTCCATTTTTGGACCCTTTTACATCACCTACATCCAAAAACACAAAAATACCTTTCATTAAAGCATAGTATCCTTAGAAATTGATAAAAATCAAGGCATAAAAATAGGTATTTTTTTTCTTGGATCAAGAGAATCCATGGCAGAGTTGATGAACTAGAAGCTGGAACAATGTTAGTGATGATTATCAGAGAAGGAGAGTTGATTATGATATAGCTCACCATGATCTTCAAGTAAGATTCATAAGAGGAGACACTGGAGTGATATTTCTTACTTGCCCCAGTTATTTTCCATACCGACCCGATTAGACAGATGAGACTGATGAAGATGCTAATGCTGACTAATAGTTGTGTGATTTCTATTTTCATTTGTGTTGTGCGGTACTTCAATGTAACTATGATTGTAATTGTGTAAGTAATGAGAATGTAATGAACGTTGTATTGAATGTTTGGTGGTTTAGATTGAGACTGTGATGCTTATGTTGAATGTGTAAAGTCTAAGTCTTTAATATTTCTTCAACCTACAAATATTCAAATATTATATGAATGACACTGCTTCTAACTGTTTCATTCTTGTTAGCTTAAATTGTTTATTAGTACCAACATAGCTTCAGAAGATTTCAGAATCCCAGCACAAAAATGTTAGTTTTCTTTTTGTTTTACTCCTTACCTCTGCAAAATTTATATGTATTGAAAAACTTAAGTTTGGGCGGAAGTAAAACATTAACTCTTATATGTTCTCATATAATATATTTTCAAAAATTATTAACATAACTTTTTTTAGTTGAACTTAACTTTAGATAACTAAATTTTTTATTTCATTTAAACATCTTAGTGGATTTAAATGAAATTTTTTAGTGATAAAGGTTAACATTGTGGGGTTAAGATATTTAGTATAAAATGATTAGACTACAATTGACTATTTAAAGTAAAGGAAACCGTATTTTTGAACTGTTTTTGAACTTAGAGATTTATGTGAAAAGAAAGGATTGTGACTCTATGATGAATATATTTATTAAGCAAAGAGATGTGTCAAATTTCAACTTTAGGAAGAGGAGAGTAAAATTCAAAATTATTAAAGGCTATCCAGATATAGTAATCTTCACAAAGAAAAAAAATTACTGAAGAAAAAAAAGAGTGAAGAAAAAAAAGTGAGAAGAAGAAAAAGGATTGAAAAGCAATCCTAAAAGAAAAGTAAAAATATATGTGCGAGGAGAAGCTTGAGGAGATGCCTAATCAAAAATTGGCTTCACTTGAATCAACTTAAAGGAAGAACTTGGTTGCATTTTTGATTTTGTATTTAAATTATTAACCTTCTTTCCAATAGAGTTTGAATAAGCTTCTTTTTCATATATTCACTTAAAGTGCCCTTAATGTGACAAATTATGGATATTCTTGAAATGAATAAGAAACTAGAACTCTGAGACTTGACTACTAAATGTTCTTACACCTGTAGTTTTGATCTGAGTTACTGAATATTTTTCTATGAATCTTACTATTATATTCATTTAAATCGAAAAATTATAGTACTCTATAGGTGAAAGTTCTACTATGAGTTGAATTTGTATGTAGTAAAAGGATTACTTGAGGACAAGTAATAGCTATGTTTGGGGGATATAAATGCATCAAAAATATGTTAGTTTATATATATATATATATATATATATATATATATATATATATATTGTACTCATTATTTGTGATATTGCACTTTAAAGAAAGGTATGCTTCATTTTTTGCGGTAGGTATGATGATTTTAGGTGGAGCAAAAGGAAGCAAAAAAGAATGAATTTGGAGCAAAAAGAGGTAAAACGCAAAAAATCAGCCAACTAGAGCCGATGACTCCCTATCCAGTGCCACTGGCGCCCAATTCTAGAGAGTTCAGAATTATTTTGGCAAACCAACGCCGACAGTGCCCAAAGTCAGTGAAGGTCAAATTCAATGTATTTGGATAATTTTGAATGGTTACTTGAGGAAACTCTTGGGGAATTCATTTCTAAACTATTTCAAACAGATTTGGATGCCAAGCAAAGAGAGAAGAGAGGGGGAGGAGTCATTTTGGTGTGATTAAAGTGTGTTAGGGTTTTGGAGAGTGATTGTGTAAGTGTGTTAAAGTGTGTGGAAGTTTTGTTTTGTGAGGGATTCTTCTCTAAAGAGTGTAGGAGAAGGAGTAAAGTGAAAGTTTTCTTCTTCCTTATTATTTTATAGAGGGAATTAAGTGTTATTGTGAAGAGAGAAAAGGATTCAAAGGAACTTCAACGGATATTCTTGAGGAAGAAATTGAGATAAGTTGTATTTACTTTTTGTGGTTTGTATGACTTTGCATTTATATATAAAATCCATGTTTTGTTATATCTTCCTCATGAATTTTGAGTAGTTTACTTTGTCTTTCTCCTTGCAATGAGATGTGATGAAGTAGTGATGTAGATTTGATGTGCCATTTAAATGTTAAGAAATTGTGATGATTTTTCACATCGTACTTCATTTACTTTTCGATCTGGCCAATTGAATTATTAAAACTTATTGTAAAACATTCAATCTAAGCGGACAAAGTATTCTATAATAAAAGTGAAGAATTCATTCAATATCCATGAATGTGTTACGTAGTTCATGGGGGTTGAGTGCAAATAAATATAAAAATGTGGTTTGATGGGTGTGAAATTGGAGATAATAGGGTGATAGGCTGAAATCACCAATTTGGTCCTAGATTTTAGTAACTAAAGCTAGGGTTAGCCTTCAGGTGAAGAGAAATTGGAGCTCTGAAGTGAGATCCAGTATCAGCCTAACCATGGATTTAGAGACTAAGCCTATGATTTTCCAATGTTCATTACATAACTCAGAAGATGGGGTACTCTAAAGAGGGTAAAGAATATGAATGCTCCTATTTGACACAATACAAAATTTTATAAATCTATATCACTCACTCATCATATTATCATTATAAGGGGAAAGATGCCTTTTGCATATTAGAACCTTTCATTACAAAACTTTGTTTGTGTTAGTTAATTCTATTTAAAGAAATTTATAAAGTAACTTTAGCTAACTTAGCCTTTAGTTATCATTACACTAACAACTTTAATATGTGCTGAACTTGCATTGTGAATAGAGTATTGGATTTCATTCCTATACTATATTTTGAGTAGTTCCAACCTTCCTCATGGGATTAATAACTAGGACTCCACTGGAGCCCTGTATTACTTGAATGATATGTATACTTGTGTATACAAGTGGCTGCTTAATTATTATATAGATCTTACTGTGAAACATAATTGAATATACCTTGAGAATTAACACTTTTAGCAGTGACTGGTCAATCTTTCTACGGTCATTTTCATCATTTTAAGCAGATTTTCCATTTTAAGATATATATTATCATTACCTTTATTAGTTTCTTCCTTCTCTTTTTCAACTTAAATGTTTTTTGCACCCTTGATTCCAATTCTTTTCCATTTCTTAACTGTATAGCCTTAAGTTGTTTTTTATTCCGATCTTTTGGGTTAATCTCAACATTACTAGGCAAAGTTCCTGACGGTCTACTACTAAGTGCAGTTCCAATATGCACCAATTGATTTTCATTATTTTTAATAGCAGCTCCTTGACTTTGCAATTGAGTCCCTTGACTTTTCATTTGATTACCCATGTTCAATTTCAATTCTTCCAAAGACAACTTCTTTCCTTGAATTGTGGGTTATTATGAAAGCTTGGAGGATAAGAATGTCTATAATTAGTGTTTCCCTGGTTGTTTAAATTTTCTAGTGGGTTTACCGAATTGTTCCCCCATTGCGGGTTAAAAGTAGCATTGTTATTCCAATTTAAGTTTGGGTGGTTTTTCCAACCAGGATTATAATAATTAGAATAATGATTATTGGGTCTATTATTGATTGCATTTAAAGTCTAATAAGATGATTAAGAATCTACCATCTATCCCAATAAATTTTTCTCTAACACCGGAGGCATTTGAGAATAGTTCATTCCATATTCATCTATTTACTTTGAAAGTGTTACAATTTGAGTGACGATCATGGTTATCGTATCAGAATCATGAATACTAGCTACTGTTTGTGGATTTACCCATTCAAAGGGCCATTGAAAATTGTTAGTAGCGATTTCTTCAATGAAAGAATATGCCTCATCAAAAGGTATTGACATCAAAGATTCACCAGTAGCAACATCAATAATCGATCTAAGAGATCCTACTAATCCATTATAAATTAACCAATCTAGTAAAGGATGATGTGGAAACTTCCTAAAAATACCTTTAAATCTTTCCCAAGCTTCATATATTGATTCCCCTTCAAACTGACAAAAGGATGTAATATCATTTCTAAGCTTAGCAGTTTTTTATGGAGGGGACTATTTTGATAAAAAGTTTTATGAAAATTGTCCCCAAGTTTTGATAGATCCAGGTGCTAACAAAATTTAACCACACCTTATCTTTATCCCTTAATGAAAAAGGAAAATCTCTAAGCCTAACAGAATCGTTCGACATTCCATCATATTTAGATGTAGCACACAATTCTAGAAAACTAGCAAGATGAAAGTTAGGATCTTCATTTGGTGTACCACCAAATTGATTGTTTTATACCTTTTGGTGCATCAACTAACATCTCGTTGTTGACCTCATGTTTGATGAGGTCTTTTCTCTTCTCTCTTATTAGTACTTAAGATCTAACCTTAGGCTTTCCCTTCGACTATCTTAGAGGATTAGAGATGGAACCCACCACTTAGGAATTCAAACACCTCTTAACTCTTTTTAAACCCCACATGCCTGATTAACAACCCCAAAACCACTTGGAGGGTTAAGATCAAATGTGGAGGTTTAAAGGATGAGTTCCTAATAGGACTCTTTGGCCTTAGGACTACCCTGAGTGGCTTGGTCTAGTGAGGGTAAATTTGCACACATCACACCCATACACACATTTTAAATCCCAAAAACACTTTCACCCAATTTGACTTCTTGACTCATGTAGGTAATCTATATGGATGGTCAACCCCTAAGCCCCTAGCTAAGAGGGTTAGGAACAACATATTGAGTGCCCAAGGTGAGTCTTATCATGGCTCCTATGAGCTTGATATGGCTTCATGGCTCAACCAAAGTGATTTCATTCTACTCACATTTGATCAATCTTCTTTTGTTTTCTAAAATTTCAATTTTTGACCCCGGGCCCTACACCCACCAAACCTACCAAATGCCCTTGAAATTACCCAAAATTTTCAAAATTTCCTAAATTTCCCAAAATTCCTCAAAATCAACTCTAAACACTTCCCACCACTCAAATTGATCATCCATAGCCAAATTCACCAAAATTTCCAAAAATTCCCAAAACACCCCCTAAATACACAAAATACCTTTTTTTGCCCAAAAATCCATAAATTCCAAAAATTCCCAGAAAATTATGGAAAATCCCAAATATTCCCAATTTAATTTTGTTCAACTAGACCATGGGCCAATTTTGTCAATTTAACCCACGTTTACCAAAACCCCTAATTTGGCCCATTTTTAACCAAAGTAAGCCCAATGTCAAACCAAACCACTCTAATTGACCTCAATGTTGATCCAATTCAATTATAAGCTTCAATTAAATATTCCTAATATCAATTTAGACCAAATCAAAGCTCAATTTGATTAACATTTGGATCCAATTTCAATTTTAAGCTTAAAGCCAAATTTTGGCCCATGACCTAGACTTAGCCCAAACCAACCCAACTCAACTCCAATTAACCCCAAATCTTTTCCTAAACCTTCCTAATATCCCCACAAACAAAACACTAACTTGATTTGCCCAAAATTTGAGCCCAAACTCTACCCAAACCAAACCCAAAACCAAAATCCCCTATATTTGCCTAAACCCAAACCTAACCAAAATAGGCCCAAATCCCTAAATCAAAACCCAACCAAAATTGAAAACTCTTTGTAACATGCCCATAAACATTTCCCAACATTAATTTTACATTAAAACCAACATTAGCCCAACCTTAGCCCAAGATAGCCCAAGTAAGTCCTTTTTGGCCCATCTTGAACCCACTATCAAAAAAGACCCAAATTAAATCCAATTCAACTCAAATGACACCAAACCTTTTCCAAATCACTCATGATACATCCCTAAATTGAACCCAACATTATTTGGCATGATCCTTCACAAAATTTTCATCCAAAAGTCCATTTTAAAATCTTAAAAACCCCACTTCCTTAAACCATTTTAAAAGCCCATCCAAATGATTTCAAAAAGCCCAAAATTGGCTCTAAAGCCCACATGACAAATTCTTCTCACCATACCTTTAATTGAAATCATCCCTAAGTCCTAAACCAATAATCAAGTCATTCCAAATCAAGCGACACGCCAATATTCCTTAAATTCATCAAAAATGCCAAAACCCTTTTTCATGAAACAAGCTAACCTTTTCCAAGCCAAATGTAAGCCAAATGTGAGCCATTTACAAGCCATCTGAAGCTATGAGAGTTTTGACACCTCACCTAGTCATTTATGGCAAGAAGAGAGGAGTCTTTCCTAAGCCTTCATTAAGCCCCTTTAACCCCATTTATGCTACACTATAAACCAAGTTTAGCCACATCACCTTGGATGGGGACTTCACCATCCCTTCCTAGCTGACCCAAATGATTCTCCCTCAGCCCAAAGTCAAGCCTTGGGGTGGTGCACCTAGCCTAAACCATGCCTTGCACCAAATCAAGCCAAAATAAGCCTTCCCCCCTTTCCACTTAAATCAAATCCTTTACACATTGCCAAAGCCAATTGCTTGCACAAAACTCAATCCCTGGACTCACTGAGTCAAGATGGTGACCTAACCCTGCCGGCCGAGAGCTCCATGTGAGCCAAACTCCTAAATTCTCCCTGGCTGAGCTGCCCCATGCCCAATAACCACTGTGGTTGTTCTTCCCTTGACCAAGGCAGCTGATCCCAAGCCCTAACACCCCCTAGGAAGCCCTCCAGCCAGCTCTATTTAAACACCACACCCTCTCGACCAAAAGGGGGGATGAACCAGAGCTTAACAAAACTCTGCCAAAATTGCTCCAAGACCTTCTCCTAACCCAAAGTAATTGATTCCCAGTGTTCCTTTGCCCTAATCCCCATTAACAGAGCTCAATTTCTCAGTCTAAAATCCACCCAAAAACCAGGACAACTCTAAAACCTCCACCAAAATCAAATGAAACTCACCCACATCTGCACAGGACCAAGAGAAGAAGTCCCTAGCAAAAGCCCCCTCAACAGGCTAGCCATTGCTTCCAGCCTCCAAAGTTTGAAATCGGGCCTGGTCACTTTCATACCTAGGCAATTTTCCAGAGTCTGGTGCTTCCTTAGGTGCAATCGAAGGTGTCACAACTCTCTGATTGAAGCTTCACTTCTTAGAGCTAAGGTATGGATCACTTCTCCCTCCCAAGCTTTTGTGAATTCTCTATTTCATTTGAATCAATTTCATAGCATGTAAACCATATGGATGTGTTCGTATCCTCAAGATGAATCCATAGAGCATAAGAACACAAAAATCCGTTGAGAAATGAGAGAGATCTTAGGGTTTGAGTGTGGATGGCTCTTGGGACACACCAGTTGGAGACGATGACCAGCCGCCATTGGATCGAGCGTTTATCGAATGGGTGGTGCAGATCGCGTCGGACAAGAAACAGAGCAGGACTGTGGGATGCATGGTTGCTGACTCAGGTGGCGGCATCGAATGGGAGCATGACACGTAGGGCTTCGAAGCTGTCGAGGTTGACGTGGCGCCGCGTGGATAAGTAGATAAATATGTTATTTTCTATTTATTTAAAAACCCAGAAATTTAAAAATACATAACTTTGCATAGAAAAATCATAAAAATAAATTAAAAATATTCTCTTGATCAATGAATACAGGAGAACATTGTGAAAAAAGAATGGAGTTAAATTGAGAGTATTTTATTTTTAATTAATTATTTACTCATTTCAGTGTTTTAGTTCTCCATTTGTATAGAAAATTAACCATGGCATGAGATCATAGGGCTTTTGTAGCCTCTGATCTTGGGAACATTCCCTGAATTTTTCAAGGCCAGAGGCCATCTCAATGGCAAGTTATTTATTTTTCAAGTTTAAGTATCTGTTTTGGCATTTTAATTCCAGTAATTAGCATATCAATAAATAAATCATAGAAAAAGTTGGGGAAGTATCTTAGGACCAGAGGACCCTAGGAAAAATGTATTTTGAGTTAATTCATTAAGAATAACCCTAATTGTCCTAAATACTCAAAACTGAATTTTAATTAATTTGGGTTAACCATACATCAAAACCACTTGAAAACAATTCTCCACTGATCTATAGGGTCAAAGGAGTCCCACATAAAAATTTGAAATCAATTGGAAATAATTAGCCTCACTAAATGGATTAATTAAATCACATTATCAAAATTAAACATTAAGAATTCATAACTCCAAAAATACATTTTAAAAATTCACCAATTTGGTTTTGGGACTTCTCTGATATCAGAGGAGTCTAAAAAAATTAAAATTGTAATTTTTTTAAAAATCTTCATTTTCTACCTTATTTTAATATTTTAAATAATTAAAAAATAATAAAAATCACAAAAATAATAAAAATCACAAAAATGTCATATTTTGACTCCTAATCACTTAGGAACAAACAAAATATTTTTCCCAAGTCTCTTGGTTAAGATATTGAATTTTAAATGCTTAAGACAATTCTTAATATTTAAAAAATGGATTTTCCAACCTTTTCACCAAATTAAATCTAATAAATCAAAGAAAAATCAAAAAAATATAAAATTTGCTTCTCTGAACTCCTTGAGGTTAGAGTGACTTAAGAAAAATATAAAATCCATTTTTGAACTTTAATTTTGTTTTATAATTAATTAACATTCCAAAACTCAAAATAATTACAATAAATAAAATATAATTTAAAAAATCACCAATATTGGTCCAAGTGGTCCTCTGGTCAATAGGAACATCCCATAATTTTGTTAAGGACAGAAACCTTGCCTTGGTCATGTTGTTGAGTTTCCATTAAAAATTCTTATTTTTCATTAAGAAAATTATATAAATTAAATTAAATTTAGAAAAATCACATTTTCTCCTCTAATGTCATAATTGACATATGAGTAAAGTGACATAAAAATTTCAAGTTCATGTGAGCTCACTTTAGAGAGTTATGAAATGAACAAGCTTAAAAGGGGCATAAAGGTAATTAAAGAATTTTAACCCTAATTAATATTTAGGTTTAATCAAGGGGAGGGTAAAATATCTGATTTTAAAATTTTTATTAGATGATTGAAACCTAGGGAATTAAGTGGTAGAAACCCATTAATCATTTAAAGTAAATTTTAATTAATTAAGCAATTTGAATTTTGGAAGAATATGTTAAAATTTGGATTATTAACATTAGGGATATGATTTAAGAAGATATCAATTCTTTAATTTAAAATCCCTAAATGATATTTAACTTTTAATTAAATTTAAAGTGATAATTGAAATTAATAATTAAATAATTAAAAGTAAAATAAACCTTAATTAAATTAAAACTTAAAAAATTGAATAACTTGATAATCAAATTGAAATAAATTTAAAACATTAGAATTAATTTGAAATTACTTAAAAAAATAAATCCTAAGCAGTTTCTCAATACGATGGGATGTTTTAGAAGAACAATTGAACTTAATTGTTCTTTGGTGAAGAAAATCATTCTTAATAAAACATAAGAACCTAGACGTCATAGGAAGTGACTAGCAATAGGATTAGGATTTTGGTAGACAACAAAAACCTTTCCCTTAGCTTTACTTAGGTACTTGTTATAAATATTTAAATGCCTTAACATGTATTTTAAGTGTAGCTTGGAATGACTGGAAGACCCTTCAGGTACGCTTTTATTTTATTGCAATTTACTTACATGTACTGCACATTACTTTTCTTGCATGTTAAACACGATTGTTGCATGAAAACTGTAACTTTTATGATAGCCAAAAAATTGAAACCCAAAACAAAATTAAAAGTCACAAAAAGATAAAATTCACCGCCACAATATTCAAAAGATAAAATAACTCAAAATTTAATCACAAACAGAACACAAAACTACAACTATAACTAAATTAAAACATCTTGTTGGATGATCGGGAATACCTCGGATGATGTAACCTACGTGTTGCTGACGGGATTTCCCACGGTTTAAATGAAAGTGTGGAACTCATTCAGTTGAGTTTAGCAAATTCATCTGGACTAAGTGATTCCGATAAAAATAACGGTGCCGGAATGATGGAACCGTGGGATCTTAACCGGTGTTGTTATAATTAACTTGAAGATTCCCCTAATAAAACATTAAAGACATTTGAACTTTAAGACTCTTCTAAACCAAAAAAATTTTCTCATCTCCTGATTTTCACCTTCTAAAATCAAACCTCTATAACAACAAGGAGCTTGGACATAGGGGGCAGCACGACCATCGTCGTCAGCAAAACTTATGTCTACTCCAGCAAAACCTTTCTTAGCATTAAATAACCAGGCCATAGGATTTAGAGGTAGTTTGCCTAGTGCAACATAAATCCTCAAATTTTTGTTAGGCATTTGCATATTTTTGTTATGCAAATTAAGCCCTAGTCTTAGAACTCCGAGGAAGTCGTTTGGTACGTCATAAGCCCTCACATCTTCGAGGCTATTTGTATGATTATGTCATATAAATATAAGTCCTAATTAATTAAAAATGGAAGGATTGCAACATGATATAAACTATTAAATTGAAGCCAAACAATAGGATAGTCGGGAAGTCACTGAAGTCCACTTCAGGTCTGTGACACCCCCCTACTTTGCTCCCTTTGGACTCCTAAAATAAACTGTTCCAATTTGATCCATTCCCTTTTGAATTTCCAAAATCCAATTGTTTGAAAACCTTAAACATTGAAATTCTTGAGAGAAAAACCACTTATCATTATTGAGATTTTTCTTAAATGATTCCCATCATTTATAATGTAATTAACTATAGGGGCTTGCCTTTATAGGGAACTTTAAGAACCCAGGTAATATAAACCTGTTTAATTCCTTCATATTAAGCAGGGGAACTTGCTGGCTTATAAAATTGGTTCGCAGACCAAACGAATGTCACAAATCTTCTAGTTTGTTTGATCGAGCCCCATCATCAAGCAGTGTGACCATTCCTCGGAATAGATACACTTTTTGTGATTCGGTGCTCGTTTATATAAACTATTTGGGATGTGAGATCGGTTTGATTTCATATCTTAAAATTTTCAAAACTTAAAATTATTTTTAAAATCAAATGTTAATTTCCAAATTATATATATATATATATATATATTTAAATTAAATTTAAAATTTAAAATTCACCGAAAATTTTTGTTAGGCGACCCCTTTCAAAACACAACACACAACCTAAAAATAAGCCGTACACTCGTATGAAAACATAAAACAATAAATCAAATTTGGAGCTTTAGCCTATCACTCTAAAGTTCTCTAATTCTACACCCATCAAAGTATATCTTCTTATTTATTTGCACTCAATCATATGGATTACATTCTCACCCATAAAATCTCATGTGATTCTTTCTAATTGTTGACTGAGCAATACCATACCAGTTCTTACATGTTCTCACAATATATATTTACATCCTAATGGGCTAAATCAAGAAGTAAATGAATTGCAAGGTTTTGAATCATCACAACTTCTTCCAACATTGACTTTCTATACTTCACACAACATTCTTCCTTAACTTTACTACTTCATCATTTTAAGGAAAAAGATAAAGAAAACTACTCAGAATTCATGCAAAAAATACAATCACAACTTGGTTTAAAAGTATAAATCTTACTGAAAACACAAGAAGTCCTAATTAAAAACCAAATGTAATAATAAAGATAAAGACTTATCTGTATATCCTGTCACCAAACTCTTGAAGTTCCCTTGAAAAGTTTTCTTTTCCTTACAATACTCCTTAGAGGTTGGCATCCAAATATAAGGATTCCAAATCTCACTTCTAATCCTGATACAAACTATAGTAAGGTAAGTAGAAATGGTGAAGTGGAGTAGTGTGTTACTAAAATAACTTTGTTACACAATAAACATAAGCTACACTCTCCAACAACAACCACTTTTATGATTTACAAACTCTTTTATTATACTTTCCCAACAGGTGCTTTCATATCTCTTCAAATTGTGTCCACATTTAATGAATCCATTAAAAGATGCATCCATTCAAAAGTAATTTGAATTAATTTTGGCTTCAAAATGAAGTTACCCACATTCTTACCAAGAGATGCCTCAAACACCTCTTCAAAATGGTGCCAAAAATTAAATAAATCTTTTATAGTAACTGCCACACGTAAGCACGAGGTCTCAACACTTAGCTGCAAGGCTTCAATGTGTAAGCTCCATGTCTGGCCACATAGTCGCGGGGCTCTAGTGCGTAAGCACGGGTCATGACGTTTAGCCGCCACAGATCAATTTTGTAGATTTGTTCATTTTTGCTCCAAATTTGATCCTTTTTCATTCCTTTCATCACATTCATCCATTTAATCATACGTGCATGAAAAATACACAAAATACCTTTTATTAAAGTGCAATATCATAAAAATAAGTTTAAAAATGTGTATAAAAATAATTATATATTTTAGGTGTATCAAAATCTCCCAAACGTGAAATGTTACTTGTCCTCAAGTGAAACTATAATCACATAAAATCAAACAATTAAATTATGTGATGAGTTTCTTTAGAAGTTTCTAAAATTTTATTCATAAAATGTAGTAGTCCCATTTAGAATAAATCTTAGTAAATGAGACCAATTTAAAGTTTAGAAATCTCTTAGGTAAAAGTAAATGAAAAATATGAGTTTTTATCATATTCAAAAAAACTTCTAGAGTTTCCAAATATAAGGTTTAGCCATTTTATTTTCTTTACTTAAAAAAAATTTACTAAAATTAATTATTCTCACTATAGTATATTTATAAGCTTAGAGATTTCTTAAATCATATACTCTAAAAAGATCAAGTTTGGAACCAATTTTGATGAGGCCCTTAAATCATCAAGCTTCTCCTTCCTTCATCACATAATATTTTTCACTTTTCTTTTTCCTTTTATTTTCTTTTCTCTTTTTTTTTTATAAGGCAAGGATATTATATCTGGATAGGCCTTTATAACTTTTGAAATACGTCCTTCCTCTCCTAAAGCATAAGGTAGATATATATCTTAAACTTAGAAATATAATAAAAGTTTTAAAATTATTTTCTATAAAGAAATTTAAGTATTAAAAATAAAAGTCTAATCCTTTTATTTTTCCAAAAATACATTTTTTCCTACTAAATAAAGTTACAAAATATTTATCATTTCTTCACTATAAAATTTTTAACTTTAAAATTTTCCTCATTAAAATAGATTTTAACTAATTTCTCTGAATCGTTTCTATATTCAAAATTTTACTTCCCTAATATAACTTCATACACATAATTATTTTTCAATCAAAATCAAAATTTTATTTTTGGTACATTTGAGAACAAATAAATTTTATGTTTTTGAAAATTTATTCTTCATCCTCCTCCCCCCCAAACTTTTGAATTTTTATTATAATAAAACATTCAAGCATAATAAAAAGTTGCATGGGCAGGATTAGAAATCTATTAGTATCATGTTTACAGAAATTTTTATATCCTAAATATGCAGGTATAATAAAATAGACAGGAATAAAAATAACAAGATCAAACTTTTAAATTTACATTTAATAAAAAAATTAAAAAGGCTCTAATGTAGTGGAGGAAATAATAGAAAATTCACACATACTTAAACAAGAATCCATAACTAAAACATATATATATATATATATATATATATATATATATATTTCAAAAGACTTGCCTAACAGGCAAGTAGTATATTAATCACCATCATCAGTACAGCTGTGTTCTTACAAAAGGAAGACCTATCCTATCACCATGCAGCAAAACTACAAGGGAAGGGGGAGGTGCAGTTTCTACCAAAATTTCCCTTTTACAATAACCCTGAGATGCAAGCCAGTGGGCAGGAGCATTACCCTCCCTAGGTATATATGAAAAAATTACATTTATACTCTCAACCACTCCCTTCACTCTATTCAACCATCTCTGAATGTACCATGGTGCAACTTCAGTCCCTTGCAGGAGCTAATGCAATTAGTAGAATCTGATTCTACAATTAGTAATCTCACCTCACAGATCCTGGCAATATTCAGTGCCCAAAAGATGGCCACCATTTCAGCCTCAAGAGCATCACAAGCCTCAACACGAGAGTAGAAGAATAATAAACATTTCCCCATCCCATTTCTAAAAATGCCACCAATCCCAGCCTGCTGAGTTTTATAGCTACCATCAGTATTCACTTTGATCCAAGGGGAAGGGGGAGGGGACCAACCAGCAACCAGAGACAAGGGGGAGGAAAATTCAGAACCAACATGGCAGATATCTGTGAATTTGTAATATTTAGTGAGTTTCTTAAGGTAGGATACGCAATGAGCAGCAACAAGGGAAGCAGGGACAGAACACCCCTCAAACCTAACCTTATTTCTGCCCATCCGGATAAACCGAGCCACAACACAAGGAACCACCGGGAGATTCACCTTATGCCAGTCCCCCCAACACATCAATAGGTCCAGCCAACTTAATTGCAAAGTATCTACCCTTAATCCTGCTTATAACATGAATCCAGACCTCTTGAGAGAATGTACACCTAAAGAACAAATGATCCCCAGATTCTTCCTCCTGCATACATAATTGACAGCAGGAAGGCCCTCTAATTCCCTTTAATTTGAGGATATCATCAGTAGGAAGTAGCAAATGTCTTAATCTCCAGCAAAAGAAGGACATGGATGGAGACAGCAGCTTGCTCCACAGCTCAGGTCCCCACCTGATATGATCCCAAGAATAAAATTTCTGAAAAATAAATGTCCCCAGCTTTTGATGAAGTTGCTGTTTGGTGATAATCTTATCTCTTTTTTCAGGATGAAATATATATATATATATATATATATATATATATATATAACAAAAAATATAAATCTTTATTAGGCTCTAGCTAAAAATTTACATCTAACATGAGGTATATTTATCAAATCCTAATGTAAAAGAGAACTAAAACCATCAAAAGAAGAAAAAACAAAATCAGAAGGAGGAAAAGAACTACAAAATGCTTCTTTAGTAAGAGTTGTTCATGAAGCTAGCCAATTTGCAGGTTGATTCTCTTCTCGGTAAATATGGCTGCAATTATAGTTAAGGAAGCATAAATATTCAATATATTATTAATCCAAGTCTGTAAATCCAATGGAACAGCAACTTGATGCAGTAAGATTTGTAGTAATTTCAAGGAATCCATTTCCATGTGAATAAAATAGTAGTTTAGTTTAATTGCAGTTTTCAGCCCTCAGAGAACAACAAATGATTCAGGTTCAAGTACAAAATTAGCAACCAATGGAGCTGGATAACACGATTGACAGTGCCCTTTATAATTTCTACAAAGTCCTCCTATTCCAGCATCAGGAAATTTAAAACTCCCATCAGTATTTTTTTTTACCCAAGGAATACTTGGTTTCCTCCAAATAATCAATTGAAACCTGTTAACAGTAGCATCATGTTTACATGATTTGTTTATGTATTTACATAGTGTGTCAACATAGACTAAGCATTATTTCACAATGGTCTGAGAAGAGAAAATCTTTCCATTTAAAATAATTTCATTTCTTGCCAAACATATGAAACAGAAAATAAATAAAGGAATATAGAATAATGTTAAATCTTTCCAGTCCAGCCAACAGGAATCAATGTTAATCCAACAATAGAATTTAGAGTTAAGTCCTATATGATTTAAAACAGAAGTCCAGATGTCTTGAATAGCATGACAATTCAAGAAAAGATAATTGATAGATTCCTCATTAGAGAAGGAAAATTGAAAATTAGATGGACCACAAATACCTTTGAGTTTTAGTATATCATCAATGGGCATGAATTTTCTAAATAATCTCCAACAAAAGGACATAGAAGGGGACAAAAATCTGTTCCAAACCCGCTCACCCCAATCATTTTTGGGCCAATTAAAACATGAATGATAAATAAATTTGGAAAAAAATTGATTACTTGAATTTTTAGTAATAATTATATCTCTCTTTAAAGGCTGGATTGGGATGGATAGTAATTTAGCATGAGTGTCCAAATCAACAAAATTTTTGAATCTAGAAATGTCCTAACTATTATTATTCCAACAATCAGAAATTTTATGAATATTAGAAGAATTAACATATTGCTCTTGAAGAGAATCATTGAATAACCAATTATCCAGCCAAAAGTCAATTACTCCATTACCAACTTCCCAAACGTAAAGCTTTTTTGCTTGTGATTTAATTTTCACCAGTTCCTTCTAAGTCTTAGTATCTCCTAGCTTAGACTGAACTTTAACCGGATGTTGGTTGTAGCAGTATTTTCCATGCTTGAATTTAGCCTAAAGATAGTTCTTTGATCTAAATTTAATCCATTTTTTACAGTAAAAGGAAATGGAAAGATGTTGAAAGCTTTTAAATCCCAAACCACCACTTACAAAAGGTTTACTTAATTTATCCCAATTAGTACAGTGCAATTGCTTGTGTTGATCTTCCCATAAAAACTTATTGAAGATAACAGACAGCATTCTCTGAGTGCTTTTCTTCATTTTAACCATTTGAAGAGTACAAAGAGGAAAAGTTTTCATAATGCTTTTTAAAAGTGTAATCCTTGGACCATTAGATAGAAATGTACTAGTCCAAAATTGAATTTGAGAGGAGATCTTAGCAACCACATCATCATAGTGAGAAAGTTTTCTCCTACCTTTAATTATGGGGAACACCAAGTATAGAAGAGGATATTTAGCTTCCTTAAAACCAGTAATTTCAACAATAAATTTCTTCATCTGAGAAGTAATTCTAGAGCTTGCTAATAATTGACATTTAGCTTTATTAAAGTTCATCCCAGAAACTTCCTCCAAATTCCCCAATATCTTCATCATACATCTTATAGAATACTTGCTGCCATTAGAAAAAATGATTACATCATCTGCATATGCAAGGGGACTAACCAAAATATTAGATTTATGTTGATACTGGGTGTAAGAAGGATCACATTGAGCCTGATTAATCAATCTTGAAAAGTAATCAAATGCCAAAATGAAGATATAAATAGATAAAGGGTCTCCTTGTTTAATACCTCTACCAGCGTTGAAGATCCCATGACTTCCACCATTATGTAAAACTCTGTAATAATTATTCTTCAGCCATCTAGATATCAGATTACAAAACTCTAGACGAAAACCTCTTGCAAAAAGCATATTTATAATGAAATACTAACTAATGGAATCAAATGCCTTAGACAGATCCAATTTGATTATAAGATTAGAGCCTCTACAAGGTTTATCTATATCAGCTATCAATTCTTGAGCTAACAGAACATTATCACTAATGCATCTTCCTTTAATAAATGTTGATTGATTTTTTGAAATTAAACTTTCCAACAGTGGCTGCAATCTGGCTACAATTACTTTGGTAATGATTTTAAAAAAATTAGAAGTCAAACTTATTGGCCTGAAATCATGCCAAGAAGTTTTAATTCTATCCTTAGATATCAATGCAATTGAAGAATAAAAAAAATACTTTGGAAGATCAAAACCTTGAAAAAAATAGTTAACAGCAACAACTACATCTACCTTAATAATATTCCAGAATGATTTATAAAAGTGTGTTGTGTATCCATCCAAACCCGCTACCTTATTACCATCCAAAGAATTGATGGCTGCATAGATATCTTCTTCATCAGGTACAAAAGTTAATGTATTCCCATTTTCAGGATTACCATCAGTTTACATAAGATTTGAATCAAAAAAGGAAGAATTAGTAGGCCGGAAAGTAAACAATTGTTAAAAATGAGACACCACATCTTCAGCAATTTCCTTAGGATTGGACTTACTAGTTGATTTGATTTTCAGAATAGCATTCAGTGATCTTCTATACTTGATGAAAGCATGAAAGAATTTTGAGTTTCTATCACCATGAAGAAACCAATTAGCTGATGCTTTCTGTTTGAGAAACAATTCTTCCTGCATTATGGCATAGTGTAACTTATCATTAGCTTCCAAAAGAATTTGTTCAGATTCTCTTTCCTCCTCAACAACCATTTCTAATTCTGCTACCACATGTTCTACATTAATAACATTATATTTTATATTTCCAAACTCATTCCAATTCTAATGAATTAAAGCCTTAGCCAGCCCTTTTTATAATTGAAATAATTTCAGAAGAGTATTTTCATAGGAAGAACTAACATGAGCATTCCAAGTAGTCTCAATTATATTGGAGAAATTAAGATGTGTAGACCACACATTTATAAATCTGAAACTACCTTGTTTAACATCAGGGAAGACATAAAACTTAATCAGCAAAGGATAGTGATCAGATCCCAGTCTAGCCAAATGGTGAACTTTAGAAATAGGGAACAATTCAAGCCATAATTTATTTGCTAGAATTCTATATAGTCTTTCAAGAATAGAACCCCTTATCCATGTAAAAGGGGATCCCTCGAACCCAAGATTAAATAAGGCTATAGATTGAATATTATCAGAAAAATTTAACATAGAATGAAGATTAGGAGACCTTCCACCCTTTTTTTCACTTGGATGAGCAATTCAATTGACATCACCTCCAACAATCCAACCTTCATTCATATTTTGATTAATAAGGTGCAAAAGAGACTATAACTTAGCTCTTTTAGCAATAGATGAAGAAGCATAAATAAAAAATGCAAAGCCCTTAAACTGATCCAATTCAAAATGAAAATGAAAAAATTGGAAATGATCTTGAATAACATCAATTTTCAATTCCTTTCTATATAACATCCAAAGTTTTTTAGAACAGTTGGTTACAAAATTATAACTAACAACATACTTTATGAATTTGTCAAACTTAGTCTTAACCAAAGGTTCAAGTAGAATAATTACCCATAACTTATGTACCCTGTTAAAGCTTAATAACCTATTAAGGGAGCCAGGGTTGGCCACTCCCCTAATATTCCAACAAAGGAATTCAATCATTACTAACAGATCTACCTCCTCTAGTAAGTCTAGACATGGAAGAATATGAAATTTTGGAAGGAATAATGTGATCTTTAGACAAGTTCCTCAACTCCAAGGATTTTTTCTTTTTAGCATTTTGAACCACCCAGTTTTCATTTAAATATTTATTAGCTGCTGCTAAAGCATAAAGATTAAGATCAGTATCTCCCTGAGGTATAACCTGTGCTGCAGGATATTGCACAGCCTTAGGTAGCACTTCCATAGATTGATAATGAGAGTATTCAGGTAACAATGCAGTGTCATTTAAAGTAGTATGTATTTCAATAACTTCAGTAGAATTTGATTCACCTCCATGTTTAATTCTATCATGTTCTACCAAAATAGTAGAAGGAACTCCTGACATTACAACTTTTTGATCTTTAAGAAGATTTTCAGTAATAATTTCAGTATTATCAGAATCAGTAGATACAACAAGAGGAGCAACTTCAGTAAGAACTTCTTCAACAATAGATATAATATTTGGTGGTTTAGCAACAATTTGAGAATCACAAGTCTGAATGTTTGAAATAGGAATCCCAGTAGCTTTCAAAGGTAAAGAACTAGTGTTAGCAACAGTTTTAGAAAGGACATTCTTAGTAGAAGACGGCTTAAGTTGAGGGTGAAGCCTAAAGCAAGACTCCCTAGAATGAACAAACATTTTGCAATTATGGCAATAAAAAGGTCTTTGATCCATTATGATAGGCTGCCTATAACCATTATGAGGAGAGCCTAGCCAAAATTCATCCACATCCGGCAATGTAATGTCTCTTTCAATTAAAATCCTGGCCAAATGTCTCTTTCAATAAAAATTCTGGCCAAGGAAGGCCTAGTTAATTAAAAAGTGGACATATCCAACTTAAGTGGCCTACCCAAAGCTATACCAATAGCATAGATAACCTAATGATTAAAAATCTGATGTTTTAAATTTGGAAGCTTGTACCAAATGGGAATTATAGGAGCCTCTTGAGTAGGTTCAAAATCAGGTGACCATTTTAAAATCTTCATGTATTTCCATTCAATTAGAATGAACTTCTTAGGGAATAGATTGGCATAATCATCATCCGTAGATAATTGAATCATTATATGCCTTCCATAAAATAAGCTAACCTTACAATTACCAACCAGTTTAAAATCTTCAAAACATTTCCTTATAGGCTCCATCTTTGGGTGCCCGAATTGAAATTTTCCAATTAATGTGAATTTATGAACTTCAGCGAAAGTAGAAATTTCAGACTCAGAACAAATTAAAGCAGGCTTCCAACCTTTCTTTTAAACCTTCTTGATAAAATGGCAATCCCCCTTACAAACTACCGAGTCATGATAAATTTGGGGGAAGGCCAATTTATCTGATTGATCATGTCTAACAATATCAACAAACTATTTGCCATAATTTGAAGAAGAAGGAAGATTACCAGCAGCCATTAAATCAAAAGCACACCCAAGTTTTAAGGAGAAATCAAGAATTCAAAAAAAATAATGAACCCATGAAATCAAGAACTCAAAGAAACCGAAGAAACAATAAGAAGAAAGGAATGACTAGGAACTAAAAGTATGTATATATATTATTAAAATAAAAAGTTGCTTACATGGTTCTTACAAAAGGGATACCAAGGGCATCACCATGTAACAAAAAATCTAGAGCTAGAGGGGGAGAATTAGACACCAATATATTATCAGAATTCCTACCAAGTCTAGCAAGCCAGTTTGCTGGTCTATTGCCCTCCCTAGGGATATGAGTGTAATTGATGAGAATTGAGTTGGAGAGCCCCTTGATCTTATGCATCCACTCCATCATATCCCAGGAGTAAGAATGACCTTTCAAGATCTGCACCACCTGAGCAGAATCAGTTTCAATGATGACCTTGTCGAATTGTAAGCTGACAGCAGCCTTCACAGCCCAAAAAATTTCCACCAGTTCTGCTTCCAGAGGATGAGAGGCAAAGGTAGGGGAAGAAAAGAATAAAATGCAATTTCCCAAGTGGTTTCTGATAAAACCACCAAAACCAGCATCCTTCTTAGCTGCACTGCCATCTATGTTGATTTTAATCCAGCCAGCTGAGGGGGGGGCACCAGTAGACTAAGGAAACAGGAGGTTTGCTGATGATGCAAAGAGAAGATGGAGGCAGCCAATTCCTACAAACATTTGGGAACTTTAGATATCTACTGATCTTTTGCAGGTAAGCCAAATAGTTATTAGAGATTTGGGACTTGGATGTAGAGAGATCTTCAAATCTGACAGCATTTATGTGCATCCAAACAAACCAGGCCATACAGCAGGGAATTGCATGAAGACCAATATTGTTACAGTCCCCCCAAGAAGCTTTGAATTTGAGCCAGCTAACAAGAACAATGTCTATGGAGATGTAAGAAATAAATTTAGACCACACACTTTGTATCCATGTACAATTGAAAAAAAGGTGGTCAGCAGTTTCCTCCTCCTGACAACAGAATGAACACCTAGAAGGTCCTCTCAGCCCTTTTAATTTGAGGAGGTCATCAGTTGGAATAATGTTATGCCAAATCTTCCAGCAAAAAAATGACATTGAAGGAGTGAGGAATTTACGCCAGATAGCTTTGCCCCAGTGCAAGTCCTGAAATTGATGTGTGTAGTACCTGATAAAAGAAGATAATTTCTGTGATGTTTTTTGTTTAGTGATCAATCTATCTTTAGTGGAGTTATTCTTGCTAGTCTTTAATATGATCTCAATCTGATGAGCAGTCAGCAATGAGTTCAGGAGCTGGACATTCTAGTTGGTATCAGTCCAGTAATCCTTAAATTTAAGTTGAGGGTTGTAGTTTGCTAAAGGGGAAACCAATCTCTCCCCAATATAAGTCCAGCGATCTAACTAAAAGTTAATCTATCCATCTCCCAATTCCAAAATGAACAGGTTTTCTGCTTGGTTTCTGCAATTAAGAAGGCTAGACCATAATTTGGAGTCACCCAACTTCTTTGCCTCCAGGAGAGGGTGAGTCTCTTTACAATATTTACCCCACATGAATCTAGCCCATAAGGAGTCCTGAGCCCTGAACCTAATCCAGAGCTTGCATAAGTTGATATGTCTGAGATGTTGAAAGGATTTAACCCCCAACCCACCAGCACAAGTGGGTTTGCACAACTTCCACCAACTCATCCAGTGGATTTGATTTCTCTGACCAGCCCACAAAAATTTATTCAGAATTCTGCTGATCTTAAGTTGAGTGGCCTTCTTCATATCAGACATCTGCAAAAGGTAAGCTGGGAAAGCAGTAAGAATACTTTTCATTAAAGTAATTCTCCCACCATTAGACAGAAAGGAAGATGTCCAGTAGTTGATCTGGGAGGTGATTTTGTCCACACTTCAGTAAATTAGGTTTGTTTTACCCTAACTTTGAGTAATTGTACTCCCAGATAGATGTAAGGAAGGGAAGCAGTACAAAATCCAGTTTGCTCTTTAATCCAGTGCTTAATATTAGTGGGGCTGTGAGAGCTGAAAAGAATTTGGCATTTCCTTTTGCTCAGCTGCATACCAGAGAAGCTCTGAAATTCATATAAACAATGGAATATAGCAGGTTTAGTAGCTTTGGATAATATTATAACACCATCAGCATAGGCTAGATGCGTAATGATTAAATTTGATTGATGACTTTATGCCAGATGGGGATGGTGATAGCCCAAGTAGTTAAGGTTCCTGGAAAAATAATCAAGAGCCAAAATAAAAATATAAGGATAAAGTGGGTCACCTTGTTTGATACCTCTAGAAGCATGGAAGAATCCTTGAGGTGTCCCATTAATTAAAATAGAAAGAGCATTATTTTGTAACCATCTTCCAATAAAAGAAAAGAAAGATTGAGAGAAGCCCCTAGCTTTCAGTACCTCAAGAATGAAATCCCATTCAGTAGTATCATATGCCTTTTTCAAGTACAATTTGAAAATAATGTTGTTGCCTCTACATTTTCTGTCTAGGTCAAGCAGAACTTCCTGGGAGATCAGAATATTATCACCAATATATCTACCCTTGACAAAGGCAGCCTAATTCTCACTGATTAGAATGGGAAGATGGGGTTGCAGCCTGGCCACCATAACTTTGCTGATAATTTTAGAGATAACAGTAGTAAGGCTTATGGGTCTATAGTCCTCACAAGTATCCTGAGAGTTGTTTTTAGGGATGAGAGCAATGGTGGAAGCAGTAAAGTACCAGGGAGGGTCTTTACCATTAAAAAAGCTTTGCACAGCCCTGCAGACATCAGATCCAATAATGTGCCAAGATTTCCTGTAGAATTCAGTAGTGTAACCATCTGGTCCGGCAGCCTTGTTTCCCCCAATGGAGTCCAAAGCACTCTTGATCTCATCAGCAGAAGGACACATGGTCAGTTCCCAGTCAGAAACCTGGTTCCTGTTTTCATCAAATAACTCTATATTAAGTTGAAGATGTTTGTTTGGTCCCTTGTAATAAAGTTGCTGAAAATATTTGATTGCTTCCTGAGAAATCTCTTCAGATTTAAATACCATTAAGCAAATGGCATTTTTAATAGATAGAATCATGTTGCATTTCCTTCTATAATTAATACAAGCATGAATATATTTTGATTTCCTGTCCCCTTCAATGAATTTAGTACCAGCACATTTTTGTTTCAAGAAAGCTTCATAATAACAGGTGTTAGATAGCACGTCTTCATTACCTTTGGCAAGTTCCTGTTCAGTAATCAATCCTTTCAGAAAATGCTCCTCTTTCATTTTAATGTTCTTCTCAGCCTAATGTACATTATCAATCACATTACCAAAACACTCCCAGTTCCAACTCTTAAGATGTGAACCCAGCTTCTTTTGAAGCTTCCAAAGGTTGAACCAAGGGTCAAGCTTGGGACAACTTTGCCATATCTTAGAGACCTGATTGCAAAAGTCAGGGTGTAAGAGCCACATGTTCTGAAACCTGAAAGGGGAGACCTCGGGCGGCTGTTAGTTGGAGATAGAGATTAAAAAAGGTCTATGATTAGACCCAGACATGGCAAGATTAGTAACAATAGTATGAAGGTAGGTCTGCAGCCAGCCATTATTAGCAAAGAACCTGTCAAGCCTTTCCCACAGAGACCCCCTTCTCCATGTGAACATAGGCCCAATGAAGCTCAAGTCAAATAAATTAGCTTCCTGGATGGCATCAGTAAAGTTATTTATGGGTTTAGCAAGAGGGGGTCTCCCACCTCTTTTTTCAAAAGGAGACAGAAGGAAATTGAAATCCCCTCCCCCAATCCAAGGGGAAGGAAGATTCCGTCCCAGAGCAGTAAGTTGATTACACAGCTGATTTTGTAAATTGGTTGAACAACTAGCATAAATAAAAGTAGCAAAACCAGTTTTATCATCAATAGATAATTATAAATGAATGAATTGTGGATCATCTATCAAGATAATATACTTGACTTCTTTTCTCATCGGAAGCCAAATTTTGTTATTGGTATTGTAGTAAAAATGAAATTGAGGGAATGATCACAGAAAAATTCATTAAGAAATTCATATCTATTTTTGATGAAATTGCACTTTAAAAAAAGGTATTTTCTTTATTTTATTGAAGGAATGAAGATTTATAAGTGATGGAAGCAAAAAGCATGAAATGGAGCAAATTTGGATCAAAAAGGAGGAAATTCATGCAAATATAACTACTTCGCCGACGGCGAGATCGAGGTCGCCGACGGCGAGATCGTGAAGAGAATTTCTAAAGGAATTATAACTTCCTCGCCGACAGCGAGCCCGAGGCCGCTGACCGCGAGATCGAGCGGTTTGAAGACCTTCTAGAAGCCCCGATGAAGGCGAGGTCGTTTCTCACCGACGGCGAGCAAGTTCAAAATACAAATACATTGAACCTGGACACTTTTTGAAGAGATGTTTAAGCACCCCTTGGACATTTGCTTACCTCTATAAATAGAGGCCGAATTCTAGTGTCTTAGTGTGTCTTTTGAGTCTTAAAAAAGTTTCTCTAGAGTCTTTTATGTGTCTAATTTAGTAAGTCTGAGTGTGTTTAGTGAGTTTCTTTAGTTTATTTGAGTGCTATTTAGAAGTTGTTGTACTAGAAGGAAAAGTCAAAGGAACTTCAAGGAGTCTGCTTGGGGAGAAAATTAAGATAAGTATCTTTGTTTTATTTTTGTTAACTTTAAATGAAATCCATGCTTTGTTTTATTCCCATGCATTCTGAGTAGTTTTCTTAGTCTTTCTCCTTGTTTATGAAAATTATCCGGATTGATGAAATTAAATAGAAGCACCTAATATATTAAAATAAATTGTGATAATTTTTACTTAAAACTTAATTTACTTTCAATACGACCAATTGAGTTGTTAAAATATGTTGAATTATTAACTATATTAAAAATTACATCCAATATTTAGGGAAGTCAAAAGCCTTGGAAGGCGGGTGCAAATAAATAGGGAAATATTAATTATCGGACGTAGAATTGGACATTTTAGTGTGACAGACTAAAATATTCAATTTGGTTCTATTGTTTCGAGAGCCGAAGTGTAGATGTTAGCCCTCGGGTGAGGGGAACGTGGGAGCTACGAAGTGGCAACCAGTATCCTCCCGAACTTAACCGCAGATTCGGTAATCAAACATAGGATTAGTCAATGTTCATTACACCTGGACCAAAGGGTAAAGAATAGGAATGCTCCTATTTGTCACAATACAATTTAAAAATTCTATTTAAATTCATCATTCACTTAATTTTCTAAAAACAAGGAGAAGGATACTTTTTATGAATTATTTAAATCAACTTTATTTCAAGCATTAGTTTGCTTTAGTTTTCTTTAGTTAACTTTAAATTTTTTGTTACTATATTAGTAAGTAATTCCTTTAAATTTTAGCTGATACAAATCTGTTAAAAACTTCCCTGTGGGATCGATTACCAGGACTCCACTAAAGCCCTGTATTACTTGATACGATACGTATACTTGCGTAGAATCCACATTATACATTAAATCATAACTCTATGTTTAAATCGGAATCAAGTTTTTGGTGTTGTTGCTATAAACATAAATTACATACATATTAAAAGTGGGTCAAGTTTTTGGCGCCCTTGCCGGAGAATAGTACCCTTTCCTAAATAAGTCTTTAATAACTTATGATCAAAAAGGAATTTATCATAACTTAAATCATCTTGAAGAAGTATTTGAAGTATGTGAGAAAACTAATTTAGTTCCTAATTGGGAGAAATATCAATTCATGGTTACAGGAGACATTATATTAGGGCATAAAATTTCGAAAAAAGGCATGGAAGTAGACCCTGCAAAAATTCAAGTTATAGCTAAATTTCCACCTCCAACTACGGTGAAAGGGGTAAGAAGTTTTCTTGGACATGCTGGATTCTACAGATGTTATATTAAAGATTTTTCAAAAATTACTAAACCTCTATGCCAACTTCTTGAAAAGGACAAGAAATTTGAATTTACAACTGAATGTCTGAATGCTTTTGAATTATTAAAAGATAAATTAATTACAACACCTATAATAGTTTCACCTAATTGGGAGAAACCATTTGAGCTTATGTGTGATGCTAGAGATTATGCTATATGAGCGAGCTCTTGGCAAAGATATGATAAGATTTTCAAAGTTATATATTATGCTAGTAAAACTCTAAATGATGCTGAAATAAATTATATAGTTACGGAAAGAGAATTATTAGCAGTTGTATATGCTTTTAATAAATTTCAGCATTATCTAATAGGAACAAAATTTATTGTACATACTGATCACTGCCATTAAATTTTTAATGCAAAAGAAAAATTCTAAACCAAGATTAATTAGATGGATATTATTAATGCAAGAATATGATTTTGAAATCATTAACAAAAAGGGAACTGATAATCAAATTGTTGATCATTTATCAAGATTAAAAAATCATGAATTATCTAATATTGATAATGAAATTTTAGACAGTTTTCTTGATGAACAACTTTATAATATTAATGAGTTGAAAATACATTGGAATGCTGATATAGTAAATTATATTGTAAGTGACAATATACCACTATGTTAACTTTGCAACAACAGAAAAAATTCATTCACGATACTAAAACATACTTTTGGGATAAACCATACTTATATAAGCAATGTAAGGATCTAATCATTAGAGGATGTGTGCCTTATGAAGAAATTGAACCAATTATTCAAAAATGTTATGATTCTAATTTTGGAGGACATTTTGGGACAGATAAAACTACATATAAAATTCTACAATCTGGATTCTACTGGCCTACTCTATTTAGAGATGTATATAGATATATAAAAACCTGCGATAAATGCCAAAGAGTAGGAAACATATCAAGGAAAAATGAAATGCCTCTGAATTTTATATTAGAAGTTGAAATTTTTGATGTTTGGGGATTAGACTTCATGGGACCTTTTATTCCTTCATTTGGAAACTCATATATATTAGTAGTTGTTGATTATGTTTCCAAATGGATCGAAGCACAAGCTTTACCTAGGTGTGATGCTAAAAGTGTTTCGAAATTTTTAATGAAAAATATTTTTACTAGATTTGGAATGCCGAGAGTGATTATCACTGACAGAGAAACTCATTTTAGAAACAAATATATTCACAAACTAGTAGAAAAATATAATATTATGCATAAGATATCAACTGCTTATCATCCACAAACTATTGGATTAGCTGAAGTTTCTAATCTAGAGATTAAGCATATATTATACAAATCTGTAAACCCTAATAGATTAGACTGGTCTATAAGACTAGATACTGCATTACGGGCATACAGGACTGCTTATAAAACTCCTATTGGACTGACTCCTTACAGGCTAATATATGGAAAAACTTGCCACTTACCAGTTTAATTAGAACATAACGCATATTGGGCGATTAAAGAATTTAATTATAATATGAAAGAAGCTGGTGAGAAGAGATTGTTGCAATTAAATGAATTGGAAGAATTACGAAACGAATCGTATAATAATGATGGGATTTATAAAGAAAGAATGAAATTATGGCATGATCGAAAGATTAATCAGAGAAATTTTGAACCTCGACAAGAAGTTTTGCTTTATAATACTAGATTGAAATTATTTCCTCGGAAATTGAAATCTCGATGGTTAGGACCTTTCACCATAACTCAAATATTTTCATATGGAACTATAGAAATTGATGATCTAAAAACAGGACATAGATTTAAAGTAAACGGACATAGATTAAAACCATATTTTGAAGGTAGAAAATCAAATTTTAAAGAGGTTTTAATGCTTAGTCAACTTGAACACTAACTAAATTAGGTTGGGCTGACCACGTTAAACCAAGCGCTTTATGGGAGGCAACCCATAATAGTCTTTTATTTTAATTATCTGTAAATTAGTGAGTCTATATTATTAAAACAAATCTTACTACTCAAATTTTTAATTAGAATCATCACAAAGTTGAACTTATATGATGAGATCAGAAAATATTCGGACCAGAGCGAAATTTGGCGATTTTTATGAATCTCGCCGACAGCGAGCCCGAGTCCGCTGACAGCGAGATCGTGTGTCATGACCTGAGTTAGTTTTATAACTAAGTCTCCGACAGCGAGGTACTTCCCGCCGACGGCGAGGCAGTTAAAAATTTGGTTTCTTATAGATTTTTCATGCGGTTTTTGACGGATCTAAGCCATTCCTTCGTAAAAAATTATTCCAAATCTGATTTTACACCATTTTCTTCCTTAGGAACGACTAGAGACCAATCCTTTCCATCCAAAATTGCCACTAAATTCTTAGAAACCACAAAAACTGAAGTTTTCAACCGAAGAAAATTCGTCAGTTCGGAGGCGCAGCGTATCTTCAACAAAGGCTTGATGAAGAAAAGACTTATTAAAGAAAGAGGATTTGTTAACAGAGGAGTAGAGAATTCTACTACAAAAATCAAAGAAATGATCGCACAGCGGCATTGGAAGGTATTTTGTTATACAACATCCGCTGTAGTTATAACAGTAGTTAAAGAGTTTTACTCTAATTTACATGCGATCAACAATGGAAATGTGTACGTCAGAGGAAGATGGGTAACATTTACTCCTTCAAGGGTAAAGGAATTATTTTCTATAGAGAATTCCTCTGTTTGTCATTATTCCAACTTTGTGCCTTCAAGATACAATATGAACGAGATCTACAAATACCTGATCAACGAACCAGATGATTGGGAGTTACGAGAAGACGGGTATGTCAGTTTTTCTGCATCACTTCTAAACCCTGTCTCGAAGCATTGACATTTCTTTATATCATCAAAAATTATTACCTATTATGAGGGTAAATAAAGTTTCAAAGGAATGCGCTATATTAAACTATTGTGTTCAAATTGGATTACTTATCGATGTTGGATCAATAATAGTAAAGTCAGCGTTGGGATTAATTGTGCATGGGTCAGTGCATGGACGTGGACACCCATCTACTATATTTGCCTTATGTAGTCAGTACCAAGTTTCTTATGAGGCTTGCGAAAAAGTACTTTTACCATGGAAACCACTGGATCCTACTGATATGTTTCCCACTTTGGATAACAATGATGAAATTATTTCTGACAGAGCATCACAGAACAATCCTTTAGCAAGGCCCTTTACTGATAAGACTAACTTCATTTTGAAGAAGATTAAAGGATTGGAAAAAGAGTTGCAAAATGTGATGAATTCCATAGACACTATCTCTGATATGTTTGATCATATTGATTGGAGAATGAAGGAGCACTTTGATCATACCTGGACATCCTGGAGGCCGCTTTATTCATCTACTAAGACAGAAAGGATGGATTAATGAAGAATCTACTCTAGAATTCCCTTTCAGGCCTTTCTACAATTTATTTGTGCACCTGCGTTGCATCGGAAATATCAGAGAAGATGTTAGTACAGACACTGACGAGTAGGAAAGATTTCTACATTTATGTTATATTTGTATATATATTTGTGTGTGTTTTGGAGTTAGATTTTATTATGAGTCAAAGTTTTATTTGATCATCTTAGATTTGATGAGATTTTATGTAAATTGTTCTGTCTCAGCATTTAGAGTGTTGTGGTGTTGATTGCGATGCTGAGTATTATGGATTTGAACATTTAGGTTAAGTATGTGTTAAAGCTGTTAGTGTGAAAATTGTAAGTTTCATGGATTTCATATATAAAGTTATATTGTTTGTGTTGTGTAACTTTTTGTGAGTATAAGTATCTAATCTTCGTATTATTATTAAATTAAGTGATCGGAAGATTGATTAAAGGCAAATAGAAGTTAAAAATGATTGACAAATTTCAAAATTTTAAAATTTTTGGCACCTCGCCGACAGCGAGAAAACTCGCTGACAGCGAGACGGAGCTCGCCGACGGTGGATTTTTCCCGAAACTTTTGCCTTATGAAATTAATTAGCTCGCCAACGGCGAGAAAAATCTCGCCGACAGCGAGATCGCGAGAAGACCTATATTTGACCAGTCAACCGACACTATTCATCATCCCTTTCCTCAAATTTTTGAAAAAACCGACCTAGGGCTTGAGAGATCTCGGATTTGAAGTGATTTCAAGACTTTTTGACACCGGATTTCAACTTCCCTTGGTAAGAGATTCACTCCTATGCAAAAAATTTTTATTTTCAACGTGAATTTTTTCTACATTGGGGAATTTTAAAAAAATCTGAAATGTGGAGAAAATATTTGGAAGAATTTCATGAAAATTGATTTAAATGGATTTTAGATGTTGTAGGAAGCTTTCTTAGTAATATTTTAGAGTTTAGTTAAGATTTTTGCAAATTTCACAGATCGAGAAATGGCTCCATGACAAAAACAACAATTGGATTACGATGAAACTCGTTTCGTGAATGCAAGGGCACAATCCAAATATTTCCACAACATTCAAGCAAGAAAGTGCATACAAGATTGAGTTTTTAAGAATCCAGGAGGAGAAGGGGAGCAAGTTATAAAAGAGCGAGGATTGGAAAACTTCTATTACGTGACCAACAGAGCCGCGGTGGAAGTAGTGAAGGAATTTTATACAAATTTAACACAGGCTGAAGATGCCCCGGTTAAGGTTAGAGGATTTTTTGTAGATTTCAATGCTGCTAGAATAAACGCTTATTATGAAGTACGAGACACCTACACCAGCGAGTATGAAACTTTTGAAATTATGGAAGGACCACTGGAAGAGGTGATTGAATTTCTCACTGATGGGAAAGGAGTCTGGAAAATAAAGCAACGAGAACGGGTAAACTTCCCTCTTTCTATGCTAAATGCAACATCTAAAGCCTGGCATTATTTTATTTGTTCTACTTTGTTACCTACCTACCACCATAGTCAGGTAACAAGAGATAGAGCAGTTCTGAATTTCTGTATTCAGAACCAGAAGAGTATTAATGTGGGAAATGTTATTTATAAAAGCATATTAGCCACTGCTAGAAATGAAAGTGGAGGAGGACTAGGACATTCTAGTCTTATCTATGCACTTTGTCAATTATCTGGGGTAGAAGCAAGAGAAAATGAAGAATGGATTAAACCTATGAAACCCCTTACTCAGGCTAATATAAAGAAATATGAATCCCACGAAGGATGGAGATCTGGAACAAGGGATTATGTACCTTCTTCAAGTAGAGATATACCCTCTACTAGTTATGATCAACCCCCTCAGTACACCACTCCTACCCTTCAAGATCTGATGAATGAATTAACCCTGAGTAGAAAGAGTTTTGAATTATTTGGAGAAAATATGGAAAGAAGATTTGAGCATATAGATCAAAGGATCGGAGGCTTGAAAAGAAGACACGATTATGATAGCGAATATCTCCAGCGACATTCAGAGTACGAGATTGCATACTATGAAGCTTAACGTTGATATAGGAGTGGTGATTTAGATGTTGTCTTTCTTGAGTGCCACTGATATTCACAGTACCAGCCTGCTCAGCCTTCTCAGCCTGAAGATCAGGGAGATGACATAGCTTGGGATTTCGATGCAGAAGATTAGAATCTTTGTTCAGTTTATTTAGTTTGTTTAGATTTATTGTTTTGCAAACTTTATTTTTTTGTGCGTAATATTTCAGCACTCTCTGTGGACTTTGGACTTGGTATGTTTGTTTGTTTGCTTTAGTCGTGATATTAGATTTCTTTTGTGTGTTAAATTAGTTTGCAAAATTTTAAATAGAGGATGTTAGTTTAAAGTTTTTATAAGTTATGAATGTTAAACATTGTTTAGGGTGTTTTAATATGTTTTAAAGTAGATTAGTTGATTGTATGTGTAGTAATAGATTAAGTTTTCAAATGTCTTGTTTGATACTTATTTTAAAATTTCCATCCCTGCACTTTCTTTCAAATGTGATATATGTATGGAAGAATACTAACAATACAGGTTCTGTAAGTAATGAAAAAACCTTCAAAAAAATTTCAAAGAAAAGAAATACCTAAAGCTCAAAGGTATGATGAATTTTATTTATATACTTTCCCTTTCTCACTATATAGTATAGATAGAAAAATTTAAGTTTGGGGGAGGGTAAAAATACAAATTTAATTATTAAAATTGTTCTTAATTTTTATTTTAAAAAATTGTTATTAAATGATTTTCTATGGTAGTTTTTCAATTCAATAAACATGAGTTACTTTATTTAATTATTATATAAAGTTAAAGAAAATATTTCTAGTAATTCAATTAATTAATGGAATAAGATATTTGGTTAGGTTCAATGTGGGTTGAAATTAAGGGAAACTAATTTAATGGAATAAGAATATAGTAAACTATTTAAAGTAAGGGAAACTATATTCTAAAAATTGAAATTTCTTAAGTATTTAAGTGAAAAAGAAAGGATAGAAACTCAATGAAGTAAAGGCTATAAAATATATATAAGCAAAGAAATATTTTAAGTTTCAAAATTTAGGAAGAGAAAATGAAGTTCAAAATTATTAATAGGCTATTCAGATATAGTAATCCTCACTAGAAAAAGAAAAGAAAAAGAAAAGAAAAGAAAAATATAAGTGAGGAGAAGCTTGAGAAGATGCCTTATAAAAAATTGGCTTCAATGGAATCAAACTAAAGAGTAAAACTTAATATATTTCTAAACTTATATTTATGAATTGGTACATTACTAAATAGTATTTTCTTGAACTTCCTATCATC
The DNA here is from genome assembly GCA_022702705.1 of Papilionanthe hookeriana x Papilionanthe teres. NCBI lineage: Eukaryota > Viridiplantae > Streptophyta > Magnoliopsida > Asparagales > Orchidaceae > Papilionanthe > Papilionanthe hookeriana x Papilionanthe teres. Next base: position 48,790,015 of record CM040429.1, on the reverse strand, counting down.
TAAATATCTTATGTAATTTACTATTTTAAATATAATCATTCCTGAAATAAATAGAAAGCTAAAAATCTTAGACCTGATAACTAAATAATCTTATATCTATAAAGTTAATTTAATCACTCAGAAATATTTATATTTAACTTTATTATAATGTTATTTAAATTTAATTCATATTATTTGAATTGAAAAATTCTATTATAGAAATCATTTTTTTTATTTCGTATCAAAATTACTTGAGGGATTTTCTTAATTAAGTTTGGGGGATTTTGATCACAGAAAAATTCATTAAGAAATTCATATCTATTTTTGATGAACTTGAACTTTAAAAAAGGTATTTTCTTTATTTTATTGCAGGAATGAAGATTTATAAGTGATGGAAGTAAAAAGCATGAAATGGAGCGAATTTGAATCAAAAAGGAGAAAATTCATGCAAATATAACTACTTCGCCGACGGCCAGATCGAGGCCGCCGACGGCGAGATCGTGAGGAGAATTTCTGAAGGAATTATAACTACCTCGCTGACAGCGAGCCCGAGCCTGCTGACAGCAAGATCGCGAGGTTTGAAAACCTTCTAGAAGCCCCACTGACGGCGAGGTCGTTTCTCGCCGACGGCTAGCCAGTTCAAAATACAAATACATTGAACCTGGACACTTTTTGAAGAGATGTTTAAGCAGCCCTTGGACCTTTGCTTACCTCTATAAATAGAGGCCGAATTCTAGTGTCTTAGTGTGACTTTTGAGTCTTAAAAAAGTTTCTCTAGAGTCTTTTATGTGTCTAATTTAGTAAGTCTGAGTGTGTTTAGTGAGTTTCTTTAGTTTATTTGAGTGCTATTTAGAAGTTGTTGTACTAGAAAGAAAAGTCAAAGGAACTTCAAGGAGTCTTCTTGGGGAGAAAATTAAGATAAGTATCTTTGTTTTATTGTTGTTAACTTCAAATGAAATCCATGCTTTGTTTTATTCCCATGCATTCTGAGTAGTTTTCTTAGTCTTTCTCCTTGTCTATGAAAATTATGCGGATTGATGAAATTAAATAGAAGCACCTAATATATTAAAATAAATTGTGATAATTTTTACTTAAAACTTAATTTACTTTCAATCTGGCCAATTGAGTTGTTAAAATATGTTGAATTATTAACTATAATAAAAATTACATCCAATATTCAGGGAAGTCAAAAGCCTTGGAAGGCGGGTGCAAATAAATAAGGAAATATTAATTATCGGACGTAGAATTGGACATTTTAGTGTGACAGAGTAAAATATTCAATTCGGTCCTATTGTTTGAGAGCTGAAGTGTAGATGTTAGCCCTCAGGTGAGGGGAACGTGGGAGCTCAGAAGTGGCAGCCAGTATCCTCCCAGCCTAGCCGCAGATTCAGTAATCAAATGTAGGATTAGTCAATGTTCATTGCACCTAGACCAAAGGGTAAAGAATAGGAATGCTCCTATTTGTCACAATACAATTTAAAAATTCTATTTAAATTCATCATTCACTTAATTTTCTAAAAACAAGGTGAATGATACTTTTTTTGAATTATTTAAATCAACTTTATTTCAAGCATTAGTTTACTTTAGTTTGCTTCAGTGAACTTTAAATTTTCGATTACTATATTAGTAAGTAATTCCTTTAAATTTTAGCTGATACAAATCTGTTAAAAACTTCCCTGTGGGATCGATAACCAGGACTCCACTAGAACCCTGTATTACTTGATACGATACGTATACTTGCGTAGAATCCATATTATAAATTAAATCATAACTCTCTATTTAAAGCAGAATCAAGTTTTTGGTGCCGCTGCTATAAACATAAATTACATACATATTAAAAGTGGGTCAGGGAACTTATTTGAAATTTTCTGAGGGTCTTTAAAAACTACAGGCTCCAAAAGAGCCATGCACAAAAATCCATGTTTTCTCACCAGGAACTTCAATCTGTGTAGACAGGCAGGGTGAGCTACCCCTCTCACATTCCAACAAAGGAAATTAATCATTAGAATGAGCTAGCCCTTTCCCCCTAGTCTTGGGGAGAGGAAACTTACATAAAGTATCTGAAAAAGGCCCCATGAGAAGTTGTTGATCATCCATAAGGTTCTTTAGCTCTGAAAAACCCTTATTTTTCTTCTTGGATTTCTGTGTGCTCCAACCAACTTCCATCTCCTTCTTTAAAGTTGGTTCCAGGCAACCAACCTTCCTAGGAGAAGTCACTAGAATGTGTCGACCTCATTTTAAATGAGTCAATAACCTTATGACCTAAAAAGTCAACATTGGTCAAACTGGTCAAACCTGACCTAGTGACCAACCCTGTTGACCCCATAGGTCAGCCTTATGACCTAAAAAGTCAACATTGGTCAAAATGGTCAAACCGGACTCAGATGACCAACCCCGTTGACCCAATAGGTCACCCTTTTGACCTAAAAAGTCAACATTGGTCAAAATGGTCAAACCAGACCCAATGACCTACCCTATTGACCCCATAGGTCAACCTTAGGACCTAAAAAGTCAACTTTAGTCAAATTGGTTAAACCAGACCTCATGACCTACCCTGTTGACCCCATAGGTCAACCTTATAACCTAAAAAGTCAACTTTTGTCAAATTGGTTAAACCAGACCTCATGACCTACCCTGTTGACCCCATAGGTCAACCTTATGACCTAAAAAGTAAACTTTGGTCAAATTGGTCAAACCAGACCCACTGACAAACCTTGTTGACCCCATAGGTCACCCTTTTGACCTAAAAGTTCAACATTGGTCAAAATGGTTAAACCAGACCCACTTACCAACCCTGTTGACCCCATAGGTCAACCTTTTGACCTAAAAAGTCAAATTTAATCAAATTGGTCAAACCAGACCCACTGACCAACCCTGTTGACCCCATAGGTCAACCTTTTGACCTAAAAAGTAAATTTTGGTCAAATTGGTCAAACCAGACCTAGTGACCATACCTGTTGACCCCATAGGTCAGCCTTATGACCTAAAAAGTCAACCTTGGTCAAAATGGTCAAGCCAGACCTCATGACCTACCATGTTGACCCCATAGGTCAACCTTTTGACCTAAAAAGTCAACATTGGTCAAACAGGTCAAACCAGACCTAATGACCAACCCTGTTGACCTCATAGATCAACCTTTTGACCTAAAAAGTCAACTTTGGTCAAATTGGTTAAACTGCATCTAATGACCTACCCTGTTGACCCCATAGGTCAACCTTATGACCTAAAAAGTCAACTTTGGTCAAATTGGTCAAACCAGATCTAATGACCTACCCTGTTGACCCATAAGTCAACCCTTTCACCCAATGACACATTTAAAGCCCCACAATGACAAAATCACAAGTATTGGACATTTTAAAATTAAATTGATCAATCCGGGCTGACTTGGGTCAACCTAGGTCAAAATTGGTCAACACCTATCTATTTTGATTAAAATAGATAAAAATGAAATGAAAATAACAAAATTAATCAAATAATTAATTTCAAAATTATTTTGATTAATTAAAATGATTAATGATTTAGTTTTCAATATTTTAATTAAGAGACATAATTAATTAAAATGAAAATTAAATTAAAATCATAAAATCATAAAAAATGATAAAATTAATCAATTAATTAAATTGAAATTATTTTCAATTAATAAATTGGTTAATAAAATGTTTTCCAACAATTTTAATTAATAAAATAATTAATTAAAATGGGAAATTAAAAAGAAATGAAATGACATACAACCTCCTCATAATGAATTAGGCTAAACTCATCTTAAGGCTTAATTAAGCCCACATTAAGACTACTTAGCCATGGGTTAATACCCATCATCATGCATGGGGTGAGGTGTCACTCTCTCCTTCACCCTAACCCTCATTTATCCATGAGGTGGCCGGCCAACATGAGGCCTCACCACCCACCTCCCAAGCCACCCAATGAAAGGAAAACCATGCATGAAACCACCCCCCCTTACCTTGGTTAGAAGCAATGATGTGGGATGAGCTTGTGTGTCACCATTTGCCAAGCTTAAGAAATGAGGTGTAAGCTCCCTAAGAAGAGTAGAGGCAGCTCACCATGCACCTCTCACATGAGCCAATGGTTGAGAGACAAAATAATGAAGATCATCATGGAAAACTTAGGGAGAAGCATCAATGCCTATCTTTAGCCAATTCCTTCATCCAATGGGCTGATAGAGGAGGTAAATACTCCGCTAGAACATCGTAAGCTAAGCCATAACCTCCTCTTGCTATAAATAAGACCCCATGGCCGAAAATAGCAAGAAGAAGAAAAAAATTAGGGAGAACTATAGGCTGCCCAAATCCACCTGCTCCCAACATAAAAAGTCTTCCTAAGAGTCCCAACAATCTTTTAGGATCAAATCCAAGCCATAGTTTGAGCCTATTTGAGACAATTTGAACAAATTTCAAAAACAACCCCAATTTATCCACTTCTTCAAAATTCCTCCCCAAGCCCGACTTATGGATCAAATTGCTGCAGCAATAACCTTCCATTGGAGTCCTAGAAGGCAACCATAAGGTCTGATCTAGCTTGATTTGCTTGTGGCAAAGGTATGGAATTTTTCTTTACAAAATAAATCATGTTTTCAACATATCATGTGTTACACTAGTCCAGAAGTGTGTCATCACCGTATGGATGGATACTTCTCATCCAGATGATCATTTTAAAAAAAAATCACTCAATTTCAACAAGAAATGAGTGAGATATTGTCATTTGATGTTTAATGGTTCGGGATTTTTTGAATTAAACCAGCGAATTATCTCAGCCGTCCGTTCCCGTGTTTTGGAACGGACGGCGCTGATCTGCGCCCACGGTGTCCGCTGTTCGGCTGCCCGCAGCAGATCCTCCCGCCCATTCGAAGCGTACGAGGACACGCGTCGAACGGCGGTGAGTTTGGCAGCGCTGTTTTAAAAAGAAAAAAGAAAAATCCATTAAATCCTTAAAAAAATCAAATATTCATTTCTTTTTATCCAGAGGTCATAAAAACAAAATAAAAATACCTCTGGAAAGCTCTTGAAGAGGAGAAAATTATGAGACCAAAATCATAATTTTTTTCTCAGTATTTAATTTTTAATTAATTAAATACTCTCTGGAGTATTTTAATTATTAAAAATTATTTATAAATCAAAAAATTATGAAACTTTGAGGCATTTATCTTTATGTTCTTAGGGACCTTCCATAATTTTACCAAGGACAAAAATGATAGGCCAACAGACAATAACCATAGGACACTTTTCATAATTTTTCCTAGACAGAAATGACATGCCTAGGACACTTTTCTTTAATTTTCAAGTTTCTTTGTAATTATTTCAAATAATAATTATAAAAATTGAAAATTAAGGAAAATAAAAATGCAAATGGCTAGAAATGATAGGTCAACAGACAATAACCCTAAGAAAATTATTTCTAAGTTCTAGAAATCATTTTGAATGGTATTTTGAAATTTAGGGTTAAAATCATTAAATAATTTCAATCCTAAAAATACCCCTTTATAAATTTAACCTATTTTCATCAACAATCAAAGTTTGAAAATGGTTCTAGTCTATGATAGACTAATGAGAAATTTCACTTAAGTCTAAAATGACCAAATTGTACTTACCTAAATTTAAGACAATATTTAAACTCATTAAACCTTACTTAAATTGGGTTTAATATAAAAATCAAACCTTAATTAAGTTTAAAGACATATTAAACTTAATTAATCAAAATTAAATCTTTTAATTAAGTTTAAAGACATAATAAACTTAATTAACTCATTAAACCTTACTTAAATTAGGTTTAATATAAAAATTAAATCTTAATTAAGTTTGAAGACAAATTAAACTTAATTAATCAAGAATGAAACCTCTTAATTAAGTTTAAAGACATAATAAACTTAATTAACTCATTAAACCTTACTTAAATTAGGTCTAATATAAAAATTAAATCTTAATTAAGTTTAAAGACATATTAAACTTAATTAATCAAAAATTAAACATTTTAATTAAGTTTAAAGACATAATAAAGTTAATTAACTCATTAAACTTTACTTAAATTAGGTTTAATATAAAAATTAAATCTTAATTAAGTTTAAAGACATATTAAACTTAATTAATCAAAATTAAATCTTTTAATTAAGTTTAAAGACATAATAAACATAATTAACTCATTAAACCTTACTTAAATTAGGTTTAAAATAAAAATTAAATCTTAATTAAGTTTAAAGACATGTTAAACTTAATTAATCAAAAATTAAACATTTTAATTAAGTTTAAAGACATAATAATCATAATTAACTCATTAAACCTTACTTAAATTAGGTTTAATATAAAAATTAAATCTTAATTAAGTTTAAAGACATATTAAACTTAATTAATCAAAAATTAAACCTTTTAATTAAGTTTAAAGACATAATAAACTTAATTAACTCATTAAACCTTACTTAAATTAGGTTTAAAATAAAAATTAAATCTTAATTAAGTTTAAAGACATATTAAACTTAATTAATCAAGACTAAATTTTTTAATTAAGTTTAAAGACATAATAAACTTAATTAACTCATTAAACCTTACTTAAATTAGGTTTAATATAAAAATTAAATCTTAATTAAGTTTAAAGACATATTAAACTTAAATTAAATCTTTTAATTAAGTTTAAAGACATAATAAACTTAATTAACTCATTAAACCTTACTTAAATTAGGTTTAATATAAAAATTAAGTCTTAATTAAGTTTAAAGATATATTAAACTTAATTAATCAAAAATTAAACCTTTTTAATTAAGTTTAAAGACATAATAAACTTAATTAAATCAACACTTTTAATTAAGTTTAAGAATATGTTAAACTTAATTAATCTAAATCAAACCATTAATTAAGTTTAAAGACAGATTAAACTTAATTAACCTCCTTACACATTAGGTTTAATCAAACTTAAACCCTAATTAGGTCTAACCCATTAGATTTATTTAAACCATTAAACCTTAACTAACTAAGGTTTAATCAAACATAAACCCTAATTAGGTCTAACCCTTAAACCTAATTAAACCATTAAGTCTTAACTAAATTAGACTTAATCAAACATAAACAATAATTAGGTCTAATCCATTAGACATAATTAAACCATTAGACCTTAACAAACTAAGGTTTAATCAAACTTAAACCCTAATTAGGTCTAACCCTTAGACCTATTTAAATCATTAAGTCTTAACTAGACTTAATCAAACCTAAACCCTAATTAGGTCTAACCCAATAGACCTAATTAAACCATTAAACCTTAACTAACTAAGGTTTAATCAAACGTAAACCTTAATTAAGTCTAACTCATTAGACTTAATTAAACCATTAAGTCTTAACTAAGTATGACTTAATCAAACACAAATCCTAATTAAGTCTACTACATTAGACTTAATTAATTAATAAACCTTAATCAACTAAGGTTTAATTAGACCCAAATCCAACTTTTTAGTCCAAGTCCAACATAATTTAAACCTAACCTAACTTGAGTCCAATCTAACTTGAACTCAAGTTAACCTAAACCTTAGGTTCAGCCCACATTGAACCAAACTTAAACCTAATCTCACTTGAGTCCAACATAACTTGAACTCAAGTTAACCTAAACCTTAGGTTCAACCCACACTGAACCTAACCTGAACTAACCTAACTTGAGTCCAATCTAACTTGAACTCAAGTTAACTTAAACCTTAGGTCCAACCCACATTGAACCTAACTTAAACCTAATCTAACTTGAGTCCAACCTAACTTGAACTCAAGTTAACCTAAACCTTAGACTAAACCGAATCTAACTTGGGTCCAATATAACTTGAACTCAGGTTAACCTAAACCTTAGGTTAAACCCACATTGAACCTAACCTAAACCTAATCTAACTTGAGTCCAACCTAACTTGAACTCAAGTTAACCTAAACCTTAGGTTCAACCCACATTGAACCTATCCTAAACCTAATCTAACATGAGTCCAACCTAACTTGAACTCAAGTTAACCTAAACTTAAGGTTCAACCCACATTGAACCCAACCTAAACCTTACCTAACTTGAGAACAACCTAACTTGAACTCAAGTTAACCTAAACCTTAGGTTCAACCCACGTTGAACCTAACCTAAACCTAATCTAACTTGAGTCCAACCTAACTTGAACTCATGTTAACCTAAACCTTAGGTTCAACCCACATTGAACCTAACATAAACCTAATCTAACTGAGTCCAACCTAACTTGAACTCAAGTTAACCAAAACCTTAGGTTGAAGCCACATTGAACCTAACTCTAACTCTAATCTAGCAGGTCCAACCTAACTCGAACTCAAGTTAACCTAAACCTAGGTTCAACCCACATTGAACGTAACCTAAACCTAATCTAACTCGAGTCCAACCTAACTCGAACACAAGTTAACCTAAACCTTAGGTTCGACCCACATTGAACCTAACCTAAACCTAATCTAACTGGAGTCGAACCTAACTCGAACTCGAGTTAACCTAAACTTAGGTTCAACTCACATTGAACCTAACCTAAACTCTAATCTAGCTTGAGTCCGACCTAACTCGAACTCGAGTTAACCTAAACCTTACGTTCAACCCACATTGAACCTAACCTAAACCTAATCTAACTCGGGTCCAACCTCACCATGAACTCAAGTTAACCTAAACCTTTGGTTCGATCCACATCAACCAAACCTAAACCTAATCTAGCTTAGAGTCCAACCTAACTTGAACTCAAGTTAACTTAAACTTTAGGTTCGACCCACATCGAACTCAACCTAAACCTAATCTAACTTGAGTCTAACCTAACTCGAACTCAAGTTAACTGCTAACCTTCGGTTCAACCCACATTGAACCTAACTCTAAGCCTAATCTAACTCGAGTCCAACCTAACTTGAACTCGAGTTACCCTAACCCTAGGTTCAACTCACATTGAACCTAACTCTAAACTCATCTAACTTGAGTCCAACGTAACTCGAACTCGAGTTAACCTAAACTATGAGTTCGACCCACATTGAACCTAACCTAAAGCCTAACCTAACTTGAGTCCAACCTAACTTGACTCAAGTTAACCTAAACCTTAGGTTCAACCACATCGAACCTAACCTAAAACCTAACCTAACTTGAAGTCCGACCTAACTCGAACTCGAGTTAGCCTAAACCTCAGGTTCGACCCACGTGAACCTAACCTAAGCCTAATCTAACTCGAGTCCAACCTAACTCGAACTAAGTTAACCTAAAACTTAGGTTCAACCCACAATGAACCTAACCCAAGCCTAGTCTAACTTGAGTCCAACCTACTTGAACTCAAGTTAACTCAGACTCAGGTTCAGCCCACATGAACCTAACCTAAACCTAATCTAACTTGAGTCCAACCTAGCTTGAATTCAAGTTAACCTAAACCTTAGGTTCAACCCACATTGAACCTAACCTAAACCTAATCTAACTTGAGTCCAACCTAACTTGAACTCAAGTTAACCCTAAACCTTAGGTTCAACCCACATTGAACCTAACCTAAAGCCTAACTGGCTGAGTCAACCTGACACGAACTCAAGTTAACCTAATCCTTAGGTTCAACCCACATTGAACCTAACCTAAACCAACTCTAACTTGAGTCCAAATTAACTTGAAATCAAGTTAACCTAAACCTTAGGTTCAATCCATATTGAACCTAACTTAAACCTAATCTAACTTGAGTCCAACTTAACTTGAACTCAAGTTAACCTACATCTTAGGTTCAACCCACACCGAACCTAACTTAACTTGAAACCTTAGGTTCAACCCATATTGATCCTAGCCTAAATTGAACTAAACTTAAAGTTCAATCCAACTAGAACCTAATTTAATCCAAGTCAAACCTTAACTTGAGTTCAATTCATATTTAACTTAAATCGACCTTAAGTCTAGGTTCAACCTGACTTGAACCTAATCTTAATCTAAACTCAAAATTTAACTTAAGTCTAACCGATATTAGACTTAAGTCAAACTATATTTAGGTTTAACACTATATAAACCTAAGTCTAATTTAAGCCTTAGATTCAACCTAACTTGAATTTAAACTAAAGCCCGGCTTAAGTTCAATCCTAATTCTAGGTCTAACTTTAAATAGACTTAATTAAAACTTAAGCCTTATCTAAAAGAGACTTAGATGGTCTGCAAATCTAATCGAGTCTAATTTATTAGACTTGATTAACCTTTAAGTCCTATTTAAACAAGACTTAAAACTTAATTAAATCTATTCTAAACTAAACCTTTTAACTTAAGTTCAAACAGACATGAACTCAAGTTAAATAGATTCAATCAACATTGAATCTAACTTAGGTTTAACTAGACATGAACCCAAGTCAATTCAATCAATATTGAATCTAATTTCAAACCTTTTAACTTAAGTTTAAACAGACATGAACTCAAGTTAAATAGATTCAATCAACATTGAATCTAACTTAGGTTCAACCAGACATGAACCCAAGTCAATTTAATCAATATTGAATCTAATTTCAAAACTTTTAACTTAAGTTCAAACAGACACGAACTCAAGTTAAATAGATTCAATCAACATTGAATCTAACTTAGGTTCAACCGGACATGAACCCAAGTTAATTCAATCAATATTAAATCTAATTTCAAACCTTTTAACTTAAGTTCAAACATACATGAACTCAAGCTAAATAGATTCAATCAACATTGAATCTAACTTAGGTTCAACCAGACAAGAACCCAAGTCAATTCCATCAATATTGAATCTAATTTCAAACCTTATAACTTAAATTCAAACATACATGAACTCAAGTTAAATATATTCAATCAATATTGAATCTAATTCAAAACCTTTTTAACTTAGAGTTTAGGCAGACATGAACTCAAGTTAATAAATTCAATATTTTAAAACCAAAATTGACATAATCAACAAAAAATTGACATTTCAAAATAATTCAACATAAACTGATATCCAAGACATGTTTAAATATTCTGTGACATTATTTCTGATGATGTTTTCTTTGCAGGGTGAAAGCAAGAAATTCTGTTTAGATTTTCTTTGCATGTTATAGGATGTGCTAACTCTGTTTTGCAGGACGTCGACGACGGAATAAAAACAAAACCAAAACTTTTAGGTTAGACATATAACCTGAAACTTTTGATAACAAAAACAAAACCAAAACTTTTAGGTTAGACATATAACCTGAAACTTTTGACAGCAAAAACAAAACCAAAACTTTTAGGATAGACATATAACCTGAAACTTTTGACAGCAAAAACAAAACCAAAACTTTTAGGATAGACATATAACCTGAAACTTTTGACAGCAAAAACAAAACCAAAACTTTTAGGATAGACATATAACCTGAAACTTTTAGACATATAACCTGAAACTTTTGACAACAAAAACAAAACCAAAACTTTTAGGTTAGACATACAACCTGAAACTTTTGACAACAAAAACAAAATCAAAATTTTTAGGTTAGACATACAACCTGAAACTTTTGACAACAAAAACAAAACCAAAACTTTTAGGTTAGACATATAACCTGAAATTTTTCAATAAATCAACAACATTGACAACAAAACTAGAACCTTTAGGTTATGCATAATACCTAAAATATTCAATAACCTGATATAATGACATTCGGGAGTGATTGTGGGTACATCCCTCCTTAAAATGAATTCTTAGAAAACTAATGATTAACATTAATCAGAAGTTTTCTTAAACAATTGAAAATTATTTAATATGTAATTAACTATAGAGGCTTACCTCTATAGGAGATCTAAAAGAACCCGAAATAGAAATCTATGGTTTACCATGATTTTCTTAATATGAAAATTCTAGAATATGTTATCCTAGAATATCTTCATATAAGAATTATCATAAACATCCTTTTCTACTATTAGTCTTAAAATTCTCTAAATCCTTCGTAGGATTTATATGAATAAAACTAGGCTAATATTAGATGGCGACTCTTTGACATTGACATTGGATGGCGATGACATGACCCCACCCATCCGCACCAAAGGCCTTATTTAGAATCTTTCATCGCCACCAAATAGGATGCCCATGGTGTTTCTATCTTCATCAAAATTCTCCTTAGGAGTATCAATAGCAAGAGCACTCTGGGTGGCAAGGGGATCTAAAATCTCTAAAGGATTTTCAGGAGCAAGTGCAGTCTGGGTGGCAAGGGGGGTAATGACAGTGTGGAGCTGAGAGAGAGATGTTAGTAATAAGGTGGGAGGATGGGGGGTTAGGACAATGGGGTTCTGAGGGGAGGGAGGGAGGGATGATAGCAGGAATAGGAAGCGGGATAATGGAGGGAGAGAAGGTAGATGTCAGGGGTGGGTTCAATGTAGCTTGGGGAGGTTCAGAAATCCCAATAGATGAATTAGAAGGTCTTTTTGTAGGAGGGTGCAATCCGTAGCATCTACTGATGGTATGACCAAACATCCTGCAATGAGTGAAATAGTAAGGTGTTTGTTCCTTAATTAGTCGTGCCAGTAAACTTCCTGGTGTGATCCAATCCAGAGCCTTTTTATAAGGGTCAAAATCTGGGGTCCATTTCAATAGCTTCATCTCAGATCCTAAAATGGTATATCACTGTTTAGCAAATAATTTTGCATAGTCTTCTTCAGTAGATAATTGAATCAGCAGATGATGGCCATCAGCAATCCAAGCTGCCAATCTCCCGGAAATTGGAAAGATTGAAAATAGGCTCTAACAGATTCCATCTTGGGATGGCCCAAGGCAAATTTCCCAACAAGAGTAAATTTAACCTCCTCACGCAATTGTGATAGTTCATTATCAGTTAAATAAATAGCTGGTTCGCCATCTTTGCTCTCAGTGGGATGAACAAAGGGGCACCCAGCCAGCTGCTACTTCATAAAAAAATTGAGGGAACACCAGAGAGTCAGAAGAGGTTATTTTAAAGTTGCTACTGCCAACTACACCTACATAGGTGGCTTTAGACCATTGGATATTAGTGTCCAAATCAATGGGGTGAGCCATCAGAAAGGATACACCAGGTCTCCAAAGCCCAGGAAAACACCAATTACTCAACCAACGCAACATTAAATTTGAAAAAGAAGGAGCCCGGGAAGGACCAAACACTCAAATGAGAGGTGGAAAAGAGGCAACACCAGGACACTAAGGCCCGGAAGCACCACCACCTACCTGAGAAGACACCGGATCAGGAGCCGCCGTCAGAGTTCATGTCGGGAACCCCAACGAAGAAAGGAAGATCACATGCATGCCATTATATATATATATATATATATATATATATATATATATATATATATATATATATATATATATAGCAAAAAGGAATGATATATTAATGCCCTATATATATATATATATATATATATATATATATATATATATATATATATATATATAGTAAAGATGGTTGTTTTTTGGAGGCTGCTTGGTCGAGGCGATTTTGAATTGCCTTTGTTTCTTCTTATGTTTTTTATCTTTCTTCATCGTTTTCCTCCTCGTTTGAGATTGAATTCTCCTTTTAGTTTTCAATTTTCATTTCTTGTTACTTTCCCGGGTTTTTCTCTTTTGGTTTCTCTTTGAATCTTCTTTTTATTGAGTTCTTGATTTCCTTCTTGATGGCTGTTTTGCCTGGAACATCGGCTAAATCTTCATTCCTTGATATAGTTGGTATGGTTTGGATTGAACAACTTGATAAATTGATCTTTCTTCAGATTTACCATGATACTGCTGCTGGCAAGGTAGATTGTCCATTCATTAAGCCTATTGTTAAGAAGGGTGGTAAACCTGCCCTTATCTTTTCTGATTCTGAACTCACTTCTTTGGTGGACATTCATAAATTCACCTTGATTAGTAAGTTTCAATTTGGACATCCTAAGATGGATTACATTAGAAAATGTTTTGAAGGTCTTAAATTGGTTGTGAATTGGAAAGTGGGACTCTTTGATGGTAGACATATTATGATTCATTTATCAAGGGAGGAGGATTATGATAACTTATTTTCTAAGAAGTTTATTCTGATGGAGGGTAAGTACATGAAGATCTTGAAATGGTCCCCAAATTTTGATCCCACTCAAGAGGCACCTATAGTTCCTATTTGGTTCAGATTACCTAATTTAAAGCTCAAATTCTTTAATCACCAAGTTATTTATGCTATTAGGACTGCTCTTGGTAGACCTTTAAAACTGGATATGTCCACTTTTAATTTATCTAGACCTTCTTTGGCTAGACTTCTGGTGGAAAGAGATATTACACTTCCTATGGTGGATGAAATTTGGCTTGGTTCACCTCATAATGTGTATTGGCATACTATTGTAATGGAACAAACGCCTTTGTATTGTTATCACTGCAAGATGTTTGGTAATTCTAAGGAATCATGTTATAGACTTCAACCCAATCTTTAGCCAATCAGAGATAGAAGTGAAAACTTTACCAGAAATGTTGGAAATGATGATTTGACTGAAAGAATCCAAGATACTATTCCTCCAAGAAATGTTAATCAGGTTCTTGTTATTATTGTTCTTAAAAATGTTGTTAGTGATTCTATTCCTAATCTGGATGCTGATCTGAATGTTCTGATTGCTGAGCTGATTCATACTCCTATTGTTCAGAATGATATCACTGCTGTTAAGAACATTATGAATTCTAATATTATGCCTTCTGAAGTTGTCTCTGTTGATGTTCATGATCACCTTATTTCTGAGACTGTTACTGGTGGCAATCAAGGATTTTCTGAAATTATATTACCAACAACATATGGATACAATGTGACAAATTTTTAGCAAGGAGTTAATAGTGAAGTTATTCAATCCCATGTTATGATTGATGGCACTTCTGGTACAATTGATGAGGAGGTCATTCCACAAGCTGATGGGGGTAATGCTACTAATGTTATTGTCTGTCATTATTTTTCCAAAGAAGTATTGCCTCAAGAGATGAATTATTCAATATTTCAGCACAAATCTCAGGATGGGTTATGTATTAATGATTCTATGGTGGTTGTAAATAGAGATTTTAATAATGACTGGATAGTGCAGAAAAGCAAAAAGAAGAAGGAATTGAAGAATCTCTCATATGTAAACATTATTCCTTCCAGATCTTCAACATCTCCCTTCTCTAGGCTAACTAGGGGAGGTGAACCACCCTACGCTTTTAACTTTATTGATCTTTTAATTTATGTAACAAATATATATATATTCTTATAATCGCAGAGTTACTATTCAACGCAAGTATATGTATCGTTCAAGTAATAGTGGCTCTAATGGAGTCCAGGATATCGATCCCACAGATAATATATTAAAGCCTATGGTCTAGGATTATATAAACAAATTCAAAATTATAACTAAATCGAAATTGTCTATCTGTCACTAATGCTCAATCGACACTAATAAGGAACTTATAATTAAACTAATTCTACTAAAAATTACTAATATTACTAAGTTTAAGTTCAAATGTTCAAAAGAATCTTTCTCCTTTGTTAAGATATTTAAGTGGAACAATTATTAGAATTAGTTTTAATGTGTTGTGCCAAATAGGAGCATACCTATTCTTTACCCTTTGGTCCAACATAAAGAACATTGACTAATCCTATGCTTGGTTACTGATATTGCGGCTAGGCTAGGAGGACACCGGCTCTCACTTTAGAGCTCCCACGTTCCCTCACCTGAGGGCTAACAATCTACACATCAGCACCCAAATGATAGGACTGAATTGAGAATTTTAGCCTGTCAGTCTAAAATCTCCAATTCTACGCCCGATTAATATTATTTCCTATTTTATTTGCACTTTTCACTTCAAGGATTTACCCGTCTACCTTGCAAAGAGAAATGTGATACATACTAGTTACGAATCCTTAGCACACCATTAGATCTTAAAAATTCTTCATGGATTTTAACAATACAAATGGCCAGTTCGTATAGTAAAGTAAGTTCAAGTTAGTATCATCACAATTTCCTTTTTAATTTGTTTAATAGTCTAATTCATACAATCATTTCACAAAAACATCAAAACTAGTAGAAAGATAGAATAACTACTTGGAATGCATGAAGAGGATGCAATAAAACTTAGATTTCGTAAAATAAAGTAAAGTTCTACAAACTATAACAAATAAACACAACTTATCTCAAATTCCTCCCCAAGAAAACTCTTTGAAGTTTCTTTGACTTTTTCCATTTCTTTAGTACACGGAATTCTCCTTCGATACAACAATGCAGAAGAGATCTCTCACTTCCCTTCTACTCTTACAATCCTTTGAAGAATGCCTCACACAATCTCTATATTGAACTCACTTCTCACTAAATAACACTAAAATAACACTATGGACTCACTAAATCACACCACGGACCTAATATTGAACACACTTGTAACAATAGTGGACTTTTTTGTGACGCTAGTGGAACCATTTTTCGGCCTCAAACTGTTCTTTTTAAAGATGTAGAAGAGTCTCTATGGGATTTGGAGGCACCCCTTCAAAAATTGTCAACATTTGACATATTTCTGGAAAGATCCGCCGATCCCACTGTTGGCAGCCTCGAGGCGCCGTCGACGAACTTCTAGAAACAGTGCATTTAAACAGGCCCAGCCATCGGCGGCCACGATCCCTGCCGTCGGCAGCCTCCCTTGGAATATATTCTCAATTTTCAGGAAAATCACGCCGTCGGCGCCATCGACCTCGCCGTCGATGCCCTAAGTCAAATTTTCATAATTGGCCTTTTTTGTTCCAAATTTGCTCCTTTTTGCATATTTTCACTCCTTTGTCCTTGAATCTTTATACATGCAGAAAAACACTAAAAATACCCTTCTTTAAACTACAATATCATCAAAGTCAGTATAAAATAGTCATGAAAATCTTATCCTTTTTTCCTTGGGTCAAAATCCCCTAAACTTTAACTATTACTTGTCCACAAGTAATCTTTAGTACTACATAAAAGTTATGATTTATTGTGATAAAATTTTAATTCAGAAATACTATAGTTTGGATTTAAATAAATATCATAGTAAGAATTCTTAGAAAGATGTTCAAATAATTAGAATAATTCTGTAGGTAGAAGAATATCTAGTCATCAAGTCTAAGAGTTCTAGTTTTCTATTCATTTTAAGAATGACTATATGTTGTAATATTAATTCACTCAGAATATTCAGAAGATAAGAAATTCATGAGGAAACAACAAGTAAGAAACTAGTCATAAATTTATGTTCAGAAATGCTTTTAGTTTTCCCTTTAGGTTAATTCAAGTGAAGCCAATTTTTGATAAGGCATTTCCTCAAGCTTCTCCTCACTTACATTTTCTTTTCTTTTCATTTCTTTTCATTTGGATTGTTTTTCAATCCTTTTCTTTTTCTTTTTTTTCTTCTCTTTTTCAAGTGAGGATTACTATTTTTGGATAGCCTTTTAATAATTTTGAACTTCACTCTTCTTTTCCTAAATTTGAAACTTCAAAACATCTTTTACCTTATAGATATTTCATAGTTTTTACATTATTGAATCCCAATCTTTTCTTTCTCAACTAAATTCCTAAGATTCTTAATATCTCAAGATATAGTTTTATTTACTTTAAATAAATAACTATAGTATTATCATTTTATACTAAATATCTTAATCTACAAGATTAATTTTCAGTACCAAAAATATTTCTTTGAATCTTCTACAATATTTATGTAAAATCTAAATATAGTTATTAGAATTAAATTTTATCACAAAAATCATATTAATAATTTTTGAAAATATGTTTATTGAGAACATATAATAGCTAAGATTATTTTTTTTTCTCCCCCAAACTTAAAGTTTTCTATAAATAGAAATAATACTTGGTGGAAAGAAAATTTCTAAATAATAAATTCATACATTTGCATTTTAGGAATTTTTGTCTTTTTGAAAATTGCAGGTTCTTCTCAAAATTTCTAACTTCAATTGTCCTGTAATATAAAATCCTTTCTACACATATACCAGTTTAGAAAATTTGCTGGGGTAATGAAATTTTAAAACAAGTATATACAACTAAACATTAAACAAAAAACAACTAACTACACTACACAGGACATATGCATTTCACAACACAGAGCACACAGTTACTATTTTAAAATAAATAGGTTACAATTACAGTTACAATCATAGACATCACAAACATCTAGAAATGAAAATACAAACTATAAACCAAACAAATATCTCAGAAAATAAAGCATTGTCCATAATACAATCAATAAAAGTACAACAACAAAAACAAAAACAAACATAAACACATACTACGCATCACTATCAATTCTTCAAGAATCGAAATCCCACACATTGTCTTCATCACCCTGTTCAACAGAAAGATTGGGTTGATATTGAGTATACCAGGGGCATTCTGGAAAAGTAACATCAGGCTCACCTTTGTAGTATCTGGCCTGAGCATCATAATATGTCATCTCAAAATCAGAGTGCCTCTGAAGATACTCACTATCATGATCATGTCTTCGCTCCAATCATTCAATCCTATGATCAATTTTTCCTAATATTTCATCTAACTTCTTAAAACTTTTCCTCTGCAAGGTCATGGAATTCATCAGTTCATATAAGGTAGGGGGACTAGAGGCAGGAGAGTCATAGCTAGTAGAAGGGATATCCTTACTAGTAGAAGGTGCTTTGCTCCTACTCTCTATTCTCCAATCCTCATGGGATTTATAAGTCTTTATATTCACTTTACTAATGGGTTTCATAGGATAAACCCATTCCTCATCATCTCTTGCTTCAACTCTAGACAGTTGACAAAGTGCATAAATGAGCCAAGGATGCCCTAAATATCCACTTGTCTCACGCTTCCTAGTGGCCATAATATTCTTATAGATTATTCTCCCCACATTAATGCTTCTAATGTTCTGAATATAGAAATTCAGAATAGCTCTCTTTCTAGAGACTTCACTATGATGGTAAGTGGGTAGCAGAGTCGAACAGATAAAATAATGCCATGCCTTAGCAGTGGCATTCAGCATGGACAAAAGGAAGTTAATCCGTTCACGATTTTTAATTTTCCAAACTCCTTTCCCATCATTGAGAAAGTCGATAACATCATCCAACGGACCTTCCATAGTTCCAAAAGTTTCCAACTCGCTATAATAATAGTCGTGAAGCTCGTAGAAAGAGTTAATGCTGGCACTAAATTCGACAGAAAAGCCACTTACTTGGACAGGCTCGTCCTCAATTTGAGTGAGTTTTGAGTAAAACTCTCTAACAACTTCGAAAGCAGCTTTGTTTGTTGTATATCACAAGTTTTCCCATCCTCTCTCCTTGCAAACTCATTCCACCTCTCTGCCATGATTCTCGAAAACCTTAACTTGAACACACTTCTTACTTTGAAAGAGTGAAGTGTATCTTGATTGGGCTTTCAGATTAACGAATTGAGTTTCGTCAAATTCGAGTCTTTTGTTTTGTCTTGGAGCCATTATTCGATCTATCAAATCACAAAAAATTCCAACTAATCTTCAAAATAATAACACAATGGCTTCTAAAAGAGGTTTAAAACAATCTACATCAATTTCCATGAATTCCTTCCAAGTCATTTCTCCACATTTTTAATTTTTCCAAAATTTCTCAATGTGGAAGAAACTCATGGTGAAAATAAAAAATTTTTACATAGGAGTGAAGCTTTTACCAATGGAAGATGAAATCTGGTGTTAGAATTTGTTAAAATTGCTCTAAATCCATGATCTATCAAGCCCTAGGTCAGTTTTTTGGGTAAACAGGGGAAGAAGATGATGAATAGTTGCATTGACCAGTCAAAATTTACCCATCTACCATGCAATGAGAAATGTGATACATACTAGTTAAGAATACTTAGCCCACGATTAGATCTTAAGAATTCTTCATGGATTTTAACAATACAAATGGCTAGTTCATATAGTAAAGTAAGTTCAGGTATAGTATCATCAAAATTTTTTTTATAATTTGTGTGATAGTCTAATTCATATAATCATTTCACAAAAACATCAAAACTAAGAGAAAGAAAAAATAACTACTCAGAATTCATGAAGAGAATGCAATAAAACTTGGATTTCATAAAATAAAGTAAAGTTCTACAAATTACAACAAATAACCACTACTTATCTCAAATTCTTCCCCAAAAAACTCTTTGAATTTCCTCTGACTCTTTTCCTTTCTTTAGTACACAAAATTCTCCTTCGAAACAATGAATGCAGAAGAGATCTCTCTTTTCCATTCTACTCTTACAATCCTTTGAAGAATGCCTCACACAATCTTTATATTGAACTCACTTCTCACTAATTAACACTAAAATAACACTATGGACTCACTAAAATCATACCAAAAACCTTATATTGAACACACTTGTAATAATAGTGGACCTTTTTGTGATGATAGTGGACCCTCTTTTCGGCCTCAAACTGTTCTTTTTAAAGATGCAGAAGAGTCTCTACGAAGATTTGGAGACACTGTTGACCTCAATTTTGATGAGGTCTTCCCTTCTTCTTTTTAGTGCTTAGGATCTAGCCTTAGGCTTTTCCTTTGACTATCTTAGAGGACTAGAATTGGGACCCACCTTGTAGAAATTCAAACCACTTCTTAACTCCCTGCAAACTCCACAAACTTGGTCGTAGACCCCTAATCACCTAGAGGGTTGAAATCAAATGTGGAAGTTTAAAGGATGAGTTCCTATAGGACTCTTTGGCCTTAGGACTGCCCTGGGTGGCCTGGTCTGGTGAAGGGGCTGACTTACACACACTACATTTCCACACACTTCCTAAAACCACACCCATACCTAGCTTGACCTCCTGACTCATGTAGGTGATTCACATGGATGGTCCTTGACCCCTAAGCCCTTGGCTAAGAGGGTTAGGAACAACATAGTGAATGCCTCAAATGAGTCCCTTCATGGCTCATGTAGGCTTGATAAGGCTTCATGTCTCAACAAAAATGATTTCATTCCACTTAAATTCACCCAATCTTCAATTTCCCAAATTTTTAATTTTTGACCCCGGGACCCTACACTCGCTACTCTACCCAAAACCCTTGAAATTACCCAAATTTCTCAAAAATTTCCAAATAACCCAAAATTCCCCAAAATCAATCCCAAACATTTCCACATTACTCAAATTGATCATTCATACCCAAAAATACCAAAAATTCCAAAAATACCTCCCAATACCCTCCAAATACCCAAAGTACCCCTCTTGACCCAAAAATCCAAAAATTCAGAAAATTCCCAGAAAATTCCAGACAATCCCAAATATTCCCAATTTCATTTTGTCCAACTACACCATAGGCCAATTTTGTCAATTTACCCTACTTTTGTCAAAACCCCCAATTTGACCCATTTTAACCCTAAGTGCATCCAATGTCAAACCAAACCTATCCAATTGACCCCAATTTTGGTCCAATTCAATTCTAAACTTCAATTCAACATCCCCAATACCAATCTAGACCAAATCCAAGTCCAATTTGATTGACATTTGGATCCAATTTCACTTTTGGCCTTAAAGCCCAATTTGGACCCATGACCCAAACCTAACTCAAACTCATCCAATTCAATTCCAATTAACCCCAAATCTTTTCTAAATCTTCCTTAGCATCCCCACAAACAAAACCCTAACATGATTTGCCCAAAATTTGAACCCAAACCCCACTCAAACTCAACCCAAAGCTAAAAGGCCCATTTTTGACCTAAACCCAAACCTAACCCAAATGAACCCGAACCCCAAAATCAAAACCCAATCAAAGCCAAAACCTCTTTGAAACACTCCCATAAACATTTCTCAACATTAATTTTACATCAATTTCAACCCTAGCTCAACATGGGCCCAACTTGGCCCACTTGGACCTATATTGGCCCATTCACCAAAAGAATCCAAATCCAACCCAATTCAAGCCCAAACTACCCCAAATTTGCTTCAAGTCACCCATGACACATCCATGAGCTAAACCCAACAATTATTTGGCCCAACCGCTTTACAAAATTTCATCCCAAAATTCATTTTAAAATTCAAAAGCCCACTCTCCTAATCCATCTTAAAAGCCCATCTAAAACCCTTTCAAAAAGCTCAAAATCCACCCTAAAGCCCACATGACATCTCCATTTACCATTCACTTAATTAAAGCCATCACCTAAGTCCTAAATTCATCATCAAATAATTCCAAATCAAGCCTCATGCCAAATCACCCCTAAATACCAAAATTTTCCTTAAATCCATTTCCATGAAATTGACTTCACTTTTCCCAAGCCAAAGGTGAGCCATGAAGCCATGCATGAGCCACATGGAAGCCATGAGAGCCTCTTTACATGTCACCATGCCATTTTAGGCAAAAGTAGGAGGCTCTTTCCTTAATTCCTAAAGATGATTAACCACTTCCATGACTCCACTAAACCATGCTTAAGCCTAATTGTACTTGGATTGTTACTTGACCCCACTAATCAAGCTGATCCAAATCACTTTCTCCTCGGCCTAAACCGGGCCTTGGGTGGTGCACCTAGCCCAAATGGGTGGGTTGACCCATTTAGGTCCAAGTCTAGCCATGCCCCATTCCACTTTGGATCAAAGCCTTTACACATGTCCATGGCCGATTGATTGCACAAACCTCCAGCCCCGACCCACCGACCTTGAGGGTGACCCATGCTCGGCCGGCCGGCCACCAGGCCGCCGGAAAACACCATGGCCGAGAGCTCACATGTGAGCCAACATTGAAATTCTCACTTGCTGAGCTGCCCCATCCCCAGTGGCTACCATGGCTGATCTTCTCCTCACCAGAGCAGCTGATCCCAAGCCCTAACTCCCCCTGGGAGGCCCCCCAGCCAGCTCTATTTAAACTCCACCCCTCTCGGCCATGAAAAGAGCAAAGCACAAACCTTGCCATAACTCTGCCAAAATTGTTCCAGACCCTCCTCCACCCTTAGAGCACTTGATCCCCAGTGAAATCCCCCTGCCAATTCTCCTCTGTAAGCTCAATTTTAGAGTTGAAATTCCACCCAAAACCAGGACACTTCTCCACAGAGAGCCAATCCCCAAATTGATTGGCTCTACACCTTCACCAGACCAAGGGAAGGTGTCCACCATCAAAAGCCTCATCTCCAGGCCACCCAGTTGCTCCAGCCTCCAAGCTTTGTGATCGGGCTTGGTCGAAATCATATCCAGACAATTCAGCAGACCAGGAGACGGTACGAGAACCGCGGGGCCCGGGATGCTGACTCAAGTGGCGGCGTCGAATGGGAGCGCGCCACGTGGCCTTTCGGAGCTGCCGAGGATGCGCTGGCGCTGACTCAGATAAGTAGAAAATTAGGGATTTTCTTATTTATTTAATTCCCTAAACTTCAAAAATTCATATCTCTGTGTAGAAAAATCAGAAAAATAAAATAAAAATACCCTCTTGCTCAGTGAACAGAGGAGAAGAATGTGGAAAAGAAATCATTTAATTTTATCAAGTATTTTATTTTTTATAATTTATTTACTCTCTGCATTATATTAATTCTCCATGCATGCATACAATTCACCATGGCATGAGACCATAGGGCTTTTGAAGCCTCTGAATTTGGGAACATTCCCTGAATTTTCCAAAGTCGGAGGCCATCCCTATGAAGAGTTCTTGATTTTTCAAGTTCAGGTTACTGTTTTGAGTATTTTAATTCCAGTAAATAGCATGTTGTGAAATAAATTCTAGGAAAATTTGGTGATGTTCCTTATGACCAGAGAACCCTAGGAAAAATAGGTTTTGACTTAGTCCATTTAAAACAACCCTAATTGGCTTAAACACCCAAAATAGGTCTTTAATTAATTAGAGTTAACCAGGCATCAAATTGACTTGAAAACAATTCTCCACTGACCTTTAGGATCAGAGGAATCCACCATAAAAATTTGAGGTCAATTGGGCTTGGTTAGCCCCACTAATTGGGTGGATTAAGCCACTTAGCCATTTTAAACTTTAAAAATTCATAACTTTTAAAATACCTTTCAAAAATTCACCAAATTAGTTTTGGAGCCTCTCTGATATCAGGGGAACCTAAGAAAATTAAAATTTCAATTTTCTAAAAAAGTTGATTTTTAATAATATTTTAATATTTTTAATAATTAAAAAATAATAAAAATCACAAAAATAATAAAATTCACCAAAATGTCACATTTTGAACTTTAATCACATAGGAACAAATCCCACACTTTTCTTAGGTCTATTTAGTGAGATATTAAATTTTAAAGCTTTAAGGTAATTTTAAAATTAAAAAAAATGTATTTTCTAGCATTTTCACTAAAATAATTATAATAAATCATAGAAAAATCAAAAAATTGCAAAATTTGCTTCTCTGGTTTCCTTGATATCAGAGAGAATTTTGAAAAATATAAAATTCATTTTTCAACATTTATTTTATTTTTAAATTAATTAACACTCCAAAAATTAAAATAATTATAATAAAAATAATGTGATTCAAAAAATCACCAAAATTGGTCCAAGTACTTCTCTGGTCATTAGGAATGTCCCCTAATTTTCTTAAGGACAGAAAACTTTCCTTTGGTCATGTTATCAAATTTTCCTTGAAAATCTCTATTTTCCACCAAAAATAATTATATAAATAAATTAAATACAGAAAAATCACATTTTCTCCTCTCATGTCTTTATTGACATATGAGTGAAGTCACATAAAAATTTCAAGTTCATTTGAGTTCAATTTAGTAAGTTATGAAATTATTAAGCTTAAGGGGTAAAATGGTAATTAAACTTTTAACCCTTAATTAAAACTTTAGGTTTAATAAAAAATTAACAAGTAAAATATTTGATCCTAATCTGATTTGGATGATTGAAATTCAAATAATTAAAGGGTAGAAACCCATTAAACAATTTTAAAATGATTAAACTTTAATTAAATAATGGATTAAATTTGGAAGAATAATAAAATTGGAATTATTAAAATAAGGGATATTTATTAGGAAGAGATTTATTCTTTAATTTAAAAAATCCCTAAACTAATTATCTCATTAATGCTCAATTCTTAATTAAAATGATAACTCAAATTTAAAATATTAAGAAACTTAATCATTAAACTAAAATTAAATTATTAAACTCTTTTAAAAAAAAATTCAATTAAAAATTAAATTAAATTAAATTAAAAATTAAATTAAATTAAATTAAAAATTAAATTAAATTTAATTAAATCAAATTAAATTAAATTAAATTAAATTAAATTAAAAATTAAATTAAATTAAATTAAAAATTAAAGCAAATTAAATTAAATTAAATTAAATTAAATAAATTAAATTAAATTAAATAATTAAATTAAATTAAATTAAATTAAATTAAATTAAATTAAAATTAAATCAAATCAAATTAATATAACATCAAATCAAATTAAATTGAACTATATTAAATTAAATTAAAACTCAATTAAATTAAGTTGAATTAAATAACAACACCTAAAACAGAAAGAAATTAAATATAAAGCAACTTGAACACTATTCCAAATTTAAACCCTTTAACTCAACCAAATCATTTGAATACTAATTTACCTTGAAAGCTTTGATTATTATAACTCCTAAATGGAACATTAAATAAAATGTTACTTCACTCATAGGATATTCAAATGTCCTAGTTCATCGAAGCAAGATAATAACAAAATTTGAACTCCTGGACGATTAATTCATTTGTATAATAAAACTCATTTGGACTTAAAACAATCCTAGAAATATTGAAAAGATGTTTAAAATTTGTCTTAAGCACTTCCTCGATACGATAGGATGTTTATAAGAACAATTGAATTTAATTATTCTTTGATGAAGAAAATCGTCCTTAAACAAAAAATATATACAAAGACCTAGACGTCATAGGAAATGACTAGCTATAGGATTAGGAATTTGGTAGAAAACCATAACCTTTCCATTAGCTTTACCTAGGAACTTGCTTAAATATTCTAATTGTGTTTTAAGTGCAGCTTGGGATGACGGGAAGACCCTCCAGGTACGCTTTTATTTTATTGCAATTTACTTTCTTGCAATTTACCTTCTTGCAATTTATTTAACTGCATTGCACTTACTTTTCTTGCATGATAAACAACTGTTGCATGAAAACTCACACCTTTAGGATAGCCCCTAAAACTGAAACCAAAACTAATTTAAAAGTCATTGCAAGATAAAATTCACCGCCACAACATTTCAAAATATAAAACAACTCAAAATTTAATCACAAATAAAACACAAAACTACAATTGCAACTAAATTAAAACGTCCTGTTGGATGATCGAGAATACCTCGGATGATGTAACCTACGTGTTGCTAACGAGATTTCCCACGGTCTAAATGAAAGTGTGGAACTCGTTCAGTTGAGTTTAGCAAATTCATCTGGACTAAGTGAATCCGATAAAATAATGATGCCGGAAGGATGGAACCGTGGGATCTTAACCGGTGTCGTTATAATCAACTTTAAGATTTGTTTTAATCAAAACACAAAAAACACTTGGAAATTAAGACTTCTCTAAACCAAAACACTTTTCTCATCCCACGACTTATAACTTTTAAAACTAAACCTCTCGCAACAACAAGGAGCTCGGGGCATGGTGGGCGAGCACGGCCATTGTCGTCGGCAAAAACTTGAACCTACTTCAGCAGAACCTTCTTAGAATTAAACAACAAAGCCATAGGACTTCGAGGTAGTTTGCCTAGTGCAACATAAATTCTCAACTCTTCATTAGGCATTTGCATTGCAAATTAAGTCCTAACCGGTTTTAGGATTCCGAGGTAATCGTCTGATACGACATAAACCCTCAAATTTTCTAGGCTATTTGTTTGATTTTATCATACAAATATAAGCCCTAATTAATTAAAATTGGCAAGATTGAAATACTAAATAAACATTAGGACTTTCCTAAACTCGAGCCAAACAACAGGATAGTCGGGGAATTACCAAAGTTCACTTCGAATCTGTGATTTCTCCTACTTTTCTTCCTTTAAATTCCCAAAATAAAATGTTCCAAACTTGAATCCATTCCCTATTGAAATTCCAAAATTCAATCTTTGAAAACCTTAAACTTTGAAATTCTTGAGAGCAGAATTATTGATTATTATCGAGAGTTTTCTTAGGTGATTCCCGTCATTTAAGATGTAATTAACTATAGGGGCTTGCCCTTATAGGGAATTTTAAAGAACCTGGGTAATATAAACCTCGTTTAATACTTTCATATTAAGCGGGGAATTTGTCGGCTTATAAAATTGGTTCGCGGACCAAACGGATGTCACAAAACTTCTAGTTTATTTGATCGAGCCCCACCATCAAGTAGTGTGTCTATCCTTAGGGATAGATACACGGTTTGTGGTGCGGTGCTCGTTTATATAAACTATTTGGGATGTGAGATCGGTTTAATCTCATATTTAGAATTATTTTCAAAATCAAATACTACTTTTTCAAATTATTTATCTAGACTAAATTTAAAATTCGCCGACAGTTTCTGTTAGGCGACCCCTTTTTAAAATTTCACACAACCTAAAAATAGTGCCGACAGACACCCCTTCGAAAATCATACACATTTTATCTATTTCTGGAAATATCCGCTGATCCCGCTGTCGGCGGCCTCAAGGCGCTGTCCGCGGCCTCAAGGCGCTGTCGGCGACCTTCTAGAAACAGTGCATTTAAACAGGCCCCGCCGTCGGCGGCCACCCTTGGAATATATTCTGATTTCTCTGGAAAATCACGTCGTCAGCGCCATTGACCTCGTCGTCGGCACCCTAATTCAAATTTTTCATAATTTGGTCTTTTCCGCTCCAAATTTGCTCCTTTTTGCATATTTTCACCCCTTTGACCTTAAATCTTTATACCTGCAGAAAAACACTAAAAATACCCTTCTTTAAAGTGCAATATCATCAAAATCAGTATATAGGCATGAAAATCTTAATTTTTTTTCCTTGGGTCAGGAGGTAGAGTTGCTAGCAATGATTAAATTTATTTGCTGGAATATTAGGGAAGTGACAAATCCAGTCTCCCTTAATAGATTACTTTCTCTTAACAAGATTCATAGTTGTTGGGTTTTGGTTCTTCTTGAACCTCTAGTGAGAACCAATCTTGATAGAATTATTAAAAAATTGCTTGGATATAGCTTTTATTTTAACTATTCTAATAAAATTTGGTTGTTTTATAGAAAAAAGTTAAAGATTGATATTATTTAGGACCATCCTCAACTTTTACATTTGCAGTTTGAAATTGAGCAATTTAGAGGATTTCCTTCTTTTGTCTATGCCGCTTCTTCAATCAGTGAAAGGGAGGAATTATGGTCTCATTTACATAGTATTGGCTTTAATATGAATGAAGGATGGATTTTTGGGGGTAATTTCAATTCTATTGCTCATCCTAGTGAGAAAAAAGGTGGTAGAAACACTTTACTCCAAGAAATTCTTAATTTTTCTAATCAAATCAAAGTTGCTAACCTTTTTTATCTTGGTTTTGAGGGATCTCCTTTCACATGGAAGAGAGGTTCCATTTATGAGAGGCTTGATAGAATGCTTGTTAATCAAAGTTGTCTAGATATGTTCGACATCTCTAAAGTGAAACATCTAGCTAGGCTATGTTTTTATCATACTCCTTTGCTAAAATAACTTTTCTGTATTAACTGCTGTTAAACACAAGAGATTTAGATACTTAAATGTGTGGTCAGGTCATCCTACCTGTCTTAAAGTGGTTGAGGATAACTGGTATTTTCCACAGGGTTTTGATGTTACTGGTCCTATGGTTCAATTATGGCAGTCTAAAAAAATATTAGCTAAAGCATTAACTTCCTAGAATTGGACTGTTTTTGGAAATTTAAAGGATAACATACTAAAATCTGAAGAACATGTGGTATTTCTTGAAAAAGTAGTTGATGAAGGCAGATGCTATGAAAATCTACTTATGGAGGCCAATAATAATTTGAATTCTACCATCTTAAATGAAGAACTTTTTGTGATACAAAAGGATGCTGCTAATCATTTCTTCCATGGGGACAGAAATTCAAAGTTTTTTCATGTTGTTATCAAATACAAGAAATCAATAAATGTTATCTTAAAGATTAAGTCTGATCTTAAAGGCTGGATTGATGATCCTCAAGAAATTGCTGAAGATGCTATTAATGATTTTCAGAAACTTTTCTCTTTTCAGAAATCCAATTCTACATTATTTGCTGCTAACTTATTTCAGAATGGAAAATTTAGGGGAAATGGTAGAAGTCTAATTTTAATACCTGATGAGGAGGAAATTATGGCTGCTCTCAATTCTTTGGATGAGAATAAAACTGCTGGTCCATATGGTTTTACATCTGATTACTATAAAAAATTTTGGAAGGTTGTTAATGCTAGAGTTATTGCTGTTGTCCAAGCTTTTTTTGAAGGTGATGATATTTCTAAGTACTTTGCTTGTTCTTCTATTGTTCTCATACCTAAGAATAAAAGCAATATTTGTCGGAAGGACTTTAGACCAATACTTATTACTTTTACTTTCTCTAAGTTAATCAGTAAAGTTATTGTGGCCAGAATACAACCATTCTTGATTGATCTAATTGCTGAAAATCAATCTGCATATCTTAAAGGCAGATGTATTAGTGAAAATGTGTTATTGGCACAAGAACTGATTAATGATATTGATAAGCCTTGTAGGGGGTCTAACATTATTTTTAAATTGGATCTTTCCAAAGCCTTTGATTCCATCAGTTGGTCTTTGTTCTGGATGTCTTATCTGCTAGGGGATTTGAACCTAATTTTTAGATGGCTTCATAATAACTACTATAGTTTGCTGATTAATGGAAAATGTCATGGTTTCTTTCATGCTGGTAGAGGAATTAAACAAAGAGATCCCTAATCCCCTTATATATTTATTTTGGCATTTGATTACTTATCTAGACTGCTTAATCAAGTTCAGCAAAAATATCCTTATGTTCAATATCAGCATTGATCAAATCAAATGGTCAGCCTTCATGCTTATGCAGATGTTGTTATTGTATTTTTTAATGGCATTAAAAATTCTATCAAATGTCTCATGAAAACACTAAATTGTTTTGATGAAATTTCAGGAATGACTTTTAATAACGCAAATTGTCAATTTTGAACTAGTGCTCACATCAAGGGGCATATCAAAAAATGGATTTTTGATTTCACTGGCTTTAAAGACGCAAGATATCCACTTAAATATCTGGGTTTTCCTTTGTCAAAAGACTGAAGAAGACTCTCTCATTATGATGATGTTGTTACTAAAGTTAACTCCCAGATACAATGTTGGTCTAACACCTTTTTATCTAATAGTGGTAGAATTACTCTACTTAAAAGTGTGTTAAATTCCTTCCCTCTCTATATTCTTCAAATGATTAAAATGAAGAAAAGTACTCAAAAACTGATTTCCATCTCTTTTAACAAATTCCTTTGGGAAGGTCATCTTAAGCAGATGCATTGGTCTAATTGGGATAAAATTTGTAAACCTATGGCAAGTGGTGGACTTGCTTTTAAAAACTTTTAGCATATGAGTTTTTCTTATTAGTGTAAGCAATGGATTAATTTCAGATATATGAATTCTTTATGGTCCAGAATTCTTTAGGGGAAATATTGTCATAATTCCCATCCAACTCAGATTCAAGCTAAACCTGGTGAATCAAGGAATTGGAAAGAGATGCTGAAGGTCAGAGAATTTGCTGGAAAACTGTTTATTTGGAATGTGGTTGAGGGCCAGATTAATTTCTGGATGGATAATTGGTTGTTTAATAAGTCTCTTATTGATCAATATACTCCTTCCACCAGTATTCATAAAATTTTAGACTGCTGGGAGCACTTTACTTGGAATAAATCCTTGCTTAGTTCTTTGGTTAATAAGGAGACTTTGGATAAAATTTTGGAGGTTCCTATATAGGCTTTTAAGAAAGACAGTATAATCACAATGAATCCTTCTACTCAAAGTCTCTCTAAGTATATTTATCTCTTGAAGGGTTCCTGGTCTAAGAATGATTGAGGAAAGTACATTTGGAACAAATTTATTTCTCCTTCTATGTCTTTGTTTTGTTGGGGGTTATTTATAAACATTCTACCAACTGATGATATTTTTAAGCTAAAGGGCATTAGAGGACCTTCTAGATGTGTTTTCTGCAAAGTAAATGAAGAATCTATTAATCACATTTTTCTGAATTGTTCAGCAAGTCAGGACATTTGGAAAGCAGTTTTAAGAAATGTCAGATCCAATGTTAAACTTCTTTTTATGGAAGAATATTGAAGCTTGTTGGCAAGATTGGAAAGGAGTCTCTGATTATATTCTACCACTTATAATTTTCTGGTTTCTTTGGCTTTCCAGAATTGAAAATTTATTTTCTAATCAAATTTTTTTCACTCAGCTAATCATAAAGAATTGTTTGGATTACCTGCATAAGATAAGGATGTTTCTGAAAAATGACCCCTAATCTGCTGCTGTTAAGTGTCAATTGATCATTTGGAGACCTCCAAGGTTTCCCTGGATTAAAATCAATGTGGATGGAAGCTATAAATCTGATGCTGCATGTATTGGAGCACTTGCCAGAGATCATAATAGGGATTGCTTATGGTTCTTATCTGCTCCTGTTCTTAATACTAATGCACTTATGGTTGAAGTTATTGCTAATTTCTGGGGTCTGAAATCTGCCATTATGAATAATCACCATCTTATGCATATTGAAACTGATTCAACTGTCTTACTGAACATATTATTGCATAAAGTTGATCATCCTTGGTATATTTAGATCTGGATTAATAAACTTATCTCTATGTCAAATCAACCAGCAAAGTGGCTTGCTACTAGAGCTTCTTCATGTAAGGAAATTCTATGTAGCTTTATTCTTGTGTTAATCATAGATCTTCTTCTATGTAATGATTTAGCTCTCTTCTTCATGGGGATCTACTAGCCATTCCTCATATAAGATGTAATAGAGTATCCTAGTTTTAATAAAATTGGCCTAGATCTATATATATATATATATATATTCCAAAGAAGGGGCACTTGGCTCCTTACATGTTAAAATCTAGAAATCATTACAAAGATTTTTGGGGGGTGAGTCCCAAACAGCACCCAAGGAAGAAAACAAAATAAAACCAAAAAACAACAACAAAAGCCCCTACAGAAGCAAAAAGTAATAGGGGGAAGGGCCAAAAAAACCATAGGAGGAAAAGCAACAAAAGAAAAAAAGAGGAATCCTTCACTGCAAGAGTGCCACCCGAACAAAGCAAATACCATACAGAAGTTCAGTCTCTCAGATGTTCAGCCTGAGATGGGGAG
This sequence comes from Papilionanthe hookeriana x Papilionanthe teres, assembly GCA_022702705.1. Taxonomy (NCBI): domain Eukaryota; kingdom Viridiplantae; phylum Streptophyta; class Magnoliopsida; order Asparagales; family Orchidaceae; genus Papilionanthe; species Papilionanthe hookeriana x Papilionanthe teres. The sequence goes on along the minus strand of CM040429.1, from coordinate 48,757,862 downwards.
CAGGGAGAAGGTCACCAACAATTAAGAAGTTGAGGTGGGGAGGAGGGGAGGTAGCCATAGAGAATTTAGTAGAGAGAGCACCAATATTTGCAAGCCAGTCTGCAGGTTTATTACCCTCTCAAAATATAAATTGTGAGCTGGCTAGGAGCTGAGTTTTGAGTGACTAAATCTTGTGATGCCAGTAGAGGTGAGTCCAGCTATGCTTTGTTATATTTGTCACCATCTGCTCCATCTTTTGAGAATCACTCTCAATAATTAAGGAGGACCAAAGGAGATGCATTGCTATCTTCAAAGCCTAGAAAACTGCTTGGAGTTTAGATTCTGAAGCATCAGAGGCCACAATGGGGGCCCAGAAAAATAACAAGCAGATACCATGGTGGTTTCTAAAGATGCCACCAATACCAGCTTTACCATTTTTATAACAGCCATCAGTATTGACTTTGACCCGGTTATATGGTGGGGGATGCCAGAAAACTTTAGTAATCCTGGAGGTTTGACAGTGGTTAGTGGATGTAGTGGAGTAGATGTTAGGGAATTTCTTAAGATTAATCAGTTTTAGCAGGTAAGACAGACAGTAACCTGCCACAGTTTTTTCCTTTAAGAGAGTGTTTTCATATGTTGCCTTATTTCTGGCCATCCAGATAAACCAGGCAGTTAGGAGAGGGAGGGCAGTGATTTCAGCTTTCTTCCAGTCAGACCAGCAGGTGAGTAAGTTGTCTGATTGTAAATTCAAAGTGTTGAGATTAGTTTGAAGTAGGAGATCCTTCCAGACCTGTTGGGAGAAATTGCAGGCAAAGAAGAGGTGGGTGATGAATTCCTCCTCCCTATGGCATAATCTACAGCAGGAGGGTCCTCTAAGCCCTTTTAATTTTTAAATGTCATCAGTGGGGAGGAAGTAATTAAAGGTCCTCCAGCAGAAAAAAGCCAAAGAAGGAGAAAGGTATTTTCCCCAGAAAATGTCACCCCAGGGCACAACATTCCAGTTAAACAATTTGGAGTAGATGATCTTAGAGGGGCTTTGGTTCTTTGTGGTGGACCATTGAGGGGTATCTTGCTTATGTTTATCAAAAGGGATTGTAGAAACTTTTAGTGCAAAGGGGGCACTTAGAATAGATAGGAGGAGAGGGGTGGACCAGTTGTCATTCTCCCAGCAGTCAGACACCAAAAGATTATTATTTCTGATGGGGGTGGTTGGCTGTAACCAATCATGAGGGCACCAGTGATCCAGCCAGAAACTAATATTACCTTGCCCCAGCTGCCAGAGATAAAGTTGCTCAGCCTTTTGCCTGTTTTTGATCAAAGCTTTCCAGATTTTTGAGTCCCCCAACTTAGGGGTGACTAAAGAGGGGTGGGTTTTCCTGCAATGTTTCCCCATAAGAAAATTAGCCCAGAGGGAGGTTTGGGCTCTGAAATTTAGCCAAAGCTTGCAGTGGTTAACTTGAATCAATTGTTTTAAGTTTTTAAATCCAAGCCCCCCATCCCATTCTGGCTTAGCTAGTTTCTGCCAATATGTCCAATGCATCTGTTTCCTCCTATCAACCCAAAGGAAATGGTTAAAGGTTCTTTCAAGTTGCCTTTGAGTGCTTTTCTTCATGATGGTCATCTGCATTAGGTAGTTAGGGAGGGTGGTAAGAATGCTTTTGAGTATAGTGAGTCTTCCCCCATAAGATAAGAAGATATGGGTCCAATGCAAGATAGTTGCTGATCTTGGTGTGAATTTCATCAAAGTGAGTAAGCTTTGTTCTACCAATGTTGAGCTGGACCCCCAAATACTTGATAGCAATAGTTGTGCTAGAGAAACTAGTGAGATTGAGTATCCACTATTTTGTAGCATGAGACACCTGCTTGGAGAATAGAATTTGGCATTTGGCAGTGTTGAAAGTCAGCCCAGATTGATCCTGTAATGTTTGAATGCACCTATAGATAGAAGTGACAGCCTTCTTAAAAGCATTAGAGAAAATCATTAAATCATCTGCATAAATAAGGTGAGAGATGAGGATATTAGATCTGTAGTGGTAGCTGAGCTGGTGGTGACTGTTTTGCAGCTGGTTAAGCATAGAGGATAAGTAATCCATTGCAAGAATGAAAAGGGTAGGGGAAAGGGGGTCCCCTTGATTGAGCGCTCTGGTAGCTGAGAAAGGTCCCCAGCTAGACCCATTTATGAGAAGGGAATGAGTGTTGTTGCTAAGCCATCTTTTGATTAACTTGCAAAAATTGTCACTGAAGCCCTTAGCAGCTAGCATTTCAAGAATAAAGTTCCAGCCGATAGTGTCAAAGGCCTTCCTGATGTCAAGTTTGTAAATCATGTTGCCCCCCCCTGCACTTCTTATTGAGATCCAGAAGAAGTTCATGAGCAAGTAGAACATTATCAGAGATGGACCTACCTTTGATGAAAGCAGTTTGGTTCAGGTTCACAATTTTGTTTAAATGAGGCTGGATCCTGAGGACTATGATCTTGCTGATCATTTTACTTATCACTGATGTACGACTGATGGGTCTAAATTGATCCCAAGTATCGAGTTCAGAGTTTTTGGGGATGAGGACAATGTTGGAGGAGCTGAAATAGTAGGACATGTCTTTGCCTTGAAAGAAGCTGATGATAGCTTCAGTAACCTCAGCTTTGATTACTGACCATGCCTTCTTGTAAAAATCAGCAGTGAAGCCATCAGGGCCAGCAGATTTTCTACTGTCAATACTGCAAAGAGCTTTCCAGATTTCAGGTTCAGTGGGTAGATCAGTAAGGTTTAGGCCATGAATGTAATGGAAATGGTCATTGGACAGGTTAGAGGATATCTGCAATCTGTCAACAGCTGAGTGGGTGACCAGATCTTTAAAATATCTAACAGCACTTCTGCCAATCGCGAGAGTGGACTTCAGCCAGACTCCAGCTTCATTTTTAATGCTATGGATAATATTGCAGCTTTTCCTATATCTGATATATGCATGGAAGTACTTTGTGTTTCTGTATCCATCAGAAAAATGTTTTAAAGAGGCTTTCTGTTTAAGGAACTGATCTTGTACATCAATGGCATTTGAGAGTCTGGATAGAGCAGCTATAATAAGATCAGAATTTGTCTCCCTCAAGGTCAGATGCTCCAGAGTATTTAGTTCCTCCTCAGCTTCTTTGACAGCAGTGAAGACATTCCCAAATTCGTTCCATCCCCATTTGTTAAGAGCCTTGCAGGTTTTTAGGTGAAGGAGCCCCAGTCTGATCCAGGGGTCAGGGTTAACAACCCCTTGCCATAGGGACTGGATGGTTTAAAGAAAATGAGGGTGCGAAGACCAGAAGTTTTGGTATCTGAATGGGGAACAAGAGAAGGGTTGAGGTGGGGCAGATATGGAGAGTAGGAGTGGTCTACGGTCAGAGCAAAGTAGGGGGAGATGAGTGATGGAGGTATGAAGGAAGTGTGAGTGCCAGGCTTCATTCACCAAGAACCTATCTAATCTCTCCCATGTTTTTCCTCTTCTCCAGGTGAAAGGGGGGCCTTTAAATCCCAGATCAAATAAGCCTGCAGACTGGATACTGTCACTGAAAAGATTCATTTGGCTGAGGAAAGGGGTCCTTCCCCCCAGTTTTTCAGCAGCTGTGGCAATGCAGTTAAAGTCGCCCCCAGCCACCCAGGGGTGAGCCATGGAACTGCTAATTAGCTGTAGATGGTTCCAGAGGTGAATTTTGTCAAGTTTCCTGCAACTAGCTTAAATGAAAGAGGCATTTACGGTATGGCCAACAAATATAAGGGATAAATGAATAAATTGGGGGTTATCAATGAGGAGGGACCATTGAACTTTAGTTCTACAAAGAAACCAGATTTTGTTGTTGATGTTAGCATGGAAAGAGAAGCCAGGGAACTTCTGGAGGATTTTAGAAGAGTTTAGGTGGACTAAAGGTTCAAGAAGAACAATACACCAGGGTGTATGAGTTTTATTGAGGTGAATTAGTCTTTTAAGAGAGTGTGGGCAAGCCACCCCTCTAATGTTCCAGCAAAGGAGGTTTATCATTAGAAGATGGGGGAGGGGGGAGAGAGATTTGTGAGAGCTAGATCTGGTTCTGCCTCTGGTGAGGGGTGGGGAATGTTCTCTGGATTTAAAACTAGATTGAGTTTGTTTTTGTATTTCAAGTTTATTTTTCTTCTTCTTTTTGGAAAAATAGATCTCCCATTCCTCCTCCATAGAATCAGTTGTGAGTTTTAATTTGGAAGGGGAGGGAGGGAGTGGGGCCAGTGGGGGAGAAATGGCCAGTGGAGCTGGGGAAGAGGGGTTTGGTGTGGGCAATAGTGGGGGAGAGGGTAACAGTGGAGGAGGAGTGGTGAAAGGGGCTGGAGAGGTTTGGTGTGGTAAAATGGGGTCAGGTGGTGGAGGGGAAATGGACAAAGGAGGAGTAGGATTAGATAAAGTGGGAGCTATTGGGAGGTCAGCCCCAGCTGTACTGACTTGCACAACATCAGGATTGATCTCCTGGGAAGCATTTAGCCTGGCTGAAACTCTCCTGGAGGTTGGATGAAGCTTGAAACATCTATCTGTGGTGTGCCCAAACATCCTGCAAGGAGTGCAGTAATAGGGCCTTTGTTGCATGATTACCTCCTACCATAATCCATCTTCAGCTGATCCAACCCAGATTTTCTATATTTCAGGAAGGGTTATATCTCTTTCAATCTGAATTCTGGCATATTCAGGCTTAGTTTTATGTAGGGTGGTTGGGTCCAGCCTTAGAGGGGTGCCAATGGCCCTTCCAATTTGGAACAAGGCAGCTTGGTTGAAAAACCTGTAGGGGAGTGCAGGAAATTTAAACCAGATGGGGACTATGGGGGGCTCCTTGCTAGGATCAAAGTCAGGGGTCCATTTTAGCAATTTCATTTCAGTGCCAGCTATGGTTACCACTTGTTTAGCGAATAGTTTGGCATAATTTTCCTCAGATGTTAAGCTAATTAACAGATGCCTTCCATCAAGTAAGCCTAGTTTCCAGTTACTGTTGAGATTAAGGGATGCAAAGAAATTTTTCACAAGCTCCATCTTAGGTTGGCCCAAAGAAAACTTCCTTATTAGTGTTAGTTTTACTTCCTCATTAAGATTGTCAAGCTCCTGCTCAGTGAAGTTTACAGCAGGGAAACCATCTTTGACTCCAATTGTTTTAATGAACGAGCAAGATCCTTTGCTAGCTGCTGCATCATGCATTGATTGAGGGAATAATAAGGAGGTGGGGTCGATTACAGCTTGATCTCTGCCAACCACACCAGCATAGGAGGCTTTGGCCCAATCAATGTTGGTATGCAACTCAATAGGAGTGGTCATGTGAGCAGACAAACCAGCACCTCACAGACCAGAAAGACAAACCAAAGAGCCAAAATGCAAGCTCAAACCAGGGAGCCAAGGCAATGGAACAGTAACTTATTTGAAAGGCGAGAACCCGGGAAAGACAAAACTTCCCAGAAGACAAAGTGAAAGGCTGACCCAGACGAAAACCACCAGGATGAAGAAAGAGGTATATATATATATATATATATATATATATATATATATATATATATATATATATATATATATATATTTTTTTTTTTTTTTTTTTTGGGAAAGGAGTCATGCAGAGACTCCTACATGTTAATAAAAATAGTTCTTACAAGATACATTGTAACCTTCCTCCCTAAAGGATCCAAAAAAATAAGAAACCCTCATGGCAACAAGCCAATAAACTCTTGCAAACAAAACAATCCAATAAAGAAGTTACAACCAAGAAGTACCCCTGCAGGACAAGAAAACCTAGGAGATAAAGAGAACCAGCCATGGTGCCATAAAGACCAGTAAATCAACAGGTATGGAGGTTGGCTCGATATTGGGAATTGCTAACAGATCTTCATTCAACAGATAAGTTAGGGGAGTGGGGAAGGAGGCAGAGATTTCACTGGTTCCAGTAGCTAAGGCATTTCTTGCCAGCCAGTTTGCTGGTCTGTTGCCTTCCCTGAATGTGAACTGAAGTTGATGCATACAATAGTCTTTAAGCTTGCTGATTTTATTGAGCCACAATTGAAGATTCCAAGGGAGGGCTTCTTCAGTGTCCATAGAAGTGATGATAGTGGATGATTCTACTTCCACTATAAGAAATTTCCAATGAAAGTATGATGCAAGTTTAAAAGCCCGGTACACGGCAATGAATTCGGCCTCAAGAGCATCCTTAGCGGCCACTTGGGATTTGGAAGAAAAGAATACACCTTCCCATGGGATTTCTAAAAACCCCACCCACCCCAGCCCCCAAGGAAGTGAAGCTACCATCAGTGTTAGCTTTGATGAAAGGTGTATGAAGGGGGTTGCCAGGTTACTAAAGTTATAGTAGTGGGGGGTCTTTTTTCTGCTGTGTTTAATGGGCATATCTGAGGGAAACCTTTCCATTTACTCAGCTTTCTGATAAAACTGATGCAATTATTTGCCACTTTGATTGCACAAGGTTTGTGGTCATCAAAAGCTGAGTGGTTTCTACATTTCCAAATGAACCACGCAAGAATTAGTGGAATTTGTCCCATCTTGGCCCTCTGCCAGTCATACCTAATCGTCCGAAATCAAGCCATGACGGGGTTAGCGAGTTACCATGAAATACTTTATGCAGAGAGTCCAAACTTGCTGAGAAAAGCTACAGTGGAAGAAGAGATGCCTAACAGATTCCTCATTCATTCTACACAATCTGCAGATGGAGGGTCCCCTCAGTCCTTTAAGTTTAAGTAGGTCATCAGTTGGTACAATATGGTGGAGCATTTTCCAGCTGAAGAACGACATTGATGGAGTGATGTATTTATTCTAGATAAGAGAACCTCCACGGAAAACCTGCCAGTTAACAACTTTAGCATAAATTGCTTTAGACAAACTTTGGTTATTGTATGCGGCCCATATGATTACATACGGCTTGTGGTTGATTATAGGAATTGAAGTAATGTGCTGAACTGAAGGAGTTTGGAGCAGTGTATATAGTTTTGTAAGAGACCAGGAACCATTGTCCCAGCAATCAGCCACACTCAGATTAGGATCCTTCAGAACATTAGGAACGGGAGATAGCCACTCCTCGGGACACCATCTGTCCGACCAAAAGGACAGATTACCATGCCCGACTCCCGGGTGACCACAGATTCGGCTTTATCACGACTTTTAACATGGCGGTCCAGTTCTGGAATCGCCGAGTTTCTGAGTAGCAAGAGAAGGATGTAAAGCTTTGCGGTATTTACCTTTCATGAATTTAGCCCACAATGAGTTACGTGCTTTGAATTTAATCCACAACTTGCATTGATTCACTAAGGAAAGATGGTTCGAAGCTTTTGAAGCCAAGACCACCGGCCCAGTAGGTTTGGCCACCTTCTGCCAAGATAACCAATGAATCTGCTTCCTTTTCCCAGCCCATAAGAACCTATTAAAAATTCTTTCCATCTGTACTTGGGTAGATTTAGTCATGCAGATCATCTGTAGAATATAAGATGGGAAGGTTGTGAGTATGCTTTTGAGGAGGGTAATTCTACCCCCACTTGATAGGAAGGAATCGAGACCGGCTTGTCAAGCGAGCTTGGATCTTTTGCGGGATGGATTCAAAGTGTGTTTGCTTAACTCTTCCTTTGAGAAGGGGGACCCCAGAGATAATTCGGATTTCTGTGAGACAAGAGAAACCGAGTGTACTCCCTTATCCGGTTTTCGAGGCTCATGGACAGTTTACAAGGGCGAGATGATGTGGCATTTACGCGAGTTAAGGCTCATACCGAGAAGAAGATTGAAACAATTGGAGACTTTTCATTAAATGTTTGATTGTATTCTTTCGAGCATTGGAAAAAATTATTACATCATCTGCATACATAAGGTGTGAGATATGCAATGTTGATCTATGATGATATCTGTGGTGTTGTTGTATGAAGGCTTGATAGTTAAGCATTTTGGAAAGATAATCCATGGCCAATATGAAAAGGGTGTGGGACAAAGGATCTCCTTGTTTGAGTCACCTACTTTCTTTGAAATTTCCCCAGGAGCATCCATTGAGAAGGATGGAATGGCTAGTGGACTGAAGCCATCTGCTAATGACATTGCAGAACTGCCTAGAAAATCCTTTAGCAGAAAGTACCTCCATCATGAACTTCCGATCAATAGTGTCATATGCTTTGCTTGATGTCTAGTTTGTAAATGAGGTTACCCCCCTGCGAGTTTTATCTAAATCCAGCGACGAACTCTGTGCAAACGATACATTGTACGAAATAGACCTTCCACGAACAAAAGCAGATTGGTTAGGGGAAATGATCTTATCTAAATGGGGCTGAAGTCTATTCACCAGGATTTTACTGATAATTTTGCTAATAACAGATGACAAGCAAATGGGCCTGTAGTGACTCCAGTGCTTAGCTGATTCAGATTTGGGGATCAACACAAGATTTTGTGTGGCTGAAGTAGTTAGGTATATTCTGACCCTGGAAGAAAGATTGAATAGAGCTGCAGACCTCCCTTTTAACCAGGTGCCAAGCCTTCTTGTAGAAATCTGCGAGTGAAACCATCGGGCCTCTGAGTCTTGTTACTTATCATGGTGGAGAGAGCATTCAAGATTTCGATTTCATTGGGTATATCGGTTAAGTCTGAGAGAGTTAACAAACTGCATTTCCCAATAAAGATAGAGCTCTCTAGATTCATTTCTCACAGTTGTTGATGGGTTCGGAAGAGTCTTGAAGTACTTAACGACATCCATGGCAATAGCGGTATTATCCTTGAGAATGTTACCATTATCGGATTGGATGGTATGCACGATATTGCATTTCCTTCGTATTTGATAAATGCATGAAAGAATTTGGTATTTATGTCCCCATCCTTAAAAATATTGACGATTGCTTTTTGTTTTAAAACTCGTTCTATGAGTTGGATAGCTTTAAGTAATTCCTCCCGAGCTCGATAGGACTCACTTTCTACAGAAATGTCAGTCTTAATCTTCTCCTCTAGCAGGTTTACTTTATGTTGAGCTGCATCCACAGCCTTGAAAATATCCCCCAGTGTATTCCAATTCCATTTCTTTAGGCCTTTAGCAACTTTTTGGTGGAGCAAGCATAAGTTAAGCCAAGGATCAGAATGATGCACTCCATTCCAATGATCAGCCACCACTTTCAGAAATGAGTCCTGAGTAGACCACATATTTAGTTACCTGAATGGAGTTTGCTGGGGAGTATGGGGTGGGGTAGTGATGGTAATAAGTATGGGTCTATGATCAGACCCAACAAATTGGAGATGAGTGACAAAGGTGAAGAGGAAGTGTTGCTGCCAGCAAATTGGAGAATCTGTCTAATATTTCCCAAATTTTTCCTCTTTTCCATGTATATTGAGGTTCCTTGTAACCCAGATCATAGAGAGCTGCTTGTGAGATATTGCTACTAAAGGTACTCATTGTAGCGGTGTTAGGAGGTCTCCACCCGGTTTTCGGAAGAATTCGAATGCGGTTAAAATCTCCCCTACCGACCGGGGAGATGCGGATTAGATCCAATAGAGTGGAGCTTGATCCAAAGCTCCTGTCTATCGGATTTGGAACATCTGCATAAATAAAAGAAGACTCACCAATATGGCCATTTATCTTAAAGGAAGTATGAATGAATTGCACATCATCCACGAGAATGGACCAAGTAACTTCAGGTACGCATAATAACCAAATTTTGTTGCTTGAGATTTGAAAAATGGGAGAAGCCATAGAAATTTTTAAGAATTTTATCGGGATGTTTGTGAACCATTGGTTCCGGTATAACTATACACCAAAATTTGTGCTTCCTATTGAGGTTGATCAGCCTATTGAGGGATAGGGGGTGAGCAGCCCCTCTGATATTCCAGCAAATTAGATTAATCATTAGACTTGTTGGTGGGGGGATGTAGGGATGATTGAGATCTTGATCTAGTTCTACCTCTGGTGAATGGAGCCGCAGCTAGGAGGCTATCCATTTCTACAGGAGAAGGAATGGAGTTTGTCAATAAGATAGCTTTCTGATTTTTCTTCTTCTTCTTAGGGGAAATGACATGCCACTCACCCTCCAATAGATGCTCCTTGGTACCGGCGAGCGGGGAGGAAGGAGGGGTAATAATGGATATAGGGTCACATTCTTTTCTCATTCTACCTAAAGGGGAGGAGGGCTGAGGTGAAGGGAAAATTGGAGGTGATGAAGGTTCCGGAGAATTCACAATTGGGTGAAGTTGGGCAGGGCCTTCAATGGGATAAGAGTGGGAATGGCCACTATGGGATGACCGGAAGCGACTTGGAGTAGGGGCCACGAGGGGATGAGGGCGAAGGATGCCTTGTGGGAGGTTGGGTTAACAAAGTCGAGGACGAGAATGGAAGAGAGTTGGGAGTTATGTGTAATTTGGTCGGTGGAGGGGGAAGGAGAATGCGGCCACTGAAGCATGCGGAGGGGGGTCCGAGTGTGGGGGCAAGGGGAGGTAGGCTATGAAGCGAGGTGTTTGGTCTTGGACCAAGAAGACCGGGGGTACTAGCGGCAATGCTGGGTTTAGAGGTTCCGGTCCTCCTAGAATGTGGGTTCGATCTATAACACTTGTCCAGGGGTATGCCCAAACATCCTGCAGTGGCAACAATAGTAAGGCTTCTGCTCCATCACAACCTCTTGCCAGACAGCCTCCTCATCAGAGCCCACCCAAATCCTTGAAACTACAGGTAAGGTCACATCTCTTTCCACCAAGACCCTGGCAGCTGCATGTCTAGCTCTATTAATAGTGGGGTTATCAGCCCTTAAAGGAGTTCCCAAGGCTTTAGCTATATTAAAGAGAGGTTTTTGGTTAAAGTACTGGATTGGTAAATCAGGAAACTTAAACCAGATTGGCACCACGGAGTGGTTCCTTCCTTGGATTGAAATGCTGGAGTCCACTTAAGCAGTCTCATTTCAGATCCAGCAATAACAACTGCTTTTTTGGCAAACAAACGTGCATAATCCTCCTCAGTGGACAATTGAATTAGTAAATGTCTACCATCAAGAAGTCCCAACTGCCATTGTCCCACAAACTGGATGGAGTTGAAGTATTATCTAACAAGCTCCACTTTGGGATGCCCCAAAGCAAATTTGCCAATGATAGTAAGCTTAACTTCCTCATTAAGTTGTTGGAGTTCCTGGTTAGTAAAGAAGACAGCAGGTGCTCCATCTTTAGAGCCAGCGGGGTGAATGAAGGGACAAGAAACTCGACCAGCAGCAGCATCATGAAATTGTTGGGGGAAGAAGGTGTTATCAGGGTTAGTTTCAATGTGGTTCCTGTTACCCACAACACTAGCAAAAGTGGCCTTAGCCCATTGAACATTTGTCTCCAAATCTACTGGGGTAGCCATCACCCAGCAGCTGAGGGCAAAACCCACCCAGACCGGATACAAGAGCACGCCGAGACCAAGCGATAGAACGAGTAAAATTCAAATTGAGGAAGCTCGGGAAGGCTCTTCCACCCGAGAGAAGTCCCCGAATGGGTTATTCGGCGAGGAAACCACGAGTCTTATCGGCCACTTTCCTTACCTCCGACCAAACAACCACCGGGGAAGGCGCCGTCAGATGAGCTCATGCTAGAAACCCTAGCAGAGCAAAAGCGTCGCCACCTTAAACTCCATTATATATATATATATATATATATATATATATATATATATATATATATATATGTATTGCAGCTGAAGAACTTACTCTGGGTTTACCCTCTAATGGAGTTTCTGGCGGCGCATTGTCTGTTACCTGTGGTGGTGGTGGTGCTTGATTGCTGTTGGCCTCTCCTCTTCAACTTTTGGTGGTGTTTCATCCTTCTCTGCCTACTTTTGCTCTTCCCGGGTTCTTTATTTCAAATTTTTGTACTGTTCCATTGCCGACTTTAGCATTTGCTGGCTATGAATCTCCTTACGCACGCTTCACGGCTCTCCTTTTCCTTCCCCCTTTTTCACTGCTTCCTGAACTGACCTTATGGCTAGGCCTTTCCCCATTGACATTGATACGAATGCTCAATGGGCAAAGGCCACATATGTTGGTGTAGTTGGCAGTGGATCTATTCAACACAAAAACTTTGACCACCTTGTTTTTCCCCAATATCTGCATGATGCTGTGGCTGGTAAGGGTACCTGCCCCTATTTAAGGCCACCAGAAAGCTTTAATGGACAACCTGCTGTATCATTTACTCCCCAGGAAGTCCAGGAACTCACCTCAGCTGTGAAATTCACACTGATTGGCAAATTCCAACTGGGTCACCCTAAAATGGAAGCAGTCAGGAATTTCTTTTCTAGCCTTGCTTTATCTGGCTCTTGGAAGCTAGGATTAATTGATGGCCGGCATCTTATAATCAGACTTTCAATGGAGGAGGACTATGTCAGACTTTTTGGCAAGCAAGCTGTTGTCATTGCAGGTGGTACAATGAAAATTATTAAATGGACACCTGATTTTGATCCCACTAAAGAACCCCCTATAATTCCCATGTGGTTTAAGCTCCCTGATCTACCCATCCAATACTACCATAGAAATTCCATCTTCAAAATTTGTCAAGTGCTGGGCACACCTTTGAAAGTTGATTCCCCAACCTTTGACATGGCCAGACCTGCTGCTGCTAGAGTCCAGGTTGAAAGAGTTGTCACCCTCCCTGATCTCAAAGGTGTTTGGGTCAAGACATGAGAGAATGAACGTTTACAGCGGGAATTTGAATTAGAGAACGAGCCTCTCTCTTGCTCTCACTACGGAATGTTTGGCCATATGGAAAACTCATGCTATATGATTGCACCCCCAAACAGGAAAAAACTTCGCACCAAGAGCTGGACGGAAGGCTGCAATTGAATCCTCAAAACCTACTAATACCACTTCACTACTCCCAAATATCCCTTCACTGGTCATCCAAAAGAAAGCATCTACTAATCTTGTCAACACTACTGAACCTACTGAAATGGTAGCCGCTGAAGTAGTAACTGTTCAAACTGATATTTTACCTGCTGATACTCATTTAACAGTGGATAATCACACAGCTACTGCTGATAAGCCTTTAGTATTACCTATTACTGATACCCTGGATTCTCCTCCTCCAGCAACTACACATGTTTTGATGACAGACTCTGTGGACAGAAGGCTGGCAGACTCTGTGGGGAATGCTGGTCTAGAACCTCAATCTACTATCAACTTTGCCAACATTACCCACACCCAGGAGGAGTTGAATAATGTCTGGTGGATTCAGAAAACACACAAAAGAAGAAAGAGCAAAATTGACATCAAAAACTTAAATGACCCACATAGCATTAATGATCCTCCTAATCTCTCTCCATCTGCCCCCTACAATACCAGGGGGAAAGGCAAAACATCCTTATGATAAACATCCTTTGCTAGAATATAAGGGGAGCTGCCCATGCTTCCTCCTTAAAAAGATTAAAATACCTTGTTAAATTTCACCAACATTGGTCAGTTTTGCCAGATCTGAACTTCAATGGTCAGTTTTGTTTGATCATCCTCAATTTCTTTACATTCATTTTTCTTTTGCTGAGCTTCATGGGTTTACTACCTTTGTTTATGCTAGCTGCAATGCCCATCAGCAACACTCTTTTGGAATGACCTCTACCAATTGAGCTTATCCATTCAGTCATTTTGGATACTTGGTGGAGACTTCAACTGCCTCTCCTCACCCACTGAAAAGAAAGGGGGCAATCCCCCTCAATACACTTCCATGTCTAACTTCAATAAATTCATACATGATACATCTCTCTTTGATTTGGGCTTCCTTGGGCCTAAATAAACTTGGAAAAGGGGCAGCACTTGGGAAAGGCTGGATAGATATTTAGTTAATTCTACAGGGATGCAATTTTTCCCTTTCACTTTCAATAAACACCTTGCTATGACTTTCTCTGACCATAGACCTCTACTGTGCACCATCAGCAACTCTGATTCTTGATGTGGAGGCCCCTTCAGATTCCAGAATATGTGGATTAAACACCCTGAATTCCTTGATGAATTAAAGCAGGCTTGGATGGCTCACAGCATAAACCCTTGGACTGCTCTTTGGCAACTTCACAGAACCACTGCTAATCACCTCAAATTCTGGAACTGGAACTCTTTTTGTAATATTGAGGAGAATATCAAAGCTGCTGAACAAGAGGCACTCGCAATTGAAGCTGAAATTCACCAAGGGCTGAAATCTGATGGTGATCTACTTGCTGCAAATGCTCACCTGCTCTCTCAAATCTCCTACCAAGATCTTTACCTCCAACAAAAAGCTGCTTCTTCCAAGTTCATTGAGGGAGACAGAAATACCATATTTTATCATGCATGCATCAACTATAAAAGAAAAAGCAATATGATCCTCTCAAGTACAAATTCTGCAGGGACCAAACTGAGCACTGCTAATGAGATTGCTGATGATGCAGTATCCCATTTCACTACTTTATTTCAAGGCTCCAAATCCCAGAGATCACACATCTATCCTACTCTTTTCCAGGACACCTTTCAATATGTTAACAACCTTGTACTCACCTGACCACTCACCGAAGATGAAATCAAAGTCGCTCTTAACTCCATTGATGGTAACAAAGCTGCTGGCCCTAATGGCTTCACATCCTCACTCTACAAAGCAAGTTGGCATATTACAGGACCTGCTGTTGTCTCTACCATACAAAGATTCTTCTTGGGTGTGGATCCCCCCAAATACTTTACAACTGCAACAATCATTCTCATCCTAAAAAAACAATATTAAAGCCAGTTGGGGTGACTACAGGCCAATAAGCCTAACTACTGTCATTTCCAAGATCATCAACAAAATCCTTGTCACAAGGATTCAGCCTCACTTGCCTAGACTAGTTACTAAAAACCAAGCTACCTTCATTCAAGGGAGATCCATTTCTGACAATATTCTTCTTGCCCAGGAAATGTTACTGGACCTGGACAAAAAATGTAGGGGTCACAATGCTATCTTCAAACTTGACATCCAAAAAGCCTTTGATACCATTAGTTGGGACTTCATCCTCGACATCTTGACTGATAGAGGCTTCCAACCAGCTTTCATCAACCTTATCAAAAGAAGGTTATCCTACAATGCTAACTCTATATTGGTTAATCGTAAACTACATGGCTTCTTCAATGCTACTAGGGGCATCAAACAAGGTGACTCCCTTTCTCCTACTATCTTCATCTTGGCCTTTGACTACATCTCCAGGCTATTGAAAGATCTTTTCAACAGCTCTCCCCACCTTTCTTATCACCATAGGTCCAATATTACCATCAGCCACTTATCCTATGCAGATGACCTCATCATCTTCCCTAAAGCTTCTAAACCTGCTGTCAGGGCCATACATCAGCTGCTATCTCACTTCCAAGAGACATCCGGAATGAATCTCAACATCCACAAGTGCAATTTCTACACTCTGGTTCAAATGTTCCCATCGAGCCGAACCATTGGATTACCGACCTCACTCGGCTTCTCTCGAGCTAAGCTCCCCATCAACTACCTTGGTGTGCATCTTTTGAAAGACAGAGTGAAACAAACATAATTTAACACTGTCATTGACAAAATCAAAAACAAAATCAACTGCTGGTCCAACTCCTTTCTCTCCAATGGTGGCAAAATTACACTCCTCCAAAGTATACTTCTATCCTTTCCCTCATATGCTTCACAAATGTTTAGCATAAAAAAAGCACACAAAACACTTTGGCCAAATTATTTAACAATTTTCTATGGTCTGGGCAACATAAAAATTATCACTGGTTCTCTTGGAAGAAAGTGTGCAAACCTTTTTTTGCTGGGAGACTTGGGTTCAGGGACTTCACACATATGTACTTGGTTAACTGGTGCAAATTATGGATTCGTTTTAGAGCTCAGGAGAGTCTTTGAGACAAATTCTTAAAAGGAAAATACTGCAGGCACCACCATCCATCTACTGCTACATACAAACCTGGAGACTCCAAACTTTGGCAAAAGCTTGTAACTGTCAAATCCTAAGCTGAAAATCTTTTCATATGGAATCTGGGTGAAGGAAATTTACATTTCTGGCTTGACCAATGGTTATGGAATGGTGAGAAGCTCCAAAGCAACAATATTTCTCCCCCTCTAAACTCTAAAGTGAAGGATTTCTGGAGTGACAACCAGTGGAACAGCTCCCTCATCAACAGCATCCTCTCCAATGAACAAGCTCATCATGTTCTCAACACCTCCCCCAATCCTAGCAAAAAAGATAAACTGATTACCAAAAACCCACATTCCCAAAAACTCACTCCCTTCATATACCACCATTTTCATTGCTGGCTTAAGGTATCGTGGGGTCAACCTATCTGGAGCAAATTTCTTTCACCCTCCATGTCCTTTTCTTGTTGGAGACTATGGCTTAACATCCTCCCCACTGATGACTGTTGACCTCATTTTTGATGAGGTCTTCTCTTCTTCTCTTTAGTACTTAGGATCTAGCCTTAGGCTTTTCCTTTGACTGTTTTAGAGGACTAGAATTGGGACCCACCTTCTAGAAATTCAAACCACTTCTTAACTCCCTGCAAACTCTACAAGCTTGATTGTAGACCCCTAATCACCTAGAGGGTTGAAATCAAATGTGGAAGTTTAAAGGATGAGTTCCTATAGGACTCTTTGGCCTTAGGACGCATCACAGGTGGCACAGTGCAGTGAGGGCTGACTTACACACACACTACACTTATACACTACACTTTCACACACTTCCTAAAACTACACCCATACCTAACTTGACCTCCTGACTCATGTAGGTGATTCACATGGATGGTCCTTAACCCCTAAGCCCTTGGCTAAGAGGGTTAGGAACAACATAGTGAATGCCTCAAATGAGTCCCTTCATGGCTCATATGGGCTTGATATGGCTTCATTGCTCAACCAAAATGACTTTTTTCCACTTACATCCACCCAATCTTCAATTTCCCAAATTTTCGATTTTTGACCCCGGAACCCTACACCCGCTTAGCTCTACCCAAAACCTCGAAATTACCCGAATTTCTCAAAAATCTCCAAATTATCCAAAATTCTCCAAAATCATTCCCAAACATTTCCACATCACTTAAATTGATCATCCATACCCAAAAATACCAAAAATTCCAAGAAAACCTCCCAATACCCTCCAAATACCCAAAATACCCCTCTTGACCCAAAAATCCAAAAATTCAGAAAATTCCCAGAAAATTCCAGAAAATCTCAAATATTCCCAGTTTCATTTTGTCCAACTACACCATGGGCCAATTTTGTCAATTTACCCTACTTTTGTCAAAACCCCCAATTTGACCCATTTTAACCCAAAGTGAACCCAATGTCAAACCAAACCCACCCAATTGACCCAAATTCTGGTCCAATTCAATTGTAAACTTCAATTCAACATTCCCAACACCAATCTAGGCCAAATCCAAGTTCAATTTGATTGATATTTGGATCCAATTTCACTTTTGGCCTTAAAGCCCAATTTGGACCCATGACCCAAACCTAACCCAAACTCACTCAATTCAACTCCAATTAACCCCAAACCTTTTCTAAATCTTCCTTAACATTCCCACAAACAAAACACTAACATGATTTGCCCAAAATTTAGACCCGAACCCCACTCAAATTCAACCCAAAGCTAAAAGGCCCATTTTTGACCTAAACCCAAACCTAACCCAAATGAGCCCAAACCCCAAAATCAAATCCCAACCAAAGCCAAAACCTCTTTGAAACACTCCCATAAACATTTCTCAACATTGATTTTACATCAATTTCAAACCTAACCCAACATTGGCCCAACTTGGCCCACTTTGACCCATATAGGCCCACTTACCAAATAAACCCAAATTCAAACCAATTCAACTCCAAATCACACCAAATTGACTCCAAGCCCTTCATAGAACATCCCTAAACCAATTATAACATTTATTTGACAAAGACCTTCATAAAATCTTCACCCAAATTCCCATCCTAAAATCAAAAAGCCCATTCCCCTTAAACTTTCCTAAAAGCCCACTTCACCACATTCAAAAGCCCAAATCCATCCAAAGCCCACATGGCACTTTCCCTCATCATCCATTTAATCAAAATCACCCCTAAGTTTCAAAATCATCAATTAAACCATTCCAAATCAAGCTTCATGCAAATTTTCACCAAATTATCCAAAATTCTTAAAACCCATTTTTATGAAATTGACCCAACCTTTTCCCAAGCCAAATGGAGCCATGAAGCCATGCACAAGCCATATGCAAGCCATGGCAGCCACTTTACACATCACCATGTCATTTTTGGCAAAAGGAGGGAGTCCTTTAATGATTCCCTTAAGGGTGATTTAGCCACTTCCATGACTCCACTAAACCATGCTTAAGCTTAATTGTACTTGGATGGTGACCCTTCCCCACTAATTAAGCTGACCTAAACCACTTTATCTTCAGACCCAAGCTAGCCAAGGGAAGGTGCACCCAACCCATTTGCATGGGTTGACCAAAATGAGCCAAAATGACCCCTTCCCCTTTCTACTTTGATTCAACCACTTTACACATGTCAAACCTCGATTGAATGCACCAAACCCCAGCCACGACCCACCCGAACGGGAGGGTGACCAATGCCGGCCGGCCGGCCACCGAGCCGCCGGAAAACACCATGGCCGAGAGCTCACATGTGAGCCCGACTTGAAATTCTCACCTGCCGAGCTGCCCCATCCCCGGTGGCCATTGGAGGCTGTTCTTCTCTTGCCGAGAGCGGCCGATCCCAAGCCCTAACTCTCCCGGGAGGCCCTCCACCCTCTCCTATTTAAACACCACCCCTCTCGGCCATGAGAGGTGCTGAAAACAAACCTTAAGGAAACTGCGCAAAATTGTTCCGGACTCCTCCCCATACACGAGCACTTGATCCCAGAGTGAGATCCCACTGCCATTTCTTCTCTCGTGAGCTCGATTTCGAGTTGAAATTCCACCCAAAACCAGGACACTTCTCCACGAGTGAGCCAATCCCCAAATTGATTGGTTCTACACCTTCACCGAGACCGAGGGAAGGTGTCCACCAGGCAAAAGCCCCATCTCTGAGGCCACCCAGTTGCTCCGGCCTCCAAGCTTTGTGATCGGGCTTGGTCGAAATCACATCTAGACAATTCACCAGACCAGGAGACTTCATCTGGAGCTTGCTGGGATCCATTCGAAGGTGCAACAACTCTCAGATCGAAGCCACACTTCTCTGAGCAAAGGTATGAACTAATTCTTCATCCCGAGCTTCTGGAGATTCTCCATTTCAAATGCTTTAATTTCAATGCATGATAACCATATAGATGTGTTCGCCTCTTCAAGACGAATCCATAGAGCATAAGAACATGAAAATCCATTGAGTATCGAGTGAGATCTTAGGGATTTAGTGTGGACGGCTCTTGGGTGAGGACGCTCGGGGACGATGAACGGATGCCGTCCATTCAATACACGCGCGGGCGGACGGCTCAGATGGCGTCGGACCAGGAGACGGAGCGATACAGCGGGCCCCGGAAGCGCTGACTCAGATGGCGGCGTCGAATGGGAGCGCGACACGCGGCGTTTCGGAGATGCCGAGGATGAGTTGGCGCCGCGTGGATAAATAGAAAATTAGGGGTATTTTCTATTTATTTAATTCCCTAAACTTCAAAAATTCATATCTTTGTGTAGAAAAATCAGAAAAATAAAATAAAAAGACCCTCTTGCTCAGTGAACAGAGGAGAATAATGTGGAAAAGAAATCATTTAATTTTATCAAGTATTTTATTTTTTATAATTTATTTACTCTCTGCATACTTTTAATTCTCCATGCATGTATACAATTCACAATGGCATGAGACCATAGGGCTTTTGAAGCCTCTGAATTTGGGAACATTCCCTGAATTTTCCAAAGTCAGAGGCCATCCCTATAAAAAGTTATTGATTTTTCAAGTTCATGTTGCTGTTTTGAGTATTTTAATTCCAATAAATAGCATGTTGTGAAATAAATTCTAGGAAAATTTGATGATGTTCCTTATGACCAGAGAAACCTAGGAAAAATATGTTTTGAGTTAGTTCATTTAAAACAACCCTAATTGGCTTAACACCCAAAATAGGTCTCTAATTAATTAGAGTTAACCATGCATCAAATTGACTTAAAATCAATTCTCCACTGACCTTTAGGGTCAGAGGAACCCACCATAAAAATTTGAGGTCAATTGGACTTGGCTAGCCCCACTAATTGGGTTGATTAAGCCACTTAGTCATTTTAAACTTTAAAAATTCATAACTTTCAAAATACTTTTCAAAAATTCACCAAATTGGTTTTGAAGCCTCTCTGATATCAGGGGAATTTAAGAAAATTAAAATTTCAATTTTCTAAAAAAGTTGATTTTTAATAATATTTTAATATTTTTAATAATTAAAAAATAATAAAAATCACAAAAATAATAAAATTCACCAAAATGTCACATTTTGAATTTTAATCACTTAGGAACAAACCCCACATTTTTCTTAGGTCTATTTAGTGAAATATTAAATTTTAAAGCCCTAGGGTAATTTTAAAATTAAAAAAAAATGTATTTTCTAGCATTTTCACTAAAATAATTATAATAAATCATAGAAAAATTAGAAAATTGCAAAATTTTATTCTTTGATTTCCTTGATATCAGAGAGATTTTTGAAAAATATAAAATTCATTTTTAAACATTTATTTTATTTTTAAATTAATTAACACTCCAAAATTTAAAATAATTATAATAAAAATAATATAATTCAAAAAATCACCAAAATTGGTCCATGTGGTCCTCTGGTCATTAGGAATGTCCCCTAATTTTCTTAAGGACAGGAACTTTCCCTTGGTCATGTTATTAAATTTTCCTTGGAAATCTCTATTTTCCACCAAAAATAATTATATAAATAAATTAAATACATTAAAATCACATTTTCTCCTCTCATGTCTTTATTGACATATGAGTGAAGTCACATAAAAATTTCAAGTTCATTTGAGTTCAATTTAGTGAGTTATGAAATTATTAAGCTTAAAGGGTAAAATGGTAATTAAAATCTTTAATCCTTAATTAAAACTTTTAGGTTTAATAAAAAATTAACAAGTAAAATATTTGATCCTCTTTTGATTTGGATGATTGAAATTTAAATAATTAAAGGGTAGAAACCCATTAAACAAATTTAAAATGATTAAACTTTAATTAAATAATTGATTAAATTTGGAAGAATAATAAAATTGGAATTATTAAAATAGGGATATTATTAGGAAGAGATTTATTCTTTAATTTAAAAAAATCCCTAAATTAATCATCTCATTAATATTCAATTCTTAATTAAAATGATAACTCAAATTCAAAACATTAAAAGACTTAATCATTAAACTAAAATTAAATTATTAAACTCTTTTAAAAAAAAAATTTCAATTAAAATTAAAAAATTAAATTAAATTAAATTAAATTAAATTAAGTAAATTAAATTAAATTAAATTAAATTAAATTAAATTAAATTAAATTAAATCAAATTAAATTAAATTAAATGAAATAAATTAAATCAAATTAAATTAAACAAAATTAAATCAAATTAAATGAATTAAAATTAAATTAAATTAAATTAAATTAAATTAAATCAAATTAAATTAAAATTAAATCAAATCAAATTAAATTAATTTAACATCAAATCAAACTAAATTGAATTAAATTAAATTAAAATTAAAACTCAATTAAATTAAATTAAATTAAATTAAATTGAATTAAATAACAACACCTAAAACAGAAAGAAATTAAATATAAAGCAACTTGAACACTATTCCAAATTTAAACCCTTTAACTTAAATCAAATCATTTGAATACCAATTTACCCTCGAATGTTTTAGTTATCATAACTCCTAAACAGAACATTAAATGAAATGTTACTTCACTTATAGGATATTCAAATGTCCCAGATTCACCGAAGCAAGATAACAACAAAACTTGAATTCTCGGACGATTAATTCATTTGTATAATTAAACCCATTTGGACTTAAAACAATCCTAGAAATATTGAAAAGATGTTTAAGATTCTTCTTAAGCACTTCCTCGATATGATAGGACATTTATAAGAACAATTGAATTTAATTATTCTTTGATGAAGAAAATCGTCTTGAACAAAAACACAAAGAACCTAGACGTCATAGGAAATGACTAGCTATAGGATTAGGAACTTGGTAGAAAACCATAACCCTTACCTTAGCTTTACCTAGGAACTTGCTTAAATATTCTAATTGTGTTTTAAGTGCAGCTTGGAATGAGGGGAAGACCCTCCAGGTACGCTTTTATTTTATTGCAATGTACTTTCTTGCAATTTACATTATTGCAATTTATTTAATCGCATTGCACTTACTTTTCTTGCATGATAAACAACTGTTGCATGAAAACTCACACCTTTAGGATAGCCCCTAAAGCTGAAACCAAAACTAAGTTAAAAGTCATTGCAAGATAAAATTCACCGCCACAACATTTCAAAATATAAAACAACTCAAAATTTAATCACAAACAAAACACAAAACTACAATTACAATTAAATTAAAACGTCTCGTTGGATGATCGGGAATGCCTCGGATGATGTAACCTACGTGTTGCTAACGGGATTTCCCACGGTCTAAATGAAAGTGTGGAACTCATTCGGTTGAGTTTAGCAAATTCATACTGGACTAAGTGAATCCGATAAAAATAATGACGCCGGAAGGATGGAACCGTGGGATCTTAACCGGTGTCGTTATAATCAATTTTAAGATTTGTTTTAATTAAAACACAAAAAAAACACTTGGAAATTAAGACTTCTCTAAACCAAAACACTTTTCTCATCCCTTGATTTATGACTTCTAAAACTAAACCTCTGCAACAACAAAGGAGCTCGGAGCATGGTGGGCAGCACGGCCATCGTCATCAGCAAGACCTGAGTCTACTTCAGCAAAACTTTCCTAGAATTAAATAACCAAGCCATAGGATTTCGAGGTAGTTTGCCTAGTGCAACATAAATCCTCAACCTCTTCGTTAGGCACTTGCATTGAAAATTAAGCCCTAACCGGTCTTAGGATTCTGAGGTAGTCGTTTGGGTATAACATAAACCCTCACATCTTCAAGGCTATTTGTATGATTCTATCATATAAATATAAGTCCTAATTAACTAAAATTGGCAAAATCAAAACATTTAAATAAATATTAGGACTTTCCTAAATCCAAGCCAAACAATAGGATGGTCGGGAAATTATCGAAGTTCGCTTCGAATCTGTGATTTCTCCTACTTTTCTTCCTTTGGATTCCCAAAACAAAATGTTCCAAACTTGATCCATTCCCTATTGAAATTCCAAAATTCAATCCCTTGAAAAACTTAAACTTTGAAATCCTTGAGAGCAGAATTATTGATTATTATCGAGAGTTTTCTTAGGTGATTCCCGTCACTTAAGATGTAATTAACTATAAGGGCTTGCCCTTATAGGGAATTTTAAAGAACCCAGGTAATATAAATCCTGTTTAATGTTTTCATATTAAGCAGGGGAATTTTGTCGGCTTATAAAATTGGTTCGAAGACCAAACGGATGTCACAAATCTTCTAGTTTATTTAATCGAGCCCCACCGTCGAGCGAGTGTGTCTATCTTTAGGGATAGATACACGGTTTGTGGTGCGGTGCTCGTTTATATAAGCTATTTGGGATGTGAGATCGGTTTAATCTCATATCTTAAAATCTTCAAATTTAAAATTATTTTCAATATCAAATACTACTTTCCAAAATTATTTATTTAAACTAAATTAAGAATTCGCCGACAATTTCTGTAGGCGACCCCTCTGCAAAACACAACACACCGACCTAAAAAATATGCCGACAATGACATCCTGAAGCTTAAGGGTTTGAGGGGACCCTCAATGTGCTCATTATGTTCTGCTGATAATGAATCCCTGGACCATCTCTTCATTTCTTGCCCCTTCGCTCAACAAGTCTGGCAATCCTTGTTGCAAGCCCTACATGCTAATACTCTCCTTCTCAACTGGAAATCCTTTGTTATTTGCTGGGCAGATTGGGCTAATGTTAAACATGACACCATTCCTTGTATGGTCTCTTGGTTCATTTGGATGTCTAGAAACAATGCAAGATTTCACTCCCAACCCCCTTTAGCCACTAAAGTTGTCTCTAACTGCCTTATCTATTTACAAAAAACTATCACTCATCATAAATTCCCAAATATTTGTATCAACTGGAGCCCACCCCTCCAAACTCCCCCTGTGAACTGCTGCTACTGGTTCCCTCCTCCACCTCCCTACTTTAAAGTCAACACTGATAGAAGTTTTAATCATACCTCTGCTGGTGTCGGGGGTCTATTCAGAAACTCTTTAGGTAAGTGCCTACTACTTTTCTCCTCTCCAATTCTTTCTGAAGATGCCTTAGAAGCTGAAACCATTGTTGTGTATTGGGCACTTCGGATTGCCCAAGATTGCAACATCAAACCCCTTATTATAGAATCTGATTCCCTGAGCTACATCAAGATTCTACAAGATAGAGAGACCCCTCCTTGGTACATCTACAGGTGGTACACCAAGATACATCAACTTAGCTCCTATCCCAGCAGCTCTTTTGTCTTCACTCCCAGAGAGGCCAACCGACCTGCACATTGGTTGGCCACACATGGATGTCATAGTGATAACCCCAGCATTACAATACATCCTCCCCCTCAACTTGAAAGGCTCATACATGGAGACAAGCTCGGTTTACCTTATCTAAAGACATCTTAACTCTTCTTTGTATTTATGGTACTATACTTTATATATACTTTTTCAGTTTATATATAAAAGTATACACCAATACATTTCCTTTTGAGTGACTTTTGTATGTGTGGATCCTTTTGTCTCTTACCTTCAACATTTTGTAATCCTCATGATCAACATGTAAGGAGCCTTTGTGTTCTTAAAGTCTAATATATATATATATATATATATGGAAATAAATTGAAATTTTAAGCATGAAATTTAAATAGTGGATTTTAATAGTGTATAAACTTTCCTAAACAGTTTCTTGAATAAGTTCTAAACTAGCAAACAAAGTACACTACAAATTCACTAACACATTTACTACCACAGAAAAACTAAACATTCATATCACCCATCACAAACCAAAAACATCCACAAATAACATAAAAACAAACTAAAGTATCTCAGTAACTATTACATCAGTCACAAGTACAACAAAATAGTCCACTTAAAAACCATAAAAAGTAAATAACAATGCATTCAGAAAAAAGTCTAAAATTCATCACACAACACAACACAACACAACACAAACGAAACATCAAATCCTAATCCTCATCTTTTTTTTCATCATTATCTCATTCAATCCATATAATTGTGATAGTTCTCCTCATACTCACAGCACTATAGTCACCTCTGATCAATTTATCCATATAACTGTGATAGTTCTCCTCATACTCACTATGTCTCTGAAGATAATCTCCAATATGATCTACCTTTCCTTTTATATCATGAACTCGATCCGCAGTATGATTGATATTATCTTTCATTTTATTTAAAATTTCTATCTGTGAATCAGAAAACTGACCTGATGATGCCTAAGATTTGAAGGCATGAGACGTAGAAGCGGCAGAAGTTGATGCACTTGAAGATCAAGAAAAGCCTCCTCTCCAACCAAAAAGTAAAAGCATAGCATATGTCTTTACATTTGTACAAGTAATAAGCTTAATAGGCTGAAGCACCTCTTCCCAATTTTCAGATCTTACACCAGCCTACTCACACAAAGAATCTATAAGGGAAGCAAATCCCGTACCTGCAGTGGTAGCAGCTCTGGGAGACAAAGAAATACAATCATCAATAATCTTCCCAATATCGATCGCCTTCCCCTGCTAAATACAGTAATTAAATGTAGCTCAACCTCATGTCACCTCGCTTAGATGACTAGCAGGAAGCAACCTGGATGACATAAAATAAATCCAAGCCTTAGAGTTGGCATTCAACTTTGAAGCAATGAAGTTAACTCTTCTCTCATTCATTATTTTCCATAATCCCCTTCCGCCAGCTAAAGTGAAAAAGATTTCATCCATTTTTCCTCTGTAGGATTAAAATTTGAATAGAAAAAAAATGTTTTCGGCGACAACAAATAAAACTCATTTATTACCTGATTCCCGAATATTTATGCATACGATATAGATAGGAAATTTAGGATTTATAATATGGGATACTATGCAAGTATAAGCATCGTTTATTAAGTAATATTGGACTTTCTGAATAAGCCCCAAAAAATCAAACCCATAAGGAAATGTCAAAAACTTTAAAGAAATAAAAAAATAACTTTTACCTTTTCAAATGATTTTTGTAAAGTATGTTTTAAGATAAAAAGTTTGAAAAGTTGTTTTTGATATTTTTAATAAAAAGTTAAGCAGGAAATTAAAATTATCAATACTCTAAACACGATATAAAAGCTATAAGAATCAATTATCTTTTTCCTTCTTTAATGAATCAGTAATAATTATGGATATTTTTTTTGTGGAAGTATTTAAATGTATTCTGCCAAATAGGAGCAATTATAATTTTTCCCCTTACTTGGTTCTATAAAGAAAATTGGTTGATTTGATATTTTGAAATTTTGTAGATGGGTTAGGCAGGGAAGATACCAGCTCTCACTCTAGAGTTCCCTCTATTTCCTCCACCTGGAGACTAACATCTCATAACAAAATTTTAAATAATAATCCAAATTAGGGGGCTTTATCTTGTCACTCTAAAGTCCTCTAATTTTACACCCCAATAAAATATATCTCTCGATATATTTGCATTCAATCATATGGATTACAATTCTCACCCATATAATTGCATGCGATTCTTTCCAATTGTTGATTGAGACAATACTGCATTGGTGCTACATAATCTCATGACAAACTTTTAACAACTTAATTGGCCACATCAAGAAGTAAATTAAGTACAAGGAATTGAATCATCAGAATTTCTTTCAGCATTAAAAACTTATATTTTCCACAACATATTTCCATAATTTAATTACTTCATCATCTAAGAAAGAAAAAGATAAAGTAAAGTACTCAGATTTCATGGAGAAAACACAAACACAACTTGATTTGACAGCATAAGCCATAATGAAAACACAACAAATCTTACTTAAAAATAAATTGTAAATAAAAAAGATAAATACTTATTTGAAAATCCTCTCCACGAGACTCTGGAAGTTCCTCTGAAATTTTGCTTTCCACAATACAACTCTACAGTGGTTGGCGCCCAACTCTGATGACTCAAATACAAACTTTAGACTTCACTAGAAACTAAATACAAGGATGAAAGAAAATTGGTGAGAAGAAGGCTTCACATCAACCCCTTTTTCCTTTTGTACTCTCTACTCTCTACTAACAACTATAGAACTACACTACACTAAATTCATGCACTCTCCAGACTTCAAAAGACTCTCTAAAAAAAGGGGATCTCTAAAGGAACTCTCTTACAAATTATGAGGCTTCATTTTAATAATTTTCCAAAAGGTGCCATTGTGTCTCTTCAAATCATGTCCAGATTCATTGTATCGACCAAAAGATGCATCCCTTCAATCACATCTGCCGCCCAAAGAAAGTAATTGAAGATACCACTAAAAATTGCTTCAAACACCCCTTGAGAATGGTGCCAAATTTGATTAAAATATGATTTTTAACTATGGCGCTTAAGCGCCAGCACTTTGTCGCTTCGGCGCCAGAGGCCAAAATTTTCAAACTTCATAATTTTGCTCCATATTTAATCCTTTTTGGTTCCTTTCATCATAATTAATCATTTTCATCATACCTGTAAGAAAAAACATAAAATACCTTCCATTAAAGTGCATTATCATCAAAAATAAGTATAAAAATGTGCATAAAAATACTATATATTTTAGGTGCATCAAAATCCCCCAAACTTAAAATGTTACTTGTCCTCAAGTGACTCTTAACCATATAAAAATTTGAACATGTAAATTATGTAAATGAGTTTCTTAGGAAGGTTTCCAAATTTTATTCTAGAAATGAAACAATCCAATTTAGAAAAAATTTTAGTAAATATGACCAACTTAAAGTTTAGAAAGTTCTTAAGTAAAGGATAATGAAAATATAAGTTTTTATCTACAGAAATACTTGTAGATTTTTCAAAATATAGGATTCAAACATCTTATTTTTCTCAAAAACTTTTAATTGAAAATAATTATTATATGACCAACTTAATGTTTAGAAAGTTCTTAAGTAAAGGATTCAAACTTCATAAAAAATTGAAAATAATTTTAATTGAAAATACCTTAAGTTTTAGATTTTCTCAAAACTTATATTTTAAACATTAAGTATGGAACCAATTTTTGATTAGGCCCTTAAATCCTCAAGCTTCTCCTTCCTTTTAAAATTCCATTTTTAACTTTTTCTCTTTATTTTTTCTTTTCTTCTTTTTCTTTTTTTGTTTCTTTTTCTTTTTTTTATAAGGCAAGGATTACTGTATCTAGATAGGCCTTTAATGAATTTGAAATCCACCCTTCTATTTAAAATAAAGGTCTGATGTGTATCTTTCACATAAAAATCATAATAATAGTGCTGAAAATTACTCCTCAATAAATAAAATTTAAGCTTTGAAAAATAAAAGTCAAATCGTCTATTCATCCAAAAATACAACATTTCTTACTAAAGATAGTTTAACTATATTTAACATTTCTTTATTAAGAAAATTTTAAGTTTAAAATTTTCATTAATATTAGAAATTTTTACTAAATTCTTTTATTCATTTCTATATTCAAAATTTTGTTTCCTTAATATAACTTCATATATGATGCACGACTTTTTTTTATATACTTATGAATGCAAGAATTCGATACTGATGCTAGAAGATTTAACTCCCCGACAACGGCGCCAAAAACTTGACCGGTGGACTTATATATGTAAGAATTTATGAACTCAAATTTATATATTTATAATGATTTTTTTTAAGTCCAAGCACTCAATGCAAGTATTCATATCGTATCAAGTAATACGGGGCTTTAATGGAGTCCTGGTTATCGATCCCACAGTAAGGTATGAAGTACAAGAAAGTGTTTCACAATATATATAATATAGCACTGAAATCCTATACTCAAATTTCACTTAAAGTTTGATACTTACTTCTACTACTACTATGTAGAAAAGAGTGACAATTAATTAAATTAGAATTACTTCTAAAAACTTTGAAAACAGAATTAACTAACAGACAGACTAAACTATATATTTGAAAGGTTTTTAATATATGAGAAAGCTATCTTTCCTCTTGTAATGAGAACATGATGTGTAGATTGATATGAAACAATTATCTATATTATTGTGCCAAATAGGAGCATAGATGATTCTTTACCCTTAAAAGAGTACCCCCTCTTCTAAGCAAGAAAAGAACATTGATATATTCTAAGTTTTGTCACTAAAATGAAGACCAGGTTGGGAGGATACCGGCTCTCACTTCGTACCTCCCACTCACCCTTCACTTGAAGGCTAAGCTCTGATATTTAGTTACTAATCTTAGAACCTATTTGGGATTTTAGCCTGTCACCCTGAAATCTCCAAATTGAAGTTCATCGAAACACATTTCCTTATTTATTTGCACGCAATTCCCATGAACTACGCAGTTCATCCATGGAAATTGAATGGATTCTTCATTATTGTTGTGGGACATTAATCCTTTTTAGAATTAATGTTTAACAACATATTTTAACATTTCAATTGACCAAATCAAAAAGTAAATTAAGTTCGAAATGAAAAACCATCACAATTTCTTCAATACATTAAAAACACATTAAATCCACATCAATCCATCATCACATCTCTAAGCAGGATGAAAAACAAAGGAGACTACTCATAATTCATGAAGAAGATACAATAAAACATGTATTTTATATATAAAAGAAAATTCATACAGACCACAAAAGAAAATACAAATTAACTCTTTCTCTTCCCAATGCAAATCCCTTGAAGTTTCTTTGAATCCTCTTCTCTCTTCTTTACAACACTTGATTCCCACTTTCGAAAGGAAAGGAAGAAGCAATCTCTCACTTTACTTCTTCTCCTTCTCTCCTTAGAGAAGAATTCCTCTCAATTCCTCACTTCTACACACTCTTCTCCTAAATCCTAACACTTAACACACACAAAGAAACCAAGAGTGTGCAGCAAACCTCTCTTCTTTTCGTCCAAAATCAGATACTTTTAAGTTAGGAACAAAATCCCAAGAGTTTCCATAGGCATCCCTTCAAAAAGTCACCAAAACTCTTCAAATATGAATTCCAACTACTTCGGGCACTGATCCCTGATAAATGCAATGGAGCCAAAAACTTGGTACCGTCCGATAAATGATCCGATGATTTAGATATGAAAACTTATGATTTTATAATATAGGATACTACGCAAGTATACGCAAGTATATGTATCGTTTATCTAGTAATATAGGTCTTTCTGATTAAGCCACGAGATATCGAACCCATAGGGAAAATGTAAAATCTTTAAAGAAATCAAAAAAATTATCTTTTAACTTTTTATTATGGTTTTTGAAAGTATGTGTTGATTTTGAAAGGTTTTGAAAGTTGATTTGTCTTTTGAAATTTCCTTAATAAAATGTTAAGCAAGAAATTAAAATTATAATAACTAATAACACTGGATGTATAAATACTATTAACTAGATTATCTTCTTCTTTCCTATTATGAAGTAGTAATAATTCTTAAAGTAATGTTGTGGAAGTATTTAAATTTGTTGTGATAGATAAAAGCAAATGTGTTCTTTATCCTTACTTGGTTCTATAAAAAACATAGGTTAATTAGAAATTTTTATTATTTTGAACATGGTTAGGCAGGGAAGATACCAGTCTCTCACTCTAGAGTTCTTTTGATTCCCACCACCTGGGGCTAACTTCTCATAATAAAACTCAAAATTTCAAACCAAATTAGGGGGTTTTAGCCTGTCACTCTAAAATCCTCTAATTTTTCTCCCTTCCATAAAAATATCTTCTAATATTACATTCAATTATATGGACAACAATTCTTACCCATATAATTTCATGTGATTCTTACTAACTTTTATGAGAATACTGCATTGGATCTTACATAATCTCAAGAAATTTTACAACCTAACAGGCCAAATTAAGAAGTAAACTAAGTTTTTAGAATAAATCTTCACAACTTCTTCCAACTTTTAAACACTTATACTTTCCACAACAATTCTTAATAAATTAATTACTTCTCCATTTAAGAAAGAAAAAGATAAAGTAAACTACTCAAAATGCATTGAGAAAATACAAAAATACATTGATTTGAAATTAAAAAAAATAAGAAAAATAACAAACGAAAGCAAGTATTAATAAAAGATTAAAAGTAAACACTTATCTGAAAATCCTCTCCACAAGACTAAGGAAATTCCTCTGAATCTTTGACTCTTCGCTAAACTACTCCTCAAAGCAAGTCTCCAAACTCCGATGACTCAGAATACAGACTTCAAACTTCAATAAAAACTAAACGAAAAAGAAAGAAAAGAAGTGGGAAGAACAAGACTTCACTCTGACCCTTTGCTCCTTTCCACTCTCTACTCCTACTCTTAATAAAAACTCTTAAAATGCAGTGGAAGAATAATGGAAGTACCCTTCAAAACGCAGTGGAAGAGCCTCCTAAAGCCTCTCCTTCAAAACGTAGTGGAAGAGCCTCCTAAAGCCTCCTCTAATCTTTCCTAAGACTCTCTTTAAATAGTAAACCAAAAGGTGCCTTGGTGTCTCTTCAATATGTGTCCAGATTTGATGTATCTACCAAGGAATGCACCCTTTGCATTCAAACTCGCCGCCCAAAGGAAGCTATGGTTGTTACCACCAAGAGTTGCATCCCATCCCCTTTGAAATTGGTGCTAAATACATGAAGATTTCGATTTTTAACTGTGGCGGCTAAGCGCCGGCCCGCCGACGCTTAGCCGCCAGTGCCAAAATTTTGATTTTTCATTATTTTTGCTCCAAATTTGATCCAATTTCGCTCCTCTCATCAAGACCATCCATTTTCATCATACCTGCAAGAAAAACACAAAATACCTTCCCTTAAAGCGCAATATCATTAAAAATAGGTATAAAAATATGCATAAAAATACTATATATTTTAGGTGTATCAAAATCTCCCAAACTTAAAAGGTTACCTTTCCTCAAGTGACAATTAGTTTCATAGAACATTTTAGCATGGAAATTATGTAATGAGTTTCTTAGAAAGATAAAAAAATTTTGTTCTAGAAATGGAATAGTCCAATTAGAAAAATTTTCAGTAATTAAAACCAACTTAAAGTTTAGAAAGTTCTTAAGTAAAGAAAAATGACAAATATAAGTTTTTATCTAATTCAGAAATATTTGTAGATTCTTCAAAATATAGGACTCAAACACTTATTTTTCTCACTTAAAAATCTTTATTTGAAAATAATTTTACTTACAATATTATAATCTTAAGCTTTAGATTTTCTCTAAATTTATATCTTAAAGTTTAGGCATGAAACCAATTTTGACTAGGCCCTTAAATCCTCAAGCTTCTCCTCCCTTTTCATATACTATTTTTCATGCTTTTTTTATTTTAATTTTTTTACATATAAGAACAAGGATTACTATATCTGGATAGACCTTTAATGATTTTGATTTTCATCCTTCCATTTAAAATAAAGATCAGATTTATGTTTTTTACTTAAAAATCATAATAATAGTATGTGAAAATTACTTTTTAATAAAAGAAATTTAAGCTTTGAAGAATAAAAGTCAAATCTTGTATTTATCCAAAAATACAAAACTTCTTACTAAAGATAGTTTAAATTTTTTTAATACTTCTTCCTTAAGAAAATTTTAACTTTAAGTTTTTCATGATTACTATAAATTTTAACTAAATTCTTTTATTCATTTATATATTCAAAATTTTGTTCCCCTAATAAAACTTCATGTACATAATTATTCTCAATTAAAAATAAGATTTATTTTTAATTATTCTTGAGAATCAAATAAAATTTTAGGTTTTTGAAAAATCTTTATTTTTTTTAAAAATTCCCCCCCAAACGTTTATTTTTTAATTAAGATAGAACATTTAAGCATAAGAAATGATATATGGGTGAGAAATAAAAACTAACATATCATGCTTGCAGGAATTTTTAATATCCTAATATGCATGTATAACAATTTAAATAACTGGAGTAAAATGAAATCAAAGTTAGTTTTTTAGTTTTTTTTTTATATACAAAGAAAAGTAAAAATTTCAGAAGACTTCCACAGTAGTGGTGGTTTTCAAAAAAAATACACACCAACAAAAATAACACACTGATACATATAACATATGATAGTGGAATTTGAAAAATTTTAAACATTTAGTTTCCTAAGTAGAAGTTCCCAAAAGTGGTTTATAATCTCCTAACAGTTTCTGAATTAAGCTATTAAAAACTCTGACATAACATACACATAAAAACATTTACTAATACACACTATCACAAAGCAACATATAAATCCACAACAAAACAACAACAATACTTGAATATGCATAACAGATAAATAGTACAACTGCAATATGCATATTATCAAGGTTTACATCATAACACAATCATCAAACAAAACACTAGACAAAACAAACATCAATAACAACAACATCTTAATAAAAACAAATAATTCAAATCTACTCATTATCCTAATCATCATCATCATCCTGCTCATTCCATTCCCTGGATGGCACATAAGGTATGTAGAATGGATGAGGTGGCATCTCAGCACTCTGATCACCTCTAATCAGTCTATCCAAATATTGCTGATAACTCTCCTCATACTCATCGTGTTTGCAATATATCTTTCTACATTGTCCATCTTACCATCAATATCTCAAACATGCTCACGAGCAAGACTCACTTTTTCAATATTTTTCTTAATAAACTAGTCTGTAAATCAGTAGATGATGATGCACGTGAAGTAGAAGCATGAGAAGTAGATGCAGCAGAAGCAGAAGCAGTAGAAGCCCTACCAAATCCTCCTCTCCAACAAAACTCTGAATGTACAGTGTAAGAACCAACATTTACACTAGTAATAGGTCTCAATGGCTGAAGTACCTCTTCCTAGGTTTCAAACTTCACTCCAGATCGTTCACATAGTGAATGAATCAAGGAAGGAAATCCCATACCTGTATTAGTGGTGGATCTAGCACTGTTCAAAACATAATAAAAAATTATACCTCCAATTCCAATAGGCTTCCCTTATTGAATACAATGGTTCAACACAGCTTTTTCTCTCGTTACTTCACTGGTGTGAGTTGAAGGTAACAACTTAGATGAGATAAAATAATGTCATGCCTTAGAAATGGCATTCAATTTTGAAGCAGGAAAGTTCACTCTTCTATCATTTGTAATTTTCCATAACCCTCTTCCATCAGTAAAAAATTCCATGATCTCATCTAACTCTCCTTCCGTAGGATGATAGTTAGAATAAAAATGGAACATGTCTAGAGGTAGTCCATAAAAAGTATTGATTTCCCCAGAAGAAAAGTTGACCTCTTGCCTCCTAACCATCACTTAATTCTTTTCTGCAGCAGTCAAATTTGCGTAAAATTCTAAAACCACAGAAACAACAGCAACAGAGGAGAAGCAACAGTAATTTTCCCAGTTCCTTCTAGCAATCATTTCCTCAATCACCTCTCCTGGTTTGCTAAACACTCGCTCAGGAATCAACTTGTGTGACTGCAATTCATTGACGTATCGTTCCTCAGCCCTCAAACAAACAAATTTGTCAGAATCAAACTTCATCTTTTCTTGTGAACGCTTTGACTTTGGAGCTATCTCTAAAAATTCACGAAAAAAATTTACAATAAATTCTAAAATCAAACTAAAATTGCTAAATTATCTTTCAAAAGATACTTTCACTAAATCCAAGCAATTTCTCAAGTTTTTCCTCAAATTTTCACCATGAATAGTGATTTTAAGATTTTCCATAATGTAGTCAAAATACATGGTGAAAATCAAAAATTTTACTTAGGAGCAGTGCTCTTACCTCAAGGAATCCAAATCTAACAATTTTTGTTGAGATAGGCTCTTAAATGATCCACAATATGATGCCCTAGCCTCTCTTTCACTATAGACCGAAGGTTGCCGATGCGGCGGCTTAAAAAAATGGCATTTTCGGGTTTTTAGCTGTTGGGAACCAATTTTCGCGATCTGTCTCCTAAGCACGAACTATAGGCTCTTAGCCGCGAAATATGGCGCTTAAGCTCTGGCACTTTGGCCCTTAGTCGCCAATACCTAAATTTTCATAATTAAGGTATATGCACTAAATAACTTTGTTAATCACCCTTAATTACTCTAAAATATTCATTTATCCCCACATAGATCTTCAATAATCCAAATCAAAATTTAATAACCATTGATTCCACACAAATTTCACAAAAACACAAACTTATTTTAAAACAAACATAACACTTAATACAATACTAGAATTTCCATCCACATATAGAGGTTGAAATTCTCTAAATATAAGAGACATTAATCTCAAACTGATAAGTATACATCTCTAGGATGTAACCATCACACAATCAGGCTCAGTTAATATATAAACAAAACACATAACACACCAAACATAACACAAAAGAACACTAAACAAATAAAAATAAAACATTCTTAATTCCATTCTCCATTAGGTGGAATATATCCAGGACCACTATTATTCTCATTTGA
The DNA here is from genome assembly GCA_022702705.1 of Papilionanthe hookeriana x Papilionanthe teres. Taxonomy (NCBI): domain Eukaryota; kingdom Viridiplantae; phylum Streptophyta; class Magnoliopsida; order Asparagales; family Orchidaceae; genus Papilionanthe; species Papilionanthe hookeriana x Papilionanthe teres. The sequence continues at coordinate 48,722,257 of CM040429.1, read as the reverse complement.
CCCTTATGGAATATAAATTTGATAAAACGGACGATAATTGTTCATTGTTACATCATCTTCTTCTTTCCATTTGTTCTTCACAAACATCGCCTTATCTACTTCTTCCACGTACCTTGAATGATTGAATTGCATCTTGAGTTGCCATCTCATGTGTTCCAAATGTAAGTTAGTATCATTGATCTTTGCTTCCATTGACGTCACTCGGGCTTCAATTTTTGCAATCATTTCTGCAATACCCTGAATACTAACAGCGAGATAACCATTAAATAACAATTTAGCACTATCATTAATGAAGTTACTTTTGTCAGAATCTTGCTTCTTCTTCATCTCATTCTCCCAGGAAGACTTGATGCACTCAAAATTCTCTTCTTAAGACTTCAAAAATGAAAATAGGACTTGGGGCAAGTGTTTCTTTTGAATCAGATCCTTTTTATAGACTTGGGAAGGGTTAAATCTGTCCCAAGACTTGGGAAGGGTTAAATCTGTCCCAAGACGTTTAGAAACATCAAAATAACTCCCAAAATTTCTCCCCCACGATCTAGGCTTTTAAATCCACATTTTTCACATTTTTATAACTCCGGCGCCTAAGCGCCAACTAGTCGGCGCTTACCTGCTAGTGCACAATTTAACACAGGTCTGGTAAGTATCCAAATTTTCATTCTGACTTCTCTAAATCATCAATTAAGGTTAAATAAACTCTACGTAAGTTTAAAAACTCCAAATTACTATCACTAAAACATAAAAACAAACCTAACAAAGCAAACACAACACACTAAACAAACATAAAGCAAAGCCCACTGATAAATATGGGTTGCCTCCCACATAGCGCTTGTTTTAAAGTCTTCAGCCTGACATACCCAGACTCATTCTGAGTAACCCAACATCAAATTCTCATCAGATTTAGATTTATTGACTGAAAAATATGGTTTAAGACTATGTCCCTTAACTTTAAATATTTTTCCAGTCTTAGGATCTTGAATATCTACAACTGCAAAGGAATAAAATTTTATCACAATAAATGGACCCATCCACCTGGACTTAAGTTTTCAAGAAAATATTCTTAATCTAGCATTATATAGCAAAAACTTGTTGTCCTGATACAAGATTTTTGGTAAGAATCTTCCGATCATGCCCATAACTTTATCTTTTCCTTATAAATCTTAGCATTTTCATAAGATTCATTCCTTATTTCTTCAAACTCATTCAATTGCAATAATATCTTTTTAGCGGCATCTTTCAAATTATAATTGAACTCTTTAATAGCCCAATATGTTTTATTCTCAAGTTCAAAAGGTAAATGACAAGCTTTTTCAAAAATTAGCCTATATGGGGACATTCCTATAGATGTTCTCTAAGTAGTCCTATAGGCCCACAAAGCATAATCCAGTTTAATTGACCAATCCTTTCTATTTTGATTAACACTTTTTTCTAATATTCTTTTAATTTCACGATTGGATAATTCGACCAAACCACTTGTCTGCGGATGATAAGCAGTAGCAATGCGATGATTAATATGATATTTCCTTGCTAACTTCCCAATAATCGCATTTCTAAAATGACTTCCACCATCAGTTATGATTACTCTTGGTATTCCAAATCTGCAAAATATATTCTTTTCTAAAGACTTTGCAACACTCTGACCATCACATCAAGGTAAAGCAAAAGCTTCAATTCATTTGGAAATATAGTCTACTGCTATCAAAATATAAACATTTCTGAAAGATGGTGTAAATGGTCCCATAAAATCTAGTCCCCAAACATCAAATATTTCAACTTCCAACATATAATTGAGGGACATCTCATTTCTTCTAAAAATATTGCCTACACGCTGACATCTATCACAATTTTTAATATAAACATTCACATCCTTAAAAATTGTAGGCCAATAAAATCCTAATTGTAATATTTTATATGTAGTTTTATCACTTCTAAAATGTTCCCCATAATCAGAATCATGACATTTTTGAATAATTTCATAATTCACTTCCAAAGGTACATATCTTCGAATTAAAAGATCCTTTCCCTGTTTTTATAAAAATGGGTCATCCCAAAAATAGGTCTTAGCATCAGAATGAAATTACTTCTTTTCATGATGTGCCAAACCATAAGGTATAATATTACTAACAATAAAGTTTACTATGTCTGCATACCACGGAACATGCCATTCTTTAACATTGAACATTTTTTCATCGTGAAAATGTTCATTAATTTCTTCAATATCACAGAGTGATTTTTCAATTTCAAGCCTGGACAAATGATCAGCAATTTGATTATCAGAACCCTTCCTATCTACTATCTCAAAATAAAAAACTTGCAAAAGAAGAATCCATCTTATCAGTCTCGGTTTTGTGTCATTTTTCTTCATTAAGTATTTAATAGCACAATGATCACTATGCACAACACATTTAGTTCCAATTAAATATGATTGAAATTTATCAAAAGCAAGTACTATAGGTAATAACTCTTTCTTAGTAGTAGTATAATTAATTTGAGCTTTATTAAGAGTTTTACTAGCATAATAAATTACTTTGGAAATTTTATCATATTTCCCACCCAAAACAGTACCAATAGCATAATCACTAGCATCACACATTAATTCAAAAGGTTTTTCCCAATTTGGTGAAATTATTACAGGGGTAGTGATTAATTTTTTTTAATGTTTCAAAAGCTTTAAGGCAATCATCATCAAAATTAAAAATTGCATCCTTTTCCAGTAAACGGTATAAAGGTTTTGTAATCTTTGAAAAGTCTTTGATGTAACGCCTGTAGAATCCAACATGTCCTAAAAAACTTCTAATTCCCTTTACATTGGTTGGGCAAGGTAAATTAGATATAACTTGAATTTTTGCAGGATCTACCTCCAAACCTATTTTTGAAATCTGATGTCCCAAAACAATTCCTCCTGCTACCATAAATTGGCATTTTTCCCAATTAAGGACCAAATTAGTTTCTTCACAGCATTTCAGAACTTTAGATAGATGTTCTAAACATGATTCAAATGAGATTCCCAACACTAAAAAGTCATCCATAAAGACTTTAATCCCTTTTTCAATCAAATCACAAAAAATAGCCATCATACATCTCTGATATGTAGCAGGGGCATTACAGAAACCAAAGGGCATTCTTCTAAAAGTAAACGTACCATAAGGACTGGTAAACATAGTTTTCTCTTGATCCTTGGGAGCAATTTAAATTTGGTGTTAACCAGTATATCCATCCAGAAAATAAAAGTATTTATGTCCAGCCAGTCTATCCAACATTTGATCTAGATAAGGGAGTGGAAAATGATCTTTCCTTGTGGCAAGGTTTAATTTTCTATAATCAATGCATATTCCCCACCCTGTAACTTTTCTTGTTGGTATCATTTCATTTTTCTCACTAACAGTCACAATGACTCCTCCTTTCTTAGGAACACAGTGAATAGGACTAACCCATGCACTATCTGAAAAAGCGTAGATAATTCCAGCATCCAACCATTTTAAAATTTCTTTCTTAACAGCGTCTTTCATGATAGGATTTAATCTCCTTTGGGGATCAGCCCGCGGTTTGCAATTATCTTCCATAAGAATTCTGTGCATACAAATTGAAAGATTGATTCCTGTAATATCAGTAATTGACCATCCAAAGGCTTTCTTGTGCTTCTTCAAAATTTCAAGCAAACTCTCTTCTTCTTTTTTAGTTAATTGAGAGAAAATTATAACAGGCAAGGTTGAGGATTCACCTAAAAAACATATTTCAGATGATCAGGAAGCATTTTAACTCAAGTTCAGGAGGTTTTTCCATTGATGGACCATAAGATTTATCTTTTTCAGTCAAATCCAACAATTCAAAACGTTCACGAACAAACTTTAAATCTTCCTCTTGAAAATCTTCGGAATCAAGTAACTCCTCTTCTTACTTATATTAAAATTCTTCTCTTTCAGCTTTCTCTTCATAAGTTGATTTGAAATGACATTCACTTAAATATTCAATAGCATCTATCCTATAACACTCATCTTCTTTACCTTTAGCAGGATATTTCATTGATTTTGAAATATTAAATGTAACAGTCTGATCATTAACCCTCATCGTTAATTACCCTTTTTGCACATCTATCATGGCTCTGCCTGTAAATAGAAAAGGTCTCCCCAAAATTATGGGTATCTCTTTATCTTCCTCCATATCTAACACAATGAAATCCATAGGCAAAATAAATTGATCCACTTTTACCAAAACATCTTCTATAACTCCTTTACGATTTGTGATCGAACGATCTGTTAATTGCAGAGTTACAATAGTTGGGTTTATTTCTCCTAGTCTCAGTCTTTTGAATATTGATAGAGGCATAAGGTTAATGCTTGCACCTAAATCACAAAAAGCTTTTCCACAAAATCTTTCTCCGATTCCACATGGAATTGTGAAACTACCAGGATCTTTAAGTTTTTCAGAATTATTTTTCTAAATTATCGCACCGCACTCCTCACTAAGTGCAACAGTCTCATTTTCTCCAGACTTCCTCTATTCATTAAGAATATCCTTCATAAATTTTGTTTAGCTTGGCATTTGTTTTAGGGCTTCAGCAAATGGAATATTAATGGTAAGCTTCTTTAATATCTCCAAAAATTTTAAAAATTGCATATCCAACTTTTGTTGATGAAGTCTCTGAGGAAATGGAGGTGGTGGTTTTTCTAAATCAACCTTAGGTGGAGAAATAGGTCTTTCGAAACCTTTTGGAGCGTCCACTTTAGGTCTTTCAATCTCTTCTTTCTCTACTTCAGTTTTTTTTTTAACTCTACCTTCCAATTCTTTTCCACTTCTCAATTGAATTGCTTTTTCTTGTTCTTTATTCTTTTCTCTTGGATTCACTTCAGTATTACTTGGAAGCATTCCCTGGGATCTATTACTTCAGGCGTTTGCAATTTGTCCAATTGATTTTCAATATTTTTGATGGTTTCTCCTTGAATTTGTAATTGATTTCCCATATGTGATACTACTTCTTCCATAGATAACTTCTTCTTTTTGTATTGTAAAGAATTATTATAATTAGAAGGATAAGTTAATCTGTTATTATTATTACCTTGGTTGTTCCAATTCCCTAATGGGTTTACCTGGTGGTTCACCCATTGTTGATTAACACCACCCTGATTGTTGTTATTCCAGTTAAAATTTGGATGATTCTTCCAACCTGGGTTGGAAAATGGGTTGTTAGGTTTGATTATAGCATTCACAGTTTCTAGTGAAGAATAAGAATCAACCATTTGGACTAATGCATTTTCTTCAATCATGAGATTTGTCTGAGAAAAATTCTTTCCAAATTGGTCTATCTTCCTTGATACAGCAGCAACTTGATTTGCTAACATTGTAAAAGCATCATTTTCATAAACACTGGCTACCTTTTTAGGATTTAACCTTTCAGAAGGCCATTAAAAATTATTAGTAGCCATTTCTTCAATTAAAGCATAAGCATCAAAAAATGGTTTACTCTACCTTTCAATTCTTTTCCACTTTTCAGTTGAACTGCTTTTACTTATTCTTCATTCTTTTCTCTTGGATTCACTTCTGTATTACATGGAAGAATTCCTTAGGATCTATTACTTAAGGCATCTGCAATTTGTTCCAATTGATTTTCAATATTTCTGATGGTTGCTCCTTGAATTTGTAATTGATTTCCCATATGTGATACTACTTCTTCCATAGACAACTTCTTCTCCTTATTTTGTAAAGCATTGTTATAACCTAAAGGATAAGTTAGTCTATTATTATTATTACCTTGGTTGTTCCAATTCCCCAATGGGTTTACCTGGGTGTTCCCTCATTGTTGATTAACTCCACCCTGATTATTGTTATTCTAATTAAAATTTGGATGATTCTTCCAACCTGGGTTATAATAATTGGAATATGGGTTGTTTGGTTTGATTATAGCATTCACAGTTTCTGGTGAAGAATAAGAATCAACCATTTGGCCTAATGAATTTTCTTCAATCATGAGATTTGGCTGAGAAAAATTCATCCCAAATTGGTCTATCTTCCTTGATACAACAACAACTTGATTTGCTAACATTGTAAAAGCATCATTCTCTTAAAAACTAGCTAACTTCTTAGAATTTAACCTTCCAGAAAGCCATTGAAAATTATTAGTAGCCATTTCTTTAATTAAAGCATAAGCATCAGAAAATGGTTTAGACATTAATGATCCATCAGAAGTAGCATCGATGATTGATCTAAGAGATCCAACTAATCCATTATAAAAAGTTTGAATTATTAACCAATCTGGTATCGCATGATATGGACATTTCCTGAGGAGATCTTTAAATCTTTCCCATGCTTCATGTATTGATTCCCCTTCAAAATAACAAAAAGATGTTATATCTTTTCTTAACTTAGCAGTCTTAGATGGTGGAAAATATTTAGCAAGGAACTTTTGTGACAGTTCACCCCAAGTTTTAATTGATCCAAGTTGTAAAGAGTGTAACCATATTTAGCTTTATCCCTTAGTGAGAAAGGAAAAAGTCTAAGTCTAATAGCATCATCCGAAACACCATCATATTTAAAAGTAGCACACAACTCTAGAAAATTAGCAAGATGCAAATTAGGATCTTCGAGTTGTTGCTCCCCAAACCGATTATTAGACACCATTTGGATAACGGCAGGTTTAAGCTCAAAAGAATTAGCAGCTACAACAGGGTTTTAAATATTACCACAAAATTCATCTACTGTGGGGTTAACATAATCTCTTAAAAGTCTTAATTCTTGATGGATGCCAGCATTTTGATTTTGATGATTTGTCATTTCTTGAATATTTTTATCTTTTTCTGTATTTTTAATTTTTTTTTATTTTTATGATAGTTCTTTCTAATTCAGAATCGTAAGGCACAAATCCTTTAGAACCTGAACTACGCATACAACAATAAAACAAAACAAAACACAACACACTAACAAAAATAAAGAAAAATAAAAATTTAAAATTTATTAATCCTCTTTAAAATGCAATTTAATTGTTTTTTCCGGCAACGACGCTAAAAACTTGATCCCCGATAAATGCAATGGCGCCAAAAGCTTGGTACCGTCCGATAAATGTGCTGATGATTTAGATATGAAACTTATGATTTTATAATATGGGATACTATGCAAGTATACGTATCACTTATCAAGTAATATAGAACTTTCTGATTAAGCCCCGAGATATCGAACCCACAGGGAAAATGTAAAGTCATTAAAGAAATCAGAAAAATTATCTTTTTAATTTTTATTATGGTTTTTGAAAGTATGTGTTGATTTTGAAAGGTTTTGAAAGTTGATTTGTCTTTTGAATTTCTGTGATAAAATGTTAAGCAAGAATTAAAATTATAATAACTAATAACACTAGATGTAAAATACTATTAACTAGAATATCTTTTTCTTTCCTTTTATGAAGTAGTAATAATTCTTAAAGTATTGTTGTGGAAGTATTTAAATTTGTTGTCACAGATAGAAGCAAATCTGTTCTTTACCTTCACTTGGTTCTATAAAGAACATAAGTTAATTTGAAATTTTTATTATTTTGAACATGGTTAGGCAGGGAAGATACCAGTCTCACACTCTAGAGTTCCCTCGATTCCCACCACCTGGGGGCTAACTTCTCAAAACAAAACTCAAAATTTCAAACCAAATTAGGGTGTTTTAGCCTCTTACTCTAAAATCCTCTAATTTTTCTCCCTTCCATAAAAATATCTTCTAATATTACATTCAATTATATGGACTACAATTCTCACCCATATAATTGCATGAGATTCTTACTAACTTTTATGAGACAATACCGCATTAGATCGTACATAATCTCAAGAAATTTTACAACTTAAATTAAAAGTTAAACAATGTTTTAAGAATCAATCTTCACAACTTCTTCCAACTTTTAAACACTTATACTTTCCACAACAATTCTTTATAAATTAATTATTTCTCCATTTAAGAAAGAAAAAGATAAAGTAAACTACTCAGAATGCATTGAGCAAATACAAAAACACATTGATTTGAAAATAAAAACAATAAGAAAAATAACAAACGAAAGCAAGTATAAATAAAAATATTAAAAGTAAACACTTATTCGAAATCCTCTCCACAAGACTAAGGAAGTTCCTCTGAAACTTTGATTCTTTGCTAAACTACTCCTCAGAGCAAGTCTCCCAACTCCGATGACTCAGAATACAGACTTCAGACTTCAATTAAAACTAAACTAAAAGAAAAAAAAAGAAGTGGGAAGATGAATACTTCACTCCGACCCTTTTCTCCTTTCTACTCTCTAATCCTACTCTTAATAAAAACTCTTAAAATGCAGTGGAAGAATAATGAAAGTACCCTTTAAAATGCAGTGAAAGAGCCTCCTAAATCGTCTCCTTCAAACGGAAGTGGAAGAGCCTCCTAAAGCCTCCTCTAATATTTCCTAAGACTCTCTTTAAAAAGTAAACCAAAAGGTGCCTTGGTGTCTCTTCAAAATGTTTCCAGATTCGATGTATCTACCAAGGAATGCACATCTTCATTCAAGCTTGCCGCCCAAAGGAAGTTATGGTAGTTACCTCCAAGAGTTGTATCCCATCCCCTTTGAATTTGGCGCCAAATACATGAAGATTTTGATTTTAAACTGTGGCGGCTAAGAGCCGGCCCAGCGGCACTTAGCCGCCAGTGCCAAAATTTTGATTTTTCATTGTTTTTGCTCCAAATTTGATCCAATTTGCCTCCTTTCATCATGACCATCCATTTTCATCATACCTGCAGGAAAAACACAAAATACCTTCCCTTAAAGTGAAATATCATTAAAAATAGGTATAAAAATGTGCATAAAATAATTATATATTTTAGGTGTATCAGGCGCCAGTGGCACCCGATAGGGGGCCTGCGACGCTCTATCCTACCAATATTTTCAGAAGTTTCTGGAAAATGGCGTCGGCGGTGCCCATTTTAATGTCGGCGGTGCCAGAACCTGTTTTCCTCCTTTTTGCTTCTTTTTGCTCCTTTTTGCTCCAAATTCGCTCCTTTTCGCTTATTTTCCCTCTAATCACCTAAAATCATCATATCTGCAAAAAATCATGAAAAATACCTTTCTTTAAAGTGTAATATCACCAAAAATGGGTAAAATTATATAGCAAAAATCATATATATTTTTGGTGCATCAATGTACATAATTATTTTCAATCAAAAACTAAATTTATTTTAAGTACTCTTAAGAACAAACAAAATATTAGGTTTTTGAAAAATGTAGTTTTTAAAATCACCTCAAACTTTAATTTTTAGTTAGGATAAAAACATTTAAGCATAAGAAATAATACTGTCGGCATATTTTTAGGTTATGTGTTGTATTTTTGAAAAGGGGTCGCCTACAGAAATTGTCGGCGAATTTTAAATTTTAAATTTAATTTAAATATATATATAATTTAGAAAGTAGTATTTGATTTTGAAAATAATTTTAAGTTTAAAAATTTTTAAGATATGAAATCAAACCGATCTCACATCCCGAATAGTTTATATAAACGAGCACCACACCACAAACCGTGTATCTATCCCGAAGAATAGACACACTTGATGATGGGGCTCGGTTAAATAGCCTCAAAGATATTGAGGGTTTATGTCGTACCGAACGACTACCTCGGAGTCCTAAGACCGGTTAAGGCTTAATTTGCACAATATGATTATGCAAATGCCTAATGAAGAGTTGAGGATTTATGTTGCACTAGGCAAACTACCTCGATGTCCTATGGTTTGGTTATTTAACTCTAAGAAATGTTTTGCTGAAGTAGACCCGAGTTTTGCTGATGACGATGGTCGTGCTGCCCACCATGCTCCGAGCTCCTTGTTGTTGCAGAGGTTTAGTATTAGCAGATGAAAATCAAGAGATGAGAAAAGTTTTTTGGTTTAGAAATCTTAAAGTCCAAATATTTTTAATATTTTAATTAAAACAAATCTTAAAGTTGTTTAAACAGAACCGATTAAGATCCCACGGTTCCGTCATCCCGGCATCGTTATTTTCATCAAATTCACTTAGTCCAGATGAATTTGCTAAACTCAACTAAATGAGTTCCACACTTTCATTTAGACCGTGGGAAATCGCATAAGCAACACGTGGGTTACATCATCTGAGGTATTCCAGATCATTCAACGAGACGTTTTAATTTAGTTGCAATTGTAGTTTTGTTGTTATGTTTGTGATTAAATTTTGAGTTGTTTTATATTTTGGAATGTTGTGGCGGTAAATTTTATCTTGTGGTGACTTTTAATTTAGTTTTGGGTTTCAGTTTTGTGACTATCCTAAAGGTTTCAGTTTTCATGCAATAATCTTTTTAACATGTAAGAAAAAGTAAAGTGTAGTGCACGTAAGTAAATTGCAATAAAGTAAATTGCAATAAAATAAAAGCGTACCTGGAGGGTCTTCTCGTCATTCCAAGCTAGACATAAATTACACGTTAAGGCATTTAAATTTTTATAACAAGTACCTAGGTAAAGCTAAGGGAAGGTTTTGGTTGTCTACCAAAGTCCTAATCCTATAACTAGTCATCTCCTATGAGGTCTAGGTTCTTGTGTTTTGTTTATGGATGATTTTCTTCATCAAAGAACAATTAAATTCAATTGTTCTTCTAAAACAACCCGTCATATTGAGAAAGTGCTTAGGACGAGTCCTAAACATCTTTTCAATATTTCTGAGATTATTTTGAGTCCAAGTAAATTTAGTTGCATAGATGAATTAATCATCCAGAAGTTTTAGTTAAGCTTTCCTTCTTGCTCTGTGAACTTGGGACATTTGATTATCCCATGAATGAAGTGACATCTCACTTAATGCTCCGTTTAAGAGTTATAATAATTAAAGCCTTTAGGGGCAAGTTGGTTTGTTGAGGTTTTTAATCATTCTTAATTTGAAATTTGAGTTAATGGTTTAAAATGATTTAGTTTAATTATGAGGTTTTAATAAACTTTTAAGTTTGGAATAGTGTTCAAATTATTTTTTGTTTAAATATTTATACTTTAAATGATCTTAATATTTTAAATTTATTTTACTTTTATTATTGAGTGATATTAATTTAATATAATTTAAATTTAATATAATTGAAGTTAACTTAATTTCATTTAATTTAATTTCAATATTTTAAATATAATTTAATTTAATTGTTGAAATGTTAATTTAATTTAATTTAATTTTAATTTTAATTTAACTTTTACTTAATTTAATTTAATTGTTAAACCACTTAATATTTTGAGCTTTCCTTTAATTTAAGGGTTGTTATTATTTTTAATTATCTTAATTAAGAGTTAATTATTATTGAAGTGATTTATTTAGAGATTTTTTTATTAAAGAATTAATATCCTCTCAAGTTATATCCCTATTTTTAATAGTTCAAATTTTCATTAATCTTCCAAAATTTAAATTGTTTAAATAATTAAAGTTTCTTTTTTAATTTATTAAAAGTGATTAATGGGTTCCTACCCTTTAAATTTCCTAAAGTTTCAATCATCCAAGAAAGATAAAATCAAATATTTTACCCTCCATTTTAATTAAACCTAAAATTTTAATAAAGGGGTTTAAATTCTTTAATTACCTTTATGCCCTTTTAGGCTTATTAATTTCATAACTCACTAAATTGAGTTTAAATGAACTTAAAATTTTTATGTCACTCCACTCATATGTCAATTAAAATATTAGAGGAGAAAATGTGATTTTTCTGCATTTAATTTATTTATATAATTTTTTTTAGTGAATAATAGGGATTTTTAATGGAAATTCAACAACATGACCAAGGAAAGGTTTCTGTCATTAAGAAAATTTTGAGATGTTGCTCATGACTAGAGGACCACTTGGACCAATTTTAGTGATTTTTAAAATTACATTTTATTTATTATAATTATTTTGAGTTTTAGAGTGTTAATTAATTATAAAATAAAATTAAAGTTGAAAAAATTATTTTATATTTTTCATAAATCTCTCTGACCTCAAGGAATTTAGAGAAACAAATTTTACAATTTTCTGATATTTCTTTGATTTATTGGAATTAATATAGTGAAAGGTTAGAAAATACATTTTTTAATATTAAAAATTGTTTCAAGCATTTAAAATTCAATATCTTAAAACAAACACTTGGGAAAAATATTTGGTTTGTTTCTAAGTGATTAGGAGTCAAAATGTGACATTCTTATGATTTTTAATATTTTTTAGATTTTTATTATTTTTTAATTATTAAAATTTTAAAAAAACATTAAAAATGAAAAATTTTAGAAAATCCCAATTTTTATTTTTATTAGACTCCTCTGATATTAGAGAGCCCACAAAACCAATTTGGAGAATTTTTGAAATGTATTTTTGAAGTTATGAATTTTTTAAGTTTAATTTTGATCATGTGGCTTAATTAATGCATTTAGTGGGGTTAAATATTTCCAATTGACTTCAAATTTTTATGTGAGGTTCCACTGATCCCAAAGATCAGTGGAGAATTTTTTTCAAGTAATTTTAATGTGTGGTTAACCTTAATTAATTAATGTTCAGTTTTGAGTAATTAGGTCAATTAATATTATTCTTAATGAACTAACCCAAGATATAATTATCCTAGGGTCCTCTAGTCCTAAAAAACTTCCTCAAATTTTTCTGGAATTTATTGAACAACATGTTAATTATTAGAATTAAAATACCAAAAATAGTTATCTAAACTTGAAAAATACATAACTTTCCATAGAGGTGGTCTCTGACCATGAAAAATTCAGGGAATGTTTCCAAGATCAGAGGCTTCAAAATCCCTATGGTCTCATACCGTGGTGAATTGTCTATGCAAATGAAGAATCAAAATACTGAAATAAGTAAATAATTAATTAAAAATAAAATACTCATCAAAATAACTTGATTTCTTTTCCACATTACTCCCTTCTGTTCACTGAGCAAGAGGGCATTTTTAGTTTATTTTACGATTTTTCTACACAAAGATATGGTTTTTCTAATTTCTAGGTATTTAAATAAATCAAAAAAATCCATATTTTTTTACTTATCCACGCGGCGCCGCGTCAACCTCAGCAGCTCCGAAAGCCCACGCGTCACGCTCCCATTCGACGTCGCCATCTGACTCAGCGCTCTAGGGGCCCACGGTTCATGTAACATTCTCTGGTCCGGCGCAGTCTGGACCGTTCACTCAACACATGCTTGATCGGAGGCGCCTAGTCATCGTCTACGACTGGTGTACACACGTGACAGTCCACACTAAAACCCTAAGAACTCTCTCATTTCTCAATAGATTTTCGTGTTTTTATGCTCTATGGATTCATCTTGAAGAGATGAACACATCCATATGGTTTACATGCTATGAAATTAAGTAAAACAAAATGGAGAATCACTGGAAGCTCGAGAGGAAGGAATGATCCATACCTTTGCTATGAGAAGTGTAGCTTCAATCAGAGAGTTGTATCACCTTCGATTGCACCCAAGGAAGCTCCAGATGAAGTCTCTGGCTCTGGAGAATTATCTAGGTATGAAAGTGTCCACAGCTGATTTCAAAGCTTAGAGGCTGGAGCAAATGGGTGGCCTGGAGAGGGGGCTTTCACTGGGGATCTCCTTCTCTTGGTCCTGTGCAGCTGTGGCTGAGTTTAATTTAGATTTGGTGGAGGTTTTAGAGATGTCCTGGTTCTGGGCTTAGAATTGAGCTCCAAAATTGAGCTCAATCGATGGGGTTTAGGGTGGGAGAGCAGTGGGGATCAATTGCTCTAGGTTAGGAGAAGGTCCTGGACCAATGCTGGTAGAGTTTTATTTAGGTCTGGTTCATCACCTTCTTTGGCAAAGAGGGTGGTGGGTTTAAATAGACATGGCTGGAGGGCCTCCCAGGGGGGTTTGATGCTTGGGATCAGCTGCTCTATGCAAGAAAAGAACAGTCATGGTGTTCAATTGGACTGGGACAACTTAGCAAGGAAGAATTGAAAATATTGGCTCACATGGAGCTCTAGGCCATGGCATTTTTCGGCGACCCAGACGGCTGGCTGGCAGGGTTAGGTCACCATCTGGCTCAGTGGGGTCAGGGGTGGAAGTTGGTAAGTTCAATTGGCTGTTGCCATGTGTTAAGAGCTTTGATTTAAGTGGAATGGGGGAGAGTGTATTTTGGGCTCATTTTGGTCCAAGGCATGGTTTAGGCTAGGTGCACCTCCCCAAGGCTTGACTTTGGGCTGGGAGGAATCATTTGAGTCAGCCAAGAGAGAGTGGTGAGGTCTCTTTCCATGGTGAGGTGGCTAAGCTTGGTTTAGAGTGTGACATGAATGAGGTTAAAAAGCTTAATGAAGGATTAAGAAAGAGGCCCCCTCCATTTGCCATAAATGACATGTTGAGGTGTAAAGTGACTCCTATGGCTTGCATATGGCTTATGCATGGATCCATGGCTTCATTTGGCTTGAGAAAAGATTTGGTCAATTTCATGAAAAAGGATTTTATGAATTTTGGCATTTTGGTGGAAATTTTGATGAACCTTGATATGGAATGGTTTAATGATGATTTTGAAACTTAGGGGTGATATCAATTAAAGGTATGATGAGAAGAAATTGCCATGTGGGCTTTAGAGCCAATTTTGGGCTTTTGGATTTAGTGAGAATAGGCTTTTAGAATGGTTTAAGAAAGTGGGCTTTTAGATTTTAAAATGGACTTTTGGATGAATGTTTTGTGAAGGACCATGCCAAATAAATGTTGGGTTTAGTTTAGGGATGTGTCATGAATATTTTAGAAAAGATTTGGTGTCATTTAGAGTGGAATTGGATTCAATTTGGGCTTTTTGGTAATGGGGCAAAAGTGGGTCAAATTGGGCTAACTTGTGCCAAGGTTAGGTTTAGGTTGGATTTGATGTAAAATTAATGTTGAGAAATGTTCATGAGAGTGTCACAAAGAGTTTTCAACTTTGGTTTGGCTTTAATTTTGGGAGTAGGGCCCATTTTGGTTAGGTTTGGGTTTAGGCCAAAAATGGGGATTTTGGCTTTGGGTTAGGCTTTTGTGGAGTTTAGGTTCTCATTTGGGGCAAATCTTGTTATTTTTTTGTTTGTGGGGATATTAGAAAGGTTTAGGAAAAGATTTGGGGTTAATTGGAGTTGAATTGGGTTGGTTTGGGATAGGTTTAGATCATGGGCCAAAGTTGGGATTTAAGCTTCAAATTGAAATTGAATCCAAATGTCAATCAAATTGGGCATGGATTTGGTCTAAATTGACATTGGGGATATTTAATTGAAGTTTAGAATTGAATTGGACCAAAATTGAGGTCAATTGGGTTGGTTTAGTCGGACATTGGGTCCACTTGGGTTAAGATTGGGTCAAATTGGGGGTTTTGGTAAAAGTGGGTTAAATTGACTAAATTCACTTATGGTGTAGTTGAAAAAAATGCAATTGGGAATATTTGGGATTTTTTGGAATTTTATGGGAATTTTTGGAATTTATGAAATTTTTTGGTTAAAAGGGTATTTTGGGTATTTGGAGGGTATTGGGGGGTATTTTTGGAATTTTTGGTATAGTTGTCTAAGGGTGATCAATTTGAGTGGGGGGAAATGTTTAGGATTGGTTTTGAGGAATTTTGGGTAATTTAGGCAATTTTGGGTAATTTTGGGTATCTTCAAGGGTATTTAGTAAGTTTAGCGGGTGTAGGGCCCCGGGGGTCAAAAATTGAAATTTTGGAAAAATGAAGATTGATTAAGTTTGAGTAAAATAGAATCACTTTGGTTGAGCCATGAAGCCATATCAAGCCCATAAGAGCCATGAGAGGACTCATTTTACGCATTCACTATGTTGTTCCTAACCCTCTTAGCCAAGGCCCTAGGGGTTAAGGTCCATCCATATGAATTACCTACATGAGTCAGGAAGTCAAGCTAGGTATGAATGGTTTTAGGATTTGGAATGTGTGTGAAAGTCTAATGTGTGTGCAAGTCAACCCTCACCAGACCAGGCCACCCAGGGTAGTTCTAAGGCCAAAGAGTTTTATAGGGAACTCATCTTTTAGACCTCCACATTTGATTTTAACCCTCCAATAGACTTGGAGGTTTACAATCAAACTTATGTGGTTTACAGGGAGTTAAGAGGTGTTTGAATTTCTAAGTGGTGGGTTCCATTTCTAGTCCTCTAAGATAGTCAAAGGGAAACCCTAAGGCTAGATCCTAAGTACTAAGGAGAGAGAAGAGAAGAGACCTCATAAGTACTAAGGAGAGAGAAGAGAATAGACCTCATCAAAAATGAGGTCAACAAATGGACCCCCAATAGGTGTGGTGTGCTAACCAAGCACACCGCGCGTATTGGTGTTGACCGAAGAGACCAACAAAACCAACACAGACGTCTAAGTGACACACTTAGAACGGAATAGAAATAAATTTCCGCTGGGGAGTATTGAGTATATCTCCAAGACTGGAGATCCCTGAACTCTCGCCAGGGAAAAGAGAAGGAGGTGAATTCCAGATCATAAGATCTGGAGAAATTTGATTTAGATTTCATTTCATTTTCTATTCCGAGTTTTTCTTTTTTTTCATTTATGAGTTTAGATTTCGATTTGCTCTAAGTTTCAATTTCGATTGAGGTTTAATTTAGAATCAATTCAAGGAAATCTGGATTTGAAATGAGAATTAGAACCTAGGTTCCAACCTCAGGATTGCGAAGAGAACTGGAATTTAGGTACCAGCCTCGGAGTGAGAATTGGAGTTTAAGTATCGATTGAAAAGGATGAGAGTCAGAATTTAGGTACTGATCTCGAAAGTTTAAAGAAAACTAGAATCGGGTTCCAACCTTGAAGGTCTAAAGAAAACTGGAATCTGGTTCCAGTCTCAATGGTTTAATGAGAATTGGAAACTGGTTCCAATCCCGAAGATTTAATGAGAATTGGAAACTAGTTCCAATCTCGAAGATTTTATGAGAAATGAAAACTGGTTCCAATCTCGAGGATTTAATGAGAATTGGAAACTGGTTCAATCTCGAAGATTTAATGAGAAATGAAAACTTGTTCCAATCTCGAAGATTTAATGAGAATTGGAAACAGGCTCCAATCTCAAGGATTTAATGAGAATTGAAAACTTGTTCCAATCTCGAGGATTTAATGAGAATTGGAAACTGGTTCCAATCTCGAGGACTTAATGAGAATTGGAAACTGGTTCCAATCTCGAGGATTTAATGAGAATTGAAAGCTAGTTCCAATCTCGAAGATTTATCTGTATGAAGAGGGACCCAATCCCATGCCATCAGAACGAAATCGAACAAAGTTCATGGCTCCGTGTCAATAGAACTAGTCGAACCTCTAACACGCAGAGAAAAGATTTAAAAAGAACTGGTAAGTGAACCAAGTTGAAAAGACTCGACCCGGTGACAAGTCGAGGAAAAGATTTGAATTTCAGAAGAGTTTCAAACAGATTTCGTTTTGAAGAATAATTGAAAGATTCAAATCAAAGAATTCAGATTGAAGAATTCAGATCGAAGAATTTAGATGAAAGGATTCAAATTGAAGGATTTAGATCGAAGGATTCAAATTGAAGGATTTAGATCGAAGGAATCAAGTTGAAGAATTTAAATCGAAGGATTCAAATTTAAGGATTTAGATCAAAGGATTCAAATTTATTTCATTCGTTTTGGTGATTCAATTTCAAAAATATTTAGAATTCGTATCAGTTTAGAATTCATTTTGACATTTAGATTCTTAAAAAAATGTTCTCATTTATCTTCATTTTCCCTTTGTTCTTTACTCGAAGTTCTTTTAATTTAATGGAATTTTCCAGTCAATTTGCACAAAAAGAGGTGAAGGAAAAACATGACATGGTCACTTTCATTCCAATCTTGTTGAAAATACATCATACATCTTGATCCAAAACTAGATGGTATTTTCTTTGAGAATTTAATATCTCATACAATCCAAATAAATCCAAAATAGATTGCGTAAGATTCTTCATGTTTCTTCTAAAAGCAACTGTCAAAATTCATGTCTGAATAGTGAGATACATGGACAATAACATCACCTTCCAAGTCATCCTTGGCAGAAATGCCGTATGGATGTGCATTGGAGGTGTGCTATCTCCCATGTAACTCACAACTCGTAAGGCCAGAGATTCTCTAACTCTGGATCTGGCTGGAAGTGCAAAGGCATTTTTCTATCGTCCATCCTCCTGAAAGTAATAAAGATCCGCTCAACAGACACCCTTGGAATGCAAAGCTTTGCGATGTCTGCTCCATTCCCTTCTAATACCATGACGGAACCTACCGGTAGTGGTATCTCCTCCGGCCCTCAAAACTCACCGGAGCTTGTTATTCGGAGGTCAGATCCGAACATGATATTGCATTGGTTGACAAAAGACACTATGCAGAAGGGTCTAACGAAATCATGAGGATCTATGTGTGGAGGTATGCAGTCACCCTCCTTGTAGATGTTAATGATGTAGCTGTTGTGTATGCAATCTGCAGACAATACCCTCCATGTTATCATCCTCTTTACCATTCTTTTAATAACATTCGACATTGAATCCACCTCACTACGACGGTGTATCCCTGGTTGATTTCCCTTCCTATCTACTGCGAAGTTGTAGCAACATCCACACTGGATCGTAACTTTTCCTTTCCCTGGCATCCATCTCCCGGGTTCTGAATAAGTCTTTTCCGTCAGATGACCAGCTCGGCCCATTTTCTGGAGTTCCAGTATGCAGTCTACAATTTGTTGTTGTTTGTAATCTAAGAACACATCTGTATGCAGCTCGAGGCCTTCTAAGATATTGATCCTCTTGCCTCCAGTTCTCTAAAAATATTCAAAAGTTCTTTTTTAGAGATTCTGCATTCTTTCCAACTCATATTTTGGAATTATCTGCAACCAGCAAGGTCTAGTAAAGTACTGGGTAATGTATGGTTCCACCCCGACACGCTCTCCTGCATGTCTTGGCTCCTCGGGGATAGTCTCTGTCGGGATATCCTCTGGGGTTGCTTTCCCAACAAGACACTTCAGAACTGGTGCATCTGTCTGGCGTCGTGGTACTATCTCCGTTTCTATTTTCCTCAGGATTTCTTTCATCCTTTCTGTTGTACCTGAAATTGAGTTCCTCCTTTCTGGTTCCTGACGAACCAATCTATTCGAAGCATTTGTACTAACGGTAGCGACTATATCTTCACACTGATCTGCTGCCAGCTTAGTCAGCATCTTGCGAATGTGATGGTTCTTGTTTCTTCGTTGAGTAGGAGTGAGAGTGGCTCTCCTCACTTCTTGAATTTTTGTGGGCACGGCACTGACAAGCCTGCCCTCTGTTGTAGCAACAACGGACTTAACTTTATTATCTTCTCCTGTTGCATGAGAGGCGTTTGCTTTTCTCTTTTTGTTGGTAGATGGTTGATTTGAACCACCCAATTTCATCACTGTATGGCTATGGAGTTCTTTCCAATCGATCAGGGTCCAATCATTTTCTTCATATTGTATCCCAGCTGGTGTGAAGTCAGAGTCAATCGCAATCACGGCTCCATCCCTCACCCTCTTTTCATCAAGTGATAGACTCACGCCATTCTTAAAGTTCAGAACCAACCGCCCGTTCGACATTTCCCTGCGAAAAACAAGGAAAGGATCAGGGCTGTACTAAGAATAAGAATAGTAGAAAAATATGTTTATTAATGACGAGCTTTTATTCGTTTATTTTAAATTTAAATAGGAGTAGGAAATGATCAAGAGAGATCAAGGGTGAGTCTCTATTTAAAAGGAAGGATAAAGATTTCATTATCATACTTTCAAATGTTTTCTTTTTAACATTTTTTCTTTTTAATGATTTTTTTAATCATCAATTTTTTTATTTATATTTTTGTGTTCGGACCCAGTCATAAGTAATTACTGTGCCCGTGCTTCTAGGAATGAGGATTCATCCTTCGAAACATCAGGTCGTGTAGTACATCTTTAGATATCGTCTATTAATTGGAAGTATAGGTCGTTCTCCACGGCAATTTACAAGCTGGTAGGAACCTCCTGAGTAAACTGTCTCGACCACAAATGGCCCTTCCCAAGTCGGTTCAAATTTACCACCTATCTTGCGATGTGCGAGAATAGGTCTTCTGAGAACTAGAACCAAGTCACCGACCTTGAATGTCCTTGGACGGACCAATTTATCATGGGCCTGGATCATCTTGGCTTGATACAGTTCTAGATTCTGCTGCGCTGAAAGTCGTTTCCCTTCCAAGCTTTCTAACTTTTCTAGTTGTAGTTTAGCATTCTTTTCTATAGTAATTTTATTTGCAATTGCAATTCTGTGAGAAGGAAGCTGAACCTCTAAGGGTAGAACAACCTCTGACCCGTACACTAAGGCGTAAGGCGTAGACTGGGTGGGCATTCTGAAAGTCGTCCTGTAGGCCCATAAGTCTTCTAATAACTTCTCGCTCCAATTTCACCTGTGGTCGTCCAATGTTTTCTTTAGGATTTGGACGAGAGTTTTATTAAAAGCCTCGGCCAAGCCGTTCACTCTTGGGTAATAGATTGTTGAATAGCGCCAGTCGATCCCGTGTCTTCTGACAAAATTGTTGATCTTTGTACTCTTGAATGCAAACCAGTTATCTGAGATAATTCTACTCGGTACCCCAAAACGGTAGACGACTTGATTCTTGAAGAATTGCAGTACATGAATAGCTTTCACTCCTCTGAGCGATATAGCTTCTGCCCACTTAGAAAAGTAATCTGTAGCTACAAGAATGAAGCGATGTCCTCTTGAAGAAGGAGGTTCTATCAGACCCACAATATCTGTGCCCAACATTCAAACGGCCACGACACGATTGTCGGATGTAGCACATTTGGAGGTTGATGTAGAACCACTCCATGCACTTGGCACTTGTGACAAATTTTGGCGACCTTCATGCAGTCGGTCATTATTGAGGGCCAGTAGTACCCTTGTCTTTTAATCTTCATTTCATTTTCGGACCCGACTGATGAGCGCCCCAAAGTCCTGAGTGTACTTCATTGACAATTTCACGAGCCTCAGACCCGCTTAGGCATCTTAGCCACATCTGATCAAAAGACCTTCTGTATAATATATTGTTTATCAATGCGTAAGACAGAGTTTTTTTCTTGATTTGATGGGCTATCGACTTATCGTCTGGTATGTTTCATGTTTGCAAGTAGTCTATCAGTGGCTGCCGCTAATCTTCTGTATTTTTTGTCACTACTGCAATTGTTTCTTCTGCTTTTTCTGATTTGTGTATTGTATCCATGTCGAGCTGTGATAGGGCTTGTCGTCCTTGAACTGACATTTCAACTGACTCACTCTGCAAGCAAGCAAATTCCTTTGTAAGGCGGGCTAACGCATCTGCGAGAGCGTTTTCTCGTCTGGGAATCTTGTATATCGTTACATTTGGAATTTGCTCTAATAGTTTCATGGCATACTGAAAGTACTGCTCGTGTCTTGGCTTTAGAATTATGT
Source organism: Papilionanthe hookeriana x Papilionanthe teres (assembly GCA_022702705.1). Taxonomy (NCBI): domain Eukaryota; kingdom Viridiplantae; phylum Streptophyta; class Magnoliopsida; order Asparagales; family Orchidaceae; genus Papilionanthe; species Papilionanthe hookeriana x Papilionanthe teres. Next base: position 48,700,912 of record CM040429.1, on the reverse strand, counting down.
ACTATTCGGCGACTTGTTGAATGATCAACTGAGAATCCCCGTAGATGTTGATATCTGTTATCCTCATCTGAATGGTTAATTCTAATTTGGTTATGAGGGCTTCGTATTCGGCTTCATTGTTTGTACACGGTTCTGTTAAGTGGTAGGAATACCTTAACATCCTCCGCTCTGGTGTTATAAATATTAGTCTGATTCCTGCCTTACTAAGCACTATCGTTTGCGATTCTTTATCTTTCTGCGCTAAGGATGCTCCGTCGAAGTACAGTTCCCAACGCTGATCATCGAGGTCTTCTAGTCTCATTATCTGCTGGTCTGGCAAATCGTCATTAAGAGGCGATTTTGCCGGTAAAGGGTGTACTGCGAGGAAGTCAGCTAGGACTTGTCTCTTTATGGCACGAAGAGGAACGAAAGTTATATCAAATTGCAATAGTATCATTGACCACCTAGCAATTCTGATAGAAAGCATCAGTCGGGTCATCAAATATTACAGCGGATTAAACTTCAAAATAAGGTTGACCTTATGAGAAAGCATGTAATGCCTAAGCTTTTGAGCGGCGAAGATCAGGGCCAAACAGTGCTTCTCAATAGGATGACACTTTACTTCCATAGGAATTTGACGATGGCTTAAGTAGTAGAGAGCTTTTTCTTTTCCCCCATCATTGACCAGGGGTAACAGGGCTCCGAGAGAGTCGTCTAAAGCTGCAGTATAAAATATCAACGGTCTACCCGAGACTGGGGCTGCTAAGACAGGAGGTGTCTTTAAATACTGTTTAATGTCATCGAAGGCATTTTGACATTTGGAGTCCTAAGTAAACTTGGCATCCTTCTTAACTAAAGCAGAAAAAGGGTGACACCTTCCAGACAAATTCGAGATAAAGCGTCGAAGATATGCCAATTTTCCTTGAAAGGATCGTAATTGTTTCAAGGATTTGGGAGGTGGCATTTTTAAGATAGCTTTAATCTTCTCCGGATCGATTTCAATTCCACGATGTCGAACAGCAAATCCTAAGAATTTCCCAGAGGTCACGCCGAAGGCGCATTTCAAGGGATTTATCTTAAGGTTATATTGTCTTAACCGCTCGAAAATAATTCTCAAATCATACTGTACGGCTTATTTTTAGGTTGTGTTGTATTTTGAAAAGGAGTCGCCTACAGAAATTGTCGGAGAATTTTTAATTTAATTTAAATAAATAATTTGAAAAGTAGTATTTTATTTTAAAAATAATTTTAAATTAGAAAAATTTTAAGATATAAAATCAGACTGATCTCACATCCCGAATAGTTTATATAAACGAGCACCGCATCACAAACTGTGTATCTATCTCGAAGAATAGACACACTGTTTGGTGATGGGGCTCGATTAAATAAACTAGAAGATTTGTGACATCCGTTTGGTCCGCGAACCAATTTTATAAGCCGACAAATTCCCTCGCTTAATATTAAAGCATTAAACAGGGTTTATATTACTCGGGTTCTTTAAAATTCCCTATAAGGGCAAGCCCCTATAGTTAATTACATCTTAAGTGACGGGAATCACCTAAGAAAACTCTCGATAATAATCAATAATTCTGCTCTCAAGAATTTCAAAGTTTAAGTTTTCAAGGGATTGAATTTTGGAATTTCAATAGGGAATGGATCAAATTTGGAAGATTTTATTTTGGGAATTCAAAGGAAGAAAGGTAGGAGAAATTACAGATTCGAAGCGAACTTCGGTAATTTCCCGACTATCCTATTGTTTGGATTGAATTTAGGAAAGTCCTAATATTTATTTAATGTTTTGATCTTGCCAATTTTAATTAATTAGGATTTATATTCGTATGACATGATCATACAAATAGCCTCGAAGATATGAGGGTTTATGTCGTACTAAACGACTACCTCAGAGTCCTAAGACCGGTTAGGGCTTAATTTACATGACATGATCATGCAAATGCCTAACAAAAGGTTGAGGATTTATGTTGCACTAGGCAAACTACCTCGAAGTCCTATGGCTTGGTTATTTAATTCTAAGAATGGTTTTGCTGATGTAGATTCAAGTTTTGCTGATGACGATGGCCGTGCTGCCCACCGTGCTCCAAGCTCCTTGTTGTTGCAGAGGGTTTAGTTATAGAAGTCATGAATCAGGAGATGAGAGAAGTGTTCTGGTTTAGAATAGTCTTAATTTCCAAGTATTTTTTATGTTTTATTTAAAACAAATCTTAAAGTTGATTATAACAACACCGGTTAAGATCCTACGGTTCCATCCTTCCGGCATCGTTATTTTTATCGGATTCACTTAGTCCAGATGAATTTGCTAAACTCAACTGAATGATTTCCACACTTTCATTTGGACCGTGGGAAATCCCGTTAGCAACACGTAGGTTACATCATCCGAGGTATTCCCGATCATCCAACAAGACGTTTTAATTTAGTTGTAGTTGTAGTTTTGTTGTTATGTTTGTGATTAAATTTTGAGTTGTTTTATATTTTGAGATGTTGTGGCGGTGAATTTTATCTTGCAATGACTTTTAATTTAGTTTTAGTTTCAGTTTTAGGGACTATCCTAAAGGTGTGGGTTTTCATGCAACAGTTATTTATCATGCAAGAAGATAAGTGCGATGCAATTAAATAAATTGCAATAAGGTAAATTGCAATAAAATAAAAGCGTACCTGGAGGGTCATCCCGTCATCCCAAGCTGCACTTAAAACACAATTAGGATATTTAAGCAAGTTCCTAGGTAAAGCTAAGGGAAGGGTTATGGTTTTTTACCAAATTCCTAATCCTATAGCTAGTCATTCCATATGACGTCTAGGTTCTTGTGTTTTGGTTTGAGGACGATTTTCTTCATCAAAGAACAATTAAGTTCAATTGTTCTTATAAATATCCTATCATATTGAGGAAGTGCTTAAGAAGAATCTTAAACATCTTTTCAATACTAATAGGATTGTTTTAAGTCCAAATGGATTTAATCAATCAGGTGAAGTAATCGTCCGAGGTTTAGTTATGTTTTGTTGTTATCTTACTCAGTGAACTAGGACATTTGAATATCCTATAAGTGAAGTAACATTTCATTTAACGTTCTATTTAGGAGTTATGACAAATAAAAGTTCTCGAGGGTAAATTGGTGTTTAAATGGTTTGTGATTTAATTTAATTTCAGTTATTGGATTTAAATTTGGAATAGTGTTCAAGTTGCTTTATTTTTATTTTTTGAATTTCTTTATGTCTTAGGTGATGTTATTTTTTAATTCAATTTAATTTAACTTTAATTTAATTTGATTTGGTTTAGCTTCAATTTTAATTTAATTTATTTAATTTAAATTAATTTTAATTTTAACTTGATTTTATTATTATTATTATTATTTTTTAATTTAATTTAATTTAATTTAATTTAATATGATTTAATTTAATTTAATTTAATTTAGTTTAATTTAATTATTATTTTTTTATTTAATTTTATTTAATTAATTTAATTTAATTTTAATTAAATTTAATTAAATTTAATTTAATTTGTTCAATTTAATTTAATTTAATTCATTTGATTTAATTTAATTTAAATTAATTTAATTTCTTTGATTTAATTTAATTTAATCTTTAATTCAATTTTAATTTAATTTTAATGATTAAGTCCTTTAACATTTTGAAACTTAAATTTGAATTATCATTTTAATTAGGAATTAAATATTATTGAGATGATTAATTTAGGGATCCTTAGATCAAAGAATAAATTTCTTCCTAATAATAATATCCCTATTTAATAATTCCAACTTTATTATTCTTCCAAATTTAATTAATTATTTAATTAAGGTTTATTTCATTTATTTTTAAATTGTTTAATAGGTTTCTACCCTTTAATTATTTAAATTTCAGTCATCCAAATCAGATTAAGATCAAATATTTTTACTTGTTAATTTTATTAAACCTAAAGTTTTAATTAAGGGTTAAAATTTTAATTACCAATTTGCCCTTCAAGCTTGATAATTTCATAACTCACTAAATTGAGCTTAAATGAACTTGAAATTTTTATGTGACTTCACTCATATGCCAATAAAGACATGAGAGGAGAAAATTTGATTTTTTCTATATTTAATTTATTTATGTAATTATTTTTGGTGGAAAATAGAGATTTCCAAGGAAAATTTAATAATATGACCAAGGGGAAGTTTCTGTCCCTAAGAAAATTATGGGATATTCCTAATGACTAGAGGACCACTTGGACCAATTTTGGTGATTTTTTGAATTATATTATTTTTTTTATAATTATTTTAAATTTTGGAGTATTAATTAATTAAAAAATAAAATAAAGGTTGAAAAATGAATTTTATATTTTTTAAAAATCTCTCTGATATCAAGGAAATCAGAGAATCAATTTTTACAATTTTCTGATTTTTTTATGATTTATTAGAATTATTTTAGTGGAAATACTAGAAAATATATTTTTTTAATTTTAAAATTACCTTAGGGCTTTAAAATTTAATATCTCACCAAATAGACCTAAAAAAAATATGGGGTTTGTTCCTAAGTGATTAAAATTCAAAATGTGACATTTTGGTGAATTTTATTATTTTTGTGATTTTTATTATTTTTTAATTATTAAAATATTAAAATAATACCAAAAAATCAAATTTTTTAGAAAATTGAAATTTTAATTTTCTTAAATTCCCCTGATATCAGAGAGGCTCCAAAACCAATTTGGTGAATTTTTGAAAAGTATTTTGAAAGTTATGAATTTTTAAAGTTTAAATTGGCTAAATGGATTAATCAACCCATTTAGTAGGGCTAACCAAGACCTATTGACTTCAAATTTTTATTGTGAGTTCCTCTGATCCTAAAGGTCAGTGGAGAATTTATTTCAAGTCAATTTGATGTATGATTAGCTCTAATTAAATAATGACATATCTTGGGTGTTTAAGCTAATTAGGGTTATTTTAAATGAATTAATTCAAAACCTATTTTTCCTAGGGTCCTCTGGTCATAAGAAACATCACCAAATTTTCCTAGAATTTATTTCACAACATGCTAATTATTAGATTTAAAATACTCAAAACAGCAACATGAATTTGAAAATCAATAGCTTCTCATAGGGATGGCCTCTGACTTTGGAAAATTCAGGGAATGTTCCCAAATTTAGAGGCTTCAAAAGCCCTATGGTCTCATGCCATGGTGAATTTCCTATATGCATGGAGAATTAAAACAATGCAGAGGGTAAATAAATCATTAAAAATAAATTACTTGATGAAATAAAATCATTTCTTTTCCACATTATTCTCCTCTGTTCACTGAGCAAGAGGGTATTTTTATTTTATTTTTCTGATTTTTCTACACAAAGTTATGGATTTTTGAAGTTTAGGGAATTAAATAAATAAGAAAATACCCTAATTTTCTATTTATCCACGCAGTGCCGCGTCAACCTCGGCAGCTCCGAAACGCCGCGTGGCGCTCTCTGATTCGACGCCGCCATCCGACTCAGCGCTCCGGGGGCCCGCTGTGTCGTTCCGTCTCCTCATCCGATGTGATCCTGGCCGTCCGTGCGCGCGTGTATTAAATGAACGGCATCCGTTCATCGTCCCTAAGCGTGCTCACCCGAGAGCCGTCCACACTAAATCCCTAAGAACTCACTCAATACTTAACGGATTTTCGTGTTCTTGTGCTCTATGGATTCGTCTTGAAAAGACGAACACATCTATACGGTGATCATGCATTTAAATTAAAGCATTTGAAATGGAGAATCTCCGAAGCTCGGGATGAAGAATTAGCTCATACCTTTGCTCGCAGAAGTGTGGCTTCAATCCGAGGGTTGTGTCACCTTCGATTTTATCCCGAGCAAGCTCCGGATGAAGTCTCCCGGTCCGGTGAATTGCCTAGTTATGAAAGTGACCACAGCCCGATCACAAAGCTTGGAGGCCGGAACAACCTGGGTGGCCTCGGAGATGGGGCTTTCAGTGGGAAACTTCTCCTCTTGGTCCGGTGAAGGTGTAGGACCGGTCAATTTGAAGATTGGCTCACCGTGGCAAAGTGTCCTGGTTTTCGGGTGAAATTTCAGCTGAGAAATTGGATTCTGTTGGTGGGGATTAGGGCAAATTGACACTGGGGATCAACTGCTCTGAGTATGGAGTAGGGTTTGGAACAATTTTGGCAGAGTTTTGGAAAGGTTTGTGTAACTCTCCTCCACGGCCGTGAGGGGGTCGGGTTTAAATAGAGGTGGCTGGAGAACCTCACAGGGATGGCCAATGGTTGGGATCAGCTGCTCTGGGCATGGGAAGAACAGCCATGGTGGCCACTGGGCATGGGGCAGCTCAGCAAGGTGGAATTCCAAAGTTTGGCTTCTCCCAAGGTCTCGGCCATGGTGTTTTCCGACGACCTGGTGGCTGGCCGGCCAGGCACTGGTCACCATCTTGTTCAGGTGGGTCAGGGCTGGGGTTTAGTGTAGGCAATTGGCAAATGCCATGTGTAAAAGGCTTGGATTAGAATGGTATGGGAGAGGGCTCATTTTGGCTCAAATTGGTCAACCCATCCCTTTGGGCTAGGTGCACCACCCAAGGCTTGGTTTAGGCTGAAGAGAAAGTGATTTGGCTCAGCATAATCAGTAGGGTCAAGTCACCATCCAAGCACAATTAGGCATAAGCATGGTTAAGGGGAATCATGGGAGTGGTTAATAACCTTTAGGAATTAAGGAAAGAGTCTCCACCTTTTGCCCAAAATGCCATGGTGACATGTAAAGAGGCTCTCATGGCTTTCATGTGGCTCATGCATGGCTTCATGACTCATCTTTGGCTTGGGAAAAGTTAAGTCAATTTCATGGAAATGGGTTTAAGAAAATTTTGGTATTTTGATGGGAATTTGTATGGGGCTTGATTTGGAATGTATTCATGATGAGTTTTTGAAACTTAGGGATTGATTTTAATTAAGGGTATGATGAGAACAATTTGTCATATGGGCTTTAGCATGAAATTTGGGCTTTTAGGAAGGTTTAAGAAATTGGGCTGTTGGTTTAAAAATAAATTTATGGATGGGAATTTTGTGAAGGATTGGGCCAAATAATTGTTGGGTTTAGTTCATGGATGTGTCATGAGTGATTTGAAATGAGTTTGGAATGATTTGGGTTTGAATTGGGTTGGATTTGGGCTTCTTTGGTAAATGGGCCAATGTAGGTCAAATTGGGCTAACTTGGGCCAATATTGGGCTAGGGTTGAATTTGATGTAAAATAAATGTTGGGAAATGTTTATGGGAGTGTTTCAAAGAGGTTTTGGCTTTGGTTGGGTTTTGATTTTGAGGTTTGGGCTTATTCTGGGTTAGGTTCGGGTTTAGGTCAAAATTGGGCCTTTTGGTTTTGGGTTGAATTTGAGTGGGGTTTGGGTCTAAATTTTGGGCAAATCATGTTATTGTTTTGTTTGTGGGAATGTTAAGGAAGGTTTGGAAAAGATTTGGGGTTAATTGGAGTGTAATTGGGTGAGTTTGGGTCAGGTTTGGGTCATGGGTCCAAATTGGGCTTTAAGGCCAAAAGTGAAATTGGATCAAAATGTCAATCAAATTGGACTTGGATTTGGTCTATATTGGTGTTGGGAATGATAAATTGAAGTTTAGAATTGAATTGGACCAAAATTTGGGTCAATTGGGTAGGTTTGGCTTGACATTGGGTTCACTTAGGGTTAAAATAAGTCAAATTGGGTGTTTTGACAAAAGTAGGGTAAATTGACAAAATTGGCCCCTGGTGTAGTTGAACAAAATGAAATTAGGAATATTTGGGATTTTTTGAAATTTTCTGGGAATTTTCTGAATTTTTTGATTTTTGGGTCAAGAGGGGTATTTTGGGTATTTGGAGGGTATTGGAAGGTATTTTTGGAATTTTTAGTATTTTTGGCTATGAATGATCAATTTGAGTAGAGAGAAATGTTTAGGAATGATTTTTGGGAATTTTTGGTGATTTGGAAATTTTTTGAAAAATTTGGGTAATTTCAAGGGTTTTGGGTAGGCTAGGCGTGTGTAGGGTCCCGGGGGTCAAAAATTGAAAATTTGGAAAATTGAAGATTTGTAAAATTGAAGATTGGGAAAATTGAAGATTGGGAAAATTGAAGATTGGGAAAATTGAAGATTTGGTGAATGTAAGTGGAATAAAATCATTTTGGTTGAGCCATGAAGCCATATCAAGCCCACATGAGCCATGAGGGGACTCATTTGAGGCATTCACTATGTTGTTCCTAACCCTCTTAGCCAAGGGCTTAGGGGTTAAGGACCATCCATGTGAATCACATTTATGAGTCAGGAGGTCAAGTTGGGTATAGGTGTGTGAAAGTGTAGTGTATAAATATAGTGTGTGTGTAAGTCAGCCCTCACTGCACTGAGCCACCTGGGGTAGGCCCTAAGGCCAAAGAGTCCTATAGGAACTCATCCTTTAAACTTCCACTTTTGATTTCCACCCTCTAGGTGATTAGGGGTCTACATTCAAGTTTGTGGAGTTTGCAGGGAGTTAGGAAGTGGTTTGAATTTCTAAAAGGTGGGTCCCAATTCTAATCCTCTAGGATAGTCAAAGGAAAAGCCTAAGGCTAGATCCTAAGTACTAAAAAGAAGAAGAGAAGACCTCATCAAAAATGAGGTCAACAAATGGACCCTCAATAGGTGTGGTGTGCTAACCAAGCACACCGCGCGTATTGGCGTTGACCGAAAAGATCAACAAAACCAACACAGATGTCCAAGTGACAAACTTAGGACGAAAATAGAAGAATTTCCGCTGGGGAGTGTCAAGTATATCTCTGAGACTGGAGATTCCTGAACTCTCGCTGGGGAAAGGAAAAGGAGGTAAATCCCAAATCACATGATCTGGGGGAATTTCAATTTAGATTTTATTTTGTTTCAGTTTAAGTTTCGATGTGTGAGCTTAGATTTCGATTTGAGTTTCTATTTAGATTGAAGTTTTGTTAGGATTAATTTGAAGGGATTTGAACTTGAAATGAAAATTGAAATTTTGTGGTTTTAGAAGTAACATCTTCAACCTCAAAACAAAATTGAATTGATTGGATTGAATCATTACAATGAGGAGAGATCTCAGAGCAATGAGGTATTGGATGTAAAATCCTTAACCTCAAGAGTTTGATTTTGATGTATTTCATTGCAATAGGGAAAGAATCCTAAAGCAATGCAGTCTCGGATGTAAAATCCTCAACTCCAAAAGTTTGAATTTGATATATTTCATTGGATAGGGAAAGAATCCTAAAGCAATGCAGTCTCGGATGTAAAATCCTTAACTCCAAAAGTATGAATTTGATGTATTTCATTGCGATAGGGAAATGATCCTAAAGCAATGCAGTCTCGGATGTAAAATCCTCGATCCCAAGAATTTGATTTTAATGTATTTCATTGCGATAGGGAAAGAATCCTAAAGCAATGCAGTCTCGGATGTAAAATCCTCAACCCCAAAAGTTTGAATTTGATGTATTTCATTGCGATAGGGAAATGATCCTAAAGCAATGCAGTCTCGGATGTAAAATCCTCGACCCAAAGAATTTGATTTTGATGTATTTCATTGCGATAGGGAAAGAATCCTAAAGCAATGCAGTTTCGAATGTAAAATCCTCAACCCCAAAAGTTTGAATTTGATGTATTTCATTGCGATAGGGAAATGATCCTAAAGCAATGCAATCTCGGATGTAAAATCCTCGACCCCAAGAATTTGATCTTGATGTATTTCATTGCGATAGGGAAAGAATCCTAAAGCAATGCAGTCTCGGATGTAAAATCCTCAACCCCAAAAGTTCGATTTTGATGTATTTCATTGCGATAGGGAAATGATCCTAAAGCAATGCAGTCTCGGATGTAAAATCCTCGACCCCAAGAATTTGATTTTGATGTATTTCATTGCGATAGGGAAAGAATCCTAAAGTAATGCAGTGTCGGATGTAAAATCCTCAACCCCAAAAGTTTGAATTTGATGTATTTCATTGCGATAGGGAAATGATCCTAAAGCAATACAGTCTCGGACGTAAAATACTCGACCCCAAGAATTTGATTTTGATGTATTTCATTGCGATAGGGAAAGAATCCTAAAGCAATGTAGTCTGGAATGTAAAATCCTCAACCCAAAAGTTTGATTTGATGTATTTCATTGCGATAGGGAATGGATCCTAAAGCAATGCAGTCTCGGATGTAAAATTCTCAACCCAAAAGTTTGATTTGATGTATTTCATTGCGATAGGGAAAGGATCCTAAAGCAATGCAGTCTCGGATGTAAAATCCTCAACCCTAAAAGTTTGAATTTGATGTATTTCATTGCGATAGGGAAAGAATCCTAAAGCAATGCAGTCTCGGATGTAAAATCCTCAACCCAAAAAGTTTGAATTTGATGTAATTGATTTTGCAATGATTTGTAGTGTTGATTTGAAAAGTGTGGAATTTTGGTGTTTCGAGAATTTCATGAAAGTTGTAAAGGATTTTTCATGGAAGGAAATAGATCAGGAGGGAATATGTAGATGTTACATATGTCGTTCAAAAGAGTTGATCGGAAGTCACTGGTTTGGGTTGGATACAATTCCTCGCCATCAGATTCGATCCGTGTCAATGGAATTAACCGTTTCCATCCCAGACAAGGGAGAGAGTAGAACGGATTGGATTTCAGATTTTGAAGATTGAGTTTGAATTTGATTGAGATTTGATTTGAGATCTGGAAGGTTGAATTTGAATTTGATTGAGATTTGATTTAAGATCTGGAAGGTTGAATTTGAATTTGATTGAGATTTGATTTGAGATTTGGAAAGATTGAATTTGAAATTTGATTGAGATTTGTGCTCATTTTGTTTGTCCTTTAACGGTTCAAATTTTATTTTATCGTGAATTTGGAGTTTATCATTTTTTTTTTAGATTTTTAAGGAAAATTTTCCTTTATATTTTTTTTTTCTTTTTTGTTCTTTGTTCGAAGTTCATTTAACTTTAATGGCGTTTGTCAGTCAACTTGCACAAAAGAGGTGAAGGCCAAAAATGAGATATGGTCACTTTCATTACAATCATGTTGAAGATACATCATACAACTCGATCTGGGATACATCTCATACAATCCATGTAGACTCAAAACGGACTATGTATGATCTTTGTCGATCCATCTAAAAAGTATCTATCAGAAATCCATGTCTGAATAGTGGGGTACATGGTCAATAACATCACCTTCCAAGCCATCCTTGGCAAGGATGTCGTATGGATGTACGTTGGAGGTGTGATATTTTCCATGTAACTCACAAGCTCGTAAGGCCGGAGGCTCTCTAGCTCCGGTCCGGCCGGAAGTGGTAAGGTGCTTTCCCGTCATCCATTCTTCCGAAAGTAACCGAAATCGCTTCATTGGTACTCCCGTATGCAATGTTTAACGACATCCGCTCCGTTGCCCTTCAGTATCATGACGGAACCTACCGATAATGGTATCTTTACTGGCCCTCGGAACTCACCTGGGCCTGCTATCCGAAGGTCAGATCCGAACATCATATTGCACTTGTTCATTAAAGAAACCGTGCAGAAAGGTCTGACAAAGTCGTGGTGATCTATGTGCGGGGGTATGCAGTCACCCTTCTTGTAGATATTAATAATGCAACTGTTGGGTACGCAATCTGCTGGCAGTACCCTCCATGTTATCAATCTTTTTACCATCTTTTGATGACTAATGGCATTGGATCCACTCGGCCATGACGGAGTATTCCGGGTGGGTTTCCCTTCCCGTCTTCTCGCGAAGTTGTAGCAAGCATCCGCATTGTATTGTAATTCTCCCTTTCCCTGGCATCCATCTCCGGGTTTCTGAGTAAGTGTTTTCTCTTAGGCGGCCCGCTCGGCCCATTCTTTTCAAATCCCAGATGCAGTCCACGATTTGTTGTTGTTCGTATTCTGAAAACACGTCTGTATATAGCTCGAGGCCTTCTAGTATATTGATCCTCCTGCCTCTGATTCTCTCGAAGTAGTTTTCTTTTCGACATTCTGCATTCTCTCCAGCTTGTATTCTGGAATAATCTGCAAATGGCGGGGCCTGGTAACGTATTGTGGGATATACGGCTCAATCCCTTCACGTTCTTCCACATACCTCGGCTCCTCGGGGATGATGTCCGTCGGGGCATCCTCCGGGGTTGCTTCTGCAACAAGGTTATGCATTACTGGTGGCTTTATCTGGTGGCGTGGTAGCCTTCTTTCTTCTGCTCTTCTTGAGATTTCCCTGGTTTCTTCCGTTATCCTAGGAGCTGGCCTCCTTTCTTCAGGTTCCTAGTGAACTGGTGTCCTTGAAGTATATGTTCTGGCAGTAGCAACTGCCTCGTCGCGCTGGTCCGCTGCTAGTTTGGTTAACATCTTACGGATACGGTGATTTTATTTCTTCACTGGGTTGCCGTGAGAGTAGCTCTTCGTACTTCCTGAATTTCTGTGGGCGCGGCGCTGACAAGCTCGCCCTCCGCCGTAGCGACTACGTACTTGATTTTCTTATCTTCTTCGGCTGCTTGTTTTCCTTTTCTTCTGCTCGGATTGGTGGCTTGGGCCACCCACTTTCATTACTCGTCCGACCGGGTAGTTCCTCTCGGTCAACCGGGACCCGAGTCACTTTCCTCGTATTGCGGGCTCGCCGGTGCGAAGTCCGAGTCAATCTCTATTATCGCTCTATCTTTCACCCTCTTTTCATCGAGTGCAAGGCTTACGCCATTTCTAAAGTTCAGGACCAACCGCCCGTTCGACATTTCCCTGCGAAAAGACAAGGAAAAGGATCAGGGGATGTACTAAGAACAAGAACATTAAGAAAATATTTATTAAAAACAGTTTTTTTATTACTTTTGTATTTTTAAATTTAACAGGAATGAAGTGGGATAAGATCAGGAAAGAGATTTTGATATAGAAGAGAAAACAAGGAAAACTTTATTATCATGATTTTATTTATCTTAGCACATTTTTTATTATTTTTGGGTTCGGACCGAGTCATAAGTAACTATTTCGCCCATGCTTCTAGGGATGAAGAATTCATTTCTTCGAAACATCAGGTAGCGTAATACTTCTTCAAGTATCGTCCGTTGATCGGAAGCATATGTCGTTCTCCTTGGCAATTCACTAGCTGGTAGGAGCCTCCTGAGTAGACTGCCTCAACCACAAACGGCCCTTCCCAAGTGGGTTCAAATTTTCCTCCTATATCACGGTGTGCAAGGATAGGTCTCTCGAGAACGAGAACTAAGTCACCAACTTTCAAGGTTCTTGGGCGGACCAATCTGTCATGGGCTTGAACCATCTTAGCTTGGTATAGTTCTAAATCTCGTCGCGCCGCATGTCTTTTCCCTTTCGGGCTTTCCAATTCTTCTAGTCGTAACTTGGCATTCTCTTCCGTCGTGATTTTGTTTGCAACTCGCAATTCCGAGTGAAGGAAGTTGAACCTCTAAAGGTAACATCGCCTCGGACCCATACACCGCAGCGTAAGGTGTAGTTTCGAGTAGGAGTTCGAAGGTTGTCCGGTAGGCCCATAAGGCTTCTAATAACTTCTCATGCCAATTTCTCTTATTATCGTCCAAAGTTTTCTTTAAAATTTGAACGAGAGTTTTATTAAAAGCCTCGACCTGAGCCGTTTGCTCTCGGGTAGTAAATTGTTGAATATCGCCAGTCAATTCCGTGTCTCCCGACAAAATTGTTGATTTGTGTGCTTCCGAATGCCGACCCATTATCCGAAATGATCTCCGCGCGGCACTCCGAAATGGTAGACAACTTGGTTCTCGAAAAACTCGTAGCATGTGGTGTGCTTTCACTTCTCTAAGTGGAACTCGCCTCCGCCCACTTGGAAAAGTAATCCGTAGCCGCAAGAATGAAGCGATGTCCTTTTGAAGATGGTGGTTCTATCGGACCCACTATATCCGTGCCCCAACATTCAACTCGGCCATGACGCAATTGTCGGATGTAGCACATTTGGAGGTCGGTGTAGAACCACTCGTGCACTCGGCATTGGTGACGCCTCTCGGCGATTTTCATGCAATCGGTCATCATCGAGGGCCGTAGTACCCTAGTCTTTTAATTTTCATTTTCATTTTCGGACCCGACCGGTGAGCGCCTACGCAGTCCCGAATGCACCTCTTTAACAATTTCACGGGCCTCGGACCCGCTTAGGCACCTTAGCCACATTCGATCAAAAGACCTTCCGTATAACGTGTTGTTTATTAATGCGTAGGACGCAGTTCTTTCTTGATCCGATGGGCCAATGACCTATCGTCCGGTAGTTTTCCCGTTTGTAGGTAGTCCATTAATGGCCGTCGCCAATCTTCTCGTGTTTTCTCGTGATCGTTGCAACTCGATTCTTCTTCTTTTCTCGATTTGTGTATTGTGTCTATGTCGAGCCGCGATAGGACCCGACGTCCGTGAACCGACACTTCCATCGATTCATCCCGCAAGCAGGTGTTGACCTCATTTTCGATGAGGTCTTCTCTTCTTCTTTTAGTACTTAGGATCTAGCCTTAGGCTTTTCCTTCGACTATCTTAGAGGACTAGAATCGGGATCCACCATCTAGAATTTCAAACCACTTCTTAACTCCCCGCAAACTCCACAAACTTCGATCGTAGACCCCTAATCACTCAGAGTGTTGAAATCAAATGTGGAAGTTTAAAGGATGAGTTCCTATAGGACTCTTTGGCCTTAGGACTACCCCAGGTGGCCCTGGTCTAGTGAGGGCCGACTTACACACACACTACACTTATACACTACACTTTCACACACCTCCTAAAACCACACCCATACCTAACTCGACCTCCCGACTCATGTAGGTGATTCACATGGATGGTCCTTAACCCCTAAGCCCTTAGCTAAGAGGGTTAGGAACAACATAGTGAATGCCTCAAATGAGTCCCTTCATGGCTCATGTAGGCTTGATGTGGCTTCATGGCTCAACCAAAATGATTTCATTTCACTTATATTCACCCAATCTTTAATTTTCCAAATTTTTAATTTTTGACCCCCGGGACCCTACACCCGCCTAACATACCCAAAGCCCTTGAAATTACCCAAAATTTTCAAAATCACCTAAATTACCCAAGATTCCCCAAAATCAATCCCAAACATTTCCACATCACTCAAATTGATCATCCATACCCAAAAATAACAAAAATTTCAAAAATACCTCCCAATACCCTTCAAATACCCAAAATACCCCCCTTGACCCAAAAATCCAAAAATTTAGAAAATTCCCAGAAAATTCCAGAAAATCCCAAATATTCCCAATTTCATTTTGGCCAACTACACCATGGGCCAATTTTGTCAATTTACCCTACTTTTGTCAAAACCCCCAATTTGACCCATTTTAACCCAAAGTAAACCCAATGTCAAACCAAACCTACCCAATTGACCAAAATTCTGGTCTAATTCAATTCTAAACTTCAATTCAACATTTCCAACACCAATCTAGACCAAATACAAGTTCAATTTCATTGATATTTGGATCCAATTTCACTTTTGGCCTTAAAGCCCAATTTGGACCCATGGCCCAAACCTAACCGAAACTCACCCAATTCAACTCCAATTAACCCCAAATCTTTTCTAAATCTTCCTTAACGTCCCCACAAGCGAAACACTAACATGATTTGCCCAAAATTTAGACCCAAACCCCACTCAAATTCAACCCAAAGCTAAAAGGCCCATTTTTGACCTAAACCCAAACCTAACCCAAATGAGCCCAAACCCCAAAATCAAAGCCCAACCAAAGTCAAAACCTCCTTGAAACACTCCCATAAACATTTCTCAACAATAATTTTACATCAATTTCAACCCTAGCCCAACATTGGCCCAACTTGGCCCACTTGGACCTATATTGGCCCATTCACCAAAAGAACCCAAATTCAACCCAATTCAAACCCAAATCACTCCCAATTTGCTTCAAGTCACTCATGATACATCCATGAGCTAAACTCAACAATTATTTGGCCCAACCTCTTTACAAAATTTCATCCCAAAATCCATTTTAAAATTCAAAAGCCCACTTTCCTAAACCATTTTAAAAGCCCATCCTTCACCAGACCAAGGGAAGGTGTCCATCAGTAAAAGCCCCATCTCCAGGCCACCCAATTGCTCCAGCCTCCAAGCTTTGTGATCGGGCTTGGTCGAAATCACACCTAGACAATTCACTGGACCGGGAGACTTCATCCGGAGCTTGTCGGGATCCAATCGAAGGTGCAACAACTCTCAGATCGAAGCCACACTTCTCTGAGCAAAGGTATGGCCTCACTCTTCTTCCCGAGCATCTGAACATTCTCCATTTTTATTGCGTAAATTTCATCCCACATAAACCATATAGATGTGTTCGTCTTCTCAAGACGAATCCATAGAGCATAAGAACATGAAAATCCATTGAGTATCGAGTGAGATCTTAGGGATTTAGTGTGGACGGCTCTCGGGTGAGGACGCTCGGGGACTATGAACGGATGCCGTCCATTCAATACACGCGCGGACGGACGGCCAGGATCGCGTCGGATCAGGAGACGGAACGATACAGCGGGCCCCCGGAGCGATGAGTCAGATGGGGCGTCAAATGGGAGCACGCCACGCGGCGTTTCGGAGCTGCCGAGGTTGACGCGGCGCCGCGTGGATAAATAGAAAATTAGGGATTTTTCTGATTTATTTAATTCCCTAAACTTCAAAAATTCATAACTTTGTGTAGAAAAATCATAAAAATAAAATAAAAATACCCACTTGCTCGAAGTGAACGGAGGAGAATAATGTGGAAAAGAAATTATTTAATTTCATCAAGTATTTTATTTTTAATAATTTATTTACTCTCTGCATATTTTTAATTCTCCATGCATGTATACAATTCACCATGGCATGAGACCATAGGGCTTTGAAGCCTCCGAATTTGGGAACATTCCCCGAATTTTCCAAAGTCAGAGGCCATCCTATGAAAAGTTATTGATTTTTCAAATTCATGTTACTCGTTTTGAGTATTTTAATTCCAATAAATAGCATGTTGTGAAATAAATTCTAGGAAACTTTGGTGATGTTCCTTATGACCAGAGGACCCTAGGAAAAATAGGTTTTGAGTTAACTCATTTAAAATAACCCTAATTGGCTTAAACACCCAAAATGAATCTCTAATTAATTAGAGCTAACCATACATCAAATTGACTTGAAATCAATTTTCCACTGACCTTTAGGATCAGAGGAACCCACCATAAAAATTTGAGGTCAATTGGACTTGGTTAGCCTTACTAATTGGGTTGATTAAGCCATTTAGTCATTTTAAACTTTAAAAATTCATAACTTTCAAAATATATTTCAAAAATTCTCCAAATTGGTTTTGAAGCTTCTCTGATATCAGGGGAATTTAAGAAAATTAAAATTTCAATTTTCTAAAAAAGTTGATTTTTAATATTATTTTAATATTTTAATAATTAAAAAATAATAAAAATCACAAAAATAATAAAATTCACCAAAATGTCACATTTTGAATTTTAATCACTTAGGAACAAACCCCATATTTTTCTTAGGTCTATTTAGTGAGATATTAAATTTTAAAGCTCTAGGGTAATTTTAAAATTAAAAAAATGTATTTTCTAGCATTTTCACTAAAATAATTATAATAAATCATAGAAAAATCAGAAAATTGCAAAATTTGATTCTCTGATTTTCTTGATATCAGAGAGATTTTTGAAAAATATAAAATTCATTTTTCAACATTTATTTTATTTTTAAATTAATTAACACTCCAAAACTTAAAATAATTATAATAAAAATAATATAATTCAAAAAATCACCAAAATTGGTCCAAGTGGTTCCTTGGTCATTAGGAATGTCCCCTAATTGTTTTAAGGACAGAAACTTTCCCTTGGTCATGTTATTAAATTTTCCTTGGAAATCTCTATTTTCTACCAAAAATAATTATATAAATAAATTAAATACAGAAAAATCACATTTTCTCCTCTCATGTCTTTATTGACATATGAGTGAAGTCACATAAAAATTTCAAGTTCATTTGAGTTCAATTTAGTGAGTTATGAAATTATTAAGCTTAAAGGGTAAAGTGGTAATTAAAATTTTAATCCTTAATTAAAACTTTAGGTTAAAAAAAGAAAAATTAATAAGTAAAATATTTGATCCTAATCTGATTTGGATGATTGAAATTTAAATAATTAAAGGGTAGAAACCCATTAAGCAGTTTAAAATGATTAAACCTTAATTAAATAATTAATTAAACTTGGAAGAATAATAAAATGGGAATTATTAAAATAGGGATATTATTAAGGAAGAGATTTATTCTTTAATTTAAAAATCCCTAAATTAATCATCTCATTAATATTCAATTCTTAATTAAAATGATAACTCAAAATTCAAAATATTAAAAGACTTAATCATTAAACTAAAATTAAATTATTAAACTCTTTCAAAAATTTCAATTAAAATTAAAAATAAAATTAAATTAAAAATTAAATTAAATTAAGTAAATTAAATTGGATTAAATTAAATTAAATTAAATTAAAATTAAAAGTTGAAATAAATTAAAGATTAAATTAAATTAAATTAAATAAACAAATTAAATTAAATTAAATGAATAAATTAAATTAAATTAAATTAAATAAATTAAATTAAATAAAATTAAATTAAATTAAATTAAATTAAATTAAATTAAATTAAATTAAATTAAATCAAATTAAATAAATAAATTAAGTTAAATTAAATTAAACTAAATTAAATTAAAACAAATTAATTCAAATTAAATTAAATTAAATTAAATAAATAAATAAATTAAATTAAATTAAAGGAAATTAAATCAAATTAAACTAAATTAATTTAACATCAAATCAAACTAAATTAAATTAAATTAAATTAAAATTAAAATTAGATTAAATTAAATTAAAGTTAAATGAAATTGAATTAAATAACATTACCTAAGTCATAAAGAAATTAAATATAAAGCAACTTGAACACTATTCCAAATTTAAACCCATTAACTTAAATTAAATCATTTGAACACCAATTTGCCCTCGAAAGCTTTGGTTATTATAACTCCTAAACAGAACATTAAATGAAATGTTACTTCACCTATAGGATATTCAAATGTCCTAGTTCACTGAGCAAGATAACAACAAAACTTGAATTCCCGGACGATTAATTCATTTGGACTTAAAACAATCCTAGAAATATTGAAAAGATGTTTAAGATTTGTCTTAAGCACTTCCTCGATATGATAGGATGTTCATAAGAACAATTGAACTTAATTATTCTTTTGATGAAGAAAATCGTCCTCAAACCAAAACACAAAGACCTAGACGTCATAGGAAATGACTAGCTATAGGATTAGGAATTTGGTAGAAAACCATAAACCTTCCCTTAGCTTTACCTAGGAACTTGCTTAAATATTCTAATTGTGTTTTAAGTGCAGCTTGGGATGACGGGAAGACCCTCCAGGTACGCTTTTATTTTGTTGCGATTTACTTTCTTGCAATTTACATTATTATAATTTCATTAATCGCATCACACTTACTTTTCTTGCATGATAAACAACTGTTGCATGAAAACCCACACCTTTAGGATAGTCCCTAAAACTGAAACCAAAACTAAATTAAAAGTCATTGCAAGATAAAATTCACCACCACAATATTTCAAAATATAAAACAACTCAAAATTTAATCACAAACAGAACACAAAACTACAATTACATTTAAATTAAAACGTCCTGTTGGATGATCGGGAACACCTCGGATGATGTAACCTACGTGTTGCTAACGGGATTTCCCACGGTCTAAATGAAAGTGTGGAACTCATTCAATTGAGTTTAGCAAATTCATCTGGACTAAGTGAATCCGATAAAAATAATGATGCCGGAAGGATGGAACCGTGGGATCTTAACCGGTGTTGTTATAATCAACTTTAAGATTTGTTTTAAATAAAACATAAAAAACACTTGGAAATTAAGATTTTCTCTAAACCAAAACACTTTTCTCATCTCCTGATTTATGACTTCTAAAACTAAACCTCTCGCAATAACAAGGGGCTCGGAACATGGTGGGCAGCACGGCCATCGTCATCAGCAAAATCTGAGTCTACTTCAGCAAAACTTTCCTAGAATTAAATAACAAAGCCATAGGACTTTGAGGTAGTTTGCCTAGTGCAACATAAACCCTCAACTATTCGTTAGGCATTTGCACTGCAAATTAAGCCCTAACCGGACTTAGGATTCCGAGGTAGTCGTCCGGTATGACAATAAACCCTCACATCTTCGAGGCTATTTGTTTGATTTTATCATACAAATGTAAGCCCTAATTAATTAAAATTGGCAAGATCAAAACATTTAAATAAATATTAGGACTTTCCTAAACTCAAGCCAAACAATAGGATAGTCGGGAAATTACCGAAGTTCGCTTCGAATATGTGATTTCTCCTACTTTTCTTCCTTTGGATTCCCAAAACAAAATGTTCCAAATTTGATCCATTCCCTATCGAAATTCCAAAATTCAATCCCTCGAAAACTTAAACTTTGAAATCCTTCGAGAGCGAATTATTGATTATTATCGAGAGTTTTCTTAGGTGATTCCCATCACTTAAGATGTAATTAACTATAGGGGCTTGCCCTTATAGGGAATTTTAAAAGAACCCAAGTAATATAAACCCCGTTTAATGCTTGCATATTAAGCGAGTGGAATTTGTCGGCTTATAAAATTGGTTCGCAGACCAAACGGATGTCACAAACCTTTTAGTTTGTTTAATCGAGCCCCACCGTCAAGCAGTGTGTCTATCCTTAGGGATAGATACATGGTTTGTGGTGCGGTGCTCGTTTATATAAACTATTTGGGATGTGAGATCGGTTTAATCTCATATCTTAAAACCTTCAAATTTAAAATTATTTTCAAAATCAAATACTACTTTTCAAAATTATTTATTTAAATTGAATTAAAAATTCGCCGACAACTTCTGTTAGGCGACCCCCTTTTTAAAATAAAACACACAACCTAAAAATATGCCGACAACTTCTGGCGACTCCGCTGGGGACAATTCCTCTCTCCATTATAATCAGATAATTCTGCTTTAAAAAATCGGTAGTGCATTCATGTCCTTAATGGATCAAACTACCCTTCTTTCCGTTGGAATACTATGTTCATTTCTACCGTGAACAAGTATAGCCAACATTCTCTCGGATTTAGGAGCCACTGTTTAGACACCCCTAAATAGAGAGGTTCGAGATCCTTTTACCTCATTTCTGAGGTGGGGTGGACCCCCAATAGGTGTTAGTTTAGGAGTGATCCTTTGAGTCGAGAAGTCTTGCATAAGACCTTCTTTTCCTTTCCAACTCCGAATCGGATTCCTTACCTTCTCTACACCTTTGAACATTCCGTTCTAAATAAAAAAACCCTTTTATAAATGATTCTTTTAACAAATGATTCCTTCTTATAAATACATGAACAAGAATGTGTTCGGACTCCTTTCAATTCCTTTCTTTTCGTCCTAAAGAAAAGAAGCATAACTCGGGACCGACGATCGGGATCTACCCCGCGAAATGGAGGCCCCAAAGCTGATTTTCTCCTTCACCAACGGATCGGACTTCGCCGTCTATAAGGATGAGCCGCCCGACAATGGGATCATCCGATTTGGACAAGGATTTGAAAACACGAATGTCAAGATCACCGACGTTTCCCTTTTCGCACTGACGAACAAAGTATCTGAAACTGAGAAGCCGTTGCTCGAGTTCAACCTTAGGTCGACTCAAGAGTTTCCTCCCCTACAAAGGATACCGACTGAGAGGAGCACTGCTGTCCGCAGGAGGACTATCCTTACTACCCCCACAGGTCTAGTTGTTTCTGCACCTACCCCGACTTCTGCCCAATTAAAGGGGAAAGAAATCCAGAATTATGGTAAACCTATTACCGTGGAGGGTACAGATCTTCCTATAAGACCTTCTGTTTTTGAAATCGGGTCCAGTTCAAAGATTCCGTCACTGACAAGGACCCAAAGAAGAAACAAAAGTAGAAGGATCGCTAGAGAAGCCGTAGCCGTCGAAATTGCTTTCCGGAGGAAATCCCGTAACTACTCGAATATACACCGTCGTCGAATATACACCGCTGCCTGAATACATACCACTTTTGGGAGGAAGCAGGTTCCATCCCCTCTCCACCGCAGAGGACAAGGAAAATGTTTGCAAGATTGCTGCCGCATTACCTCAGCCCGCATATTACAACGATAGCCGCAAGAAAAGGACTAGAACTACGCCGTTTGCTCGACTGCAAACTTTGGTAGAAAAGTTAGCAAAGAAGGAAAAGCCGCCCCGTATCGGAGATTCTACGAGGGATAGGGCGGGTGCCGACCAAATCCCGTCTTGGGCCCCGAGTAGAACCCGCCGTCATGACGGAAAAGCCAAGCAAAAGAATGAAGGCTAGTCCGCCCGTCGTCGTCTCGGGATTACGGATTAGAGAGGATACCACCTTCCAGACATTTGGTCGACGGACCATCTAGTCCTGGACCTTCGTCGCTAGAAGGATGGTATGGCATCCCACTACTGGGCGACTGAGATCGAAACAACAGTCCCGAGAAAGAAAGTCTAGCCGAGGAGACTTGAATATGAAGAAAGTGCTACTGCGATAAAGGGGACTCGTGAAAAGGGGACCCGGCAGCTATCGCATGACAACCGCGAGGACACACAGAAAGACCCACTAGAAGATGCCATGGAAAAGTTGAGAACCGATATCCGACGATTAGCAAAAGAAAGAGAAGAAAAGTTCGGAGACGAGATTGATTCATCGGAATTCATGGACGACGAATATGCAGAAATCAACATGGTCGAAACACGAGCTTCATCGGCTTCGTAAGGTGCCCCCGCGGCCGCAGAAGAGAGGAGCCGAACCGATGAGAAGGCAGCTTCGGGAGAAAGACGACACGATCGCTCAAATGGCAAAAAGGATGGAAGAGATGGTCGTAGCTCCGGCCACTCTCCGCAGTCAAGTGCAACCACAAAGAGAGACACCCCCGTAGGTCATTCACATTGTAGACGGAGGAAAGGAGATTACATCCGTCAACGGGGACGATCACCGAAAAAGGATACAACACAAAGTATGATCCCCGAAAAGGATATCAAAAGCTTGGTGGAACAACGAAGTGCGAGAAGCCTTAGCACAATCGAAGAGCGGGACATCCATTCGGACGGGTAGACCTTACCCGGAAGAATTCGACGATGTCCAATACCCAAAAGGCTTCGTACCACCTCTGTTCAAGACCTTCGATGGAACCGGGAACCACCGATAACATGTTGCACACTTTCGTGCCAGTTGTTGCAATGCCGGCGGGAGCGATGCATTACTCTTCCGACAGTTCGTCGGCGACTCGTCGAGAATCACCTTCGACCGGTATGCGGAATTACCAAATGGTTCGGTGAAGACGTTCTCGAACTAGAGAACCTCTTCATCAAGCGATTCACCGGAGCTCAAGCACCACATCACTATAGGTGATTTAGTGGTAGAGAAACAAAGGCCGAACGAAACTTTGGTGGATTACATACTTCGATGGAGGAACTTAAGCATGAAGTGTGAACCACAACTACAAGAACAACATGCAATCGGCATCTTGCTTAAAAGCATTCACGGCCCGATAGCACTTCTCCTCAAAGGATTCACTTTTAAGACTTTCGAGAAGTTGTTAAGCAAGGCCGGAAGCTTGCAAGAAGAGGCGAAGCAATTAAGTTTTGCCGACAAAACGGACAAGCAAAAGCCTGTGAAGACTTTTGAAAAGAAATCCGGGATCGTTGCAGCAGTTGACAAAAGCAAGCAACCGATGCAAATACCACCGTAACGGCCGCAAGCAACCACAACAGAACTACCAAGCAACCCCGACCTAGCTATCGATCATCTCCACGAGTATGAACAACCGCCTCGTTCGCAACGAACATTAAGGAGCTTCCGAGCGAGAGAATATCCGTTCAAGAATGAAGCAGATGCCGAAAATATTCCGTAGTCCGATGAAGACTCTAGATTTCCAAATGCCGCAGCCTAAAAGACCGCAGGAAGTCAACAAGAAAGGTGATCCCAACTTTTGCCCCTACCACCGGATGCTTGGGCACAAGATAGAAGATTGCATTACCTTCAAAAGTTGGCTCAACGACAACCTTCGGAAAGGGAATATAACAATCCCGAAGGAGTACATGAAGGAACCCCGTAAAGGAGGTTCCGTCAATGTTATCTCAACCGATCCCATCATTCCGATAGATCCCTATACGACCGACGATGGATGGACTACCGCTCGGACGAGGTCTTCAAAAAGATTTTAGACAAAGCATCCAAACCTCCTCGGTGCAAGCTTCAATTCGGAGTTCGAGACCCGTTAAGCCGGTACTCATCACTTGCGATGAAGAACCTCCTCAACAGAGACGATCGAAGAGAAGAAGAAAATCGACTAAGAAGAGAGGACCGAGACTCCTAAGGCTAGACTAGGGGCCGCTTATCCTAGGATAGTTGTTTCGATTCTGGGGAGAAATCCCTCGAACCTCCGATTTTGTATGATTATCTGCTCACTTCGGTGGGATCATATAATGATAAGGGTGATGGCGTTGGCTACGTTTTGACTGTTTCTAACGATTACGTAACTAGAGACAATCCGGATATCGATTTCGACATCAACGACAATTCTCAAAACATACACAATCTCGACAATCAAAATAACGAAGAAGGCATCCATCAAGGACGCTACGAGAGTTCAACAAGCAACGAATCTATCTCGCGAGTTTCGAGGAGCTCCGAATCACGATAGAAAGTTAGAGCCTTCGCATTCTCGAGTTAATCCGGAAGAGCCCGTCATTCCGATTCAGGAGGAGACACCACCAAGCTCAACACTAGATTCGAAGAAATTAAGAAGTCAACTTAAGAAGTGGAAGAGTTCTACCTCCGAGAATGGGTCCAAAAGACAAAGGAAAGCAGGTGGTTGTTCAAGAAGAACCAACCCCGGCAGAAGAAATACCCATTCGAGAAGAAGCCGAGACACATGGAAATAAAGTGGACTACAACGTGCTAGCCCATCTTAGGAAACTACCGGCCAAACTGAGCATCTACGATGCTCTCATCTTATCAAAAGAGATGAGAGAAGCTCGATCGTAGCCTTACTCGATCCGGAAATTTGCTTAGCTCAAATGGCCGGGAGATTCCTTAGATGAGGTTTGTTCGTTAAAGGAACAAGCGAGGTGTTACCTTCACGGACAATGACCTACTACTTGGGACAGACAGATCACAACCGACCGTTGTACATTTCGGTTACAATCGGAAAATTTACACTCTCCGCAGTATTGGTGGATCCAGGAGCATCAATCAATATAATGAGTCTTCGAACACTAAGCATACTTGGAAATTGATGCTCGTGAGCTCGAGGCCGACAAAATGTTATTAAGAGGATTCAACCGTAAAGGAGAAAGAGCCCTCGGATCAATAACGCTACTAATGAAGACCGGTGACTTAGCAAAGACAACCGCAAAATTTCACATAATTGATTCGAAACGTCCTTCAACGCTCTACTCGGGCCGACCATGGATACATGAAAACAGGATGGTACCATCATCTCTACATCGTTGCATCAAATACTACGATGGAGGGGAACAAGTGCATCAAAGGTGACTTACAACCATTCTCCGTACATGAGATTGGAATCCATGAAGACGCAGACTTATTATGCACCTCCGAAGAAAACAATTTTCTCCGGAGATACCATAACGAATGAAGCAAAGAAAGTTCGGGACAACGAAGAACCTGAAGTTCTAGTCCAACAGTCACTCACCATTCCCTTCCGGCGAGATGGTGAAGGTTTCTCCACAACTCGCATCCGAGGTCGAGGCCGGGGACTAGGTCGTGGTAGAGACGTTAGGACAGTTGGACAAAGGAAACCAGCCATCAATGTTGATTGGGGAGACAGTTCTGAAGAAGAAAAAGAAATCAAACAAGAAGCAGCCGACAATAAGTCAGAAGAAGCCGCAATTCAAGATCTCTCTCGAAGATGAGAAGAACGAAGAATACAAATCAATGTACGAAAAGATTAACCACTACGTACATACTATGATCCTAACCCCGATCCATTCTAACAAGATCGAGGGTATGGTGGTCAAAGAGGTACGTAACGACGGTGCAAGGCCAATCAAATTCTACCGTGGTGCTACTTCCTCCAAAACTGAAAATAATGTACAATTCGAAGATGTCACTTCATCATAATTAATGGAATTACCTTTTTGAGTGGTACTCTCCCTGTGTTCAAAATTTAATTCAACGTGGTTTCTTACCTCGACAATGGACAAAAGGCCAATCACAACATTTTGAAAAATTATGGAATAATTCCGGTCGTCCACCCAATTCAAAGCATGGTCTCGGATTCGGCACGATAGGATCGCCGACGATACCGAATTTTGCTTGGTTGTCACTTGCGAGTCCAATGAAAACCGTATGGAAACTACAGTACGAACTCGAAGATTTACAAATTGGAGATGCTCCACCAGAATTTGAAGAAGAGATTAAATCTACAATAGATGAGTTAACGGAAGTTAACTTAGGTACTAGCGAAGAACTTAGACCTACCTTTGTTAGCTCCTTACTCAATAAAGAAGACTCCGAAGAAATAATCAAGTTATTAATGGAATTTAAAGACTGTTTTGCTTGGAGCTACGATGAGATGCCGGGATTAGCTCCGTAGGTCGCAGTCCATAAGCTAGGAGTGGATCCTACTTCTGTCCCAGTCAAACAAGGTCCTAGAAGAATGCTTCTAGAAATCGAACAACAAGTCATAGCCGAAGTTAAAAAGCTAATAGACGCCAAATTTGTCCATGAAGAACAATACCCAACTTGGCTAGCCAATGTAGTGCCGATCGAAAGAAGAATGGTCGGATCGGAATTTGTGTGGATTTCGGAGACTTAAACAAGGCATGTCCAAAAGATGAATTCCCTCTACCGATCCCGAATTAATGATCGACATTGCTTCGACACATGAAATATTTTCATTCATGGATGGATCTTCAGGATACAACCAGATAAAAATGGCTCAAGAAGATGAAAAGCTTACAACATTCAGAACGCCGATCGGAGTATTTTGCTACACAGTGATGCCATTCGGACTGAAGAACACAGAGCAACCTACCGGAGAGCGATGACAAGAATTTTTGATGATCTCATCCACAATCAAGTCGAATGCTACGTGGACGATGTGGTCATCAAAAGCAAAGTAAAGGAAAACCACTTCGTATGATTCGAGAATTATTTTCGAACGATTAAGACAATTTAACCTTAAGATGAATCCCTTAAAATGCGCGTTCGGCGTCACCTCCGGAAATTCTTAGGATTCGTTGTCCGACTTCGTGGAATTGAAATCGACCCGAAAAGATTAAAGCTATCTTAGAAATGCCGCTTCCCAAAACCTTAAAACAACTACGATCTTTTCAAGGGAAGTTGGCATATCTTTCGACGCTTTATCTCAAACTTATCGTAGGTGTCACCTTTCTCGCACTAGTTAAAAAGGACGCCAAATTTATTTGGGAAGAGAAATGCCGTAAGGCCTTCGAGGACATTAAACAATATTTAATGACACCTCCTCGTCTTAGCAGCCCCGGCCTCGTGTAGACCGCCGATACTTTACACCGCGGCTTTAGACGACTTTCTCGGAGCCTCGTTAGCCTGTGTCAATGATGAGGGTAAAGAGAATGCTCTTTACTATTTAAGCCGTCGTTTACTTCCGACGGAAATAAGGTATCCCGCAATCGAAAAGCATTATTTGGCCCCGATCTTCGCCGCTCAAAAGCTCGAGCACTACATGCTTTCTCATAAGGTCAACCTGATCTCGAAATTTAATCCATTGCAATACTTGATGACTCGTCCGACACTTTCCGGCAGACTTGCCAGATGGTCAATGATATTATTGTAATTTGATATAACT
Source organism: Papilionanthe hookeriana x Papilionanthe teres (assembly GCA_022702705.1). Taxonomy (NCBI): domain Eukaryota; kingdom Viridiplantae; phylum Streptophyta; class Magnoliopsida; order Asparagales; family Orchidaceae; genus Papilionanthe; species Papilionanthe hookeriana x Papilionanthe teres. The sequence goes on along the minus strand of CM040429.1, from coordinate 48,673,088 downwards.
TTCGTGCCTCTGCATGTCGTAAAGGGACAAGTCTTAGTAGACTTTCTCGCAAAGACAACCTTTGCCAGCAGAATCTCCCCTCAATGACGATTTGCCAGATGAACAAATAATGAATCTAGAAGACCCTGATGATCGACGTTGGGAATTATATTTCGATGGAGCATCTTCAAGACACAAAGACGAAGAATCGCAAGTGATAGTGCTCGTGAAGGCAGGAATCGGGCTAATCTTTATAACACCGGAGCGGGGATGTTAAGATACTCCTACCACTTAACAGAACCATGTACAAACAATGAAGCAGAATACGAAGCCCTCATAACGGGTCTGGAATTAACTATTCAAATGGGGATAACAGACATCAACATCTACGGGGATTCGCAGTTAATCATTCAACAGATCGCTGGACAGTACAGAATTTTAAAGCTAAGACTCGAGCAATACTTCCAAGTATGCCATACAAATTGTTGAACAGATTCCAAATGTGACAATCTAAAAAATTCCCGTAAAAGAAAATATTTTAGCAGATGCTTTAGCCCGTCTCGCAAAAGAATTTTCCCGTTTGCAAGATGAATCAGCAGAAGTGTCGAGCTCACGGACGTCGGTCCTATCACAGCTCGACATGACACAATACACAAATCGAAAAAGAAAAAGAATCAGCTATGCAGCAGATGACGTAAAACACGGAAGATCGGCGACGACCATCGATGCACTCACCCGCAAACAAGAAAGCTACCGTGACGATAGGTCGCTAGCCCATCGGATCAAGAAAAGAACTCGTCTTACGCATTAATAAACAACACATCGTACGAAGGTCTTTTCGATCAAATGCGGCTAAGGTGTTTAAGCGGGTCCGAGGCCCGCGAAATTGTTAAAGAGGTGCATTCGAGACTCGTGGCGCTCACCGCCGGGTCCGAAGATGAAAATGAAAATTAAATGACTAGGGTACTACCGGCCCTCGATGATGACCGACCGCATGAAAATCACCAAGAGCCGTCACCAATGCCAAGTGCACGGAGTGGTTCTACACCAACCTCCAAATGTGCTACATCCGACAATTGCGTCGTGGCCATTCGAATGTTGGGGCACGTATATAGTGGGTCCAATAGAACCACCATCTTCAAAAGGACATCGCTTCATTCTTGCGGCTACAGCATTACTTTTCCAAGTGGGCAGAGCGAGCTCCACTTAGAGAAGTGAAAGCACACCACGTGCTACGGCTTTTCAAGAACCAAGTTGTCCACCGTTTCGGAGTGCCGCGCAGGATCATCTCGTATAATGGGCCGCATTCGAAGCACGCAAATCAACAATTTTGTCGTGAGACACGGAATCGACTGGCGATACTCAACAATTTACTACCCAAGAGTAAACGGCCTCGCTGAGGCTTTTAATAAAACTCTCGTTCAAATCTTAAAGAAAATCTTGGACGATAATAAGAGAAATTGGCACGAGAAGTTGTTAGAAGCCTTATGGGCCTACCGGACAACCTTCGTAACTCCTACTCAAGCTACACCTTACGCTCCGGTGTATGGGTCCGAGGCGATGTTACCTTTAGAGGTTCAACTTCTTTCACTCGGAATTGCAGCTTGCAAATAAAATCACGACGAAGAGAACGCCAAGTTACGACTCGAAGAATTAGAAAGCCCGGAAGGGAAAAGACTTACAGCCGCAACAAAATTTAGAACTATACCAAGCTAAGATGGTTCAAGCCCATGACAACCGGTCCGCCCAAGAACCTTCAAAGTTGGTGACTTAGTTCTCGTTCTCAAGAGACCTATTCTCGCACAGCCGCAAGATAGGAGGAAAATTTGAACCCACTGGGAAGGACCGTTTCGTGGTCGAAGCGATATACTCAGGAGGTTCCTACCAGCTAGTGAATTGCTAGGGAGAACGACATATGCTTCCGATCAACGGACGATACTTGAAAAAGTATTATGCTACCTGATGTTTCGAAGGAATGAATTCTTCATCCCTAAGAAACACGAGCGAAGTAATTACTTATGATTGGGTCCGAACCCAAAAATAATAAAATGTGCTAAAATAAATAAAATCATGATAATAAAGTTTTCCTTGTTTTCTTTTCCACATCAAAATCTCTTCCCTGATCTTATCCTACTTCATTCCTGTTAAATTTATAAATATAAATAAAAAAGAGAAAAAAAATGTCTTTAATAAACATTTTCTTAATGTTCTTGTTCTTAGTACAGCCCCTGATCCTTTTCCTTGTCTTTTCGCAGGGAAATGTCGAACGGCGGTTGGTCCCGAACTTTAAGAATGGCGTAAGCCTCGCACTCGATGAAAAGAGGGTGAAAGATGGAGCGATAATCGAGATTGACTCGGATTTCGCACCGACAGGCCTACGAGTACGAGGAAAGTGACCGGGTCCCGCTGACCGAGAAGAACCGCCCGAGCGGACAGAGTGATGAAAGAGGGTGGCCCAAGCCACCAATCCAAAGAAGCAAGAAAAGAAAGGCAAACGCCGAAGAAGATAAGAAAATGAAGTCTGTAGTCGCTACAGCAGAGGGCAGGCTTGTCAGCGCCGCGCCCATAGAGATTCAAGAAGTTCGAAGAGCTTCTCTCACAGCAACGCAACGAAGAAATAATAATCACCGTATCCGTAAGATGTTAACAAAACTAGCTGCCGACCAGCGCGACGAGACAGTTGCTAATGCCAGTACATACACTTCAAGGACACCGGCTCACCGAGAACCCGAAGAAAGGAGGCCACCTCCTAGGATAACGGAAAGGACCGTGGAAATCTCCTGAAGATCGAAGAAAGAAGGCTACCACGCCACCGGATAGAACCACCGAGTGATTCATGACCTTGTTGCGAAGCAACCCCGGGTATGTCCCGACAGGCATCATCCCTGAGGAGCCGAGGTATGCAGGAGAACGTGAAGGGATTGAACCGTATATCCCACAATATGTCACTGTGCCTCGCCATCCGCATCATTCCGGAATACGAGCCGGAGAGAATGCGGAATGTTGAAAAGAAAACCTTTGAATACTTCGAGAGAATTAAAGGCAGAAGAATCAATATACTAGAGGGCCTCGAGCTACATACGTACGTATTCTCGTAGTATGAACAACAGAAATCGTGGATTGCATCCGGATTTGAAAAGAATGGGCCGAGCAAGCCGCCCGAGGGAAAACACATACTCGTAACCCCGGAGATGGATGCCGTGGAAGGGAAGAATCACAATACAATGTGGATGCTGTTACAACTTTGCGGAGGACAGGAAGGGAAACCCACCGGGAATACTCCGTCATGGGCAAGTGGATCCGATTCCATTAGTCATCAAGAGAATGGTAAAGAGATTGATAACATGGAGGGTAATGCCAGCAGATTGCATACCCAATAGCTGCATTATTAACATCTACAAGCAGGTGATCGCATACCCCCACACATAGATCACCACGACTTTGTCGACCTTTCGCACGCTCTCTTTCCCGAACGAGTGTAACATCATGTTCGGATTCGACCTCCGGATAGCAGGCCCGTGTGAGTTCCGAGGGCCGGTGAAGATACCTTTACCGGTAGGTTCCATCATGATACCGAAGGGCAACGGAGCGTATATCGCTAAGCATTGCATACCAGGAGTACCAGTGAAGCGGATCTCGGCTACTTTCTGAAGGATGGACGACAGGAAGACACCTTACCATTTCCGACCGTACCCGGAGCTAGAGAGCCTCCGGCCTTACGAGCCGTGAGTTACATGGAAAATACCACACCTCCAATGTACATCTATACGGCATCCTTGCCAAGGATGGCTTGGAAGGTGATGTTATTGACCATGTACCCCACTATTCAGAGATGGATTTTTGACAGATGCTTCTTTTGATGGATCGACAAAGTTCATACATAGTCCGTTTTGAGTCTACATGGATTGTATGAAATATATTCCAGATCAAGTTGTATGATGTATCTTCGACATGATTGGAATGAAAGTGACCATGTCACATTTTTGGCCTTCACCTCTTTTGTGCAAATTGATCAGGAAAGGCCATTAAAGTTAAATGAACTTCGAACAAAGAACGAAAAGAAATAAATAAAAAAAAGAATAAAAGAAAACTTTCCTTAAAAATCTAAAAATGACGAACACCAAATTCACATGAACATTAAACAAACGATAAAATAAAATTTGAATCATTAAAAGACAAACGAAATGAACATAAATTTCAAATCAAATCAAATCTAAATCAAATCTCAAATTCAATCTTTCCAGATTCCAAATCAAATTCTTAATCAAATTTCAAATCCAATCTCGATCAAATTTCAAATTTGATCTTCCAAATTTCAATTCAAATCTTAAATCAAATCTCAACCGAGTTCAAACTCATCCTTCCAAATTTCGAATTCAATCTTTACAGATCTCAAATCTCAATCAAAATCAAACTTTTGGGTCGAGAATTTTACATCCAAGACTGCATTGCTTTAGGATTCTTTCCCTATCGCAATGAAGTACATCAAATTCAAACTTTTGGGTCGAGGATTTTACATCCAAGATCGCATTGCTTTAGGATCCTTTCCCTATCGCAATGAAGTACATCAAATTCAAACTTTTGGGTCCAGGATTTTACATCCAAGACTGCATTGCTTTAGGATCATTTCCCTATCGCAATGAAGTACATCAAATTCAAATTCTTGGGGTTGAGGATTTTACGTCCAAGACTGCATTGCTTTAGGATCCTTTCCCTATCGCAATGAAGTACATCAAATTCAAACTTTTGGGTCGAAGATTTTACATCCAAGACTGCATTGCTTTAGGATCATTTCCCTATCGCAATGAAGTACATCAAATTCAAACTTTTGGGTCGAGGATTTTACATCCAAGACCGCATCGCTTTAGGATCCTTTCCCTATCGCAATGAAGTACATCAAATTCAAACTTTTGGGTCGAGGATTTTACATCCAAGATCGCATCGCTTTAGGATCCTTTCCCTATCGTAATGAAGTACATCAAATTCAAACTTTTGGGTCGAGGATTTTACATCCAAGACCGCATTGCTTTAGGATCCTTTCCCTATCGCAATGAAGTACATCAAATTCAAACTTTTGGGTCGAGGATTTTACATCCAAGATCGCATTGCTTTAGGATCCTTTCCCTATCGCAATGAAGTACATCAAATTCAAACTTTTGGGTCGAGGATTTTACATCCAAGACTACATTGCTTTAGGATCCTTTCCCTATCGCAATGAAGTACATCAAATTCAAACTTTTGGGTCGAGGATTTTTCATCCAAGACTGCATTGCTTTAGGATCCTTTACCTATCGCAATGAAGTACATCAAATTCAAACTTTTGGGTCGAGGATTTTACATCCAAGATCGCATCGCTTTAGGATCCTTTCCCTATCGCAATGAAATACATCCAATTCAAACTTTTGGGTCGAGGATTTTACATCCAAGACCGCATCGCTTTAGGATCCTTTCCCTATCGCAATGAAATACATCCAATTCAAATTTTTGGGATCGAGGATTTTACATCCGAGACTCGCATCGCTTTAGGATTTTTTCCCTATCGCGGTGAAATACATCCAAATCAAACTTTTCGGGTCGAGGATTTTACATCCGAGATCGCATCGCTTTAGGATTCTTTCCCTATTGCAATGAAATACATCAAAATCAAACTCTTAAGGTTAATGATTTTACATCCAATACCGCATTGCTCTGAGATCTCTCCTCATTGCAATGATTCAATCCGATCAATTCAATTTTCTTTCGAGGTCAAGATGTTACATCTAAAACCTCAAAATTCCAATTCTCATTTCAAATCAAATCCCTTCAAATTAATTTTAACAAAACTTCAATCTAAATTGAAACTCCAAATTGAAATCTAAACTCATACATCGAAAGTTAAATTAAAAACAAAATAAGATCTGAATCGAAATTCCCCCAGGTCATGTGATTTGGGATTCACCTTCTCCTCCTTTCCCCAGCGAGAGTTCAGGAATCTCCAGTTTCAGAGATATACTTGACACTCCCCAGCGAAAACTCTTCCACTTCGTCCTAAGTTTGTCACTTGGACATCCGTGTTGGTTTTGTTGATCGCTTCGGTCAACACCAATATGCGCGGTGTGCTCCGTCGGCTCACCACACCTATCGGGGGTCCATTTGTTGACCTCATTTTCGATGAGGTCTTCTCTTCTTCTTTTAGTACTTAGGATCTAGCCTTAGGCTTTTCCTTCGACTATCTTAGAGGACTAGAATCGGGATCCACCATCTAGAATTTCAAACCACTTCTTAACTCCCCGCAAACTCCACAAACTCGATCGTAGACTCCTAATCACCTGGAGGGTTGAAATCAAATGTGGAAGTTTAAAGGATGAGTTCCTATAGGAATCTTTGGCCTTAGGACTACCCTGGGTGGCCTGGTCTAGTGAGGGCTGACTTACACACACACTACACTTATACACTACACTTTCACACACCTCCTAAAACCACACCCATACCTAACTTGACCTCCTGACTCATGTAGGTGATTCACATGGATGGTCCTTAACCCCTAAGCCCTTGGCTAAGAGGGTTAGGAACAACATAGTGAATGCCTCAAATGAGTCCCTTCATGGCTCGTGTGGGCTTGATGTGTCTTCATGGCTCAACCAAAATGATTTCATTTCACTTATATTCACCCAATCTTCAATTTTCCAAATTTTTAATTTTTGACCCCCGGGACCCTACACCGCCCAACCTACCCAAAGCCCTTGAAATTACCCAAATTTTTCAAAATCACCTAAATTACCCAAGATTCCCCAAAATCAATCCCAAACATTTCCACATCACTCAAATTGATCATCCATACCCAAAAATACCAAAAATTCCAAAAATACCTCCCAATACCCTCCAAATACCCAAAATACCCCCCTTGACCAAAAAATCCAAAAATTCAGAAAATTCCCAGAAAATTGCAGAAAATCCCAAATATTCACAATTTCATTTTGTCCAACTACACCATGGGCCAATTTTGTCAATTTACCCTACTTTTGTCAAAACCCCCAATTTGACCCATTTTAACCCAAAGTAAACCCAATGTCAAACCAAACCTACCCAATTGACCCAAATTCTGGTCCAATTCAATTCTAAACTTCAATTCAACATTCCCAACACCAATCTAGACCAAATCCAAGTTCAATTTGATTGATATTTGGATCCAATTTCACTTTTGGCCTTATAGCCCAATTTGGACCCATGGCCCAAACCTAACCCAAACTCACCCAATTCAACTCCAATTAACCCCAAATCTTTTCTAAATCTTCCTTAGCATCCCCACAAGAAAAACACTAACATGATTTGCCCAAAATTTAGACCCAAACCCCACTCAAATTCAACTCAAAGCTAAAAGGCCCATTTTTGACCTAAACCCAAACCTAACCCAAATGAGCCCAAACCCCAAAATCAAAGCCCAACCAAAGTCAAAACCTCCTTGAAACACTCCCATAAACATTTCTCAACAATAATTTTACATCAATTTCAACCCTAGCCCAACATTGGCCCAACTTGGCCCACTTGGACCTATATTGGCCCATTCACCAAAAGAACCCAAATTCAACCCAATTCAAACCCAAATCACTCCCAATTTGCTTCAAGTCACTCATGATACATCCATGAGCTAAATCCAACAATTATTTGGCCCAACCTCATTACAAAATTTCATCCCAAAATCCATTTTAAAATTCAAAAGCCCACTTTCCTAAACCATTTTAAAAGCCCATCCTTCACCACATCCAAAGGCCCAAAATCGGTCCCAAAGCTCACATGATATTTCTCTACATCATCCATTCAATTAAAATCATCCCTAAGTCATAAACCAATGATCAAATAATTCTAAATGAAGCTTCATCCAAATTTTCACCAAAATATCCAAAATTCTTAAAACCCTTTTTTATGAAATTGACTTGACTTTTCCCAAGCCAAAGGTGAGCCATGAAGCCATGCATGAGCCACATGGAAGCCATGAGAGCCTCTTTACATGTCACCATGCCATTAATGGCAAGAAGAGGGGACCCTTTCCTAACCCTTCACTAAGCCTTTTTAACCATACTCATGTCACACTCTAAACCATGCTTTGCCACCTAATCCTCGATGGAGACTCCACCACACATGGGAGGTCGACCCACCCGACCTCCTCGACCCCAAAACCAGGTCTTGGGAGGTGCACCCAACCCATTTGCATGGGTTGACCAAAATAAGCCAAAATGACCCCTTCCTTTTTCTACTTTGATTCAATCACTTTACACATGTCAAACCTCAATCGAATGCACCAAACCCCACCCCCGACCCACCCGAACAAGATGGTGACCAATGCCCGGCTCGGCCAGCCACTGGGCCGCCGGAAAACACCATGGCCGAGAGCTCACATGTGAGCCAACCTAGAATTCTCCCTCGCCGAGCCGCCCCATCCCCAAGTGGCCATCGGAGCCGTTCTTCTCTTGCCAAGAGCAGCCGATCCCAAGCCCTAACTCTCCCCGGGAGGCCCTCCACCCTCTCCTATTTAAACACCACCCCTCTCGGCCATGAGAGGTGCCGAAACAAACCTTAAGGAAACTCGCCAAAATTGTTCCGTACTCCTCCCCATACACAGAGCACTTGATCCCCACCGAGATCCCCCGCCATTTCTTCTCTCGCTAGCTCAATTTCGTAGTTGAAATCTAGACCCAAAACCAGGACACTTCTCCACAGGTGAGCCAATCCCCAAATTGATTGGTTCTACACCTTCACCAGACCAAGGGAAGGTGTCCACCAGCAAAAGCCCCATCTCCAGGGCACCCAATTGCTCCAGCCTCCAAGCTTTGTGATCGAGCTTGGTCGAAATCACACCTAAACAATTCATCAGACCAGGAGACTTCATCTGGAGCTTGCTGGGATCCAATCAAAGGTGCAACAACTCTCAGATCGATGTCACACTTCTCTGAGCAAAGGTATGGACTCACTCTTCTTCCCGAGCTTCTGAACATTCTCCATTTTTATTGCGTAAATTTCATCCCACATAAACCGTATAGATGTGTTTGTCTTCTCAAGACGAATCCATAGAGCATAAGAACATGAAAATCCAATGAGTATCGAGTGAGATCTTAGGGATTTAGTGTGGACGGCTCTCGGGGAGGACGCTCGGGACGATGAACGGATGCCGTCCATTCAATACACGCGCGGACGGACGGCCAGGATCGCGTCGGATCAGGAGACGGAACGATACAGCGGGCCCCCGGAGCGCTGAGTCAGATGGCGGCGTCGAACTGGGAGGGCGCCACGCGCGCGTTTCGGAGTCGCCGAGGCTGACGCGGCGCCGCGTGGATAAATAGAAAATTAGGGATTTTTCTGATTTATTTAATTCCCTAAACTTCAAAAATTCATAACTTTGTGTAGAAAAATCATAAAAATAAAATAAAAATACCCTCTCGCTCGAGTGAACGAGGAGAATAATATGGAAAAGAAATTATTTAATTTCATCAAGTATTTTATTTTTAATAATTTATTTACTCTCTACATATTTTTAATTCTCCATGCATGTATACAATTCACCATGGCATGAGACCATAGGGCTTTGAAGCCTCCGAATTTGGGAACATTCCCCGAATTTTCCAAAGTCGAGGCCATCCCTATGAAAAGTTATTGATTTTTCAAATTCATGTTACTCGTTTTAAGTATTTTAATTCCAATAAATAAGCATGTTGTGAAATAAATTCTTGGAAAATTTGGTGATGTTCCTTATGACCGGAGGACCCTAGAAAAAGAGGTTTTGAGTTAACTCATTTAAAATAACCCCAATTGGCTTAAACACCCAAAATGGATCTCTAATTAATTAGAGCTAAACATACATCAAATTGACTTGAAATCAATTCTCCACTAACCTTTTGGATCAGAGGAACCCACCATAAAAATTTGAGGTCAATTGGACTTGGTTAGCCCTACTAATCGGGTCGATTAAGCCATTTAGTCATTTTAAACTTTAAAAATTCATAACTTTCAAAATATCTTTCAAAAATTCACCAAATTGGTTTTAGAGCCTCTCCGATATCTCGGGAATTTAAGAAAATTAAAATTTCAATTTTCTAAAAAGTTGATTTTTAATATTATTTTAATATTTTAATAATTAAAAATAAATAAAAATCACAAAAATAATAAAATTCACCAAAATTTCACATTTTGAATTTTAATCACTTAGGAACAAACCCCATATTTTTCTTAGGTCTATTTAGTGAGATATTAAATTTTAAAGCTCTAGGGTAATTTTAAAATTAAAAAAATGTATTTTCTAGCATTTTCACTAAAATAATTATAATAAATCATAGAAAAATCAGAAAATTGCAAAATTTGATTCTCTTATTTCCTTGATATCAGAGAGATTTTTGAAAAATATAAAATTCATTTTTCAACATTTATTTTATTTTTAAATTAATTAACACTCCAAAACTTAAAATAATTATAATAAAAATAATATAATTCAAAAAAATCACCAAAATTGGTCCAAGTGGTTCTCTCGGTCATTAGGAATGTCCCCTAATTTTTTTAAGGACAGAAACTTTCCCTTGGTCATGTTATTAAATTTTCCTTGGAAATCTCTATTTTCTACCAAAAATAATTATATAAATAAATTAAATACAGTAAAAATCACATTTTCTCCTCTTATGTCTTTATTGACATATGAGTGAAGTCACATAAAAATTTTAAGTTCATTTGAGTTCAATTTAGTGAGTTATGAAATTATTAAGCTTAAAGGGTAAAGTGGTAATTAAAATTTTAATCCTTAATTAAAACTTTAGGTGAAAAAAAATTAATAAGTAAAATATTTGATCCTAATCTGATTTGGATGATTGAAATTTAAATAATTAAAGGGTAGAAACCCATTAAGCTGTTTAAAATGATTAAACCTTAATTAAATAATTGATTAAACTTGGAAGAATAATAAAATTGGAATTATTAAAATAGGGATATTATTAGGAAGAGATTTATTCTTTAATTTAAAAATCCCTAAATTAATCATCTCATTAATATTCAATTCTTAATTAAAATGATAACTCAAAATTCAAAATATTAAAAGACTTAATCATTAAACTAAAATTAAATTATTAAACTCTTTCAAAAATTTCAATTAAAATTAAAAATTAAATTAAATTAAAAATTAAATTAAATTAAGTAAATTAAATTGGATTAAATTAAATTAAATTAAATTAAAATTAAAAGTTGAAATAAATTAAAGATTAAATTAAATTAAATTAAATTAAATTAAATAAACAAATTAAATTAAATTAAATGAATAAATTAAATTAAATTAAATTAAATAAATTAAATTAAATTAAATTAAATTAAATTAAATTAAATTAAATTAAATTAAATTAAATTAAATTAAATCAAATCAAATTAAATAAATTAATTAAGTTAAATTAAATTAAACTAAATTAAATTAAAACAAATTAAATCAAATTAAATTAAATTAAAATAAATAAATAAATTAAATTAAATTAAAGGAAATTAAATCAAATTAAACTAAATTAATTTAACATCAAATCAAACTAAATTAAATTAAATTAAATTAAAATTAAATTAGATTAAATTAAATTAAAGTTAAATGAAATTGAATTAAATAACATTACCTAAGACATAAAGAAATAAAATATAAAGCAACTTGAACACTATTCCAAATTTAAACCCATTAACTTAAATTAAATAATTTGAACACCAATTTGCCCTCGAAAGCTTTGGTTATTATAACTCCTAAACGTAACATTAAATGAAATGTTACTTCACCTATAGGATATTCAAATGTCCTAGTTCACTGATCAAGATAACAACAAAACTTGAATTCCCGGACGATTAATTCATTCGTATAATTAAATTCATTTGGACTTAAAACAATCCTAGAAATATTGAAAAGATGTTTAAGATTTGTCTTAAGCACTTCCTCGATATGATAGGATGTTCATAAGAACAATTGAACTTAATTATTCTTTGATGAAGAAAATCGTCCTCAAACCAAAACACAAAGACCTAGACGTCATAGGAAATGACTAGCTATAGGATTAGAATTTGGTAGAAAACCATAACCCTTCCCTTAGCTTTACCTAGGAACTTACTTAAATATTCTAATTGTGTTTTAAGTGCAGCTTGGGATGACGGGAAGACCCTCCAGGTACGCTTTTATTTTATTGTGATTTACTTTCTTGCAATTTACATTATTACAATTTCATTAATCGCATCGCACTTACTTTTCTTGCATGATAAACAACTGTTGCATGAAAACCCACACCTTTAGGATAGTCCCTAAAACTGAAACCAAAATTAAATTAAAAGTCATTGCAAGATAAAATTCACCGCCACAATATTTCAAAATATAAAACAACTCAAAATTTAATCACAAACAAAACACAAAACTACAATTACAATTAAATTAAAACGTCCTGTTGGATGATCAGGAATACCTCGGATGATGTAACCTACGTGTTGCTAACGGGATTTCCCATGGTCTAAATGAAAGTGTGGAACTCATTCAGTTGAGTTTAGCAAATTCATCCGGACTAAGTGAATCCGATAAAAATAACGATGCCGGAAGGATGGAACCGTGAGATCTTAACCGGTGTTGTTATAATCAACCTTAAGATTTGTTTTAAATAAAACATAAAAAACACTTAGAAATTAAGATTTTCTCTAAACCAAAACACTTTTCTCATCTCCTGATTTATGACTTCTAAAACTAAACCTTTGCAATAACAAGGAGCTCGGAGCATGGTGGGCAGCACGGCCATCGTCATCAAGAAAATCCGAGTCTACTTCAGCAAAACTTTCCTAGAATTAAATAACAAAGCCATAGGACTTCGAGGTAGTTTGCCTAGTGCAACATAAACCCTCAACTCTTCGTTAGGCATTCGCACTGCAAATTAAGCCCTATCCGGACTTAGGATTCCGAGGTAGTCGTCCGGTACGACAATAAACCCTCACATCTTCGAGGCTATTTGTTTGATTTTATCATACAAATGTAAGCCCTAATTAATTAAAATTGGCAAGATCAAAACATTTAAATAAATATTAGGACTTTCCTAAACTCAAGCCAAACAATAGGATAGTCGGAAATTACCGAAGTTCGCTTCGAATATGTGATTTCTCCTACTTTTCTTCCTTTGGATTCCCATAACAAAATGTTCCAAATTTGATCCATTCCCTATTCAAATTCCAAAATTCAATCCCTCGAAAACTTAAACTTTCAAATCCTTGAGAGCAGAATTATTGATTATTATCGAGAGTTTTCTTAGGTGATTCCCATCACTTAAGATGTAATTAACTATAGGGGCTTGCCCTTATAGGGAATTTTAAAAGAACCCAGGTAATATAAACCATGTTTAATGCTTGCATATTAAGCAGGGGAATTTGTCGGCTTATAAAATTGGTTCGCAGACCAAACGGATGTCACAAACCTTTTAGTTTGTTTAATCGAGCCCCACCGTCAAGCAGTGTGTCTACCCTTAGGGATAGATACATGGTTTGTGGTGCGGTGCTCGTTTATATAAACTATTTGGGATGTGAGATCGGTTTAATCTCATATCTTAAAACCTTCAAATTTAAAATTATTTTCAAACTCAAATACTACTTTTCAAAATTATTTATTTAAATTGAATTAAAAATTAGCCGACAACTTCTGTTAGGCGACCCCCTTTTTAAAATAAAACACACAACCTAAAAGTATGCCGACAGCAGGCAAATTCTTTTGCGAGACGGGCTAACGCATCTGCTAAAGCATTTTCTTTCCTGGGAATTTTGTAGATCGTCACATTCGGAATCTGTTCCAACAACTGTATGGCATACCGGAAGTATTGCTCGAGTCTTGGCTTTAAAATTTTGTACTTGTCCTGCGATCTCGTTGAATGATTAACCGTGAATCCCCGTAGATGTTGATGTCTCGTTATTCCCATTCGAATAGTTAATTCTAGTCCTGTTATGAGGGCTTCCTATTCTGCTTCGTTGTTTGTACATGGCTCTGTTAAGTGGTAGGAGTATCTTAACATTTGCCGCTCCGGTGTTATAAAGATTAATCTGATTTTTGCCTTACCGGGCACTATCACTTGCGATTCTTCATCTTTGTGTGCTGAAGATGCTCCATCGAAATATAATTCCCAACGTCGATCATCAGGGTCTTCTAGGCTCATTATTTGTTCGTCTGGCAAGTCGTCATTGAGAGGAGATTCTGCCGGCAAAGGGTGTGCTGCTAGGAAGTCTGCTAGGACTTGTCCCTTTACGGCATGAAGAGGCACGAAAGTTATATCGAGTTGCAATAATATCATTGACCATCTGGCAAGTCTGCCGGAAAGTGTTGGACGAGTCATCAAGTATTGCAATGGATTAAATTTCAAAATCAGGTTGACCTCATGAGAGAGCATGTAGTGCCTGAGCTTTTGAGCGGCGAAGATCAGGGCCAAACAATGCTTTTCAATTGCGGGATACCTTATTTCCGTCGGAAGTAAACGACGGCTTAGGTAGTAAAGAGCATTTTCTTTACCCTCATCTTCGACACCAGGCTAACAGGGCTCCGAGAGAATCGTCTAAAGCCGTGGTATAAAGTATCGACGGTCTACCTGAGACCGGGGCTGCTAAGACAGGAGGTGTCATTAAATATTGCTTAATGTCCTCAAAGGCCTTCTGGCATTTTTCTTCCCAAATAAATTTGGCGTCCTTTTTAACTAATGCCGAGAAAGGCTGACACCTACCTGACAAGTTTGAGATAAAGCGTCGAAGATATGCCAGCTTCCCTTGAAAAGATCGTAGTAGCTTTAAGGTTTTGGGAGGCGGCTTTTCTAAGATAGCTTTAATCTTTTCCGGGTCGATTTCAATTCCACGATGTCGGACAATGAATCCTAAGAATTTCCCGGAGGTGACGCCGAAGGCGCAATTTAAGGGATTCATCTTAAGGTTAAATTGTCTTAATCGTTCGAAAACAATTCTCAAATCATACAGGTGGTTGTCCTTTACTCTGTTTTGATGACCACATCATCCACGTAGCATTCGACTTGATTGTGGATGAGATCATAAAAAATTCTTGTCATCGCTCTTCGGTATGTTGCTCCCGCGTTCTTCAATCCGAATGGCATCATCTGTGTAGCAATATACTCCGATCGGCGTTCTAAATGCCGTAAGCTTTTCATCTTCCGGAGCCATTTTTATCCGGTTGTATCCCGAAGATCCATCCATGAATGAGAATATTTCATGTGTCGAAGCAATGTCGATCATTAGTTCTGGGATCGGTAGAGGGAATTCATCCTTTGGACATGCCTTGTTTAAATCTCTGAAGTCCACACAAATTCTGATCTGACCGTTCTTCTTTCTGACTGGCACCACATAGGCTAAACAAGTCGGGTATTGTTCTTCACGGACAAAATTAGTGTCTATTAGCTTTTTAACTTCAGCTATGACTTGTTGTTCGATTTCTAGACGCATTTTTCGGGACCTCGCTCGACCGGGACGAGTAGGATCCACTCCTAGCTTATGGATCGCGACCTCCGAAGCTAATCCCGGCATCTCGTCATAGTTCCAAGCAAAACAGTCTTCAAATTCCATTAATAACTTGATTATTTCTTCGGAGTCTTCTTTATTGAGTAAGGAGCTAACAAAGGTGGGTCTAGGCTCTTCGCTGGTACCTAAGTTAACTTTCGTTAACTCATCTATTGTAGATTTAATTTCTTCTTCGAATTCTGGTTGAGCGTCTCCAATTTGTAAATCTTCAAATTCTTCTGTAGTTTCCATGCAGTTTTCATTGGACTCACAAGTGACAACCAAGCAAAATTCAGTATCGTTAACTGATCCTACTGTGCTGAATCCGAGGCCATGCTTTGAATTGGGTGGACGACCAGAGTTATTCCATAATTTTTCAAAATGTTGTGATTGACCTTTTGTCCATAGTCGAGGTAAGAAACCAAGCTGAATTAAATTTTGAACACAGGGAGAGTACCACTCAAAAGGTAATTCCATTAATTCGATGAAGTGACATCTTCAAATTGTACATTATTTTCGGCTTTGGAGGAAGTAGCACCACGGTAGAATTTGATTGGCTTTGCACCGCCGCTACGTACCTCTTTAACCACCATACCCTCGACCTTATTAGAATGGATCGGGGTTAGGGTCATAAGTATGTACATAGTGGTTAATCTTCTCGTACATCGATTTGTATTCTTCGTTCTTCTCATCTTCGAGAGAGATCTTGAATTGCGGCTTCTTCCGACTTATTGTCGCTGCTTCTTGTTTGATCTCTTTTTCTTCTTCAGAACTGTCTTCCCAATCAACATTGATGGTTGGTTTCCTCTGTCCAACTGTCCTAACGTCTCTGCCACGACCTCGTCCCCGGCCTCGACCTCGGATGCGAGTTGTGGAGAAACCTTCACCATCTCGCCGTAAGGGAGTGGTGAGTGACTGTTGGACTAGAACTTCAGGTTCTTCGTTGTCTTGAACTTCCTTTGCTTCATTCGTTATGGTATCTCTGGAGAAGATTATTTTCTTCGGAGGTGCATAATAAGCTGCATCTTCATGGATTCCAATTTCGTGTACGGAGAATGGTTGTAAGTCACCTTTGATGCACTGTTCCCCTCCATCGTAGTATTTGATGCACTGATGTAGAGATGATGGTACCATCCTATTTTCATGTATCCATGGTCGGCCCGATAGAGCGTTGAACGACGTTTCTGAATCAATTATGTGAAATTTTGCGGTTGTCTTTGCTAAGTCACCGGTTTTCATTAGTAGTGTTATTGATCCGAGGGCTCTTTCTCCTTTCTGGTTGAATCCTCTTAATAACATTTTGTCGGCTTCGAGCTCGCGAGCATCAATTTCCAAATATGCTAGTGTTCGAAGACTCATTATATTGATTGATGCTCCCGGATCTACTAATACTCTGGAGAGTGTAAACTTCCCAATTGTAACCGAAATGTACAACGGTCGGTTGTGATCTGTCGTCCCAAGTAAGTAGGTCATTGTCCGTGAAGGTAATACCTCGTTGTTCCTTTAACGAACAAACCTCATCTAAGGAATCTCCGGCCATTCGAGCTAAGAAAATTTCCAGATCAAGCAAGGCCTTGATCAGAGCTTCTCTCATCTCCTTTGATAAGATGAGAGCGTCGTAGATGCTCAGTTTTGCCGGTAGTTTCCTAAGATGGGCTAGCACGTTGTAGTCCACTTTATTTCCATGTGTCTCGATTTCTTCTCGAATGGGTATTTCTTCTGCTGGGGTTGGTTCTTCCTGAACAACCACCTGCTTTCCTTTGTCCTTTGGACACATTCTCAGAGGTAGAACTCTTCCACTTCTTAAGTTAACTTATGTAATTTCTTCTAAATCCAGTATTGAGTTTGCTGCTGTTTCCTCCTGAATCGGAATGACAGGTTCTTCTGGATTAGCTTCAGAGTCTGAAGGCTCTAACTCTATGGTGACTGGAGCTCCTCGAAACTCGCAAATAGATTCGTTGCTTGTTGAACTTTTG
This sequence comes from Papilionanthe hookeriana x Papilionanthe teres, assembly GCA_022702705.1. Classification (NCBI taxonomy): domain Eukaryota; kingdom Viridiplantae; phylum Streptophyta; class Magnoliopsida; order Asparagales; family Orchidaceae; genus Papilionanthe; species Papilionanthe hookeriana x Papilionanthe teres. Next base: position 48,655,641 of record CM040429.1, on the reverse strand, counting down.
TAGCCTCCTTGATGGATTCCTTCTTTGTCATTGTGATCGTCGAGATTGTGTATGATTTGAGAATTGTCATTGGTATCGAAATCGATGTCCGGATTGTCGCTAGTTACGTAATCGTTAGAAACAGTCGAAACGTAGCCAACGCCATCACCCTTATCATTATAAGATCCCACCAGAGTGAGCAGATAATCATACAGAGTCAGAGGTTTGAGGGATTTCTCCCTCGAATCTGAAACAACTATCTTAGGATAAGCAGCCCCTAGCCTAGCCTTAGGAGCCTCGGTCTTCTCTTCTTTATCAATTTTCTTCTTCTCTTCAATCGTCTCCTGTTGAGGTAGTTCTTCTATTGCAAGTGATAGTGCCGACTTGACAGGTTTTGAACTCTGAATTGAGGCTCGCACCGAAGCGGTTTGGATGTGATCCAAAATCTTTTTCGAAGACCTTGTCCAAGCGGTAGTCCATCCATCATCAGTCGCATAGGGATCTATCGGAACAATGAGATCAGCTGAGACAACATTGACGGAACCTCCTTTCTGGGGTTCCTTCATGTACTCCTTCGGGATTGTTATATTCCCTTTCCGAAGATCGTCGTTGAGCCAACTTTTGAAGGTAATGCAATCCTCTATCTTGTGTCCAAGCATCCGGTGGTAAGGGCAAAAGTTGGGATCACCTTTCTTGTTGACTTCTTCGGTCTCTTAGGCTCGGCAGCTTGGAAATCCGGAGTCTTCATCGGACTCGCGGAACATTTTTGGTACTGCCTCATTCTTGAATGGATACTCCCTGCTCAGAAGCTCCCTCAATGTACGTTGCAGATGAGGCGGTTGTTCATACTGTTGAGATGACTGATAGCTGGGTCGGGGTTGTTGATAATTCTGTTGAGGTTGTTGTGGCCGTTCTGACGATATTTGTATCGGCTACTTGCCTTTGTCGACTACTGCAACGATCCCGGATTTCTTTTCAAAAGTCTTCACAGGCTTTTGCTTGTCTGTCTTGCCGGCGAAACTTAATTGCTTCGCCTCCTCTTGCAAGCTTCCAGCCTTGCTTAACAACTTCTCAAAAGTCTTAATAGTAAATCCCTTGAGGAGAAGTGCTATCGGGCCGTGAATGCTTTTAAGAAAGATGATGACTGCATGCTGTTCTTGTAGTTGTGGTTCACACTTCATACTTAGGTTCCTCCATCGAAGTATGTAATCCACCAAAGTTTCGTTCGGCCTCTGCTTCTCTACCACTAAATCACCTATAGTGATGTGGTGCTGAGCTCTAGCAAATCGCTTGATGAAGAGGTTCTCTAGTTCTGAGAATGTCTTCACCGAACCATTCGGTAATTCTGCATACCAATCAAAGGCGATCCCTGACAGGCTGCTGACAAATTGTCGGAAGAGTAATGAATCACTTCCGCCGGCATTGCAACAACTGGCACGAAAGTGTGCAACATGCTGTCGAGGGTTCCCGGTTCCATCAAAGGTCTTGAACGGAGGTGGTACGAAGCCTTTCGGGTATTGGACAACGTCGAATTCTTCGGGTAAGGTCTACCCGTCCGAATGGATGTCCCGCTCTTTGATTGTGCTAAGGCTTCTCGCACCTGCTGTTCCACCAAGCTCTTGATATCCTTTTCGGAATCATGCTCGTGTTACATCCTTCTTTAACCGATCATCCCCGTTGACGGACGTAATCTCCTTTCCTCCGTCTACAATGTGAATGACCTCTCGGGGTGTCTCTCTTTGGGGTCGCACTCGACTCGGAGAGTGGCTAGGGTTACAGCCATCTCTTCCATCCTCTTTGCCATTTGGGCGATCGTATCATCTTTCTCTTGAAGCTGCCTCCTCATTACTTCCGGCTCCTCTCTTTCTGCGGCTGCAGGAGCACCTTGTGAAGCTGACGAAGCTCGCATTTCAACCATGTTGATTTTTGCATACTCATCATCCATGAATTCCGACGAATCAATCTCATCTCCTAATTTCTCTTCTCTTTCCTTTGCTAATCGTCGATTATCAGTCCTCAACTTTTCCATAGCATCCTTTAGCAGTCCTTTCTGCGCATCCTTGCAGTTATCGTGTGATAGCTGTCGGGTTCCCTTCTCATGAGTCCCCTTTACCGCAGTAGCACTTTCTTCAGATTCAAGTCTCCTGACGAGACTTTCCTTCTCGGGCTGTTGTTTCAATCTTAATTATCCAGTAGTGGGACGCCATACCATCCTTCTAGCAGCAGAAGGTCTAGGACCGGATGGTCTCGTCGACCAAATGCCGGAAGGTGGTATCCTCCCTAATCTGTAATCCTGAAACAACGACAGGCGGACTAGCCTTCATCCTTTTATTTGGCTTTTCTGTAACGATGGCAGGTTCTACTCGCGGCCCAAAACGGGATTTAACTGGCACCCACCCTATCCTTCTTAGAATTTCTGATACGGGGCACTTTTCCTTCTTTGCTAACTTCTCAATCACAGTCTGTAATCGGGCAAATGGTGTAATCCTAGCCCTTTTCTTTCTGCTGTCGTTGTAGTATGCGGGTCGAGGTAATGTAGAAACAATCTCGCGGACATTTTCCTCATCACCGCGTGCAGAAGGGGATGGAATCTACTTCCTTCCAAAAGGGGTGTATCTTCAGGTAATGATATGTATTCTGGTAGTGGTGTGTACTCAGGGATTTCTTCTAAGAAAGCGACTTCAGCAGCTCTGGCCTTCCTGGCAATCTTCCTACTTTTGTTCCTTCTTTGGGTCCATGTTAGCGATGGAATTCTCGAGCTGGACCCGATTTCAAAAACAGAAGGTCTCACAGGAAGGTCTGTACCCTCCACAGTAATAGGTTCACCATAGTTCTAGATTTCCTTCCCCTTTAATTTGCGTGCCGGGGTAGGTGCGAGACAACTAGACTAGTGGGGTAAGCAACAACGATCCTTCCGTGGACAAGAAGATTCTCTCGGTTGGAATCTTTTGCGGGGAGGAAACTCTCGAGTCGACCTAAGGTCGAACTCGATCAGCGGCTTCTCGCTTCGGATACTTTATTTGTCGGCGCGAAAAGGGCAACATCGGTGATCTTGACATTCGTGTTCTCGAATCCTTGTCCAAACCGGATGATCCCATTGTCGAGCAGCTCATCCTTGTAAATAGCGAAGTCCAATCCATTGGTGAAGGAGAAAATTAGCTTTGGGGCTTCCATTTCGCAGGGTATATTCGATTGTCGATCCCAAGTTATGCTTCTTCTCATCGTGACGAAAAGAAAGGAATCGAAAAGAGTCCGAACACATTCTTGTTCATGTATTTATAAGAAGGAGTTATTTGTTAAAAGAGTCATTTATTAGAGGGTTTGTTTATTTAGAATGGAATGTTCAAAGGTGTAGAGAAGGTAATGAATCTGATTCAGAGTTGGAAAGGAAAAGAAAGTCTTATGCAAGACTTCTCGACTCGAAGGATCACTCCTAAACTAACACCTATTGGGGGTCCACCCCACGTCGAAATGAGATAAAAGGATCTCGGAACCTCTCTATTTAGGGGTGTCTAAACAAATGGCTCCTAAATCCAAGAGAATGTTGAGCTATACTCGTTCAAGGTAGAAATGAACATAGTATTCCAACGGAAAGAAGGGTAGTTTGATCCACTAGGGACATGGATACACTACCGATTTTTGAAAGCAGAATCGTCCGATTAAAAATGGAGAGAGGAATCATCCCCAGCGGAGTCGCCAGAAGTTGTACGACTTATTTTTAGGTTGTGTTGTATTTTGAAAAGGGGTCGCCTACGGAAATTGTTAGCAAATTTTTAATTTAATTTAAATAAATAATTTGAAAAGTAGTATTTGATTTTAAAAATAATTTTAAATTTGAAAAATTTTAAGATATGAAATCAGACTGATCTCACATCCTGAATAGTTTATATAAACGAGCACCGCATCACAAACTGTGTATCTATCTCGAAGAATAGACACACTGTTTGGTGATGGGGCTCGATTAAATAAACTAGAAGATTTGTGACATCCGTTTGGTCCGCGAACCAATTTTATAAGCCGACAAATTCCCTCGCTTAATATTAAAGCATTAAATAGAGGTTTATATTACCTGGGTTCTTTAAAATTCCCTGTAAGGGCAAGCCCCTATAGTTAATTACATCTTAAGTGACGAGAATCACCTAAGAAAACTCTCGATAATAATCAAAAATTCTGCTCTCAAGAATTTCAAAGTTTAAGTTTTCAAAGGATTGAATTTTGGAATTTCAATAGGGAATGGATCAAATTTGGAAGATTTTATTTTGGGAATTCAAAGGAAGAAAGGTAGGAGAATTTACAGATTCGAAGCGAACTTCGGTAATTTCCCGACTATCCTATTGTTTGGATTGAATTTAGGAAAGTCCTAATATTTATTTAATGTTTTGATCTTACCAATTTTAATTAATTAGGATTTATATTCGTATGACATGATCATACAAATAGCCTCGAAGATATGAGGGTTTATGTCGTACTAAATGACTACCTCGGAGTCCTAAGACCGGTTAGGGCTTAATTTACATGACATGATCATGCAAATGCCTAACAAAAGGTTGAGGATTTATGTTGCACTAGGCAAACTACCTCGAAGTCCTATGGCTTGGTTATTTAATTCTAAGAATGGTTTTGCTGATGTAGATTCAAGTTTTGCTGATGACGATAGCCGTGCTGCCCACCGTGCTCCAAGCTCCTTGTTGTTGCAGAGGGTTTAGTTATAGAAGTCATGAATCAAGAGATGAGAGAAGTGTTCTGGTTTAGAGAAGTCTTAATTTCCAAGTATTTTTTATGTTTTATTTAAAACAAATCTTAAAGTTGATTATAACAACACCGGTTAAGATCTCACGGTTCCATCCTTCCGGCATCATTATTTTTATCGGATTCACTTAGTCCAGATGAATTTGCTAAACTCAACTGAATGAGTTCCACACTTTCATTTGGACCGTGGGAAATCCTGTTAGCAACACGTAGGTTACATCATCCGAGGTATTCCCGATCATCCAACAAGACGTTTTAATTTAGTTGTAGTTGTAGTTTTGTTGTTCCGTTTCGTGATTAAATTTTGAGTTGTTTTATATTTTGAGATGTTGTGGCGGTGAATTTTATCTTGCAATGACTTTTAATTTAGTTTTGGTTTCAGTTTTAGGGACTATCCTAAAGGTGTGGGTTTTCATGCAACAGTTATTTATCATGCAAGAAGAGTAAGTGCGATGCGATTAAATAAATTGCAATAAGGTAAATTGCAATAAAATAAAAGCATACCTGGAGGGTCTTCCCGTCATCCCAAGCTGCACTTAAAACACAATTAGGATATTTAAGCAAGTTCCTAGGTAAAGCTAAGGGAAGGGTTATGGTTTTCTACCAAATTCCTAATCCTATAGCTAGTCATTCCCTATGACGTCTAGGTTCTTGTGTTTTTCTTTGAGGACGATTTTCTTCATCAAAGAACAATTAAGTTCAATTGTTCTTATAAATATCCAATCATATTAAGGAAGTGCTTAAGAAGAATCTTAAACATCTTTTCAATACTGATAGGATTGTTTTAAGTCCAAATGGATTTAATCAATGAGGTGAAGTAATCGTCCGAGGTTTAGTTAAGTTTTGTTGTTATCTTACTCAGTGAACTAGGACATTTGAATATCCTATAAGTGAAGTAACATTTCATTTAACGTTCTGTTTAGGAGTTATGACAAATAAAAGTTCTCGAGGGCAAATTGGTGTTCAAATGGTTTGTGATTTAATTTAATTTCAGTTATCGGATTTAAATTTGGAATAGTGTTTAAGTTGCTTTATTTTTAGTTTTTGAATTTCTTTATGTCTTAGGTGATGTTATTTTTTAATTCAATTTAATTTAACATTAATTTAATTTGATTTGGTTTAGCTTCAATTTTAATTTAATTTATTTAATTTAAATTAATTTTAATTTTAACTTGATTTTATTATTATTTTTTTTAATTTAATTTAATTTAATTTAATTTAATTTAATTTAGTTTAATTTAATTATTATTATTTTTATTTAATTTTATTTAATTAATTTAATTTAATTTAATTTAAATTTAATTCAATTTAATTTAATTTGTTCAATTTAATTTAATTTAATTCATTTGATTTAATTTAATTTAAATTAATTTAATTTGTTTGATTTAATTTAATTTAATCTTTAATTCAAGTTTAATTTAATTTTAATGATTAAGTCCTTTAACATTTTGAAACTTAAATTTGAATTATCATTTTAATTAGGAATTAAATATTATCGAGATGATTAATTTAGGGATCCTTAGATCAAAGAATAAATTTCTTCCTAATAATAATATCCCTATTTAATAATTCCAACTTTATTATTCTTCCAAATTTAATTAATTATTTAATTAAGGTTTATTTCATTTATTTTTAAATTTTTTAATAGGTTTCTACCCTTTAATTATTTAAATTTCAGTCATCCAAATCGATTAAGATCAAATATTTTTACTTGTTAATTTTATTAAACCTAAAGTTTTAATTAAGGGTTAAAATTTTAATTACCACTTTGCCCTTCAAGCTTGATAATTTCATAACTCACTAAATTGAGCTTAAATGTACTTGAAATTTGTATGTGACTTCACTCATATGCCAATAAAGACATGAGAGGAGAAAATGTGATTTTTCTGTATTTAATTTATTTATGTAATTATTTTTCGTGGAAAATAGAGATTTCCAAGGAAAATTTAATAATATGACCAAGGGGAAGTTTCTGTCCCTAAGAAAATTATGGGACATTCCTAATGACCAGTGGACCACTTGGACCAATTTTGGTGATTTTTTGAATTATATTATTTTTATTATAATTATTTTAAATTTTGGAGTATTAATTAATTTAAAAATAAAATAAAGGTTGAAAAATAAATTTTATATTTTTCAAAAATCTCTTTGATATCAAGAAAATCAGAGAATCAATTTTTACAATTTTCTGATTTTTCTATGATTTATTAGAATTATTTTAGTGGAAATACTAGAAAATATATTTTTTTAATTTTAAAATTACCTTAGGGCTTTAAAATTTAATATCTCACCAAATAGACCTAAGAAAAATATGGGGTTTGTTCCTAAGTGATTAAAATTCAAAATGTGACATTTTGGTGAATTTAATTATTTTTGTGATTTTTATTATTTTTTAATTATTAAAATATTAAAATAATACCAAAAAATTAACTTTTTTAGAAAATTGAAATTTTAATTTTCTTAAATTCCCCTAATATCAGAGAGGCTCCAAAACCAATTTGGTGAATTTTTGAAAAGTATTTTAAAAGTTATGAATTTTTAAAGTTTAAATTGGCTAAATGGCTTAATCAACCCATTTTAAAGGGCTAACCAAGTCCAATTGACTTCAAATTTTTATTGTGAGTTCCTCTGATCCTAAAGGTCAGTGGAGAATTGATTTCAAGTCAATTTGATGTATGATTAGCTCTAATTAAATAATAACCTATTTTGGGTGTTTAAGCCAATTAGGGTTATTTTAAATGAATTAATTCAAAAGCTATTTTTCCTAGGGTCCTCTGGTCATAAGAAACATCACCAAATTTTCCTAGAATTTATTTCACAACATGCTAATTATTAGATTTAAAATACTCAAAACAGCAACATGAATTTAAAAAATCAATAACTTCTCATTGGGATGGCCTCTGACTTTGGAAAATTCAAGGAATGTTCCCAAATTTAGAGGCTTCAAAAGCCCTATGGTCTCATGCCATGGTGAATTTCCTATATGCATGGACAATTAAAACAATGCAGAGGGTAAATAAATCATTAAAAATAAAATACTTGATGAAATTAAATGATTTCTTTTCCACATTATTCTCCTCTATTCACTGAGCAAGAGGGTATTTTTATTTTATTTTTCTGATTTTTCTACACAATATTATGGATTTTTGAAGTTTAGAGAATTAAATAAATAAGAAAATACTCTAATTTTCTATTTATCCACGCGGCGCCGCGTCAACCTCGGCAGCTCCGAAACGCCGCGTGGCGCTCTCTGATTCGACGCCGCCATCCGACTCAGCGCTCCGAGGGCCCGCTGTGTCGTTCTGTCTCCTCATCCGACGCGATCCTGGCCGTCCGTGCGCGCGTGTATTAAATGAACGGCATCCGTTCATCGTCCCCAAGCGTCCTCACCCGAGAGCCATCCACACTAAATCCCTAAGAACTCACTCAATACTTAACGGATTTTCGTGTTCTTGTGCTCTATGGATTCATCTTGAAGAGACGAACACATCTATACGGTGATCATGCATTGAAATTAAAGCATTTGAAATGGAGAATCTCCATAAGCTCGGGATGAAGAATTAGCTCATACCTTTGCTCAGAGAAGTGTGGCTTCAATCTGAGGGTTGTGTCACCTTCGATTGGATCCCAGCAAGCTCCAGATGAAGTCTCCTGGTCTGGTGAATTGCCTAGCTATGAAAGTGACCACAGCTGATCACAAAGCTTCGGAGGCCGGAACAACTGGGTGGCCTGGAGATGGGGCTTTCAGTGGGAAACTTCTCCTCTTGGTCCAGTGAAGGTGTAGGACCATTCAATTTGAAGATTGCTCACTGTGGCAAAGTGTCCTAGTTTTGGGTGAAATTTCAGTTGAGAAATTGGATTCTGTTGGTGGGGATTAAGGCAAATTGACACTGGGGATCAACTGCTCTGAGTATGGAGTAGGGTTTGGAACAATTTTGGCAGAGTTTCGGCAAGGTTTGTGCAACTCTCCTCCATGGCCGTGAGGGGGTCGGGTTTAAATAGAGGTGGCTGGAGAGCCTCACAGGGATGGCCAAGGGTTGGGATCAGCTGCTCTGGGCATGGGAAGAACAGCCATGGTGGCCACTTGGCATGGGGCGGCTCGAGCAAGGTGGAATTCCAAAGTTCGGCTTCTCCGAGGTCCAGGCCATGGTGTTTTCCGGCGACCGGTGGTCGGCCTGCCGAGCACTCGGTCACCATCTTGTTCAGGTGGGTCAGGGCTGGGGTTTAGTGTAGGCAATTGGCAAATGCCATGTGTAAAAGGCTTGGATTAGAATGGAATGGGAGAGTGCTCATTTTGGCTCAAATTGGTCAACCAATCCCTTTGGGCTAGTGTTGACCTCATTTTTGATGAGGTCTTCTCTTCTTCCCTTTAGTTCTTAGGATCTAGCCTTAGGCTTTTCCTTTGATTATCTTAGGGGACTAGAATTGGGACCCACCTTTTAGAAATTCAAACCACTTCTTAACTCCCTGCAAACTCCACAAACTTGACTGTAGACCCCTAATCACCTAGAGGGTTGAAATCAAATGTGGAAGTTTAAAAGATGAGTTCCTATAGGACTCTTTGGCCTTAGGACTGCCCTGGGTGGCCTGGTCTGGTGAAGGGGCTGACTTACACACACACTACACTTATACACTACACCTACACACTACACTTCCACACACCTCCTAAAACCACACCCATACCCAACTTGACCTCCTGACTCATGTAGGTGATTCACATGGATGGTCCTTAACCCCTGAGCCCTTGGCTAAGAGGGTTAGGAACAACATAGTGGATACCTCAAATGAGTCCCTTCATGGCTCATGTGGGCTTGATGTGACTTCATGGCACAACCAAAATGACTTCATTCCACTCAAATTCACCCAATTTTCAATTTTCCCAATTTTCAATTTTCCAAATTTTTAATTTTCCAAATTTTCAATTTTCCAAATTTTCAATTTTCCAAATTTTCAATTTTCCAAATTTTCAATTTTTGACCCCCGGGACCCTACACCCGTCTAGCCTACCCAAAGCCCTTGAAATTACCCAACTTTTTCAAAATCACCTAAATTACCCAAAATTTCTCAAAATCAATCCCAAATATTTCCACACCACTCAAATTGATTATCCATACCCAAAAATACCAAAAATTCCAAGAAAACCTCCCAATACCCTCCAAATACCCAAAATACCCCTCTTGACCCAAAAATCAAAAAAATCAGAAAATTCCCAGAAAATTCCAAAAAATCCCAAATATTCCCAATTTCATTTTGTCCAACTACACCATGGGCCAATTTTGTCAATTTACCCTACTTTTGTCAAAACCCCCAATTTGACCCATTTTAACCCGAAAGTGAACCCAATGTCAAACCAAACCTGCCCAATTGACCCAAATTCTGGTCCAATTCAATTCTAAACTTCAATTCAACATTCCCAATACCAATCTAGACCAAATCCAAGTTTAATTTGATTGACATTTGGATCCAATTTCACTTTTGGCCTTAAAGCCCAATTTGGACCCATGACCCAAACCTAACCCAAACTCACCCAATTCAACTCCAATTAACCCCAAATCTTTTCTAAATCTTCCTTAGCATCCCCACAAGCAAAACACTAACATGATTTGCCCAACATTTAGACCCAAACCCCACTCAAATTCAACCCAAAGCTAAAAGGCCCAATTTTGACCTAAAACCAAACCTAACCCAAATGAGCCCAAACCCCAAAATCAAAGCCCAACCAAAGTCAAAACCTCTTTGAAACACTCCCATAAACATTTCTCAACATTAATTTTACATCAATTTCAACCCTAGCCCAACATTGGCCCAACTTGGCCCACTTGGGCCTATGATTGGCCCATTCACCAAAAGAACCCAAATTCAACCCAATTCAAACCCAAATCACTCCCAATTTGCTTCAAGTCACTCATGACTCATCCATGAGCTAAAAACAACTTTTGTTTGGCCCAATCCTTCACAAATTCCCCATCCATAAATTTATTTCCAAACCAAAAGCCCACTTTCTTAAACCTTCCTAAATCCCATCTCCACCAAAATCCAAAGGGGAAAAATCAATCTAAGGCCCATATGACAAATTCTCTTCATCATGCATTCAATTAAAATAATTCCTAAGTCCTAATCCAATGATCAAATAATTCTAAATAAAGCTTCATCCAACTTTCCACCAAAATGTCCAAAATCCTTAAAATCCATTTTTATGAAGTTGACTAAACTTTTCCCAAGCCAAATGGAGCCATGAATGAGCCATTCACAAGCCATATGAAGCCATGAAAGTTTGGCATGTGACCATGCCATTAATGGCAAGAGGAGGGGCTCCTTTCCTAATTTTTAATTAAGCCTTTTTAACCTTATTCATGACACACACTAAACCATGTTTAGCCACCTCATCATGGATAGAGGCCATACCATTCTCTCTTGGCTGACCCAACTGATCCTCTCAGCCCAAAATCAGGCCATGGGGAGGTGCACCCAACCCAAACTATTGGATTGACCAAATTGAAGCCAAAATGACCCCTTCCCCATTCCATTTTAAATCAAAGCCTTTACACATGGCAATTGCCAATTGACTGTACAAACCTCCAGCCACGACCCACTCGGACACGAGGGTGACCCATGACTGCGGAGCCGGCCCGCTCGGGTCGCCGGAAAACACCATGGCCGAGACCTTGGGAGGAGCCGAACTTTGGAATTCCACCTTCGCTGAGCTGCCCCATGCTCAATGGCCACCATGGCTCGTTCTTCCCATGACCGAGCAGGCTGATCCCAACCCTTGGCCATCCACGTGAGGCTCTCCGGCCACCTCTATTTAAACCCGACCCCCTCACGACCATGAGAGGAGAGTTGCACAAACCTTGCCGAAACTCGCCAAAATTGTTCCAAACCCTTCTCCACCCTTAGAGCAGTTGATCCCCGAGTGTCAATTTGCCCTAATCCCCATCGACAAAATCCAATTTCTCAACTGAAATTCCACCCAAAACCGGGACACTTCTCCACGGTGAGCCAATCCCCAAATTGATTGGTTCTACACCTTCACCGGACCAAGGGAAGGTGTCCACCGAGCAAAAGCCCCATCTCTAGGTCACCCAGGTTGCTCCGGCCTCCAAGCTTTGTGATCGGCTGTGGTCGAAATCTCACCTAGACAATTCACCGGACCGGGAGACTTCATCCGGAGCTTGCTAGGATCCAATCGAAGGTGCAACAACCCTCGGATCGAAGCCACACATCTACGAGCAAAGGTATGAGCTAATTCTTCATCCCGAGCTTCGAAGATTCTCCATTTCAAATGCTTTAATTTCAATGCATGATAACCGTATAGATGTGTTCGTCTCTTCGAGACGAATCCATAGAGCATAAGAACATGAAAATCCATTGAGTATCGAGTGAGATATTAGGGATTTAGTGTGGACGGCTCTCGGGTGAGGACACTTGGGGACGATGAACGGATGCCGTCCATCCAATACACGCGCGGACGGACGGCCAGGATCGCATCGGATCAGAAGATGGAACGATACAGCGGGCCCCGGGAGCGCTGAGTCAGATGGCGGCGTCGAATGGGAGCCCGCCACGCGGCGTTTCGGAGCTGTCGAGGTTGACGCGGCGCCGCGTGGATAAATAGAAAATTAGGGATTTTTCTGATTTATTTAATTCCCTAAACTTCAAAAATTCATAACTTTGTGTAGAAAAATCAGAAAAATAAAATAAAAATACCCTCTTGCTCGGTGAACGAGAGGAGAATAATGTGGAAAAGAAATCATTTAATTTCTTCAAATATTTTATTTTTAATAATTTATTTACTCTCTGCATATTTTTAATTCTCCATGCATTTATACAATTCACCATGGCATGGGACCATAGGGCTTTTGAAGCCTCTGAATTTGGGAACATTCCCTGAATTTTCCAAAGTCAGAGGCCATCCTATGAAAAGTTATTGATTTTTCAAATTCATGTTACTTGTTTTGAGTATTTTAATTCCAATAAATAGCATGTTGTGAAATAAATTCTAGGAAAATTTGGTGATGTTCCTTATGACCAGAGGACCCTAGGAAAAATAGGTTTTGAGTTAGTTCATTTAACACAACCCTAATTGGCTTAAACACCCAAAATGGATCTCTAATTAATTAGAGCTAACCATACATCAAATTGACTTGAAATCAATTCTCCACTGACCTTTAGGATCAGAAGAACCCACCATAAAAATTTGAGGTCAATTGGACTTGGTTAGCCCTACTAATTGGGTTGATTAAGCCATTTAGTCATTTTAAACTTCAAAAATTCATAACTTTCAAAATATTTTTTAAAAATTCACCAAATTGGTTTTGGAGCCTCTCTGATATCAGAGGAATTTAAGAAAATTAAAATTTCAATTTTCTAAAAAAGTTGATTTTTTAATATTATTTTAATATTTTAATAATTAAAAAATAATAAAAATCACAAAAATAATAAAATTCACCAAAATGTCACATTTTGAATTTTAATCACTTAGGAACAAACCCTATATTTTTCTTAGTTCTATTTTGTGAGATATTAAATTTTAAAGCTCTAGGGCAATTTTAAAATTAAAAAAATATGTTTTCTAGCATTTTCACTAAAATAATTATAATAAATCATAGAAAAGTCAGAAAATTGCAAAATTTACTTCTCTGACTTCTCTGATATCAGAGAGATTTTTGAAAAATATAAAATTCATTTTTCAACATTTATTTTATTTTTAAATTAATTAACACTCCAAAACTTAAAATAATTATAATAAAAATAATATAATTCAAAAAATCACCAAAATTAGTCCAAGTGGTCCTCTGGTCATTAGGAATGTCCCATAATTTTCTTAAGGACAGAAACTTTCCCTTGGTCATGTTATTAAATTTTCCTTGGAAATCTCTATTTTCTACCAAAAATAATTATATAAATAAATTAAATACAGAAAAATCACATTTTCTCCTCTCATGTCTTTATTGACATATGAGTGAAGTCACATAAAATTTTCAAGTTCATTTGAGTTCAATTTAGTGAGTTATGAAATTATTAAGCTTAAAGGGTATAGTGGTAATTAAAATTTTAACCCTTAATTAAAACTTTAGGTTTAATAAAAAATTAACAAGTAAAATATTTGATCCTAATTTGATTTGGATGATTGAAATTTAAATAATTAAAGGGTAGAAACCCATTAAACAATTTAAAATGATTAAACCTTAATTAAATAATTGATTAAATTTGGAAGAATAATAAAATTGGAATTATTAAAATAGGGATATTATTAGGAAGAGATTTATTCTTTAATTTAAAAATCCCTAAATTAATTATCTCATTAATATTCAATTCTTAATTAAAATCATAACTCAAATTCAAAATATTAAAAGACATAATCTTTAAACTAAAATTAAATTATTAAATTCTTTTAAAATTTCAATTAAAATTAAAAATAAAAAAAATTAAATTAAAAATTAAATTAAATTAAGTAAATTAAATTGAATTAAATCAAATTAAATTAAATTAAAATTAAAAGTTGAATTAAATTAAAGATTAAATTAAATTAAATTAAATTAAATAATTAAATTAAATTAATTTAAATAAAATTAAATTAAAATTAAATTAAATTAAAATTAAATCAAATTAAATTAAAATTAAATCAAAATCAAATTAATTTAATTTAACATCAAATCAAACTAAATTGAATTAAATTGAATTAAATTAAATTAAAGATTAAATTAAATTAAATTAAATTAAGTTAAATTAAATATAACATCACCAAAGACATAAAGAATTAAAAATAAATCTAAAGTAACTTGAACACTATTCCAAATTTAAACCCATTGATGGAAATTAAACTAAATCACAAATCATTTGAACACCAATTTACCCTCGAAAGCTTTAGTTATCATAACTCCTAAACAGAATATTAAATGAAATGTTACTTCACTCATAGGACATTCAAACATCCTAGTTCACTAAGTAAGATAATAACAAAACTTAACTAAACCTCGGACGATTAATTCATTTGTGTAATTGAAATCATTTGGACTTAAAACAATCCTAGAAATATTGAAAAGATGTTTAAGATTCTTCTTAAGCACTTCCTCAATATGATAGGATACTTATAAGAACAATTAAACTTAATTATTCTTTGATGAAGAAAATCGTCCTCAAACCAAAACACAAGAACCTAGACGTCATAGGAAATGACTAGCTATAGGAATAGGAATTTGGTAGAAAACCATAACCCTTACCTTAGCTTTAACTAGGAACTTGCTTAAATATTCTAATTGTGTTTTAAGTGCAGCTTGGGATGACGGGAAGACCCTCCAGGTACGCTTTTATTTTATTGCAATTTATTTTCTTACAATTTTCATTATTGCAATTTATTTAACCGCATCGCACTTACTTTTCTTGCATGATAAACAAGCTGTTGCATGGAAACCCACACCTTTAGGATAGTCCCTAAAACTGAAACCAAAACTAAATCAAAAGTCATTGCAAGATAAAATTCACCGCCACAACATTTCAAAATATAAAACAACTCAAAATTTATCACAAACAGAACACAAAACTGCAATTACAACTAAATTAAAACGTCCTGTTGGATGATCGGGAATACCTCGGATGATGTAACCTACGTGTTGCTAACGGGATTTCCCACGGTCTAAATGAAAGTGTGGAACTCATTCGGTTGAGTTTAGCGAAATTCATCCGGACTAAGTGAATCCGATAAAAATAATGATGCCGGAAGGATAGAACCGTGGGATCTTAACCTGTGTCGTTATAATCAACTTTAAGATTTGTTTTAATTAAAACATAAAAAAAAACACTCGGAAATTAAAATTTTCTCTAAACCAAAACACTTTTCTCATCCCTTGATTTATGATTTCTAAAACTAAAACCTCTGCAACAACAAGGAGCTCGGAGCATGGTGGGCAGCACGGCCATCGTCATCAGCAAAACCTGAGTCTACTTCAGCAAAACTTTCCTAGAATTAAATAATAAAGCCATAGGACTTCGAGGTAGTTTTCCTAGTGCAACATAAATCCTCAACTCTTCGTTAGGCACTTGCATTGCAAATTAAGCCCTAACCGATCTTAGGATTCCGAGGTAGTCGTCTGGTACGGCAATAAACCCTCACATCTTCGAGGCTATTTGTTTGATTTTATCATACAAATATAAGTCCTAATTAACTAAAATTGGCAAGATCAAAACATTAGATAAATATTAGGACTTTCCTAAACTCAAGCCAAACAATAGGATAGTCGGGAAATTACCGAAGTTCACTTCGAGTTTGTGATTTCTCCTACTTTTCTTCCTTTGGATTCCCAAAACAAAATGTTCCAAACTTGATCCATTCCCTATTGAAATTCCAAAATTCAATCCTTTGAAAACTTAAACTTTGAAATTCTTGAGAGCGAGAACTATTGATTATTATCGAGAGTTTTCTTAGGTGATTCCCATCACTTAAGATGTAATTAACTATAGGGGCTTGCCCTTATAGGGAATTTTGAAGAACCCGAGTAATATAAACCCTGTTTAATGCTTTCATATTAAGCGGGGGAATTTGTCGGCTTATAAAATTGGTTCGCGAGACCAAACGGATGTCACAAATCTTCTAGTTTATTTAATCGAGCCCCACCGTCAGACGGTGTGTCTATCCTTAGGGATAGATACACGGTTTGTGGTGCGGTGCTCGTTTATATAAACTATTTGGGATGTGAGATCGGTTTAATCTCATATCTTAAAACCTTCAAATTTAAAATTATTTTCAAAATCAAATACTACTTTTCAAAATTATTTATTTAAATTAAATTAAAAATTCGCCGACAACTTCTGTTAGGCGACCCCCTTTTAAAAAATAAAACATACGACCTAAGAAAAAAGTAAACCGTACAATTTATGGCGACTCCGCTGGGGACAATTCCTCTCTCCATTATAATCGAATAATTCTGCTTTCAAAAAATCGGTAGTGCATCAATGTCCTTAATGGATCAAACTACCATTCTTTCTGTTGGAATACTATGTTCATTTCTACCGTGAACAAGTATAGCCAACATTCTCTCGGATTTAGGAGCCACTTGTTTAGACACCCCTAAACGAGAGGGTTCCGAGATCCTTTTACCTCATTTCGAGGTGGGGTGGACCCCAATAGGTGTTAGTTTAGGAATGATCCTTCGAGTCGAGAAGTCTTGCATAAAACTTTCTTTTCCTTTCCAATTCCGATTCGGATTCCTTACCTTCTCTACATCTTTGAACATTCCGTTCTAAATAAACGAACCCTCTAATAAATGATTCTTTTAACAAATGATTCCTTCTTATAAATACATGAACAAGAATGTGTTCAGAATCTTTTCAATTCCTTTCTTTTCGTCCTAAAGAAAAGAAGCATAAATTGGGACTGACAACCAGAATCTACCCTGCAGAAATGGAAGCCCCAAAGCTGATTTTCTCTTTCACCAACGGACTGGATTTCGCTGTCTATAAGGATGAGCTGCCCGACAATGGGATCATCCGATTCGGACAAGGATTTGAAAACACGAATGTCAAAATCACCGACGTCTCCCTCTTCGCACTGACGAACAAGGTATCTGAAGCTGAGAAGCCGTTGCTTGAGTTCAACCTTAGGTCGACCCAAGAGTTTCCTCCCCTGCAAAGGATCCCGATCGAGAGGATTACTGCTTGTCCATGAGAGGACCTATTCTTACTACCCCCACTGGTCTAGTTGTTTCTGCACCTACCCCGACTTCTGCCAAATTAAAGGGGAAAGAAATCCAAAATTATGGTAAACCTGTTACCGTGGAGGGTACAGATCTTCCTGTAAGACCTTCTGTTTTCGAAATCGGGTCCAGTTCAAAGATTCCATCACTGACAAGGACCCAAAGAAGAAATAGAAGTAGAAGGATCACCAGAGAAGCCAGAGCTACTGAAATTGCTTTCCTGGAGGAAATCCCAGAACTGCCTGAATATACACCGCTACCAGAATATACACCGTTGCCTGACTACATACCACTTTTGGGAGGAAGCAGGTTCCATCCCCTCTCCGCCGCAGAGGACGAGGAAAATGTTCGCAAGATTGCCGCCACATTGCCTCAGCCCGCATACTACAACGATAGCCGCAAGAAAAGGACTAGAACTACGCCGTTTGCTCGACTGCAAACTTTGGTAGAGAAGTTAGCAAAGAAGGAAAACTGCCCGTATCGGAGATTCTACGAAGGATAGGGCGGGTGCCAGTCAAATCCCGTCTTGGGCCCCGAGTAGAGCCCGCCATCATGACAGAAAAGCCAAGTAAAAGAATGAAGGCTAGTCCGCCTGTCGTAGTCTCAGGATTACAGATTAGGGAGGATACCACCTTCCAGCATTTGGCGACGAGACCATCCGGTCCTAGACCTTCTGTCGCTAGAAGGATGGTATGGCGTCCCATCATCGGGCGGTTGAGATTGAAACAACGGCCCAAGAAAGAAAGTCTCGCCGGGAGACTTGAATGCGAAGAAAGTGCTACTTGCGATAAAGGGGACTCGTGAAAAGGGGACCCGGCGGCTATCGCATGACAACCGCGAGGACACACGAAAGCCCCGCTAGAAGATGCCATGGAAAAGTTGAGAACCGATATCCGACGATTGGCAAAAGAAAGAGAAGAAAAGTTCGGAGACGAGATTGATTCATCGGAATTCATGGATGACGAATATGCAGAAATCAACATGGTCAAAACACGAGCTTCATCAGCTTCACAAGGTGCTCCTGCGGCCGCGAGAAGAGAGGAGCCGGAGCGATGAGAAGGCGGCTTCGGGAGAAAGACGACACGATCGCCCGAATGGCGAAAAGGATGGAAGAGATGGGCCGTAGCTGCGGCCACTCTCCGGAGTCGAGTGCGACCACAAAGAGAGACACCCCCGAGAGGTCATTCACATTGTAGACGGAGGAAAGGAGATTACATCCGTCAACGGGGATGATCAGGCGAAAAGGATACAACACAAAGTATGATCCACGAAAAGGATATCAAGAACTTGGTGGAACGAGCGGAGTGCGAGAAGCCTTAGCACAATCGAAGAGCGGGACATCCATTCGGACGGGTAGACCTTACCCCGAAGAATTCGACGCCGTCCAATACCCGAAAGGCTTCGTACCACCTCTGTTCAAGACCTTCGACGGAACCGGGAACCCCCGACAGCATGTTGCACACTTTCGTGCCAGTTGTTGTAATGCCGGCGGGAGCGATGCATTGCTCTTCCGACAGTTCGTCAGCAGTCTGTCAGGAATCGCCTTCGACTGGTATGTAGAATTACCAAATGGTTCGGTGAAGACGTTCTCAGAGCTAGAGAACCTCTTCATCAAGCGATTCGCCGGAGCTCAGCACCACATCACTATAGGTGATTTAGTGGTAGAGAAACAAAAGCCGAATGAAACTTTGGTGGATTACATACTTCGATTGAGGAACTTAAGCATGAAATGTGAACCACAAGCTGCAAGAACAACATGCGATCGGCATTTTACTTAAAAGCATTCACGGCCCGATAGCACTTCTCCTCGAAAGGATTCACTATTAAGACTTTCGAGAAGTTGTTAAGCAAGGCCGGAAGCTTGCAAGAAGAGGCGAAGCAATTAAGTTTCGCCGACAAGACGGACAAGCAAAAGCACTGTGAAGACTTTTGAAAAGAAATCCGGGATCGTTGCGGCGAGTTGACAAAGGCAAGCAACCGATGCAAATACCACCAGAACGGCCGCAGCAACCACAACAGAATTACCAGCAATCCCGGCCCAATTATCAGTCATCTCCACATTATGAACAATCGCCTCGTCCGCAACGTACATTAAGGGAGCTTCTGAGCAGAGAATATCCGTTCAAGAATGAAGCAGTGCCGAAAATGTTCCGTAGTCTGATGAAGACTCCAGATTTCCAGTTGCCGAGCCTAAAAGACCGAGAGGAAGTCAACAAGAAAGGTGATCCCAACTTTTGCCCCTACAACCGGATGCTTGGGCACAAGATAGAAGATTGCATTACCTTCAAAAGTTGGCTCGATGACAACCTTCGGAAAGGGAATATAACAATCCCGAAGGAGTACATGAAGGAACACCGAAAGGAGGTTCCGTCGATGTTATCTCAGCTCGATCCCATCATTCCGATAGATCCCTATACGACTGACGATGGATGGACTACCGCTTGGACAAGGTCTTCAAAAAAGATTTTAGACAGCATCCGAACCGCCTCGGTGCGAGCTTCAATTCAGAGTTTGAGACCTGTTAAGCCGGTACTATCACTTGCGATAGAAGAACCACCTCAACAGGAGGCGATTGAAGAGAAGAAGAAAATCGACGAAGAAGAGAGGACCGAGACTCCTAAGGCTAGACTAGGGGCTGCTTATCCTAGGATAGTTGTTTCTAATTCGGGGGAGAAATCCCTCGAACCTCTGACTCTGTATGATTATCTGCTCACTTCGGTGGGATCATATAATGATAAGGGTGATGGCGTTGGCTACGTTTTGACTGTTTCTAACGATTACGTAACTAGCGACAATCCGGATATCGATTTCGACATCAACGACAATTCTTAAATCATACACGATCTCGACGAGCAAAATAACGAAGAAGACATCCATCAAGGAGGCTACGAAAGTTCAACAAGCAACGAATCTATCTGCGAGTTTCGAGGAGCTCCAGTCACAATAGAGTTAGAGCCTTCAGATTCTGAAGTTAATCCGGAAGAGCCTGTCATTCCGATTCAGGAGGAGACACCGACAAGCTCAACACTAGATTCAGAAGAAATTACAGAAGTCAACTTAAGAAGTGGAAGAGTTCTACCTCCGAGAATGGGTCCAAAAGACAAAGGAAAGCAGGTGGTTGTTCAAGAAGAACCAACCCCAGCAAAAGAAATACCCATTCTAGAAGAAGTCGAGACACATGAAAATATAGTGGACTACAACGTACTAGCCCATCTTAGGAAACTACTGGCCAAACTGAGCATCTACGACGCCCTCATCTTATCAAAGGAGATGAGAGAAGCTCTGATCAAGGCCTTACTTGATCAAGAAATTTGCTTAGCTCAAATGGCCGGAGATTCCTTAGATGAGGTTTGCTCGTTAAAGGAACAACGAGGTGTTACCTTCACGGACAATGACCTACTACATGGGACGTGAGATCACAACCGACCGTTGTACATTTCAGTTACAATTGGGAAGTTTACACTCTCTAGAGTATTGGTGGATCCAGGAGCGTCAATCAATATAATGAGTCTTCGAACACTAGCATACTTGGAAATTGATGCTCGTGAGCTCGAGGCCGACAAAATGTTATTAAGAGGATTCAACCAGAAAGGAGAAAGAGCCCTCGGGTCAATAACGCTACTGATGAAGACCGGTGACTTAGCAAAGACAACCGTGAAATTTCACATAATTGATTCAGAAACGTCGTTCAACGCTCTACTAGGCCGACCATGGATACATGAAAACAGGATGGTACCATCATCTTTGCATCAGTGCATCAAATATTACGATGGAGGGGAACAGTGCATCCAAGGTGACTTGCAACCATTCTCCGTACATGAGATTGGAATCCATGAAGACGCAGATTATTATGCACCACCGAAGAAAACAATCTTCTCTAGAGATACCATAACAAATGAAGTAAAGAAAGCTCGGGACAACGAAGAACCTTAAGTCCTAGTCCAACAGTCACTCACCACTCCCTTACGGCGAGATGGTGAAGGTTTCTCCACAACTCGCATCCGAGGTCGAGGCCGGGGACGAGGCCGTGGTAGAGACGCTAGGACAGTTGGACGGAGGAAACCAGCCATCAATGTTGATTGGGAAGATAGTTCTGAAGAAGAAAAAGAAATCAAACAAGAAGCGACGACAATAAGTCGAAGAAGCCGCAATTCAAGATCTCTCTCGAAGATGAGAAGAACGAAGAATACAAATCAATGTACGAAAAGATTAACCACTACGTACATACTATGACCCTAACCCCGATCCATTCTAACAAGATCGAGGGTATGGTGGTCAAAGAGATACGTAGCGATGGTGCAAAACCAATCAAATTCTACCGTGGTGCTTCTTCCTCCAAAGCGAAAATCATGTACAATTCGAAGATGTCACTTCATCGAATTAATGGAATTACCTTTTGAGTGGTACTCTCCCTGTGTTTAAAATTTAATTCAACGTGGTTTCTTACCTCGACAATGGACAAATGGCCAATCACAACATTTTGAAAAATTATGGAATAATTCCGGTCGTCCACCCAATTCAAAGTATGGACTCGGATTCGGCACAGTAGGATCAGTTGACAATACTGAATTTTGCTTGGTTGTCACTTGCGAATCCAACGAAAACTGCATGGAAACTACAGACGAACTCGAAGATTTACAAATTGGAGATGCTCCACCAGAATTCGAAGAAGAAATCAAATCTACAATAGATGAGTTAACGGAAGTTAACTTAGGTACTAGCGAAGAGCCTAGACCTACCTTTGTTAGCTCCTTACTCAACAAAGAAGACTCCGAAGAAATAATCAAATTATTAATGGAATTTAAAGACGGTTTTGCTTGGAATTATGACGAGATGCCGGGATTAGCTCCGGAGGTTGCGAGTCCATAAGCTAGGAGTGGATCCTACTTCGTCCTGGTCGGACAAGGTCCCGGAAGAATGCGTCTAGAAATTGAACAACAAGTCATAGCTGAAGTTAAAAAGCTAATAGACGCTAAATTTGTCCAGTGAAGAACAATACCCGACATGGCTAGCCAATGTGGTACCGATCGAGAAGAAGAATGGTCGGATCGGGATATGTGTGGATTTCGAGAGATTTAAACAAGGCATGTCCAAAAGATGAATTCCCTCTACCGATCCCGGAATTAATGATCGACATTGCTTCAACACATAAAATATTTTCATTCATGGATGGATCTTCGAGATACAACCGGATAAAAATGGCTCCGGAAGATGAAAAGCTTACGGCATTCGGAACGCCGATCGGAGTATTTTGCTACACGGTGATGCCATTCGGACCGAAGAACGCAGGAGCAACCTACCGGAGAGCAATGACAAGAATTTTTGATGATCTCATCCACAATCAAGTCGAATGCTACGTGGACGATGTGGTCATCAAAAGCAAAGTAAAGGAAAACCACTCGTATGATTTGAGAATTGTTTTCGAACGATTAAGACAATTTAACCTTAAGATGAATCCCTTAAAATGCGCCTTCGGCGTCACCTCCGGGAAATTCTTAGGATTCGTTGTCCGACATCGCGGAATTGAAATCGACCCGGAAAAGATTAAAGCTATCTTAGAAATGCCGCCTCCCAAAACCTTAAAACAACTACGATCTTTTCAAGGGAAGTTGGCATATCTTCGACGCTTTATCTCAAACTCGTCGAGTAGGTGTCGGCCTTTCTCGGCACTAGTTAAAAAGGACGCCAAATTTATTTGGGAAGAGAAATGCCGAAAGCCTTCGAGGACATTAAACAATATTTAATGACACCTCTCGTCTTAGCGACCCCGATCTCGGGTAGACCGCCGATACTTTACACCGCGGCTTTAGACGACTCTCTCGGAGCCCCGTTAGCCTGAGTCGATGATGAGGGTAAAGAAATGCTCTTTACTACTTAAGCCGTCGTTTACTTCCGACGGAAGTAAGGTATCCCGCAATTGAAAAGCATTGTTTGGCCCTGATCTTCGCCGCTCAAAAACTTAGGCACTACATGCTTTCTCATAAGGTCAACTCGATTTCGAAATTTAATCCATTGCAATACTTGATGACTCGTCCGACACTTTCCGGCAGACTTGCCAGATGGTCAATGAAATTATTGCAATTCGATATAACTTTCGTGCCTCTTCGTGCCGTAAAGGGACAAGCCTTAGCAGACTTCCTCGCAGCACACCCTTTGCCGGCAGAATCTCCTCTCAATGACGATTTGCCAGATGAACAAATAATGAATCTAGAAGACCCTGATGATCGACGTTGGGAATTGTATTTCGACGGAGCATCTTCAGCACACAAAGATGAAGAATCACAAGTGATAGTGCCCGGTAAGGCAGGAATCGGATTAATCTTTATAACGCCGGAGCGGGGAATGTTAAGATACTCCTACCACTTAACAGAACCGTGTACAAATAATGAAGCAGAATATGAAGCCCTCGTAACGGGACTGGAATTAACCATTCAAATGGGGATAACAGACATCAACATCTACGGAGATTCACAGTTGATCATTCAACGGATCGCCGGACAAGACGGAATTTTAAAGCCAAGACTCAAACAATACTTCCAGTATGCCATACAGCTGTTGGAACAGATTCCAAATGTGACGATCTACAAAATTCCCAGAAAAGAAAATGCTTTAGCAGATGCTTTAGCTCGTCTTGCAAAAGAATTTGCCTGTTTGCAAGATGAGTCAGTAGAAGTGTCAGTTCACGGACGTCAGGTCCTATCACAGCTCGACATAGACACAATACATAAATCAGAAAAGAAAAAAGGATCGATTAGCAGCGAGTGACGAAAAACACGGAAGATTGGCGACGACCATTAATAGACTACCTGCAAACAGGAAAGCTACCGGACGATAGGTCGCTAGCCCATCGGATCAAGAAAAGAACTCGTCCTACGTATTAATAAACAACACATTGTACGGAAGGTCTTTTGATCAAATGTGGCTAAGGTGCCTAAGCGGGTCCGAAGCCCG
This sequence comes from Papilionanthe hookeriana x Papilionanthe teres, assembly GCA_022702705.1. NCBI lineage: Eukaryota > Viridiplantae > Streptophyta > Magnoliopsida > Asparagales > Orchidaceae > Papilionanthe > Papilionanthe hookeriana x Papilionanthe teres. The sequence continues at coordinate 48,631,270 of CM040429.1, read as the reverse complement.
TGAAATTGTTAAAGAGGTGCATTCGGGACTCTGTGGCGCTCACCGGTCGGGTCCAAAGATGAAAATGAAAATTAAAAGACTAGGGTACTACGGGTCCTCGATGATGACCGATCGCATGAAAATCGCCAAGAGCTGTCACCAATGCCAAGTGCACAGAGTGGTTCTACACCAACCTCCAAATGTGCTACACCCGACAATTGCGTCGTGGCCATTTGAATGTTGGGGCACAGATATAGTGGGTCCGATAGAACCACCATCTTCAAAAGGACATCGCTTCATTCTTGCGGCTACGGATTACTTTTCCAAGTGGGCAGAGGCAGTTCCACTTAGAGAAGTGAAAGCACACCACGTGCTACAGTTTTTCAAGAACCAAGTTGTCGACCGTTTCGGGGTGCCGCGCGAGATCATCTCGGATAATGGGTCGACATTCGAAGCACACAAATTAACAATTTTGTCGGGAGACACGGAATCGACTGGCGATACTCAACAATTTACTACCCAAGAGCAAACGGCCTCGCTGAGGCTTTTAATAAAACTCTCGTTCACATCTTAAAGAAAACCTTGGACGATAATAAGAGAAATTGGCACGAGAAGTTGTTAGAAGTCTTATGGGCCTACCGGACAACCTTCGAACTCCTACTCAAGCTACACCTTACGCTCCGGAGTATGGGTCCGAGGCGAGTGTTACCTTTAGAGGTTCGAGCCTTCCTTCGCTCGAGATTGCAGGTTGCAGACAAGATCACGACGGAAGAGAACGCCAAATTACGACTCGAAGAATTAGAAAGCCTGGAAGGGAAAAGGCTTGCAGCGCAACAGAATTTAGAACTATACCAAGCTAAGATGGTTCAAGCCCATGACAAACTGGTCCGCCCAAGAGCCTTCAAAGTTGGTGACTTAGTTCTTGTTCTCAAGAGACCTATTCTTGCATATCGCAAGATAGGAGGAAAATTTGAACCCACTTGGGAAGGACCGTTTGTGGTTGAAACAGTATACTCAGGAGGTTCCTACCAGCTAGTGAATTGCCAGGGAGAACGACATATGCTTCCGATCAACGGACGATACTTGAAAAAGTATTACGCTACCTGATGTTTCGAAGGAATGAATTCTTCATCCCTAATAAACACGGGCGAAGTAATTACTTATGATTGGGTCTGAACCCAAAAAATAATAAAATATGCTAAAATAAATAAAATCATGATAATAAAGTTTTCCTTGTTTTCTTTTCCAAATCAAAATCTCTTCCCTGATCTTATCCTACTTCATTCCTGTTAAATTTAAAAATGTAAAAATAAAAAGAAATAAAAAATATGTCTTTAATAAACATTTTCTTAATGTTCTTGTTCTTAGCACAGCCCCTGATCCTTTTCCTTGTCTTCTCGCAGGGAAATGTCGAACGGGCGGTTGGTCCTGAACTTTAAGAATGGTGTAAGCCTTGCACTCGATGAAAAGAGGGTGAAAGATGAAGCGATAATCGAGATTGACTCGGATTTCGCACCAGCAGGCCTACAGTACGAGGAAAGTGACTGGGTCCCAGTTGACCGAGAAGAACTACCCGGGCAGACAGTGATGAAAGTGGGTGGCCCAAGCCACCAATCCAGCAGCAAGAAAAGAAAGGCAAACACTGAAGAAGATAAGAAAATGAAGTCTGTAGTGGCTACGGCAGAGGGCGAGCTTGTCGCCGCCGCGCTCACAGAGATTCAAGAAGTTCGAAGAGCTACTCTCACAGCAACGCAACGAAGAAATAAGAATCGCCGTATCCGTAAGAAGTTAACAAAACTAGCTGCGGACCAGCGCGACGAGACAGTTGCTAATGCCAGTACATACACTTCAAGGACAACGGTTCATCAGGAACCTGAAGAAAGGAGGCCAGCTCCTAGGATAACAGAAAGGACCAGGGAAATCTCCAGAAGATCAGAAGAAAGAAGGCTACCACGCCACAGGATAGAACCACCAGTGATGCATGACATTGTTGCAGAAGCAACCCCGGGGGATGTCCCGACAGGCATCATCCCTGAGGAGCCGAGGTATGCAGGAGAACGTGAAGGGATTGAACCGTATATCCCACAATATGTCACTGTGGCCTCGCCATCTCGCAGATCATTCCGGAATACGAGCCGGAGAGAATGCGAATGTTGAAAAGAAAACCTTTGAATACTTCGAGAGAATTAAAGGCAGAAGAATCAATATACTAGTAGGGCCTCGAGCTACATACGTACGTATTCTCGCAGTTTGAACAACAAGAAATCGTGGATTGCATCCGGGATTTGAAAAGAATGGGCCGCGCGTGCTTCCCGAGGGAAAACACATACTCGAACCCCGGAGATGGATGCCGTGGAAGGGAAGAATCACAATACAATGCGGATGCCGCTACAACTTTGTCGAAGACAGGAAGGGAAACCCACCGGAATACTCCGTCATGGGCGAGTGGATCCGATGCCATTAGTCATCAAGAGAATGGTAAAGAGATTGATAACATGGAGGGTACTCGCCAGCGGATTGCATACCCAATAGCCGCATTATCAACATCTACAAACAGGAGTGACCGCATACCCCCGCACATAGATCACCACGACTTTGTCGACCTTTCCGCACGTCTCTTTCCCGAACGAGTGTAACATCATGTTCGGATCCGACCTCCGGATAGCAGTGCCCGGGTGAGTTCCGAGGGCCGTTGAAGATACCTTTACGGTAGGTTCCGTCATGATACCGAAGGGCAACGGAGCGAGATATCGCTAAGCATCGCATACCAGAGTACCAGTGAAGCGGATCTCGGCTACTTTCGAAGGATGGACGACAGAAGACGCCTTACCATTTCCAGCCTGCACTCGAGCTAGAGAGCCTCCGGCCTTACGAGCCGTGAGTTACATGGAAAATATCACACCTCCAATGTACATCCATACGACATCCTTGCCAAGGATGGCTTGGAAGGTGATGTTATCGACCATGTACCCCACTATTCGTACATGGATTTTTGACGGATGCTTCTTTAGATGGATCAACAAAGATCATACATAGTCCGTTTTGAGTCTACATGGATTGTATGAAATGTATTCCGCATCGAGTTGTATGATGTATCTTCAACATGATTGGAATGAAAGTGACCATGTCACATTTTTGGCCTTCACCACTTTTGTGCAAATTGACTGGGAAACGCCATTAAAGTTAAATGAACTTCGAACAAAGAACAGAAAAGAAAAAAAAAAGAAAAAAAGAAAACTTTCCTAAAAAAGAATCTTAAAAATGACGAACACCAAATTCACATGAACATTAAATAAATGATAAAATAAAATTTGAATCATTAGAAGATAAACGAAATCAACATAAATGTTAAATCAAATCTCAAATCAAATTCTCAATCAAATTTCAAATCCAATCTTGATCTAATTTCAAATTTGATCTTCCAAATTTCAAATCAAATCTTAAATCAAATCTCAGCCGAGTTCAAACTCATCCTTCCAAATTTCGAATTCAATCTTTCCAGATCTCAAATCTCAATCAAAATTAAACTTTTTGGGTTGAGGATTTTACATCCAAGACTGCATTGCTTTAGGATCCTTTCCCTATCGCAATGAAATACATCAAAATAAAACTTTTTGGGTTGAGGATTTTACATCCAAGACTGCATTGCTTTAGGATCCTTTCCCTATCGCAATGAAGTACATCAAATTCAAACTTTTGGGTTGAGGATTTTACATCCAATACTCGCATCGCTTTAGGATTCTTTCCCTATTGCACTCGAAATACATCAAAATCAAACTTTTTGGGTTGAGGATTTTACATCCGATACCTGCATCGCTTTAGGATTTTTTCCCTATTGCACCTGAAATACATCAAAATCAAACTTTTTGGGTTGAGGATTTTACATCCGATACTCGCACTCGCTTTAGGATTCTTTCCTATTGCACTCGAAATACATCAATATCAAATTCTTGAGGTCGAGGATTTTACATCCGATACTCGCACCGCTTTAGGATTCTTTCCCTATCGCACTGAAATACATCAAAATCAAACTTTTTGGGTTGAGGATTTTACATCCGATACTGCACTGCTTTAGGATTCTTTCCCTATCGCACTGAAATACATCAAAATCAAACTTTTTGGGTTGAGGATTTTACATCCGATACTGCACTGCTTTAGGATTCTTTCCCTATTGCACTGAAATACATCAAAATCAAATTTTTTGGGTTGAGGATTTTACATCCGATACTGCATACTGCACAGCTTTAGGATTCTTTCCCTATTGCACTAAAATACATCAAAATCAAATTTTTTGGGTTGAGGATTTTACATCCGATACTGCACTGCTTTAGGATTCTTTCCCTATTGCACTGAAATACATCAAAATCAAACTTTTTGGGTTGAGGATTTTACATCCGATACTGCACTGCTTTAGGATTTTTTCCCTATTGCACTGAAATACATCAATATCAAAATCAAACTCTTGAGGTTAAGGATTTTACATCCAACACCGCATTGCTCTGAGATCTCTTCTCATTGCAATGATTCAATCCAATCATTTCAATTTTCTTTTGAGGTTGAAGATGTTACATCTAAAACCACAAAATTCCTTTTTTTCATTTCAAATCAAATCCCTTCAAATTAATTTTGATAAACTTCAATCTAAATCGAAACTTCAAATTGAAATCTAAACTCACTCATCAAAACTTAAACTAAAACAAAATGAAATCTAAGTTGAATTTCCCCCAGATCATGTGATTTGGAATTTACCTCCTTTTCCTTTCCCCAGCGAGAGTTCAGGAATTTCCAGTTTCAGAGATATACTTGACACTCCCCAGCGGAAACTTTTCTACTTCGTCCTAAGTTTGTCACTTGGACATCTGTGTTGGTTTTACCGATCGCTTCGGTCAACACCAATACAAGCGGTGTGCTCCGTCAGCTCACCACACCTATTGGGGGTCCATTTGTTGATCTCATTTTTGATTAGGTCTTCTCTTCTTCCCTTTAGTACTTAGGATCTAGCCTTAGGCTTTTCCTTTGACTATCTTAGGGGACTAGAATTGGGACCCACCTTTTAGAAATTCAAACCACTTCTTAACTCCCCGCAAACTCCACAAACTTGATCGTAGACCCCTAATCACCTAGAGGGTTGAAATCAAATGTGGAAGTTTAAAGGATGAGTTCCTATAGGACTCTTTCGGCCTTAGGATCGTCCCGGTGGCCCAGTCCAGTGAAGGGGCTGACTTACACACACACTACACTTATACACTAAACCTACACACTACACTTCCACACACCTTCTAAAACCACACCCATACCCAACTTGACCTCCTGACTCATGTAGGTGATTCACATGGATGGTCCTTAACCCCCGAGCCCTCAGCAAGAGGGTTAGGAACAACATAGTGGATACCTCAAATGAGTCCCTTCATGGCTCATGTGGGCTTGATGTGACTTCATGGCTCAACCAAAATGACTTCATTCCACTCAAATTCACCCAATCTTCAATTTTCCAAATTTTCAATTTTCCAAATTTTCAATTTTTGACTCCCGGGACCCTACACCCGTCTAGCCTACCCAAAGCCCTTGAAATTACCCAACTTTTTCAAAATCACCTAAATTTCCCAAAATTTCTCAAAATCAATCCCAAATATTTCCACACCACTCAAATTGATCATCCATACCCAAAAATACCAAAAATTCCAAGAAAACCTCCCAATACCCTCCAAATACCCAAAATACCCCTCTTGACCCAAAAATCCAAAAATTCAGAAAATTCCCAGAAAATTTCAAAAAATGCCAAATATTCCCAATTTCATTTTGTCCAACTACACGATGTGCCAATTTTGTCAATTTACCCTACTTTTGTCAAAACCCCCAATTTGACCCATTTTAACCCAAAGTGAACCCAATGTCAAACCAAACCTACCCAATTGACCCAAATTCTGGTCCAATTCAATTCTAAACTTCAATTAAACATTCCCAATACCAATCTAGACCAAATCCAAGTTCAATTTGATTGACATTTGGATCCAATTTCACTTTTGGCCTTAAAGCCCAATTTGGACCCATGACCCAAACCTAACCCAAACTCACCCAATTCAACTCCAATTAACCCCAAATCTTTTCTAAATCTTCCTTAGCATCCCCACAAGCAAAACACTAACATGATTTGCCCAACATTTAGACCCAAACCCCACTCAAATTCAACCCAAAGCTAAAAGGCCCAATTTCGACCTAAAACCAAACCTAACCCAAATGAGCCCAAACCCCAAAATCAAAGCCCAACCAAAGTCAAAACCTCTTTGAAACACTCCCATAAACATTTCTCAACATTAATTTTACATCAATTTCAACCCTAGCCCAACATTGTCCCAACTTGGCCCACTTGGGCCTATGATTGGCCCATTCACCAAAAGAACCCAAATTCAACCCAATTCAAACCCAAATCACTCCCAATTTGCTTCAAGTCACTCATGACTCATCCATGAGCTAAAAACAACATTTGTTTGGCCCAATCCTTCACAAATTCCCCATCCATAAATTTATTTCCAAACCAAAAGCCCACTTTCTTAAACCTTCCTAAAGCTCATCTCCACCAAAATCCAAAGGGGCAAAATCAATCTAAGGCCCATATGACAAATTCTCTTCATCATGCATTCAATTAAAATCATCCCTAAGTCCTAATCCAATGATCAAATAATTCTAAATAAAGCTTCATCCAACTTTCCACCAAAATGTCCAAAATCCTTAAAATCCATTTTTATGAAGTTGACTAAACTTTTCCCAAGCCAAATGGAGCCATGAATGAGCCATTCACAAGCCATATGAAGCCATGAAAGTTTGGCATGTGACCATGCCATTAATGGCAAGAGGAGGGGCTCCTTTCCTAATCTTTAATTAAGCCTTTTTAACCTTATTCATGACACACACTAAACCATGTTTAGCCACCTCATCATGGATAGAGACCATACCATTCTCTCTTGGTCGACCCAACCGATCCTCTCAGCACAAAATCGAGGCCATGGGGAGGTGCACCCAACCCAAACCAATGGATCGACCAAATTGAAGCCAAAATGACCCCTTCCCCATTCCATTTTAATTCAAAGCCTTTACACATGGCAATTGCCAATTGACCGCACAAACCTCCAGCCTCCGACCCACTCGGACCCGAGGGTGACCCATGCCTGTCGGCCGCCCGCCCGGGTCGCCGGAAAACACCATGGCCGAGACCTCGGGAGGAGCCAAACTTTGGAATTCCACCATGCCGAGCCGCCCCATGCCCAATGGCCACCATGGTCGTTCTTCCCACGACCGCAGCAGGCTCGATCCCAACCCTCGGCCATCCCTCGTGAGGCTCTCCGACCACCTCTATTTAAACCCGACCCCTCACGTCCATGAGAGGAGAGTTGCACAAACCTTGCCGAAACTCTGCCAAAATTGTTCCAAACCCTTCTCCACCCTTAGAGCAAGCTTGATCCCCGGTGTCAATTTGCCCTAATCCCCACCGACAAAATCCAATTTCTCAACCGAAATTCCACCCAAAACCAGGACACTTCTCCACAGTGAGCCAATCCCCAAATTGATTGGTTCTACACCTTCACCAGACCAAGGGAAGGTGTCCACAAGCAAAAGCCCCATCTCCAGGTCACCCAGTTGCTCCAGCCTCCAAGCTTTTTGATCGGCTGTGGTCAAAATCTCACCTAAACAATTCACCAGACCAGGAGACTTCATCTGGAGCTTGCTAAGATCCAATAGAAGGTGCAACAACCCTCAGATCGAAGCCACACTTCTCTGAGCAAAGGTATGAGCTAATTCTTCATCCCGAGCTTCTGGAGATTCTCCATTTCAAATGCTTTAATTTCAATGCATGATAACCGTATAGATGCGTTCGTCTCTTCAAGACGAATCCATAGAGCATAAGAACATGAAAATCCATTGAGTATCGAGTGAGATATTAGGGATTTAGTGTGGACGGCTCTCGGGTGAGGACACTTGGGGACGATGAACGGATGTCGTCCATCCAATACACGCGCGGACGGATGGCCAGGATCGCGTCGGATCAGAAGACAGAAAGATACAGCGGGCCCCGGGAGCGCTGAGTCAGATGGCGGTGTCGAATGGGAGCGCGCCACGCGGCGTTTCGGAGCTGCCGAGGTTGACGCGGCACCGCGTGGATAAATAGAAAATTAGGGATTTTTCTGATTTATTTAATTCCCTAAACTTCAAAAATTCATAACTTTGTGTAGAAAAATCAGAAAAATAAAATAAAAATACCCACTTGCTCAGTGAACAGAGGAGAATAATGTGGAAAAGAAATCATTTAATTTCATCAAGTATTTTATTTTTAATAATTTATTTACTCTCTGCATATTTTTAATTCTCCATGCATTTATACAATTCACCATGGCATGAGACCATAGTAGCTTTAAGCCTCTGAATTTGGGAACATTCCCTGAATTTTCCAAAGTTAGAGGCCATCCCTATGAAAAGTTATTGATTTTTCAAATTCATGTTACTTTTTTGAGTATTTTAATTCCAATAAATAGCATGTTATGAAATAAATTCTAGGAAAATTTGGTGATGTTCCTTATGACTCGTAGGACCCTAGGAAAAATAGGTTTTGAGTTAGTTCATTTATAACAACCCTAATCTGGCTTAAACACCCAAAATGGATCTCTAATTAATTAGAGCTAACCATACATCAAATTGACTTGAAATCAATTCTCCACTGACCTTTAGGATTAGAGGAACCCACCATAAAAATTTGAGGTCAATCGGACTTGGTTAGCCCTACTAATCGGGTCGATTAAGCCATTTAGTCATTTTAAACTTCAAAAATTCATAACTTTAAAAATATTTTTTAAAAATTCATCAAATTGGTTTTGGAGCCTCTCTGATATCAGAGAAATTTAAGAAAATTAAAATTTCAATTTTCTAAAAAAGTTGATTTTTTAATATTATTTTAATATTTTAATAATTAAAAAATAATAAAAATCACAAAAATAATAAAATTCACCAAAATGTCACATTTTGAATTTTAATCACTTAGGAACAAACCCCATATTTTTCTTAGGTCTATTTAGTGAGATATTAAATTTTAAAGCTCTAGGGCAATTTTAAAATTAAAAAAATATGTTTTCTAGCATTTTCACTAAAATAATTATAATAAATCATAGAAAAGTCAGAAAATTACAAAATTTTCTTCTCTGACTTCTCTGATATCAGAGAGATTTTTGAAAAATATAAAATTCATTTTTCAACATTTATTTTATTTTTAAATTAATTAAAACTCCAAAACTTAAAATAATTATAATAAAAATAATATAATTCAAAAAATCACCAAAATTGGTTCAAGTGGTCCTCTAGTCATTAGGAATATCTCCTAATTTACTTAAGGACAAAAACTTTCCCTTGGTCATGTTATTAAATTTTCCTTGGAAATCTCTATTTTCTACAAAAAATAATTATATAAATAAATTAAATACAGAAAAATCACATTTTCTCCTCTCATGTCTTTATTGACATATGAGTGAAGTCACATAAAAATTTCAAGTTCATTTGAGTTCAATTTAGTGAGTTATGAAATTATTAAGCTTAAAGGGTAAAGTGGTAATTAAAATTTTAACCCTTAATTAAAACTTTAGGTTTAATAAAAAATTAACAAGTAAAATATTTGATCCTAATCTGATTTGGATGATTGAAATTTAAATAATTAAAGGGTAGAATCCCATTAAACAATTTAAAATGATTAAACCTTAATTAAATAATTGATTAAATTTGGAAGAATAATAAAATTGGAATTATTAAAATAGGGATATTATTAGGAAGAGATTTATTCTTTAATTTAAAAATCCCTAAATTAATTATCTCATTAATATTCAATTCTTAACTAAAATCATAACTCAAATTCAAAATATTAAAAGACTTAATCATTAAACTAAAATTAAATTATTAAACTCTTTTAAAATTTCAATTAAAATTAAAAATAAAAAAAATTAAATTAAAAATTAAATTAAATTAAGTAAATTAAATTGAATTAAATCAAATTAAATTAAATTAAAATTAAAAGTTGAATTAAATTAAAGATTAAATTAAATTAAATTAAATTAAATAATTAAATTAAATTAAATTAAATAAAATTAAATTAAAATTAAATTAAATTAAAATTAAATCAAATTAAATTAAAATTAAATCAAAATCAAATTAATTTAATTTAACATCAAATCAAACTAAATTGAATTAAATTGAATTAAATTAAATTAAAGATTAAATTAAATTAAATTAAATTAAGTTGTATTAAATATAACATCACCAAAGACATAAAGAATTCAAAATAAATCTAAAGTAACTTGAACACTATTCCAAATTTAAACCCATTAATGGAAATTAAACTAAATCACAAATCATTTGAACACCAATTTACCCTCGAAAGCTTTAGTTATCATAACTCCTAAACGTAATATTAAATGAAATGTTACTTCACTCATAGGACATTCAAACATCCTAGCTACATCGAGTAAGATAATAACAAAACTTAACTAAACCTCGGACGATTAATTCATTTGTGTAATTGAATTCATTTGGACTTAAAACAATCCTAGAAATATTGAAAAGATGTTTAAGATTCTTCTTAAGCACTTCCTCAATATGATAGGATACTTATAAGAACAATTAAACTTAATTATTCTTTGATGAAGAAAATCGTCCTCAAACCAAAACACAAGAACCTAGACGTCATAGGAAATGACTAGCTATAGGATTAGGAATTTGGTAGAAAACCATAACCCTTACCTTAGCTTTACCTAGGAACTTGCTTAAATATTCTAATTGTGTTTTAAGTGCAGCTTGGGATGACGGGAAGACCCTCCAGGTACGCTTTTATTTTATTGCAATTTATTTTCTTACAATTTTCATTATTGCAATTTATTTAACTGCATCGCACTTACTTTTCTTGCATGATAAACAACTGTTGCATGGAAACCCACACCTTTAGGATAGTCCCTAAAACTGAAACCAAAACTAAGTTAAAAGTCATTGCAAGATAAAATTCACCGCCACAACATTTCAAAATATAAAACAACTCAAAATTTAATCACAAAACGAACACAAAACTACAATTGCAACTAAATTAAAACGTCTCGTTGGATGATCGGGAATACCTTGGATGATGTAACCTACGTGTTGCTAACGGGATTTCCCACGGTCTAAATGAAAGTGTGGAACTCATTCAGTTGAGTTTAGCAAATTCATCTGGACTAAGTGAATCCGATAAAAATAATGATGCCGGAAGGATGGAACCGTGGGATCTTAACCGGTGTCGTTATAATCAACTTTAAGATTTGTTTTAATTAAAACATTAAAAAAAACACTCGGAAATTAAAATTTTCTCTAAACCAAAACACTTTTCTCATCCCTTGATTTATGATTTCTAAAACTAAAACCTCCGCAACAACAAGGAGCTCGGAGCATGGTGGGCAAGCACGGCCATCGTCATCAGCAAAACCTGAGTCTACTTCAAGCAAAACTTTCCTAGAATTAAATAATAAAGCCATAGGACTTCGAGGTAGTTTGCCTAGTGCAACATAAATCCTCAACTCTTCGTTAGGCACTTGCATTGCAAATTAAGCCCTAACCGATCTTAGGATTCCGAGGTAGTCGTCTGGTACGGCAATAAATCCTCACATCTTCGAGGCTATTTGTTTGATTTTATCATACAAATATAAGTCCTAATTAACTAAAATTGGCAAGATCAAAACATTAGATAAATATTAGGACTTTCCTAAACTCAAGCCAAACAATAGGATAGTCGGGAAATTACCGAAGTTCACTTCGAGTTTGTGATTTCTCCTACTTTTCTTCCTTTGGATTCCCAAAACAAAATGTTCCAAACTTGATCCATTCCCTATTGAAATTCCAAAATTCAATCCTTTGAAAACTTAAACTTTGAAATTCTTGAGAGCAGAATTATTGATTATTATCGAGAGTTTTCTTAGGTGATTCCCATCACTTAAGATGTAATTAACTATAGGGGCTTGCCCTTATAGGGAATTTTGAAGAACCCAGGTAATATAAACCCCGTTTAATGCTTTCTTATTAAGCGAGGGAATTTGTCGAGCATAAAAATTGGTTCGCGGACCAAACGGATGTCACAAATCTTCTAGTTTATTTAATCGAGCCCCACCGTCAAGCGGTGTGTCTATCCTTAGGGATAGATACACAGGCTTGTGGTGCGGTGCTCGTTTATATAAACTATTTGGGATGTGAGATCGGTTTAATCTCATATCTTAAAACCTTCAAATTTAAAATTATTTTCAAAATCAAATACTACTTTTCAAAATTATTTTTTTAAATTAAATTAAAAATTCGCCGACAACTTCTGTTAGGCGACCCCCTTTTAAAAAATAAAACATACGACCTAAGAAAAAAATAAGCCGTACAGCTAGGTGCACCACCCAAGGCTTGGTTTAGGCTGAAGAGAAAGTGATTTGGCTCAGCATAATCAGTAGGGTCAAGTCACCATCCAAGCACAATTAGGCATAAGCATGGTTAAGGGGAATCATGGGAGTGGTTAATCACCTTTAGGAATTAAGGAAAGAGTCTCCTCCTTTTGCCCAAAATGGCATGGTGACATGTAAAGAGGCTCTCATGGCTTTCATGTGGCTCATGCATGGCTTCATGGCTCATCTTTGGCTTGGGAAAAGTTAAGTCAATTTCATGGAAATGGGTTTAAGAAAATTTTGGTATTTTGATGGGAATTTGTATGGGGCTTGATTTGGAATGGATTCATGATGAGTTTTTGAAACTTAGGGATTGATTTTAATTAAGGGTATGATGAGAACAATTTGTCATATGGGCTTTAGCATGAAATTTGGGCTTTTAGGAAGGTCTAAGAAAATGGGCTTTTGGTTTAAAAATAAATTTATGGATGGGAATTTTGTGAAGGATTGGGCCAAAAAAATGTTTGGTTTAGTTCATGGATGTGTCATGAGTGATTTGAAATGAGTTTGGAATGATTTGGGTTTGAATTGGGTTGGATTTGGGCTTCTTTGGTAAATGGGCCAATGTAGGTCAAATTGGGCTAACTTGGGCCAATGTTGGCTAGGGTTGAAATTGATGTAAAATAAATGTTGAGAAATGTTTATGGGAGTGTTTCAAAGAGGTTTTGGCTTTGGTTGGGATTTGATTTTGGGGTTTGGGCTTATTTGGGTTAGGTTTGGGTTTAGGTCAAAATTGGGCCTTTTGGTTTTGGGTTGAATTTGAGTGGGGTTTGGGTCTAAATTTTGGGCAAATCATGTTAGTGTTTTGTTTGTAGGAATGTTAAGGAAGGTTTGGAAAAGATTTGGGGTTAATTGGAGTTGAATTGGGTGAGTTTGGGTTAGGTTTGGGTCATGGGTCCAAATTGGGCTTTAAGGCCAAAATTGAAATTGGATCCAAATGTCAATCAAATTGGACTTAGATTTGGTCTAGATTGGTGTTGGGAATGATAAATTGAAGTTTAGAATTGAATTGGACCAGAATTTGGGTCAATTGGGTAAGTTTGGCTTGACATTGGGTTCACTTAGGGTTAAAATAGGTTAAATTGGGGATTTTGACAAAAGTAGGGTAAATTGACAAAATTGGCCCCTGGTGTAGTTGAAAAAAATGAAATTGGGAATATTTAGGATTTTTTCGAATTTTCTGGGAATTTTCTGAATTTTTGGATTTTTGGGTCAAGAGGGGTATTTTGTGTATTTGGAGGGTATTGGGAGGTATTTTTGGAATTTTTGGTATTTTTGGCTATAAATGATCAATTTGAGTGGAGAGAAATGTTTAGGAATGATTTTGGGGAATTTTGAGTGATTTGGAAATTTTTTGAAAAATTTGGGTAATTTCAAGGGTTTTGGGTAGGCTAGGCGGGTGTAGAGTCTCGGGGGTCAAAAATTGAAAATTTGGAAAATTGAAGATTGGGTGAATGTAAGTGGAATGAAATCATTTTGGTTGAGTCATGAAGCCATATCAAGCCCACATGAGCCATGAGGGGACTCATTTGAGGCATTCAACTATGTTGTTCCTAACCCTCTTAGCGAGGGCTTAGGGGTTAAGGACCATCCATGTGAATCACCTTTATGAGTCAGGAGGTCAAGTTGGGTATAGGTGTGTGAAAGTGTAGTGTATAAATATAGTGTGTGTGTAAGTCAGCCCTCACCAGACCAGGCCACCCAGGGTAGTCCTAAGGCCAAAGAGTCCTATAGGAACTCATCCTTTAAACTTCCACATTTGATTTGCACCTTCTAGGTGATTAGGGGTCTACAATCAAGTTTGTGGAGTTTGCAGGGAGTTAGGAAGTGGTTTGAATTTCTAAAAGGTGGGTCCCAATTCTAATCCTCTAGGATAGTCAAAGGAAAAGCCTAAGGCTAGATCCTAAGTACTAAAAGGAAGAAGAGAAGACCTCATCAAAAATGAGGTCAACACATACAAGTGATCTTCTTTTAGTTTCCTCTTAATGACGACATCATCCACATAGCACTCGACTTGGTTGTGAATGAGATCATCAAAAATCCTCGTCATTGCTCTTTGGTAAGTCGCTAATGCATTCTTCAATCCAAATGGCATCACTGTGTAGCAGTACACTCCTATTGGCGATCTGAAGGCTGTAAGCTTTTCATCTTCCGGTGCCATCTTTATCTGATTGTATCCTGAAGACCCATCCATGAAAGAAAAGACTTCATGTGTTGAAGCAATGTAGATCATCAATTTTGGAATTGGTAGAGGGAATTCGTCCTTTGGACATGCTTTGTTTAAATCTCTGAAGTGTACGCAGATTCTGATTTGACCATTCTTCTTTCTAACTGGCACCACATTGGCCAACCAAGTTGGGTATTGTTCTTCGCGGACAAATTTAGCGTCTATTAGCTTCTTAACTTCAGCTATAACTTGTTGTTCAATCTCCAAACGCATTCTTCTCAGAGCTTGTCTAACTGGAACGACAGTGGGATCCACTCCTAATTTGTGAACTGCGGTTTCTGAAGCTAATCCTGGCATTTCATCATAAATCTAAGCAAAACAGTCCTTGAATTCCATTAGTAGCTTGATTATCTCTTCGGAGTCTTCTTTATTGAGTAAGGAGCTAACAAAGGTCGGCCTAGGCTCTTCGCTAGTACCTAAGTTAACTTCCATTAACTTGTCTATTGTAGATTTATTTTCTTCTTCGAATTCTGGCTGAGCATCTTCGATTGGTAGATCTTCAAGATCTTCTGAAGCTCCTAAGCAGTCTTCATTAGGCTCGCAAGTGACAACCAAGTAAAATCCCGAATCATCAACAGACCCTACTGTGCCGAATCTGAGACCATGTTTTGAATTGGGAGGTCGGCTGACATTATTCCATAACTTTTCAAAATATTGTGATTGACCTTTTGTCCATCGTCGAGGTAAGACACCACGTTGAATTAAATTTTGAACACAGGGAGAGTACCACTTAAAAGGTAGTTCCATTAATTCGAAAGAAGTAACATCTTCAAATTGTACATCATTTTCAGTATTGGAGGAAGAAGCACCACGGTAGAATTTGATCGGTTTAGTACCATCGCCATGCACTTCCTTGACCACCATACCCTCGATCTTATTATAATGTATCGGGGTCAGGGTCATAGTATGTACATAATGGTTAATCTTCTCGTACATTGATTTGTATTCTTCATTCTTTTCATCTTCGAGAGAGATCTTAAACTGGGGTTTCTTTTGATTTACTATTGCTGCTTCTTTCTTGATTTCTTCTTCTTCGGAACTTGTCTCCCAGTCAACGATGACTAGTTTCTTCTGTCCAACTGTTCCAACGTCTCTTCCAAGACCTCATCCCCGACCTCGACCTCGGGTGCGAGTTCTGGAGAAACCTTCACCATCTCGCCGTAAGGGAGTGGTGAGTAACTGTTGGACTAGAATTTCTGGTTCTTTATCATCTTGCACTTCTTTTGCTTCATTTGGTATGACATTTCTAGAAAAGATTGTTTTCTTTGGAGGTGTGTAGTAGGCTACATTTTCATGAATTCTGATTTCGTGCACGGAGAACGGTTGCAAGTCACCTTTGATACACTGTTCTCCTCCTTCATAATACTTTATGCACTGGTGCAGAGACGACGGTAGCATCCGGTTCTCACGGATCCATGGCTGACCCAGTAAAGCGTTGAACGATGTCTCAGAATCAATTATGTGGAATTTTACAATTATCTTTGCCAAATCACCAGTCTTCATTAACAGTGTTATCGATCCGAGTGCTCTTTCTCCTTTCTGATTGAACCCTCTTAAAAACATCTTATCTGGTTCGAGTTCACGAGCATCAATTTCCAAATATGCTAACGTTCAAAGACTCATTATGTTGATTGATGCTCCTGGATTAACCAACACCCTAGAGAGCGTAAACTTTCCAATAGTGACTAAAATGTACAACGGTCGATTGTGATCAGCCGTTCCGAGTAGTAAATCATTATCTGTGAAGGTAACACCTCGTTGTTCTTTTAACGAGCAAACCTCATTGAAGGAATTACCGGTCATTTGAGCTAAACAAATCTCTGGATCAAATAGAGCCTTGATCAGAGCTTCCCGCATCTCCTTTGACAGGATCAGAGCATCGTATATGCTTAGTTTGGCTGGTAGTTTCCTAAGATGGGCTAGCACGTTGTAGTCTACATTATTACCATTTTCCTCGGTTTCTTCCCAAATGGGCAATTCCTCTATTGGGGTTGGCTCTTCCTGAGCAACCACCTGCTTTCCTTTATCCTTTGGACCCATTCTCGGAGGTAGAACTTTTCCACTTCTTAAATTGACTTCTATTATTTCTTCTGAATCTGGTGTTGGATCTGACAGTTTCTCTTCTTGAATCGGAATGACTGGCTCTTCTGGAGTTGCTTCAGAATCTGATGACTATAATTCTATCGCGATCAGAGCTCCTCGAAATTCACAAATAGACTCGTTTCTTGTTGAGCTCTCGTAGCCATCCTTGTGAACGTCTTCTTCTTCATCGTGGTCATTGAGGTTTAGTATGATTTGAGAATCGTTATTTATATTGGAATTTAGATCCGGATTAGGTTGGTTTTTGTTAGTTACGTAATCGTTAGAAACAGTCAAAACATAGCCAACGCCAAAACTCTTATCATTATCAGATCCCGCCGGGGCGACAAATATAATCATACAGAGTCAGAGGTTTGAGGGATTTCTCCCCCGAAAAAAAACAACCATCCTAGGATAAGCAGCCCCTAGTCTACTCTTTGGAGCCTCGATTTTCTTCTCTTCTACAATCTTCTCTTCCTTCGGGGGCGGTTCTTCAATTGGAAGCGATAGTGCCGGCTCGGCAGGTTTCAAATTTTGAGTTGAAGCATGCATCAAAGCGGTCTTGATGTGATCCAAAATTTTCTTAGAAGACTTTTTCCAGACGGTACTCCATCCATCCTGGGTTGTGTAAGGGTCTATCGGAACAATGGGATCCGTTGAAATAACATTGACGGAACCTCCTTTTTGGGGTTCCTTCATGTATTCCTTTAGGATAGTTATGTTCCCCTTCCGGAGATTGTCGTCAAGCCAAATCTTGAAAGTGATGCAATCCTTTATCTTATGCCCGAGCATCCGATGGTAAGGGCAATAGTTTGGATGATCTTTCTTACTGACTTCTTTCGGCCTCTTGGGCTCTGGTAGCTGAAAATCTGGTGTCTTCATTAGATTGCTGAACATCTTCGCTACTGCTTCAGTTTTGAATGGATATTCCTTGTGCAAAAAATCTTTCAAGGTATGCTAAGGATGAGGCGGTTGCTCATAATGCTAACGGACTGATAGCTTGGTCGAGGTTGTTGATAACCCTACTGAGGTTGTTGGTAAGTATGTTGCGATGGTTGATACCAAGGCTGTGGCCGCTCTGGCTGTATCTGCACTGGCTGCTTGCCCTTATCTACTGCTGCGATGATTCCGGACTTCTTTTCGAATGTTTTCACGGGCTTCTATTTATCGGTCTTGTCTACGAAACTTAGCTGCTTTGCTTCCTCTTGCAAGCTATCGGCCTTGCTAAGCAGCTTCTCAAAAGTCTTGATTGTAAGTCCTTTAAGGAGAAGTGCTATCGGGCCATGGATACTCTTAAGTAAGATGCCGACTGCATGTTGTTCCTGAAGTTCTAGTTCACACTTCATGCTTAAATTTCTCCATCGAAGTATGTAATTTACTAGAGTTTTGTTTGGTTTCTGGTGTTCCACCACATGATCACCGATGGTGATGTGGTGCCGATCTCTGGCAAACCGCTTAACGAAAAGGTTTTCTAATTCTACAAAGGTCATAACTGAACCATTTGGCAATTCTGAGTACCAATCGAAGGCAATCACTGACAAACTGCTGACGAACTGACGAAAGAGTAAAGCGTCACTCCCACAGGCATTGCAGCAACTAGCACGAAAATGTGTGACATGTTGTCGGGGGTTTCCCATTCCATCAAAAGTCATAAACAGATGTAGTACGAAGCCTTTCAGGTATTCGACTGCATCGAACTCTTCGGGGTAAGGTCTACTCGTCTGAATAGATGCTCCACTCTTAGATTGTGCTAAGGCTTCTCACACCTGCTGTTCTACCATGTTTTTAATGTCCTCTTCGGGAGTCATGCTCTGTGCAGAATCCTTCTTTGGTGGCTCGTCTCCATTGACGGATGTGCTCTCTTTTCCTCCATCTGCAATATGGATGATTTATGGGGGTGTTTCTTTCTGAGGTTGCACCTGACTTTGGAGAGTGGCTAAGGCACCAGCCATCTCTTCCATCCTCCATGCCATCTGGGAAATTGTGTCGTCTCTTTCCCGAAGCTGTGCTCTCATCACTTCCGGTTCATCTCTTTCCGCAGCTGCCGGAGCACCCTGCGAGGCTGACGATGCTCGTGTTTCAACCATGTTGATCTCGACATACTCCTCATCCATGAACTCTGATGAATCAACTTCCTTTTCCAACTTTTCTCCTCTTTCTTTCGCCAACCGGCGGATATCCGTCCATAGCTTTCCTATAGCATCCTCGATGGGTCTCTTCCAGACAGTCTTGCGGTTGTCGTGTGATGGTTGTTAAACTTCTTTACCGGGAGTTTCTTTTATTGCAGTAGGATTTTTCTTCAGATTCAAGCTCTTTGACGAGGATTTTCTTCTCAGGACATTGTGTTGGTCTCGGTTCTGTAATAATAGGTCGCCACACCATCCTTCTTACAGCAGAAGGCCTAGGACCGGACGGTCTATCGGCTATATGCTGGTAGGTGGTGTCCTCCCTAATATGATGGTTCGATACAACAACAGGTGAACTAGCTCTTATTTTCTTCCTTGGTTTCGCTACGGAAGTGACAGGCTCTATTCATGGTCCGAGGCGGGATCTAACTGGCACTCGTCCCATTCCTCTTAGGATTTATGAGACAGGGCATCTTTCTTTCTTTGCCAATTTTTCTATCTCAGTTTATAGCCAAGAAAATGGCGTAGTTTTAACCCTTTTTCTTTTGTAGTTACTATAGTATGCAGGTTGGGGTAGTGTAGCAGTAATCCTTCGGACATCTTCCTCATCCGATGCAGCAGAGAGGGGGTGAAACCTTCTCCTTTCTAATAGAGGTATATACTCAGGCAGCTCTTCTCTTTCCTCAGGAATTTCTTCTAGAAAAGCAACTTCAGCAGCTTTGGCTTTCTCAATCTTGGTGATCTTTCTGCTTCTATTTCTCCTTTGAATCCGAGTTGGGGGTATTACTCTTGAACTGGACCCAATCTTGAAAATAGATGGTATTTTAGCAAAATTTGTACCCTCCACGGTGACAGGCTCATCACAGACTTGGATTTCCTTCCCTTTTAGTTTAGCAGAAGCCGGGGTATATGCAGAGATGACTAGACCGGTGGGGGTAGTGACAACACTCCTCCTACGAATAGCAGTACTTCTTTCGGCTGGAACCCTTTGTAGGGGAGGGAAATCTTGAGCCGACTTCAGGTTAAACTTAATTATAGGCTCTTCAGTCTCTGGCACTTTGTCCATTAGTGCGAAGAGAGTGACGTCAGCAAACTTGATATCCGAGTTGTCGAATCCTGGTCCAAAATGGATGATTCCATTGTCAGGTAGCTCATCCTTATAGACGGCGAAGTCCATTCCATTGGTGAAGGAGAAAATGAACTTTGGCGCAGTCATTTTCTGCAGGGTTGATTCTGAGTATTAGTCCCGAATTATGCTTCCTTTTGTCGCAAAACTTAGGACGAAAAAGAAAGATTCCGAACACATTTTCATTTATCTTAGTGCATTCATAATTTCAAAGAGTTTGTTTAAAGGGTTATTTATTAGAAGATTTGTTTGTTAAGAACGAAATGATTAAAGGTATAGAAAAGGTAAAGGACCTGATTATAAATTGGAAAGGAAGAGAAAGTCTGGCAAAACTTCTCAACCCGAAGGACCGCTCTTAAGCTAACACCTATTAGGGCCCCCCCCCCCCACCTCAGAAAAGAGGTAAAAGGATTTCAAAACCTCTCTGTTTAGGGGTGCCTAAACAGTGGCTCCTAAATCCGAGAGAAGTTGACTATACCCATTCAAGATAGAAATGAATGTTGTATGTCAACGGAAGAAGGATAGTTTTGGTCCACTAGGGATATGGATATACCACCGATTTATGAAAGCAAAACCATCTGATTAAAATGGAGAGAGGAACTACTCCCCAGCGATGTCGCCAGAAGTTGTCGGCATATTTTTAGGTTATGTGTTGTATTTTTGAAAAGGGGTCGCCTACAAAAATTGTAGTTGAATTTTAAATTTTAAATTTAATTTAAATATATATATAATTTAGAAAGTAGTATTTGATTTTGAAAATAATTTTAAGTTTGAAAATTTTTAAGATATGAAATCAAACTGATCTCACATCCCAAATAGTTTATATAAACGAGCACCACACCACAAACCGTGTATCTATCCCGAAGAATAGGCACACTTGATGATGGGGCTCAGTTAAATAAACTAGAAGATTTGTGACATCTGTTTGGTCTGTGAACCAATTTTATAAGCCGACAAGTTCTCTTGCTTAATATAAATGAATTAAGCAGGGTTTATATTACGTGGGTTGTTAAAGTTCCCTATAAAGGCAAGCCCCTATAGTTAATTACGTCTTAAATGACAAGAGTCATTTTATAAAACTCTCGATAATGATCAGTGGTTTTGCTCTCAAGAATTTCAAAGTTTAAGGTTTTCAAAGGATTAAATTTTGGAGATTTCAATAGGGAATAGATCAAGTTCGGAACAATTTATTTTGGTAATCCAATGGAAGAGAAGTAGGAGAAGCTGAGGATCTAAGAAGAATCATGGCAACTTCTCAAACTATCCTATGATTCGGTTTCAATTCAGGAGAATTATTTAATGTTTCAATCCTGCTAATTTTAATTAATTAGTACTTATGTTTGTATGACATAATCATACAAATAGCCTCGAAGATAGTGAGATGTCATACCGAACAACTACCTCGGAGTCCTAAGACCGGTTGGGGCTTAATTTGACAATATGATTATGCAAATGCCTAACGAAGAGTTGAGGATTTATATTGCATTAGGAAAACTATCTCGAAGTCCTATGGCTTGGTTATTTAACTCTAAGAAAGGTTTTGCTGAAGTAGACCCGAGTTTTGCTGATGACGATGGCTGTGCTGCCCACCGTGCTCCGAGCTCCTTGTTATTGTAGAGGTTTGGGTTTAACAGGTGAAAATCAAGAGATGAGAGAATTTTTTTGGTTTAGAAATCTTAAAGTCCAAATTTTTTTAATATTTTAATTAAAAAAATTGTAAAGTTGTTTAAACATAACTGATTAAGATCCCACGGTTCCTTCATCCCGTCACCGTTATTTTCATCGAATTCACTTAGTCCAGATGAGTTTACTAAACTCAAATAAATGAGTTCCACACTTTCATTTAGACCATGGGAAATCCCGTTAGCAATACGTGGGTTACATCATCCGAGGTATTCTCGATCATTCAAAGAGATGTTTTACGAGACGTTTTAATTTAGTTGCAATTGTAGTTTTGTTGTTAAGTTTGTGATTAAATTTTGAGTTGTTTTATACTTTGGAATGTTGTGGCGGGGAATTTTATCTTTTGGTGACTTTTAATTTAGTTTTGGGTTTCAGTTTTGTGACTATCCTAAAGATTTCAGTTTTCATGCAACAATCTTGTTTAACATGCAAGAAAAAGTAAAGTGCAGTGCATGTAAGTAAATTGCAAAAAAGTAAATTACAATAAAATAAAAGCATACCTGGAGGGTCTTCTTGTCATTCCAAACTGCACTTAAAACACACGTTAAGGCATTTAAATATTTATAACAAGTACCTAGGTAAAGATAAGGGAAGGTTTTGGTTGTCTGCCAAAGTCCTAACCCTATAACTAGTCATCTCCTATGACGTCTAGGTTCTTGTGTTTTGTTTATGGATGATTTTCTTCATCAAAGAATAATTAAATTCAATTGTTCTTCTAAAACATCCCATCATATTGAGAAAGTTCTTAGGGCGAGTCCTAAACATCTTTTCAATATTTCCGAGATTATTTTAGAGTCCAACTAAATTTAGTTGCACAGATGAAATAACCATCTAGAAGTTTTAGTTAAGCTTTCCTTCTTGCTCAGTGAACTTAGGACATTTGATTATCCCATGAATGAAGTGACATCTCACTTAATGCTCTGTTTAAGAGTTATAATAATTAAAGCCTTTAGGGGCAAGTTCGTTTGTTGAGGATTTTAATCATTATTAATTTGAAATTTGAGTTAATGGTTTAAAATGATTTAGTTTAATTATGAGGTTTTAATAATTTTTTAAGTTTGGAATAGTGTTCAAATTATTTTTTGATTAAATCTTTATACTTTAAATGATCTTAATATTTTAAATTTGTTTTACTTTTATTATTGAGTGATATTAATTTAATATAAATTTAATTTAATTTAATTGAATTTAACTTAATTTAATTTAATTTAATTTAATTTCAATATTTTAAATTTAATTTAATTTAATTGTTAAAATTTTAATTTAATTTAATTTTAATTTAGCTTTTACTTAATTTAATTTAATTTAATTTAATTTAATTGTTAAACCACTTAATATTTTGAGCTTTCTTTTAATTTAATGGTTATTATTATTTTTAATTATCTTAATTAAGAGTTAAATATTATTGAAGTGATTTATTTAGGGATTTTTTGTTAAAGAATTAATATCCTCTCAAGTTATATCCCAATTTTTAATATTCAATATCTTAACTAAGAGACTTGGGAAAAATATTTGGTTTGTTTCTAAGTGATTAGGAGTCAAAATGTGACATTTTTATGATTTTTAATATTTTTGAGATTTTTATTATTTTTTAATTATTAAAATATTAAAATATCATTAAAAATAAAAAATTTTAAAAAATCACAATTTTAATTTTTATAGACTCATCTAATATCAGAGAGCCCACAAAACCAATTTGGTAAATTTTTGAAATGTATTTTTGAAGTTATGAATTTTTTAAGTTTAATTTTGATCATGTGGCTTAATTAATCCATTTAGTGGGGTTAAATATTTCCAATTGACTTCAAATTTTTATGTAAGGTCCCTCTGATCCCAAAGATCAGTGGAGAATTGTTTTCAATTTTTTTTAATGTGTGGTTAACCCTAATTAATTAAAGATTAGTTTTGAGTAATTAGGCCAATTAGGATTATTCTTAATGAATTAACCCAAGATATAATTATCCTAGGGTCCTCTAGTCCTAAGAAACATCCTCAAGTTTTTCTGGAATTTATTGAATAACATGCTAATTATTGGAATTAAATTACCAAAAATAGTGATCTAAACTTGAAAAATACATAACTTTCCATAGAGATGGCCTTTGACCTTAAAAAATTTAGAGAATGTTTCTAAGATTAGAGGCTTCAAAAGCCCTATGGCTCATGCCATGGTGAATTGTCTATGTAAATGAAGAATCAAAATAATGAAATAAGTATATAATTAATTAAAAATAAAATACTCATCAAAATAACTTGATTTCTTTTCTACATTATTCTCCTTAGTTCACTGAACAAGAGTGTATTTTTAGTTTATTTTTATGATTTTTCTACACAAAAATATGGATTTTCTAATTTCTAGGTATTTAAATAAATCAAAAAAATCCATATTTTTCTACTTATCCACGCGGCATCGCGTCAACCTTGGCAGCTCCTAAAGCCCACGCGTCACGCTCCCATTCGACGCTGCCATCTGACTCATTGCTTCAGGGGCCCACGGTTCATGTAACGTTCTCTGGTCCGGTGTAATCTTGACCGTTCACTCGATACACACTCGATCGGACGGCGCCTGGTCATCGTCTACGACTGGTGTGCACCCGTGACCGTCCACACTAAAACCCTAAGAACTCTATCATTTCTCAACGGATTTTCATGTTTTTATTCTCTATGGATTCATCTTGAAGAGACGAACACATTCATACGGTTTACACGCTATGAAATTAAGTAAAAAAAATGGAGAATCACTGGAAGCTCGGGAGGAAGGAATGATCCATACCTTTGCTCTGAGAAGTGTAGCTTCAATCAGAGAGTTGTGTCTCTTTCGATTACACCCAAGGTAGCTCCAGATGAAGTCTCTGGCTCTAGGAAATTGTCGAGGTATGAAAGTGTCCATAGCCAATTTCAAAACTTGGAGGCTAGAGCAAATGGGTGGCCTGGAGAGGGGGTTTTCATTGGGGAACTCCTTCTCTTGGTCCTGTACATGTGTGGTGAGTTTAATTTGGATTTGGTGGAGGTTTTAGAGATGTCCTGGTTCTGGGATGGAGAGCAGTGGGGATCAATTGCTCTAGGTGAGGAGAAGGTCCTGGAGCAATTTTGGTATAGTTTTGTTTAGGTCTTGTTCATCACCTTCTTTGGCTGAGAGGGTGGTGGGTTTAAATAGACATGGCTGAAGGGCCTCCCAGGGGTGTTTGATGCTTGGGATCAGCTACTCTATGCAAGAGAGGAACAGTCATGGTGTTCAATTGGACTGGGACAACTCAGCAAGGAAGAATTGAAAAAATTGGCTCACATGGAGCTCTCGGCCATGGCGTTTTCTGGCGACCCTGGCGGCTGGCCGGCAGGGTTAGGTCACCATCTGGCTCAGTGGGGTCAGGGGTGGAAGTTGGTGAGTTCAATTGGCTGTTGTCATGTGTAAAGTGGTTTAATTTAAGTGGAATGGGGGAGAGTGTATTTTGAGCTCATTTTGGTCTAAGGCATGGTTTAGGCTAGGTGCACCTCCCCAAGGCTTGACTTTGGGCTTGGAGGAATCATTTGGGTCAGCCAAGAGAGAGTGGTTAGGTCTCTTTCAATGGTGAGGTGGCTAAGCTTGGCTTAGTGTGTGACATGAATGAGGTTAAAAAGCTTAATGAAGGATTAAGAAAGAGGCCCCCTCCATTTGCCATAAATGACATGGTGAGGTGTAAAGTGACTCCCATGGCTTGGATATGGTTATGCATGGCTCCATGGCTTCATTTGGCTTGGGAAAAGATTTGGTCAATTTCATGAAAGGGGATTTTATGAATTTTGGCATTTTGGTAGAAATTTGGATGAAGCTTTATATGGAATGGTTTAATGAGGATTTTGAAACTTAGGGATGATATCAATTAATGGTATGATGAGACGAAATTGTCATGTGGGCTTTAGAGCCAATTTTGGGCTTTTGGATTTAGTGAGAATGGGCTTTTAGAATGGTTTAAGAAAGTGGTCTTTTAGATTTTAAAATGGAATTTTGGATGAAAGTTTTGTGAAGGACCATTTCAAATAAATGTTGGGTTTCATTTAGGGATGTGTCATGAATATTTTAGAAAAGATTTGGTGTCATTTAGAGTGGAATTAGATTCAATTTGGGCTTTTTGGTAATGGGGCCAAAGTGGGTCAAATTGGGCTAACTTGGGCCATGTTTGGGTTAAGGTTGGATTTCATGTAAAATTAATGTTGCGAAATGTTCATCAGAGTGTCACAAAGAGTTTTCAACTTTGGTTGGGCTTTAATTTTGTGATTTGGGCCCATTTAGGTTAGGTTTGGGTTTAGGCCAAAAATGGGGATTTTGACTTTGGGTTAGGCTTGGGTGGAGTTTTGGTTTAAAATTGGGGCAAATCTTGTTAGTTTCTTGTTTGTGGGGATATTAGGAAGGTTTAGGAAAAGATTTGGGGTTAATTGGAGTTGAATTAGGTTGGTTTGGGCTAGGTTTAGGTCATGGGCCAAAGTTGGGCTTTAGGCTTCAAATTGAAATTGAATCCATATTTCAATCAAATTGGGCATGTATTTTGTCTAAATTGACATTGGGAATATTTAATTGAAGTTTAAAATTGAATTGGACCAAAATTGAGGTCAATTGGGTTGGTTTAGTCAGACATTGGGTCCACTTGTGTTAAGAATGGGTCAAATTGGGGGTTTTTGTAAAAGTGGGTTAAATTGAAAAAATTCACTTATGGTGTAGTTGAACAAAATGAAATTGGGAATATTTGGGATGTTTTGGAATTTTATGGGAATTTTCGGAATTTATGGAATTTTTTGGTTAAAAGGGTATTTTTGCGTATTTGGAGGGTATTGGGGGGTATTTTTGGAATTTTTGGTATAGTTAGCTAAGGGTGATCAATTTGAGTGGGGGGAAATGCTTATGATTGGTTTTTAGGAATTTTGGGTAATTTAGGCAATTTTGGAAATTTTTTGGCATCTTCAACGGTATTTGGTAGGTTTAGCGGGTGTAGGGCCCGGGGGTCAAAAATTGAAATTTTGGAAAAATGAAGATTGATTAAGTTTGAGTAAGATGGAATCACTTTGGTTGAGCCATGAAGACATGAAGCCATTTCAAGCCCATAAGAGCCGTGAGAGGACTCATTTTAGGCATTCACTGTATTGTTCCTAACCCTCTTAGCCAAGGGCCTAGGGGTTATGATCCATCCATATGAATTACCTACATGAGTCAGGAAGTCAAGCTAGGTATGAATGGTTTTAGGATTTGGAATGTGTGTGAAAGTGTAATGTGTGTTCAAGTTAACCCTCACCAGACCAGGCCACCCTGTGTAGTCCTAAGGCCAAAGGGTCATGTAGGGAACTCATCTTTTAAACCTCCGCATTTGATTTTAACCCTCCAAGTGACTTGGGGGTTTACAATCAAACTTATGGGGTTTGTAGGGAGTTAAGAGGTGTTTTAATTTCTAAGTGGTGGGTTCCATTTTTAGTCCTCTAAGATAGTCAAAGGGAAAGCCTAAGGCTAGATCCTAAGTACTAAGGAGAGAGAAGTGAAGAGACCTCATAAAAAATGAGGTCAACAGATACATGAGTGAGAATTAAAAACTAAAATAACATGTTTGCAAAAGTTTCAATATCCTAAATATGCAAGTATAACAGTTTAAAAATAAACAGGAGTAAAAATAAACTAAATTAAGTTTTTCATAAAAAAAACTCCAAAAGACTTCTACAGTAGTGGAGGTTTTCAAAGCAAATACACACAAACTTAGCATAACCGAAATCACAATAATACTAGATAATAACTGGTAGTAGATTTTGAAAAGCTTTAAACATGCAATTTTCAAGTATTGCTTTTTAATAGTGTTCTACATTTTTTAACAGAATTGGAATTAATTTACACTCTATTAAAAATTCAAACACTAAATACACATTAAAACATTTACTACCTCACACATATCACAAATTACAACATAAAACATTAATTTATCACTTAAACATCTAAATGTGCATAAAAGGAAATAGTTTAACTATGCTCTATACAATAACAAAGTTCCTATCACAAATACATCAAACAAAAATTTAAACATCACATCACATAGAAAATCATCAAATAAAAACATAACAACACATAAGAATAACAAAATAAAATAGACTTAACACAACAATCCTAATCATCATCCTCATTATCAGCATCTTCATTCCAATCTCTAGATGGCACCTAAGGTATATAATACGGATGAGGGGGCATCTTAGCACTGTGATAACCTCGAATCACTCTATCCATATACTGTGATAATTCTCCTCATATTCATCATTTCTAACAATATACTTTTCAATATTATTCATTTTTCCATCCATATCTCTAACATGCTCTCGGGTAAGACTCACCTTCTTCAAAATCTTCTTTAATAATCCAGTCTGTGAATCACTAGATGATGATGCTCGAGAAGTAGTGGCACGTGAAGTAGAAGCAGCAGAAGCAGAAGTAGTGGAAGCTCTAACAAATCCTCCTCTCCAGCTAAACTCTGAATGCATAGTGTAAGTGCCAACATTTACATGCTAATAGGTCTCAATGACTGAAAAACTTCCTCCCATGTTTCAAACTTCACACCAGACCGCTCATAAATTGAATGAATTAAGGAAGAAAATCCCAAACCTGTAGTAGTAGCAGATCTGGCACAATTTATCACATAATAAAAAATAATAGCCCCTAAGTTAATAGGCTTTCCTTGCTGAATACAATGTTTTAGAACAGCTCTCCACCTCATAACTTCACTAACATGACTTGAAGGCAACAATTTAGATGAGATAAAATATTTTCATGCCTTTGAAATGGCATTCAACTTAGAGGCTTGAAATGTTACTCTTCTTTCATTCGTTATCTTTCACAAATTATGTCAATTAGTCAGAAAAGATATTATCTACTAATTCTCCCTCAGTAGGATGATAATTAGCACAAAAACATAACATTTCAGGAGGCAAGTGGTAGAAGACATTGATTACCCCGGGTGAAAAATGCACTTGTTCACCTCGAACTGTCACCAAATTCTCTTCTGCTTCAAGCAAGTTCACATAAAACTCTCTGATTACAGAAATAACAGCAACAACAGAGAAGTAACAGTAATTCTCCTAATTCCTTCTAGTAATTATCTCCTCAATAACTTCTCCTGGTTTACTAAACACACATTCAGGAATCAATTTTCGTGAAGATAGTACGTCGACGTATCGATCCTCTACTCTCACACTAACAAATTTGTTGGAATCAAATTTCATCTTCTCTCTCGAACGCTTTGACTTTGGAGCCATCTCTAAAAAAATCACAAAAATTCACCATAAATTCCAAAATCAAACAAAACTTTCTAATTTAACTTCCAAAGGTAATTTCCACTAAATTCATGCAATTTCTCATGCTTTTCCTCAAATTTAACCATGAAAAGTGATTTTAAGATTTTTCAAAAATGTATTCAAAATACATGGTGAAAATAAAAAATTTTTACTTAGGAATAGTGTTCATACCTTAAAAAATTCAAATCCGACAAATCTCATTGAAATCAGCTCTTAATTGATCCAACCTAAAGATGACCTAAATCCTTTTTTGCGATTTTGAGAGGTTAAAGGTGATGGGAGGTTAAAAAATATCAATTTTCGGGTTTTTAATTGTAGAAAGCTGATTTTTGTGAATCAGCGCCTATGCCCGAGGCATACGTCGCTTAGCCGCAAAATCTGGCGCTTAAGTGCCGAAGTACTGTTTCTTAGGCGCCAGTGCCCAGATTTTCACAATTAACTTAAAAGTGTACTGAAACTCTTGATTAATCACCCTAAATCACTTCAAATAATAATTTTTTCCCCATAAACTTTTGTAATACTCCAAAGAAACTTAAATTTCCATCGATTCCAAATAAATTTCACACAAACACGAACTTACATTTAATTAAAAACAACCACACTTAATACAAACTAAAAATTTCTATCCAAACACTTTGGATGATATTTCCCAATACACAATGATTTAAGTACATAAAAATAAAGATAAATTTACATCATTAAGATGTAACAATCACACATTAAAGTTCAACAAAACGCAAACATAAAACACTAGACACAAAACACTTAACACATAAAAACTACAACACTAGACTACACTCAAATTTAATTCCAATCTCCATTAGGTGGAATATATCCAGAATCACCATTAGTTCCATTTGAACGATCTAGAATATAAATCTGATAAAACGGGCGATGGTTGAAAACTTCACATTTTCTTCTTCTAACCATTTGTTCTTTAGAAACATTGCCTTTTTCGCTTCTTCCAAATGACTTGTATGACTAAATTGCATTTTAAGTTGCTATCCAATATGCGCTAAATAAGCGTTAGATTCATTTACCTTTTCTTCAATTGATTCGACATTGGCTTCAATCTTTGCAATCCTTTCTGTAATACCATGAATACTAACTGCTAGGAATCCTTTGAATAACTCTTACGCACTTTCACGAATAAACTTCTTCTTGTTGGCTTCCTCCTTAATTTTGCTCTCCCAAGAAGACATTTTTGCACTCAAAATACTCTTTTTAAGACTGAAGAATGAAAAGAGGAACTGGGGCAAGTTTTTCTCTTAATTCAAGGCCTTTTTAAAGACATGGAAATTATTAAAACCGAACCTAGATGTTTTAAAACTCTAAAATAACTTCCAAAACCATATCCCCATGATTTTGGCTTCTATAACCTCAGTTATCATATTTTTCATTACTGCGGCGCTTAAGCGACAAACAGGCGGCGCATAACCAACAACCAGGTGGTGCTTAGCCGCCAGTACTCATTTTAGCACAGGTCTGCCAAATGTCTAATTTTTTTCATTTTTTCCTTTAATGTCAAATAAACAGCACTATCGCCTAATCACTTCAAAATACTACCACAAAATCATGAAAACAAACCAAACAAAGCACATAAAGCAAACAAAATGCAAAACACACTGATAACTACAGGTTGCCTCCCATAAAATGCTTGGTTTAATGTCTTCAGCCTGACATACCCAGAACTTATTCCGAGTGACCCAATATCAGATTCTCATCAGGTTTAAGTTGATCGACAACAAAATAAGGTTTATGTCTATGACCATTAACTTTGAATATTTTTCTGGTCTTAGGATCTTGAATATCAACAGCTCCATAAGAAAAAAATTTTATCAAAATAAATTGACCCATCCACTTGGACTTATGTTTTACAACAAAAATTCTCAATTTGGCATTATACATAAAAACTTTTTATCATGACTCAAGATTTTTAGTAAGAATCTTCCGATCATTCCATAACTTTATCTTCTCTTTATAAATCTTTGCATTTTCATAAGATTCATTCCTTATCTCTTCAAGCTCATTTAATTGCAGTAATCTCTTCTCAAAAACATCATTCAAAATATAATTGAACTCTTTAATAGCCCAATACGCTTTCTACTCATGTTCAATAGGTCAATGACAAGTTTTTCAAAAATTAGCATATGTGGGGACATTCCTATAGGAGTTCTGTAAGCAGTCTTATAGGCCCACAAAGCATAATCTAGTTTTATAGACCAATCATTTCTGTTTGGATTAACAGTCTTTTCCAATATTCTTTTAATTTCACGATTGGATAATTCAACTTAACCACTTATCTTCGGATGATAAGCAGTAGCAATGTGATGGTTAATATGATATTTCTTTAATCTCCATAATCACATTTCTAAAATGACATCCCCCATCAATTATGATTACTCTTGGTATTTCAAATCTACAAAAATATATTCTTTCCTAAAAACTTTGCAACACATTGAGCATCACATTGAGGTAAAGCAACAGCTTCAATCCATTTGGATACATAGTCTAATGCTATCAAAATAGAAATTTTTCTGAATGATGGTGTAAATGGTCCCATGAAATCTAATCCCCAAACATTAAATATTTCAACTTCCAACATATAATTAAGGGGCAACTCATTTCTTGTAGAAATATTGCATACACACTGATGTCGATCACAATTTTTAATATATGCATCAACATCTTTAAAAATTGTAAGTCAATAAAATCCAGATTGTAAAATTTTATAAGCAGTTCTATTAACTCCAAAATGTCCCCCATAATCATAATTTTGAAATTTTTGAATAATTTCATAAGTTTCTTCTAAAGGCACACATCTTCAAATGATCATATCCTTTCCTTGTTTATATAAAAATGGGTCATCCCAAAAGTATGTTTTAGCATATGATAAAAATTTCTTCCTCTCCTGGAATGTCAAACCATATGGTAAAATATCAGTGACAATGAAGTTTACAATGTCGGCATACCACTGAATACGCCATTCATTAATAGTGAACAATTTTTTATCAAGAAAATATTCATTAATTTCTTCAGTATCACTGAGAAATTTTTCAGTTTCAAACTTGGACAGATGATCAGCTATTTGATTATCAGCACCCTTCCAATCTACTATCTTAAAATCAAATTCTTGCAGAAGAAGAATCTACCTAATCAATCTCGGTTTTGCATATTTCTTCTGCATTAATTATTTGATAGCAGAATGATCAGTACACAGAACACAGTTAGTTTCAAATAAATATGATCAAAATTTATCAAAATCAAATACTATAGCTAATAACACTTTCTCAATAGTGGTATAGTTAATTTAAGCTTTATTAAGAGTTTTACTAGCATAGTAAATTACTTTGAAAATTTGATCATATTTGTGACCCAAAATAACACCAATAACATAATCACTAGCATCACACATTAATTCAAAAGGTTTTTTCCAATTTGGTGAAATTATAATAGGTGTAGTGATTAATTTTTCTTTTAATTTTTCAAAAGCTTTTAGGCATTCATCATCAAAATAAAAAATTACATCCTTTTCCAATAAACGGTATAACGGTTTTGAAATTTTTGAAAAGTCCTTAATGTAAGGCCTGTAGAATCCAGCATGTACCAGAAAACTTCTATTCCCCTTACATTGGTTAGACAAGGTAAATTAGAGATAACTTGAATTTTTACAAGATCTACTTCCAAACCTTTTTCTGATACTCGATGTCTTAATACAATTCCTCCTGCTACCATAAATTGACATTTTTCCCAATTAAGGACCAAATTAGTTTCTTCACAGCCTTTTTAAACTTTGGATAATTGTTCTAAATATGAATCAAATAAACTTCCAAACATTGAAAAGTCATCCATAATATCTTCAATCCATTTTTCAATTAAATCACAGAAAATAGCCATCATACATCTCTGAAATGTAGCAGGGGCATTACATAAACCAAATGACATTCTTCTAAAAACAAACGTACCATAAGGGCTGGTAAAATTTGTTTTCTCTTGATCCTCAAGTGTAATTAAAATTTGGTGGTACCCGGTATATCCATCCAGAAAACAAAATTATTTATGCCCAGCTAGTTTATCCAACATCTGATCCAGAAATGGGAGTGGAAAATAATCTTTCCTTGTAGGAAGATTTAATTTTCTATAATCAATGCATATTCATCAACATGTAGCTTGTCTTGTTGGCGTAATCTCATTCTTATCATTAACAGCCACAGTTACTCCTCTTTTCTTAGGAACACAGTGAAAAGGACTAACCCATGCACTATCTGAAATAAAGTAGATAATCCTAGCATCCGACCACTTTGAAATTTCTTCCTTAACAACATCTTTCATGATAGGATTTAATCTCCTTTAAGGATCAGCACGAGGTTTGCAGTTACCTTCCATAAGGATTCTATGCATATAAATTGAAGGACTGATTCCTTTAATATCAGCTATCGTCCATTCAAAAGCTTTCTTATACTTCTTCAAAACTTCAAACAAACTCTCTTCTTCCTTTTTAGTTAACTGAGAGGAAATTATCACTGACAAAGTTGAGGACTCACCTAAAAAAGTATACTTCAAATGATCAGGAAGTATCTTTAACTCAAGTTCAGGAGGTTTTTCAATTGATTGACCAAAAGATTCATCTTTTTCAGTCATGTCCAATAGTTCAAAATTTTCATGAACATAATTTATATCTTCCTCATGAAAATCATCAGAATGATGTAACTCCTCTTCTTGCTTATGTTCCAATTCTTTTCTTTCAGATTTCTCTTCATAAGTTGATTTGAAATGACATTCACTCAAAAATTTGATAACATCCATCCTATAAAATTCTTCATCTTTACCTCTTGTAGAATATTTCATTGATTTTGAAAAGTTTAATGTAACAGTCTGATCATTAGCTCTCATCATTAATTCCCCTTTTTACACATTTATCATTACTCTGCATGTGGCTAGGAAATGTCTTCCCAAATTTATGGGTATCTCTCATCGTTAATTCCCCTTTATCTTCCTCTATATCTAGCACAATGAAATCAACAAGAAAGATAAATTGATCCACTTTTACTAAAACATCTTCTGTAACTCCTTTAGAATATGTGATTGAACGATCTAATAATTGTAGAGTTATAGTAGTTTGAGTTATTTCTCCTAATCCCAGTCTTTTAAATATCTATAGAGGCATAAGGTTAGTGCTTGCACCCAAATCACATAAATCTTTTCCATAAAATCTATATCCAATTGCACATGGAATTATGAAACAACCAGGATCTTTAAGCTTTTCAGGAAGCTTCTTCTGAATTATTGCACTGCACTTCTCACTAAGTGCAACAGTGTCATTATCTTCAAACTTCATTTTTCTGTTGAGAATATCCTTTATAAATTTCACATAGCTTAGCATCTGATCGAAGGCTTCAGCAAATGGAATGTTGATTGTAAGCTTCTTAAATATCTCTAAGAACTTTGAAAATTGTTTATCCAACTTTTGTTGTCAAAGTCTTTGGGGAAATGGAGGTGGTGGTTTTTCCAAATCTTCTTTAATTGGAGAAATACGTCTTTCCAAACCTTTCAGAGCATCCTCTTTTGGTTCTTCAATCACTTCTTTCTCTACTTCAATTTCTTTTTGAACTCTACCATCCAACTCTCTTCCACTTCTCAGTTAAATTGCTTTTACATGCTCTTTATTTTTATCTCCAGGATTTACTTCAGTGTTACTAGGAAGCATACCTTGGGATCTATTACTTAATGAATTGGAAATTTGTCCCACTTGATTCTCAATATTTTTAGTTGCAGCTCCTTGAGTTTGCAATTCATTTCCCATTTGTAACAACACTTCTTCAATAGACAACTTCTTCTCCTTAAATTGTGAAGCATTGTTAAAACCTGGATGATAGGTTGGTCTATAATTATTATTCCCTTGGTTGTTCCAGTTCCCCAATGGATTTACTTGGTTGTTCCCCAATTGTTGGTTACTACGACCTTAATTATTGGTATTCCAGTTAAATTTTGGATGGTTCTTCCAACTTGGGTTATAACAACTAGAATAAGGGTTATTAGGCTTACTTATAACATTCAAAGTTTCTGGTGAAGTATGAGAATCAACCATTTGACCTAATGAATTTTCTTCAATAATGGCAATTGGCTGAGAAAATTCATCCCAAATTTGTCTATCTTCCTTGAAATTGCAGCAAATTGATTTGTTAACATTGCAACATCATTTTCATGAATATTGGCTACCTTATTAGGATTTAACTTTTTAGAAGGCTATTGAAAATTATTAGTAGCCATTTCTTCAATCAAAGCACAAGTATCAGTAAATTGTTTAGACATCAGTGATCCTTCTGCAGCAGCATCGATAATAGATCTAAGAGATCCATCTAATCCATTATAAAAGGTATTAATTATTAACCAATCTGATATCGAATGATGTGGACATTTTCTAAGGAGATCTTTAAATCATTCCCATGGCTCATATATAAGAGTCAACTTCAAACTGATAAAAAGATGTGATATCATCTCTAAGCTTCGCAGTCTTTGATGGTGGAAAATATTTAGCAAAGAATTTTTGTGCTAAGTCACCCTGAGTTCTGATAGATCTTGGTGCTAATGAATTTAACCATATCTTAGCTTTATCCCTTAGTAAGAAAGTAAAAAGTCTAAGTCTAATAGCATCATCTGAAACACCATCATATTTAAAAGTAGCACACAACTCCAGAAAGTTGGCAAGATGTAAATTTGGATCTTCAGTTGGTGCTCCCCCAAACTGATTATTAAACACCATTTGGATAATAGCAGGTTTAAGCTCAAAGGAATTAGTAGCTACAGCAGGGTGTTGAATACTACCATGATGTTCATCCACTGTAGGGTTAGCAAATTCTCTTAAAGGTCGAAATTTTTTATGGATGTCAACATTTTGATTTTTATGATTTGCCATTTCTTGAATATTTTTATCTTTTTCATAATTTTTTATTTTTTGTTTTTTCTGATGGTTCTTTCTAATTCAAAATCATAAGACACATGTCCCTCAGACCCTGAACTACGCATACAATGATAAATAAAATAAAATAAAATACACTAACAAAAACAAAGAAAAGTAAAAAAAATTCTAAAATTTTCTTAATTTTCTATGAATGAAATTTTAATTAATTTCTTCAGAAAAGTCTCTAAAAACATGATCCCCTAATATTTATGCATACGATTTAGATAGGAAATTTATGATTTATAATATGGGATACTACTCAAGTATACGTATCATTTATCAAGTAATATAGGACTTTCTGATTAAGCCCCAAAATATCGAACCCATAGGGAAATGTCTAAAACCTTAAAGAAATAAGAAAATTAACCTTTTACTTTTTCAATTGATTTTTGTAAAGTATGTTTTAAGATACAAAGTTTGAAAAGTTGTTTATGATATTTTTAATAAAAAGTTAAGCAGGAAATTAAAATTATCAATACTCTAAACACGATATAAAAGCTATTAGAATCAAATATCTTTTTCCTTCTTCAATGAATCAGTAATATTTAGGGATATTTTTATTGTGGAAGTATTTAAATGTATTGTGCCAAATAGGAGCAGTTATATTATTTACCCTTACTTGGTTCTATAAAGAAAATTGGTTAAGTTAAAATTTTGAAATTTTGTAGATGGGTTAGGCAGGGATGATACCAGCTCTCACTCTAGAGTTCCCTCTATTCCCTCCACCTAGGGGCTAAAATCTCATAACAAAATTTAAAATATCAAACCAAATTATGGGGCTTTAGCCTGTCACTCTAAAGTCCTCTAATTTAACTCCCCAATAAAACATATCTCCCTATATATTTGCATTCAATCATATGGACTTCAATTCTCACCCATATAATTGCATGTGATCTTTCCAATTGTTCATTGAGATAATACCACATTGGTTCTTACATAATCTCACAACAAATTTTAATATCTTAATTGGCCACATCAAGAGGTAAATTAAGTACAATGAATTGAATCATCACGATTTCTTTCAGCATTAAACATATATACTTTCCACAACATACTTCCATAAGTTAATTACTTCATCATCTAAGAAAAAAAAAATAAAGTAAACTACACAGATTTCATGGAAAAAACACAAACACAACTTGATTTGAAAGCATAAACCATAATGAAAACACAACAAATCTTACTTAAAAACAAAGTGTAAAAACAAATATAAATACTTATCTGAAAATCCTCTCTACAAGACTCTGGAAGTTCCTCTAAAATTTTGCTTTCCAAAATACAACTCTACAGAGGTTGGTGGCCAACTCTGATGACTAAAATACAAACTTTGAATTTCAATAAAAACTAGATACAATGATGAAAGAAAATTTGTGAGAAGAAGGCTTCACACCAACCCCTTTTTCCTTTCTTACTCTGTACTCTCTACTAACAACTATAGAACTACACTACACTAGTTCCACACAATCTCCAGACTTCAAAAGACTCTCTTAAGAAAAGGGCTCTCTAAAGGAAATCTCTAAAAAGAGAACTCTCTTGCAAATTATGAGGCTTCATTTTAATAATTTTCCAAAAAGTGCCTTAATGTCTCTTAAAATCATGTCGAGATTCAATGTATCTACCAAAAGATGCATCCCTTTAATCGCATCTGCCACCTAAAGGAAGTTAAGAATGTTACCATCAAAAGTTGCTTCAAACACCCCTTGTGAATGGCACCAAATTTGATTAAAATTAAATTTTAACTGTGGTGCCTAAGAGCCGCACTTTGGTGCTTAGGCGCTAGAGGCCAAAATTTTCAAACTTCATAATTTT
Source organism: Papilionanthe hookeriana x Papilionanthe teres (assembly GCA_022702705.1). NCBI lineage: Eukaryota > Viridiplantae > Streptophyta > Magnoliopsida > Asparagales > Orchidaceae > Papilionanthe > Papilionanthe hookeriana x Papilionanthe teres. The sequence goes on along the minus strand of CM040429.1, from coordinate 48,593,508 downwards.
GCTCTAGATTTGATCCTTTTTTTCTCCTTTGATCATAATTAATCATTTTCATCTTACCTGCAAGAAAAACATAAAGAAACTTCCACAATTTAAAAAAGATATAAAAATGTGCATAAAAGCAATATATATTTTAAGTGTATCATTACCTCAGGAATAAAATGTACCAACAATCCTCGTATTAACACTAACTTTTCTTCTACCTCTTGGAGATAATCATAGAACTCTAGTACAACAGAAGTAACAACTACAGCCGTGAAACAATAGAATCTGTCCCAAAGGCGTATAACGATCATATCTTATATCGCTCCATTTAGCTTACCAAAACCTCGCTCCTGAATCAGTTTACGTGATTATAGAGCTTTCACGCATCGATCCCGAGCCTTCAAAATTTCAAACTTGTTAGAATCAAAAGTGGATCTCGCCTTGCTTCTCATTGGAGCCATTTCTAAAATTTGCATAAAAATTACCATAAATTCCACATTTAACTTAAAAACACTAAACTCAACTTCTAAAGGCTTAAACTACTAAATCCAAGTAATTTCCAAAGTTTTCTCTTAAATTTCACCATGAATAGTTTTTTCGAATTTCTCCGAAATGGACTTAAAATATATGGTGAAAATTAAAAAATTTTTACATAGGAGTAGTGTTCTTACCTAAAGAAGATCAAATCTTGCAAATTCCACTTGAAATTTTTCAAAAATAGCAAATTTTGGAGATGCCCTGACTTCCTAAGTCACGAACTCTGAACGAAGAAGACGATGAGGGTTAAAAATTTATGAATTTGTGTTTTAAAACCTTAAAACCAAAATTTTGCGAACCGGAGAGCGTAAGTTCGGCGCTTAGCCTCGAAGCACTGGCTCGTAAGTGCAAGGTCTTGACGCTTACCAGCGAATTCATTGTTTTCGATTTTTTTTGTTCGTTAAATACACATTTTCGCTCATTTAATCAACCCTAAATTATTTTAATAACTATATCATCTCCTTATAATCTTCTTATCTCCAGAATTACGCTTTTATAAATTAAAAATGGATTCAACAAAAGTTTTTTACAAACACAAAATCATTATTAAAGAAAATAAGTAAAAATTATAAGTACAAACCACAAGTCATTAATCTAATATCCTTAGATAATATCTCATATTTTCTACTCACATTTAAACACTTAAACAAAACACTCAACAAATACTTAAAATACAAACAACTTTATAACACACAATAAATCATAAAACACTAAAAGCTAACACTTAACACAACATAAGAACTTAATTTCATTCTCCATTTGGTGGAACATATCCAGAATCTCCATTAGTTTCATCTGAACAATTTGGTATATAGATTTGATAGAACGGGCGATGGTTGAAAACTCTTACTGAATCTTCTTCTATTCACTTGTTCTTCAAAAAGATAGCTTTATCTGCTTCTTTAGAATGACTAGTATGACTAAATTGCATGTTTAATTGCCATCCAATATGTGTTAAATGTGTGTTATTTTCATTTACATTTGCTTCGATTGACGTAACATCAGCCTCGATCTTTACAATCTTCTCTACTATTCCTTGAATACTAACAACTAGAAATTTGTTATATAACTTTTGCACACTCTCACAAATGAACTTCTTCTTTTTTGCATCCTCTTTCTTCTTAACTTCACTCTCCCAAGAAGAATTTTTTTAACTTAAACTCTTCTTTAGACTCTTAGGGTGGAAATTTAGAATGGGATGATTATCCTTTAATCTGACTCTTATTTGTAGGCTTTAGATGCTTTATAACCATCCTCTCACGTTCTATATCCATGAAATCACGTTACATACAACATCCCTATGATAATGGCTTCTAGAACTTTATTTTTCACGTTTTTCATAACTCCGGTGCCTAAACGCCAAGTACTGGCGCTTAGCCTCCAGTGCTCTTTTTAACATGAGTCTACTAAAAGTCTGAATACTCGTTTTAACTCATCCAATTTATCAATTATGGTCTCATTAATCTCTACTAACATAATATAATCAAAATACCACCATATAATTTTTACTTCAAATCAAACAACAAACACAGAAAACAAAATCAAAACAAAGCACACCGATCACTATGGGTTGCCTCCCACAAAGCACTTAGTTTTACGTCGTCAACCCGACATGCCCAATATTTATTATTAGTGAATTAACATAATATTCTGATCAATTTTAAGTTGGTCTACCAAGGAATAAGGTTTCAATCGATGATCATTCGCTTTAAATATTTTCTCTGTTTTAGGATCTTTATTATCCAAAGCTCCATAGGGATAAACATTTATTACAATAAATGGGCTCATCCACCTAGTGTTGAGCTCACTTTTGGTTGAAGTCTAGTCTGTCTTTAGAATAACATGGGGTCTAGCCATTGGACTCTCCTGGTGACTTTCTTAGAAGACTAGTCATGGAACCCCTCCCCATAGAATTTCAAACTTTTCTCACTTCACTAGGAAGAGACCAAACATAAGGACGCCCAGGGGAAGTCTCTTATAGGTGGTCAGAACTTAGGATCTACCCTGGGAGGTCTAGTTCTTACACCACACTTATACTACACACTCACAAATTCTGAACAAAGCACATCACCTTTGATCCCCTAACTCATTGGAAACTCATGTAAGTGGGTTTCCCAAGCCATTAGCCTCGGGCAAGATTTGGCTAGTACCAACACACAGAGGACCAAATGAGGGTGACACTTTGTCCATGGCTAAACCAAAATAAGGCCATATTACTTAATTTCAACCAATCCCAAGTTTCCCAAATATTTCAAATTTCTAACCCCTTTGGCCCAAAATACCCAAAATACCCCAAAACCCTAAAATCTCCCAAAATTTTCAAAATCACCCAAATTACCCATTGTTCTTTAAAAATCATTCCAAAATACTTCCTACCACTTATATTAAAAATTAGCCAAAATTACCAAATTTTCCAAAAAAAATCCCAAAAATGACCAAAATGCCCCTCTTAGCCCAAAATTCCAAAAATTCCCATAAATTCCAAAAACCTCTCAAATATTCCCAATTTCATTTCAACTACGACATGACCCAATTTGGCCAATTATGTCCAATTTAACAAAAAGCCCAAATTTGACCCATTTAACCCAAAAAATGCTTCAATCAAACCTAGTCTTAACCCAACTAACCCTAATCTTTCCCAATTTTCATCCTAAACCAAAATTCAATATCCCCAATACCAATCTAAACCATATCCAAGCTCAAATTGACCCACATTTGAGTCCAATTTCAATCCAAACCCAAAATCCCCAATTTTGCCTAAGTGACCCAAAATCCCCAAATTGACCCAATGTCAACCAATTCCCCCAAATTTCAATCCTAAACCCTTCATAACACTCCTATGAACCACATACAACATTCAATTGACCCTAATTTGCATCTTAGCCCCATTCATATCCACTTGAACTAAGCATACGCAATTTTAACCCAAATTGAACAATTGACCAAATCTCACCAAATTGATTCCCCTGAACCTAAAGTCTCCTCCAATTAATGTTTGGAACACTTCATGACATTCCCCTAAACCATTTGGAACCTTCAATTGGGCCTAAACTCCACTCTAGCCCAACCTATACCCAAGCTTAGCCAACTTGCCCCCAAATTGACCAAAACACCAAACCAAGCCAAATTGACCTACCAAATCAATTCAACACCACTCCAAACCTCTTCTAAACACTTCATAACAATCATACCCACCATTTTGAACAATCAGTTGGGTCTAATCCATGCTCAAACACAAGATAGCCCAACTTGAACCCAAATGACCAAAATTGAACCTATGGCCCAATGCGACCAAATCATCTCAAATGTGACCAACCTTGGTCCACCACAACCACCAAGTGACCCCTAGGAACCACCCTAGACCAACCTAGTCTACTCTACTTGAGCCATGGACCAAAGGTCCCTCAAATTAGGGGATCTCCTCCTTGGCCTGGCCGAAAAATACCAAAACCGAGAACCACCACCTCTCCAATTGAACCTAGACTCACCCCCAAGCTGCTCAGCTCTGATTAGCCATTTAAGCTGATTTGCTCTCCACCTTAGCAGCTGAATACACCCAAAGACATGCCCTGAGCTCAGCCAATTAACCATGGCTACAAAAACTAACCCTCACGGACAAAATCTAGGTGCTCGAAATTTCCTAACAAAACTCTGCCAAAACTTCACCAGAGCCACTCCAGACCTCCTTAAGATCATTCCTGCCACTTTCCCCCTCTAATTCCCACTGCCATAACTCAATTTCTGAGCTCAAACTTGGTCGAAAACCAAGAAACATTTCACCACAGCTCCACAGTGCACCAAAGTTCAATTAATTTCACCCACACCTTCACAGCAGTGAAAGAAGAAGATCCCCCATTAAAGCCTCATCACAGAAGCCCTCTACACCAGACTTTGATCAACACCTGAAATTGGGCTTTGTCGAACATGGGTCTAGAAAATTCACTAAGGAAAGAGGCTCCATTTGGAGATTCATTGAGACCAATCAAAGTTGTCACAACCATATAATTGAGGCCCCCCCTCTCAGACAAAGGTATTGAACTCACTCATCTCCACATGTGTAGATTGTAATTCATACCATATAAATCATAGGGATAGTTTGTCTAGGTAAAATGAAGCTCTAAGAACAAACCTAATGTGATTTGGTTGAGTGTATCTCGAGATCTTAGGGTTTTAGTGTGGACGGCTCATGGGTTACACCAGTCGAGGATGATGAAGGAGCATTAACAGATCGAGCGTGTAATGCTTGGACAACCAAGATGGAATTGGACGAAGAGCAGATACATAAAGCGCGACCGCGTGGACATCCATTCAGTTGGCGGCATTGAATAGAGGTGCTCCGCATGGTCTTTCGGAGCTGCCGAGGATCCAACTAGTGCCGCGTGTTTAAGTAGAAAAATAGGTGATTTTTTAATAAATTAAATTACCAGAACTTTAAAAATTCATAATTTCTTGTAGAAAAATCATAAAAATAAAAGAAAAATACCCTCTTGCTCAGTGAACAGAGGAGAATAATGTGGAATTAGTTTAAAGTTTATTTGATGAATATTTTATTTTTAATAAAAAAAAGACTAATTTAAATCTTTTAATTCTCCATTAAGGTAGACATTTCACCATGGCTTGAGCTTTGGTGGTCATGTTCTATCTGCTATAATGGACCTTCCCTAATCTTTCCAAGGTTAAGGGAGATCTCTGAGAGGAGATCTCTATTTTTCAAGTTATTATCTCTATTTTGGTATAAAAATTATAATAATTAAAATAATGATCAAAAAAATGCAAAGCAAATTTTGGTAGGTTCCTTATGGCTAGTGAACCCTAGGAAAAATAGCAACTTGGTTTAAATCATTGAGTATAACACTAACGGTAATTAAGACCTAAAACTAATATAAAAATAAAGTAGAATAAATAAAAATGAAAATAACTTAAAAACAATTCTCCAGTGTACTTTAAAGGTCAGAGAACACCTTATAAAAATTTCAAGGCATTTGGAGTTCATTTAATCACCTAAATGATTTTTCTAAGTGAAATAATAATTTTAAAAATTATACCAATTTTAATAATTAAAATATAACATAAGAAATTATAAAACTAGTTTTAAGAGTTCTTTGTGATTAGAGGGATTTTCTATAATTAAAATTGGGATTTTCAGAAAAAAATAATTTTTAATCATATTTTAAATATTTAAATAATTAAATAATAATAAAAATTACAAAAATATTAAAAATCACCAAATTATCACATTTTGTATTCTAATCACTAGGGAACCATCCACATAATTCTCCTAAGCTTTAAAGTCAAAATATCAATTTTTAAAGGCTTAAATCAATTTTATAACGGTAAAAATGAATTTCCTTAAGTTTCCATTAAAAATATTTTTAATAATTAAAATAAAAATCTTAAAAATATAAAATTTGTTTCTCTGGGTTCCCTAACCTCAGAGGGACTTAAGAAAAATATAAAATTGGATTTTCAACTTTTAAAATATTTTATAATTAATTAAAACCCCAAAGCTTAAAATAATTCTAATAATTAAATTAAAACTCAAAAAAACATGAAATTTGGTTCAAGTGGTCCACTGATCTAGGTCTACCTCAAATAAAAATTTCAAAGTTATATGCTTTTTTTTGGACAAGTTATTGAATTTTCAGCCCTATTTTTACATTAAAATAAATATATAAATAAAATTAAAATTTGAAGAATCAAATTTTCTCCTCAAATGTTTTAATTAACCCATAAGTGGGGTCACATAAAAATGTCAAAGTCATTCGAGCTAAATTTAATGAATTATGAAGTGATAAAGGCCTTTAGGGGTAAAATTGTAATTTTGGAGAAATTCAGCCTTAATCAATATTTTAGCTTAATAAAATGGGAAAAGGGCAATAAATGACCTTAATTATTAGGTTGAATGATCGAAACATCAAGGGATAATTGGTAGAAATCCATTGCAATTTTGTCACATTAAAATTAAATATTTAAATTTCCTTAATTATCATTGACCCCATATAAATATATGCGTATTATAATCTTCTTTCCCGGCAACGGCGCCAAAAACTTGACCCGAAGTCCTCTGAAGATCAACGTACTAATTAATGCTTTCAAAAATATATGTTATAAATAATAATAGCTGCTACTGTATATAAATATAATTTTATGGAAAATATTTTACACACTAGGGGTACTACGCAAGTATACGTATCGTAACAAGTAATATAGGGCTTTGAAACAAAGACCCCAGTATCATTCCCACGAGGAGAGAGTTATAGATCTTTAAATATTTTTATTTTAAAGTATTTCTTTTATAATCAAAAATAAAATATCTTTATTTTACTAGATGCAATAATAAAGCATAAATAAAACAATTGATGTATATAGCAATAAGAAAGCAACTTTCTCCCTTTCAATTAATCCAAGATTTTCTAAGATAATGATAATATTTGTGGAGAATATAAATTTATGGTATTGTGCCAAATAGAAGCATTCATATTATTTACCCTTTGATACGAGTGCAAAGAACATTGGATTGCTTTATAGATCGAGTCCGGATGTATTGTTAGTAGAATGGGTTAATCTAGGCTCACACTACTAGATGTCGAAAGGGTGGCTATGGTCGGCCCTACTAGTGACCCTTTCCTTTTCTATAAACCAAATCATAAGATTTTAGTCTGTCACTCTAAAAACTTATCAATTCTACGCCCAATATATAACATCGTCCTATTTATTTGCACTTCATCTTAAATAACCCGCACAATGCCTTCGACTACCTAAGGATTCAAGTGACATCTACTAGTTAAGAATTCATCTCCTTCTAGGTCTCAAAACTCTTCAACAGGTTTTAACAATTTAAATAGAAAATTTAAATAGTAAATTAAGAACTGGTATTAATATCATCACAATGTTTTGAAAATAAAGGATTTCTAATTCTCCGACGAATTTTGTATTATCTTATTTATCTTTTCATAATTGAAAGAAGAAAGTAAAGTAACTACTCAGAACACATTGAAATTAAATAATAAACATAATAAATAAACTTTGAATCAAAATAAAAATACTTATCTTAGATGTTTCTCCTACTGAACTTCTGATTCCTACTGACTCCACAGCGTAATGAACTACAAATGCACCAAATCTTTCAAACTCTAAATACAAACTCTAAATTAAACTCACTAATTTATGAAAGAAAGTAAATATGTGGCCTTAATATGATCTCTCTAATTCTCTCTCTAGGTTGGACTCTAGATAGGGGGGCCCATTTTTTCTGAAGGAGTACCCTCCTATTTATAAGCTTCAAGGGTTGTCTCAAGGCACCTATTCAAATTGTGTCCACATTCAATGAATCCTCTAGAAGGTGTGTTTAGCGCCTAGGCACCGGAATCTAGTGCCTAGGCGCCGGACACCGCGTTCAGTTCTTCACCTCTTCACTTTGGATCACACCTCTTCGCGATTAAAACCGTTTTGAAGCATCCAAATACATTTTATAACATGTCCTATAAACCAAGAACAACTGCCAGTCTTCTAAAAGGTCAAATAACTGCTCACACCGTTAAAATAACTGCCCAAAAGTCGTTAAAAGCTTAACAATTTTCTGTATTGAGCTGGGGCTTAGGCGCCGGACTCTGGCGCCAAGGCGCCAGGCCAGTAATTTCGACAATTTCACATTTGGCTCTATTTTTTCTCCTTTTTGCTCCTTTTTGCTCCTTTTTCATATTTTTCTCCCTCTTGAACATTTTCGTATCACCTACATCCAAAAACACAAAAATAATTTTCATCAAAGCATAATATCCTTAAAATTTAATAAAAATCAAGGCATAAAAATAGGTATTTTTTTCTTGGATCAAAATCCCCCAAACTTAAAGGTTACTTGTCCTCAAGTAACCCTTTTTACTATATATAATGTATAACATTTGGAATAAAAAGGTAAATATTTAAGACTCCTTATGGTTTTTGATTTTATAAAGGCTTTAGTAAATCATTAACCATGTTTCGCTAACTAAGTTTAATTTTAAGAATTTAAAGAATATTCTAACTACCAAATCATAAGACTTCAAAAATTTTTCATTTACTTCGAAAATAATTGTAGTTTATTATATTAAGATCACATAAATTATTCACAAGAAAAAGATCTTCATGTAATTCTTTTCTAAAAAAATACATGCATAAAAATTAAGTAATATATGTAATCAGTTTTCTTTTTATAAGTTAATTCAAGTGAAGCCAATTTTTGATTAGGCATTTCCTTAAGCTTCTCCTCTCTTTTTCTTTTTTCTATCTTTTTTTTTCTTTTTTTTTAAGAGAGACATACTGTATCTCGATAGCCTGTTAATGGTTTTGAACTTCACTATCCTTAACTTATATTTTCAAACTTATACATTTTCACTTAATTATTTCTAACATAAATAGATTTCAAAAAGAATTTCAATCTATTCTTTTTCAAGATATAATTTTTGATTTCTTAATACTTCTAAAATTCAATTATCTCTACTATGAATAGAAAAATTTCTTAATCTTATTCTTCTTTAAGTTGAATAATTCTATTCTTAAAATCAATCAAAATTATTAATATTTTTTATTAAGTCCACTAAATTATTTATAATTTCAAAAATTTAAGTGATCTTAAATAGATTCTTCATTCCTCATGTCATGTTAAAAATTTTTATTTTAAGAAAATAATAGTTCTTAAAGGACAAATAAAATTTTAAATTTGAATGTATTTTCCCTTTCCCCCAAACTTAAGTTTTGTTCTATCATGAATTTTTTTTTTTGAAGTATGAGAGAAAGAAAAACATAATTTTAAAAAGGAATTTTTATAAGTATGTAAAAAAAATTCTAGAAAGAAAAATTTACTTCTACACATGCTTTTATGAATAAGACTGAAATAATGAAGCAGGTATAAAAGTAAGCAGGCTCGTTAGTAAATAAATTAAATGACTATACTACTTATAATAACAGAAATAGAACAACAATACTAACTACTAAACAGTAGGTTGAAACAGAAATAAACATAAATTTATCCAAATTTCAATCTTAAACACAATACATTAAAAATACTCTAACAACAGTCTCAACACAAAACAATCCGCACAAAGTACATAAACAAATCTAAACTAGCAAAAAATAAACAACAATCAATACTAGCAAACAAACTAAACTAACAACAGACTTACCATAACTCAGAGCTAAATTAGGTCACTAATCATTGTCTATAGCCTCATCATCGTCATCATCACCAAAAGAAAACTCAACATCCTCAGGATTAACATATGGTGAGATACTAGGAAAGCTAGGGAACTAAACATCATGCTCTCCCTTCAGGAATCTAACGAGAGCTTCTTCATACTCAGAATTGTAACTACTCTTCCTCTGGGTATACTCAGATAAATGATCAATTTTCTTATCAATAGAATCAACTCTGCAGTGAGTTTGAAATAACTCATGCTGCTAATCTATAAACTGATCATGCATCGATTCCCAAAATAGTAGATGGTGGCTCAGCAATAGAGGTAGAAGGTCTGGAAGTGGAAGGTCTACCAGAAGTGTGTGTAGAAGTAGAAGGGGTTGTAGATCTCTTCCCACGAAGACGATCATAGATACTAACACTCTCTTGCCCAATTGGCTTGGTAGACTTCAGCTTCTCCTCAGAAATATCAGTAGTGTCTCCAGTGCTAACACATAAAAAATAGATCAAAGATGGGAATCCCAGTCCCACAGAAGTGTTGGATCTAGCAGTAGACTCCACAGAATCATAAATAATACTGCCGACATCTATCAGCTTCCTCTCCTGAATGCAGTAGTTTAGGATAGCTCTTTTTCTGGTAACTTCGCTCAGGTGGTTGGAAGGTAGAAGTCTAGCAGAGATAAAATAATGCCAAGCCTTTGAAACACCATTTAGCTTAGAAGATTTGAAGTTTACCCGTTTTTCATTCCGGATCTTCTAGGCTCCAGTGTCGTCAGTCAAATAAGTAATAATCATCTCAAGATCTCCCTTAGATGGAGATAATCCAGAATAGTGGAACTCAATGGTAAGAGGCAGTCCATAAAACACATTGATCCTCTCCGGAGTAAATCCTACTCCAATACCTCTGACGAACATCTAAAAGGTTTTCATAAAATTCACGAACAACTGAAATAACAGCAACAGCAGTGAAATAACAGAATCGTTGCCAGTTGTACGCAACGATTGTGTTCTCGATCATTTCACCCGGATTGTAAAAGCTTCGCTCCGAGATAAACTTTCTCGATGTCGCAAATTTGTGATATCAAAAATGCACTGCCCCAGTCATGAACTTGCTACTGTCGAAATTTTCTCATCCCTTCCCTCGCTTAGATTTCGGTGCCATCAAAACGTGAAAGAAAACAAGAATAAACTTAGGAATCAAATATTTAAACTCTTTTTTAAGTTTAAGAAACTTAAAATAAGTTTACAAATCCAAATAGAATACCTAAAAATCAAAATTTTTCTCAAAATTTTGGTTTTTAGCAAAACATAGGAAAAACTATGGTGAAAATAAAAAATAAATGGATTAGAGTGCAAATCTGACCTCGAGACGAATAAATCAAGTGATTTCGCGCCCAAATACTTGATGTTTTAAACTCAAAATGGATCTAAGTGGTGTATTTTTATGAAAATGGGGAAGGAGATGAAGCTTAGGCGTCATCCATGGCTAATGGGGTTTATATGTTAATTTTTGTTTAAGCAGGCCGAATCGGCGCTTAGGTGACAAATTCTGGCACCTAGGAGCCAGACTCGCCTTTCACAAAATTCAATCTAAAAATTTTATTTTCCACCAAAATTCATAAATTCAACTTCTAATTATTCATATTAGAGTAAGGCTTCAGTTTCTAACTTCCAAAACATTTTCCAAAAATTTTAAAAATTAAATATTAAATCCACCAATCAAACACAAGGTTTAAATCAAACTCTTCTAATTTCCATATATAATCTTCAATATTGGCTCAATATACTTTAGATAAGTATAATATAATGATTCAAGTCCTAACCCACAATCAAACAACACAATTTGAAAACAAATGCAACACACATTGAGCATGAAATCAAATACACAAACAAACACAATCGATTCACTAAATCGATACAATGACTCACTAGATAAATCACGATCTCACCAAATCACTATCTAATTTCCATTATCTTCACAGTGAAGATTGCTTAGCCAACTGGGGAAGAATACTAACACTCTTGGAAAATTCGTAGTCGTTTTCTCGTCGATCCAATTGTTCTTCACATACATCTCCACTTGAGCATCTTGATAAGCCGCTAGATGATCAAATTGAAGTTTCGCCTGCCATTCCAGATGTTCAATTTGATGATACATCTCATGAAGGCGATCTCCAATTCTCTTGAAATCCGCTTCAAATTTTTCAAGATGACTAGAAATTTTCTCCAAACTTACAGCGATAAAACCATTGAAGTAGGGTTGAGGATCTTTTGGACCTTTGTCTCTACCCTCTTCTCCAAAATCTCTCCTCTCCATATCTTCAAAAATCCTCTCTAATCTCTCAAGAATGGAGTGTATGGGTCGAAATAATGATTGCATAAGGATTAGGGACGAAGATGGGTTAATTTAAAAGTGAAAATTGTGTGAAAAACTGAAAATTTTCGATTTTTACAGGACCCAGTAACCATGGCACTTAAGCACCAAATCTGGCGCCTAGGCGCCGTACCCATCGACACACAGCTTAATCTGGCGCTTAGGCGCCAAATTCTGGTGTCTAGGCACTGGAACCATGTTCGACTCCGTTTCGCCTAACGTCAAATTTCAAAGTTTCGTTATCCAAAAATAGGTAAATTATAATGGTAAGATCAGAACAATCTCAATAACACATTTATACATAATTTCAATGAAGGTTAACTTGATCTCCTTTTTACTCACATATGAAATGGAGTGATCCAAAGTCCAAACTTTATATACTTCGAGATAATTTTTAATTTTCTAAAGTTATATAAAATTAGTCAAGACCGAGGCATATCCATACATTAAAAATGTAAAAACACACTAAAAATAAAATCTATGGGTTTCCTCCCATTAAGTGCTTGGTTTAACATCGTCAATCGACCTATGTAATTCTTTAATCTGGTTAACTTAATTCATATGCCTCTTTATAAATCTTTTTAATGTCTGCCAAATAAGGCTTTAATCTTAATCTATTAACTTTAAAAAATTTTCCCGTTTTGGGGTCTTCAATATCCATAGCTCCATATTGGTATACTTTTTTAATTATATATGGTCCTATCCATTTTGATCTCAATTTTCTAGGAAAAATTCTTCAACGAGTATTAAATAGTAATACTTCTTGTCCAGGCTCAAATATTTTTCCTGAAATCTTTTTATCATGTAATACCTTCATTTTCTCTTTATAAATTTTTGCATCATCATATGATTCATTTCTTATTTCATCCATATCATTTAATTGTAATAATCATTTTTCTTCTGCAGTATTCAAATCAGAATTAAACTCCTTTATCGCCCAATAAGCTTTATGTTCAAGTTCAACAGGTAAGTGACAGTGTTTTCACAAAACTAACCGGCAAGGTGACATTCCGATTGGTGTCTTATAAGTTGTTCTATAAGCCCATAATGAAGAATCAAGTCTATCAACCCAATCAGTTCTTTTAGGATTAACATACTTCTCTAAAATTCTTTTAATTTCTCTGTTTGATACTTCATCCATTCCACTTGTTTGTTGGTGATATGCAGTTGCAATTTTAAATTTGATTCCAAATTTTTGCAGTAATGATTGAATTCTTATATTTCTAAAATGACTTCCACCATCTGTGATAATTACGTTAGGCATTCCAAATCTTGAAAATATCATCTTCTTTAAAAATTTAGATACACTTTTGGAGTCACAGATAGACAAAGCTACAGCTTCAATCCACTTTGAAACATAATCAATTGCTAATAAAATATAAATTTCATCTTTCTTGGATATATTTCCAATCCTTTGACATCGATCACATGTTTTAACATAATGTCTCATATCTCTGAATAAAGTGGGCCAATAAAATCCTGAATATAAAATTTTAAATGCAGTTTTATCTACTCCAAAGTGTGCTCCAAAATCGGAATCATGACATTTTTAAATAATAGCAAAAGTTTCTTCATAAGGCACGAATCTTCGAATTATAGAATCTCTTCCTAATTTAAATAAACGAGGATCTTCTCAAATATAATATTTAGCATCATTTTTAAATTTCTTAATAAATTTTTCATCCAATCCATAAGGTAGAATATTGCTAACTAAATAGTTAACTATATCCGCATTCCAAGGTGTTTGGCATCCTTGAATAACATATAAATGTTCATCAGGAAATTTCTCATTTATGTTTTCTTCAGTAATAACATCATTCTTAATTCTAGATAAATGATCAGCAATTTGGTTGTCTGTTCCTTTTCTATCTACTATTTGAAAATCAAATTCTTGAAGAAGTAAAACCCATCTTATTAGTCTAGGTTTAGCATCCTTTTTTGACATTAGATATTTAACGATCAGTATGAACTATTCATTTAGTACCAAGAAGATAAGGTCTAAATTTATGAAAGGCATATACTATAGCTAGAAGCTCTTTCTCAGTAGTAGTGTAATTTCTTTGTGTTTCAGTGAGAGTTTTACTAGCATAATATATAACTTTGAAAATTTTCTCATATTTTTGTCCCAATACAGATCCAATTGCAAAATCACTTGCATCGCACATTAATTCAAAAGATTTACTCCAATTAGGTGCAATAATGATTGGTGCATGACCCACTTTTTTATGTTTGTAAATTATGTTAATAACAACGGCACCAAAAACTTGATCCCGCTTTAATATATATATTTGATTTTATGATGGAATGTATAATGTGGATTCTACGCAAGTATACGTATCGTATCAAGTAATACAGGGCTCTAGTGGAGTCCTGGTTATCGATCCCACAGGGAAGTTTTCAAAGATTTGTAACAGCTAAATTTAAAAGTATTTACTTACTAATATAATATACGGAAATTTAGAATACGTAACTAAAGCGAACTAAAGGAAACTAATGCTTTAAATAAAGTTGATTTAAAGATTTCAGAAAAAGTATCCTTCTCCTTGTTTTTAGAAAATTAAGTGAATGATAAATTCAAATAGAATTTTTATTGTATTGTGACAAATAGGAGCATTCCTATTCTTTACCCTTTGTTCCAGGTGTAAAGAACATTGACTAGTCCTATGCTTAATTACTGAATCTGCGGCTAGGCTGGGAGGATACTGACTGCCACATAAAAGCTCCCACGTTCCCCTCACCTGAGGGATAACATCTACACTTCAGCTCTCAAACAATAGGACCAAATTGAATATTTTAGTCTGTCACACTAAAATGTCCAATTCTACGTCCGATAAATAATATTTCCCTATTTATTTGCACCCTCCTTCCAAGGCTTTTGACTTCCCTGAATATTGGATGTAATCTTTACTATAGTTGATAATTCAACATATTTTAACAAATCAATGGGCCAGATTGAAAGTAAATTAAGTTTTAAGTAAAAGATTATCACAATTTATTTTAATATATTAGGCACTTCTATTTAATTTCATCAATTCACATAATTTCATAAACAAGGAGAAAGACTAAGAAAACTACTCAGAATGCATGGGAATTAAACAAAGCATGGATTTCATTTGAAGTTAACAATAATAAACAAAGATACTTATCTCGATTTCCTCCCCAAGCAGACTCCTTGAAGTTCCTTTGACTTTTCCTTCTAGTACAGCACACTTCTAAACTCACTAATTACACTTACTAAAACTAAAACTTCAACTTAGATTCAAAAACTCATTAATTACACTCTTAAACTCTGAAAATAGACACTAAGTAGACACTAAGACTCTCTAAAATAGACACACAACATACTAAAGTTTGTCCTCTATTTATAGAGGTAGACAAAGGTCTAAGGGGTACTTAAGCACCTCTTCAAAAAGCATTCAGGTTCAATGTATCTGGCATTTTAAATAGTCTCGCCGTTGTCGAGAAACGACCTCGCCATCGGCGGGGCTTCTAGAAGGTCTCCAAACTGCGCGATCTCGCCATCGGTGGGCTCGGGCTCGCTGTCGGCGAAGTAGTTGCATATCCTTCAAAAAATTCTCCTCATTATCTCGCCGTCGGCGGGCTTGATCTCGCCGTCAGCGACTTGGTTCATTTTGCATGAATTTCTTTCTTTTTTGATCCAAATTCGTTCCATTTCATGTTTTTTTCTTCCATTACTTATAAATCTTCATTCCTGCAATAAAATAAAGAAAATTTCTTTCTTTAAAGTGCAATTTCATAAAAAATGGGTATGAATTTCTTAATATATTTTCCTTTGATCAGTGCAATTATTAATTTTTCTTTTAAAATATTAAAAGCATTAACACAGTCTTTGTTAAATTCAAATTTAGCATCTTTTTCCAATAAATGACAAAGACGTTTAGCAATTTTAGAAAAATCCTTTATATATCTTCTATAAAATCCTGCATGACCTAGAAAACTTCTCACATCAGTAACAGTAGTAGGTGGTTGTAATTCAACAATAATTTTCACTTTTGCACGATCTACTTCCATCCGTTTTTGTGAAATCTTGTGACCAAGTACAATGCCTTCTGTGACCATGAATTGACATTTTTCCCAGTTAAGAACTAAGTTTGTTTCTTCACATCTTTTCAGAATTTTTGAAATATTTTCAAAACAAGATTCAAAAGAAGTTCCAAAAACTGAAAAATCGTCCATGAATATTTCAATTCCTTTGTCAATCAAATCACAAAATATTGACATCATACATCTTTGAAAAGTTGCAGGTGCATTACATAAACCAAAAGGCATTCTTCTAAAGGTAAATGTTCCATAAGGACTTGTAAATGTTATTTTCTCTTGGTCCTCAGGAGCGACAATTAATTGATGATAACCAAAATATCCATCTAGAAAATAGAAATATGAGTGTCCAGCTAATTTATCAAGCATTTGATCCAAGAAAGGTAAAGGAAAATGATCCTTTCTAGTGGCGTCATTTAGTTTCTTATAATTAATTCAAATTCGCCATCCAGTAACTTGTCTTGTAGGAATTAGTTCATTTTTATCATTAACAATGACAGTTACTCCTCCTTTATTTAGAACACAATGAATAGGACTTACCCATTGGCTATCCGAAATAGGATAAATAATACCAGCATTTAACCATTTAACAATTTCTTTTTTAACAATCTCCTTCATGATAGGATTTAATCTTCTTTGTGGTTCAATAGTAGGTTTAAAATTTTCTTCCATTAAAATTCTATGCATACAAATGGACGGGCTTATTCCTCTTGTGTCAGCAATTGTCCAACCAAATGCTTTCTTATAATTCTTTAACACTCCTATTAATTTTTCTTCTTGATCTTTACTTAGCTCAGAAGAAATAATAACAGGTAAAGTTAATGAATTTCCCAGAAATGCATACTTTAAATGTGAAGGTAACATTTTTAATTCCAGTTCAGGGGCCTTTTTAATTGACGGTAAAAGTATATCATTTTGAGTTACGTCCAAAGTTTCACAATTATCTGTAATATAATGAGTTTGTTCTTCTTTTAGTTCTTCATCTTCATCAGTTAATAATTCAAATTTTTCTTCAAAAAGGACTTTACATTTTTCTTGATAATGTTTCTCAATTAAATAATCAATTATATCCATTCAATAACATTTTTCTTTGTTAAGGTACTTCATTGATTTAAGGACATTAAATTTAATCTCATGATCATTAACTCTCATGGTTAATTCTCCTTTTTGCACATCAATCATAGCTCGTCCGGTCACTAGAAAAGGTCTCCCTAAAATAATAGGTATTTTTTTATCTTCTTCTATATCAAGTACAGTGAAATGTACAGGGAAGATAAATTTATCTACTTTAACAATAACATCCTCTATAACTCCTTTAGGGTAAGTGATAGATCTATCAGCTAACTGAAGGGTTACAGTGGTGGGAATAATCTCTCCTAATTTCAACCTTCGAAAAATAGAAAATGGCATGAGATTAATACTTGCTCCTAAATCGCATAAAGCTTTTCCACAAAACTTTTCTCTAATAGCACAAGGTATAGTAAAACTTCGATGATCTTTAAGTTTTTGAGGTAATTTCTTTTGAATTATTGCACTACATTCTTCACTTAATGCAACAATTTTAAAAGCTTCAAATTATCGTTTCTTACTTAAAATATCTTTCATAAATTTTGCATAAGTTGGCATCTGTTCCAATGCTTCAGTAAAAGGTATGTTTATAGTAAGTTTCTTAAAAATTTCAAAGAACTTAGAAAATTGATGATCAAGCTTCTGCTGTTTAAGTCTTTGAGGAATAGGTGGTGGTGATTTTTAAACTTCCATATTAATAGAAATATCAATTTGATCTTTATTAGGAGAAGGAGTTTCTTTAGATTTTTCAATATCTTCAACCTCAATCTCATTTTCAATTTCATTCTGCTATCTTTTTTTTTAATTCCTTTCCACTTTTAAGTTGTACAACTTTAACATATTCATGTTCTTTTCCAGTTTCTTTTGGATTGATTTCAACATTACTAGAAAGTGTTCCTGGGGGTCTATAATTAGTTAAAGTAGCGATTTGTCCCATTTGATTCTCAATATTATGAATAGTAGTTTTTTGATTTTCTAATTAATTACTTAGTTGTAAAATTAATTCTTCGATAGATAACGTTTTTTGTTGATTGTTAAATCCAGGTGGTTTATAGTTTGAATTAACTTGATTATTCCAATTTCCAGTGGGATGAGATTGATTATTACCCTATTGTTTTGAATTATTCCAGCTAAAATTAGGATGATTTTTCCATTCAGGATTATAATAATTTTAATAAGGATTATTTTCACTAGCAATAGCTTGTAAAGTTTCAATAGTTTGAGAATCTTCAATAATAGCAGAGTTATTATGTGATATATTAGTAGCAAAACTATTTAATTTCTTAGACATTGCTGCTACTTGTGAAGCTAGAATAGAAAAGGCTTCATTATCATGAATACTTTCCATTCTTTTATAATTAATCCTTTCAGAAGGCCATTGAAAATTATTGTTAGCCATTTCTTCAACTAAAGTGTAAGCTTCTTCAAATGATTTAGACATTAAAGAACCTCCAGCAGCAACATCAACAATTGATTTTCAAGATCCAATTAATCCTTTATAAAATGTTTGAATAATTAACCAATCAGGTAAAGCATGATGAGGGCATTTTCTTAATAGTTCTTTAAATCTTTCCCAAGTTTCATAAATTGTCCCCCCGTCAAATTGACCAAATGAAGTAATATCATTTATTAATTTAGCAGTTTTAGAAGGGGAAAAATATTTAGCAAGGAATTTTTGTGCCATTTCAGCCCATGTTTTAATAGAACCTGTTGCTAATGAGTTCAACCACATATTTGTTTTATCTCTAGAAGAAAAAGAAAAGAGTCTAAGCCTAATAGCATCATCAGAAACATTGTTATATTTGAAGGTAGCACAAAGTTCTAAAAAACTAGCAATGTGTAAATTTGGATCCTCATTTGGTGTTCCACTAAATTGATTGTTTTGAACCATTTGAATAATAGACGGTTTAAGCTCAAAATAATTAGCATCTACAGAGGGTATTTGAATACTACAATGAAGTTCATCAACTGTAGGGTTAGCATAATCCCTTAATAGTTTATAAACATTTTGATCATTAATTTCAATTGGATTTTGTAAATTGTTATGTAAACTAGTCATTTCTTGAAATTTTTGAATTTGTTTTCCTTTTTTAATTCTTCTAACAGTTCTTTCTAATTCAAAATCTAAAGGTAATAATCCTTCAGGTCCAGTAACTACCCATAAAAAGTCAATTAGCAAGAATTAAAATAAATATTATTATTATATATAGTTTTTTTTTTTAATAATAAAAAAATGAATAATATATAAATACTTAAAATCTAAAAGTTTGCCTCTGCTCTCCCTGGCAACGGTGCCAAAAACTTGACTCGATATAAATATATGTGAACTAAAATCTTCTTTCCCGGCAACGGCGCCAAAAACTTGACCTGAAGTCCTTTGAAGGTCAACGTACTAATTAATGATTTCAAAAATATATGTTATAAATAATAATTGCGGCTAGTGTATATAAATATAATTTTATGGAAAATATTTTATACACTAGAGGTACTACGCAAGTATATGTATCGTATCAAGTAATATAGGGCTTTGAAACAAAGACCCAAGTATCGTTCCCATGAGGAGAGATATAGATCATTAAATATTTTTATTTTAAATTATTTCTTTTATAATCAAAAATAAAATATCTTTAATTTACTAGATGCAATAATAAAGCAAAAATAAAATAATTGATGTAAATAGCAATAAGAAAGCAACTTTCTCCCTTTCAATTAATCCAAGATTTTCTAAGATAATGATAATATTCGTGGAGAATATAAATTTATGGTATTGTGCCGAATAGAAGCATTCATATTCTTCACCCTTTGATCCAGGTGGAAAGAACATTAGCTAGCCTGTAGATTAGGTCCGAATGTATTGTTAGTAGAATGGGTTAATCTAGGCTCACACTACTAGATGTCCATGGGTGGCTATGGTCGGCTTTACTGTTGACCCTTTCCTTTTCCATAAACCAAATCACAAGATTTTAGTCTGTCACTCTAAAAACTTATCAATTCTACGCCCAATATATAACATCTTCCTATTTATTTGCACTTCTCCTTGAATAACCCGCACAAGGCCTTCGACTACCCAAGGATTCATGTGATATCTACAAGTTAAGAATTCATCTCCTTCTAGGTCTCAAAACTCTTCAATAGGTTTTAACAATTTAAATGGTCAATTTAAATAGTAAATTAAGAACCGGTATTAATATCTTCACAATGTTTTGAAAATAAATGATTTTTAATTCTCCGACGAATTTTGTATTATCTTATTATCTTTTCATACTTGAAAGGAGAAAGTAAAGTAACAACTCAGAACACATTGAAATTAAATAACAAAACATAATAAATAAACTTTCAGTCAAAATAAAAATACTTATCATAGATGTTTCTCCTACTGAACTTCTGATTCCTACTGACTCCACAGCGTAATGAACTACAAATGCACCAACTCCTTCAAACACTAAATACAAACTCTAAAATAAACTCACTATTTTATGTAGGAAAATAAAAAGTGGCCCTAATATGATCTCTCTAATTCTCTCTCTAGGTTGGACTCTAGATAGAGGGGCCCATTTTTTTGAAGTACCCTCCTATTTGTAGGTTTCAAGGGTTGCCTCAAGGCACCTCTTCAAAATGTGTCCACATTCAATGAATCTTCTAGAAGGTGTGTCTAGCGCCTAAGCGCCGGAATTTAGCGCCTAGGCGCCGGACACCGCGTCCAGTTCTTCGCTCCTCTTCACTTTGAATCGCACCTCTTCGAAATTAAAACCGTTTTGAATCGTCTAAATACATTGTATCACATGTCATATAAACCATGAACAACTGCTAGTCTTCTAGAAGGTCCAATAACCGCTCACACCGTCAAAATAACCACCCAAAAGTCATCAAAAACTTAACAGTTTTCTGTATCAAGCTGGCGCTTAGGCGCTGGACACTGGCGCCTAGGCGCCAGGCCAGTAATTTCGATAATTTTGCATTTTGGCTCTATTTTTGCTCCTTTTTGCTCCTTATTGCTTCTTTTTCATATTTTTCTCCTTCCTGAACATTTTTGTATCACCTACATCTAAAACACAAAAATACCTTTCATTAAAGCATAATATCCTTAAAATTTAATAAAAATCAAGGCATAAAAATAGGTATTTCTTTCTTGGATCAATCATTATTTAAAAGAAAATCAAATTAAAAAAAGCCTTAATGTTAAGGGTTAATTTTGGAAGTTAATATTCCATTAATTTAATACCCCTTTTTTTGATGCTTAAATGATAGTTCAAGGTTTTGATAATAATCATAATTATGAAAGTTATGAAATTTCCTTTTCTAAAGACACAAAAATACCTAATGAAATCTTAAGTGCTTAGTAGCGAGCTAGGCTTAATTAAAGAAATTAATTGTTGAGAATTAGAAAATAAAATATAATTAATCCTAAACTACCTTTTGAAACATTATAAACCCATCAAAATTTGGTAAATCTCACAATAAGTTAAATTTTGCCTCTAAAGGCCCACTCACATAATTCCTAAGTAAAGTATCAGATGATAATTACCCCACCTTTCGGGATGACTGAACATTGTTTCACTGAGCATAAGGGTAAAAACATATGAATCATTTAATAACTATGATAAGTCCGAAAAGAACTCAAGCAAGCTCAAAAGTATTGGGAAATATCTAGGCCTCTCATGGATCTTTTCACAAGTCTTATAAACACCTTGTAGGACTATTGATCTATTAAATGAAAAATATCTCTTAAATAAATGAATATGACTCACCAAGTTATTACATAGAGTTTGGTTCGCCTGTGATAAACTTATCCATAGGTTTTTACTTCCCTATAAATTATAAATTTTTATTGCAAGAATACTAAAGTTTCAGGTGGAGAAGATGGGAAGACCTACCAGGTATGCTATTATTTTAATGCAATTTACTTACCTGCACTCTATTGCACTTTCTTTCCTTGCAAATTTACATGCTAAACAACAATGTCACCCTGCATGAAAGCTGAAACCTTTTAGGATAGCCACAAAACCAAAACTAAAATCAAAATTAAAAATTAAAATAAGATGAAATTCACCGCCAAAACATTCAAAATATAAAATAACTCAAATTTTAATCACAAACAAAATAAAAATTACAATTGCAACTAAATTAAAATGTCTTGTTGGATGATCGGGAATCCCTCGGAGTAGGTAACCTATGTGTTTCTAACGGAGTTTCCCACAGTCCAAATGAAAGTATGGAACTCATTAAGTTGAGTTTAGTAACTTCATTTAGACTAAGTGAATCCGATAAAATAGCGATGTCGGGAGATAGAACCGTGGGATCTTAACTGGTGTTGCTATAATCAACTTTAATGTTCCCCTAATAAAATATTAATACATCTCAATTTTAAATATTTCTAAAACATGACATTTATCTTCTCTCTTCAATTGCCTCTTCTTTAAACTAAACCTACTACAATGAGAAGCTTGGAGCATGCTTAGTGGGCAGCACGACCATCTTCAATAGCACAATTCCTTAGAAATTAAAACAACAAGCCATAAGACTTCGATGTGGCCTGCCTAGTGCAGCATAAATCCACACCTTTTCTTTAAGCCCTTGCATTACCATGTTGTGAAACATAAGCCCTAACTCGTTTTAGGTTTCCGAGGTTGTCATCAGGTATGACATAAACCCTCCTATCTTCCAGGCCATTCACATGTTTAGTATCATGTGAATGTGGGTCCTAACTAATAAAATAAACAAGACAAAACACCAAATAAACATCCTAAATCAAAGCCAAACTATAGGATAGTTTGGGAAGACATCAAGATTATTCTTGAATCCATGTTCTTTCCCCAGTCTTCTCTCCTTTGACATCTGATAAAATGAAATTTTCAAAACTTGAGCCATTCGCCTATTGAATTTCCAATTTTCACATTTTCTTGGAAAACCTTACCTTTGGAAGTCATGAATATAAATATTTCCTGATCTATATCAAGAGATTTCTTAGGTGACTTCTGTTATCTAAGATGTAATTAACTATAGGGGCTTTCCCTTATATGAAACTTAAAGAACCAAGGTTAATATAAACCCTATAAATTATTTATATTATATAAGGGATATTGTTGGTCAACAATGGTTTGCGAACGAAACAGATGTCATGAATTCTTTAGATTATTTAATCAAGCCTCATTCTGAAGCCATGTATCTATTCTCCAGGATAGATACATGTTATACGATGAAGCGCTTGATTATCTAAACTAACATTTATATGAAATAAGTTCATATTATTCAAAATTAAAATGTTATTTTCAAAAATGCATATACGTTAAACTAAATCAAAATTCTATTTTATAAAAACTATGTTTTAAAACCTTTTCAAAAATTTCATAACTTATAAAAGAAGTTTTTCACGACCGGCAGTTTTCTGGCTACTCTAATGGCTATTTAGTTTCTCTCTTCATTAAGATTGAGAAATACTATATTCATATATTGGTAATGTGCTCATGTCCTTCATGAGCCAGATTACCATTCCTCCATTGACATACTTCACCCATTTCCTTCTTGGGAAAGTGTGATCAATTCCTCACGATTTCAAGATCGTCTGTTTGGTCTCTCATAAAGAGAAGGGTTTAGGAGTCTTTAGGTTTTCCTTTTGATCATGTGGGGTCAAACTCCAAATAGGTGTGTCAATGAGTAAATTTTGCCAGGGTAATCTGCGTTGTGAAGAGGATCTCCAACAAAGTCCCATATTTCATCTCCATTTTGTATCTCCCAGGCTCAATCCTGCCTACGATAGATTAACCCAATCTTCCTTAAATCTTAAGATTTCTTTTAACAAACATATGAAAACCTAAAAAATTAAATGAAAAGATAATAAAATATCAAAATGAAATGAAATTTTCCCTAGTCCACAGAACAACCTTTTTCATAGTGTTTGCATTATGATGACAAGGTTTTTGCCCTCACTAACCTTCGAAATACTTCTCTTCACCGTTAAAGATGTCAACCCCTATGCAAAATTTCTCCTGTAACATGCCCTCCTCACATGAGGCCCGCCTTGCAGCGCCGATGATTCAATTCGGGACCGACTTTAGTGAGTTTGAAGTTGTACTCAGAAAAGCCTCGTTCGTGGTCGTGAAAGTTAGCACTCCTGAAATTCAAGAACCATCTGCTGAGTTTGATATGAACTCCCACGGAGATTTCCCTTCTGCTAAGAAGGTAAAAGGGACTATTGCTCCCGTCAGATCCGTTGCTTCCGTGCCAAGGAGAGTTATCATCTCTACCGCGACCGGCTTCGCTGTCACTGTACCTTCTTTTCCATCTGTCAAGGGGAAAGAAATTATTCATGAAGATGATTCTGACAATACCTTTTTGCCCCACCGTCAGTCTTCAAGATTGGCTCAAGTTTTAGATCTCCTCTGCTAACCAAATATCAAAGAAGAAACCGCAACCACAGGATTGTAGGACCGCTAGAACACAAGTTGTAAATCTTCCAGTAATTGATGAGATTACTCAACTGGAGGAACTCAGTTTACCGGATACCTCTCCTTTTCTTTGAGGTAGCAAGTTCCACCCATTAGCTGACACTACTGGAGATGAGAGCCTCCATAGAATCACCGTTACACTTCCAGCACCGCGTAGTCATAATAAGGTGAGGGAGAGACCCACACCTATCACCCGAGCACACACTCTTCTATAGAAATTCTTTGAAATAGAAGGTTGCTCTGTCGATAAGCTTCGCAGAGAATGGGATGTAAAATTTCCCCTGAAATTAAGGATGAAATTATAAAAATGGAAGACCTGTCTGAATTTCAGTCAAACACTGTTTGAGAAAATGTGTTGATACAACTGCTATAGACGATACTACTGCCGTTCTGACTCCCACGATAAGCAAATCAATCAAGTCCTAGCTAGGCCCAATTGTACCATCTGTCGATGATCAAAAGAAATCCCGAAAGAGAAAGAACGAGAGGGGACTATTCTCCTCTGAGCATGGTCTACACAATAGGGAGCACACTTCCCCTCGTTACCTCATTGTCCCAGCTAAGACACCTCATTTCAAGGCGTCAAATTTTAAGAGTAAAGTGTGGTTACTGAGAGGTGTTGTTTTATTACATTCTGAAAGGTCTGTTAACCACAATAATGAATCATGATTCTGATATTCCAGTTTCCACTACTTCCATTGCTTCTGAATCTGTTGTAGAGAAAAGTGACAGTGCAGGGAAGCCTATAGATTTTAAATTGACTAAAAAGAAAACAGTTGATGATAAAGTTCGAAGGCTCTGAGCAAAAATTTCTGAGTTACCCAAAAAATGAGGGTTGGACATTGATTATAAGGATTACTTCTTGTCAAATTACATGGACGAAGAATTCATGGAATTTAATATGGTTGAAACTCGGTCCACATCAGCTGCACGCGATGGTCCTAGTGAGGAGAATACCACAGATGAGCTTCAAAGGACCATCTTGACAAGGGATGAACAAATTAGCCATCTGGAGAAGGAAATAGAGGAAATGACTTCTGCCATGACCGCCACGGCTACACACCACAGGCAATCATAGTCTAGACCACAGTGTCTCTTGAGATTAACCAACCCGAAATTATACTTGATGACATGGAATTCTGTAATGTTTTGGTTTATCGTTGTAGTTGTTGATGGATTGGTGAAGTGAAGACGAAACCATATTGTACTCGTGAAGCGACGACTGACCAAGCAGGGTATCGAACGATGTATCTGCATCGATGACATTGAATTTTGTAGTTGTTACTAGATTTCCAACTTTCATTTGTATTGTTATAGATCCGAGGGCTCTTTCTCCTTTCTGGTTGAATCCTCTTAGTATCATTTTATCCATAGAAAGTTCTCAAGCGTCGATGTCCAAGTTGGCTAGTGTTTGTAGACTCTTTATGTTGAGTGACGCTCCAGGATGTACCAACACTATGGAAAGTACGAACTTGCCGATGATGATAGAAATGTAGAGAGGACAGTTTTGATCAGCTGTTCTGAGTAGCAAATCTTCATCGGTGAAGGTTACGCCAGGATGTTCTTTGAAAGTGCAAACTCCATCTAAGGATGTGCTGGCCAACTATGCTAAGAAAATATCAGAATCAAATAGAGCTTTGATCAAATTTTCTCTCATCTCCATCGACAGGATCAGAGCTTCATAAATGCTTAGTTTGGCTGGCAACTTTCTGAGATGAGCTAGGACGTTGTAATCTAGTTTGTTTGAATCTTCAATTTTATTTCAAACTTTTACTTCTTCTATTGTTGGAGATACTTCGTCTTGAGTAATTCGTCTTGAGATCTGCATTGTGAAGAGGATCTCCAACAAAGTCCCATATTTCATCTCCATTTTGTATCTCCCAGGCTCAATCCTGCCTACGATAGATTAACCCACTCTTCCTTAAATCTTATGATTTCTTTTAACAAACATATGAAAACCTAAAAAATGAAATGAAAAGATAATAAAATATCAAAATGAAACGAAATTTTCTCTAGTCCACAGAACAACCTT
The DNA here is from genome assembly GCA_022702705.1 of Papilionanthe hookeriana x Papilionanthe teres. NCBI lineage: Eukaryota > Viridiplantae > Streptophyta > Magnoliopsida > Asparagales > Orchidaceae > Papilionanthe > Papilionanthe hookeriana x Papilionanthe teres. Next base: position 48,566,842 of record CM040429.1, on the reverse strand, counting down.
TTTCATAGTGTTTGCATTATAATGACAAGGTTGTTGCCCTCACTAACCTTTGAAATACTTCTCTTGACCATTAAAGATGTCAACCCCTATGCAAAATTTCTCCTGTAACATGCCCTCCTCACATGAGGCCCGCCTTGCAACGCCGATCATTCAATTCGGGACCGGCTTCAGTGAGTCTGAAGTTGTACTCAGAAAAGCCCCGTTTGTGGTCGTGAAAGTTGGCACTCCTGAAATTCAAGAACCATCTGCTGAGTTTGATATGAACTCCCATGAAGATTTCCCTTCTGCTAAGAATGTAAAAGGGACCATTGCTCCCGTCAGATCTGTTGCTTCCATGCCAAGGAGAGTTATCACCTCTACCGCGACCGGCTTCGCTGTCACTATACCTTCTTTTCCATCTGCCAAGGTGAAAGAAATTATTCATGAAGATGATTCTGACGATACCTTTTTGCCCCACCGTCACTGTTCAAGATTGGCTCAAGTTTTAGATATCCTCTGCTAACCAAATCTCAAAGAAGAAACCACAACCACAGGATTGCAGGGCCGCTAGAACACAAGTTGTAAATCTGCCAGTAATTGATGAGATTACTCTACTAGAGGAACTCAGTTTACCAGATACCTCTCCTTTTCTTTGAGGTAGTAAATTCCACCCGTTGGCTGACACTACTGGAGATGAGAGCCTCCATAGAATCACCATTACACTTCCAGCACTGCATAGTCATGATAAGGTGAGGGAGATACCCACACCTATCACCCGAGCACACACTCTTCTACAGAAATTCTTTGAAATAGAAGGTTGCTCTGTCGATAAGCTTTGCAGAGGATGGGATGTGAAATTTCCCCGAAAATTAAGGATGAAATTATAAAAATGGAAGACCTGTCTGAATTTCAGTCAAACACTGTTTGAGAAAATGTGTTTATACAACTGTTATAGATGATACTACTGCCGTTCTGACTCCCACGATAAGCTGATCAATCAAGTCCCGGCTAGGCCCAATTGTACCTTCTGTCGATGATCATAAGAAACCCCGAAAGAGAAAGAACGAGAAGGGACTATTCTCCTCTGAGCATGATCTACACACTAGGGAGCACACTTCCCCTCATTACCTCAATGTCCCAGCTAAGACTCCTCATTTCAAGGCATCGAATTTTAAGAGGAAAGTGTGGTTACCGAGAGTTGTTGTACTAGTACATCCTGAAAGGTCTGTTGACCACAATAATGAATCATGAGTCTAATATTCCAGTTGCCACTACTTCCATTGCTTCTGAATCTGTTGTAGAGAAAAGTGATAGTGCAGGGAAGCCTATAGATTTTAAATTGACTAAAAAGAAAACAGTTGATGATAAAGTTCGATGGCTCCGAGCAAAAATTTCTGAGTTACCCAAAAAATGAGGGTTGTACATTGATTATAAGGATTACTTCTTGTCAAATTACATGGACGAAGAATTCATGGAATTTAATATGGTTGAAACTCGGTCCACATCAGCTGCACGCGATGGTCCTAGTGAGGAGAATACCACAGATGAGCTTCGAAGGACCATCTTGACAAGGGATGAACAAATTAGCCGTCGGGAGAAGGAAATGGAGGAAATGACTGCTGCCTTGACTGCCACGACTACACACCACAGGCAATCATAGTCAAGACCATAGTGTCTCTTGAGATTAACCAACCCGAAATTATACTTGATGACATGGAATTTTGTAATGTTTTTGTCTATCGTTGTAGTTGTTGATGGATTGGTGAAGTGAAGACGGAACCATATTGTACTCGTGAAGCCACGACTGACCAAGCAGGGTATCGAACGATGTATTTGCATCGATGACATGGAATTTTGTAGTTGTTACTAGATTTCCAACTTTCATTTGTATTGTTGTAGATCCGAGGGCTCTTTCTCCTTTCTGGTTGAATCCTCTTAGTATCATTTTATCCATAGAAAGTTCTCAAGCGTCGATGTCCTTGTTGTCTAGTGTTTGTAGACTCATTATGTTGAGCGACGCTCCAGGATGTACCAACACTATGGAAAGTATGAACTTGCCGATGATGATAGAAATGTAGAGAGGACAGTTTTGATCAGCTGTTCTGAGTAGCAAATCTTCATCGGTGAAGGTTACGCCAGGATGTTCTTTGAAAGTGCAATCTCTATCTGAGGATGTGCTAGCCAACTATGCTAAGAAAATAGCAGAATCAAATAGAGCTTTGATCAAATTTTCTCTCATCTCATTCGACAGGATTAGAGATTCATAAATTCTTAGTTTGGCTGGCAACTTTCTAAGATGAGCTAGGACGTTGTAATCTAGTTTGTTTGAATCTTCAATTTCATTTCAAACTTGTACTTCCTCTATTGTTGGAGATACTTCGTATTGAGTAATTGTTTGTTTTCCTTTATCTTTTGGAGTTGTCCTTGGCGGTAGGACCTTGCCACTTCTTAAATGTACTTTTATTATTTCTTTTTCTTCTTGAACCAAAAATCCTTCTATTATTGTATGTAGCTCTTCTTTATCTGAAAAGTCCATGTTGATAGCAAGTGGAGTTCCTTTGCATTCGAGGACTGGTTCCTCGCGTCTGGTGTTGTCTTATGTAGTGTTGTCAATATCTTCTTTATTTTTCTCAACATTCTCGTTGGGAACAATCATGATTTGAAGATCATTTTGGGCATCAAAATTGGGGTTAGAGAGGCTGTGATTGGTTACGTCATTATAAGAGAGAGTAAGAATGTAGCCAACATCATTTATATTATCATTATGAGACCCTTGAGGGGCATAAAGATAATGGTACAAAGTCAGTGGTTTGAGGGGCTCCACTCCTGAATCTGAAACAACCAATAAACAACCAATCTAACATGGGCAACCTCTATCCTACCCTTTGCACTATCATCCTTAATTTCATTTAATGTTCTCTTTATTCTCCATTCTTGTCGCGGTGGCCTCCTCGGCGAAGCTTTAATCTTGGATTAGGCTGGCAGTAAACTCTGGACAGCAACTCTCTTGGAGTAGACTGGATCTGATCCAGGACTTTCTTGAGCTTGTTCCAAATTGTGCTCCATCCGCCTTTGCCAGTATATGGATCAATCAGAGAGATTGGCTGGCTGAAATCACATTTAAAGAACCTCTTTGAGGTTCTTTTAAGTATTCCTTTGTTATTGTTATATTTCCTTCTTTGCAATTTCGCTCAAGCCAATCCTTGAAAATGAAGTAGCTTTCTATGGTGTGTCCGAGCATTCATTGGTAGGGGCAGACGTTTAGTTGATCCTTCATGTCCATCTTTTCTGGTTTCTTTGGCTCGGGTAATCTAAATTCGGGTTTTTTCATTAAATTCTTGAACATCTTTGCTATGGTGTCATCTTTGAAGGAGTAGTTCCTACATAGCCTTTCTAACATTATTGGACCCTTTTGTCTATCTATCCACTATGACCTCTGCTACTAACCAAACTGACTGCTCTGCTGTGTATGAGGTTGACCGTAGTGCTGAAGCTGACTGTATTGAGGCTACAGATTGTGCTGTTGTGGCAACTGCTCAAGCTGAATCCTCATTGGCTGCTTTCCTTTGTCGACCACTTCCACTACACCAGCTCTCTTCTCGTATGCTTTAGCTGATTTTGTTTTCTCTGTCTTTTCTGTAGGTTTCATGTGCTTGACTTCTTGTAAGTTGTTGGCTTTGCTGAGTAGCTTCTTGAAGGACTTGATGGTGAGACTCTTAAGCATAAAGTCTACCGAACTGTGGATACTCTTGAGAAATATCACGATCGCGTGTTGTTCTTGTAGCTGAGGTTCACATTTAATGCTTAGGTTTCTCCATCTGAGAATGTAGTTGACCAAAGTCTCGTCGGGCTTCTACCGCTCCACAGCGACATTTTCTATGGTGACATGATGTCGAGCACCGGCGAATCTTTTCACGAATTTGTTTTCCATTTCTGCAAAAGTCTTTACTGATCCATTGGGAAGCTCGACATACCAATTGAACGCTATTCTTGACAGGTTGCTGATAAATTGACGGAACAACAGAGCTTCACTTCCACCTATGTTGAAAAAACTAGCTCTGAAATGTGCTATGTGCTGGTGAGCATTTCCTATCCCATCGAACATCTTGAAAGTCGGGGGTACGAAGCCTTTGAGGTAAGGCACGACTTTAAACTCCTCCAATTAGGGTCTACCTTTTAAAACTGATGCTCCACATTTGGACCGAGCCAAGGCCTCCCAAACTTGTTATTCGACCATCTGTTTAATGTCCTTTTCTAGAGGGTTCAGAGTTGGATCTCTTCTCGGTGGTTCATCTTCATTGGCTGAAGCAAGTTCTCTTCTTTAATTGGTGATGTATATGATTTCGGGTTGGATAATTTCCGAAGACGTTGTGGGTCTTTGCTGTGATTGCCCACGGAGTGTAGCCATGGTGGACATGGTGGCTGTCATTTTCTTCATTTTCTTCTCCAGACGCTAACCTGTTCATCTCTTGTCAGCATGGTCCTTCGAAGCTCATCTATGGTGTTCTCCTCACTAGGAGCATCATGCATAGATGATGTGGAGCGAGTTTCAGCCATATTAACTTACATGAATTCTTCGGCCATGTAAACTGACAGGAAGTAGTTCTCATCATCATTATCCAACCCTTGTTGTTTTGCTAACTCAGAAATTTCTGCTCGGAGCCTTTGAACTTTATCATCAACTATTTTCTTTTCAGATAATTTTAAATCTGTAGGTTTCCCTGGACTGTCACTTTTCTCTATAACTGATTCAGAGGCAACGACGGTAGTGGTAACGGGAGTATCGGACTCATGATCCATTTTTTGGTCAACAAACCTTTCATAATGTTCCCGTACAACACCTTTTGGTGACCACACTTTCCTCTTAAAAGTCATCGCCTTGAGATGAGGTATCTTGGTGAGGATATCTGGGTAACAAGGGAATCTGTGCCCCATAAAGTGCAGACCATGTACAGAGGAGAATAATCCTTTCTCATTCTTTCTCTTTCAGGGTTCGTTATGATCGTTGACAGCTGGTACTCTTGGGCCCAGTGATCAACTGAAAATTTGATAACATTTTACTACCAATTTCATACCTATTTTTGATGATATTGCACTTTAAAGGAATGTATTTTTCATGATTTCATGTAGGTACAATGATTTTAGGACTTTGGAGCAAAAGGAAGCAAAAAGGAGAAAATTTTGAGTAAAAAGAGACAAAAGTGCATTTTATTGAACTATCTCCAAATGGCGCTATCACCAGCGCCAGACAACACCATTTTATAGAGAGTTACGACCATTTTGGTGGAATAATGCGCCGAATGGCGCCCTATTTAGCATCAAACAACGCCCTAATCTGATTTTGAAGTAGATTCACTGTATTTGACCGAATTTTGAAGGGTGGCTTTAGGAAACTCTTGGGAACTCAGTTTTGGCCAAATTTAAACACCTTTGGAGCCAAGTTTAGAAAGGGGGGAAGAAGAGAAGTGAAGATTTTAGAGTTTAGAGAGAGATTCTTTCCATTTTGTGCAGAAATTAGGCTTCGTGTTTTCTCTTCTAAGGAGTGTGAGAGGAGAGGGAAAGTGAGAGATTTCTTCTTCCTTACTATTCTAAAGAGATTATTGTGTGTTGTTATGAAGAAAGAAGAGGAGTCGAAGGATTTCCTTGTGATTCACTTAGGGAAGAGTCTGAGATAAGTTATCTTTACTTTACTCTATTTGTATGATGTTGTTTTTATATATAAAATGCATGTTTTGTCATCTTTTCCTCACGAGTCTTAAGTAGACTTCTTTGTCCTTCTCTTTTTCATGTGATGTGTTAATGTTGTGATATGGAAATGATGTGTAGATTTATTATGGAGAATTTGTGATGACCTTCTCACTTCAAAATTTATTTATTTTTTGATCTGGCCAATTGTATTGTTCAAGATTGTTGGGAAACATATTTTCTAAAAGGACTATGAATTCCACAACAAAAGTGAAGGTCACATTCAATGTCCATGAATGAGAAACATAGTTTATGGGGATTAAGTGCAAATAAATAAGGAAATATACTTTGATGGGCGTAGAATTGGAGATTTCAGAGTGACAGACTGAAATCCTTAATTTGGTCCTAATGTTTAGAAACTGAATCAAGAGTTAGCTTTCATGTAAAGGAAAGTGAGAGCTCTGGAGTGAAAGCCAGTATCCTTCCAGTCTAACCATGGATTTCAGGACTAAACAAAAGATTAACCAATGTTCTTTGTACGCTAAAATATGGGTAAAGAATAGGAATGCTCCTATTTGGCACAATACATTAGCACCATTGATCTATGTCACAATAATCTTCACATTATGATTGGCAAGGAGGAAGACTCTTTCTTGCAACTGAACTTTATTATAAATTTAGTGTTGTGTTAACTTGTTAGAGTATAAAACGTATTTTAGTAGAAATAGTAACTACAATGGTTGTCTTTATTTTAAAGAATTAAACTTACTTGCAATTGTGCTATGATTCAATAAGGATTTTTGTGCTACGCTATAAAATTGAAGCCTCCTTATGGGATCGATATTCCAGGACTCCACTAGAGCCCTGTATTACTTAAGCGATATGTATATTTGCGTTTAATTATGTGACTCATTATAAAACTAAATCAATATATATATATATATCTAAATCTGAGTTCATAAATTTTGGCAAATTAAATAAAGTCGCACCAAGTTTTTGGTGTCGTTTCCGGGGAGGTACGGTAAAAAAAAATATTAATGTTAAAATTTAATTTTATAGTATTTGAAATCTTATATTTGAATTGCAAGTCATAATTGTGTGTGTCTATTTATTGTTAGTGTGCTTATTGTGTTTGCATGTGTAGTATCAGATCTATAGGTTTAATACCTTACGATTCTGAATTAGGGTGTACTATTATAAAAAATTGAATAGAAAAAAAAACAATCTGTAAATCCTCGCATGATTGCGAACAATTTAAACAATCAAAATGAAAATATACCAAGACCTTTAAGAGATTATGCTAATCCAACAGTAGATGAAATTCACTTAACTATCCAAAATCCTGATGTTGCTGCTAATGCATTTGATCTTAAACCTGTTATTATCCAAATGGTACAGAATAATCAATTTGGAGGAACACCTAATGAAGATCCTAACTTACATCTCGCTAGTTTTCTAGAATTGTTTGCCACTTTTAAATATGATGGAGTGTCAAACGATGTTGTTAGGCTTAGACTTTTTCCTTTTTTCACTAAGGGATAAAACTAAGGCTTGGTTAAATTTGTTAGCACCTGGATCTATTAGAACTTGGGGAGAGCTTTTACAAAAGTTTCTGTTAAAATATTTTCCTTTTTCTAAAATTGTTATGCTGAGAAATGATATCACATCTTTTAGTTAATTTGATGGAGAATCCATATAAGAAGCTTGGGAAAGATTTAAAGATCTTCTGAGGAAGTATCCACGCCATGCTTTACTAGACTGGTTAATAATTGAAACCATTTATAATTGATTAGTGAGATCTTTGAGATCGATTATCGATGCTGCTGCTGGTGGATCATTAATGTCAAAATCTTTTGATGAAGCATCTTTGTTAATTGAAGAGATGGCTACTAATAATTTTCAATGGCCCTCTGAGTGGGTAAATCCTAAGAAAGTAGCCAGTATTCATGATTATGGTGCGATAACTATGATAGTCTCTCAAATTGCTGCAGTTTCCAAGAAAATAGATCAATATGAAATGAATTATTCTCCAACACCCCCAGTGTTAGAAGAAAATTCATCAAGACAGATGATAGACTCTCAAATATCTTATGAAACTTTGAATGCCATAAATAATAAAGTCAAAAATCCTTATTCGAATTATTATAATTCTAGTTAGAGGAATCACCCAAACTTCAACTGGAATAACACCAATGTTGTTGTTAACCCGTAATGGGGAAACAATCCTATGAATCCGGTTGGAAATCTGATCAACCATGGAAATACTAATTATAGACCTTCTTATCCTCCTGGTTTTAATAGTAATCAGCAATTTAAGGAAAAGAAGTTGTCTACTGAAGAAATGATTCTAAATATGGGTAATCAAATTCAAGATCAAAATGTTGCAATGAAGAACATTAAGAATCAATTGGGACATATCTTTATTGCGCTTAATAATAGACCTTTTGGAAATCTTCCTAGCAAAGTTGAGATTAATTCAAAAAATCAAAACAAAGAGCAAATTAAGGCTATTCTATTAAGGAGTGGAAAAGAATTAGAAACAATAGTTCAAAAAGAAATCGAAGTTGAAAGAAAGGAAGTAAACATTGAGAAAAGTTCTAATAAGATATATCCAAACAAATATCCACTAGAACCAATGAAGATAATTGTTGAAAAACCACCTCCACCTTTTCTCAAATACTAATGAAATAGAACAAGGATAACATATTTGCAATGTTTTTGAAAATTCTTAAGAAATAAATAATTAATATTCCCTTTATTAAAGCATTAGGTATCGATCTTGAATGAGAGTCAGAATTTAGGTACCGACCTCGAAGGAAGAGAACTGGAATTTAGGTACCAGTCTCAGAATTTTGAAAGAGGACTAGAAGTTAGGCTCTAGCCTCAAAGAGAACTGGAAGTTAGGCTCCAGTCTCGAAGATTTATCTGTATGAAGAGGGACCCAGTCTCATGCCATCAGAACCAAATCGAACAAAGTTTGTGGCTCCGTGTCAAAAGAACTAGTCGATCCTCTAAGACATAGAAGAATGAGAATTGAAAGGAGCCAGTAAGGGTACCAAGCTAAAAAGACTTGACTTAATGACAAGTCGAAGAGAATATTCAAATTTCAAAAGAGTTTCAAATAGATTTCAATTGAGGAAAGAACTGAAAGGTTTGAATCAGAGGATTCAGATAGGAATTCAATTTGAGATTTAGATTCGTTTTGTTTGTCCTTTAACTATCCCATTTTTTTATGTTTGTTATTTATTTAGTGTTCATGTGAATTTGAAGTTCATTTTAATATTCAGATTTTTAAGAAAAGTTCTCATTTATTTTCTTTTCCTTTCTGTTCTTCGTTCAAAGTTCATTTAACTCTAATGGCGTTTCCCAGTCAATTTGCACAAAAAAGAGGTGAAGGCAAAATATGACGTAGTCGTTTTCATTCCAACTTACTGAAAGTACATCATACAACTTAATCTAGTCATAATGACATTTTCTTCAAAAATTTAATGTCTCATACAATCCATGTAAATCCAAAATGGACTGTATAAACTTCTTGTTGATCCATCCAAAAGCGTCTGTCAAAAATCTATGTTTGAATAGTAAGAAACATTGGCAATAACATCACCATCCAAGCCACCCTTGGCAGGAATGCCGCATGGATGTGCATTGGAAGTGTGTTATTTCCCATGTAACTCACAGCTCGTAGGGCCGGAGACTCTCCAATTCTTGATTTAGTTGAAAGTGGTGAGGCATTTTTCTGTCGTTCTTTCTTCTAAAAGTAACTCAGATCCGCTCCACAGGCATTCCTGGAATGCAATGCTTCGCAACATCTGCTCTGTTTCCTTTTAACAGCAGGACGGAACCTACCGGTAGTGGTATCTCCACCGGCCCTCGGAACTCACCGGGGCCTGCAATCCGGAGGTCAGATCCGAACATGATATTGCACTGGTTGAGGAATGACACTGTGCAGAATGGTCTAACCAAGTCAAGATGGTCTATATGTGGTGGTATGTAGTCGCCTTCGTTGTAGATGTTGATAATGCAGTTGTTGGGTATGCAATCTGCAGGCAGTACCCTCCATGTTATCATCCTTTCACCATTCTCTTGATGACTCTTGGCATTGGATCCACCTCACCGCGACGGAGAATCCCTGGTGGATTTCCTTTTCTATCTATGGAAAAATTGTAGCAACATCCGCATTGGATTGTAACTCTTCCCTTCCCTGACATCCATCTTCGGGGTTCTGAATATGTCTTTTCTCTCAGGCGGCTAGTTCGACTCATTTTCTGTAATTCAAGGATGCAATCTACCATTTGCTGTTGCTCATAATCCGAGAAAACATCTGTATGTAGCTCAAGGCCTTCCAAGATGTTGATCCTCTTGTTTCCAATTCTTTCAAAGTATTCAAAGGTTTTCTTCTCAACTAATTGCATTTTCTCCAGCTCATATTCCGGGATTATTTTAAGTCCTCGGTGTCTAGTAACATACTGCGCGATGTATGGCTCAACCCCAGCACGTTCTTCTGCATGTCTCGGCTCCTCGGGGATAGTCTCCGTAGGGACGTCCTCTGGGGTTGCTTTCGCAACAAGACTCTTCGGATCCAGTACATATGCTCGGCGTCGAGGTACCGACTCTATTTCTGCTTTTCTTGGTATCTCTTTTATTTGTTCCGACCTTCTTGAAATTGACTTTCTTCTTTCTGGTTCCTGACGAACCGGTCTCCTTGGAGCATTTGCACTAACAGTATCCACTGTCTGTTCATGTTGATCTTCTGCTAACTTGGTTAGCATTTTACAAATGCGACGATTCTTATTTCTTTATTGGGTAGTAGTGAGAGTAGCTCTCCTTACCCCTTGAATTTCTGCGAGTGCGGTGCTGACAAGCCTGCCCTTTGCTGTGGCAACCACAGACTTAATTTTCCTATCTTCTCCGGTTACATGCGCGGCGTTTGCTTTTCTTTTCTTGTTGATGGATTGGTTGCTCGGGCCACCCATTTTCATCACTGTCTGGCTATGAAGTTCTTCTCGGTCAACTGGGATCCAATCATTTTCTTCGTATTGTAAGCCGGCTGGTGTGAAGTCTGAGTCAATCTCTATTACTGATCCATCCCTCACCCTCTTTTCATCAAGTGCTAGACTCACTCCATTTCTAAAGTTTAGAACCAACTGCCCGTTCGACATTTCCCTGCGAAAAAACAAGGAAAGGATCAGGGGCTGTACTAAGAACAAGAACAATAAGAAAAACACCTAAAAATTCTTATTCACTTCTTTTAAATTTAAAGGATGAAGGAAGAGATGAGAAAATATCAGGATTGAATGGATTTAAAAGGAATGATTGACATTTTGTTATTATGATTTCCCGTGTTTTCTTTTTTTTTTAACATTTTTGTATATGAGATTTTTTTTATCATCCATTTTATTTTGTTTTGGGTTCGGACCCAGTCACAAAGTGATTACTTCACCCGTGTTTCTAGGGATAAGCTTCTATTTTAGAGGCCACCCTTTGAAACATCAGGTTGTGTAATACTTCTTTAAATACCATCCATTGATTGGAAGCATGGGCCGTTCTCCACGGCAATTCACTAGTTGGTAGGAACCTCTTGAGTAGACTGTCTCGATGACGAACGACCCTTCCCATGTTAGTTCAAATTTACCACCTATCTTGCGATGTGAAAGAATAGGTCTTCTGAGAACAAGAACTAAGTCACCGACTTTGAAAGTTCTTGGGCGGACCAGTTTATCATGTGCCTGGATCATCTTAGCTTGATACAGTTCCAAATTCTCGCCGTGCGGAAAGTCTTTTCCCTTCCAAGCTTTCCAATTCTTCCAGTCGTAGTCTGGCATTTTCTTCTGTAGTGATCTTTTCTGCGACTGCAATTCGGAGTGATGGAAGCTGAACTTCCAGGGGCAAGATGGCCTCGGACCCGTACACTAAAGCGTAATGCGTAGACTTAGTAGGAGTCCTAAAAGTCGTCTTGTAGGCCCATAAGGTTTCTAACAACTTCTCGTACCAATTTCTCTTGTTGTCGTCCAAATTTTTCTTTAAAATTTGAACGAGAGTTTTATTAAAAGCCTCGCCCAAGCCGTTTGCTCTTGGGTAGTATATTGTTAAGTATCACCAATCGATCCCATGTCTTCTGACAAAATTGTTGATCATTGTACTCTTCAATGCAGACCCATTATTTGAAATGATCCTGCGTGGTACTCCAAAATGGTAGACGACTTGGTTCTTGAAAAACTGTAGCACATGGTGTGCTTTCACTTCTCTGAGTAGTATAGCTTCTGTCCATTTAGAAAAGTAGTCTGTAGCTGCAAGAATGAAGCGATGTCCTCTTGAAGAAGGCGGTTCTATCGGACCCAAAATATTTGTGCCCCAACACTCAAATGGCCATGACGCAATTGTCGGATGTAGCACATTTGGAGGTTGATGTAGAATCACTCCATACACTTGGCACCGGTGACAACTCTTAGCGACCTTCATGCAATCGGTTATCATTGAGGGCCAGTAGTACCCTAGTCTTTTAATCTTCATCTTCATTTTCGAACTCGACTGATGAGTGCCACAAAGTCCTGAATGTACTTCTTTAACGATTTCATGAGCCTCGGACCCGCTCAGGCATCTTAGCCACATCTGATCAAAAGACCTTCTATATAATGTATTGTTTATTAATGCGTAAGACAGAGTTCTTTTCTTGATTTGATGGACTATCGACTTATCGTCAGGTAGGTTTCCTGTCTACAAGTAGCTTATTAAAATCTGCCACCAATCTTTTGTATTTTCTGTCACTGCTGCAATTTTTTCTTCTGCTCTTTCTCATTTGTCCATGTCGAGCTGTGATGGGACCTGTCATCCTTGAACTGACACTTCAACTGACTCATCCTACAAGCAGGCAAATTCCTTTGCAAGGCGGACTAACGCATCTACAAGAGCATTTTCTTTTCTAGGAATCTTGTAGATTTTTATGTTTGGAATTTTTCCCAGCAATTTCATGGTGTAATGAAAGTACTGCTTGAGTCTTGACTTTAAAATTTTGTACTGTCCGGCGACCTGTTGAATGATCAACTGAGAATCTCCGTAGATGTTGATGTCCGTTATTCCCATCTGAATGGTTAATTCTAATCCGGTTATAAGGGCTTCGTATTCTGCCTCATTGTTTGTACACAGTTCTGTTAAGTGGTAAGAGTATTTTAACATCCCCCGCTCCGGTGTTATAAAGATTAGTCTGATTCCTGCCTTACCGGGCACTATCGTTTGCGATTCTTTGTTCTTCTGTGCTAGGGACGCTCCATCGAAGTACAGTTCCCAACGTTAATCATCAGGGTCTTCTAGGCTCATTATCTGCTTGTCAGGCAAATCGTCGTCGAGAGGCGAATCTGCCGGTAAAGGGTGTGCTGCAAGGAAGTCTGCTAGGACTTGTCCTTTTACGGCGCGAAGAGGAACGAAAGTTATGTCAAATTGCAATAGTATCATAGACCACCTGGCATGTCTGCCAGAAAGCGTCGGTCGGGTCATCAAGTATTGCAATGGATTAACTCTCAAAATAAGGTTGACTTTATGAGAAAGCATGTAATGCCTGAGCTTTTGTGCGGCGAAGATCAGGGCCAAGCAGTGCTTCTCAATAGGAGGATACTTTACTTCCGTCGGAATTAGACGACGGCTTAAGTAGTAGAAAGCATTTTCTTTTCCCTCATCATTGACCTGGGCTAGCAGGGCTCCAAGGGAGTCGTCTAAAGCCGCGGTATAAAGTATCAATGGTCTACCTGAGACTGGGGCTGCTAAGACAGGAGGTGTCATTAAATATTGCCTAACATCCTTAAAAGCCCGCTGGCATTTCTCATCCTAAATGAATTTGTCATCATTTTTAACCAATGCCGAGAAGGGTTGACACCTACCTGACAAGTTCGAGATAAAGAGTCGAAGATATGCCAACTTCCTTTGAAAGGATCATAGTTGTTCCTCAAGATCTTCTGAAGTTTCCAAGCAGTCTTCATTAGTTTCACAAGTGACAACCAAGCAAATCCCCGTATCGTCAACTGATCCTACTATGCCAAATCCGAGAGCATGTCTTAAATTGGGAGGCCGACCGGCATTATTCCATAATTTTTCAAAGTGTTCTGATCGGCCTTTTGTTCATTGTCGAGGTAAGAAACCATGTTGAATTAAATTTTGAACATAGGGAGAATACCACTCAAAAGGTAATTCCATTAATTCGGAAGGAGTAACATCTTCAAATTGTACATCTTTCTCAGTATTGGAAGAAGAAGCACCACAGTAAAACTTGATCGCTTAATATCGCCACCATGTACTTCCTTGACCACCATACCCTCAATCTTATTAGAATGGATCGGGGTCAAGGTCATAGTATGTACATAATGGTTAATCTTCTCGTACATTGATTTGTGTTCTTCATTCTTTTCATCTTTGAGAGAGATCTTGAACTGGAGTTTCTTTTGACTTATTGTCACTGCTTCTTTCTTCATTTCTTCTTCTTCTTCGGAACTATTCTCCCAATCAACATTGATGACTGGTTTCTTCTGTCTAACTATTCCAACATTTCTTCCACGTCCTCATCCCCGGCCTCGACCTCGGGTGTGAGTCCTGGAGAAATCTTCACCATCTCGCCGTAAAGGAGTGGTGAGTAACTGTTGGACTAGAACTTCAGGTTCTTCATCATCTCAAATTTCTTTTACTTCGTTTGGTATGGTATTTCTGGAAAAGATTGTTTTCTTCGGGGGCGCGTAGTAGGCCGCATCTTCATGAATTCCAATTTCGTGCACAGAGAACGGTTGTAAATCACCTTTGATGCACGTTCCCCTTCTTCGTAATACTTTATGCACTGGTGTAGAGGCGATGGTACCATCCGGTTTTCATGGATCCACGGTCGACCTAGTAGAGCGTGAACGATGTTTCAGAATAAATTATGTGGAATTTTACCGTTGTCTTTGCTAAATCACTGGTCTTCATTAGTAGTGTTATCGATCCAAGAGCTCTTTCTCCTTTTTGATTGAAGCCTCTTAATAGCATCTTGTCTGCTTCAAGCTCGCGAGCATCAATTTCCAAATATGCTAGCGCCCGAAGATTCATTATGTTGATTAATGCTCCTGGATCAACTAACACTTTGGAGAGCGTAAACTTTCTAATAGTGACTGCAATGTATAACGGTCAGTTGTGATCAACTGTTCCCAGTAATAGATCATTGTCCGTGTAGGTAACACCTCGTTGTTCTCTTAACAAGCTAACCTCATCGAAGGAATTACCGGCCATTTGGGCTAAACAAATCTCTGGATCAAGTAAAGCCTTGATCATAGCCTCCCTCATCTCCTTTGACAGGATCAGAGCGTTTTATATGCTTAGTTTGGCTGGTAATTTCCTAAGATGGGCTAGCACGTTGAAGTCCACTTTATTACCATGTTCCTCGGTTTCTTCCCGAATGGGCAGTTCCTTCCGTCGGGGTTGGCTCTTCCCGAGCAACCACCTGCTTTCCTTTATCCTTTGGACCCATTCTCGGAGGTAGAACTTTTCCACTTCTTAAATTTACTTCAGTTATCTCTTCTGAATTTGGTGTTGAATCTGCCGGTGTATCCTCTTGAATTGGAATAACTGTCTCTTCTGAAGTTGCTTCAGTGTCTGATGTTTCTAATTCTATCGTGATCGGAGCCCCTCGGAATTCATAAATGGAATTATTGCTCATCAAGCTTTCGTAGCCTCCTTTGTGAACATCTTCCTCGTCGTGGTCGTCGAGGTTGTTTATGATTTGAGAATCATTATTTGTATTGGAATCGAGATCTGGATTAAGCTGGTTGTTGCTAGTTACGTAATCGTTAAAAACAATCAAAACGTAGCTAACGCCATAACCCTTATCATTATAAGATCCCGCCGGGGTGAGCAGATAATCATACAGAGTCAGGAGTTTGAGGGATTTCTCCCCCGAATCGGAAATAACCATCCTAGGATAAGCAGCCCCTAGTCTACCCTTTGGAGCCTCGATCTTCTTTTCTTCCACGATCATCTCCTCCTTCTGGGGCGGTTCTTCAATCGCAAGTGATAGTGCCGGCTCGACAGGTTTCAAACTTTAAGTTGAAGTGCGTACCAAAGCGTTCTGGATGTGATCCAAAATTTTGTTTGAAGACTTTGTCCAGATGGTACTCCATCCATCATCGGTCGTGTACGGGTCTATCAGAACAATGGGATCCATTGAAATAACATTGACGGAATCTTCTTTCTGGGGTTCCTTCATGTATTCCTTTGGGATCATTATGTTCCCTTTTCGGAGATTGTCATCAAACCAACTCTTGAAAGTGATACAATCCTCTATCTTGTGTATGAGCATCTTGTGGTAAGGGCAATAGTTCGAATGATCTTTCTTATTGACTTCTTCCAGCTTCTTAGGCTCTGGCAGCTGAAAATCCAGTGTCCTCTTTAAGCTGCGGAACATCTTCGCTACTGCTTGAGTTTTGAATGGATATTCTTTTTTTAGAACTTCTCTTAAGGTACGCCATGAATGAGGCGGTTGTTCATAATGCTGATGCAACTGATAGCCCGGTCGAGGTTGTTGATAGCCTTGATGAGATTGCTGATAGCCTTGTTGAGGTTGCTGATAAGTCCATTGTGGTGGTTGATAACTAGGCTGTGGCCTCACTGACTGTGTTTGAACTGGCTGCTTGCCCTTATCTACTGCCGCGATGATTTCAGATTTCTTTTCGAATGTTTTCACAGGCTTCTGCTTATCGTTCTTGTCCATGAAACTTAACTGCTTTGCCTCTTCTTGTAAGCTCCCGGCCTTGCTAAGCAACTTCTCGAAATTCTTGATTGTAAATCCTTTAATGAGAAGTGCTATCGGGCCATGGATACTTTTAAGTAGGATGCCGACTGCATGTTGTTCTTGAAGCTGTGGTTCACACTTCATGCTTAAGTTTCTCCATCGAAGTATGTAATCCACTATTGTCTCGTTTGACTTCTGTTGCTCCACCACTAGATCACCGATAGTGATGTGGTGCTGAGCCCCGATAAATCGTTTAACGAAGAGATTCTCTAGTTCTGAAAAGGTCTTTACTGAACCATTCGGCAATTCTGCGTACCAGTCGAAGGCAATCCCTGACAAACTGCTGACGAACTGGCGGAAGAGTAAAGCGTCACTCCCACCGGCATTGCAGCAACTAGCACAAAAAATGTGCGACATGCGGGCAGGGGTTTCCCGTTCCATCAAAAGTCTTAAACAGAGGTGGTATGAAGCCTTTTGGGTATTGGACCACATCAAATTCTTCGGGGTGAGGTCTACCCGTCTGAATAGATGGTCCACTCTTAGATTGTGCTAGGGCCTCTCGCACCTGCTATTCTACCATGCTCTTAATGTCCTTTTCTGGAATCATGCTTTGTGTAGAATCCTTCTTTGGTGGTTCGTCTCCGTTGACGGATGTGATCTCTTTTCCTCCATCTGCAATATGGATAATTTCTGGGGGTGTTTCTTTCTGAGGTTGTACCTGACTCTGGAGAGTGGCTAAGGCAGCAGCCATCTCTTCCATCCTCTTTGCCATCTGGGAAATTGTATCATCTCTTTCCCGAAGCAGTGCTCTCAACACTTCCGGTTCATCTCTTTCTGCAGCTGCTTGAGCACCTTGTGAAGCGGATGATGCTCGCATCTCAACCATGTTGATCTCGGCATACTCCTCATCCATGAACTCTATTGAGTCAACTTCATCTCCTAGTTCTTCTTCTCTTTCTTTTGCTAACCGTCGGATATCGGTCCTTAATTTGTCCATGGCATCCTCTAGTGGCCCTTTTTCGCATGGTCTCGCAGTTGTCTCATGACGGTTGTTTAACTTCCTTTCCGGGAGTCCCCTTTATTGTAGTAACACTTTCTCCTGATTCAAGTCTCCTAACGAGACTTTTCTTCTCAGGACATTGTTTTGGTCTTAGCTCGCCAGTAGTAGGTCGCCATACCATCCTTCTCGCAGTCGGAAGCCTAGGACCGGATGGTCTGTCGGCTATATGCTGGAAGGTGGTATCCTCCCTAATTTGTAGACCCGATACAACAACGGGTGGACTGGCTTTTATCTTCTTCTTTGGTTTCTCTGTGGCAGCAACAGGCTCTATTCGCGGTCCGAGGCGGGATTTAGCTGGCACTCGTCCTATCCTTCTTAAGATTTCTGACACAGGACATCTTTTATTCTTTGCCAATCTTTCTATCATAGCTTGCAGTCGGGCGAATGGCGTAGTCTTATCCCTCTTCCTTTTGTAATTGTTGTAGTACGCAAGTCGGGGTAATGCAGCGGCGATCCTACGGACGTTCTCTTCATCTAATGCTGCAGAGAGAGGGTGAAACCTGCTCCCCACCAACAGAGGTATATACTCAGGCAGTTCTTCTCTTTCCTCAGGAATTTCTTCTAGAAAAGCAACTTCAGCAGCTCTGGCTTTCTTGGCGATCTTTCTGCTTCTATTTCTCCTTTGAGACCGAGTTAGGGGTGCAATTCTTGAACTGGACCCAATCTCAAAAAGAGATGGTATTGTATAAAATCTGTACCCTCCACGGTGACAGGCTCATCATAAACTTGGATTTCCTTCCCCTTCAGTTTGGCAGAAGTCGGGGTAGGTGCGGAGATGACTATAACAGTGGGGGTAGAGACAACAATCCTCCTACAAACAGTAGTACTCCTCTTAGCTGGAACCCTTTGCAGGGGAGGGAATTCTTGAGTTGATTTCAAGTTGAACTCAATCACGAGCTCTTTAGTTTCTGAAACTTTGTCTATTAATGTGAAGAGAGTGACATCAGCAAACTTGATATCTGTGTTGCTGAATCCTTGTTCGAAACGGATGATTCCATTGTCGGGCAGCTCATCCTTGTAAACGGCGAAGTCTATTCCATTGGTGAAGGAGAAGATTAATTTTGGGGCAGTAATTTTCTGCAGGGCTGATTCCAATGTGAGTCCCAAATTATGCTTCTTTTCATCGTAAAGTTTAGGACGAAAAAGAAAGAGTTCGAACACATTTTCATTTATGTATTTATGATTTTAAAAGGATTTATTTATTAAAAGAGTCGTTTATTAGATGACTTGTTTATTAGGAACAGAATGTTTAAAGGTATAGAAAAGGTAAAGGATCCGATTCAGAATCACAAAGGAAGAGAAAGTCTTATGCAAGACTTCTCGACTAGAAGGACCGCTCCTAAACTAACACTTATTGGGGGTCCACCCCACCTCAGAAAAGAAGTAAAAGGATCTTGGAACCTCTCTGTTTAGGGGTGTCTAAACAGTGGCTCCTAAATCCGAGAGGAGTTGGCTATACTCGTTCAAGACGTAAATGAACGGGGTATTCCAAGGGAAGAATGGTAGTTTTGGTCCATTAGGGATGTGGACTCATTACCGATTAATGAAAGCAAAATCATCTAATCAAAATGGAGAGAGGAACAGTTCCCCAGCAGAGTCGCCAAAATTTGTCGGTATATATTTAGGTTTGTGTTGTATTTTGAAAAGGGGGTCCCCTACAGAAATTGTCGGCGAATTTTTAGATTTTAATTTTAATTTAAATATATATAATTTGGAAAGTAGCATTTGATTTTGAAAATAATTTTAAGTTTGAAAATTTTAAGATATGAAATCAAACTGATCTCACATCCCAAGTAGTTTAAATAAACGAGCACCACACCACAAAACGTGTATCTATCCCGAAGAATAGACACACTGCTGGATGATGGGGCTCGGTTAAATAAACTAGAAGATTTGTGACATCTGTTTGGTTTGCAAACCAATTTTATAAGCCGAAAGTTCCCCTACTTAATATAAAGGAATAAAGCAGGGTTTATATTACCTGAGTTCTTAAAGTTCCTATAAGGGCAAGCCCCTATAGTTAATTACATCTTAAATGACGGGAATCATTTAAGAAAACTCTCTATAATGATTAGTGGTTTTGCTCTCAAGAATTTCAAAGCTTAAGGTTTTCAAAGGATTGAATTTTGGAAATTTCAATAGGGAATGGATCAAATTTGGAACAATTTATTTCAGGAGTTCAAAGGAAGAAAAGTAGGAGAAGTTGAGGATTCAAGAAGAATCTTGGTAACTTCTCAAACTATCCTATTGTTTGGCTTCAATTTGGGAATTCATTTGATGTTTCCTCTTTCCTATTTTAATTAATAAGGACTTATATTCGTATGACACAATCAAACAAATAGCCTTGAAGATGTGAGGGTTTATGTCGTATCAAACGACTACCTCGGAGTTCTAAGACCGGTAAGCGCTTAATTTACATAACATTATTATGTAAATGCCTAAAGAAAAGGTTGAGGATTTATGTTGCACTAGGCAAACTACCTCGAAGTCCTATGGCTTGGTTATTTAATTCTAATAAAGTTTTTCTGAAGTAGATCCGAGTTTTGCTGATGACGATGGCCGAGCTGCCCACCATGCTCCGAGCTCCTTGTTGTTGCAGAGGTTTAGTTTTAGAAGTCATAAATCAGGAGATGAGAGAAGTGTTTTGGTGCAGATAAAATCTTAAAATCTAAGTTTTTTTAATATTTTAATTAAAACAAATCTTAAAGTTGATTAAATAGAACCGATTAAAATCCCACGGTTTCGTCATCCCGGCACCGTTATTTTTATTGAATTCACTTAGTCCAGATGAATTTGCTAAACTCAACTGAATGAGTTCCACACTTTCATTTAGACCATGGGAAATCCCGTTAGCAACACGTGGGTTACATCATCCGAGGTATTCCCAATCATTCAATGAGACGTTTTAATTTAGTTGTGATTGTAGTTTTGTTGTTCTGTTTGTGATTAAATTTTGAGTTATTTTATGTTTTGGAATGTTGTGGCGGTGAATTTTATCTTGCAATGACTTTTAATTTAGTTTTGGTTTTAGTTTAGGGACTAACATAAAGGTTCTGGTTTTCATGCAAAAGTTTTATTTAACATGCAAGAAAAGTAAAGTACACTGCATGTAAGTAAATCGCAGTAAATTGCAATAAAATAAAAGCGTACCTGGAGGGTCTTCCCGTCATACCAAGCTGCACTTAAAACACATGTTAAGGCATTTAAATGTTTCAACAGATACCTAGGTAAAGCTAAGGAAAGGGTTTTGGTTGTCTACGAAATTCCTAATCCTATAATAAGTCATCTCCTATGACATCTAGGTTCTTGGTTTGATTTAAGGATGATTTTCTTCATCAAAGAACAATTAGATTCAGTTGTTCTTCTAAAATATCTCATCATATTTAGGAAGTGCTTAGGATGAGTCCTAAACATCTTTTTAATATTTCTAGGATTGTTTTGAGTCCAAGTAAATTTAATTGCACAGGTGAATTAATCATCCAAGAGTTCAGTTAAACTTTGTTTCTTGCTCAGTGAACTTAGGTATTTGATTACCTGATGAATGAAGTGACATCTCACTTAATACTCTATTTAAGAGTTATAATAATTAAATCCTTTTAAGGGCAAGTTGGTTTATCGAGAATTCTTAAAAGTTTGAGTTAATGGTTTAAAGCATTTTAATTTAATTATGAGGTTTTAATTAATAATTTTAAGTTTGGAATAGTGTTCAAATTATTTTAGACTTAATTCTTAATGATTTCATTTAGGTTTGTTGTTAGATGATTTTTTTAATTTAATTCAATTTGATTTTAATTTAATTTTTATTTAATTTTAATTTAATTTTAATTTAATTTTAATTTAATTTTAGTTTAATTTTAATTTAATTTTAATTTAATTTTAGTTTTAATTTTAGTTTTAATTGTTAATTTTAACTTTTAATTTGGATTACTATTTTAATTAAGAATTAAATATTTTTAAAGTGACTTATTTAGGGATTTTTTTGAATTAAAGAGTAAATATCCTCTTAATAATATCCCTGTTTTAATAATCCAAATTTTAGATGTATTCCTTCCAAAATTTAAATTATTTAATTAATTAAAGTTTGAAATTTTCAAAGTGTTTAATGGGTTTCTACCCCTTAATTTCCCTAAGTTTCAATCTTCCAAGAGAAAATTAAAATCAAATATTTTGCCCTCCATTTTGATTAAACCTAAAGTTTTAATTAAGGGTTAAAAATTTTTAATTACCTTTATGCCCTTTTAAGCCTATTTATTTCATAACTCACTAAATTGAGCTCAAATGAACTTGAAATTTTTATGTCACTTCACTCACATGTCAATTAAGAAATTAGAGGAGAAAATGTGATTTTTCTGAATTTAATTTATTTATATGATTATTTTTAGTAGAAAATAAGGGTTTTGAGAGAAAATTCAAAACATGACCAAGGAAAGGTTTCTATCCCTAAGAAAATTATGGGATATTCCTAATGATAAGAGGACCACTTGGACGAATTTTTGAGATTTTTTTAATTATATTTTATTTATTATAATTATTTTGAGTTTTATAGTATTAATTAATTATAAAATAAAATAAAAATTGAAAAATAGATTTTATATTTTTCTTAAATCTCTCGACCTCAAGGAGTTCAGAGAAATAAATATTATAATTTTTTTATTTTTCTTTGATTTATTAGAATTATTTTAGTGAAAAAGGTTAAAAACTCATTTTTTAATATTAAAAATTACATTAAGCCTTTAAAATTCAATATTTTATCCTAAGGACTTTGGAAAAATATGTGGTTTGTTCCTAAGTGATTAGTAATCAAAATGTGACATTTTTCTATTTTTAATATTTTTATGATTTTTATTATTTTTTAATTATTAAAATATTAAAATATTGTGAAAAATCAACTTTTTTAGAAAATTTCAATTTTAATTTTCCTAAACTTCCCTGATATCGAGAAGCTCCAAAACTAATTTTGTGAATTTTTGAAAAGTATTTTTAGAGTTATGAATTTTTAAAGTTCCATTTTGCTTATGAGGCTTAATCAATCCATTTTGCGTGGCTAATCAAGTCCAATTGTTTTCAAAATTTTATGTGAGGTCTCTCTGATCCTAGAGATCAGTGGAGAATTGTTTTCAAGTCAATTTGATGTGTGTTTAACCCTAATTAATTCAAATTCAATTTTAGGGGTTTAGGCCAATTAAGGTTATTATTAATGAATTAACTCAAGATATATTTTTCATGGGGTCCTCTGGTTCTAGGAAACATCACCAAATTTTCCTAGAATTTGTTTTACAACATGCTAATTATTGGAATTAAAATACCAAAAACAGTGACATGAACTTGAAAAATCAATAACTTTTCACAGAGATGGCCTCTAACCTTGAAAAATTCAAGGAATGTTCCCAAGATCAGAGGCTTCAAAAGCCCTATAATCTCATGCCATGGTGAATTATCTATGCAAATGGAGAATCAAAACATTGAAAATAGTAAATAAATTATTAAAAGTAAAATACTCATCCAATTAACTTGATTTCTTTTCCACATTATTCTCCTCTGTTCACTGAGCAAGAGCATATTTTTATTTTATTTTTGTGATTTTACTACACAAAGATATGAATTTTTGAAGTTCGGGGCATTTAAATAATTCAAAAATACCCTAATTTCCTACTTATCCTTGCGGCGCCGCGTCAACCTCGGCAGCTCCGAAAGCCCATGCGTCGCGCTGTGATTCGGTTATGCCATCTGACTCAGCTCTCCAAGGGCCCGCGGTTCACGTACCATTGCTCTGTCCAGCTTAATCTCGACCGTCTATTCAATACACGTGAGATCCAACGGCTCCTGGTCATCATCTATGACTAGTGTGCACCCGTGACCATCTACACTCAAACCCTAATATCTCTCTCGATTCTCAATGGATTTTCAACTTCTTATATTCTATCGATTCATCTTGAAGAGGCGAACACATCCATACGGTTTATAGGAATGAAATGAAGAATTTTGAGTTCTTATATTCTATTCTCTCTCGATTGTCAATTTTGTGAATTTTTGAAATCAACCCAAACAAAATGGAGAATTGTTGGAAGCTCGGAGGAAGAATGAGTTCTTACCTTTGCTCAGAAAAGTGAAGCTTCGATCTGAGAGTTGTGTCACCATTGATTGAGTCCAGGCAAGCTCCAGATGAAGTCTCTAGCTCTGAGGAATTGTCTAGGTATGAAAGTGACCAAGGCCGATCACAAAGCTTGGAGGCTGGAAGCAATGGCTGGCCTGGTGAGGGGGATTTTGCTGGGGAACTACTCCTCTTGGTCTGGTAAAGGTGTAGGACCAATAAATTTAGAGATTGGCTCACTGTGGTGAAGTGTCCTGTTTTTTGGGTTGATTTTCAGTTCAGAAATTGAGCTCTGTTAATGGGGATTAGGGCAAAGGAACACTGAGGATTGTTGACCTCATTTTTGATGAGGTCTTCTCTTCTTCTCTTTAGTACTTAGGATCTAGCCTTAGGCTTTTCCTTTGACTATCTTAGAGGACTAGAATTGGGACCCACCTTTTAGAAATTCAAACCACTTCTTAACTCCCTGCAAACTCCACAAACTTGACTGTAGACCCCTAATCACCTAGAGGGTTGAAATCAAATGTGGAAGTTTAAAGGATGAGTTCCTATAGGACTCTTTGGCCTTAGGACTGCCCTGGGTGGCCTGGTCTGGTGAAGGGGCTGACTTACACACACACTACACTTATACACTACACTTTCACACACTTCCTAAAACTACACCCATACCTAACTTGACCTCCTGACTCATGTAGGTGATTCACATGGATGGTCCTTAACCCCTAAGCCCTTGCTAGCAGGGTTAGGAACAACATAGTGAATGCCTCAAATGAGTCCCTTCATGGCTCATATGGGCTTGATATGGCTTCATGGCTCAACCAAAATGACTTCTTTCCACTTACATCCACCCAATCTTCAATTTCCCAAATTTTCGATTTTGACCCCGGGACCCTACACCCGCTTAACTCTACCCAAAACCCTCGAAATTACCCAAATTTCTCAAAAATTTCCAAATTACCCAAAATTCTCCAAAATCAATCCCAAACATTTCCACATCACTTAAATTGATCATCCATACCCAAAAATACCAAAAATTCAAAGAAAACCTCCCAATACCGTCCAAATACCCAAAATACCCCTCTTGACCCAAAAATCCAAAAATTCAGAAAATTCCCAGAAAATTCCAGAAAATCCCAAATATTCACAATTTCATTTTGTCCAACTACACCATGGGCTAATTTTGTCAATTTACCCTACTTTTATCAAAACCCCCAATTTGGCCCATTTTAACCCAAAGTGAACCCAATGTTAAACCAAACCTACCCAATTGACCCCAATTTTGGTCCAATTCAATTCTAAACTTCAATGCAACATCCCCAATACCAATCTAGACCAAATCCAAGTCCAATTTGATTGACATTTGGATCCAATTTCACTTTTGGCCTTAAAGCCCAATTTTGACCCATGACCCAAACCTAACCCAAACTCACCCAATTCAACTCCAAATCACACCAAATTGACTACAAGCCCTTCATAGAACATCCCTAAACCAATTATGACATTTATTTGACAAATTTCTTCACAAAATCTTTACCCAAATGCCCATCCTAAAATCAAAAAGCCCATTTCCCTTAAACTTTCCTAAGAGCCCACTTCCTTCAAATTCAAAAGCCCAAATTCTACCCTAAAGCCCACATGACATCTCCAATTGCCATCCACTTAATTAAAGCCATTACCTAAGTCCTAAATTCACCATCAAATTATTCCAAATCAAGTTTCATACAAATTTCCATCAAATTACCAAAAATTCCTAAAATCCATTTTCATGAAATTGACCAAACCTTTTCCCAAGCCAAAGGTGAGCCATGCAAGCCATGGACAAACCACATGAAGCCATGGAAGGTTTGACATGTGATCAAGCCATTAATGGCAAAAGGAGGGGCCCCTTTCCTAATCCTCCTTAAACCCTTTTTACCTTAAGCATGTCACACACTAAACCATGCTTAGCCACCTCATCATGGATGGAGACCACACCATTCTCTCTTGGCTGACCCAAGTGACCCTTTTCAGCCCAAGACCAGGCCTTGGGTGGTGAACCTAGCCCAAAACCATGGGTTGACTCATTTGAACCCAAAATGGCCTTCCCCCATTCCATTTCAATCCAAGCTCTTTACACATGGCATTTGCCAATTGCTTGCACCAAGTCCCAGCCCTGACCCACCTGACCTTGAGGGTGACCAATGCCTGGCCGGCCAGCCACCAAGCCACCGGAAAACACCATGGCCGAGAGCTCACATGTGAGCCCAACTTGGAATTCTCACCTGCTGAGCTGCCCCATCCCCAGTGGCCATTAGAGCTGTTCTTCTCTTGCCAAGAGCAACTGATCCCAAGCCCTAACTCTCCCTAGGAGGCCCTCCACCCTCTCCTATTTAAACACCACCCCTCTCGGCCATGAGAGGTCCTGAAACAAACCTTAAGGAAACTCCGCCAAAATTGTTCCGGACTCCTCCCCATACACGAGCACTTGATCCCCAGTGAGATCCCCCGCCATTTCTTCTCTGTGAGCTCAATTTCAGAGTTGAAATTCCACCCAAAACCAGGACACTTCTCCACAGTGGACCAATCCTCAAATTGATTGGTTCTACACCTTCACCAGACCAAGGGAAGGTGTCCACCAGTAAAAGCCCCATCTCCAGGCCACCCAGTTGCTCCAGCCTCCAAGCTTTGTGATCGGGCTTGGTCGAAATCACATCTAGACAATTCACCAGACCAGGAGACTTCATCTGGAGCTTGCTGCGATCCAATCGAAGGTGCAACAAACCTCAGATCGAAGCCACACTTCTCTGAGCAAAGGTATGAGCTAATTCTTCATCCCAAGCTTCTGGAGATTCCCCATTTCAAATGCTTTAATTTCAATGCATGATAACCGTATAGATGTGTTCGTCTCTTCAAGACGAATCCATAGAGCATAAGAACATGAAAATACATTGAGTATCGAGTGAGATCTTAGGGATTTAGTGTGGACGGCTCTCGGGTGAGGACGCTCGGGGACGATGAACGGATGCCGTCCATTCAATACACGCGCGGACGGACGGCTCAGATGGCGTCGGACCAGGAGACGGTACAAGAACCGCGGGGCCCAGAGCACTGAGTCAGAAGGCGGCGTCGAATGGGAGCGCGACGCGTGTGCGTTCGGAGATGCCGAGGATGAGTTAGCGCCGCGTGGATAAATAGAAAATTAGGGGTATTTTCTATTTATTTAATTCCCTAAACTTCAAAAATCAATAACTTTGTGTAGAAAAATCAGAAAAATAAAATAAAAATACCCTCTTGCTCGAGTGAACGGAGGAGAATAATGTGGAAAAGAAATCATTTAATTTCATCAAGTATTTTATTTTTTATAATTTATTTACTCTCTGCATACTTTTAATTCTCCATGCATGTATACAATTCACCATGGCATGAGACCATAGGGCTTTTGAAGCCTCTTAATTTGGGAACATTCCCTGAATTTTCCAAAGTCAGAGGCCATCCCTATGAAGAGTTATTGATTTTTCAAGTTCATGTTACTGTTTTGAGTATTTTAATTCCAATAAATAGCATGTTGTGAAATAAATTCTAGGAAAATTTGATGATATTCCTTATGACCAGAGAACCCTAGGAAAAATAGGTTTTGAGTTAGTTCATTCAAAAAACCCTAATTGGCTTAAACACTCAAAATAAGTCTCTAATTAATTAGAGTTAACCATACATCAAATTGACTTGAAATCAATTCTCCACTGACCTTTAGGATCAGAGGAACCCACCATAAAGATTTGAGGTCAATTGGACTTGGTTAGCCCCACTAATTGGGTTGATTAAGCCACTTAGTCATTTTAAACTTTAAAAATTCATAACTTTCAAAATACCTTTCAAAAATTCACCAAATTGGTTTCGGAGCCTCTCTGATATTAGGGAATCTAAGAAAATTAAAATTTCAATTTTCTAAAAAAGTTGATTTTTAATATTATTTTAATATTTTTAATAATTAAAAAATAATAAAAATCACAAAAATAATAAAATTCATCAAAATGTCAAATTTTGAATTTTAATCACTTAGGAACAAACCCCATATTTTTCTTAGGTCTATTTAGTGAGATATTAAATTTTAAAGCTTTAAGGTAATTTTAAAATTAAAAAAAATATATATTTTCTAGCTTTTTCATTAAAATAATTATAATAAATCATAGAAAAATCAGAAAATTTTAAAATTTGCTTCTCTAATTTCCTTGATATCAGAGAGATTTTTGAAAAATATAAGATTCATTTTTCAACATTTATTTTATTTTTAAATTAATTAACACTCGAAAACTTAAAATAATTATAATAAAAATAATATAATTCAAAAAATCACCAAAATTGGTCCAAGTGGTCCTCTGGTCATTAGGAATGTCCGCTAATTTTCTTAAGGATAGAAACTTTTCCTTGGTCATGTTATTAAATTTTCCTTGGAAATCTCTATTTTCTACCAAAAATAATTATATAAATAAATTAAATACAGAAAAATCACATTTTTTCCTCTCATGTCTTTATTGACATATGAGTGAAGTCACATAAAAATTTCAAGTTCATTTGAGTTCAATTTAGTGAGTTATGAAATTATTAAGCTTAAAGGGTAAAGTGGTAATTAAAATTTTTAATCCTTAATTAAAACTTTAGGTTTAATAAAAAAAATTAACAAGTAAAATATTTGATCCTAATCTGATTTGGATGATTGAAATTTAAATAATTACAGGGTAGAAACCCATTAAGCAATTTAAAATGATTAAACTTTAATTAAATAATTGATTAAATTTGGAAGAATAATAAAATTGGAATTATTAAAATAGGGATATTATTAGGAGAAGATTTATTCTTTAATTTAAAAATCCCTAAATTAATTATCTCATTAATATTCAATTCTCAATTAAAATGATAACTCAAATTCAAAACATTAAAAGACTTAATCATTAAACTAAAATTAAATTATTAAACTCTTTTAAAAAAATTTCAATTAAATTAAAAATAAAATTAAACTAAAAATTAAATTAAATTAAGTAAATTAAATTAAATTAAATTAAATTAAATTAAATTGAAATTAAAAGTTGAATTAAATTAAAAAAATTAAATTAAAGATTAAATTAAATTAAATTAAATAAACAAATTAAATTAAATTAAATAACTTAAATTAAATTAAATTAAATTAAATTAAATTAAATCAAATTAAATTAAAACTAAATCAAATCAAATTAATTTAATGTAACATCAAATCAAACTAAACTGAATTAAATTAAATTAAAACTCAATTAAATTAAATTAAATTAAATTAAATTGAATTAAATAACATCACCTAAAACGAAAAGAAATTAAATATAAAGCAACTTGAACACTATTCCAAATTTAAACCCATTAACTTAAATCAAATCATTTGAATACCAATTTACCCTCAAAAGCTTCGGTTATTATAACTCCTAAACAGTAACATTAAATGAAATGTTACCTCACCTATAGGATATTCAAATGTCCTAGTTCACTGAGCAAGATAACAAAACTTGAGATTCTTGGACGATTAATTCATTTGTGTAATTGAATCCATTTGGACTTAAAACAATTCTAGCAATATTGAAAAGATGTTTAAGATTCTTCTTAAGCACTTCATCAATATGATAGGATATTTATAAGAACAATTGAACTCAATTATTCTTTGATGAAGAAAATCGTCCTTAAACCAAAACACAAAGAACCTAGACGCCATAGGAGATGACTAGTT
The DNA here is from genome assembly GCA_022702705.1 of Papilionanthe hookeriana x Papilionanthe teres. Classification (NCBI taxonomy): domain Eukaryota; kingdom Viridiplantae; phylum Streptophyta; class Magnoliopsida; order Asparagales; family Orchidaceae; genus Papilionanthe; species Papilionanthe hookeriana x Papilionanthe teres. The sequence continues at coordinate 48,537,555 of CM040429.1, read as the reverse complement.
ATAGGATTAGGAATTTGGTAGAAAACCATAACCCTTCCCTTAGCTTTATCTAGGAACTTGCTTAAATATTCTAATTGTGTTTTAAGTGCAGCTTGGGATGACGGGAAGACCCTCCGAGTACGCTTTTATTTTATTGCAATCTACTTTCTTGCAATTTACATTATTGCAATTTACTTAACCGCATTGCACTTACTTTTCTTGCATGATAAACAATCGTTGCATGAAAACTCACACCTTTAGGATAGCCCCTAAAACTGAAACCATAATTAAGTTAAAAGTCATTGCAAGATAAAATTCACCGCCACAACATTTCAAAATATAAAACAACTCAAAATTTAATCACAAACAGAACACAAAACTACAATTACAATTAAATTAAAACGTCCCGTTGGATGATCGGGAATACCTCGGATGATGTAACCTACGTGTTGCTAACGGGATTTCCCACGGTCTAAATGAAAGTGTGGAACTCATTCAGTTGAGTTTAGCAAATTCATCCGGACTAAGTGAATCCGATAAAAATAATGATGCCGGAAGGATGGAACCGTGGGATCTTAACCGGTGTCGTTATAATCAACTTTAAGATTTGTTTTAATTAAAACACAAAAAAAAACACTTGGAAATTAAGACTTCTCTAAACCAAAACACTTTTCTCATCCCCCGATTTATGATTTCTAAAACTAAACCTCTGCAACAACAAGGAGCTCGGAGCATGGTGGGCGGCACGGCCATCGTCATCGGCAAAACCCGAGTCTACTTCAGCAAAAACTCTCCTAGAATTAAATAACAAAGCCATAGGACTTCGAGGTAGTTTGCTCTAGTGCAGCATAAATCCTCAACTCTTCGTTAGGCATTTGCATTGCAAATTAAGCCCTAACCGGTCTTAGGATTCCGAGGTAGTCGTCCGGTACGACAATAAACCCTCACATCTTCGAGGCTATTTGTTTGATTTTATCATACAAATATAAGCCCTAATTAATTAAAATTGGCAAGATCAAAACATTTAAATAAATATTAGGACTTTTCTAAATTCAAGCCAAACAATAGGATAGTCGGGAAATTGCCGAAGTTCGCTTCGAATCTGTGATTTGTCCAAATTTTCTTCCTTTGGTTTCCCAAAACAAAAATGTTCCAAATTTGATCCATTCCCTATTGAAATTCCAAACTTCAATCCTTTGAGAACTTAAACCTTGAAATTCTTGAGAGCAGAATTATTGATTATTATCGAGAGTTTTCTTAGGTGATTCCCGTCACTTAAGATGTAATTAACTATAGGGGCTTGCCCTTATAGGGAATTTTAAAGAACCCAGGTAATATAAACCCTGTTTAATGCTTTCATATTAAGCGGGGAATTTGTCGGCTTATAAAATTGGTTCGCAGACCAAACGGATGTCACAAATCTTCTAGTTTATTTAATCGAGCCCCACAGTCGAAGCGGTGTGTCTATCCTTAGGGATAGATACACGGCTTGTGGTGCGGTGCTCGTTTATATAAACTATTTGGGATGTGAGATCGGTTTAATCTCATATCTTAAAACCTTCAAATTTAAAATTATTTTCAAAATCAAATATTATTTTTTCAAATTAATTATTTAAATTAAATTAAAATTCGCCGACAATTTCTGTTGGCGACCCCTCTTCAAAATAAAACACACAACCTGAAAATAGTTGCCGACAACTTCTGGCGACTCCGCTGGGGATAATTCCTCTCTCCATTATAATCAGATAATTCTGCTTTCAAAAATCGGTAGTGTATCCATGTCCCTAATGGGTCAAACTACCCTTCTTTCCATTGGAATACTATGTTCATTTCTACCTTGGACAAGTATAGCCAACATTCTCTCGGATTTAGGAACCACTTGTTTAGACACCCCTAAACGAGAGAGGTTCCGAGATCCTTTTACCTCATTTCTGAGGTGGGGTGGACCCCGATAGGTGTTAGTTTAGGAATGATCCTTCGAGTCGAGAAGTCTTGCTTAAGACTTTCTTTTCCTTTTCAACTCTGAATCGGATTCCTTACCTTCTCTACACCTTTGAACATTCCGTTCTAAATAAACAAACCCTCTAATAAGTGACTCTTTTAACAAATGATTCCTTCTTATAAATACATGAACAAGAATGAGTTCGGACTCTTTTCAATTCCTTTCTTTTCGTCCTAAAGAAAAGAAGCATAACTTGAGACTGACAACCAGAATCTACCCTGCAGAAATGGAAGCCCCAAAGCTGATTTTCTCCTTCACCAACGGACTGGACTTCGCTGTCTATAAGGATGAGCTGCCCGACAATGGGATCATCCGATTCGGGCAAGGATTTGAAAACACGAATGTCAAGGTCACCGACGTCTCCCTCTTTGCACTGATGAACAAGGTATCTGAAGCTGAGGAGCCACTGCTTGAGTTCAACCTTAGGTCGACCCAAGAGTTTCCTCCCCTGCAAAGGATCCCTACTAGGAGGAGTACTGCCGTCCGCAGGAGGACTGTTCTTACTACCCCCACCGGTCTAGTTGTTTCGCACCTACCCCGACTTCGCCAAATCAAAGGGGAAAGAAATCCGGAACTATGGTAAACCCGTTACCGTGGAGGGTACGGATCTTCTGTAAGACCTTCGTTTTCGAAATCGAGTCCGAGTTCAAAGATTCCGTCACCGACGAGGACCCAAAGAAGAAACGAAGTAGAAGGATCGCTAGAGAAGCCGGAGCTGTCGAGGTTGCTTTCTGGAGGAAATTCCGGAAGCTGCCCGAATATACACCGCTACCGGAATATACACCGTCGCCGACTACATACCACTTTTGGGAGGAAGCAGGTTCCATCCCCTCTCCGCCGCAGAGGATGAGGAGAATGTTCGCAAGATTGCTGCCACATTACCTCAGCCCGCATATTACAACGATAGCCGCAAGAAAAGAACTAGAACTACGCCATTTGCTCGACTGCAAACTTTGGTAGAAAAATTAGCAAAGAAGGAAAACTGCCCCGTATCGGAGATTCTACGAAGGATAGGGCGGGTGCCAGTCAAATCCCGTCTTGGGCCCCGAGTAGAACCCGCCATCATGACAAAAAAGCCAAGCAAGAGAATGAAGGCTAGTTCGCCCGTTGTTGTCTCAGGATTACAGATTAGGGAGGATACCACCTTCCAGCATTTGGCCGACAAACCATCTGGTCCTAGACCTTCTGCTGCTAGAAGGATGGTATGGCGTCCCACTACTTGGGCGATTGAGATTGAAACGAGCAGCCCGAGAAAGAAAGTCTCGCCAGGAGGCTTGAATCTGAAGAAAGTGCTACTGCGATAAAGGGGACTCGTGAAAAGGGGACCCGGTAGCTATCGCATGACAACCGCAAAGACACAAAAAGCCCCGCTAGAAGATGCCATGGAAAAGTTGAGAACCGATATCCGACGGTTGGCAAAAGAAAGAGAAGAAAAGTTCGGAGATGAGATTGATTCATCGGAATTCATGGACGACGAATATGCAGAAATCAACATGGTTGAGACACGAGCTTCATCGGCTTCGCAAGGTGCTCCTGCGGCCGCGAAGAGAGGAGCCGGAGCGATGAGAAGGCAGCTTCAGGAAAAAGATGACACGATCGCTCAAATGGCAAAAAGGATGGAAGAGATGGCCGTAGCTCTGGCCACTCTCCAGAGTCAAGTACAACCACATAGAAAGACACCCCCAGAGGTCATTCACATTGTAGACGGAGGAAAGGAGATTACATCCGTCAATGGGGATGATCAGTGAAAAAGGATACAACACAAAGTATGATCCCCGAAAAGGATATCAAGAACTTGGTGGAACAGCAGGTACGAGAAGCCTTAGCACAATCGAAGAACGGGACATCCATTCGGACGGGTAGTCCTTACCCAGAAGAATTCGACGCTGTCCAATACCCGAAAGGCTTCGTACCACCTTTGTTCAAGACATTCGATGGAACCGGGAACCCCCGACAGCATGTTGCACACTTTCGTGCCGGTTGTTGTAATGCCGGCGGGAGCGATGCATTACTCTTCCGACGAGTTCGTCGGCGGTCCGTCGGGAATCGCCTTCGACCGGTATGCGGAATTACCGAATGGTTCGGTGAAGACGTTCTCGGAACTAGAGAACCTCTTCATCAAGCGATTCATCGGAGCTCGGCACCACATCACTATAGGTGATTTAGTGGTAGAGAAACAAAGGCCGAATGAAACTTTGGTGGATTACATACTTCGATGGAGAAACTTAAGCATGAAGTGTGAACCAAAACTACAAGAACAACATGCGATCGGCATCTTGCTTAAAAGCATTCACGGCCCGATAGCACTTCTCCTCGAAAGGATTCACTATTAAGACTTTCGAGAAGTTGTTAAGCAAGGCCGGAAGCTTGCAAGAAGAGGCGAAGCAATTAAGTTTCGCCGACAAGACGGACAAGCGAAGCCGGTGAAGACCTTCGAAAAGAAATCCGGAATCGTTGCGGCGAGTTGACAAAGGCAAGCAACCGATGCAAATACCACCAGAACGGCCGCAGCAACCACAACAGAATTACCAGCAAACCCGGTCCAGCTATCAGTCGTCTCCGCAGTATGAACAACCGTCTCGTCCGCAACGTACATTAAGGGAACTTCTGAGCAGAGAATATCCGTTCAAGAATGAAGCAGATACGAAAATGTTCCGTAGTCGATGAAGACTCCAGATTTCCAGCTGCCGAGCCTAAAAGACCGAGAGGAAGTCAACAAGAAAGGTGATCCCAACTTTTGCCCCTACCACCGGATGCTTGGGCACAAGATAGAAGATTGCATTACCTTTAAAAGTTGGCTCAACGACAACCTTCGAAAGGGAATATAACAATCCCGAAGGAGTACATGAAGGAACCCCGAAAGGAGGTTCCGTCAATGTTATCTCAGCCGAGCCCATCATTCCGATAGATCCCTATACGATCGACGATGGATGGACTACCGCCTGGACAAGGTCTTCGAAGAAGATTTTAGACGACATCCGAACCGCTTCGGTGCGAGCTTCAATTCGGAGTTCGAGACTCGTTAAGCCGGTACTATCACTTGCGATAGAAGAACCACCTCAACAGGAGGCGATTGAAGAGAAGAAGAAAATTGACGAAGAAGAGAGGACCGAGACTCCTAAGGCTAGACTAGGGGCTGCTTATCCTGGGATAGTTGTTTCCGATTCGGGGGAGAAATCCCTCGAACCTCTGATTTCATATGATTATCTGCTCACTTCGGTGGGATCATATAATGATAAGGGTGATGGCGTTGGCTACGTTTTGACTGTTTCTAACGATTACGTAACTAGCGACAATCCGGACATCGATTTCGATACCAACGACAATTCTCAAATCATACACGATCTCGACAATCAAAATAACGAAGAAGACATCCATCAAGGAGGCTACGAGAGTTCAACAAGCAACAGATCTATCTATGAGTTTCGAGGAGCTCCAGTCACAATAGAGTTAGAGCCTTCAGATTCTGAAGATAATCCGGAAGAACCTGTCATTCCGATTCAAGAAGAGACACCGGCAAGCTCAATACTAGATTCGGAGGAAATTACAGAAGTCAACTTGAGAAGTGGAAAAGTTCTACCTCCAAGAATGGGTCCAAAAGACAAAGGAAAGCAGGTGGTTGTTCAAGAAGAACCAACCCCAGTAGAAGAAATACCCATTCGAGAAGAAGCCAAGACACATGGAAATAAAGTGGACTACAACGTGCTAGCCCATCTTAGGAAACTACCGGCCAAACTGAGCATTTACGATGCTCTCATCTTATCAAAGGAGATGAGAGAAGCTCTGATCAAGGCCTTACTTGGATCCGGAAATTTTCTTAGCTCAAATGGCCGGAGATTCCTTAGATGAGGTTTGCTCGTTAAAAGAACAACGAGGCGTTACCTTCACGGACGGTGACCTACTTCTTGGGACAGCGAGATCACAACCGACCGTTGTACATTTCGAGTTACAATTGGGAAGTTTACGCTCTCCGGAGTATTGGTGGATCCGGGAGCATCGATCAATATAATGAGTCTTCGAACACTAGCATATTTGGAAATTGATGCTCGCGAGCTCGAAGCAGACAAAATGTTATTAAGAGGATTCAACCAGAAAGGAGAAAGAGCCCTTGGGTCAATAACGCTACTGATGAAGACCGGTGACTTAGCAAAGACAACCGCAAAATTTCACATAATTGATTCAGAGACATCGTTCAACGCTCTGCTGGGCCGACCGTGGATACATGAAAACAGGATGGTACCATCATCTCTACACCAGTGCATCAAATACTACGATGGAGGGGAACAGTGCATCAAAGGCGACTTACAACCTTTCTCCGTACATGAAATTGGAATCCATGAATATGCGACTTATTATGCACCGCCAAAGAAAACAATCTTCTCCGGAGATACCGTAACAAATGAAGCAAAGAAAGTTCGGGACGACGAAGAACTCCGAAGTTCTAGTCCAACAGTCACTCACCACTCCCTTATGGCGAGATGGTGAAGGTTTCTCCACAACTCGCATCCGAGGTCGAGGCCGGGGACGAGGCCGTGGTAGAGATGTTAGGACAGTTGGACAAAGGAAACCAGCCATCAATGTTGATTGGAAAGATAGTTCTGAAGAAGAAAAAGAAATCAAGCAAGAAGCAGCGACAATAAGTCAGAAGAAGCCGCAATTCAAGATCTCTCTCGAAGATGAGAAGAACGAAGAATACAAATCAATGTACGAGAAGATTAACCACTACGTACATACTATGACCCTAACCCCGATCCATTCTAACAAGATTGAGGGTATGATGGTCAAAGAGATACGTAGCGACGGTGCAAAACCAATCAAATTCTACCTTGGTGCTTCTTCCTCCAAAACTGAAAATCATGTACAATTCGAAGATGTCACTTCATCAGAATTAATGGAATTACCTTTTGAGTGGTACTCTCCCTGTGTCCAAAATTTAATTCAACGTGGTTTCTTACCTTGACAATGAACAAAAGGTCAATCTCAACATTTTGAAAAATTATGGAATAACTCCGGTCGTCCTCCCAATTCAAAGTATGGACTCGGATTCGGCACAGTAGGATCAGTTGACGATACTGAATTTTGTTTGGTTGTCACTTGCGAATCCAATGAAAGCTGCATGGAAACTACAGACGAACTCGAAGATGTACAAATTGGAGACGCTCCACCAGAATTCGAAGAAGAAATCAAATCTACAATAGATGAGTTAACGGAAGTTAACTTAGGTACTAGCGAAGAGCCTAGACCTACCTTTGTTAGCTCCTTACTCAATAAAGAAGACTCCGAAGAAATAATCAAGTTATTAATGGAATTTAAAGACGTTTTGCTTGGAACTACGATGAAATGTCAGGATTAGCTCCGCAGGTCGCAGTTCATAAGCTAGGAGTGGATCCTACTTCGTCCCGATCGGACAAGGTCCCAGAAGAATGCGTCTAGAAATTGAACAACAAGTCATAGCCGAAGTTAAAAAACTAATAGACGCTAAATTTGTCCGTGAAGAACAATACCCGACTTGGTTAGCCAATGTGGTGCCAGTCAGAAAGAAGAATGGTCAGATCAGAATCTGTGTGGACTTCAGAGATTTAAATAAGGCATGTCCAAAGGATGAATTCCCTCTACCGATCCCAAAATTAATGATGGACATTGCTTCAACGCATGAAATATTCTCGTTCATGGATGGATCTTCGGGATACAACCGGATAAAAATGGCTCCGAGAAGATGAAAAGCTTATAGCATTCAGGACGCCGATCGGAGTATTTTGCTACACAGTAATGCCATTCGGACTGAAGAACGCAGGAGCAACCTACCAAAGAGCAATGACAAGAATTTTTGATGATCTCATCCACAATCAAGTTGAATGCTATGTAGACGATGTGGTCATCAAAAGCAAAGTAAAGGAAAACCACCTGTATGATTTGAGAATTGTTTTCGAACGATTAAGACAATTTAACCTTAAGATGAATCCCTTAAAATGCACCTTCGGCGTCACCTCCGGGAAATTCTTAGGATTCATTGTCCGACATCGTGGAATTGAAATCGACCCGAAAAAGATTAAAGCTATCTTAGAAATGCCGCCTCCCAGAACCTTAAAACAACTACGATCCTTTCAAGGGAAGCTGGCATATCTTCGACGCTTTATCTCGAACTTGTCGGGTAGGTGTCGACCTTTCTCGGCACTAGCTAAAAAGGACGCCAAATTTATTTGGGAAGAGAAATGCCGGAAGGCCTTCGAGGACATTAAACAATATTTAATGACACCTCCTGTCTTAGCAGCCCCGATCTCGGGTAGACCGTGATACTTTACACCGCGGCTTTAGACGACTCTCTCGGAGCCCTATTAGCCCAGGTCAATGATGAGGGTAAAGAAAATGCTCTTTACTACTTAAGTCGTCGTTTACTTCCGACGGAGGTAAGGTATCCCGCAATTGAAAAGCATTGTTTGGCCCTGATCTTCGCCGCTCAAAAGCTCAGGCACTACATGATTTCTCATAAGGTCAACCTAATTTCGAAGTTTAATCCATTGCAATACTTGATGACTCGTCCGACACTTTCCGGCAGACTTGCCAGATGGTCAATGATATTATTACAATTCGATATAACTTTCGTGCCTCTTCGTGCCGTAAAGGGACAAGTCTTAGCAGACTTCCTCGCAGCACACCATTTGCCGGCAGAATCTCCTCTCAATGACGATTTGCCAGATGAACAAATAATGAATCTAGAAGACCCTGATGATCGACGTTGGGAATTGTATTTCGACGGAGCATCTTCAGCACACAAAGACGAAGAATCACAAGTGATAGTGCCCGGTAAGGCAGGAATCAGGCTAATCTTTATAACACCGGAGCGGGGGATGTTAAGATACTCCTACCACTTGACAGAACCGTGTACAAACAACGAAGAAGAATACGAAGCTCTCATAACGGGACTGGAATTAACTATTCAAATGGGGATAACAAACATCAACATCTACGGGGATTCACGGTTAATCATTCAACGGATCGTCGGACGATACAAAAATTTTAAAGCCAAGACTCGAGCAATACTTCCAAGTATGCCATACGAGTTGTTGGAACAGATTCCAAATGTGACAATCTACAAAATTCCTAGAAAAGAAAATGCTTTAGCAGATGCTTTAGCCCGTCTCGCAAAAGAATTTGCTCGTTTGCAAGATGAATCGATGGAAGTGTCGGTTCACGGAAGTCGGGTCCTATCACGGCTCGACATGGACACAATACACAAATCGGAAAAAGGAAAAGAATTAGTTGCGAGCAGTGACGGAAAACACGGAAGATTGGCGACGAGTCATTGATTGACTACCTGCAAGCAGGAAAGCTACCGGACGATAGGTCGCTAGCCCATCGGATCAAGAAAAGAACTCGTCTTACGCATTAATAAACAACACATTGTACGGAAGGTCTTTTGATCAAATGTGGCTAAGATGCCTAAGCGGGTCCGAGGCCCGTGAAATTGTTAAGGAGGTGCATTCGGGACTGCGTGGCGCTCACCGGTCGGGTCCGAATATGAAAATGAAAATTAAAAGACTAGAGTACTACCGGCCCTCGATGATGACCGACCGCATGAAAATCGCCAAGAGCTGTCACCAGTGCCAAGTGCACGGAGTGGTTCTACACCAACCTCCAAATGTGCTACATCCGACAATTGCGTCGTGGCCATTTGAATGTTGGGGCACAGATATAGTGGGTCCGATAGAACAACCATCTTCAAAAGAACCAAGTTGTCTACCGTTTCGGGGTGCCGTGCAGGATCATCTCAGATAATGGGTCAGCATTCAGAAGCACGCAAATCAAGAATTTTGTCAGGAGACACGAAATCGACTGGCGATACTCAACAATTTACTACCCAAGAGCAAACGGCCTCGATGAGGCTTTTAATAAAACTCTCGTTCAAATCTTGAAGAAAACTTTGGACGATAATAAGAGAAATTGGCACGAGAAGTTGTTAGAAGCCTTATGGGCCTACGGACAACCTTCGAACTCCTACTCGAAGCTACACCTTACGCTGCGGTGTATGGGTCCGAGGCGAGTGTTACCTTTAGAGGTTCGGCCTTCCTTCACTCGGAATTGCGAGTTGCAAACAAGATCACGAAGAAGAAAACGCCAAATTACGACTCGAAGAATTAGAAAGCTTGGAAGGGAAAAGACTTGCAGCGCAACAGAATTTAGAACTATACCAAGCTAAGATGGTTCAAGCCCATGACAAACTGGTCCGCCCAAGAACCTTCAAAGTTGGTGACTTAGTTCTCATTCTCAAGAGACCTATTCTTGCACACCGCAAGATAGGAGGAAAATTTGAACCCACTTGGGAAGGACCTTTTGTGGTTGAAGCAGTATACTCAGGAGGTTCCTACCGACTAGTGAATTGCCGGGAGAACGACATATGCTTCCGATCAACGGACGATACTTGAAAAAGTATTACGCTACCTGATGTTTCGAAGGAATGAATTCTTCATCCCTAAGAAACACGGGTGAAGTAATTACTTATGACTGGGTCCGAACCCAAAAAAAAAATAAATAAATAAAATGTGCTAAACTAAATAAAATCATGATAATAAAGTTTTCCTTGTTTTCTTTTCCAAATCAAAATCTCTTTCCTGATCTTATCCCGCTTCATTCCTGTTAAATTTTAAAATACAAGAAGTAATAAAAAAAACTGTCTTTAATAAACATTTTCTTAATGTTCTTGTTCTTAGTACAGCCCCTGATCCTTTTCCTTGTCTTTTCGCAGGGAAATGTCGAACGGGCAGTTGGTCCTGAACTTTAAGAATGGCGTAAGCCTTGCACTCGATGAAAAGAGGGTGAAAGATTGAGCGATAATCGAGATCGACTCGAATTTCGCACCAGCAGGCCTACAGTACAAGGAAAGTGACTGGGTCCCAGTTAACCGAGAAGAACTACCCGGGCAGACAGTGATGAAAGTAGGTGGCCCAAGCCACCAATCCAGCAGCAAGAAAAGAAAGGCAAACATTGAAGAAGATAAGAAAATGAAGTCCGTAGTCGCTACAGCGGAGGGCAGGCTTGTCAGCGCCGTGCCCACAGACATTCAAGAAGTTCGAAGGGCTACTCTCACGGCAACACAACGAAGAAATAAGAATCGCCGTATCCGTAAGATGTTAACAAAACTAGCCGCGGACCAGTCGCGACGAGACGAGCTTGCTAATGCCGGTACATACACTTCAAGGACACCGGTTCACCGAAACCCGAAGAAAGGAGGCCAGCCAGAAAGAACCGGGAAATCCCCAGAAGATCAGAAGAAAGAAGGCTACCACGCCACCGGATAGAACCACCAGTGATGCATGACCTTGTTGCAGAAGCAACCCAGGGGGATGTCCCGACAGGCATCATCCCTGAGGAGCCGAGGTTTGCAGGAGAATGTGAAGGGATTGAACCGTATATCCCACAATATGTCACAAGGCCTCGCCATCTGCAGATCATTCCGGAATACGAGCTGGAGAGAATGCAGAATGTTGAAAAGAAAACCTTTGAATACTTCGAGAGAATTAAAGGTAGAAGAATCAATATACTAGAGGGCCTCGAGCTACATACCGACGTATTCTCCAATATGAACAACGAGCAAATCGTGGATTGTATCCGGGATTTGAAAAGAATGGGCCGAGCAGGGCCGCCTAAGGGAAAATACCTACTCGTAACCCCGAAGATGGATGCCGGGGAAGGGAAGAATCACAATACAATGCGGATGCTCGCTACAACTTTGCTCGAAGACAGGAAGGGAAACCCACCGGGAATACTCCGTCATGGGCAAGTGGATCCGATGCCATTAGTCGTCAAGAGAATGGTAAAGAGATTGATAACATGGAGGGTACTGCCAGCAGATTGCATACCCAATAGCTGCATTATCAACATCTACAAACAGGGTGACTGCATACCCCCACATATAGATCACCACGACTTTGTCAGACCCTTCTGCACGGTCTCTTTCCTGAACGAGTGTAACATCATGTTCGGATCTGACCTCCGGATAGCAGGCCCGGGTGAGTTCCGAGGGCCAGTGAAGATACCTTTACCGGTAGGTTCCGTCATGATATCGAAGGGCAACGAGCGGATATCGCTAAGCATTGCATACCGGGAGTACCGGTGAAGCGAATCTCGCTTACTTTCGGAAGGATGGACGACGGCAAGACACCTTACCATTTCCGACGGACCCGGAGCTAGAGAACCTCCGGCCTTACGAGCTGTGAGTTACATGGGAGATATCACACCTCCAACGTACATCCAGCCGACATCCTTGCCAAAGATGGCTTGGAAGGTGATGTTATTAACCATGTACCCCACTATTCAGACATGGATTTTTGACAGATGCTTCTTTTGATGGATCAACAAAGATCATACATAGTCCGTTTTGAGTCTACATGGATTGTATGAGATGTATTCCAGATCAAGTTGTATGATGTATCTTCAACATGATTGGAATGAAAGTGACCATGTCACATTTTTGGCCTTCACCTCTTTTGTGCAAATTGATTGGGAAACGCCATTAAAGTTAAATGAACTTCGAACAAAGAACAGAAAAGAAATAAAAAGAAGAATAAAAGAAAACTTTCTAAAAAAAATCTAAAATGACGAACACCAAATTCACATGAACATTAAATAAACGATAAAATAAAATTTGAATCATTAAAAGATAAACAAAATCAACATAAATGTTAAATCAAATTCTCAATCAAATTCCAAATCCACTCTCGATCAAATTTCAAATTTGATCTTTCCAAATTTCAAATCGAATTTCAATCAAATTTCAAATCCAATCTCGATCAAATTTCAAATTTGATCTTCCAAATTTCAAATCAAATCTTAAATCAAATTTCAATCGAGTTCAAACTCATCCTTTCAAATTTCAAATTCAATCTTTCCAGATTTCAAATCTCTATCAAATCTCAAATTTGATCTTCTAGATCTCAAATCAAATCTCAATCGAAAATTCAAATTCAATCTCCCAAATCTGAAATCCAATCCGTTCTATTCCTCCCCTTTGTCTGGGATAAAAGCAGTTGATTAAATTGACACGGATCGAATCTGATGGCGAGGAATTGTATCCAATCTAAACCATCAACTTTCGATCAACTCTTTTGGATGGGATATGTAACATCTACATACTCCCTCCTAACATATTTCCTTCTATGAAAACCTTTTACAACTTTCATGGAATTCTCGAAAAACCAAAATTCCACACTCTTCAAATCAACACTACAAATCTTTGCAAAATCAATTACCGATCAATATCAAATTCAAACTTTTGGGTCGAGGATTTTACATCCAAGACTGCACTGCTTTAGGATTCTTTCCCTACGGCACTGAAATACATCAAATTCAAACTTTTGGGTCGAGGATTTTACATCCAAGACTGCACTTGCTTTAGGATTCTTTCCCTATTGCACTCTGAAATACATCAAATTCAAACTTTTGGGTCGAGGATTTTTACATCCAAGACTGCATTCGCTTTAGGATTCTTTCCCTATTGCACTCGAAGTACATCAAATTCAAACTTTTTGGGTCGAGGATTTTTACATCCAAGACCTGCATCGCTTTAGGATTCTTTCCTATTGCACTCGAAGTACATCAAATTCAAATTTTTGGGTCGAGGATTTTTACATCCAAGACCGTACCGCTTTAGGATTCTTTCCCTATTGCACTTGAAGTACATCAAATTCAAACTTTTTGGGTCGAGGATTTTACATCCAAGACTGCACTACTTTAGGATTCTTTCCTATTGCACTGAAGTACATCAAATTCAAATTTTTGGGTCGAGGATTTTTACATCCAAGACTGCACTGCTTTAGGATTCTTTCCCTATTGCACTGAAGTACATCAAATTCAAATTTTTGGGTCGAGGATTTTTACATCCAAGACTGCACCGCTTGCTAGGATTCTTTCCCTATTGCACTGAAGTACATCAAATTCAAACTTTTGGGTCGAGGATTTTTACATCCAAGACTGCACTGCTTTAGGATTCTTTCCCTACGGCACTGAAATACATCAAATTCAAACTTTTGGGTCGAGGATTTTACATCCAAGACTGCACTGCTTTAGGATTCTTTCCTATTGCACTGAAATACATCAAATTCAAACTTTTGGGTCGAGGATTTTACATCCAAGACTGGCATCGCTTTAGGATTCTTTCCCTATTGCACTGAAGTACATCAAATTCAAACTTTTGGGTCGAGGATTTTACATCCAAGACCGCATCGCTTTAGGATTCTTTCCCTATTGCACTCGAAGTACATCAAATTCAAACTTTTGGGTCGAGGATTTTACATCCAAGACCGCATCGCTTTAGGATTCATTCCCTATTGCACTGAATTACATCAAATTCAAACTTTTGGGTCGAGGATTTTACATCCAAGACTGCACCGCTTTAGGATTCATTCCCTATTGCACTTCGAAATACATCAAATTCAAACTTTTGGGTCGAGGATTTTACATCCAAGACCGCATCTGCTTTAGGATTCTTTCCCTATTGCACTTGAAGTACATCAAATTCAAACTTTTGGGTCGAGGATTTTACATCCAAGATCGCACTTGCTTTAGGATTCTTTCCTATTGCCTTTGAAGTACATCAAATTCAAACTTTTGGGTCGAGGATTTTACATCCAAGACCGTATTGCTTTAGGATTCTTTCCTATTGCACTGAAGTACATCAAATTCAAACTTTTGGGTAGAGGATTTTACATCCAAGACTGCACTCGCTTTAGGTTTTTTTCCCTATCGCACTCGAAATACATCAAATTCAAACTTTTGGGTCGAGGATTTTACATCCAAGACCGCACTCGCTTTAGGATTCTTTCCCTATTGCACTCTGAAATACATCAAATTCAAACTTTTGGGTCGAGGATTTTACATCCAAGACCGCATCGCTTTAGGATTCTTTCCTATTGCACTGAAGTACATCAAATTCAAACTTTTGGGTCGACGATTTTACATCGAAGACTGCACTGCTTTAGGATTCTTTCCCTACGGCACTGAAGTACATCAAATTCAAACTTTTGGGTCGAGGATTTTACATCCAAGACTGCACTGCTTTAGGATTCTTTCCCTACGGCACTGAAATACATCAAATTCAAACTTTTGGGTCGAGGATTTTACATCCAAGACTGCACTGCTTTAGGATTCTTTCCCTACGGCACTGAAATACATCAAATTCAAACTTTTTGGGTCGAGGATTTTGCATCCAAGACTGCACTGCTTTAGGATTCTTTCCCTACGGCACTGAAATACATCAAATTCAAATTTTTGGGTCGAGGATTTTACATCCAAGACTGCACTGCTTTAGGATTCTTTCCCTACGGCACTGAAATACATCAAATTCAAACTTTTGGGTCGAGGATTTTACATCCAAGACTGCACTGCTTTAGGATTCTTTCCCTACGGCACTGAAATACATCAAATTCAAACTTTTGGGTCGAGGATTTTACATCCAAGACTGCACTGCTTTAGGATTCTTTCCCTATTGCACTGAAGTACATCAAATTCAAACTTTTTGGGTCGAGGATTTTTACATCCAAGACTGTATCGCTTTAGGATTCTTTCCTATTGCACTGAAGTACATCAAATTCAAATTTTTGGGTCGAGGATTTTTACATCCAAGACCGCATCGCTTTAGGATTCTTTCCCTATTGCACTGAAGTACATCAAATTAAAACTTTTTGGTCGAGGATTTTTACATCCAAGACTGCACTGCTTTAGGATTCTTTCCCCATTGCACTGAAGTACATCAAATTCAAATTTTTTGGTCGAGGATTTTTACATCCAAGACTGCACTGCTTTAGGATTCTTTCCCTACGGCACTGAAATACATCAAATTCAAACTTTTGGGTCGAGGATTTTACATCCAAGACTGCACTGCTTTAGGATTCTTTCCCTATAGCACTGAAATACATCAAATTCAAACTTTTGGGTCGAAGATTTTACATCCAAGACTGCACTGCTTTAGGATTCTTTCCCTATTGCACTGAAATACATCAAATTCAAACTTTTGGGTCGAGGATTTTACATCCAAGACTGCACTGCTTTAGGATTCTTTCCCTATTGCACTGAAATACATCAAATTCAAACTTTTGGGTCGAGGATTTTACATCCAAGACTGCACTGCTTTAGGATTCTTTCCCTACGACACTGAAGTACATCAAATTCAAATTTTTGGGTCGAGGATTTTACATCCAAGACTGCACTGCTTTAGGATTCTTTCCCTATTGCACTGAAATACATCAAATTCAAACTTTTGGGTCGAGGATTTTACATCCAAGACCGTACCTGCTTTAGGATTCTTTCCCTATTGCACTGAAATACATCAAATTCAAAAATTTCGAGGATTTTACATCCAAGACTGCACTGCTTTAGGATTCTTTCCCTATTGCACTGAAATACATCAAATTCAAATTTTTGGGTCGAGGATTTTACATCCAAGACTGCACTGCTTTAGGATTCTTTCCCTATTGCACTGAAATACATCAAATTCAAACTTTTTGGGTCGAGGATTTTACATCCAAGACTGCACTGCTTTAGGATTCTTTCCCTACGGCACTGAAATACATCAAATTCAAACTTTTGGGTCGAGGATTTTACATCCAAGACTGCACTGCTTTAGGATTCTTTCCCTATTGAACTGAAATACATCAAAATCAAACTTTTGGGTTGAGGATTTTACATCCGAGACCGCATTGCTTTAGGATTCTTTTCCTATTGCGATGAAATACATCAAAATCAAACTCTTGAGGTTAAGGATTTTACATCCAATACCGCATTGCTCTGAGATCTCTCCTCACTGCAGTGATTTAATCTGATCAATTCAACTTTCTTTCGAGGTTGAAGAAGTTACATCTAAAACCTCAGAATTCCAATTTTCATTTCAAATCAAATCCTTCAAATTAATTTTGACAAAACTTCAATCTAAATTATAACTCCAAACTGAAATCTAAGCTCACGCATCGAAACTTAAATTGAAACAAAATAAAATCTAAATCGAAATTCCCCAGATCATGTGATTTGGGATTCACCTCCTTTTCCTTTCCCCAGCGAGAGTTCAGGAATCTCCGGTTTCAGAGATATACTTGCTACTCCCCAGCGGAAACTCTTCTACTTCGTCCTAAGTTCGTCACTTGGACATCTGTGTTGGTTTTGTTGATCGCTTCGGTCAACGCCAATACGCGCGGTGTGCTCCGTCAGCTCACCACACCTATTGGGGTTCATTTGTTGACCTCATTTTTGATGAGGTCTTCTCTTCTTCTCTTTAGTACTTAGGATCTAGCCTTAGGCTTTTCCTTTGACTATCTTAGAGGACTAGAATTGGGACCCACCTTTTAGAAATTCAAACCACTTCTTAACTCCCCGCAAACTCCACAAACTTGATCGTAGACCCCTAATCACCTAGAGGGTTGAAATCGAATGTGGAAGTTTAAAGGATGAGTTCCTACGGGACTCTTTGGCCTTGGGGCCGCCTCAGGTGGCCCTGGTCGCAGTGAAGGGGCTGACTTACACACACACTACACTTATACACTACACTTTCACACACTTCCTAAAACTACACCCATAACTAACTTGACCTCCTGTCTCATGTAGGTGATTCACATGGATGGTCCTTAACCCCTAAGCCCTTGGCTAAGAGGGTTAGGAACAACATAGTGAATGCCTCAAATGAGTCCCTTCATGGCTCATATGGGCTTGATATGGCTTCATGGCTCAACCAAAATGACTTCTTTCCACTTACATCTACCCAATCTTCAATTTCCCAAATTTTCAATTTTTGACCCCCGGACCCTACACCCGCTTAGCTTACATAAAACCCTCGAAATTACCCAAATTTCTCAAAAATTTCCAAATTACCCAAAATTCTCCAAAATCAATCCCAAACATTTCCACATCACTTAAATTGATCATCCATACCCAAAAATACCAAAAATTCCAAGAAAACCTCCCAATACCCTCCAAATACCCAAAATACCCCTCTTGACCCAAAAATCCAAAAATTCAGAAAATTCCTAGAAATTCCAGAAAATCCCAAATATTCCCAATTTCATTTTATCCAACTACACCATGGGCCAATTTTGTCAATTTACCCTACTTTTGTCAAAACCCCCAATTTGGCCCATTTTAACCCAAAGTGAACCCAATGTTAAACCAAACCTACCCAATTGACCCCAATTTTGGTCCAATTCAATTCTAAACTTCAATGCAACATCTCCAATACCAATCTAGACCAAATCCAAGTCCAATTTGATTAACATTTGGATCCAATTTCACTTTTGGCCTTAAAGCCCAATTTTGACCCATCACCCAAACCTAACCCAAACTCACCCAATTCAACTCCAAATCACACCAAATTGACTCCAAGCCCTTCATAGAACATCCCTAAACCAATTATGACATTTATTTGACAATGTTCTTCACAAAATCTTTACCCAAATGCCCATCCTAAAATCAAAAAGCCCATTTCCCTTAAACTTTCCTAAGAGCCCACTTCCTTCAAATTCAAAAGCCCAAAATCCACCCTAAAGCCCACATGACATCTCCATTTGCCATCCACTTAATTAAAGCCATTACCTAAGTCCTAAATTCACCATCAAATTATTCCAAATCAAGTTTCATACAAATTTCCATCAAATTACCAAAAATTCCTAAAATCTATTTTCATGAAATTGACCAAACCTTTTCCCAAGCCAAAGGTGAGCCATGCAAGCCATGGACAAGCCACATGAAGCCATGGAAGGCTTGACATGTGATCATGCCATTAATGGCAAAAGGAGGGGCACCTTTCCTAATCCTCCTTAAACCCTTTTTTACCTTAAGCATGTCACACACTAAACCATGCTTAGCCACCTCATCATGGATGGAGACCACACCATTCTCTCTTGGCTGACCCAAGTGACCCTTTTCAGCCCAAGACCAGGCCTTGGGTGGTGAACCTAGCCCAAAACCATGGGTTGACTCATTTAAACCAAAAATGGCCTTCCCCCCATTCCATTTCAATCCAAGCTCTTTACACATGGTATTTTCCAATTGCTTGCTGTGCGGCTTATTTTAGGTTGTATTGTATTTTAAAAGGGGGGTCGCCTAACAGAAGTTATCGGCGAATTTAAATTTTAAATTTGATTTAAATATATACATAATTTAGAAAGTAGTATTTGGCTTTGAAAATAATTTTTAAATTTGAAAGTTTTAAGATATGAGATTAAGCCGATCTCACATCCCAAATAGTTTATATAAACGAGCACCGCACCACAAACCGTGTATCTATCCCTAAGGATAGACACACTGCTTGATGGTGGGGCTCGATCAAATAAACCAGAAGTTTTGTGACATCCGTTTTGTCTGCGAACCAATTTTATAAGCCGACAAATTCCCTGCTTAATATGAAAGTATCAAACAGGGTTTATATTACCTGGGTTCTTTAAAATTCCCTATAAGGGCAAGCCCCTATAGTTAATTACATCTTAAGTGACGGGAATCACCTAAGAAAACTCTCGATAATAATCAATAACTCTGCTTTCAAGAATTTCAAAGTTTAAGGTTTTCAAAGATTGAATTTTGGAATTTCAATAGGGAATGGATCAAATTTTGGAACATTTTGTTTTGTGAATCCAAAGGAAGAAAGGTAGGAGAAATCACTGATTCGAAGTGAACTTCGGTAATTTCCCGACTATCCTATCGTTTGGCTTGAGTTTAGGAAAGTCCTAATACTTATTTAGTATTTCAATCTTGCCAATTTTAATTAATTAGGACTTATATTTGTATGATAAAATCAAACAAATAGCCTAGAAGATGTGAGGGTTTATTGTCGTATCGGACAACTACCTCGGAATCCTAAGACCGGTTAGGGCTTAATTTGCAATGCAAATGCCTAACGAAAAGGTTGGGGATTTATGTTGCACTAGGCAAGCTACCTCGAAATCCTATGGCTTTGTTATTTAATTCTAGGAAAGTTTTGCTGAAGTAGGTTCAAGTTTTGCTGACGACGATGGCCGTGCTGCCCACCATGCTCCAAGTTCCTTGTTGTTGCAGAGGTTTAGTTTTAGAAATCATAAATGAGAAAAGTGTTTTGGTTTAGAGAAGTCTTAATTTTCCAAGTGTTCTTGTATTTTGATTAAAACAAATCTTAAAGTTGATTATAACGACACCGGTTAAGATCCCGCGGTTCCATCCTTCCGGCATCATTATTTTTATCGGATTCACTTAGTCCGGATGAATTTGCTAAACTCAACTTGAATGAGTTCCACACTTTCATTTAGACCGTGGGAAATCCCGTTAGCAACACATAGGTTACATCATCCGAGGTATTCCCGATCATCCAACGAGACGTTTTAATTTAGTTGTAATTGTAGTTTTGTGTTCTGTTTGTGATTAAATTTTGAGTTGTTTTATATTTTGAAATGTTGTGGCGGTGAATTTTATCTTGCAATGACTTTTAACTTAATTTGGTTTCAGTTTTAGGGACTATCCTAAAGGTGTGGGTTTTCATGCAACTGTTGTTTTATCATGCAAGAAAAATAAAGTGCATTTGCAAGAAAGTAAATTGCAGGAAAGTAAATTGCAAGAAAGTAAATTGCAATAAAATATAAAAGCGTACCTGGAGGGTCTTCCCGTCATCCCAAGCTGCACTTAAAACACAATTAGAATACTTAAGCAAGTTCCTAGGTAAAGCTAAGGGAAGGGTTATGGTTTTCTACCAAATTCCTAATCCTATAGCTAGTCAACTCCTATGACGTCTAGGTTCTTTGTGTTTTTGGTTTAAAGACGATTTTCTTCATCAAAGAACAATTAAGTCCAATTGTTCTTATAAATATCCTATCATATTGAGGAAGTGCTTAAGAAGAATCTTAAACATCTTTTCAATATTTCTAGGATTGTTTTAAGTACAAATGAATTTAATTATATAAATGAATCAATCGTCCGAGGTTTTCAAGTCTTGTTAACTTGCTCAGTGAACTAGGACATTTGAATATCCTATGAGTGAAGTAGCACTTCATTTAATGTTTCATTTAGGAGTTATAATAATCAAAGCTTTCAAGGGTAAATTAGTATTCAAATGATTTGATTTAAGTTAAAGGGTTTAAATTTGGAATAGTGTTCAAGTTGCTTTACATTTATTTTGAATTCTTTATGTCTTAGGTGATGTTATATTTAATTTAACTTAATTTAATTGAGTTTTAATTTAGTTTAACATAGTTCAATTTAATTTGATTTGGTGTTTAATTAATTTGATTTGATTTAATTTAATTTAATTATTTAATTTAATTTAATTTAATTTAATTGTTTAATTTAATTTAATTTAATTTTAATTATTTAATTTAATTTAATTTAATTGTTTAATTTAATTTAATTTAATTTTAATTTAATTTAATTTAATTTAATTTGTCTTAATTTAATTTAATTATTAAATTTAATTTAATTTTAATTTAATTTATCTTTAATTTACTTTATTTTTAATTTTAATTGAAATTTTTGAAAGAGTTTAATTTTAGTTTAATGATTAAGTCTTTTAATATTTTGAATTTGAATTATCATTTTAATTAAGAGTTGAATATTAATGAGATGATTAATTTAGGGATTTTTAAATTAAAGAATAAATCTCTTCCTAATAAATATCCCTTATTTTAATGATTCCAATTTTATTATTCTTCCAAATTTAATCCATTATTTAATTAAAGTTTAATCATTTTGAAATTATTTAATGGGTTTCTACCCTTTAATTATTTAAATTTCAATCATCCAAATCAGATTAAGATCAAATATTTTACTTGTTCATTTCTTATTAAACCTAAAGTTTTAATTAAGGATTAAAGATTTTAATTACCATTTTACCCTTTAAGCTTAATAATTTCATAACTCACCAAATTGAACTTAAATGAACTTGAAATTTTTATGTGACTTCACTCATATGTCAATAAAGACATGAGAGGAGAAAATGTGATTTTTCTGTATTTAATTTATTTATATAATTATTTTGATGGAAAATGGAGATTTTCAAGGAAAATTTGATAACATGACCAAAAGAAAGTTTCTGTCCTTAAGAAAATTAGGGGACATTTCTAATGACCAGAGAAGCACTTGGACCAATTTTGGTGATTTTTTGAATTATATTATTTTTATTATAATTATTTTGAGTTTTGGAGTGTTAATTAATTTAAAAATAAAATAAATGTTGAAAAATGGGTTTTATATTTTTCAAAAATCTCTCTGATATCAAGGAAACCAGAGAATCAAATTTTGCAATTTTCTGATTTTTCTATGATTTATAATAATTATTTTAGTGAAAATGCTAGAAAATACATTTTTTTTAATTTTAAAATTACCCTAGGGCTTTAAAATTCAATATCTCACTAAATAGACCTAGGAAAAATGTGGGATTTGTTCCTAAGTGATTAAAATTCAAAATGTCACATTTTGGTGAATTTTATTGTTTTTGTGATTTTTATTATTTTTTAATTATTAAAAATATTAAAATATTATTAAAAATCAACTTTTTTAGAAAATTGAAATTTTAATTTTCTTAGGTTCCCCTGATATCAGAGAGGCTCCAAAACCAATTTGGTGAATTTTTGAAAAGTATTTTAAAAGTTATGAATCTTTAAAGTTTAAAATGGCTAAGTGACTTAATCAACCCAATTAGTGGGGCTAACCAAGTCCAATTGACTTCAAATTTTTATGGTGGGTTCCTCTGATCCTAAAGGTCAGTGGAGAATTGATTTCAAGTCAATTTGATGCCTGGTTAACTCTAATTAATTAAAGACCTATTTTGGGTGTTTAAGCCAATTAGGGTCGTTTTAAATGAACTAAGTCAAAACCTATTTTTCCTAGGGTTCTCTCGGTCATAAGGAACATCACCAAATTTTCCTAGAATTTATTTCACAACATGCTATTTACTGGAATTAAAATACTTAAAACAGTGACCTGAACTTGAAAAATCAAGAACTCTTCATAGGGATGGCCTCGACTTTGGAAAATTCGGGGAATGTTCCCAAGTTCGAGAGGCTTCAAAAGCCCTATGGTCTCATGCCATGGTGAATTGTATGCATGCATGGAGAATTAAAACAATGCAGAGAGTAAATAAATTATAAAAAATAAAATACTTGATGAAATTAAGTGATTTCTTTTCCACATTATTCTCCTCCGATTCACCGAGCAAGAGGGTATTTTTATTTTATTTTTATGATTTTTCTACACAAAGATATGGATTTTTGAAGTTTAGGGAATTAAATAAATCAGAAAATACCACTATTTATCTACTTATCCACGCGGCGCCGGCGAAACATCGGCGGCTCCGAAGGGGTACGTGTCGCGGCGTGATTGGGCGCCGCCATCCGAGTCGGCCGGCCGGGCCCCGCGGTTCTCGCACCGTTTCTCGGTCCGACGCCATCTGAGCCGTTCGTCCGCGCGTGTATTAAATGGACGGCATCCGTTCATCGTCCCCAAGTGTTCTCACCCGAGAGCCGTCCACACTAAATCCCTAAGATCTCACTCGATTCTCAATGGATTTTTACGTTCTTATACTCTATGGATTCGTCTCGAAGAGACGAACACATCTATACGGTTAACATGCATTGAAACTAAGGCATTTGAAATAGAGAATCTTCGGAAGCTCGGGATGAAGAGTTAGCTCATACCTTGGCTCGGAGAAGTGTGGCTTCAATCCGAGAGTTGTTGCACCTTCGATTGGGTCCTAGCAAGCTCCGGATGAAGTCTCCCGGTCGCGGTGAATTGTCTGGATATGATTTCGACCAAGCCCGATCACAAAGCTTGGAGGCTGGAGCAACTGGGTGGCCTGGAGATAGGGCTTTTGATGGTAGACACCTTCCCTTGGTCTGGTGAAGGTGTAGAGCCAATCAATTTGGGGATTGGCTCACTGTGGAGAAGTGTCCTGGTTTTGGGTGGAATTTCAACTCTGAAATTGAGCTTACAGAGGAGAAATGGCAGGGGGATTTCACTGGGGATCAAGTGCTCTAAAGGTGGAGAGGGTCTGGAACAATTTTGGCAGAGTTTTGGCAAGGTTTGTGCTTCTTTTCTTTCATGGCCGAGAGGGGTGGAGTTTAAATAGAGCTGGCTGGGAGGCCTCCCAGGGGGAGTTAGGGCTTGGGATCGATCTGCTCCGGTGAGGAGAAGAACGACCATGGTGACCACTAGGCGAGGGGCGGCTCGGCAAGTGAGAATTTCAATGTTGGCTCACATGTGAGCTCTCGGCCATGGTGTTTTCCGGCGGCACGGTGGCCGGCCGGCCGAGCAATGGTCACCATCTTGGTCGGGTGGGTCGGGGCTGGAGGCTTGTGCGATCGATTGGCAATTGCCATGTGTAAAGGAGTTGGATTGAAGTGGAATGGGGGATGAGCCTATTTCGGGTCCAAATGGGTCAACTCACCTTTTGGGCTTGGTTCACCTCCCCATGGCCTGATTTTGGGCTGAGAGGATCGGTTGGGTCGGCCAAGAGAGAGTGGTGTGGTCTCTATCCATGATGAGGTGGCTAAACATGGTTTAGTGTGTGACATGCTTAAGGTAAAAAGGCTTAATGAAAGATTAGGAAAGGAGCCCCTCCTTTTACCATTAATGGCATGGTCACATGTCAAGCCTCCCATGGCTTCATGTGGCTTGTCAATGGCTTGCATGGCTTGTCTTTGGCTTGGGGAAAGTTGAGTCAATTTCATAAAAATGGGTTTTAAGAAATTTTTGGTAATTTGATGGGAATTTGGATGAAGCTTCATTTGGAATAATTCAATGATGATTTTAGGACTTAGGTAATGGATTTAATTAAATGGATGACAAATGGAGATGTCATGTGGGCTTTAGGGTAGATTTGGGCTTTTGAATTTTGAAGGAAATGGGCTTTTAGAAGGGTTTAAGGGAAGTGGGCTTTTAAGTTTATGAATGTGTTCATGGATGAAGATTTTTGTAAAAGGTTGGGCCAAATAATTGTTGGGTTTAGCTCATGGATGTGTCATGAGTAACTTGAAGCAAATTTGGGGTAGTTTGGGCTTGAATTGGGTTGGATTTGGATTCTTTTGGTGAATGGGCCAATATAGGTCCAAATGGGCCAAGTTGGGCCAATGTTGGGCTAGGGTTGAAATTGATGTAGAATTATTGTTGAGAAGTGTTTATGGGGGTTTTTCAAAGAGGTTTTGACTTCGGTTGGGCTTTGATTTTTGGGGTTTGGGTTCATTTGGGTTAGGTTTGGGCTTAGGTCAAAAAATGGGCCTTAAGGTCAAAAGTGGAATTGGATCCAAATGTCAATCAAATTGGACTTGAATTTGGTCTAAAATGGTATTAGGAATGTTGAATTGAAGTTTAGAATTGAATTGAACCAAAATTGGGGTCAATTGGGTAGGTTTGGTTTGACATTGGGTTCACTTAGGGTTAAAATGGGTCAATTTGGGGGTTTTGACAAAAGTAGGGTAAATTGACAAAATTGGCCCATGGTGTAGTTGGACAAAATGAAATTGGGAATATTTAGGATTTTCTGGAATTTTCTGGGAATTTTCTAAATTTTTGGATTTTTAGGCCAAGAAGGGTATTTTGGGTATTTGGAGGGTATTGGGGGGTTTTCTTGGAATTTTTGGTATTTTTGGGTATGGATGATCAATTTGGGTGATGTGGAGGTGTTTGGGATTGATTTTGGAAAATTTTGTGTAATTTGGAAATTTTGCGAAAATTTGGGTAATTTCGAGGTTTTGGGTAGGTTTAGTAGGTGTAGGGTCCCGGGGGTCAAAAATTGAAAATTTGAGAAATTGAAGATTGGGTGAATCTAGGTGGAAAGAAATCATTTTGGTTAAGCCATGAAGCCATTTCAAGCCCATATGAGCCATGAAAGGACTCATTTGAGGCATTCACTATGTTGTTCCTAACCCTCTTAGCCAAGAGCTTAGGGGTTAAGGACCATCCATGTGAATCACCCACATGAGTCATGAGGTCAAGTTAGGTATGGGTGTAGTTTTAGGAAGTGTGTGGAAATGTAGTGTGTAAGTGTAGTGTATAAGTGTAATGTGTGTGTAAGTCAGCCCGGTCACTGCGACCGGGCCACCCGGGGCGGTCCTAAGGCCCAAAGAGTCCTATAGGAACTCATCCTTAAAACTTCCACATTTGATTTCAACCCTCTAGGTGATTATGGGTCTATAGTCGAGTTTGTGGAGTTTGCGGGGAGTTTAGAAGTGGTTTAAATTTCTAAAAGGCGGCTCCCGATTCTGGTCCTCTAAGATAGTCAAAGGAAAAGCCTAAGGCTAGATCCTAAGCACTAAAAAGAAGAAGGGAAGACCTCATCAAAAATGAGGTCAACACTTGCACCAAGTCCCAGCCCTGACCCACCTGACCTTGAGGGTGACCAATGCCTGGCCGGCCAGCCACCAGGCCACCAGAAAACACCATGGCCGAGAGCTCACATGTGAGCCCGACTTGGAATTCTCACTCGCTGTGGCCGCCCCATCCCCGGTGGCCATTGGAGCTGTTCTTCTCTTGCCAAGAGCAGGCTGATCCTAAGCCCTAACTCTCCCGGGAGGCCCTCCACCCTCTCCTATTTAAACACCACCCCTCTCGGCCATGAGAGGTGCTGGAAACAAACCTTAAGGAAACTCGCCAAAATTATTCCGGACTCCTCCCCATACACGAGCACTTGATCCCCAGTGAGATCCCCCTGCCATTTCTTCTCTATGAGCTCAATTTCAGAGTTGAAATTACACCCAAAACCAGGACACTTCTTCACAGTGGACCAATCCTCAAATTGATTGGTCCTACACCTTCACCAGACCAAGGGAAGGTGTCCACCAGCAAAAGCCCCATCTCCGAGGCCACCCGGTTGCTCCGGCCTCCAAGCTTTGTGATCGGGCTTGGTCGAAATCACATCTAGATAATTCACCAGACCAGGAGACTTCATCTGGAGCTTGCTGGGATCCAATCGAAGGTGCAACAAACCTCAGATCGAAGCCACACTTCTCTGAGCAAAGTTATGAGCTAATTCTTCATCCTGAGCTTCTGGAGATTCCCCATTTCAAATGCTTTAATTTCGATGCATGATAACGAGTATAGATGTGTTCGTCTCTTCGAGACGAATCCATAGAGCATAAGAACATGAAAATCCATTGAGTATCGAGTCGGATCTTAGGGATTTAGTGTGGACGGCTCTCGGGTGAGGACGCTCGGGGACGATGAACGGATGCCGTCCATTCAATACACGCGCGGACGGACGGCTCAGATGGCATCGGACCAGGAGACGGTACAAGAACCGCGGGGCCCGGAGCGCTGAGTCAGATGGCGTTGTCGAATGGGAGCGCTACGCGTGTGCGTTCGGAGATGCCGAGGATGAGTTGGCGCCGCGTGGATAAATAGAAAATTAGGGGTATTTTCTATTTATTTAATTCCCTAAACTTCAAAAATTCATAACTTTGTGTAGAAAAATCAGAAAAATAAAATAAAAATACCCTCTTGCTCGAGTGAATAGAGGAGAATAATGTGGAAAAGAAATCATTTAATTTCATCAAGTATTTTATTTTTTATAATTTATTTACTCTCTGCATACTTTTAATTCTCCATGCATGTATACAATTCACCATGGCATGAGACCATAGGGCTTTTGAAGCCTCTGAATTTGGGAACATTCCCTGAATTTTCCAAAGTCAGAGGCCATCCCTCTGAAGAGTTATTGATTTTTCAAGTTCATGTTACTGTTTTGAGTATTTTAATTCCAATAAATAGCATGTTGTGAAATAAATTCTAGGAAAATTTGATGATATTCCTTATGACTAGAGAACCCTATGAAAAATAGGTTTTGAGTTAGTTCATTTAAAACAACCCTAATTGGCTTAAACACTCAAAATAGGTCTCTAATTAATTAGAGTTAACCATACATCAAATTGACTTGAAATCAATTCTCCACTGACCTTTAGGATCAGAGGAACCCACCATAAATATTTGAGGTCAATTGGACTTGGTTAGCCCCACTAATTGGGTTGATTAAGCTACTTAGTCATTTTAAACTTTAAAAATTCATAACTTTCAAAATACCTTTCAAAAATTCACCAAATTGGTTTTGGAGCCTCTCTGATATTAGAGGAATCTAAGAAAATTAAAATTTCAATTTTTTAAAAAAGTTGATTTTTAATATTATTTTAATATTTTTAATAATTAAAAAATAATAAAAATCACAAAAATAATAAAATTCACCAAAATGTCAAATTTTGAATTTTAATCACTTAGGAACAAACCCCATATTTTTCTTAGGTCTATTTAGTGAGATATTAAATTTTAAAGCTTTAAGGTAAATTTAAAATTAAAAAAAATATATATTTTCTAGCTTTTTCATTAAAATAATTATAATAAATCATAGAAAAATTAGAAAATTACAAAATTTGCTTCTCTAATTTCCTTGATATCAGAGAGATTTTTGAAAAATATAAGATTCATTTTTCAACATTTATTTTATTTTTAAATTAATTAACACTCCAAAACTTAAAATAATTATAATAAAAATAATATAATTCAAAAAATCACCAAAATTGGTCCAAGTGGTCCTCTGGTCATTAGGAATGTCCCATAATTTTCTTAAGGACAAAAACTTTCCCTTGGTCATGTTATTAAATTTTCCTTGGAAATCTCTATTTTCTACCAAAAATAATTATATAAATAAATTAAATACAGAAAAATCACATTTTCTCCTCTCATGTCTTTATTGACATATGAGTGAAGTCACATAAAAATTTCAAGTTCATTTGAGTTTAATTTAGTGAGTTATGAAATTATTAAGCTTAAAGGGTAAAGTGGTAATTAAAATTTTTAATCCTTAATTAAAACTTTAGGTTTAATAAAAAAAATTAACAAGTAAAATATTTGATCCTAATCTGATTTGGATGAATGAAATTTAAATAATTAAAGGGTAGAAACCCATTAAGCAATTTAAAATGATTAAACTTTAATTAAATAATTGATTAAATTTGGAAGAATAATAAAATTGGAATTATTAAAATAGGGATATTATTAGGAGAAGATTTATTCTTTAATTTAAAAATCCCTAAATTAATTATCTCATTAATATTCAATTCTTAATTAAAATGATAACTCAAATTCAAAACATTAAAAGACTTAATCATTAAACTAAAATTAAATTATTAAACTCTTTTAAAAAAATTTCAATTAAATTAAAAATAAAATTAAACTAAAAATTAAATTAAATTAAGTAAATTAAATTAAATTAAATTAAATTAAATTAAATTGAAATTAAAAGTTGAATTAAATTAAAAAAATTAAATTAAAGATTAAATTAAATTAAATTAAATAAACAAATTAAATTAAATTAAATAACTTAAATTAAATTAAATTAAATTAAATTAAATCAAATTAAATTAAAACTAAATCAAATCAAATTAATTTAATGTAACATCAAATCAAACTAAACTGAATTAAATTAAATTAAAACTCAATTAAATTAAATTAAATTAAATTAAATTGAATTAAATAACATCACCTAAAACAGAAAGAAATTAAATATAAAGCAACTTGAACACTATTCCAAATTTAAACCCATTAACTTAAATCAAATCATTTGAATACCAATTTACCCTCGAAAGCTTCGGTTATTATAACTCCTAAACAGAACATTAAATGAAATGTTACCTCACCTATAGGATATTCAAATGTCCTAGTTCACTGAGCAAGATAACAAAACTTGAGATTCTTGGACGATTAATTCATTTGTGTAATTGAATTCATTTGGACTTAAAACAATTCTAGCAATATTGAAAAGATGTTTAAGATTCTTCTTAAGCACTTCCTCAATATGATAGGATATTTATAAGAACAATTGAACTCAATTATTCTTTGATGAAGAAAATCGTCCTTAAACCAAAACACAAAGAACCTAGACGTCATAGGAGATGACTAGCTATAGGATTAGGAATTTGGTAGAAAACCATAACCCTTCCCTTAGCTTTATCTAGGAACTTGCTTAAATATTCTAATTGTGTTTTAAGTGCGGCTTGGGATGACGGGAAGACCCTCCGGGTACGCTTTTATTTTATTGCGATCTACTTTCTTGCAATTTACATTATTGCAATTTACTTAATCGCATTGCACTTACTTTTCTTGCATGATAAACAACTCGTTGCATGAAAACTCACACCTTTAGGATAGCCCCTAAAAGCTGAAACCAAAATTAAGTTAAAAGTCATTGCAAGATAAAATTCACCGCCACGACATTTCAAAATATA
The DNA here is from genome assembly GCA_022702705.1 of Papilionanthe hookeriana x Papilionanthe teres. Classification (NCBI taxonomy): domain Eukaryota; kingdom Viridiplantae; phylum Streptophyta; class Magnoliopsida; order Asparagales; family Orchidaceae; genus Papilionanthe; species Papilionanthe hookeriana x Papilionanthe teres. Next base: position 48,507,372 of record CM040429.1, on the reverse strand, counting down.
AAACAACTCAAAATTTAATCACAAACAGAACACAAAACTACAATTACAATTAAATTAAAACGTCCTGTTGGATGATCGGGAATACCTAGGATGATGTAACCTACGTGTTACTAACGGGATTTCCCACGGTCTAAATGAAAGTGTGGAACTCATTCAGTTGAGTTTAGCAAATTCATCTGGACTAAGTGAATCCGATAAAAATAATGATGCCGGAAGGATGGAACCGTGGGATCTTAACCGGTGTCGTTATAATCAACTTTAAGATTTGTTTTAATTAAAACACAAAAAAAAAACTTGGAAATTAAGATTTCTCTAAACCAAAACACTTTTCTCATCCTCTGATTTATGATTTCTAAAACTAAACCTCTGCAACAACAAGGAGCTCGGAGCATGGTGGGCGGCACGGCCATCGTCATCAATGAAACTCGAGTCTACTTCAGCAAAACTGTCCTAGAATTAAATAACAAAGCCATAGGACTTCGAGGTAGTTTGCCTAGTGCAGCATAAATCCTCAACTCTTCGTTAGGCATTTGCATTGCAAATTAAGCCCTAACCGGTCTTAGGATTCCGAGGTAGTCGTCCGGTACGACAATAAACCCTCACATCTTCGAGGCTATTTGTTTTATTTTATCATACAAATATAAGCCCTAATTAATTAAAATTGGCAAGATCAAAACATTTAAATAAATATTAGGACTTTCCTAAATTCAAGCTAAACAATAGGATAGTCGGGAAATTACCGAAGTTCGCTTCGAATCTGTGATTTCTCCTAATTTTCTTCCTTTGGATTCCCAAAACAAAAATGTTCCAAATTTGATCCATTCCCTATTGAAATTCCAAACTTCAATCCTTTGAGAACTTAAACCTTGAAATTCTTGAGAGCGAAATTATTGATTATTATCGAGAGTTTTCTTAGGTGATTCCCGTCACTTAAGATGTAATTAACTATAGGGGCTTGCCCTTATAAGGAATTTTAAAGAACCCGAGTAATATAAACCCTGTTTAATGCTTTCATATTAAGCGGGGAATTTGTCGGCTTATAAAATTGGTTCGGAGACCAAACGGATGTCACAAATCTTCTAGTTTATTTAATCGAGCCCCACCGTCGAGCGATGTGTCTATCCTTAGGGATAGATACACGGTTGTGGTGCGGTGCTCGTTTATATAAACTATTTGGGATGTGAGATCGGTTTAATCTCATATCTTAAAACCTTCAAATTTAAAATTATTTTCAAAATCAAATATTATTTTTTCAAATTATTTATTTAAATTAAATTAAAATTCACCGACAATTTCTGTAGGCGACCCCTCTTCAAAATAAAACACACAACCTGGAAATAGTTGCCGACAAGGATCAACTGCTTTGGTTTAGGGGAAGGTCCTTGAGCAATTTTGGCAGAGTTTCCTTAAGGTCTAGTTCATCTCCTCATTTGGTCGAGAGGTGGTGGTGTTTAAATAGGCATAGCTGGAGGGCTTCCCAGGGGCAATTGGAGGCTAGGATCAGCTGCTCAGGGGAGGAGAAGAAGAGCTCTGGTGTCCACTAGGGTTGGGAAAGCTCAGCAAAGGAGAATTGAATTTTTTGGCTCACATGGAGCTCTCGGCCATGGTGTTTTCCGGCGGCTGTGGTGGCTGGCCGGCCAGGCATGGGTCACCATCTGACTCAGTGGGGTCAGGGGTTGAATTTGGTGAAGTCAATTGGAGTTTGACTTGTGTAAAGGAGTTGAATTGAAATGGAATTGGGGGAAGGCTATTTTGGGCTTAGTTTGGTTAAAGGCATGGATTTGGGTTTGGTGCAGCCTCCCATGACCTGGCTTTGGGCTTAGGGTATCATTTGTGTCAGCTGAATTGGAGTGGTGAAGTCTCCATCCATGGTGAGGTGGCTAAGCATGGTTTAGAGTGTGACATGAATATGGTTAAAAGGGCTTAATGAAGGATTAGGAAAGAGTGCCCTCTTCTTGCCATTAATGGCTTGGTGAGGTGGAAAGTGGCTTCCATGGCTTCCATGTGGCTTGTACATGGCTCAATGGCTCACATTTGGCTTGGAAAAAGTTTAGACAATTTCATAAAAATGGATTTTAAGGATTTTGGATATTTTGGTGGAAGTTTGGATGAAGCTTTACTTGGAATGGCTTAATGAATATTTTGAAACTTAGGGGTGATTTTGATTAAATGGATGATGTAGAGAAATGTCACGTGGGCTTTGGATTGAAAACTTGGGCTTTTGAAATGGTCTTGGGTGGGCTTTTAAAGTGATTTAGGGAAGTGGGCTTTTCGATTTTAGGATGGGCTTTTGGTTGAAAATTTTGTGAAGGACCATGTCAAATAAATGTTGCAATTGGTTTAGGTATGTGTCATGAGTGGTTTGGAATAAGTGTGAAGTGATTTTGAATTGAATTGGGTTTAATTTGGGCTTTATAGTTAAAGGGGCCAAAGTGGGCCAAATTGGGCTAACTTGGGTTAAGATTGGGCTAAAGTTGGATTTGATGTAAAATTAATGTTGAGAAATATTCATGGGAGTGTCACAAAGAGTTTCCAACTTTGGTTGGGCTCTAATTTTGGGATTTGGGCCCATTTGGGTTAGGTTTGGGCTTAGGTCAATTTAAAGGATTTTGGTTTTGGGTTAGGTTTGGGTGGAGTTTAGGTTCAAATTTTGGGACAATCAAGTTAGTGTTTTGTTTATGGGGGTGTTAGGAAGGTTTTAGAAAAGATTTGGGGCCAATTGGGGTTGAATTGGGTCAGGTTTGAGTTAGGTTTAGGTCATGGGCCAAAATTGGGCCTTAGGCTTCAAATTGAAATTTGGCTCAAATATCAATCCGATTGGAATTAGATTTGGTCTAAATTGATATTGGGGATGTTGAATTGAAGTTTAGAATTAAATTGGACCAAAATTAAGGTCAATTGAAGTGGTTTAGTTTGACATTGGGTTCACTTGGGTTAAAAATGGGTCAAATTAGGGGTTTTGTTAAAAGTTGGGTAAATTGGAAAAATTGGCTTATGGTGTAGTTGAACAAAATGAAATTAGGAATATTTAGAATTTTCTTGAATTTTCTAGGAATTTTCTGGAATTTTTGGAATTTTGGGCTAAGAAGGGCATTTTGGGTATTTGGAGGGTATTGGGGGTATTTTTGGAATTTTTGGTATTTTTGGCTAGGGATGATCAATTTGAGTGGTGGGAAGTGTTTAGGATTGATTTTGAGGAATTTTGGGTAATTTAGGTGATTTTGTAAATTTTGGGTAGTTCCAAGTGCTTCTGGTAGGTTTAGTAGGTGTAGGGCCCCGGGGATCAAAAATTGAAATTTTGGAAAAATAGAGATTGATCAAATTTGAGTAAAATGGAATCCAGACCAGGCCATACAGGGTATTACTAAGGCCAAGAGGTTCTATAGGGAGCTCATCCTTTAAACCTCCACATTTGATTTCAACCCTCTAGGTTATTAGGGGTATACAATCAAGCTTGTGGGGTTTGCAGGGAGTTAAGAGGTGTTTGAATTTCTAAAGGTTGGGTTCCATTTCTAGTCCTCTAAGATTAGTTAAAGGTAAAGCCTAAGGCTAGATCCTAAGTACTAAGTAGTGAGAAAAGAAGAGACCTCATCAAAAATGAGGTCAACATGGAGTGAGAGCCAGTATCCTCCCAGCCTAACCACGAATTTGGGGACTAAACATAGGATTAGCCAATATTCTTTATATGCTAAAAAATGGGTAAAGAATAGGAATGCTCCTATTTGGCACTATACAATAGCACCACTGATCTATGTCACAATAATCATCACATTATGATTGGAAAGGAGGAAGACTCTTTCTTACAACTGAACATTGTTCTAATTTTAGTATTGTGTTAGTTTAACTCGCTAGAGTTTCGAACGTATTTTGGTATAAATAGTAACTACAGCTGTTGTCTTTATTTTAAAGAATTAAACTTACTTGCAATTATGCTTTGATTTGATAAGTGATTTCTGTGCTACGCTATAAAATTGAAGCCTCCCTGTGGGATCGATATTTTAGGACTCCACCAGAGCCCTGTATTACTTGAGCGATACGTATAGTTGTGTTTAATTGTGTGACTCATTATAAAATTGAATCAATATATCCATCAAAATCTGAGTTCATAAATTTTGGCAAATTAAAAATGTCACACCACCTAGCCGGGACTTGACTGACTTGCTTATCGCAGGTGACGAAACGGCAGTAGCATCATCCGTAGCTGCTGTATCAACATGTTTTCCCTAACTGTGTTTAACGAAAATCAGACAGGTCTTTCTATTTTTAGAATTTTATCCTTAATTTCAGGGGATATTGCACATCCCATCCTCTTGAGGAGCTTGTAAATAGAACAACCTTTTGTTTCAAAAAACCTTCATAGAATGGAGAGAGCTCGAGTGATAAGTGTGGGTCTCTCCCTCACTTTATCACAACTGTGTGGTGCTCGAAGTGTAGCGACAATACTATGGAGGCTCTCATCTCTAGTAGTGTCAGCTAACGGATGGAACCTGCTAACGAAAGTAGGTGCAGTGACGGTGAAGCTGGTCGCGGTTCAGGTGACAACTCTCATTGCCACAGAGACAACGGATCTAACAGGAGCAGTGGTTACTTTTATCTTCTTATCAGAAGTGAAATCTTCATGGGAGTTCAAATCGAACTCAGCAAACCGTTCTTAAACTTTAGAAGTAGCAACCTTCACGACCACGAACGAGGTTTTTCCGAGCACGACTTCAAACTCACTAAAGCTGGTCCCGAACTGAATCATCAGTGCTGTAAGAAGGGCCTCGCGAGAGGAAGGCAAGTTGCAAGAAAATGTTAGCATAGGGGTTGACTTCTTTAACTGTCAAGATAAGTATTTTGAAGGTTAGTGAGGGCCAAAAACCTTGTCATCATAATGTAAAAACTATGGAAAAGGTTGTTCTGTGAACTGGGGAAATTTCATTTCATTTTTATATTTTATTATATTTTTATTTCATTTTTAGTTTTTCACATGTTTGTTAAAATGAATCTTAAGATTTAAGGAAGAGTGGGTCAATCTGTCGAAGACAGGATTGAACTCAGGAGATACAAAAAGGATGTCAAGTATGTGACTCTGTCGAAGATCCCCTTCACAATGTAGATTGCCGAAGCAAAATTTGCTCACTGACACACCTATTGGGGGTCCAACCCCACAAGATTAAAAGGAAACTTAAAGACTTCTAAACGCTTCTGTTAAGGAGTGACCTAATAGACGGTCTAGAAATCTAAAGGAGTTGATTACACTTTCACAAGAAGGATATGGGTGAAGTATGTCAGTGGAAGAAAGGTAAGCTGGCTCATGAGGGACATGAGCACATTACCAATATATGAATATAGTATTTCCAAATATTAATGAAGAGAGAAGCTAATTTCCCAGTGGAGTCACTAGAAAACTGTAGGTCGCTAAATTTTTTTTGTGGTAGAAATTTAAATAAAAAAAGGTTTAGAATATAGTTTTATAGATTAGAATTTTGATTTAGTTTAATATATATGGTTTTTTGAAAATAACATTTTATATTTGAAGAATACGAAATCAAACTGATTTCATATAAACGTTAGTTTAGATAATCAAGTGCTTCATCACAAGACATGTATCTACCCAAAGAACAGATGCATTGCATGGGGTGAGGCTTGATCAAATAAACTAAAGAATTCATGACATCTGTTTGGTCTGGTACCATTATTAACCGACAATTTCCCCTGTCTAATATGAAAGAATTAGATAGGGTTTATATTAATCTGGGGTCCTTAAGTTTGATATAAGGGCAAGCCCCAATAGTTAATTACATCTTAGATAATCGAGGTCACCTAAGAAAACTCTTGATATAGATCAGTAAATATTTATATTCAGGACTTCTGAAGGTAAGGTTTTCAAAGAAAATATGATAGTCAGAAATTCAATAGATGAATGTCTAAAGTTTTGAGACGTTTCATTTTATCAGAATCCAAAGGAAAGAAGGCTAGGGAAGGACAAAGATTCAAAGAAAATATTGATGTCTTCCTAAACTATCCTATGGTTTGGCATTGATTTATATTTGGTGTTCATCGTGTCAATTTTATTTTTGAGGACTTACATTCAGATGATACTGATCATGTGAATGACCTGGATGATAGGAGGATTTATGTCATACTCGATGACAACCTCAGAATCCTAAGATGAGTTAGGGCTTATGTTGCACAACATGGTTATGCAAGGGCCTAAAGAAAGGGTGAGGATTTATGCTGCACTAAGCATGCTACGTCGAAGTCCTATGGCTTGATTATTTATTTCTAAGGAATTTTACTATTGAATATTGTCGTGTTGCTCACTATGCGTGCTACAAGCCCCTCATCATAGCAGATTTAGTTTAAAGAAGTGAAAATTGTAAGAGAGAAGAGAAGTGTCATGTTTTGGAAGTATTTAAATTGAGGTGTCTTAATATTTTATTAGGGGAACATTAAAGTTGATTATAGCCACACTGGTTAAGATCCCACAGTTCCATCATTCCGACACCAATATTTTTGTCGAATTCACTTAGTCCAAATGAATTTACTAAACTAAACTTAATGAGTTCCACAATTTTATTTAGACCGTGGGAAACCCCATTAGCAACACGTAGGTTACCTCCTCCAAGGGATTCCTGATCATCCAACTAGACGTTTTAATTTAGTTATGATTGTGATTTTTTTTGTTTTCTTTGTGATTAAATTTTGAGTTGTTTTATATTTTTGAATGTCGTGGCGGTGAATTTTATCTTGTCTTTAATTTTTAATTTTGATTTTAGTTTTGGTTTTGTGGCTATCCTAAATGTTTTGATTTTCATGCAAGGTGACCTTGTTGTTTAGCATGCAATTTGCAAAAAGAAAGTGCAGTAGAGTGCAGGTAACTAAATTGAAATAAAATAAAAGCATACTTGCTAGGTCTTCTTGATATCTCCACCTGAAACTTTAGTATTCTTGCAATAAACATTTATAATTTGTAGGAAAGTATAACCTTTGGATATGTTCGTCATAAACTTTCAAAGTCCTAGGTCATAACCCGGTGAATTCTATTAATTTATTTGAGAGATATTTTTCATTTAATAGATATGATATGTGTAGTAGTCCTACAAGGTGTCCGGAAGACTTGTGAAAGATCCAGGAAAGACCCAGATATTTCACATTCCTTTTAAGCTTCCTTGAGTTCATTTGGACTTATCATAGTTATTAAATGATTTATCTATTACATACCCTTATTCTTAGTGAGACAATGTTTTAGTCATCCTGAAAGGCGTGGTAGTTATCATTTGATACTTTACTTTGGAATTATTTGGATGAGACGTTAGAGGCAATCTTAACTTATGGACGAATTTATCAAATTTTGATGAGCTTGTATTGTTTCAAAAGGTAGTATAAGATTAATCATGTTTTCTTTTTTAATTCTTTTTACTTAATTCCTTTAATTAAGCCTAGCTCACTACTAAGACCTTAAGTTTTAAATAGGTATTTTTATGTTCTAAAAAAACTTAAATGACCTTCATGATTATGATTCTTATCAAAATATTAAATTATCATTTAAACAACAAATGAATGGGTATTAATTTAGTTGAATATTAACTTCCAAAATCTAACCTTAAGGATCTTTTTAATTTGATTTTCTTCCTAACTAAAATAATAAAGGAAATTTAAATATTTAATTTTGATGTGACAAAATTGCAATGGGTTCTACCATTTGTCCCTTGATGTTTCAATCATCCAAACATAATTATTAAAGTCGTTTATTTCCCTTTTCCCTTTTAGATGAAGCCAAAATATTGAATAAGGCTAAATCTTCCCAATTTACAATTTTACCCCTAAAGGCCTTTATCACTTCATAATTCATTAAATTTAGCTCACATGACTTTAAACTTTTATGTGACCACGCTTATGGGTTAATTAAAACATTAGCATAGAAAATGTGACTTTTCAAATTTTGATTTAATTTATATACTTATTTTAATGCAAAAATAGGGTTTTTAATGAAAATTCAATAACTTGTCCGAAGTAAAACATTTGAATTTGAGCATTTTATTGGAGGTAGACCTAGACTAAAAGACCCCTTAAACTAAATTTCATGATTTTTTAAGTTTTAATTTAATTGTTAGAATTATTTCAAATTTTGGAGTTTTAATTAATTATAAAATATTTTAAAGGTTTAAAATTCAATTTTATATTTTTTTAAGTCCCTCTGAGGTCAAGAACCTAGAGAAATAAATTTTTTATTTTTTTTCTATTTAAATTATTAGAATTATTTTAGTGGAAAAATAAAAAAATTCATTTTTAGCCTTATTAAAATTAATTTAAGCCTTTAAAAATTAATATTTTTATTTTGAGGCTTAAGAAAATTATGTGGATGGTTCCTAAATGATTATGAGACCAAATGTGACAGTATGGTTATTTTTAATATTCTCGTCATTTTTATTATTATTTAATCGTTTAAATATTTAAAATATGGTTAAAACAAAAATTTTATTAAAATTCAATTTTTATTTTTAGAAAATTCCTCTGATTACAGTGAACTCCCAAAATCAATTTCGTGATATTTTTATTTGTATTTTAATTATTAAAATTAGTTTAATGTTCAAAGTTATCATTTTACTTAGAAAATTCATTTAAGTGACCAACTGAACTCCAAATGCCATGAACTTTTTATTGAGAGTTCTCTGACCTTTAAATTTTAGTGGAGAATTTTTTTTAAGCCATTTATATGTTATCCAATTTATTTTTATTTGATATTTAAGCTTTAATTACCATTAGAGTTATTTTAGTGACTTAAATCGAATTTCTATTTTTCTTAGGGTCCTCTGGTCATGATCAACATGCTAATTATTATAATTAATTTATCAAAATAGGTGTAAAAACTTGGAAAATATAGATCTCCTCATAGAGGTCTTCCCTGACCTTGGAAAAATTACTAAAAATCCCCCATGACGGAGACTATAACTTGCTAAAATGGCAAGCCATGGTGAAACTTCCTAATGCATGGAGAATTAAAATACTACAGACGGTATTTAATTAATTAAAAATCATACATGCATTAAAAAACTTTTAAACCATTTCCACATTATTCTCCACTGTTCACTGAGTAGGAGGGTAATTTTATTATATTTTTATGATTTTTCTACACCAAATTATGGATTTTTAATGTTCAGGTGATTTAAATAAATCAGAAAATCCATAATTTCATACTTAACTAGCTTAGCGCCACATTATCCTACGGCGGATCGAAGTCCCATGCGGTGCTCTCCTATTTAACATTGCCAGCTGACTGGGATGCCACGCGACCCGCGGTTCTGTTCCATCTCCTCATCTGACGCAATCAGACCCATCGAATGAAATCACGCGTGATCCAACGGCTGACCGTCTTCATCTCCGTCTAGTGTGATCCCGTGACCGTCCATACTAAAACCCTAATTTCTCTAGCTAAACTCAACCAAATCGCTTCAGGTTTGATCCTAAGAACTTCTCTAAGCATGGTGAACATTTCCATAAGGCTAAGCATGGTTTAAATTAACCCTAACTACATGGAGAATTCAGAGAAGCTCGGGAAGAAAGATAGGTCAAAATCTTGGCTATGAGTAGTGAATTTTTTATCAAAGATGCTCTACACCTTCGTTAGAGTCCCAAAAACTCAGGGATGAAGCCTCTTGCCCTGATGAATTTCCTGGGTATGAAAGTGACCAGACCCGATTTGGAGCTTTGATGGAAGTTCATATTGGAGTGGCCTGATGATTAGGCATTCAGTCGAGAGTTTATTCTCTTTCTATGGTGATAGTGTGGGTGAGTTTAATTTGACTTTGATGGAGTTCTAGGGGATATCCTATTTTGGGCTCAATTTTAATCTCAGAAATTGAGCTTAGACAGGGGGTTTGAGGGCTGGAGAAATGTGGGGATTAACTTCTCATCTTTGTGGAAAGGATTTGGAATGATTTGGGCAGAGTTTTGTTAAGGCCTGGTTCATCCAACCTTTTGACCGTGAAGGGTGGTGGCTTAAATAACCATGCCTAGGTGTCGGCCACATTTTCTTTTCCTCTATATTTAATTTAAGTATATATATAATTTTAAATAGTTTGGAAAATAATATTTGATTTTGAAAATACGAGACCGAACCGATCTCATATCTTTAATAGTTTAAATAAACGAACCATACACGTAATCCATGGATATATTCCGAAGAATATACACATTGCTTGATAGTGAGGTTCAGTAAATAAACTAACAAATTTGTGACATCCGTTCTGGTCTGCGAACCAATTTTATGTTGACTGACAAGTTCCCCTATTTAATACAAAAGATTAAATAGGGTTTATATTACTGGGTTCTAAAATTTCCTATAAGAGCAAGTCCCTATAGTTAATTACATCTTAAATGACCGAAGTCACTTAAGAAAACTTTAGATAAAGATCAGTGATTTCACTTTTAAGAGTTGCAAAGTTTAGGATTCAAACGATTGGATTTTGGAAGTTCAAAAGAAAATGGATCAAATTAGGAACAATTATTTTAAGAACCCAAAGGAAGAGTGGTATGGGATATCACGGATTCTAAGTGAACTTCGATAACTTCCCAACTATCCTATGATTGGCTTCGATTTGAAAGAATTATTTAGTGTTTCAATCTTGCCAATTTTTGTTAATTAGGGCTTATATTTGCATGACATAACCATACAAATGGCTTGGAAGATAGGTGGGTTTATGTCGTAATGAACAACGACCTCAGAGTCCTAAGATGAGTTAGGTCTTATATTGCACAATATGATAATGCAAACGCCTAAAGGATGAAGTGAGGATTTAAGCTGCACTAGGCAAACTACCTCGAAATTCTACGGCTTTGTGGTTTATTTCTAAGGAAAGTTAATCTGATGAAGATTTGTTTTGTTGTTGAAGATGGCTTTGCTGCCCACCGTGCTTGCTCCAAGCTCCTTCTTTGGCAGAGGGTTTAGTTTAAGAAGTGATAATAAAGAGATGAGAGAAGTGTCATGGTTCAGATGTCAAGTTTTCTAGTGTGTCAAATTCAATGTCTTAAGTTTTATTAGGGGAAATATAAAAATTAATTAAGCAGAACCGATTAAAATCCCACAGTTCCATCATCACGACACCACTATTTTCATCGGATTCACTTAGTCTGCTAAACTCAACTGAATGAATTCCACACTTACATTTAGACCGGGGGAAACCCCGTTAGCAACATGTAGGTTGCCTCCTCCGAGGGATTCCCGATCATCCAACAAGACATTTTAGTTTAGTTATGATTACAGTTTTATTTGGTTAGTGATTAAATTTTGAGTTGTTTAAACATGCTGGGTTCAATCATTTTTATAGTTTTATAAATTACAAGAAAGTAAAGTACTTTAATAATTTGTAGAATGTAAATTGCAATAAACTTAAAATTGTACCTGAAGGGTCTTCCTGTCATTTTCCTAGATTCCTCTAATCTCAGAGAACTCCTAAAATTAATTTGGTGAATTTTTTTAGTTATGTTTTGGGTTGTATGGATTTTTTAATTCCAAAAATGATTATGTCACTTGTTTGGTTCGTTTAATACGCTAAATAAACTCCAATTAAATTGAAATTTTTATGTGAGATTCCCCTAACACTAAAGCACAGTGGAGAATTAATTTCATATCATTTTGATATGTGGTTATTACAAATTAATTTAGATTCAATTTTAGGTGTTTGGTCAAATTAGGGTTACTGTTAATGAATTAAATTAAACCATAATTTTTCTATGGTCCTCTAGTCCTAAGACACTTTCCCTAATTTTCCTAGATTTTTATGAATAACATGCTAATTTTTATAATTAATTTTTAAGAAAATAGTCCTAAACTTAAAAAATACACAACTTCCTCTAGAAATATCCTCTGAACTTAGAAAAATGAGAGAATGTTCCTAAGATCAGAGGCTACAAATGCCATATAGTCTTATGCCATGGTGAATTAAATATGTGAATGGAGAATTAAAATACTTAGGACAGTAAATAAATAATTAAAAATCAAATACATAACAAAATATTTTGATTTCAATCGCAAATTATTCTCCTCTATTTACTGAGCAAGAGGGTATTTTTAATTTATTTTTATGATTTTTCTATACAAAGATATGCATTTTTAATGTTCAGGCTATTTAAATAAATCAAAATAACCCTATTTTCTACTTATCCGACTCAACGCTGAATCTATCTTCGGAGGCGTCGAAAGCGCACACGGCGCGCACCCATTCAACACCACCATCCTAATCAGCTTGCCCTTTTTGTCCCGTGATTCTGTCAGGCTCGATCTCCACTGTCCATTCGATACACGCGCGATCGGACGGCTCCTCGTTATGGTCTCCATGCGTCCTAACCCGTGAACCAACCATCTTCTAGACCTAATATCATGCTCGATATTCAATCAAATTAAGCGTGGTTAGTCTCTATCAACGCGTCTAGCCTAGACGAACATATCTATACGGCTATGATGCATTGAAATTATGTCAAACAAAATGAAGAATTCATAGAAGCTTGGGTTGAGTGAAAATTTTAATACCTCGGTCCAAGAGGGGAGGCCTCGATTGGATGTGCTCGGCACATTCGTTGGAGTCCAAAGAGCTTATGGATTGAGCCTCTGGTCGTGGTGAGTTGCATAGACCCAAGTTCGACCAAGACCGATTTGGAGGTCTGGCCGATAACACTAATTGGTGGCCTTGTGATGGGGCTTTTAATGGGGAACTCCATCTCTTGGTGTGGGGGTGGTGTGGGTAAATTTAATTTGGTTTTGGTGGAGGTTTGAGGAGTGTAATGTTTCAGGCTTAAATTTAGGCTGAGAAACTGAGCTCGGGCAAGGGGTTTGAGTCATCATTGGTTAGGGTTTGGTTTACATTGCTCACTGTCATGGCTCAATTTTAAGTTTTAAGGTCATGGGGGGCACACAGGCGTGCCTGTTCTAGCGGCTCTGGCGGCTGGCAAGGATAAGGCAGGTGGCTGGCAGGCTAAGGAGGAGTGAGGGAGGAGCTCAGAGCAAATAATTGGGCAGAGAGGTTGCTTATGCAAGGGTTTAAAGAAGGGACTTAATCTTAGCTAAAAGGTTAAACCCATTGGTCCAACGTGGTGGACCTTTGGGCCAAGGCTCAAGTGGCTTGGGTTGGGTCAGGTCAGACCAGTCCTAGGAGGTCTAAAGTTGGCTGCCATGAAGTTGGTTTGGTTAATTTTGGCTTGGTTTGGTTTGATTTGAATCATGTGTCCAATAAGGTCACCTTAGGTTCAAGTTGGGCTAGCTTGAGTTTGGATGGTGGTTGAGCCCAATTGATTGGTCAATTTGATTCATATGATTGTTACAAAGGATTTGGGAAAGGATTGGAGTGGATGTGAATTGATTTGGAGGGTTAGTTTTGGGAGAGTTTGTGATTTGATAAATTTGAGTCATCATTGGTTAGGTTTGGTTTAGGTTAGGCTATAAATTGGCTAGGGTTTAATTGGTGGTTAAAATTGATGTAGGTAGTTGTCATGAAGGGTTTTGGATAGAAATTAGGTGGAAATTTTAGGTTAGGGGATTCAATTTTAGGAATTTAGGTCATGTGACAAATTTAGGGTAATTGGAAGGATTTTGGTTCAAAGGGATTTTGAATGAGATTTTAGTTAAAATTTTGATCAAACAAATGTTGTGTTTGGTGTAGGAATGCGTTATGAAAATTTTAGAACAATTTTTAAGAGAATTTGAGTTTAATTGGATTGGATTTGGGCTTATGTGGGTTCATGGGTAATTTAGGGAAAAATTGAGTATTTTGGTTTGAATAGGACTTGGGTGAAATTTGAGTTTTAATTGGTGGAAAATTAATGTTGCATTTTTTTTGTGGGGATGTTAGGAAGAGTTTTGGACTGAAATTTGGGGGAATTGGTTGACAATGGGTCAATTTAGGGATTTTGGATTTTTTAGGTAAATTTGTGAATTTTAGATTTCAAGTGGAATTGAATTCAAATGTGGGTCAAATTGGGCTTGGATTTGGTTTAGATTGGTATTGAAGATGTTGAATTGAAGTTTGTAACTGAAATTGGGCAAGATTGGGGTCAATTGGGTAGACATTGCGTTTAATTTGGGCATTTTAGGGTTAAATGCATCAAATTGGGGCTTTTGGATAAATTGGGCTAAATTTACAAAATTAGGGCATGTGGTAGTTGAAAAAATGATATTGGGAACATTTGAGAGATTTTTGGAATTTTTTAGGAATTTTTAGAATTTTTGGAATTTTGAGCCAAGATGAGCATTTTGGTAATTTTAGGGGTTTTGGTGGAATTTTTAGTAAATTTGGGATTAATCGATCAATTTTGGTTGTGGGGAAAATTTGGAATGGTGTACGGGGAATTTGGGTAATTTGGGAAATTTTGTGTGATTTGGTGGTTATAGGGGCAACTTAGGTAATTTTGGGTAAGTTTAGGGGCCCGGGGTCAGAAATTGAAATTTTGGAAAAATGAAGGTAGGTTTAAAGGGAGAAGAATGGGACCATTTTGGTGGAGTCAAGATTGAGTAGAAGTGGTTTGGGATGGAATTAGGGTTTAGGAGCATGACAGTTCTTAACCAAGTCTAACCACTTTGGGACCAAGCCTAGCCAAATGGTAACCACGTTATGATCCTTCACATATTGATTCTAGCAATCTTAATCAATGACTAGTGGCTTTGGTTCATTCATGTGAGTTTCTTAAAGGGTAGAAGGAAAAGAGTTTAACGTTTGGGACAAATGGCTTAGCGATGTGTGTGTGTGTACAAGAGAAGCTCAAGTCTCTCAAGGTTACCTTAAGTCCAAACATTCCTATGGGAACTCACTATTGGGTCTTCATATGGTGGTTTTAACCTTCCAAGGTGATTTGGAGGTTTATAATCATCCATTTGGGGGTCCCAAGAGGAGTTAATAAGTGGCTGAAAAATTCTAAATGGTGGGGTCCAACTCTAGTCTTCTAGGATAGTTCAGGAGAAGTCCTATGGCTAGATCATAAGTACTAAGAGGAAGATTAGACCTCACCCAAGAATGAGGTCAACACTGAGCTGGCAGCCAGAGCATCAATTTAGGTGCCAAAAGCTACCTTAGTGGAGTGTAGTGGAGCTCCAATGACAATTTTGGGCTGAGTTGGCCATATGGTGAAGTTTTGGGCCAAGTGTGAGGTGGCTCTCGACTTGGGCTCCTTTAGCGAGTAGGCTAGCCAGCCAGGCCAGGGGAGGTGACCAGTGGGCCAGCTGAGCCAGTGCGCAGGCCATCATGGGGTGAGCTTAAGTGGTTAATGCATTATGGCAAACGCCCCTAGGTTTAACCATTTAAAGGAAGATATCCTCTAATTTTGGGGACCTTTGGTCCATGGCTTCACTAGGGTTGGCAAGGTGGGTCTAGCCCAGTACCTAGGGTCAACTTTGTGACTGTGGGGGGTTGGTATAGTCACATTTGGTTCAATTTGATTAAATTGGGTCATGGGTTCATTTGGGTCACCTGGGGTTCAAATTGGGCTAACTTGGGTTTGATCTTAAATTAAGCCCAAATGATTGAGTAACATTGTGTATATGATTACCAAAAATGGTTCAGAGAAGGATTGAAGTAGTTTTGAATTGGTATGGGGGATCAATTTGGCTTGATTTGGGATTTTAGTCATTTTGGGGCAAGTTGGGTTAACTTAGGTTTAGGATAGGATAGAGTTGGGTCCTAACCCAAGGTAAAAAGGTCAAGATTTTCATGCCTATTTAATACTGATTTTGATGATATTGCACTTTAAAGAAGGGTATTTTTGGTGTTTTTTCTGCAGGTATGAAGATTTAAGGACAAAGAAGTGAAAATATGCAAAAAGGAGCAAATTTGGAGCAAAAAGGACCAAATTATGTAAATTTGACATAGGGCGCCAACGGCGAGGTCGATGGTGTTCACGGTGTGATTTTCCCGAGAGTTCAAAATATATTCCAAGGAAAGCCGCCGAAGGCGGGGATCGAGGCTGCCGACGGTGGGGCCTGTTTAAATGCAGTATTTCTAGAAGGCTGCCGACGGTGCCTCGAGGTCGCCGGTGGCTGGATGGACAGATCTTTCCAAAAATACATCGAATATGAATGATTTTCTAAGGGGTGCGTCCAAAACAATTAGAAACTCTTCTACAACTTTAAAAAAAACAGTTTGAGGCAGGAAAAGTGGTCCACTATTGTTACAAATGTGTCCAATATCTCCGGTGTGTTTCTAGTGAGTCCACAGTGTTATTATAGTTTTATTTAGTTAGTAGTGAGTTCAAATAGAAATTGTCTGAGGAATTCCTCGAAGGATTGTAAGAGTGGAAGGGAAGTGAGAGATCTCTTCTGCATTATCGTTCGAAGGAGAATTCCGTGTATTGAAAGAAAGGAAAAGAGTCAAAGGAACTTCAAGGAGTTTGCTTCGGGAGGAATTTTAGATAAGTAGTTTTTATTTGTTATAGTTTGTAGAACATTAATTTATTATATGAAATCCAAGTTTTATTGCATCCTCTTCATGAATTCTGAGTAGTTGTTCTGTCTTTCTCCTAGTTTGAATGTTTTAGTGAATTGATTATATGAATTAGGCTATCAAACCAATTATAAAAGAAGTCGTGATGATACTTTACATGAATTTACTTTACTATACAAATTGGTCATTTGTATTGTTAAAATCTGTGAAGAATTCTTAAGATCTGACCTTGGGCTAAGGGTTCTTAACTAGTATATATCACATTTCTCTTTGTAAGGTAGACGGGTAAATCCTTGAAGGGAGAAGTGCAAATAAATAGATATATAATATTAATCGGGCGTAGAATTGAAGATTTTAGAGTAACAGGTTAAAATCCTCAATTTGATCCTATCATTTAGGTGCTGATGTGTAGATTGTTAGCCCTCAGGTGAGGGGAACGTTGGAGCTTCGAAGTGAGAGCCGGTATCCTCCCAGCCTAGCCGCAGAATCAGTAACCAAGCAAATGATTAATCAATATTCTTTATGCCTAGACCAAAGGGTAAAAAATAGGTATGCTCCTATTTGGCACAACATAATAAAACAAATTCTAATTATTGTTTCACTTAAATATCTTGACTAAGGAGAAAGAATTCTTGCTATTATTTATATTTAAACTTAATCTTAGTAGTATTAGTAATTATTAGTAAAACTATTTTAATTATAAGTTTCTTATTATTGTCGATTGCGTATTAGTGACAGATAGGCAATTTCGATCTAGTTGTAATTCTGAATTGTTTATATAATCCTAGTCCGTATGCTTTAATATATTCTCTATGGGATCGATATCCAGGACTCCACTAGAGCCCTGTATTACTTGAACGATACGTATACTTGCATTGAACAGTAACTCTGCGATTATAAGAATATATATTTGTTACAAAAATTAAAAGATCATTAAAGTTAAGGTTGGGTCAAGTTTTTGGCACTGTTGCTGCTGATCTTAAATCTTATAGGAGTAGTATCAAATTCTTGCATTCAAATTGGATAAAAGCGCAGGGTGGTTCAAGTTTTTGGCACCGTAGTCGGGGAATATTTTATTTGTTATAGAAATATTCTATAACATAATTAGAGTAACAGACAATTTAGGAATGTTAGAAAACCTTTTAATAGAATTGCAACTTATTTAGTTAACTGTTTTACTGTGTACTGATTTCGATTGTATGCGTAAATTTGGTTCTGAAAATCTTATACCTTATGATTCAGAATTAGAACGCACTGTTAGGAGAATTAGAAAACTAAGAAAAGAATCTATAAATTCTGAAAGAATGGAAATCATTGTAAACAACAAATGAGTAGAAAATGAACAATAATCTAGACCATTAAGAGATTACGCTAACCCCACATTAGATGAAATTCACTTAACTATCCAAAATCCTAATGTAGCCGCTAATTCATTTAAGCTTAAACCTGTAATTATCTAAATGGTACAAAACAATCAATTTGGTGGAACTTCAAATAAAGATCCTAATTTACATCTTGCAAGTTTCTTAGAACTTTGTGCTACTTTTAAGTACGACAGAGTGTCTGATGATGCTGCAAGACTTAGACATTTTCCTTTTTCATTAAGGGATAAGGAAAAGGCTTGGTTAAATTTGTTAGCACCTGGATCTATTAGAACTTGGGGAGAACTTTCACAAAAATTCTTATCAAAATATTTTCCACAATCTAAGACTGCTAAACTTAGAAACGATATCACATCTTTCAGTCAGTGTGAGGGAGAATCGATATATGAATCTTAGGAAAGATTTAAAGAACTTCTTAGGAAATGTCCACATCATGCTTTACCAGATTGATTAATTATTCAAAAATTTTATAATGGATTAGTAGGATCTCTTAGATCTATAATTGACACTGTTGCTGGTGGATCACTAATGTCTAAACCTTTTGAAGAAGCATATGCGTTAATAGAAGAAATGGCTACCAATAATTTTCAATGGCCTGCATAAAGGCTAAATCCAAAGAGAGTAGGCAGTATTCATGATTCTGATGCTTTAACTATGATAGTTTCTTAAATTGCTACTCTTTTAAATAAAATAGATCAATACAAAATGAATAGTTCTCAAACACGATATTGTTAGAAGAAAATTCATTAAGACAAATTGTAGATGCTCAATCTTCTTATGAAACCATAAATGTAATAAATAATAAACAAAATAATTCTTATTCAAACTATAATAATCCATGTTAGAAGAACCATCCAAATTTTAATTGGATTAACAAAAATAAAAATGTTAATCATCAGTGGGGGAACAATCCAGTAAACCCATTAGGAAATATAAATAATCAAGGTATTTCCAATTATAAACCTTCTAACCCACCAAATTTTTATAATAATTCACAATTCAAGGAGAAAAAGTTGTCTCTGGAAGAATTAGTTCTTAATATAGGGTAATAAATTACAAAAATAATGAAATGCTATAAAAAATATAGAAAACCAATTAGGGAAAATTGCATCTGCGCTAAGCAATAGACCTGTTGGAACTTTACCTAGCAATGTTGAAGTAAATCCTAAAGATCAAGAAAAAGAACAAATCAAAGCTATTTAATTGAGAAGTGGAAAAGAGTTGGAAACAAGAGTTCAAAAAGAAACTGTAGCTGAAAAGAAAAAAGTACAAACTGAAGGATAAAACAAAAGTTTATATCCTGATTTTCCTCTGAAAGCTATGAAAATTACTGTTGGAAAACCACCTCCACCATTTCCTCAAAGACTAAAGCAACAAGATAAAGGAAAAAGATTTGCTAAATTCTTTTACATTTTGAAAATATTGTTAATTAATATTCCTTTTGTTGAAGCTTTAGAACAAATGTCTAATTATGATAAATTTATGAAGATACTCAACAAAAAGAGGAAGTTACTAGATCATGAGACTGTTGCACTCAGTGAAGAGTGTAGTGTTTTAATTCAAAGAAAACTTCCTGAAAAACTTAAAGATTCTGGTAGTTTCACAATCACTGTGCTATTGGTGAAAAATTTTATGGTCAAGCATTATGTGATTTGGGAGCTAGCATAAATTTTATGCCTCTATTAACATTTAAAATGTTAGGAATTGGAGAGATTGCACCAACTTCAGTAACTCTACAGTTAGTTGATTGATCTATTACACATACTAAGGGAATTTTAGAAGATGTTTTGGTCAAGGTTTTTAAGTTTAGTTTTCCTGTAGAATTTATTATTCTAGATATGGAAGAAGATAAAGAAATTCCAATCATTTTTGGAAGACCATTCCTAGCTACAGGAAGAGCAATGATAGATGTTCAGAAAGGACAATTGACTATGAGAGTAAATGATCAAGAAGTAACCTTTAACAACTCAAAGTCAATGAAATATCCATCAATAGAAAAAGATAATGAATGTTTTAGGATGGATATATGTGATTATCTGAAAAGAGAATATTTCAAAGAAAATGATGAAGAAAAATATTATATTGAAAAAGATAATTATGATAAAATAGAAAGTGAAGAAGCTGATTATATTCAGGAAAAATTTGAAACTCTTAATTCAACATCACCAAAACGAAATATTAATCCCATCTGTTGTAAAACCCCCTAAACTTGAATTAAAAAATCTTCCAAATCATTTGAAGTAAGCATTTTTAGGAGAGTTTTCAACATTACCAGTAATTGTATCCTCAAACTTAAATGAATTTCAAGAACAAAAATTAATGGATACATTAAAAAATACAAAAATGCTTTTGGTTGAACTTTAGCAGATATTAAAGAAATTAGTCCTTCAATTTGTATGCACAGAATTTTATTAAATGAAGAATATAAACCAAGAATTGACCCTCAGAGGCGATTAAATCCTTTTATGAAAGAAGTAGTTAAAAAAGAGATTTTAAAATGGTTAGATGCTGGAATTATATATCCTATTTCAGATAGTACTTGGGTAAGTCCAATTCAATGTGTTCCCAAGAAAGGAGGAGTAACTATTGAAGAAAATAAAAATAATGAATTAATACCTGTGAGACAGGTTTCTGGATGGTGAATTTGTATAAACTATAGAAAATTAAATTCCGCCACCCGAAAAGATCACTTTCCTCTTCCTTTTCTAGACCAAATGTTGGATAGACTTGCTTGAAATAAGTACTACTGCTTTTTGGATGGATATACAGGTTACCATCAAATACCTATTGCTCCTGAGGATCAAAAGAAAACAACTTTTATTAATTCTTATGAAACTTTTGCTTTTAGAAGAATGCCTTTTGGACTATGTAATGCACCTGCTACATTCCAAAGATGTATGATGTCGATTTTTAGTAAATTAATCGATAATGGTATTGAAATATTTATGGATGATTTCTCTGTATTTTGAAAATCATTTGACACATGCTTAAATCATCTTGAAAAAATTTTGGAGCTATGCGAAAAAACTAATTTAGTTCTAAATCAGGATAAATGTCAATTTATGGTTGCAGAAGGAAGTGTATTAGGTCATAAAATTTAAGAAAATGGCATGGAAGTAGAACCTGCAAAAATTTAAGTAATAACTAAATTACCACCTCCTACTACAGTGAGAGGGGTAAGAAGTTTTCTTGGACATGCTGGTTTCTACAGGCGCTATATTAAAGATTTTTCAAAAATTACTAAGCCTCTATGCCAACTTTTGAAAAAATATAAGAAATTTGAATTTACTGAAGAATGGTCAAATGCCTTTGAATTATTAAGATAAAAACTAATCACAGCACCTGTAATAGTTTCACCTGGCTGGGAGAAACCATTCGAACTAATTTGCAATGTTAGTGTTTATGCTATTGGAACTGTTCTTTGTCAAATATATGACAAAATTTTTAATGTTATATACTATGGTATTAGAACTCTTAATAATGCTCAAATCAACTATACGGTTACTGAAAAAAGTTATTAATTATTTTGTATGCTTTTGATAAATTTAGAACATATTTAATTGGAACTAAATGTATTGTGCATACTGATCATTCTACTATCAAATATCTAATGCAAAAGAAGGATACTAAACCAAGATTAATTAGATGGTACTTTTAATGTAAGAATTCAATTTTGTGGTGATTGATAGAAAGGGAACTGAAAATCAAATTGCTGATCATTTGTCGAGACTAGAATACCATGAATTATCTAATACCAATAATGAAATAACAGACAGTTTCCCCTATGAACAAATTTATAATATTAATGAGTAGAAAATACCTTGCTATGCTGATATAGTAAATTATTTAGTAAGTGATATTTTGCCACCTATGTAAACATTACAGCAACAGAAAAAATATGTTTATGATTCAAAATCATATTTTTGGGATGAACCATATTTATATAAACAATGTAATGATCTTATTATTAGGAGATTTGTGCCTTATGATAAAACTGAATAAATTATTTAAACATGTCATGATTCTGATTTTGGAGCACATTTTAGCATTGACAAAACTGCATATAAAATATTACAAGCTGGATTTTAATGGGCTACTCTGTTTAGAGATGTTTAAAAATATATCAAAACTTGTGATTGATGCCAAAGAGTAGATAATATATGTAGAAGAAACAAAATGCATCTAAATTTCATATTAGAAGTTGAGATTTTTGATGTTTGGGGATTAGATTTTATGGGACAATTTATTCCTTTATTTGGGAACTTATATATTTTAATTGAGGTTTATTATGTATCAAAGTGGATTGAAGCACAAGCTTTACATCGTTTTGATGCTAAAAGTGTTTCAAAAATCTTAAAGAAAAACATTTTCACAAGATACGGAATGCCAAGAGTGATTATCACTTATGGAGGATCCCATTTTAGGAATAAATACATTCAAAGATTGGCAAAAAAATTTAATATTTTTAATAGATTCTCTACTGCCTATCATACTCAAACGAGTAGTTTAGCCGAAGTTTCTAATCATGAGATTAAATAGGTTTTAGAAAAGACTGTAAACCCTAATAGAGTAGATTGGTCTGCAAGACTATATGCTGCATTATGGGAATACATGACTGCTTATAAAACTCCTATTGGTATGACTCCTTACAAACTTATATATGGAAAAAATTGTTACTTACCAGTAGAATTAGAGCTGGGCGATTAAAAAATTTAATTATAATTTGAAAATGCTGGTGAGAAGAGAAAGCTGCAAATGAAAGAATTAAAAGAATTAAGAAATGAATATTACAATAACAACTGAGTTTATAAGGAAAAACTGAAGTTAAGGCATGATCGAAAGATTAACGAAAGAACTTTGAACTAGGACAAGAAGTTTTTCTTTACAATACAAGGCTAAAATTATTTCCTGGGAAATTAAAGTCTTGCTGGTTAGGACCCTTTACTGTGACTCAAATTTATACTTATGGAGCTGTTAAAATTGAAGATCTGAAGACTGGGAATAGATTTAAAGTAAATGGACATAGAATAAAACCATATTTTGAAGGTAAAACTCTAAATTTTAAAGAATTTTTTAATGCTCAGTCAACCTGAATAACACTTGAATATGTCGGGCTGATGACCTTAAACCAAGTGCTTTATGGGAGGCAACCCCTAGTTATCTTTAATAGTTGTGTGTTTTTTTGAAATTATTGTTAGTTTGTAGTAATATTAAGTTTTAATACTTATATTTACCATTTGATTATCATAGAAATTGAATCCATATAGAAAATTTAGAACGTATTGAACCGCATTATTTCTGTGCAAAAATTTGTCTAAGGCGCTGACGGCGCGCTCGATGTCGCCGACGGCGCGCTCGACGCCACCGACGGTGGGTTTTTCCTAAGAGCTCTGGTAATTAATTGCACAAGGCTCACAGACGGCGCCTAAAAGGCCACCGACAGTGGGATCGGTGAGTGGGCATTTTTTCGTGTTCAAAATGACAGTTTTTGGCGGTTTTTTGCGAATTCATTTTCTATAAAC
This sequence comes from Papilionanthe hookeriana x Papilionanthe teres, assembly GCA_022702705.1. NCBI lineage: Eukaryota > Viridiplantae > Streptophyta > Magnoliopsida > Asparagales > Orchidaceae > Papilionanthe > Papilionanthe hookeriana x Papilionanthe teres. The sequence continues at coordinate 48,484,059 of CM040429.1, read as the reverse complement.
TCCTATGGACGGTTCCTAAACACTCCAAACTCCCAAAATCAAATGGATATCCTCTTCAATTCTTCTCAATTGGCTTCGAATTCAATTGACAACCCAAGATTTTGAGTTTACAACCAAAGGAAGTTCGTTAGTGCGAAGGCGCAATGACTTTTCAACAAGGTAATCTCGCATAAAAGATTGATTAAAGAATGAGGAATTATCAATAGAGGAAAAAGTAAGTCTTCATCACCAATCGAAGAAATGATTGTGAGAAGAAGATGGGAAGTGTTTTGTTACACTTCTGCTGCAGTAGTCGTTCCTGTGGTTAACGAATTCTATGCAAATTTACATGGAATCAACCAAGGAAGCATTTATGTGCGAGGTAGGTGGATTACATTCAATTCCGGAAGAATTAATAAGTTATATATGCTAGAGAATGTTCCAATCTGTTAATTTTCAAATTTCGTGCCAACAAAAAAAAAGATGAATTAGATATATCAATTTTTGACGGACGAAACTGACGACTGGGAAGTTATAGAGAATGGGTATGTTAGTTTCTCTGCAACTCTTTTAAATCCTGTTTCGAAACACTGGCACTTTATCATATCTACAACGTTATTGCCGATGATGAAAATTGGAAAGGTTATGAAAAAAAGTGTAATTCTGAACTACTGCATTCAGATGGGAAGGCCCATTGATGTTGGATCGATTATTATGAAATCTGTTTATGACCTGATCGTTCAAGGATCATCCCAAGGGCTTGGACAACCTTCCACAATTTTCTCGATTTGCAGTTTGTTTCAAGTTTTGTATGAGGTTTGGGAGAAGATACTGCTACCCTGGAAACCCTTAGATCCAACTCAGATGTTCCCAGCCAATGATGGGGAGAGTGATGTAGGCTTGATTATGGATCAAGCATTGCAGAATTCTGTTCCTGTTCAACCTTTAGTAGAAGACAACACACCAATACTCTTGCATAGAATCAAGAAATTGGAAAATCAGGTATAGAACTTAACGAGCATAGTTAACAACATGTTTGATTTCTTTGATCACATTGATTGGAGAATGAAATAACATTTTGACCATAATGGGAAATTCGAAGCAAGTTTAGTGCGATTGATGAAAAGGATAGGACTGATAGATGAAGATCAACTGAAGAATTCCCATTCAGACCTTTTTACAACATGCTTGTCCATGTTCAAACTATGAGAGATATCAAAGGAGAGACCATTACTAGTTCAGAGTAGTAGTGGACTACATTAGTTTATTTCAGTATGTTGTGTTGGATTTGAACAATGATTGTATGTTTTTGTGTTTGATTTAGTTTGCTTTTTAATCTCAGTATAGATGAGATTGAGTGTGAAAATGTTTTGTTTTCAGCATTTTGTGTGTTATGGTTTGGATTGCGACGCTGATTAGGATGATTTAGGTTGAAAGAATACCTATATTTATGTGTTATGTACGGTGTGTTGCAAACATTTGGATTCAATATATAAATGTGAAGTTTTTGTTGTGTGAACGTTGATTTGTGTTAATACATCACTTAAATCATTTAAATATATGATAAAAAGGTTCGAATGGATGATGACGAGGCTTAAAATTGATAGAAATCGAAAAAATTTGAAAAAGGATCAATTTTTTTTAATCTTACCGACGGCGCACTCGAGGCAGCCGACGGTGCGATTTTCCCGATAAGAATGAGAAATTTATTCAATAGAGCTCGCCAACGGTGCGAACGAGCCCACTGACAACACGGACGTGAAAAATACCCATTTAACACGATTTTGACCGGTCAAAAGCCACTATTAATCATCTTCTTCCCCCTTTTACCTGAAAAACCGACCTAGGGCTTGATAGATCTTGGATTTGGAGCAATTTCAACAAATTCTAACACCGGATTTCAGATTCCCTTGGTAAGAGCTTCCCTCTTATGTAAAAATTTTTTATCTTCACCATGAATTTCTTCCACATTGAGAAATTTTGGAAAATTAAAAATGTGAAGAAATGACTTGGAAGGAATTCATGGAAATTGATTTAGATTGTTTTAAACCCCCTTTAGAAACCATTGGATTATTATTTTGAAGATTAGTTGGAATTTTTTGTGATTTGATAGATCAAACAATGGCTCTAAGACAGAAGAGAAGATTCAAATTTGATGAAAGTCGATTCGTTAATGCAAAAGTCCAATCAAGATACACTTCACTCTTTCAAAGTAAGAACTGTATTTAAGATAGAGTTTTCAAGAATCTTGGAGGAGAGGTAGAACGAGTTATCAAGGAGAGAGGATGGGAAAAGTTTTGATATACAACAAACAAAGCTGCTGTCAAAGTTGTTAGAGAGTTTTACTCAAACCTGACCCAATTTAAGGACGCACTTGTCCAAGTAATGGGATTTTCTGTTGACTTTAGTGCCAATCGTATTAACTCTTTTTATGAGCTTCACGACTATTATTCGAGAGAGTTCGAAACATTTGGAACCATGGAAGATACGTTGAACGATGTTATCGACTTTCTCACTCATGGGAAAGGAGTTTGGAAAGTTAAAAATAGTGAACTGATTAACTTTCCATTGTTCATGATGAATGCCACTGCTAAGGCATGACATTATTTCATCCGTTCGACTTTGCTACCTACTTAACATCATAGTGAAGTCTTTAAAGAGAGAGCTGTTCTGAATTTCTGTATTCATAACAATAAAAGCATTAATGTGGGGAAGATAATCTATAAGAATATTATGGGCACCATAAAGAGTGAGATAAGTGGATATTTAGGACATCCTAGCCTCATTTATGCACTTTATCAACTATCTGGAGTTGAATCCCAAGATAATGAGGAATGGATTTATCCTATGAAAGCCATTAGTAAGGCGAATATCAAGACTTATGAATCCCATGAGGAATGGAGAACAGAGAGTAGGAGAAAATCACCTTCTACTAGTAGGGACATCTCTTCTACTAGCTATGACCCTCCTACCTCTAATCCCCCTACCTTATATAATCTGATGAATGTCATGACCCTGCAGAGGAAAAGTTTTGAAAAGTTAGATGAAAGATTAGAAAGGATTGATCATAACATTGAGCGATTAGAGCGAAGACATGATCACGATAGTGAGTATCTTCATAGGCACTTTGATTTTAAGATGACATATTATGATGCTCAGACAAGATACTAAAGAGGTGAGCCCGATGTCACTTTTTCCAGAATTCCCCCGGTATACTCAGTATCAGCCCAATCCTCTTACTGACCAGGGTGTTGAAGACATTGCTTGGGATTTTGAAGATTGATGATTTGATAGTGATGTATTGTATGTGTTTGTGTTGTTTTTGTTTTAGTTAATGTACTTTTATTGATTGTATTGTGGACTATGCTTTATTTTCTGTGATATGTGTTTAATTTATAGTTTGTATCTTCATTTCTAGATATTAGTGGTGTCTGTAACTTTTTTTGGAACTTGTTTAGTTTAAAGTAGTAAATGTTTGTTTTTGTGTTTTGAAATGCATATGTCCTGTGTAGTGTAGTTAGTTGTTGTTTTTGTTTAGTTTTATATACTTGTTTTAAAATTTAATTACCCTAGCAAATTTTCTAAACTGTTATATGTGTAGAAAATATTTTAACATTACAAGGCAGTTGAAGTTAGAAATTTTGAGAAGAACTTGCAAAGTCCAAAAAGACAAAAATGCCTAAATGCAAAGGTATGAATTTAATATTTAGAATTTTTCTTTCCACCATATGTTATTTCTATTTATAGAAAACTTTAAGTTTGGGGGAGGGAAGAAAAATCTTAACTATTATATGTTCTCAATTAACATATTTTAAAAAATTATTAATATGATTTTTTGTAATAAAATTTTATTCCGAAAACTATGTTTATATTTTATCTAAATATTGTAGAAAATTCAAAGAAATATTTTTGATAATGGAAATTTATCTTGTGGACTAAGATATTTGGTATAAAAGATTAAGACTATGGTTAACTATTTAAATTAAAGAAAACTATATTTTGAGATATTAAGAATCTTAGGACTTTTGTTGAGAAAGAAAAAATTGGGATTCTATAATGTAAAAACTATGAAATACATATAAGGTAAAGAATGTTGAAAGTTTCAAATTTAGGAAAAGAAGAGTGAAGTTCAAAATTATTAACAGGCTATCAAAAAATAGTGATCCTCACTTGAAAAAGAAAATGGAAGAAAAAAAAAAGAAAAGGATTGAGAAACAATCCAAAAGAAAAGAAAAGGATAAGAAAAGAAAAAATAAGTGAGGAGAAACATGAGGAAATGTATTACAAAAAATTGGCTTCACTTGGATTAACCTAAAAAGAAAACTAAAAGCATTTCTGAACTTATATTTATGACTAGTTTCTTATTTATAGTTTCCTTATGAATTTCCTATCTTCTAAATATTCTGAGTAAATTAATATTACAACATATAGTCATTCTTGAAATGAATAGAAAACTAGAACTCTTAGACTTCATGACTAGATAAGCTTATATCTACAGAATTAATCTAATTATTTGAAAATCTTTCTAATAATTCTTACTATAATATATTTTTAAATCCAAACTATAGTATATTTGAATTAAGACTTTACCACAATGAATCATAACTTTTATGTAGTACTAAAGATTACTTGGGGGCAAGTAATAGTTAATGTTTGGGGATTTTGACCCAAGGTAAAAAGGTCAAAATTTTCATGTCTATTTTATACGGATTTCTATGATATTGCACTTTAAAGAAGGATATTTTTGATGTTTTTCTGCAGGTATGAAGAATTAAGCAGAAATGAGCAAAAATATGCAAAAAGGAGCGAATTTGAATCAAAAAGGATCAAATTTTGCAAATTTGACTTAGGGTGCCTACGACGTGAATTTCCTGATAGTTCAGAATATATTACAAGGGAGGCCGCCGACGGCAAGGATCGAGGCTGCCGACGGAGGGGTCTGTTTAAATGCACTATGACCCACAAATTTATATTATGATATTTTAATTTGATTGCAACGAAGCCAAAAACTTGACCCCGCTATATTATATGTATAGAATTGTAATTGTTTATGTTGTGGATGCTACGCAAGTATACGTATCGTATCAAGTAATACAGGGCTCTAGTGGAGTCCTGGTTATCGATCCCACAGGGAAAGAGAAAATTAAATAACAGCTAATTTTAAAATAATAATAATAATAATAATAATATACAAAAATTTGGAATTCTGAATTTAAGCGCAATAAAGTAAACTAAGTATTTTAATTAAATTAACTAAGAAGAAAATTAATATGAATTGCAAGTGCAGGAAATAAAACTAATTGCTAAATAAGTCTTAAATATTCAGAAAAAGTATCTTTCCCCTTGTTTAGAAATTTAAGTGATTGATGAATTTAAATAGATAATGTTAAGGTATTGTGACAAATAGGAGCATTCCTATTCTTTACCCTTTGGTCCAGGTGTAAAGAATATTGACTAATCCTATGTTTGATTACTGAATCTGCGGCTAGGCTGGGAGGATACCGACTGCCACTTCAGAGCTCTCACGTTTCCCTCGCCTGAGGGCTAACATCTACACTTCGACTCTCGAACAATAGGACCGAATTGAATATTTTAGTCACGTCACACTAAAATGCTCGATTCTACGCCCGATGATATTATTTCCTATTTATTTGCACCCTCCTTCCAAGGCTTTTCAATTCCCGAATATCGGATGTAATTTTTACTATAGTTGATAATCAACATATTTTAACAAATCGAATGGCCAGTTTGAAAAGTAAATTAAGTTTTAAGTAAAAATTATCACAATTTATTACTATATAAAAGTATCTTTATTTTAATTTCATCAAGTCACTTAATTTCATAAACAGGGAGAAAGACTAAATAAACTACTCAAAATGCATGGAAACTAAACTAAGCGTGGATTTCATTTAATGTTAAAAACAATAAATACAAATACTTATCTTAATTTATCCCCAAGCAGACTCCTCACAGTTCCTTTGACTCTTCCTTCCAGTACAACAAAACTCACAAAAAACTCACTAACTCACTCAAGAACTTTCTAAGACACAAAACTCCACTCTAAAGACACTTAGAACACAAAAGATTGGACTTAGAACACAAAGACTGCACACTAAATGACACACTAAAGACTTAATTTCGGCTTCTATATATAGAGGTGAGGAAAGGACCAAGAGGTGTGTAAGCATCCCTTCAAAAAGTGTCCAGGTTCAATGTATCTGCACCATCTGAACTAGCTCGCCGTCGGCGGCGAACTAGCTCGCTGTCGGCGAGGCTTCTAGAAGATCTTCAACCGCTCTAGCTCACTGTCAGTGGGCTCGGGCTCGTTGTCAGCGAGACAGTTATAAATTCTTCAGAATTTTCTTCTCGTAACCTCGCCGTCGGCGGGCTCGATCTCCCCGTCCGCGACTCAACACAAATTGCATGATTTTGCTCCAAATTTGCTCTTTTTTATGATTTTTGCTTTTATCACCTAAATTATTCATTCCTGCAATAAAATAAAGAAAATACCCTTCTTTAATGTGCAATTTCATCAAAAATAGGTATGAATTTTTTAATAAATTTTTCAGCGATCACACTATTTCTAGAAGGCCGTTGATGATGCCTCGAGGTCGCCGACGGCGGGATCTATGGATCTTTCTAGAAATACGTCGAGTATGGATGAGTTTTGAAGGGGTGCCTCTAAAACCCTTAGAGACTCTTCTACAACTTTAAAAAGAACAACTTGAGACCAAAAAAGTGGTCCACTATTGTTGCTAGTGTGTCCAATATTAGGTCTCTGGTGTTTCTCGTGAGTCCATAGTGTTATTAGTGTTATTTAGTGAGTAGTGAGTTCAAATAGAGATTGTGTGAGAAATTCTTTGAAGGATTGTAAGAGTGGAAGGAAAGTGAGAGATCTCTTCTGCATTGGCGTTTGAAGGAGAATTTTGTGTAATGAAAGAAAGGAAAAGAGTCAGAGGAACTTCAAGGAGTTTACTTGGGGAGGAATTTGAGATAAGTAGTGTTCATTTGTTATAGTTTGTAGAACTTTAATTTATTATATGAAATCCAAGTTTTATTGCATCATCTTCATGAAATTTGAGTAGTTGTTTTGTATTTCTCCTAGTTTGGATGTTTTAGTGAAATGATTATATGAATTAGGCTATCAAACCAATAATAAAAGAAGTTGTGATGATACTATAACTGAACTTACTTTAATATATGAATTGAGCATTTGTATCGTTAAAATCTGTGAAGAATTCTTAAGATCTAACCGTGGGCTAAGAGTTCTTAACTAGTATTTATCACACTTCTCTTTGCAAGGTAGACAGGTAAATCCTTGAAGGGAGAAGTGCAAATAATTAGGGAAATAATATTAATCCGGCATAGAATTTGAGATTTTAGAGCGACAGGCTAAAATCCTCAATTTGATCCTATCATTTGGGTGCTGATTTGTAGATTGTTAGCCCTCAAGTGAGGGGAACGTGGGAGCTCCGAAGTAAGAGCAGGTATCCTCCCAGCCTAGCTGCAGAATCAGTAACCAAGCATAGGATTAGTCAATGTTCTTTATTCTTGGACCAAAGGGTAAATAATAGGTAAGCTCCTATTTGGCACAACATATTAAAACTAATTATATTTATTGTTTCACTTTAATATCTTAACTAAGGAGAAAGAATTCTTGCTATTATCTATATTTGAACTTAATCTTAGTAGTATTGGTAATTGTTAGAAAAACTAGTTTAATTATAAGTTTCTTATTATTGTCGATTGCGTATTAGTGATAGATAGAAAATTTTGATCTAGTTGTAATTCTGAATTGGTTTATATAATCCTAGTATGTAGGCTTTAATATATTCTCTGTGGGATTGAAATCTAGGACTCCATTAGAGCCCTGTATTACTTGGACGATACATATACTTGTGTTGAATAGTAAATCTGCAATTATAAGAATATATATATTTGTTACAGAAATTAAAAGATCACTAAAGTTAAGGTTGGGTCAAGTTTTTGGAACTTTTGCTGAGAATCTTAAATCTTCTTGCAGTAGTATCAAATTCTTGCATTCAAATTGGATAAAAGCGAAGGGTGGTTCAAATCCCAGACCCATTAAAGTTTCTAAATGGTCTAGAGGGATTTCATAAAGAGTTTCCAACATCAATTGGGTGGAAATTTAGGGATTATGGCGATCAATTCCGAAGATTTTGGGCATATGGCATGTTTCGATCAAAATTTGGAGTTTCGGACTTTAAGTGGATTTAGGTGAGACTTAGGCTCAAATTTGGGGCAATTGATGGTTCCATTTAGCTTAGAGGAGTGTCATAGGAAGTTTAGAATTCAAATTGGAGAAAAATTGACTAGCATTAGGTCAATTTGGGGGATTTAGGTCACTTAGGTAAAATTGGGGCTTTTGAATTTTAAGTGAAATTTAACTTAAATGTGGGTCAAATTGAGCTAGGATTTGGTTTAGATTGACATTGGAGACGTTGAATTGAATTTTGGAGTTGAAATTGGTCAATATTGGGATCAATTGGCTAGCATTGGGTTCAATTTGGACACTTTTGGGTTAAATGGGTCAAATTGAGGCTTTTGGTTAAATATGGCTAAATTGGCTAAATTTTGTCATGTATTAGTTGAGAGAAATAAAATTGGGAATATTTGGGAGGTTTTGGGAGTTTATGAAAATTTTTGGAAGTTTTGGAAATTTTGGGCTAATAGGGGAAATTTGGTCATTTTGGGGATTTTTTTGGAAAATTTGGCAATTTTGGATAATTTTCTTTAATTTGAGTGGTAGGGATGTTTTGGAATAAGTTTGGAAGAATTATGTGTAATTTGGGTGATTTTGGAAATTTTTGGGGATTTTAGGGTCTTGGGGGTATTTTGGGTATTTTGGATATTTTGGTTATCTTGGGGCAAAGTAGTTCGAAATTTGAAATCTTTTGGAAAAGTGAGAATGGTTGAAAGTGAGTAATATGGCATTGTTTTGGTTGAGCCATGGACCAAGGGTTACCCTCATTTGGTCCTTTGTGTGTTAGTACTAGCCAAACTCTGGCCTGCGGCTAAGGGCTTGGGATAACCACTTACGTGTGTTTCTAAAGACTTAGGGGATCAAAGGTGATGTGCCTTGTTCAGAGATGTGAGTGTGCAGTGTAAGTGTGTGTAAGCTCCAGACCTCCTAGGGTAGATCCTAAGGTCTAACCACCTATAGGAGACTTCCCTTGGGCTTCCTTATGCTTGGTCTCCTCCTCCCAAATGCTGGAGGTTTGGCCTTAAGCATATGAAAACTCCTAGTGAAGCAAAGAAGTGTCTGAATTTCTAAGGGAAAGGGTTCCATGACTAGTCTTCTAAAAAAGTCACCAGGACAGTCGTATGTATAGACCCTAGGCTATTCTAAAGACATAATAGACCTCAACCAAAAGTGAGGTCAATAAATGGACCCCCAAATGGTCTGGTGTGTTGGGCAAGCACACTAAACTTATTGGTGTTGATCGACGAGATCAACAAAACCGACACAACTATCTGAGTCAAAACTCAAGAAAAACACAGAATTTAGTGAGGAAGTTTCCGATGGGGATTATCTGGTTGGAACTTTCAAGTCCTGGAAATTCTTGCTAGGGAAGGAAAATGGAATACCTGCATGAGAGAAGCTATAGATTTCAAGCCTTCAAACTCTGAAGGAGTCCGATCTGAATCAATTTGAAGTTAGAATTATGATTTTTGAATTTGAATTTGATTTCAATTTAAAATTTGAGTTTGAATTTTAATTTTAATTTTAAGTTTCATGGAATTTACAAAAATTATAGAATTTGTGTAATTTTGAATTCGAAAATTTTTAATCTTGTGGGAAATTTTGAGTTAGAAGTGAGTGTAGGGGGAAAATCGGAATTTCAGTACCGATCTCGGCAGGAAAGAGTTAGAATTTAGGTACTGATCCAGAAGGATGGGAACTGGAATTTAGGTACCAATCTCAGAAATGAGAATCAGAATTTTGGTACCGACCTCAAGATTTAGTGAGTGTGGGAAATTTTCTCAAAAAGAAGATGAAAATATAGGGATTTAGGGAATCAAACGACTAGGCTCCGATCCTAGAATTTCATGGAAGGCGAAAAATTTCTCGGATAGGAAATGAATAATTATGGAATTTTGGGGGAATCTGATAATTAAGCTCCGTTCTCGGAATTTCATGGAAGGCAGAAAATTTCTCGGATAGGAAATGAAAAATATGGGAATTTTGGGGGATTTCGATGACTAAGCTCAGTTCTCAGAAATTCATGGAGGGCGGAAAATTTCTCAGATAGGAAATGGAAAATTAGGAAATTTAAGCTCTGTTCCTGGAATTTCATGGAAGGCTGAAAATTTCTCGACTAAGCTCCGTTCCCGAAATTTCATGGAAGGCAGAAAATTTCTCGGATAGGGTGTGGAAAATTAAGGAATTTTAGGGGAATCAGACAACTGAGCTCCATTCCCAAAATTTCATGGAAGGTGCAAAATTTTCTCGGATAGGATGTGGAAAATTAGGGAATTTTGGTGGAATCAGATGACAAAGCTCTGTTCCGAAAATTTCATGTAAGGCAGAAAATTTCTCGGATAGGAATTAGAAAGTTAGGGATTTTTAAGGAAATCTTGCGGAGGAAAACTCAAGAACTCACATCCAGCCCAAGGGGTAACAATAGGGACTTAGAACTCAAGTACTGATCCTGGAATTTCATTTGAGGAGAATCTAGTAAAACTTAGTATGGATTTTCAAAGAAAGTAAATTTCATGCAATTTTGGTCATGACCTGTAGCCATTGCAAGATTTGTAGAATTTCATGATATTTTGAATTTGTGAGAAGTGGTGTTGTGTGAAAGGTGCCAAATTTTGTTGAGTGCCCGCAAAAGCAAAGGATTCAACGATGAGTGCAAGGACTCTGAATCTCGAGAGAGAGAGTATTACCATTTGTTTGCTTTCAATTCATATTTTATTATAATTTGTTTTGTTTCATTTCATTTTATTTCATTTAATTTCATTTGACTTAAGTTTCGAGTTCATTTTGATTTTACTTTCATTTTGTTGTCATTTTATCTTTTTCTTTTGTATCATTCTTTTGTCCTTTTCATTTTGGAACCAACACATGGTCCTACGACTTTCAACTATCGCACTGAAAAAAAAACATTTCTAAAAATAGAAATCTTCATTAATTTTGCTAAAAGTAGTACAACTGATCATATGGTCGCAAGCATCCAAAAGTAGATCATGTGTTCAAAATTGAACAAAATTGACATATCATATCATCTAGCTTCTACAAAAGTGGTGACAACAACTAACATGACCCATTGAAAGGGGTAGTAAATTTCTGACACTTGAGGCTGCTGCAAGGATGAGCCAACCTGCCAAGATTATGCTTCAAAACAAAAGTTTCCTCGCGAACACCCAGAGGTACTGTCGTCACAGTGGCAAAAGATGAAGGCTCTCCAATTCTGGATCCGGCTCGTAGTAAAATGACGTTTTATCTTCATCCATTCTTCTGAAGGTGACTAACACCCTTTTTCTTGTAACTCCTAGGATACAGTGCTTTGCTAAATCTACTCCATTTCCTTTTAATACTAGTACCGATCCAACTGGTAGGGGGTAGAACCTTGGAATTCTCCCGGTCTGACAATCTGGATTTCTCGTCCAAACAAAATATTTCTTTCACTTATAAAAGAGACCGTGTAGAAGGGTCTCACAAAGTCATGGTGGTCGATATGAGGATGGATATAGTGCCCATAAATATTTATGATGCAGTTGTTAGGAGTACAGTCTGCAGGTAACACGTGCCAATGGACCATCCTCTTTATCATCTTCTTGATTTTCGGTGGCATCGAATACACCTAATCATGCTGTAAGATCTCTGGGAGATTGCCTTGTTGATTCTTAGCAAAATTATAGCAGCAGCCACACTGAATGATTACTCTATCGTTTCCTCTTTTCCATTTCAATGACTTTGTATATGATCTCGGCTTCAAGCGACCCGCTCTACCCAAAATCTAAAGAGTGTCGATGCAATACAAAATTCCTTCTTCATCTTTCAGCAAGAATACATCGGTGTATAACTCGATTCCTTCAAGGAAATTGACAAATTTCCCTTGTATTTCTTCATAGTGTTGAAATTCCTTCTTTCTAATTCTTTTGATTTTTGCCATCACATAGTTCGAAACTCCTCGTGGCAGTGGCAGCAGTAGTACGAACTGTGGTACGTATTTCTCTACATCAGGATAGTCCTTACTCCTAAGTAGCATTAAGGCAGATGCATATGCCTCAAATGTGCCATAATCCTCTAGTTGTAAAGCGGGACATTCCGGGCACTCTGAAAATGCTCCGGTCACTGAAGGCAGTCTGGGTAAAACCGATTTACAAGTCAGACACCTAATCAAGATTTCTTCCATCAGATCCAATGTTGGCATGGGCTACAGTTTCTAGCTCACTATCGGTGTGCGGTACGTTGTCGTCAATTTCTTTCATTTCAGGATCATAGGAATCTTCTGGAATGGGTGGTAGCCCGGTGGCTACCTCCTGAGCTTTTCTTCTCTCTTTCATGTCTAAGAGGCGACACTTGCGACGATTTGCATTTCTTCTTTTAGTGCATGCCAACGGCGCATCTGGGACTCTTTCAGCTGAAGCAGCAACAAGATCACCCTCTGGAGTAGTGATCATAGACGGGACCTGACCGTGTCTCGTGGCGAGGAGGTGTGAGTCAACGAACCCTCCAGTTCCTCCATATCCTGATGTCTGTCCGGTCTCTTTACTACCAATCTTTTTCATTGACTTCATGCCTAAAGTCTTCTTTTGTGTGTTTCTTTTTAAGACACGGAGTCCAAGCCGTATTTGTAAGCAAACACCAACTCGCAACCCCACACTTCCTGCACAAGTAAACAGGGGAAATGTCAGTGAGTGGTGTTGTGCACAAACAAGAACAAGCATAAACTTAACATCTTTTATTTTTAAAAGTTTTATAATTATTTTAATGTCATTATCTTATTTAATATAATTTTATAAGATTTAGATTTAGAAATTAACAAGCGTATTTTGTTTTGTGAGAAAATTTTACTTTATTTTATTACAAGATTTGGACCCAGTCACAGACGCTATCCCTATACTACATCAGAATGAAAATCATTCTTCAAATTCCTCATGTTGTGTAGTACTTCTTGAGATATCGTCCATTTATTGGCAACATGGGTCTATCCCCTTGAGTGTCCACCTGTTGGTACGATCCTCCAGAGTAAACCTTTTCCACCAAGAATGGTCCATCCCAGTCAGTTCAAAATTTTCACCTGTCTTGCGATGTGCAAGAATAGGCTTTCGAAGAACGAGCACGAGGTCACCAATTTTGAACAACCTCCAGCTGACCAACTTATCGTGGCTTTAATCATCATTGATTGGTAGAGTTCCAAAATTTGTTGTACAAGCAATCTTTTCCCTTCGAGACTTTCTAATTCTGGTAGTCGAAGTTCGGTATTTGTTTCTACTGTAATTTTATTAGCAATGGCGATACGGAGTGACAGTAGCTAAACTTCTAGAGGAAGGACTACCTCTAACTCGTACACAAGTGCATGAGGTGTAGACTGTGTCGGTGTTCTGATTGTCCTTCTGTAGGCCCACAACGCTTCTAACAATTTCTCGTGCCATCCTATTTTGTTGCCGTCGAGCGTCTTCTTTAGAATTTGAATGAGTGTTTTGTTGAAGGCTTCTACCAAGCCATTTACTTTGGGGTAGTAGATTATCGAGTATCTCCAAACTATCCAGCATCTTCTAACAAAGTTATTGATTTTTGTGCTCTTGAAGGCGGACCCATTGTCAGAAATGATCTTGCGTGGCACACCAAAGAGGTAGACAACTTAATTTTTGAAGAACTATAGAACTTTTTATATTGTAACTTCCCGTAGAGGGACCGCCTTTGCCCACTTGGAGAAGTATTCTATAGCAGCGAGTATGAATTTGTGTCCTTTCAAAGAAGGAGGGTCTATCGGACCCACTATATCTGTTCCCCAACACGCGAATGGCCACAAGGTAATCCTGGGGTGTAGAACATTCGAAGGTTGGTGCAAGACCACTTCATGTACTTGGTATTGATGACATTCTTTGTTGTGTCCATGCAGTTCGTCATCATTGTCGGCCAGTTGTATCCGAGTCTTTTGATTTTCATCTTCATTTTTTTGTTCCGACTGGTGAACTCCACACAATCCAGCATGTAATTCTTTGATGGTTTTTTGTGCTTCTGCTCTACTGAGTCATTTGAGCCACATCTGATCGAAGGATCTTCTATACAGAACACTGTCAATTAAGGCATATGAGAGAGCTCTCTTCTGAATTTGATGCGCTGCTGACTTTTCTTCTGGTAATCTTCCGATTTGAAAATATTCTATTAACAACTGACACCAATCTTTTGTATCATCTGCCATAGTGGCTGCTATCTCTTCTTTTCCAATCTTGTGTAGACTATCGAGGTCGATTTGTGACAAAACATGACGTCCATGTATCGTAATATCTACATAATCTTCAAGTGGACAAGCCAATTCTTTAGCAAGTTTAGCTAAAGCGTCCGCGTGGGTGTTGTCTGCTCGAGAAATTCTATAGAATATCACAATCAGAATTTGCTCGAGTAGTTTAACTATGTACCGGTGGTATTCTTCTAATCTTATTTTCAAAATTTTGTAATGTCCTGCCACATGTTGAATGATGAGTTCTGAGTCACCATAGATGGAAATGTCTATTATTTCCATTAGTATTACTAGTTCCAAACCAGATATTAGAGCTTCATATTCTACTTCATTATTGGTACATGACTCTATCAAGTGATAGGAGAATCTCAGCATCGCCTTATCTGGAGTCATGATGATTAAACCAATTCCTACTTTGCCTGGTATCACTGTCTATTATCCTTTGTTTCATTGGAATGATGACGCTCTGTCAAATTACATTTCCCAATGTTTGGCACTTGGCTGCTCTATTTGTAGTATCTGCTCGTCTGGTAGTTCGTAATTCAGCAAGGACCAGCTGGCAATGGGTGTGCTGCAAGAAAATATGCAAGATTATGCCTTTTAATAGCGTGTAGGGGAACACAATTTATGTTAAATTGCAATAGTAGTATCTACCACCTTGCTAATCGTCCAGAAAGTGTTTGTCGGGTTATCAAATATTGCAATAGATTATCTTTCGAAGTAATGTGATATCCTTTTGAAGTAGGTTCAAAAAGGGTAGACACCATCTTGACAAATTAGATATGAAGCGTCTTAGATATGCCAATTTTCCTTGAAAAGATCGTAATTGTTTCAAAGTTCTTGGTGAAGGCATTTCTAATATCACTTTAATCTTTTCTAGGTAAATTTTAATTCCCCGATGACGGACAACAAATCCTATAAATTTCCTGAAGGTAACGCAGAAAGCGAACTTTAAGGGATTCATATTTATATTGTATTGTTGTAGTCGTTTAAATATGATTCTTAAATCATTTAGGTGATTTTCCTTTACTTTGTTCTTAATGACAAAATCGTCCATGTAGCATTCCACTTGGTTGTTAATGTGGTCATCATAGATCTTCGTCATTGCTCTTTGGTATGTTTCTCCTGAATTCTTTAAACCAAACGACATCACGGTGTAATAGTAAATCTCGATCGGAGTTCTGAATCTTGTATGTGTTGCAACTTCTGGAGTCATCTTGATTTGATTGTATCCTGACGATCCATCCATGAAGGAGAAATTTTCATGTGACGATGCAATTTCCACCTTTAAATCTGGTATTAGTAAAGGGAATTCATCTTTCAGACATGCTTTATTTAAATACCTGAAGTTGACACATACTCGTATCTGTCCATTTTTCTTCTTTACTAGCACGACGTTAGCTAACCATGTCAGATATTGTTCTTCTCGAACAAAGTTAGCATCTATTAATTTCTTTATTTGTGCCATAACTTGTTGTCAATTTCGAGGCGCATTCTTCAAGGCGCTTGTTTTACTGGCGTTGTACTTTGATCCACTCCGAGCTAGTGAACTGCAACTTCTGAAGATAGTCCAGGCATCTCGTCAGAGCTCCAAGTTTGTACCTCTTCTTTGTTGAATAACGAGTTTATGAAAGTAGGTGGGGGCTGCTCCTCAGTCTCAATATTGATTTCTTTTAATTTGTCTATAGTTGATCTTATTTCTTCTTCAAACTCCGGCGGATCCTCTCCTATTGGTTGATCTTCGTATTCATCTTGGATGTCCAGGAAATCTTGTTTTGGCTGATTAGTAACAACCATGAAAAATCTCGAGTCATCGATAGGTCCGATAGTACCGAACCAAAGGCTTTCTTTCGAGTTGAGTTTCTTTCCTTTTATGTACCATAATTTTTTGAACGACTGTAACTTATCTTTTGGCATTTACTTTGGTACATATCCTTTTTGAATTAATTTTGTACATATGGTGAAAAGTAACTAAAAGGTAATTCAATTAATTCATTAGAGCTATTTTCTTCGAGAATTATACAAGGTTTACAAGTAGAAGGAGAAGCTTTATAAAACTTGATCAGTTTAAAACCATCATTATGGACTTCCTTGACTTCCATACTCTCGATCTTTTGAATATGGATCAGAGTTAGGTCATGGCATGAACATAATGATTAATTTGATCATACATTGATTCTTATTCATCCCTTTTTGTGTCATCCATAGGAATCTCAAACTGAGGCTTCTTCTGACTTATCATCATTCTTTCTTTATCTTCTTCGAAGCTTCCTTCTACTTCAATACTGATCGTCGACTTCATCCGTTCAGCAATCTGGTGAGTTCTTCCTCGACCACGTCCCTGGCCTAAAACTCGGAAGCGTGGGCTAAAAGAACCTCCACCAAATCATTATGAAGGGGTTGTGGGAGATCGTTGAACTGGAGCTGTATGGTCCCATTCTTGTAGTTCATCTGAATCTTCAGCTTTACTAGTCACAATTTCTTTTGAAAGTATTGTTCTCTTCAGGGGAGCATAATAGGCGATGTCTTCGGGAATGCCTACTTCTTGTATTGAGAAAGGCTATAAGTCTCCCTTAATGCAATGTCCTTGTCCATCCTTGTAGTACTAGATGCATTGGTGAAGCGACGACGGGACCATATTGTAATTGTGAAGCTACGGCCGACCAAGCAGGGTATTGAACGATTTATCGGCATTGATGACATGAAATTTTGCAGTTATTACTAGATTTCCCACTGTCATTTGTAGTGTTATAGATCCAGGGGCTCTTTCTCCTTTCTAGTTGAATCCTCTTAGCATCATTTTATCCATAGGAAGTTCTCGAGCATTGATGTCCAAGTAGGCTAGTGTTCATAGACTCATTATGTTGAGCGATGCTCTGGGATCTACCAAAACTCTTGAAAGTACGAACCTACCGATGATGACAGAAATGTAGAGCGAACTGTTGTGATCAGCTGTTTTGAGTAGCAAATCTTCATCGGTGAAGGTTACACCAAGCTGTTCTTTCAAAGTGCAAACTACATCTGAGGATTTATTGCCCAATTGTGCTAAGCAAATATCAGGATCAAGTAGAGCTTTGATCAAACTTTCCCTCATCTCCTTTGAAGGATCAAAGCATCATAAATGCTTAGTTTAGCTGGCAACTTAATAAGATGAGCTAGCACGTTGTAATCTACTTTGTTTGAATCTTCAATTTCATTTCAAACTTTTACTTCTTCCCTTGCTGGAGATACTTCTTCTTGAGTAATCATTTGTTTTCCTTTATCCATTGGAGCTGTCCTTGGAGGTAGCACCTTGCCACTTCTTAAATGCACTTCTGTTATTTCTTCTTCTTCTGGACCCAGAGATCCTTCTGTTATTGTATCTGGCTCATTTGTATCTGAAAAGACCATGTTGATGGCAAGTGGAGTTCCTTTGCATTCGAGGACTGGCTCAATGCTTCCGGTGTTGTCATATCTGGTGTTGTCGATATCTTCTTTATTTTCGTCAACATTATCGTTGGGAACAATCATGATTTGAGGATCATTTTGCCCATCAAAATTGGGGTTAAAGAGGTTGTGATTAGTTACGCCATCATTAGAGACAGTAAGAACGTACCCAACATCGTTTATATTATCATTATGAGACCGTGGAGGGGCATAATGATAATGGTACAAAGTCAGGGGTTATAGGGGATTCACCACTAAATCCAAAATAACCAATCTAACAAAGGCAACCCATATCCTACCCTTCGCGCTATCATCCCTAATATCGTTCACGATCCGCTTATTTCTCCATTCTTGTCGCGGTGGCCTCCTCGGTGAAGCTTTAATCTTAGATTGGGCTGGCGGTAGACTCCGGACAACAGCTCTCTTTGGAGTAGATTGGATCTGATCTAAGACTTTCTTGAGCTCATTCTAAATTGTGCTCCATCCACCTTTGTTGGTATATGGATCAATCAGAGAGATCTGCTCAGCTGAAATCACATTTATAAAACCTCTTTCTGGTTCTTTCAAGTATTCCTTTGGTATTGTTATATTTCCTTCCTTGTAATTCTGCTCGAGCCAATCCTTGAAACTGAAGCAGCTTTTTACGGTGTGTCCGAGCATCTGGTGGTAGGCGCAGATGTTTGGCTGATCCTTCTTGTCCATCTCTTCTGGTTTAATCAGCTTGGGCAATCTGAACTCCACCTTTTTCATTAAATTCCTAAACATCTTTGCTATGGCGTCGTCTTTGAAGGAGTAGTCCCTGAGTAGCCGTTCTAACATTGTTGGACCCTTTCGTCCAGCTATCTTGTATGACCTCTGCTGCTGACCAAACTGATAGGTCTGTTGTGCATGAGGTTGACCTTACTGCTGAAGCTGACTATACTAAAGCGACTGACTATACTGCTGTGGAATCTTCTCAAGCTGAATCCTCATTGGTTTCTTTCCTTTGTCGACCATTGCCACTATGTCGGATCTCTTCTCGTATGCTTTAGCAGGTTTTATTTCCTCTATCTTTTTTGCAGGTTTCATGTGCTTGACTTCTTCTTGTAAACTGCTAGCTTTACTGAGTAGCTTCTCGAAGAACTTGATGGTGAGATCCTTAAGCATGAATGCTACCAGACCGTGGATACTCTTGAGCAGTATCTCAATCGCGTATTGTTCTTGTAGTTGAGGTTCACATTTCATGCTGAAGTTTCTCTATCTGAAAATGTCATCGACCAAAGTCTCGTAGAGCTTTTGCTGCTCCACGACGAGATCTCCTATGGTGACTTGATGTGAGGTAGCGGTGAATCTTTTCACGAATATATTTTCCATTTCTACAAAAGTCTTTACTGATCTATTGGGAAGCTCGACATACCAATCGAACAGTATTCTTGATAGACTGTTGACTGACGGAACAATAGAGCTTCACTTCCTCTTGTGTTGCAACAATTAGCTCTGAAATGTTCTATGTGCTGGAGAGGGTACGAAGCCTCTGGGGTAAGGCATGACATTAAACTCCTCCGGGTAGGGTCTACTCTTTGAAACTGATGCTCCACCTTTGGATTGAGCCAAGTCCTCCTAAACTTGTTGTTCGACCATCTGTTTAATGTTCTTCTCTGGCGAGTTCAGAGTTAAATCTCTTCTTGGTGGTTTGTCTTCATTAACTGAAGCGATTTCTCTTCTTTCCTCGGTGATGTGTATGATTTCGGGTTAGTTAATCTCCAGAGACGATGTGGGTCTTGACTGTGATTGCCCGTGGAGTGTAGCCATGGCTATCATGGCGGTGATCATTTCCTCCATTTTCTTCTCTAGATGGCTAATCAGTTCATCTCTTGTCATGATGGTCCTTTGAAGCTCATATACGGTGTCTCCTTACTAGAACCATCACGTGCAGATGACGTGGACCGAGTTTCAACCATATTAACTTCCATGAATTCTTCGTTGATGTAATCTGACAGGAAGTAGTCATCATCATCAATATCCAACCCTCGTTGTTTGGCTAACTCAGAAATTTCTTCTCGGAGCCTTCGAACTTTATCATAAACTATTTTATTTTTAGTCAATTTTAAATCTGTAGGCTTCCTTGGACTGTAACTTTTGTCTGCAACTGATTCAGAGGCAACAGCGGTAGTTGCAACGGGAGTATCAGACTCATGATCCATTTTGTGGTCAACATACCTTTTGTAATGTACTAGTACAACACCTTTTGATAACCACACTTTCCTCTTACAAGTCAACGCCTTAAGATGAGGTGTCTTGGCGGGGATATCGGGGTAATGAGGGGAATTGTGCTCCCTAAAGTGGAGACCATGTACAGAAGAGAGTAATCCTCTCTCATTATTTCTCTTTCAGGGTTCCTTATGATCATTGACAGCCGGTACTCTTGGGCCCAGCCGGGACTTGACAGACTTGCTTATCGTAGGTGTCGGAACGACAGTAACATCATCTGTAGCAGCAGTATCAAAACGTTTTCCCAAATGGTGCTTGACAAAAACTCGGATGGCTCTTTCCATTTTTAGAATTTACCCTTAATTTCGGGGGATATTGCACATCTCATCCTCTTGAGGTGCTTGGCGACAGAACAACCATCTATTTCGGACATCCTTCGTAGAAGGGTATGAGTTTGAGTGATAGGTGTGGATCTCTCCCTCACTTTATCACGACTGTGTGGTGCTAGAAGTGTAGGGCAATCCTGTGGAGGCTTGCACTCTAGTAGTGTCAGCTAACTGGTGGAACCTACTACCACGAAGAAGATGAGAGGTATCCAGTAAACCAAGTTCCTCCTGTTGAGGAATCTCATCAATTACTAGTAGGCTTGCAACTTGTGCTCTGGCGACCCTGCGAATCCTATGGTTGGAGTTTCTTCTTTAACATTCGGTTGACAGAGGAGGCCTGGAACTCGAGCAAATCTCGTAGACTGACGGCGGGGCGAGATAGGTATCATCACAATTATCTTCACGCAGAATTTCATTCGCGTTGGCAGATGAGAAATTAGGTGCAGTGACAGTGAAGCTGGTCGTGGTAGAGGTGACAACTCTCCTTGGCACGATGACAACGGATCTGATAGGAGTAGTGGTTACTTTTACCTTCTTAACAGAAGGGAAATCTTAGTGCGAGTTCAGATCCAACTCAACAGACGGTTCTTGAACTTCAGGAGTGGCAGCCTTCACGACCACAAATGGGGCTTTTCGAAGCATGACTTCATACTCACTGAAGCCGGTCCCGAACTGAATCATCAGTGCTGCAAGACGGGCCTCGCGGGAGGAGGGAAAGTTGCAAGAGAAAGTTAGCTTAGGGGTTGACTTCTTTAACTGTTAGGAGAAGTATTCCGAATGTTAGTGAGGGGCAAAAACATTGCCATCATAGTGCAAACACTAAGAAAATGGTTATTCATTGAACTAAGGAAATTTTCATTTCATTTTGATAATTTATTATCTTTTTATTTTCTTTTTAGGTTTTCACATGTTTGTTAAAAGGAATCTTAAGATTTAAAGAAGAGTGGGTAATACACCTAAAATATATAGTATTTTTATGCACATTTTTTTACCTATTATTAATTATATTACACTTTAATGGAAGGTATTTTGTGTTTTCTTGTAGGTATGATGAAAATGAATAATTATGATGAAAAGATCACAAAAGGATCAAATTTGGAGCAAAGTTATGAAGTTTGAGAAATTTTTCCTCTGGCGCCTAAGCGCAAAAGTGTCGGTGCTTAAGCGCCACAATTAAAAATTGAATTTTAATAAAATTTGGTGTCATTTTCAAGGGTTGTTTGAAGCATCTTTTGGTGGTGACTTCCTTAACTTCCTTTGGGCAGAAAATGTGATTGAAGAGATGCATCTTTTGGTGGATACATTGAAGCTGGACATGATTTGAAAAGATACCAAGGCACCTTTTGGAAAATTATAAAAATGAAGCCTCATAATTTGCAAAGTGTGTGAGTTTAGAGTTTGAGGGTTGGAGTTCTTCTGCTTTTATAGACTTTCTTATAGAGAGTTTTGTGTAGTGTAGTTCTATAGTTATTAGTAGAAAGTAGAGTGTAAGAAAGTAAAAAGGGGCTTCTCAGAAGTTTTCTTTTATCCTTCTATCTAGCTTTTATTGAAGTCTAAAGTATTTATTTGAGTCATCAGAGTTGGGCGCCAACCTCTGTAGAGTTGTATTTTGGCAAAAAAAATTTCAGAGAAACTTTCAGAGTCTTGTGGAGAGGATTTTCATCTAAGTATTTATCTTTGTTTTTACACTTTGTTTTTAAGTAAGATTTGTTGTGTTTTCATTATGGTTTATGCTTTCAAATCAAGTTGTGATTTTGTTTTCTTCATGAATCTGAGTAGTTTACTTTATCTTTTTCTTTCTTAGATAATGAAGTAATTAAATTATGGAAGTATGTTGTGGAAAGTATAAGGGTATAATGCTGCAAGAATTTGTGATGATTCAATTCCTTGTACTTAATTTACTTCATGATGTGGCCAATTAAGATGTTAAAATTTATTGTGAGATTATGTAAGATCCAATGCGGTATTGTCTTAATCAACAATTGGAAAGAATCACATGCAATTATATGGGTGAGAAATGTAGTCCATATGATTGAATGCAAATATATAAGGAGATAGGCTTTATGGGGTGTAAAATTAGAGGACTTTAGAGAAACAGGGTAAACCCCCTGATTTGGTTTGTTATTTTAATTTTTGTTAGGAGATGTTAGCCCCCTGGTAGAGGGAATAGAGGGAACTCTAGAGTGAGAGTTGATTTCTTCCGTGCCTAACCCATCTACAAAATTTCAAAATTTCAAATTAACCAATTTTCTTTATAGAACCAAGTAAGGGCAAAGAATATAATTTCTCCTATTTGGCACAATACATTTAGATACTTGCACAACATAAATATCCATGATTATTACTGATTCATTGAAGAAGGAAAAAGATATTTGATTCTCATAGATTTTATATCGTGTTTAGAGTATTGATAATTTTTATTTCATGCTCAACTTTTTATTCAAAATATCAAAAACAACTTTTCAAAATTAATACCTTAAAACAAACTTACAAAAATCAATTGAAAAAGTAAAAAGTTATTTTTCTTATTTCTTTAAAGTTTTAGACATTTCCCTGTGGGTTCGATATCACAGGGCTTAATCAGAAAAGTCATATATTACTTGATAAACGATATGTATACTTGTGTAGTATCCCATATTATAAATCATAAATTTCTTATCAAAATCGTAAGCATAAATATTTAGGGATCATGTTTTTGTTGTCGTTGCCGGGGAAATTAATAAAATTTTCACTTAAAGAAAATTAAGAAAAATTAAGAATTTTTTACTTTTCTATGTTTTTGTTAGTGTATTTTTTTTATTTTATTTAAAGTTGAATGCATAGTTGAGAGTCTGAGGGACTTGTGCCTTACGATTCTGAATTAGAAAGAACAATCAGAAAAATAAAAAAAATAAAAATTCTGAAAAAGATAAAAATATTTAAGAAATGACAAATCATCAAAATCAAAATGTTGACATCCATCAAGAATTCAGATCTTTAAGAGAATATACTAAACCAACAGTGTATGAACTTCATGGTAGTATTCAACACCCTGTTGTAGTAGCTAATTCCATTAAGCTTAAGTTTGTTATTATATAAATGGAGTCTAATAATCAGTTTGGGGGAGTACCAACTGAAGATCCTAAATTACATCTTATCAACTTTCTGAAGTTGTGTGCTACTTTTAAATACGATGGTGTTTGGGATGATGCTATTAAACTTAGACTTTTTCGTTTTTCATTAAGGGATAAAGCTAAGATATGGTTAAATTCATTAGCACCTGGATCTATCAGAACTTGGGGTGATTTTGCACAAAAAATCCTTGCTAAATTTTTTCCACCATCAAAGACTGCGAAGCTTAGTATTATATCACATCTTTTTGTTAGTTTAAAGGTGAATCTATATATGAGGCATGGGAACGATTTAATGATCTCCTCATAAAATGTCCACATCATTCGATACCAGATTGGTTAACAATTCAAACCTTTTATAATGGAATAGTTGGATCACTTAGATTTATTATCGATGCGGTTGCAGGAGGATCACTGATGTGTAATAGTTTACTAATGCTTATGCTTTGATAGAAGAAATGACTACTAATAAATTTTAATGGCCTTCTGAAAGGTTAAATCCTAAAAACGTAGCCAATATTCATGAAAATGATGTTTTTGCGATGTTAGTAAATCAAGCTATTGCAATTTTAATTCAAGGAAGATAGACCAATTTGGGATGAATTTTTCTTAGCCAATTGCGATGAGAAAGAAAATTCATTAAGTCGAATGGTTGATTCTCATACTTCACCAGAAACTTTGAATGTTATAAGTAAGGCTAATAACCCTTATTCTAAATATTATTACACAGGTTGGAAGAACCATCAAAACTTTAACTGGAATACCAATAATCAGGGTTGTATTAATCAACAATAGGGAAACAACCAAGTAAACTCATTGGGGAACTGGAACGACCAAGGGAATAATAATTATAGACCAACCTATCCTCCACGTTTTAACAATGCTTCACAATTTAAAGAGAAAAAGTTGTCTATTGAAGAAGTGGTGTTACAAATGGGAAATCAATTACAAAGTCAAGGAGCTACAATTACAAAGATTGAAAATCAATTGGGATAAATTGCCAATACATTAAGTAATAGATCCCAAGGTATGCTTCCTAGTAATACTGAAGTAAATCTAATAGATAAGAATAAAGAGCATTTAAAAGCAATTCAACTGATAAGTCGAAGAGAGTTGGAAGGTTGAGTTCAAAAAGAAATTGAAGTAGAGGAAGAAGAGATTGAAGAACCAAAAGAGGATGCGTCGAAAGATTTGGAAAGACATATTTCTCCACTTAAAGAAGATTTGAAAAAACCAACACCTCCATTTCCTCGAAGACTTTGACAACAAAAGTTGGATAAGAAATTTTCAAAGTTCTTGGAGATATTTAAGAAGCTTATAATCAACATTCCATTAGCTGAAGATTTAGAACAGATGCCAAGCTATGTGAAATTTATGAAGGATATTCTTAACAAAAAAAAGAAAGTTTGAAGATAATGAGACAGTTGCACTCCATGAGGAGTGCAGTGCAATAATTCAGAAGAAGCTTCCTGAAAAGCTTAAAGATCCTAGTAGTTTCACAATTCCATCTACAATCGGAGACAGATTTTATGGAAAAGCTTTATGTGATTTGGGTGTAAGCATTATCCTTAAGCCTCTATCGATATTTAAAAGACTGGAATTATGAGAAATAACTCCAACTACTGTAACTCTGCAATTAGCAGATCATTCGATCACATATCCTAAAGGAGTCATAGAAGATGTTTTGGTAAAAGGGATCAATTTATCTTTCCTGTTGATTTCATTATGCTAGATATAGAGGAAAATAAAGAGATACCCATAATTTTAGGAAGACCATTCTTCGCCATAGGCAGAGCAATGATAGTTGTGCAAAAAGCAGACTTAACAATGAGAGTTAATGATCAGACTTTTACATTCAACATTTCAAAATCAATGAAATATCCTGTAAGAGATAAGATGATGAATGTTATAGGATGGGCGTTATCAAATATTTGAGTGAATTTCATTTCAAATCAATTTATGAAGAGAAATATGAAAGAGAAGAATTGGAACATGAGCAAGAAGAGGAGTTACATCATTCTGAAGATTTTTAGGATGAAGATCTAAATCATATTCATGAAAATTTTGAACTGTTGGACATGACTGAAAAAGATGAATCTTTTGGTCCATCAATTGAAAAACCTCTAAAACTTGAGTTAAAGATGCTTCCTGATCATTTGAAGTATACTTTTTTAGGTGAGTCCTTAACATTGGCAGTGATAATTTCCTCTCAAGTAACTAAAAAAGAAGAAGAGAGTTTGTTTGAAGTTTTGAAGAAGTACAAGAAAGCCTTTGGATGGATGATAGCTGATATCAAAGGAATCAGTCCTTCATTTTGTATACATAGAATCCTTATGGAAGATAACTGCAAACCTAATGCTGAACCTCAAAGGAGATTAAATCCTATCATGAAATATGTTGTTAAGAAAGAAATTTAAAGTGGTTGGATGCTGAGATTTCTACCCTAGTTCAGATAGTGCATGGGTTAGTCCTATTCACCGTGTTCCTAAGAAAGGAGGAGTAACTTTGACTGTTAATGCGAAGAATGAGATTATTCCAACAAGAAAAGTTACAGGGTGGTGAATATGCATTGATTATAGAAAATTAAATCTTATTACAAGGAAAGATCGTTTTCCACTCCCATTTCTAGATCAGATGTTCGATAGACTGGTTGGGCATAAATACTTTTACTTTCTGGATGGATATACTGGGTACCACAAAATTCAAATCACTCTTGAGGATCAAGAGAAAACAATGTTTACCACTCTGTATGATATGTTTGCTTTTAGAAGAATGTCTTTCGGTTTATGTAATGCTCCTGCTACATTTCAGAGACGTATGATGGATATTTTCTATGATTTAATTGAAAAAGGGATTGAAGTTTTTATGGATAACTTTTCAGTGTTTGGAAGTTCACTTAAATCATGTTTAGAACACTTATCTAAAGTTCTAAAATGTTGTGAAGAAACTAATTTGGTCCTTAATTGGAAAAATGCTAATTTATGGTAGCAAGAGGAATTGTATTAGGACATAGAATATCAGAAAAAGGTTTGGAGGTAGATCCTGCAAAAATTCAAGCTATCTCTAATTTACCTTGTCCAACTAATGTAAATGGAATTAGAAGTTTTCTGAGACATGCTGGATTCTACAGGCGTTACAATAAAGACTTTTCAAAAATTTCAAAACCCTTATGCCATTTATTAGAAAAGGATGTAATGTTTTATTTCGATGATGAATACCTAAAATCTTTTGAAACATTAAAAGAAAAATTAATCACTGCACCTATTATAATTTCACCAAATTTTGAATTAATGTGTGATGCTAATGATTATGCTATTGATGACGTTTTTCGTCAGAAATATGATAAAATTTTCAAAGTAATTTACTATGCTAGTAAAACATTTAATGAAGCTCAAATTAACTATACCACTACTGAGAAAGAGTTATTAGCTATAGTATCTGCTTTTAATAAATTTCGATCATATTTAATTAAAACTAAATGTGTAGTGCATACTGATCATTCTGCTATCAAATATTTAATGAAGAAGAAAGATGTGAAACCGAAATTGATTAAATGAATTCTTCTTCTACAAGAATTTTATTTTGAGATAGTAGATGGGGAGGGTGTTGATAATCAAATTACTGATCATCTGTCCAGGCTTGAAACTGAAAAACCACTTAGTGATACTGAAGAAATTAGTGAACATTGTCCTGATGAAAAATTGATCACTATTAATGAGTGGCGTATTATGTGGTATGTCGACATTGTAAACTTTATTGTCAGTGATATTTTACCATATGGTTTGACATACCAGGAGAGGAAGAAATTTTTATCTGATGTTAAAACTTACTTTTGGGATGACCCATTTATATATTAATGAGGAAAGGATCTGATCATTCAAAGCTGTGTGCCTTTAGAAGAAACTTATGGCATTATTCAAAAATGTCATAATACTTATTATGGGGGACATTTTAGAGTTGATAGAACTGCTTATAGAATTATTCAATCTGGATTTTATTTGCCTATAATTTTTAAAGATGTTAATGCATATATTAAAAATTGTGATCGATGTTAGCGTAGGCAATATTTCTAGAAGAAACGAGATGCCCCTCAACTATAAGTTGGAAGTTGAAATATTTGTTGTTTGGGGATTAGATTTCATTGAACCATTTACTCCATCTTTCGGAAGAATTTATATTTTGATAGCAGTGGAGTATGCATCCAAATTGATTGATGTTGTTGCTTCACCTCAATGTGATGCTCAAAGTGTTGCAAACTTTTAAGAAAGAATATATTTTGCAGATTTGGAATACCAAGAGTAATCATACAGATGGAGGAAGTCATTTTAGAAATGTGATTATGGAGAAGTTAGAAAAGATATATCCTATTAACCATCGCATTGCTACTGCTTATCATCCGCAGACAAGTGGTTTGGTTGAATTATCCAATCGTGAAATTAAAAGAATATTAGAAAAGACTGTTAATCCAAATAGATAGGATTGGTCAATCAAACTGGATTATGCTCTGTGGGCCTATAGGACATTTTAAAGAACTCCTATAGGGATGTCCCCATATAGGCTAATCCTTTAAAAAGTTTGTAATTTACCTGTTGAACTTGTGCATAAAGCATATTGGGCTATAAAAGAGTTAAATTATAATTTGAATGATGTTGCTGAGAAGAGATTATTGCAATTAAATGAGCTTGAAGAGATAAGGAATGAATCTTATGAAAATGCTATGATTTATAAAGAAAAGATGAAGTTATGGAATGATCGGAAGATTCTTACTTAAAATCATGAGCTAGGACAAAAAAGTTTTATTGTATAATACCAAATTGGGAATTGTTGCTGGAAAGCTTAAGTCCAAATGGATGGGTTCATTTATTATGATAAAAGTTTATTCTTATGGAGCTGTGGATATTCAAGATCCTAAGACTGGAAAAATATTCAAGGTTAATGGTCATAGACTTAAACCATATTTTTTAGTTAATCAACTTAAAGATGATGAGAATTTAATGTTGGGTCACTCAGGATAAGTTCTGGGTATGTCAGGCTGAAGACAATAAACCAAGCGCTTTTTGGGAGGCAACCCATAGTTATCGGTGTACTTTGCTTTATGTTTGCTTTGTGTGCTTTGTTTGGTTTGTTTTAATGATGATTTGGTAGTGCTTTGGAGAGATAGGTTATAGTGGAGCTTATTTGACATTAATTGATGACTTAAAAGAGTCAGAATGAAAATTTTGGACATTAGACAGACCTGTGCAAAAATGAGCACTGACTACTAAACGTTGTCTGGTTGGCGCTTAAGCGCTGCAATTATGAAAAACATGATAAATGACTTTATAGCAGCCAAAATCGTGGGGAAGTGGGTTTGGAAGTTATTTTGGAGTTTTAAAACATCTTGGGTCAGTTTATTACTTCCCATGTCTATCCCCGAATTAAGAGAAACACTTGCCTCAGTCCCTATTTTCATTCCTGAGTCTTAAGAAGAGTATTTTGAGTGTAAAAATTTCTTCTTAGAAGATAGATAATAAGAAAGAGGAAGCCAACAAGAAGAAATTTATTAGTGAAAGTTTGCAAGAGTTTTTCAGTAAATTCCTAGTAGTTAGTATTTAAGGTATTGTAGAAAGGATTGCAAAGATTGAAGCCAACGTGGAATCAAATGAAGCAAATGTAAATGAAACTAACACTCATTTAGCGCTTATGGGATGGCAACATAAAATGCAATTCAGTCATACAAGTCATGTGGAAGAAGAGAATAAGGCGATGTTTTTGAAAAATAAATGGTTAGAAGAAGAATATGTGAGAGTTTTCAACCATCGCCTATTTTATCATATTTATATTCTAGATATTTCAAATGGAACTAATGCTGATTCTGGATATATTCCACCTAATGGAGATTGGAATTAATTTGAGTGTAGTCTAGTGTTGTAATTTTTATGTGTTAAGTGTTTTGTGCCAGTGTTTTATGTTTGTGTTTTATTGAACTTTAACGTGCATTTATTACATCTTAATGATGTAAATTTATCTTTATTTTTATATACTTGAATCTTTGT
This sequence comes from Papilionanthe hookeriana x Papilionanthe teres, assembly GCA_022702705.1. Taxonomy (NCBI): domain Eukaryota; kingdom Viridiplantae; phylum Streptophyta; class Magnoliopsida; order Asparagales; family Orchidaceae; genus Papilionanthe; species Papilionanthe hookeriana x Papilionanthe teres. Next base: position 48,454,495 of record CM040429.1, on the reverse strand, counting down.
TTACTGGGAAATTTCATCCAAAGTGTTTGGATGGAAATTTTTAGTTTGTATTAAGTGTGATTGTCATAATTAAATGTAAGTTTGTGTTTGTGTGAATTTGTTTGGAATTGATGGAAATTTAACTTTCTTAGGATAATTAGAAAGTTTTATGGGGGAGAAATGATTTTTTAAAGTGATTTAGGGTGATTAACTTCGGGGTTTAGTACACTTTTAAATTAATTGTGAAAATCATGGTATAGGCGCCTAAGCGCCAGAACTTCGGCGCTTAAGAGCCATATTTTGCGGTAAAGTGTCGTATGCCTCGTGCATAGGCGCTGGTTAGTGAAAACCTATTTTCTGCAGTTAAATACCCAAAAATTGACATTATTGAATTTCAACGAGATTTGTCAGATTTTAATTCCTTGAGGTATGAGCACTAGACCTAAGTAAAAATTTTATATTTTCACCATGTAGTTTGAGTACATTATTGAAAAAACTTAAAATCACTATTCATGGTGAAATTTTAGGAAAAGCATGAGAAATTGCTTGGATTTAGTGGAAATTACCTTTGGAAGTTAAATTAGCAAGTTTTGTTTAATTTTGAAATTTATGGTGAATATTTGTGATTTTTTTTTCTAGAGATGGCTCCAAAGTCAAAGCGTTCGAAAGAGAAGATAAGAGTTGATTCCAATAAATTTTTTAGTGTGAGAGCAGAGGATCGATATGTCGATGAAATATCGTCACGAAAATTTATTCCTGAACGTGTGTATAGTAAACCAGGAGAAGTTATTGAAGAAATGATTACTAGAAGGAATTGGGAGAATTACTGTTACTTCTCCGTTGTCGCTGTTGTTTCTGTGGTCAGAGAGTTTTATGCAAACTTGCCTACAGCAGAAGAGAATTTAGTGATGGTTCGAGGTGAACAAGTGCATTTTTCACCTAGGATAATCAATGTCTTCTACCACTTGCCTCCTACGTTGTTTTGTTTTTATGCTAATTATCATCTTACTGAAGGAGAATTAGATGATATAATATCTTTTCTGACTGATGGAAGAGGTTTGTGGAAGATAACGAATGAAAGAAGAGTAAATTTTCAGGCCTCTAAGTTGAATGTCATTTCAAAGGCATGGCATTATTTTATCTCATCTAAACTGTTTCCTTCAAGTCATATTAGTGAAGTTACGAGGGAGAGAGCTGTTATGAACCATTGTATTCAGCAAGGAAAGCTTATTGACATAGGGGCTATTATTTTTAATTATGTGATGAACTGTGTCAGATCTACTACTACTACGGGTATGGGATTTCCTTCCTTGATTCAATCGATTTGTGAGCGGTCTGGTGTGAAGTTTGAAACATGGGAGGAAGTTCTTCAGCCATTGAGGCCTATTACTAGTGTAAATGTTGGTGCTTACACTGTGCATTCAGAGTTTGGCTGGAGAGGAGGATTTGTTAGAGCTTCCACTGCTGATGCTTCTTCTACTTCTACTTCAACTGCCACTACTTCTAAAGCATCATCCTCTAGTGATTCACAGACTGGATTATTAAAGAAGATTTTGAAGAAAGTGAGTCTTACTCGAGGGCATGTTATAGATATGGATGGTAAGATTGAAAATATTAAAAGGTATATTTGTTAAACATGATGAATATGAGGAGAATTATCAGTAGTATATGGATATAGTGATTAGAGGTGATCACAGTGCTGAGATGCCCCTTTATCCATATTATATACCTTATGTGCCATCCAGAGACTGGAAGGAAGAAGATGATGATGAGGATGACGATTAGGATTGTTGTGGTAAGTATGTTTTCTTTTGTGATTTATTATATGTTGTTATGTTTTTATTTGATGTTTTTATATGTGATGTGATGTTTAATTTTTTTGTGATGAATTTGTGATATGCACTATGATATTGTATAGAGCATAGTTGAACTATTTATTTTTATGCACATTCAGATGTTTATGTGATAAATTAATGTTTTATGTTTTAGTTTGTGATATGTGTGTGGTAGTAAAATGTTTTAAATGTGTATTTAGTGTTTGAACTTTTATCTAGAGTAAATTAATTCCAAATTTGTTAAGGAAATGTAGAACACTATTAAAAACCACTATTTGAAAATTTCATGTTTAAAACTTTTCTAAATCTACTACCAGATATTATCTAGTATTGTTGTGATTTTGTTATGTTAAGTTGGAGTGTATTTGCTTTGAAAACCTCCACTACTGAATTTAGTTTATTTTTACTCCTTTTTTTTTAAAATTGTTATACATGCATATTTAGTATTTTGAAATTTCTATAAGCATGTTATTTTAATTTTTAACTCTCAGTCATGTATCAATTTTTATGCTTAAATGTTTTTATCCAAACTAAAAATTAAAGTTTGGGAGGAATTTTAAAAATTAAATTTTTTAAAAACCTAAAAATTTATTTGTTCTGAAGAATACTTAAGATAAATTTGGTTTTTGATTGAAAATAATTATGTATAGAGAGTTATATTAGGGAAACAAAATTTTGAATATAGAAATGAATAAAAGAATTAAATTAAAATTTATAGTAATAATGAAAAATTTAAAGAAAATGTTCTTAATAAAGAAATCTTAAATATAGTTAAACTATCTTTAGTAAGAAATGTTGTATTTTTGGATGAATAGAAGATTTGACTTTTATTTTTCAAAGCTTAAATTTCTTTTATTGAGAAATAATTTTTAGCACTATTATTATGATTTTTAAGTGAAAGATACAAATCCGACCTTTATTTTAAATGGAAGGATGGAATTCAAAATCGTGAAAGGCCTATCCAAATACAATAATCCTTACATTATAAAAAAAGAAGAAGTAAAGAGAAAAGAAAAAGAAAAAGAGAAAATGTGAAAAATAGTATGTGAAAAGAAAGGAGAAGCTTGAGGTTTTAAGGGCCTAATAAAAAATTGGTTCCATGCCTAAAGTTTAAAATATAAGTTTTGAGAAAATCTAAAACTTAAGGTTATATTATAGTAATTAAAATTATACTCAATTAAAATTTTTTAAGTGAGAAAAATAAAATGTTTAAATCCTATATTTTGAAAAATCTACAACTATTTCTGAATTAGACAGAAACTTACATTTTCATTATTCTTTACTTAAGAACTTTCTAAACTTTAAGTTGGTCTTATTTACAAAATTTTTTTATAAATTGGATTATTTTATTTTTAGAACAAAATTTTGAAACCTTCCTTAAGAAATTTTTTTACATAATTTGCATGTTAAAATTTTTATGGTTAAGTGTCACTTGAGGACAAGTAATATTTTAAGTTTAGGAGATTTTGATACACCTAAAATATATAGTGTTTTTATGCACATTTTTATACCTATTTTTGATAATATTGCACTTTAATGGAAGGATTTTTTTGTTTTTCTTGCAGGTATGATGAAAATAATCAATTATGATGAAAGGAGAAAAAAAAGGATCAAATTTAGAGAAAAATTATGAAGTTTGAGAAATTTGGCCTCTGGCGCCTAAGCGCCACAGTTAAGCATCAAATTTTAAAGGGGTCTTTTAAGCAACTTTTGGTGGTGACTTTCTTAACTTCCTTTAGGTGGCAAATGTGATTGAAGGGATGCATCTTTTAGTGGATACATGAATCTGGACATGATTTGAAAAGACACCAAGGCACCTTTTGGAAAATTATAAAAATGAAACCTCATAATTTGCAAAGTGTGAGTTTAGAGTCTGAGGGTTGGAGTTCTTCTGTTTTTAGAGAGTTTCTTAAAGAGAGTTTTGTGTGTTGTAGTTCCATAGTTATTAGTAGAGAGTAGAGAGTAAGAAGGGAAAAAGGGTTGGTGTGAAGCCTTCTTTTCACAAATTTTCTTTCATCCATGTATCTAGTTTTATTGAAGTATAAAGTTTTTATTTGTGTCATCAGAGTTGGGCGCCAACCTCTGTAGAGTTGTATTGTGGCAAGCAAAATTTCAGAGGAACTTTCAGAGTCTTGTGGAGAGGATTTTTAGATAAGTATTTATCTTTGTTTTTATACTTTATTTTTAAGTAAGATTTGTTGTGTTTTCATTATGGTTTATGCTTTCAAATCAAGTTGTGATTGTGTTTTCTTCTTGAAATCTAAGTAGTTTACTTTATCTTTTCTTTTTTAGATGATGAAGTAATTAAATTATGGAAGTATGTTGTGGAAAGTATAAGTATTTAATACTGGAAGAAATGGTGATGATCCAATTCCTTGTACTTAATTTACTTCTTGATGTGGCCAATTAAGATGTTTAAATTTGTTGTGAGATTATGTAAGATCCAATGTGATATTGTCTCAATCAACAATTGGAAAGAATAACAAGCAATTATATGGGTAAGAATTGTAGTCCAAATGATTGTGTGCAAATATATAGGGAGATATGCTTTATTGGGGAGTAAAATTAGAGTACATTAGAGTGACAGGCTAAAGCCCCCTAATTTGGTTTGTTATTTTAAATTTTGTTATGAGATGTTAGCCCCCAGGTGGAGAGAATAGAGGGAACTCTAGAGTGAGAGCTGCTATCTTCTTTGCCTAACCCATCTACAAAATTTCAAAATTTTAAATTAATCAATTTTATTTATAGAACCAAGTAAGGGAAAAAAATATAATTTCTCCTATTTGGCACAATATATTTAAATACTTCCACAACATAAATATCCATAATTATTACTGTTTCATTAAAGAAGGAAAAAGATATTTGATTCTTATATCTTTTATATCGTGTTTAGAGTATTGATAATTTTTATTTCCTACTCAACTTTTTATTAAAATATCAAAAACAACTTTTCAAAATTAATACCTTAAAACATACTTACAAAAATCAATTGAAAAAGTAAAAAGTTATTTTTTTTATTTCTTTAAAGTTGACATTTCCCTGTGGGTTCGATATCTCGGGGCTTAATAAGAAATTGCTATATTACTTGATAAATGCTACATATATTTGCGTAATATCTCATATTATAAATCATAAAATTCTTATCAAAATCATAAGCATAAATATTTGCGGATCAGTTGGTCAATCTGCCAAAGACAGGATTAAACCCAGGAGATACAAAAAGGACATGAAGTATGGGACTTTGTCGGAGATCACCTTTACAATAAAGATTACCCTAGAAAAATTTTCTCACTGACACACCTATTAGGGGTCCCACCCCACAAGATCAAAATAAAAACCTAAAGAATCCTGAACCCTTCTATTAAGGGGTGACCAAACAGACGGTCCTTAAATCTAGAGAAGTTGGTCACACTTTCCCAAGAAGGAAATGGGTGAAGTATGTCAACGGAAGATTGGTAATCTAGCTCATGAGGGACATGAGTACATTACCGATATATAAATATAGTATTTCCTAATCTTAATGAAGAGATAAGCTAATTCTCCAGCGGAGTCGCTAGTAAACTGTCGGTCGTTAATGTTTTTTTTTTTGTGGTTGAAATTTTTTTAAAAAAAGTTTAGAATATAGTTTTATAAAAGAGAATTTTGATTTAGTTTAATATTAATGGATTTTCGAAACTAACATTTTAATTTTGAAGAATACAAAATCAAACTGATTTCATCAAATAAACTAAAGAATTCATGACATCCATTTGGTCTGTGAACCATTGTTGACCGACAATTTCCCCTATCTAATATGAAAGAATTAGATACGATTTATATTAATCTGGGGTCTTTAAGTTTTCTATAAGGGCAAGCCCCTATAGTTAATTACATCTTAAATAACCGAGTTCACCTAAGAAAACACTTGATATAGATCAGGAAATATTTATATTCATAACTTCCAAAGGTAAGGTTTTCAAAGAAAATGTGATAGTCGAAAAATCAATAGGTCAATGTCTCAAGTTTTGTAACATTTCATTTTATTAGAATCCAAAGGAGAGAAGTTTAGGGGAAGGAAAAAGTTTCAAGGAAAATCTTGATGTCTTCCCAAACTATCCTATGATTTGGCTTTGATTTAAGGTATTTATTTGGTGTTCATCCTTTTAATTTTATTATTTAGGACTTACATTCACTTGATACTGATCATGTGAATGACCTAGAAGCTACGAGGATTTATGTCATAATCAATGACAACCTCAGAATCCTAAGACTAGTTAGGGCTTATGTTACACAACATGGTTATGCAAGGACCTAAAGAAAGAGTAAGGATTTATGCTGCACTAAGAAGGCTACCTCAAAATCCTATGACTTGTTTGTTTGTTTCTAAGGAATTTTGCTGTTGAAGATGGTCGAGCTGCCCACTATGGTTGCTCGATGGTCGAGCTGGCCACTATGGTTGCTCCAAGTCCCTCGTAGTAGTAGGTTTAGTTTAAAGAAGTGTTAATTCTAAGAGAGAAGAGAAGTGTCATTTTTTTGGAAGTATTTAAATTGAGGTGCCTTAATATTTTATTAGGGGAACATTAAAGTTGATTATAGCGACACCGGTTTAGATCCAACAGTACCATCATTCCGGCACCACTATTTTCATCGGATTCACTTAGTCTAAATAAATTTTCTAAACTTAACTTAATGAGCTTCATACTTTCATTTAAACCATGGGAAACCCCGTTAGCAACACATAGGTTACCTCCTCCGAGGGATTACCGATCATCCAACGAGACGTTTTAATTTAGTTACGATTGTGATTTTTTTGTCTTGTTTGTGATTAAATTTTGAGTTGTTTTATATTTTAAAATTTTGTGGCGGTGAATTTTATCTTGTCTTGATTTTTTAATTTTGATTTTTGTTTTGGTTCTTGTGGCTGTCCTAAAGATTTCAGTTTTCATGCAGGGTGACATTGCTGTTTAACATGCAATTTGCAAGGAAAGAAAGTGCAGTAGAGTGCAGGTAAGTAGATTGCAATAAAAAAAAGCATACATCATAGGTCTTCCCATCAACTCCACCTGAAACTTTAATATTCTTGCAATAAACATTTATAATTTGCAAGAAAGTAGAACCTATGGATATGTTCGTCATAAACTTACAAAACCCTAAGTCATAAACCTGTGAATTTTATCCATTTATTTGAGAGATATTTTTCATTTAATAGATATGATTGGTGCAGTAGTCCTACAAAGTTTCCTGAAGACTTGTGAAAGATTCAGGAGAGACCCAGATATTTCACATTCCTTTTGAGCTTCCTTGAGTTCATTTAGACTTGTCATATTTATTAAATGATTTATATGTTTCATACCCTTATGATCAGTGAGCCAATGTTTTAGTCATCCCGAAAGGCGGGGTAGTTATCATTTAATACTTTACTTTAAAATTATGTGGGTGGGACTTTAGAGGCAAACATAACTTATGGAAGAATTTATCAAATTTTGATGGGCTTGTAATGTTTCAAAAGGTAGTTTAAGATTAATAATGTTTTCTTTTTTAATTCTTATTAGTTAATTCATTTAATTAAGCCTAACTCACTTCTAAGCTCTTAAGATTTTAGTAGGTATTTTTATGTCTTAAAAAAACTTAAAGGACTTTCATGATTATGATTATTATCAAAATATTGAATTATCATTTAAACACCAAATGAAGGGTTATTAAATTAGTGGATTATTAACTTCCAAAATCAGCCTCTACCCTAAGGCTCTATTTATTTTGATTTTCTTCCAAATTAAAATAATAAAGGAGATTTAAATATATAATTTTGATGTGACAAAATTGCAATGGGGTTGTACCATTTGTCCCTTGATGTTTCAGTCATCCATACATAATGATTAAGGTCATTTATTGTCATTTTCTCCTTTTGATTAAGCCTAAACATTGATTAAGGCTAAATTTTCCAAAATTACAATTTTACCCTTAAAGGCCTTTATTACTTCATAATTCATTAAAGTTAGCACAAATGACTTTAAAACTTTTATGTGACCCTACTTATGGATTAATTAAAACTTTAGAGGAGAAAATGTGACTTTTCTACTTTTGATTTAATTTATATATTTATTTTAATGCAAAAATAGGGGTTTTTAATGAAAATTCAATAACATGTCCAAAGTAAAACATTTGAATTTGAACTTTCTATTGGAGGTAAACCTAGACTTGAGGACCACTTGAACCAAATTTCATGATTTTTGAGTTTTATTTTAATTGTTAGAATTATTTTAATTTATGGAGTTTTAATTAATTGTAAAATATGTTTAAACTTGAAAATTCATTTTTATATTTTTCTTAAGTCCCTCTGAGGTCAGAGAACCCAACGAAATAAATTTTATATTTTTCAGATTTTTATTTTAAATAGTAGAATTATTTTAGTGGAAAACTAAGAAAATTGATTTTTAGCCTTTTTAAAATTAATTTAAGCCTTTAAAAATTAATATTTTGATTTTGAGGCTTAGAAAAATTATTTTAATGGTTCCTAAATGATTAGGAGACCAAATATGACAATTTGATAAATTTTATTATTTTTGTGATTTTTATTATTATTTAATTATTTAAATATTTAAAATATGGTTAAAAATGAACATTTTATTAAAATTCCAACTTTATTTTTAAAAAATTTCTTTGATCACACAGAACTCTCAAAAATAATTTGGTGAATTTTTTATTTTTATTTTAATTATTAAATTAGTTTTATGTTCAAAATTATCATTTCATTTATAAAATTCTTTTAGGTGACCAAATGAACTCCAAATGCCCTAAACTTTTTATGGGAAGTTGTCTGACCTTTAAAGTTTAGTGAAGAATTGTTTTTAAGCCATTTTAATTTATATGTAATCCAAATTATTTTTATTTGATATTTAAGCCTTAATTACTATTAAAGTTATTTTTAGTGACTTAAATCAAATTTCTATTTTTCCTAGGGTCCTCTGGTCATGGGAAACCTACCATAATTTTTTTGGATTTTTCTAATCAACATGCTAATTATTAGAATAATTTATCAAAAGAATTACAAAAATTTGGAAAATATAATCTCCTCATAGAGGTCAATTTGACCTTGGAACAATCAGTGATGATCCCCCTTGACATAGGCTATAACATGCTAAAATGGAAAGACAGTGTGAAATGTCCTAGTGCATGGACTATTAAAATACTATAGAGGGTATTTAACTAATTAAAAATTATACATGCATCAAATAAACTTCAAACCATTTCCACATTATTATCCTATGTTTACTTAGCAAGTGGTATTTTTATTTTATTTTAATGATTTTTCTACAAAAATTTATTAATTTTTAAAGTTCAGGTGATTTAAATAAATAAAAAAATCCATAATTTCCTACTTAAATAGCTCAGTGTCACGTCATCCTACGGCGGATCGAAGTCCCATCTGGCTCTCTCCATTTTGTCGCTGCCAGCAGACTGGGATGCCACGTGGCCCGCAGTTCTGTTCCATCTCCTCATCTGGCTCAATCAGAGTCGTTCAACGAAAACACGCTTGATCTAACGGTTGCCCATTGTTTTCCTCGTCTGGTGTGATCCTATGACCGTCAATATTAAAACCCTACTTTCTCAAGCTATACTCAACTAAATCACTTCGGGTTTGATTGTATGGACTCATCTAAGCATGGAGAACATATCCATATGGCTAAGCTTGGTTTAAATTACCCTAATTACATGGAGAATTCAGAGAAGCTCGGGAAGAAGGAGAGGTAAATACCTTGGCTCTGAGAAGTGAAGCTTTTATCAGAGATGCTCTACACCATCGTTGGAGTCCCAACAGCTCAGAAATAAAGCCTCTTGCCTTGGTGAATTGCCTAGGTATGAAGGTGATCAGACCAGATTTGGAGCTCTGATGGAAGTCCCTGTTGAAGTGGCCTGGTGATGGGGCTTTCATTATGGAACTTTGTCTCTTACTGTGGGGTTGGTGTGGGTGAGTTTAATTTTAGTTTGGTGGAGTTATGGGTGATGTGCTGTTTTAGGCTCAATTTTAAGCTCAAAAATTGAGCTTAGACAGGGGTTTGAGGGCTGGAAAATGGTGGGGATTGACTTCTCTGTATTGTGGGAAGGATTTGGAATGATTTGGGCAGAGTTTTGTTAAGGTTTGGTTCAGCCAACCTTTTGGCCATGAAGGGTGGTGCCTTAAATAGCCATGGCTGGGGTGGCTACCATGGCTTCAATTCAGGAACAAAGAGCTGCCTTGGAGGAGTGCAAAGGAGCTCCAGTGGCAATTTTGAGCTGAGTTGAACATAGGGTGGAGTGTGGGTTTGGCCAAGTGTGAGGTGGCTCTCAGTTTGGGCTCCTCCGGTGACTAGGCCGACCGGCCAGGCCAGGGGAGGTGACCAGTGGGTCAGGTGAGCCAATGGATAGGCTATCGTGTCGTGAGCTTAAGTGGTTAATGCATTATGGCAAATCCCCCCTAAGTTTAACCATTTAAAGGAGGAGATCCCTTAATTTTGGGGACCTTTGGTCCATGGCTCCACTAAGGTGGGCTACGTGGGTCTAGTCTAGTCCCTAGGGTCAACTTTGTGAATGTGGAGGGGTTGGTTTGGTCACATGTGGTTCAATTTGTTTAAATTGGGTCATGGGTTGATTTGGGTCACCTTAGGTTCAAATTTGGCTAACTTGGGTTAGAGCTTAAAATGTGCCCAAATTATTGAGCAAAATTGTGTATATGATTACCATAAATGGTTTAGAAAAGGTTTGGAGTGTTTTTGGAATGGTTTGGGGAATCAATTTGGCATGATTTGTGATTTTGGTCATTTTAGGGAAAGTTAGGTTAACTTGGGTTTATATTAGTCTAGAGTTGGGTGCAAGTCCAATTGAATGTTCCAAATGGTCTAGGGGGATGTCATAAAGAGCTCCCAACCTCAACTGGGTGGAAATTTTGGGAGTAGGGCAATCAATTTGTGAGATTTTGGGCATATGGCATGTTTGGGTCAAAATTTTTGGTTTTGGACTTTAAGTGGATCTGGGTGAGACTTGGGCACAAATTGGGGGCAATTGATGGTCCAATTCAGTTTAGGGGAGTGTCATAGGAAGTTTATAATTTAAATTGGGGAGAAATTACTTGGCATTAGGTCAAATTAGGGGATTTAGGTCACTTAGACAAAATTGTGGCTTTTGGATTTTAAGTGAAATTGAACTCAAATGTGGGTTGAATTAAGCTTGGATTTGGTTTATATTGACATTGGAGATGTCAAATTAATGTTTGGAATTGAAGTTGGACAAGACTGGGATCAATTGGGTAGACATTGGGTTCAATTTGGGCACTTTAGGTTAAATGGGTCAAATTGGGGCTTTTAGTTAAATTGGGCTAAATTAACTAAATTGGGTAATTTGGTAGTTGAGAGAAATGAAATTTGGAATATTTTGAAGGTTTTTGGAATTTATGAGAATTTTTAGAATTTTTGGAATTTTTGGGCTAAGAAGGGAATTTTGGCCATTTGGGAATTTTTCGGAAAAATTTTCATTTCTAGATAATTTTAGTTAATTTGAGTAGTAGGGAGAATTTTGGAATGATTTTTGAATAATTATGGATAATTTCAGTGATTTTGGAAATTTTGGGGAATTTTAGGTTTTTTGGGGTATTTTGGGTATTTTAGATATTTTGGGTACCTTGGGACAAAGGGATTAGAAAATTGAAATCTTTAGGAAAATTAGGACTGGTTGAAAGTGAGTAATATGGCATTGTTTAGGTTGAGTCATGCACTAAAGTTCACCCTCATTTGGACCTCTGTGTGTTGGTACTAGCCAAACCCTAGCCTTAAGCTAAGGGCTTGGGAAAACCACTTACATGAGTTTCCAAAGAGTTAGGGGATCAAAGGTGATGTGCCTTGTTCAGAGTTATGAGTGTGTAGTGTAAGTGTGTGTAGGCTCCAGACCTCCCAGGGTAGGTCCTAAGCTCTAACCACCTATATGAGACTTTCCCTAGGCTTCCTTATGCTTGGTCTCTTCCTCCCAAAGGCTGGAGTTAGGCCTTAAGCATATGAAAACTCCCATTGAAGCAAAAGAAGTGTTTGAATTTTTTAGGGAAAAGGTTCCATGACTAGTCTTCTAAGAAAGTCACCAGGAGAGTCTTATGGCTAGACCCTAGGCTATTCTAAAGACAGACTAGACCTCAACAGAAAGTGAGGTCAACATATGTGTAAATTTCTGAAAGATGGTATAAATGGTCCCATGAATCTAATCCCTAAACATCAAATATGTCATATTCCAACATATAATTAAGGGGCATCTCATTTCTTCTAGAAACACTATCTACCCGCTGACATAGATCACAATTTTTTATATAAGCATTAACATCCTAAAAGTTTGTAGTCCAATAAAATCCAATTTTTAGAATTTTATATGCAGTTTTATCAACACCAAAATGTCCCCCAAAATCATTATCATGACATTTTTGAATAATTTCATAAGTTTATTCTAATGGCACACTTCGAATAATTAGATTCATTCCTTATTTATATAAAAATGGGTCTTCCCTAAAATAAGTCTTAGTTTCAGATAAAATTTCTTCGTCTTTTGGTATGTCCAATCATAGAATATAACGTCACAAATAATAAAGTTTAGAATTTCGGCATACCATGGAACTCGCCACTCATTAATAGTGAACAATTTTTCATCAAGAGAATGTTCATTAATTTCTTCATCAGAAAAGAGAGATTTTACATTTTCACGTCTGGACAGATGATCAACAATTTGATTATCAGCACCATTCTTATCTACTATCTCATAGTCAAATTCTTGTAAAAGAAGAATCCATCTAATCAGTCTTGATTTTGCATCCTTCTTTTTCATTAAATATTTAATTGCAGAATGGTCAGTATGCATCACACATTTAGTTCCAATTAAATATGATATGAATTTATCAAAATTAAATACTATAACTAATAACTCTTTCTCATTTGTGGTATAATTAATTTGAGCTTCATTAAGAGTTCTACTAGCATAGTAAATTACTATGAAAATTTTATCATATTTTTGTCCTAAAACAGCTCTTATAGTATAATCACGTGCATCACAAATTAATTCAAAAGGTCTTTCCCAATCTGGTGAAACAATAATTTGTGCAGTGATTAATTTCTCTTTAACATCTCAAAAGCTTTTAGAAAATCTTTATTAAAATTAAAAATTGCAACTTTTTCCAATAACTGCCATTGACACTTAGCAATTTTTGAAAGCCTTCAATATAACATATGTAGAATCCAGCATATCCTCAAAAGATTCCTAATTTTCCTTACAGTTGTTAGGGTAAGGTAAATTAGCGATCACTCGAATTTTTGCAGGGCGTACTTCCATACCTTTTTCTGAAATTTGATGCCCTGAAACAATTCCTCCTGCTACCATAAATTGACATGTTTCCCAACTAAGGACTAAGATTATTTCTTCACAGCATTTAAGAATTGTAGATAAATGTTCTAAACATGATTTAAATGAAATTTCAAACACTAAAAAATCATACATGAACATTTCAATTCCTTTTTCAATTAAATCATAGAAAATTATCATCATACATCTTTGAAATATAGTAGGGGCATTATATAAACCAAAGGGCATTATTCTAAAAGCAAAAAATACCATAATGACTGGTAAACATTGTTTTCTCTTGATCTTCAGGAACAATTTGTATTTGGTGATAACTAGTATATTCATCTAGAAAACAAAAGAATTTATTCCCAGCTAATCTTTCCAACAAAGGGAAGTCTAAAATGATCTTTCCTGGTGGCAAGATTCAATTTTCTATAATCAATTCATATTCAACATTCTGTAACTTCTCTCGTTGGTGTTAATTAATTCTTTCCATTAACAGCTATAGTTACCCCTCCTTTCTTTGGAACATAGTGAATTGGAATAACTCATGCACAACCTGAAAAAGGGTAGATAATTCCAGCATCTAACCACTTTGAATTTTCTTTCATAAGAACTTCTTTCATAATATGATTTAATCTCTTTTGAGGGTCAGCCCTAGGTTTATAGTTTTTTTTCGATAAGGATTCTATGCTTACAAATTAAAGGACTGATTCCTTTAATATCAGCGATGGTCCACCCAAAGGTCTTCTTATATTTCTTTAAAATTTCAAGCAAACTCTCTTCTTCTTCAGTAATTAATTTTGAGGAAATTATTACAGGCAAAGTTTTAGAATCACCTGAAATGACATATTTTAAATGTTCAGAAAATAACTCGATTCAAGTTTTGAAGGATTTTCAATTAATGGACAAAAAGATTCATTTTTCTTTGTCATGTCCAAAACTTCAAAACTTTCTTGAACATAATTTAATTCTTCCTCAATAAAATCATTAGAATATTGTGCTTCCTCTTCTTGCTCGTGTTACAACTTTTCCCATTCAGATTTCTCTTCATATGTTGTTTGAAATGGCATTCACTTAGATATTTCATTACATCCATCATAAAACATTCATATCTTTACCTTTTGAAGGATATTTCATTTATTTTGAAATATTAAATGTAATAGGCTGATCATTGAAAAACATAGTTAGTTCCTTTTTCTGCACATCTATCATTGTACTTCCCGTAGCTAGGAAAGGTCTCCCTAAAATAATAGGTAAACTCTTTATCTTCCACCATAACTAGTACAATGAAATCAAAAAGAAAAATAAATTGATCAAATTTTACTAAAGCTTCATCTACAACTCCTTTAAGATATGTTATCGATTGATCTGCTAACTGCAGAGTTATAGTAGTCAGGGTTATTTCTCCTAATACCAATCATTTAAATATAGATAAAGTCATAAGGTTAATGCTTGCACCTAAATCACATAAGCTTTCCCATAAAATTTGTCTCTGATTGCACATGGAATTATGAAGCTACCAGGATCTTTTAGCTTTTCAGGAAGCGTCTTCTGAATTATCGCACTGCATTCTTCACTAAGTGCAACAGTTTCTTTATCTTTAAACATCTTTTTTATGTTGAGAATATCCTCCAAAAACTTCACATAGTTTAGCATTTGTTCTAAGGCTTCAGCAATGGAATATTAATTGTAAGTTTCTTAAATATTTCTAAGAACTTTGAAAATTGTGTATCCAACTTTTGTTGTCGTTGTCTCTGAGGAAATGGTGGTGATAGCTTCTCTACATCAATCTTAGGTGGAGAAATAGGTCTTTCCAAATATTTATCAATGTCCACTTTTGGTTCTTCAATATCTTCTTTCTCCACTTTAATCTCTTTTGAACTCCACTTTCCAACACTCTTCCACCTCTCAGTCAAACAACATTCACTTACTCTTTATTTTTTTTTCTCTTAGATTTATCTCCGTATTACTAGGAATTTTTCCTTGGGATCCATTACTTAATGAATTCGCTATTTGTCCAAGTTGATTCTCAATATTTATAATTGTAGCTCCTTGACTTTACAATTGATTTCTGAAACCATGTTGACCTCATTTTTGATGAGGTCTTCTCTTCTTCTCTTTAGTACTTAGGATCTAGCCTTAGGCTTTTCCTTTGACTATCTTAGAGGATTAGAATTGGGACCCACCACTTAGAAATTCAAACCACTTCTTAACTCCCTGCAAACTCCACAAACTTTATTATAGACCCCTAATCACCTAGAGGTTTGAAATCAAATGTGGAAGTTTAAAGGATGAGTTCCTATAGGACTCTTTGGCCTTAGGACCGCCTCACGGGTGGCTCAGTGCAGTGAAGGGCTAACCTACACACACACTACACTTATACACTACACTTTCACACACCACCTAAAACCACACCCATACCCAACTTGACCTCCGACTCATGAAGGTGATTCACATGGATGATCCTTAACCCCTAAGCCCTTGGCTAAGAGGGTTAGGAACAACATATTGGATGCCTCAAATGAGTCCCTTCATGGCTCATGTGGGCTTGATATGGCTTCATGGCTCAAACAAGATGATTTCATTCCACTTACAATTACCCAATCTTCAATTTTGCAAATTTTCAATTTTTGACCCCTGGGACCCTACACCCGCCTAGCCTACCCAAAGCCCTTAAAATTACCCAAATTTTTCAAAATTTCCAAATCACCCAAAATTCCCCAAAATTAACCTTGAACATTTCCTCACCAATCAAGTTGATCATCCATAGCCAAAAATACCAAAAATTCCAAAAAATACCTCCCAATACCCTCCAAATACCCAAAATACCCCTCTTGACCCAAAAATCCAAAAATTCAAAAAATTCCCAAAAAATTCTAGAAAATCCCAAATATTCCCAATTTCATTTTGTTCTACTATACCATGGGCAAATTTTATCAATTTACCCTACTTTTGTTAAAACCCCCAATTTGACCCATTTTAACCCAAAATGAACCCAATGTCAAGCCAAACCTACCCAATTGACCCAAATTCTGGTCCAATTCAAATCTAAACATCAATTTAACATTCCCAACACCAATCTAGACCAGATCCAAGTCCAATTTGATTGACATTTGAATCTAATTTCACTTTTGGCCTTAAAGCCCAATTTGGACCCATGACCCAAACCTAACCCAAACTAACCCAATTCAACTACAATTAACCCCAAACCTTTTCTAAACCTTCCATAACATCCCCAAAAACAAAACACTAACATGATTTACCCAAAATTTAGACCCAAACCCCACTCAAATTCAAGCCAAATCCAAAAAGCACAATTTTGACCTAAACCCAAACCTAACCCAAATAAGCCCAAACCCCAAAATCAAAACCCTACCAAAGTCAAAACCTCTTTGAAAAACTCTCATAAACATTTCCCAACATTAATTTTACATAAATTTGAACCCTATCCCAACATTGGCCCAAGTTAGCCCAATTTGACCTACATTGACCCATTTACCAAAGAGGTCCAAATCCAACCCAATTAAAGCCCAAACCACTTCAAATTTATTCCAAATCATTCATGATACCTTCCTAAATTAAATTCAACACTTATTTGATCCAATCTTTACAAAATTATCAACCTAAAATTTGTTTTGAAATCCAAAAGCCCATTCTTAAAATAATTTCAAAAGTCCAAACCCATCCTAAGGACCACATTACAATCTCATCTCATCCTCACTTAATTAAAATCATCCCTAAGTTCTAAATTAGCCATCAAATTTTTCTAAACTAAGCCATATGCCAAATCCTATCAAATCACCCCTAAATTACCAAAATTCCTAAAAACCTCTTTCATGAAAGTTGACTTAGCTTTTTCCAAGCCAAAGGTGAGCCATGAAGCCATGCATGAGCCACATGTGAGCCATGAAAGCCTTGGACACTTCACCATACCCAAAATGGCAAGAAGAGGGGACCCTATAATGATTCTCTTAAGAGTGATTAACCACTCCCATGTCTCCACTAACTCTTGCTTAAGATTAATTGTAATTGGATTGTGACTTGACCCCACTAATCAAGCTGATCCAAGTGACTTTCCCTTCAGCCCAAATTTGCCTTGGATGGTGGACCTAACCCAAATCCAAGGGTTGACCCATTTAGACCAAAAACTAGCCCTTTCCCACTCCACTTTGATTCAAACCCTTTACACATGTCCATGGCCAATTGACTGCACAAACCTCCAGCCCTGACCCACCTGGACCTGAGGGTGACCCATGCCTGCCGGCCAGCCGCCTGGGTTGCCGGAAAACACCATGGCCGAGACCTTGGGAGGAGCCAAAGTTTGGAATTCCCACCTGCTGAGCTGCCCCATCCCCAGTGGCCATTGCAGCTATTCTTCTCTTGCCAAGAGCAGCTGATCCCAGTCCCTAACTCCCCCTGGGAGGCCCTCCAGCCTCTCCTATTTAAACACCCCCTCTCTCGGCCATAGGAGAGGTGCTGAACCAACCTTAAGGAAACTCTGCCAAAATCATTCCAGACCACTCTCTACACAAAGAGCACTTGATTCCCACTAGATTCCAGCCCCAATTCCGTCTAGCTGAGCTCAATTTTGAGTTCAAATTTCAGCCCAAAACCAGGACACTTCTTCACAGTGGACCAATCCCCAAATTGATTGATCCTACACCTTCACCAAACCAAGGGAAGAAGTCCACCAGCAAAAGCCCCCTCTCAAGGCCACCCATCTGTTCCAGACTCCAAGCTTTGTAATCAGCTGTGGTCGAAATCCTACCTAGACAATTCACCAGGCCAGAGACTTCATCTGGAGCTTGCTGGGGCGCAATCGAAGGTGACACAACCCTCAGATCAAAGCCACACTTCTCTGAGCAAAGGTATGGCCTCACTCTTCTTCCCGAGCTTCTGAACATTTTCCATTTTTTTTGAGTCAATTTCATGCCACATAAACCATATGGATGTGTTCGTCTTCTCGAGACGAATCCATAGAGCATAAGAACGTTCAATTTGGTCAAGTATCGAGTGAGATCTTAGGCCTAGAAGACGGACGGTTCTCGGGCTAGGAGGCTTGGGGATGATGAACGGATGCCGTTCATTCAATACACGCGCGGACGGACGGCTCAGATGGCGTCGGACCAGGAGATGATACGTGAACTGCGGGTGCTGAGTCGGAAGGCGGTATCGAATGGGAGCGCGCCGCGTGGCCATTCAGAGATGCCGAGGATGACAGGGCGCCGCGTTGATAAGTAGAAAATTAGGTTATTTTCCTATTTATTTAATTACCAGAACTTGAAAAATGCATAACTTTGTGTAGAAAAATCGTAAAAATAAAATAAAAATACCCTCTTGCTCAGTGAACAGAGGAGAATAATGTGGAAAAGAAATCATTTAATTTCATTGTGAATTTGATTTTTAATAGATTATTTACTCTCTGCACATTTTCAATTCTCCATGCATGTATACAATTCACCATGACATGAGACCATAGGGCTTTTGAAGCCTCTGAATTTGGGAACATTCCCTGAATTTTCCAAAGTCAGAGGCCATCCCTATGAAGAGTTATTGATTTTTCAACTCTAGGTTGCTAGTTTGAGTATTTTAATTCCAATAATTAGCATATTGTGAAATAAATTCTAGGAAAATTTGGTGATGTTCATTATGACCGGAGGAACCTAGGAAAAATAGGTTTTGAATTAATCCACTTGGAATAACCCTAATCGGCTTAAACACCCAAAATAGGTCCTTAATTAATTAGAGCTAATCATACATCAAATTGACTTGAAATCAATTCTCCACTGACCTTTAGGATCAGAGGAACCCACCATAAAAATTTGAAGTCAATTAGACTTCGTTAGCCCCACCAAATGGGTTGATTAAACTATTTAGCTAATTTAAACTTTAAAAATTCATAACATTCAAAATACTTTTCAAAAATTCACCAAATTGGTTTTGGAGCCTCTCGATATCGGGGAATTTAAGAAAAATAAAATTGCAATCTTTCAAAAAATTTGATTTTCTTACATTATTTTAATATTTTAATAATTAAAATATAATAAAAATCACAAAAATAATAAAATTCACCAAAATGTCACATTTTGAATTTTAATCACTTAGGAATAAACCCCATATTTTTCTTAAGTCTCTATAATGAGATATTAAATTTTAAAGCCCTAAGGTAATTTTAAAATTAAAAAAAATGTATATTTTTAGTATTTCCACTAAAATAATTCTAATAAATCAAAGAGAAATAATAAAATTATAAAAAATGATTCTCTGATTTTCTTGATATCAGAGAGATTTTTGAAAAATATAAAATTCATTTTTCAACCTTTATTTTATTTTTAAATTAATTAATACTCCAAAACTCAAAATAATTATAATAAAAAGAATATAATTCAAAAAATCACCAAAATTGGTCCAAGTGATCCTTTGGTCATTTGGAATGTCCCATAATTTTCTTAAGGACAGAAACTTTCCATTGGTCATATTATTAAATTTTCCTTGGAAATCCTTATTTTCCACCAAAAAAAATTACATAAATAAATTAAATACAGAGAAATCACATTTTCTCCTCTCATAACTTTATTGACATATGAGAGAAGTCACATAAAAATTTTAAGTTCATTTAAGCTCAATTTAGTGAGTTATGAAATTATTAAGCTTGAAGGGCAAAACGGTAATTAAAATTTTAACCTTTAATTAAAACTTTAGGCTTAATAAAATTAAAGAGTAAAGTATTTGATCCTAATCTGATTTGGATGATTGAAATTTGAATAATAAGGGTAGAAACCTATTAAACAATTTAAAAATAATTGAAATAATCCTTAATTAAATAATTTATTAAATTTGGAAGAATAATAAAATTGGAATTATTAAAATAGGGATATTATTAGGAAGAGATTTGTTCTTTAATTTAAGAATCCCTAAATTAATCATCTCAATAATATTTAATTCCTAATTAAAATGATAATCCAAATTTAAGATTTAAAATGCTAAAAGACTTAATCATTAAATTAAATTAAAGTTAAATTATTTAAATTAAATCCTTTTAAAATTTCAATTAAATTAATACTTTAATAATTAAAATTAAATCATCTTTAAAACATTAAAAATAATAATAAAATATTGAATTAAAATAATAAAATTAAATTAAATTAAAATTTAAATTAAATTAAATTAAATTAAATTAAATTAAATTAAATTAAATTAAATTAAATTAAATTAAATTAAATCAAATTAAATTAATTTAAATTAAATTAAATTAAATTAAATTAAATCATATCAAATTAAATTAAATTAAATTAAATTAAATTAAATAATAGAATCATGTTAAAATTAAAATTAGATTAAATTAAATTAAAATTAAAACTAAACCAAATTAAATTAAATTAAAGTTAAATTAAATTGAATTAAAAATAAGATCACCTAAGACATAAAGAAATTCAAAAATAAAACAACTTGAACACTATTCCAAATTTAAACCCACTAACTGAATTAAATCATAAACCATTTGAACATCGATTTACCCTCGAAAGATTTTGTTGTCATAACTCCTAAACAGAACGTTAAATGAAATGTTACTTCCTTCATAGGATGTTCAAATGTCCTAGTTCACTGAGTAAGATAACAACAAAACTTGAATTCTCGGACGATTAATTCATTTGTATGATTAAATTCATTTGGACTTAAAACAATTCTAGCAATATTGAAAAGATGTTTAAGATTCTTCTTAAACACTTTCTCAATATGATAGGACGTTTATAAGAACAACTGAACTTAATTGTTCTTTGATGAAGAAAATCGTCCTCAAACCAAAACACAAGAACCTAGATGTCATAGGAGATGACTAGCTATAGGATTAGGAACTGGGTAGAAAACCATAACCCTTTCCTTAATTTTACCTAGGAACTTGTTCTAAATGCTTAAATATTCTAAATTATGTTTGAGTGCAGCTTGGGATGACGGGAAGACCCTCCAGGTACGCTTTTATTTTGTTGCAATTTACTTTATTGCAATTTACTTAATCGCATCGCACTTACTTTTCTTGCATGATAAACAACTGTTGTATGAAAACCCACACTTTTAGGATAGTCCCTAAAACTAAAACCAAAACTAAATTAAAGGTCATTACAAGATAAAATTCACCGCCACAACATTTCAAAATATAAAACAACTCAAAATTTAATCACAAACAGAATACAAAACTACAACTACAACTAAATTAAAACGTCTTGTTGGATGATCGGGAATACCTCGGATGATGTAACCTACGTGTTGCTAACGAGATTTCCCACGGTCTAAATGAAAGTGTGGAACTCATTTAGTTGAGTTTAGCAAATTCATCTGGACTAAGTGAATCCGATAAAAATAACGATGCCGGAGGGATGGAACCGTGGGATCTTAACCGGTGTTGTTATAATCAACTTTAAGATTTGTTTTAATTAAAACATATAAAACACTTAGAAATTAAGAATTTCTCTAAAACAAAACTCTTTTCTCATCTCCTGATTTATGACTTCTAAAACTAAACCTCTGCAACAACAAGGAGCTTGGAGCATGGTGGGCAGCACGACCATCGTCATCGCAAAACTCGAATCTACTTCAAGAAAACTTTCTTAAGAATTAAATAACTAAGCCATAGGACTTCGAGGTAGTTTGCCTAGTGCAACATAAATCCTCAACCTTTTGTTAGGCATTTGCATTGCAAATTTAGCCCTAACCGGTCTTAGGATTCCGAGGTAGTCGTCCGATACGACATAAACCCTCACATCTTCGAGGCTATTTGTATGATCATGTCATACGAACATAAGCCCTAATTAATTAAAATTGGTAAGATCAAAACATTAAATAAATATTAGGACTTTCCTAAATCCAAGCCAAACAATAGGATAGTCGGGAAATTACCGAAGTTCGCTTCGAATCTGTAATTTCTCTTATTTTTCTTCCTTTGAATTCCCAAAACAAAATGTTCCAAATTTGATTCATTCCCTATTGAAATTCCAAAATTCAATCCTTTGAAAACTTAAACTTTGAAATTCTTGAGAGCAGAATTATTTATTATTATCGAGACTTTTCTTAGGTGATTCTCGTCACTTAAGATGTAATTAACTATAGGGGCTTGCCCTTATAAGGAACTTTAAGAACCCAGGTAATATAAACCCTGCTTAATTCCTTTATATTAAGTAAGGGGAACTTGTCGGCTTATAAAATTGGTTCGCAGACCAAACGGATGTCACAAATCTTCTAGTTTATTTAATCGAGCCCCATCATCAAGCAGTGTGTCTATTCTCCGGGATAGATATACGGCTTGTGGTGCGGTGCTCGTTTATATAAACTATTTGGGATGTGATATCGGTTTGATTTCACATCTTAAAAATTTCAAACTTAAAATTATTTTCAAAATCAAATGCTACTTTCCAAATTATATATATATTTAAATTAAATTTAAAATTTAAAATTCACCGATAATTTCTGTTTGACGACCCCTTTTCAAAATACAACACACAACCTAAAAATATGCCGACAAACCATAATTTTAAATATACTTAAAAATATAAGAATTCAACAACACTACTAGAAGATATAAGTCCCCAGCAACGGTGCCAAAAAAACTTGATCGACCGGCATGCACACACGACTTTACACTCTTTATATATGGAAGAACTTATGAATTATATTAATATATTTATAAATTTTATTTGTAAAGTCACAGTTTCAAACATAAGTATACGTATCATCTCAAGTAATACATGGCTCTATTGAAGTCTTGGTTATCGATCCCACAGGGAAGATTTAATTAAGATTAATTAAAGGAATTTAATATATTTTCAAATTAAAAGTCTTTATATATATATATATTTATTTCTTTTCAAAATTCAGATTTTAAGTTTAAAAAAATTTCTACTAAATGTAAGTACACAACAATAAGTAAAGGTTAATGCAAGTATAAATGAAAACAACTTTTTCCTTTTCAACTAATCAAAGATTTTTCAAAATAATTATGATTCATTGAAAACTTAGATTATGTTATTGTGCCAAATAAAAGTATTCCTATTCTTTACATTTGCTTGATAGTAGAAAGAACATTGGCTAATCTATAGATTGGTTCAGGATGTATTATTAGTTGAATGGGTTAATCTAGGCTCACACTTCTAGATGTCCAAGGGTGGCTATGGTCGGCCCTACTAGTGACCCTTTCCCTTTATATAAACCAAATTATTAGAATTTAGTCTGTCACTCTAAAAACTAATCAATTCTACACCCAATAAACAATATCTTCTTATTTATTTGCACTTCACCTTGAATAACCCGCTCAAGGCCTTCGATTACCTAAGGATTCATGTGATATCTACTAGTTAAGAACTCATCTTCGGATAGGTCTCAAAATTCTTCAACAAGTTTTAAAAATTCAAATGGCCAGTTAAAAATGAAAATTAAGATCAGTATTAATATCATCAAATTTTTTATAAAATTTAAGTTTAAGTTCTCCAGCAAAAATTAAATTATCTTATTATCTTTTCATGGTTGAAAGGAGAAAGAAAACTAACTACTCATAACACATTGAATTCACGCAACAAAACATATTTATAAAACTTTGAACAAAGTTACAAATACTTATTTGGAATGTTTCTTCAAGTGATCCGCTAACTCCTACTGACTCCAATGCAAAATGAAAGACTTCAACAACAACAAGACTTATAAACTCACACTCACAACTCAAGGAATTGAGTCTTAACACTCAAAATAACTAAAATAGACTCACTAATTACTTAAGAAGGTGGTTCCCTAAAAATATTTTTCTCTAGGGAGTTTGGGTGCTAGAGGTGGCACTTTTCTCTGTAGAATTGACTCCTATTTATAGAGCTTTGAAAATGACAAGCAGATGCTTAAGGCACCTCTTCAAAATTCGTTCAAATACATTGTATCTTCTAGAAAGTAACAGTGGCGCCTAGGAGCCAGAGTCTGTGATCAAGTCTTCGCACCACTTCACTTTGGATCGCACCTCTTCGTGATTAAAACGTTTCCCTATTTCTAGATTCATTGTATCATATTTCTTATGTATTAGGAGTAACTTCTAGTCTTCTAGAAGGTCAGATAACTCTTAACACTGTCAAAATAACTGCCCAAAGTAGTCAAAAATCTTATCTGCTTCAGTATCGAACTGGCGCTTCAATGCCGGATTTTGGCGCCTAGGCGCCAGAGCTAAAATTTCGGCAACTTTGCTTTTTAGCTCTATTTTTGCTCATTTTTTTTCTCATTTTTCCTTCTTGAACTCTTTTTAATCACCTACATCCAAAAACATAAAAATATCTTTCATTAAAGCATAATATCCTTAAAAATTGAATCATAAATAAGGCATAAAAATATGTACTTTGTAAGTGGATCAAATTCCCCCAAACTTAAACGTTACTTCTCCTCAAGTAACCTTTTTAATTACATAAAATATATAACTTTTTGAATGAAGTAAAAATATTTAAGATTTCTTATAATTTTTTATTTTATAAATGCTTTAGTAAATCATTAACCAAATTTCACTAATTAAGTTTAATTTTAACATTTAAAGAATATTTAACTACCAAAATATAAGACTTTCAATTTTTCATTTATTTCAAGAATAATTGTAATTTATCATATTAAGGTCACAAAGATAATTTACAAGAAAAAGACTTTCATGAAAAACTTTTTTAGTAAAGATGCATGCACATAAAAATTAAGTTTAAAAATGTAATTAGTTTTCTTCTTATAAGATAATTCAAGTGAAGCCAATTTTTAATTAGGCTCTCCTCAAGCTTCTCCTCACATTTCTCATTTTTTCTTTTTCTTTTTCTTTTTCTTTTTCTTTTTTTTTTCAAGGATATTTTTCAATTCTCTTTTTCACAATTTAAGAGGATTACTATATCTGGATAACCTGTTAATGATTTCGATTTTCACTATCCTTAACTTATATTTAAAAATTTATACATTTTGACATAATAAATATGTCATAAGTATTTTTCAAAAATTATTTCAATCTTTTCTTTTTTAAGTAATAATCTTGATTCCTTAGTGTTTCAAAAATACAATTCTCTTTACTATAAATAGAAAAAATTTTAATTTTATTATTCTTTAAGTTAAATAATTATATTCTTAAAATCAATCAAAATTATTGAAATTTTAATTAAGTTTACTAAATTATTTATAAATTCAAAAATTTAAGTAATCTTAAATGGATTTTTCATTCCTTATGTTATGTTAATATTTTTAAAGAAAATATTAGTGCATTAAGGACAAATAATATTTAAATTTTGAAATTTTTTCCCTTCCCCAAAACTTCTGTTTTGGTATAAACAATAATCATGAAAATTTCTAAAGTATGAGAAAAAGAATAGCATATTTTTTTACCAGGAATTTTTCTAAGTAAATGAAAAATAATCAAGTAAGGAAAATTTTATTTCTACACATACTTTTTATGAATATTAATGAAAAGTCTAAGCATATATAGAAAATTTTTTTATCAAGCAAGATCAATTTCTACAAAATTCATATATATATATATATATATATATACATATATATATCTATATTTTTTTATAATAATTTTAAACAAAAAAACTAAACTAAATAGGTGTCCCGATCACTACACAAACACAGAAATAAAACATCTCATAATAGAATTAAATTTTAGCAATCCAACAATCATTAATACATTAATAGGTATCTTAGAACAGTGCATCAAACATAAAGAAAAACATATCATCACATACATGCAAAACTAACACAAAACATAACATAAACAACACAGATACACAATCCAAAAAATCTAATCATCACTAACAGTCTCCTTATCCTCGTCATCATTAAAGGAAAAGTCTACATTCTTGTTTTGAATAGCAAATGGTGAGAATCTAGAGCAGGTCGGAAACTGAACAGAATGGTCACCCTTCAGAAATCTAACAAGAGACTCAGAATACTCAGCATCATAATCACTCTTCCTTTGGGTGTACTCAGAAAGATGATCCAATTTCAAATCTATAGTATCAACTCTACACTGGGTTAAAAGTAACATATTCTGTTGCTCTATAAATTTCTCATGGATATTCTCCAAAAAACTAGATGATGGCTCAGCAACAGATGTAGAGGATCCAGAAGTAGAAGGTCTACCAGAAGTAGGTAATAAACTAGAGGGTGTGGTAGAACTCTTACCTCAGAGTCCATCATAAATACTGAAACTTTTTTGTCCAATGGGCTTTGTAGACTTGAGCTTCTCCTCTGAAAATTCAGCAACAACTCCAGCATAATCACACATAGAATAAATCAACGATGGAAATCCCAGTCCCACAGAAGTGTTAGATATAGCAGTGGCCTCAACAGAATCATAAATAATACTCCCAACATCAATCAATTTCCTCTCTTGTATGCAATAGTTGAGGATAGCTCTGTCCTTGGTAACCTCACTCAAATGGTTGGATGGAAGGAGGCGAGCAGAAATAAAGTAATGTCATGCCTTAGAAACAACATTTAGCTTAGAAGATGAAAAATTTACTCGTTTTTTGTTTTGGATCTTCGAAGCTCCAGTACCATCTGTCAAGTATGAAATAATCATCTCTAAGTCCCCCTCAAAAGGAGATAATTTAGAGTAATAACACTCGATGTTTGGTGGCAATCTGTAGAAAATGTTGATTCACTCTGGAGTAAATCCTATTCCAACTCCTCTTACGAAGATCTTGAAATCTTCAACATCCAAGAAATTTGCATAAAACTCCCTGATGACAGGGATAACAACAACAGCAGTGAAGTAACAAAATCATTGCCCTTTGAGTGGAATGATCGTATCTTCAATCCATCCACTAGGATTTTAGAAACTTCTCTCCGAGATAAATTTCCTTATCGTAGCAAAATCGTTGTAACAAAAATGTGTCGCAGTTGTGCCAATCTTGCTACGATCAAAATTTTCTCGTTCCTTTCCTCGCTTAGATTTAGGTGTCATCTAAACATGAAATAAAAATGCAAAATAAATTTATAAAATCAAAGGAAGTGAAATACTTTAAGCTTTTCAAACTTGAAAGAGCATAAAAATCCAAGGATTTAACTCTAAAAATCAATTTTTTCTCAAAATTTTGGTTCTCTTCAAAGAGAGCAAAATCCATGGTGAAATTAAAAAATAAATGGTTTAGAATGTAGATCTGACCTTGGGATGAAGAAATCGAGTTATTTCAAGCTCAAAAACTTGAAAATCCAACCTAAAAATGGATCCCTAAAGTTGATTTTCGCTAAAATGGGAAGAACAAGGGAGCTTAGGAGTTAAAAATGGTGTTGGTCAGTTTAAAATCCTGATTTTCAGGTGCAGGCCGAACTGGCGCTTAGGAGCCGAGTTCTGGCGCCTAGGTGCCAGACTCACCTTTCCAAAAATTCATTTTAAATATTATAATTTCCACCAAACCTTATCAAATTCAACTTCTAAAAACTCATATGAGAGTATTACTCCATTTTCTAACTTTCAAACATTTCCTCAATCAATTAAAATGATAAATTAGATCCACATTTCAAACTCTTCAATTCCATTTCAAAATTTTCATTCCAAGCTCAATATATTCCAAAAAAAGACTATAACAAGGTTCATCATTCTATGAAAAACACAAACAACACCAATTCAAAGCAAATTCTCAATCCAACAACACACATTGAACAATTAAGCAAATACATAAACTAGATATTCGACACACTAGAACTTGACTCAATCACACCTAGAACACATAAAAGATCTATTTAACACTGAAATTTAATTTCCATCCCTCTCGCAGTAAAATTCGCTAGGCCATAATGGGTAGAAAACCAACACCCTTGGAAATTCCAAAGCCATCTTCTCATCAATCCGGTTGTACTTCTCATACATCGCTACTTGAGCATCTTTATAGACCGCCATATGATTGAACTGAAGCTTTGAGTGCCATTCTAAGTGCTCAAATTGGTGGTACATCTCATGGAGATTATTTCCAACACTTAGAAGTTCCGCCTCAATCTTATCTAAACTACTCGATAACTTCTTCATACTAACTGCAATAAAACCATTGAAATAAGGTTGAGGATCTATAGAAGCCTTGTCTCTTACCTCATTTCCATGATTTCCTCTCTCCATTACTTCCAAACTTCTCTTATCTCCTCCAAAATGAATTGTTCTGGTCGAAAATAGGTTTGCCTAAGGATTGTGGACCATGATAGGGCAATTTATAGGGAGATTTCGTGTGTAAAACTGAAGATTTTTTGTTTTTGCACCAACAGTAACTAGGGAGTTTAGGTGCCAAAATCTGGCGCCTAGGCTCCGGACTATCGATACACAATGGTTATGTTGGTGCGTAGGTGCCGAGTTTAGGCGCCCAAGCGCCAGAAACATGTTCGACTCTATTTCGCCTAACGTCAATTTTACAAAGTTTAGGTCTTAAAATAGGTCTATTAAAAGGGTGTGATCAGCACACAAACATCGATAAAGATAAATTCAAATCACAAACAATCACAATTATATTATATGGGTTGCCTCCTACAAAGCGCTTGGTTTAACGTTGTCAGCCCGACCTAATCAGTTGTATTAATCGGGTAGACTCAGTTTGTAAGCCTCCTTGTAATTTGGTTTCATTTTTCCCATATAAGACTTTATTCTTAATCCGTTAACTTTAAATATTTTTCCAGTTTTGTGATCTTTAATATCCACAACTCCATAAGGGTATACTTTCTCAATTATAAATGGTCCCATCCATTTAGATTTTCAGTTTATAGGAAAAAGTCTTAAACGAGCATTAAATAATAATACTCCTTGTCTAGGCTCAAATATTTTTCTTGAAATCTTTTTATCATGCAATTTCTTCATTCTTTCCGTATAATTTTTTGCATTTTCATAAGACTCATTTCTTAGCTCTTCTATTTCATTCAGTTGTAATAATCGTTTCTCTCCTGCAGCATTCAAATTATAATTGAACTCATTCATTGCCCAGTAAGCTTTATGTTCCAGTTCAACATGTAAATGACAATGTTTACCATAAATTAACCGATAAGGTGATATTTCGATTGGTGTCTTATAAGCTGTACTATAAGCTCATAATGCAGAATCAAGTCTATCAACCCAGTCAGTTCTTTTAGGATTAACAGTCTTCTCTAATATTCTTTTAATTTCTCTATTTGATACTTCAGTCATTCCACTTGTTTGTGGGTGATAAGCAGTTGCAATTCTATGTTTAATTCCAAATTTTTCCAGTAATGATTGAATTCTTACATTTCTGAAATAACTTCCCCCATCTGTGATAATTACCCTTGGCATTCCAAATCATGTAAAAATCATCTTTTTTAAAAATTTCGAAACACTTTTGGAATCACATTTAGGTAAAGCTACAGCTTCAACCCATTTTGAAACATAATCAACTGCTAATAAAATATAAATCTTTCAAGATGATGGTACAAAAGGTCCTATAAAGTCTAAACCCCATATATCAAAAATTTCAATTTCTAATATATAGTTTAGAGGCATTTCATCTTTTCTGGATATATTCCTCATTCTTTGACATCGATCACAAGTTTTCACAATATGTACAACATCTTTGAATAATTTAGGCCAATAGAATCTAGAATTTAAAATTTTAAACGTCGTTTTATCCACTCCAAAGTGTCCTCCAAATTCATAATCGTGACATTTTTGAATAATTGCAAAAGTTTCTTCATAAGGTACACATCTTCGAATCACATAATGTCTGCCTATTTTAAATAAATGAGGATTTTCCCAAATATATGATTTAGAATCATTGTTTAATTTCTTAATATATTTGTTATTCAATCCATATGGTAAAATATTGCTAACCAAATATTTAACTATATCTGCATACCAAGGCGTTTGTAATCCTTGACTAACATATAACTTTTCATCAAGGAATTTCTCATTTATGCTTTCTTTAGTAATTTTCTCACTATTATTTTTTATTCTTGATAAATGATCAGCAATTTGGTTGTCAACTTTATTTCTGTCCACTATTTGAAAATCAAATTCGTGTAAAAGTAAAATCCATCTGATCAATCTAGGTTTAGAATCCTTTTTAAACATTAAATACTTAATAGCAGAATGATTAGTATGTATGAAACATTTTGTTCCAAGAAGATATCTAAATTTATCAAAGGCATGTACTATTGTTAAAAACTCTTTTTCATTAGTAGTTAATTTATTTGAGTTTTATTAAGAGTTTTAATAGCATAATATATAACTTTGAAAATTTTCTCATTTTTTTGTCCAAATACAGCTCCAATTGCATAATCACTTACATCACACATTAATTTAAAATGTTTAATCCAATCAGGTGCAACAACGACTTTTGCAGTGATTAATTTCTCTTTGAGAATATTGAACGCATTCAGACAATCTTCATTAAATTCAAATTAAACTTCCATTTCTAATAAATAACAAAGAGGTTTAGCAATCAAAGAAAATCCTTTATTTATCTCCTATAAAATCTAGCATGACCCAGAAAGCTTCTCACATCAGTAACAATAGTAGGTGGTTGAAGTTCTGCAATAATTTTTACTTTTTCCTGATCAACTTGCATACCTTATTGTGATATTTTATGTTCAAGTACAATTCCATCTATGACCATAAACTAACATTTTTCCTAGTTTAGAATTAAATTTTTTTCTTCACATCTTTTCAGAACTTTTGCTATATTTTTCAAGCAAGACTCAAAAGAAGTTCCAAATATTGAAAAATAGTCCATAAATGCTTCAATTCCTTTATATATTAAATCACAAAATATTGACATCATACATCTTTGAAAAGTTGCATGTGCATTACATGAACTGAGAGGCATTCTTCTAAAAGCAAATGTTCCATAAGGACTTATAAATGTTATTTTCTCTTGGTCCTCAGGAGCAACAGGTAATTGATGTAACCAGAATATCCATCCAAAAAACAAAAATATGAGTGTCCAGCTAATTTATCCTGCATCTGATCCAAGAAAGGTAAAGGAAAATTATCCTTTCTAGTGGCGTTGTTTAAATTTTGATAATCAATAAAAATTTGCCATCCAGTAACTTGTCTCATAGGAATTAATTTATTTTTATCATTAACAATGATAGTTACTCCTCATTTCTTCGGAACACAATGAATAAGACTTACCCATTGATTATCTGAAATAGGATAAATGATTCCAGCATCTAACCATTTTAAAATCTCTTTTTTAACAACCTCTTTCATAATTGGGTTCAATCTTATTTGAAGTTCAATAGTGGGTTTACAATTTTCTTCCATTAAAATGCTATGCATACAAATTAATGGGCTTATTCCTTTGATATTTGCAATAGTCCAACCAAAAGCTTTCTTATAATTCTTAAGAACTCCTATTAATTTTTCTTCTTGATCTTTACTTAATTCTGAAGATATAGTCACAGGTAAAGTTAATGAATTTCCAAGAAATGTAAACTTTAAATGTGCAGGTAATATTTTTAATTCTAGTTCAGGGGCTTTTTCAACTGAGAGTAAAAGTATATCATTTTTAGTTGTGTCTAAAATTTCCCAATTATCATGAATATAATGAGTTTCTTCAAATAAATTTTCTTCAATTACTTCTTCATTTTCTTCAGTTAATGACTCATTATATAATATGAATTCATTATTTTTTTCTTCAGAAATGACTTTACATTTTTCTTGATAATGTTTTTCAATTATATAATCAAAAATATCCATCCGTTAGCTTTTTTCTTTGTCAGGATACCTCATTAATTTAAGAACATTAAATATTATCTCTTGATCATTAACTCTCATTGTTAATTATCCTTTTTGCACATCAATCATAACACTTTCGGTAGCTAGAAAAGGTCTCCCTAAAATAATAAGTATTTCTTTATCTTCTTCCATATCCAGTACAATGAAATCCACAGAGAAGATAAATTTATCCACTTTAACAAGAACATCCTCTATAACTCCTTTAGGATAAGTGATAGATCAATCAGCTAACTGAAGGGTTATAGTGGTGGGAAAAATCTCTCCTAAATCTACTCTTTGAAAGATAAAAAATGGCATGAGATTAATACTTGCTCCAAAATCACATAAGGTTTTCCACAAAATTTTTCTCCAACAGCACATGGTATAGTGAAACTTCCAGGATCTTTAAGTTTCTGAGGTAGTTTCTTTTGAATTATTGCACTACAGTCTTCACTTAATGCAACAGTTTCAAAAGCATCAAATTTCCGTTTCTTGCTTAAAATATCCTTCATAAATTTTGCATAACTCGGCATTTGTTCCAATGCTTCAGCAAAAGGAATGTTGATGGTAAGTTTCTTAAAAATCTCAAAGAACTTAGAAAATTGATGGCGAGCGTCTGTTGTTTTAGTCTTTAAGGAAAAAGAGGTGGTGGTCTTTTCAACTTCCACATCAATAGGAATTTCAGTTTAATTTTTACTTGGAGAAAGAGTTTCTTTAGGTTTTTCAATCTCTTCAACTTCTCTCTCTTTTTCAATTTCATTCTGAATCTTCTCTTTTAATTCCTTTCCACTTCTAAGTTGTACAGATTTTTCTTGTTCATGGTCTTTTCCAGTTTCTTTTGGATTAATTTTGACGTTGCTAGGCTGTGTTCCTTGAGGTCTGTAATTAATAAAATTAGTAATTTGACCCATCTGATTCTTAATATTTCGAATAACAGTGTTTTGACTTTGTAGCTGATTACCTAGTTGCATGATTAATTCTTCTAAAGATAACTTTTTCTGCTGATTGTAAAAACCAGGAGGATAAGTTGGTCTAAAGTTTGAATTTCCTTAATTGTTCCAATTTCTGGTTGGATTAACTTGATTATTACTCCATTGTTGATGTCCATTCTTCCAATTAAAATTAGGGTGATTTTTTCAACCTGAATTATAATAATTTGAATAAGGGTTATTAGTTTTACTAGCAATAGCTTGCAATGTTTCCATTATTTGAGAATCATTAATATTTACAGAATTATTATTACTTACATGCGATACGTTAATAGTAAAATTATCAAATTTCTTAGATATCGCAGCCACTTGTGAAGCTAAAATAGAAAAGGCTTCATTGTCTTGAATACTGCCACTCTTTTAGGATTAACCCAATTAGAAGGCTATTGAAAATTATTGTTAACCATTTCTTCAATTAAGGTATAAGCTTCATCAAATGTCTTAGCCCTTAAAGAACCAATAACAGCAGCATCTATAATAGATCTAAGTGATCCAATAAGTCTGTTATAAAATGTTTTAATAATTAACCAATCTGGTAAAGCATGGTGAGGACACTTTCTTAATAGTTCTTTAAATGTTTCCCATGCTTCATAAATTTTCTCTCCATCGAATTGCATAACTGAAGTATAATCATTTCTTAATTTAGTAGATTTAGAAGGAGGAAAATATTCAGCACAGAATTTTTGTGTCATATCTGCCTAAGTTTTAATAAAACAAGTTGCTAATGAGTTAAGCCACATCTTTGCTTTATCTTTAAAGGAAAAAGGAAAGAGTCTGAACTTAATAGCATTATCAGAAACATTATTATATTTAAAGGCAGCATAAAGTTCTAAGGAACTAGTAAGGTGTAAATTTGGATCCTCATTTGGTATTCCTCCAAATTGATTATTTTGAACCATTTGAATAATAGAAGGTTTAAGCTCAAAATAATTAGCATCTACAACAGGCATTTGAATACTAATATGAAGTTCATCACCTGTAGGGTTTTTATAATCTCTTAATGGTTTATAAACATTTTGTTCATTAATTTCTATTGGATTTTGATTATTGTTAAGTAAGTTAGCCATTTTCTGATATTTTTGAATTTATTTTCCTTTTTTAATTTTTCTAAAAGTTCTTTCTAATTCAGAATCAAAAGGTAATAATCCTTCAGATCCAGAACTATGCATAAAAATTAATTAAAATAAAATCTTTTTGGTATTTTTGTTTATATATATATATATCATCTTCAGAGAGGGAAACAGGCCGGCAAACTGGCTAGCCAGAATGGCCCTCTCATCCCAGCAAGTTCAAGTCTCATCTGTCCCACCTCCCTATTTGACCTACCTTATTGAAGCTGATCGATTGCATGCTCCCCATTTCAGAGTTGTGGAGAATTCTGGCCTAGGCTTTTGAAGCATACTTTTCCTTAGTGCTCTCCTAGTCTTTGCTTGGGTTTTCTATTTTTTTGATTGGGGTATACATGAGCAAATTTAGTTACAGGTTCTTATATGTATTTTGGCCTTTTTTTTTCTTTCCTGTGATCTTTTTGGAAGCATTGTAACCTCACACTTTTCACTTTTAACATGTAGGGAGCTAGTATAACTCCTTTCTTTATATATATATATATATATATATATATATATATATAAGAAATAAAAGTGTATAAATTATTTTAATTTGAAAATTCTAAAAATTGTCTTTTTTACTTTCTTCCTTCCTTTTTTTCTTAATTTCTTCTCTTTCCCCAGGCAACGGCATCAAAAACTTGATACCATGGTTTTAAATATACTTAAAAATATAAGAATTCAACACCACTACTAGAAGATATAAATCCCCAGTAAAGGCGCCAAAAAACTTGATCGACCGGCACGCACGCATGACTTAGCACTCTCTGTATATGTAAGAACTTATGAACTTATATTAATATATTTATAATTTTTATTTGTAAAGTCACAGTTTCAAACGCATGTATACGTATCGTTTCAAGTAATACAGGGCTCTAATGGAGTCCTGGTTATCGATCCCACAGGGAAGATTTAATTAAGATTAATTAAAGGAATTTAATAGATTTTCAAATTAAAAGTATTTATATATATATATTTTTATTTTTTTCAAAATTCAGATTTTAAGTTTAATAAAATTTCCACTAAATGTAAGTAAGCAACAATAAGTAAAGGTTAATGCAAATATAAATGAAAACAACTTTCTCCTTTTCAACTAATCCAAGATTTTTCAGAATAATTATCATTCGTTGAGAAAATAGATTATGGTATTGTACCAAATAGAAGCATTCCTATTCTTTACCTTTGCTCGATAGTATAAAGAACTTTTGCTAATCTATAGATTGGTTCAGGATGTATTATTAGTAGAATGGGTTAATCTAGGCTCACACTTCTAGATGTCCAAGGGTAGCTATGGTCGGCCCTACTAATGACCTGTTCCCTTTCTATAAACCAAATTATTAGAATTTAGTCTGTCACTCACAAAACTAATTAATTCTATGCCCAATAAACAATATCTTCCAATTTATTTGCACTTCATCTTGAATAACCCGCTCAAGGCCTTCGATTACCCAAGGTTTCATGTGATATCTACTAGTTAAGAACCCATCACCGGATATGTCCCAAAATTCTTCAACAAGTTTTAACAATTCAAATGGCCAGTTTAAAAAGTAAATTAAGATCAGGTATTAATATCATCACAATTTTTATAAAATTTAAGTTTAAGTTCTCCAACAAAAATTAAATTATCCTATTATCTTTTCATGGTTGTAAGGAGAAAGAAAACTAACTACTCATAACACATTGGATTCACACAACAAAAAATATTTATAAAACCTTGAGCCAAGTTACAAATACTTATCTAGAATGTTTCTTCAAGTGATCCGCTGACTCCTACTGAGTCCAATGCAAAATGAAAGACTTTTACAACAACAACTCTTATAAACTCAAACTTAATACTCAAGGAATTATGTAGTAACACTCTAAAAAACTAAAATAGACTCACTAATTACTTAAGAAGGTGGCTCCCTAAAAATATTTTTAAGTGTGGAAGAACTCTAGGGAGTTTGGGTGCTAGAGGGGGCACTTTTCTCTATAGAATTGACTCTTATTTATAGAGCTTTGAAAATGACCAAGGGTTGCTTAAGGCACCTCTTCAAAATTCATTCAAATACAATGTATCTTCTAGAAAGTAACTGTGGCGCCTAAGCACTGAGAACTAATGCCTAGACGCCGGAGTCCGTGACCAAGTCTTTGCACCTCTTCACTTTGGATCACACCTCTTCGCGATTAAAACTGTTTCCTTGTGTTCAGATCCATTGCATCACAGGTCCTATGTATTAGGAGTAATTTCCAGTCTTCTAGAAGGTCTGATAACTGTTTAACACCATCAAAATAATTGGCCAAAGTCATCAAAAATCTTATTTGCTTCAGTATCGAACTGGTGCTTAGGCGTCGGATTCTAACGCCTAGGCGCCAGATTCTAACGCCTAGGCGCCATACCTAAAATTTTGGCAACTTTGCTTTTTAGCTCTATTTTTGCTCATTTTTCCTTCTTGACCGCTTTTTCAGCACCTACATCCAAAAATATAAAAGTACCTTTCATTAAAGCATAATATCCTTAAAAATTGAATCGTAAATAAGGCATAAAAATAACTACTTTTTATGTGGATCAATTTCCCATTTGTAACACAATTTCTTCTATAGACAACTTCTTCCCCTTGAATTGTGAAGTATTGCTAATACTTGGAGGATAAGTAGTTTATAATTATTATTCCCTTGGTTTTTCCAATTCCCCAATGGGTTTACTTGATTGTTCCCCCATTGTTGATTACTACCACCTTGATTATTGTTATTCTAGTTAAAGTTTGGATGGTTCTTCCAACCTGAATTATAATAATTAGAATATGGGTTATTAGGCTTGTTTATGGCATTCTAATTTTCTAATGATGTTTGAGAATCTAACATTTAGCCTGATGAATTATTGTTGGTTGAGAAAAATTCATTCCAAACTGGTCTATCTTCTCTAAAATTGCAGCAACTTAATTTTCTAACAATATAAAAGCATCAGATTCTTGAATATTAGATACCTTTTTAGGATTTACCCTTTCAGAATGCCTTTGAAAATAATGTGTAGCCATTTATTCAATTAAAGCACAAGCATCATTAAACTGTTTAGACATCAATGAACCACCAATAACAACATCGATAATAGATCAAAGAGATCCAACTAATCCATTATAAAAAATTTTTTATTAACCAATCTGGCCAAATGATTTGGATACTTTCTCAAGAGATCATTAAAACGTTCCCATGCTTCATAAATAGTTTGCCCTTCAAACTGTCAAAAAGATGTAATATCATTTCTAAGCTTTGCAGTCTTTGATGATGGAAAATATTTAGCAAGAATACGGTAAATCACCCCAAGTTCTAATAGATCCAGTTGCTAACGAATTTAACCATATCTTAGCTTTTTCCCTTAATGAGCAAGAAAAAATTCTAAGTCTAATAGCATCATCTGAAACTCCATCATATTTAAATGTAGCACACAATTCTAGAAAATATGCAAGATGTAAATTTGGATCCTTAGTTGGTGCTCCCCCTAACTAATTATTAGATACTATTCAAAACCTTACTGTAGATGAATTTCATGGTATTATTAGATAGTTCAAGTTCAAATGAATTAGCCACTACAGTAGGATTTTGAATACTACCATGAAATTGATCTACTGTAGGGTTAGCATAATCTCTTAAAGGTCTATATTCTTGATGGATTTCAGCATTTTGATTATTTTGATTAGCCATTTCTTGAATATTTTTATCTTTTTATATATTTTTAATTCCTTTGATTTTTCTTATTGTTCTTTCTAATTCAGAATCGTAAGGCACAATTCATTCAAAACCTGAACTACACATACACTATTATAAAACACAATAAAGTAAAATCAGACAACAAAAACAATAATTTTCTAAATTAAATCTAACATGATTAATAAGACTTTAAAAAAAAATTAATTTTTTCTAAAATTTTCTTTCAAATATTGTTTTAACTTTCTTAATTTTCTTTCTTTCCCTGGCAATGACGCTAAAAACTTGATCCCAGAATATTTATGCTTACGTTTTACGTATGAATTGACATTTCTTTCTAATGAAATTATAAAATGGGATACTAAGCAAATATA
The DNA here is from genome assembly GCA_022702705.1 of Papilionanthe hookeriana x Papilionanthe teres. Classification (NCBI taxonomy): domain Eukaryota; kingdom Viridiplantae; phylum Streptophyta; class Magnoliopsida; order Asparagales; family Orchidaceae; genus Papilionanthe; species Papilionanthe hookeriana x Papilionanthe teres. Next base: position 48,416,500 of record CM040429.1, on the reverse strand, counting down.
AATATCATTATCAAGTAATATAGGACTTTTTTACTAAGCCCTACGATATCGAACCCACAAAGAAAGTGTTAAATAAAGAAAAAAGAAAAATACCTTTTTACTTTTTACGAAAGATCTTACCCAAACTAAAGATAATATTATAAGAAAGAAGATTTGAATCTTTTTGTTAATTTTTATAATTTGAAATGAAAGTAAACAACTACTTTAACCAAATTTTTGTAAGATGAAACTAATGCAAATAAAATATCTTTTTTTTATTATGAATCAGTAACGAGTCATGGAAGTCTGTTGTGGAAGTATCTAAAGTGTATTGTGACAAATAGGAGAAATTATATTCTTTACCCTTACTAGAGATGCTATAAAGAACATAGGTTAATTTATTGCTTTATAAATCTTGAGAAGGGCTAGGCACGAAAGATACTAGCTTTCACTCTAGAGTTTCTTCTTCTCCCTCCACCTAGAGGCTAAAATCTCATATCAAAACACAAAACAATAAATCAAATTGGGGGCTTTAGCCTATTACTCTAAAGTCCTCAAATTCTACACCCATCAAAGTATATCTTTTTATTTATTTGCACTCAATCGTCTGAATTACATTCTCACTCATGTAATCTCATGTGATTCTTTCCAATTGTTGTCTGAGACAATACCATACCGGTTCTTACATATTCTCACAAAATATATTAACATCTTAATTTGCCAAATCAAGAAGTAAATGAAGTATAAGGTATTGAATCATCACAAATTCTTCCAACATTGGTTTCCTATACTTCACACAACATTCTTCCATAACTTTATTACTTCATCATTTTAAGGAAAAAGATAAAGAAAACTACTCAGAATTCATGGAAAAAATACAATCACAACTTTGTTTAAAAGTAGATATCATAGTGAAAACACAAGAATTCTTAATTAAAAACCAAATGTAATAATAACAAAGAGAAAGACCTATCTGTAAATCCTCTCCAACAAACTTTTGAAGTTACATTGAAAACTTTACTTTTCCTTACAATACTCCTTAGTGGTTGGTGCCCATATCTAAGGATTTCAAATCTCACTTCTAATCCTAATAAAAATATAGTAAACTAAGTATAAATGGTGAAGTGGAGTAGCGTGTTACTAAAATAACTCCCTTACTCAATAAACATAAACCACACTCTCCAACAACAAACACCTCTCTGATTTCTTTTTATATTTTCTAACAGGTGATTTCGTATCTCTTCAAATTGTATATCCATATTCAACAATCCTCTAAGTGATGCATCCATTTAAGAGTAATTTGAATTAATTTTGGCGCCAATAGGAAGTTTCCCATATTCTTACCAAGATATACCTCAAACACCTCTTCAAAATGGAGCCAAATGTTAAATAACTCCTCTTTAGTAACAACCGCGCATAAGTGTGAAGTATTGGTGCTTAGCCGCTAGGCTTCCAACGTGTAAGCTCCAGGTCTATGTGCATAGCCGCTAGGCTCTAGAGCATAAATTTGGGTCCTGGAGCTTAGCTGCCACAGATCAATTTTGCACCTTTTTTTATTTTTTCTCCAAATTTAATCCTTTTACACTCCTTTCATCACATTCATCTATTTAATCTTACCTACAAGAAAAATACACAAAATACCTTCCATTAAAGTGCAATATCATCAAAAATAAGTATAAAAATGTGTATAAAAATACTATATATTTTAGGTGTATAGTTTATCAATGGGAAAATATTAATAGAAATAATTATGTTATGATGAAATGTAATTAAATAATCCTCTTATGTAAAATATTTTCTTATGGAATATATATGCAAATTGATTACTAAAAAGAGTACTCAACTTAAAAAGTGAAATTTTCTTTTAGTGTGTAACAAAATCAAAATTAATAATAATCTTTCTAAAGACTTGCTCAGTCCCATCTTAAATATTTTCCTAGTATAACTAGTCACTTATATTACGGCTCTCCTTTAGCAAGATCTAAGACTTTTTTATGGTAATAGGTAATAATCTTTGGCTGGAATGGACTTAATTAAATCATGAAGCAGGTCTTATTATCAAAGGGGCATAAATGCTTTTTGTATTATAACATCAATGTAAGTATGTTTTAGGGTATAATGACTAGATTTCAAGGTTTTAATGAGCTAAATTTGGAATGAATTTGCAATGATTCCTTAAAATTATTTTTATAAATTTATGAAAAACTAAAAAATTAAATTACACAAGGAAAAATTATAAGAAAATAGTTATTATAGATATTTTGCTTTATATTGTATCACAAATATAAAAAAGAGAAAAAGAAATGACATTGTTAAGCCCAAAAAATTTTTCTTTCTTAGGCCTTAGCTCTTTTGAAGATGTAGCCTTATTTGTCTGCAACTTATATTTAATTTGAGATCATGTGGTTTCCATATACCTAATTTTTTTCTTTTTTATTAACCCGACCCGCAATTACGCAGTAAATTAACTTCTAAAAGACGACAAAAAACTTGACCCAATTTATAAATAATGGCTGGTGTGCAAAATCTTAAATGATATAAAAATTAGAAAATATTTTACACACTAGAGGTACTACGCAAGTATACGTATCACTTCAAGTAATATAGAGTTTTCTTTAAAAACCCCAGTATGGATCCCACGAGGATGTGAAGTAAGAGGTCTTTAGTTAAATTCTAGTCTACTACTAATAGTCCTTGGTTTGGAATGTAGATTAAAATTGTGTTTTATCTAGCAACTACTCCTAAATACAAGTGTTAAATGTAATAGTAACTATAACTAAATGCAAATAATAATTCTAAAGATAACCCTTTTTGGATGAATTGGTTTGGAGAATTTTGAGATACTAAAAACTGCTTTTCTTATGTAATGAAATGGATAATGTATAGGAATGAGATGCATTTAATTTTGTATATGCAAAATAGGAGCAATCATATTCTTTACCCTTTAGTCCAGGCATAAAGAACATTGACTAATCCTATGCTTCTTTACTGAATCCGTAGTTAGGCTGGGAGGATACCTGCTCTCATTTCGGAGCTCCCACGTTCCCCTCCCCTGAGGGCTTACACCTCCGCTTCAGTACTCAAACAATAGGACCGAATTGGGGCTTACATTTCCGCTTCACTCTAAAATCTCTAATTCTACGCCTAATAAAACATATTTCCCTATTTATTTGCACTCAACCCCCAAGAATTATGCAATTCTTTCACAGACATTGAATGTGGTTCTACTTTGTTGACAATTACACCGCCCATTCGGGACAATGCAATTACAACAAATTTAAATAATACAACGGCCCTTATTGTAATGTAGATGAAGTGCAAGTAAAAACCATCACATTTATAATTAAAACATCTTTTAGCAAGCATCCCAATATCCTAATCATGAATCCTACTCATTGCAAGAGAAAAGTAGAATGGAAACAATGACATAATTTTCTTATGCCACTATTTCCAAAGAAGAAGAAAGGGTAAGAAAGATACATCACAAAGCACAAAGAAAACACAATGGAAACTTCATTAAATCAAAGCAAATCCACTATGTAAGTGTTTATAAAATCATAAGATAATTAAGAATAGTACTTAGCTTTTTCACTTTGAAAGAAAGATGTAAATCTCTCCAACAAAGTCTCCCATCGTTCCATGCAATGCTAGAACATCTCCTTACAAATTCTCTCAAAATCTCCTCTCCAATCTATCCAAAAGGGTATGAATCTACATTTTTACTCTTAATCTAAGAACCCTAAACATTCTCCAAGATTTTCCTAACATTCCTCTCTTGTTTCTCCTCTTTTTCTCTTCTTTTTTCTCTACTTTTTCTCTGCACTTTTCTAACCTAAATTCGCCATTTTACAGAGTATGGATGAATTTCTAAGAGTTCCCTTAAGCACCCTTTCGAAAAAGCATCTAAATACGTTAATTTTGGCCCAAAACCTTCAGAAGTCAATCCATAGTCATCCGGGGGGCTGTCGCCGGGTTTAAGGGCACTTTCGGTGAGCTTTTCGATCATATTTTTGGCCTTCTCGGGAAAATCCCGCCATCGGTGGCCTCGAGGGCGCCTTTGGTGGGCAGACTACTTCACAGCTCCATTGTTTTACTACGTTTGGCTCAGTTTTAGCTCTGATTCGCCCCGTTTCAGTTGCGTTGCGTTCGTAACAGATATCCCTACAAAATAAGCATGAAAACAACCTTTCTTTAAATTGTAATCTCATTCAAAAATATGCAAGATATTAAGCATCAAAAGACTTATCAAAAGGTGTCAGGGCAAAATTTTATTTCTTACTTGTTTTTGCTCCAAATTGCACCGTTTTTGCTTCTTTTTCTCCAAAAGTCATTTCTTATACCTAAAACCAAAAAAACATACAAAATACCTTCCTTTTAAAGTGTAATGTCACAAAAAATGAGTAGAATCATATAGCAAAAAACATATATTTTTTCTTTGGATTAAAATCCCCCAAACTTAGCTATTACTTGTCCTCAAGTAACACTATAACTTTAAAAATAAAATATGTTAACTTATGGTTATGGGTTTCAATTGAGTTTCCTATCATTTCATCTCAGAAATGTTATATTATAACATAGGAGAAATTCTAGTAAATCAACCTAGGACTAGAGTATAAGAATATCTCATATTCAACTTAGGAATCCTGATTTTCTATTTATTTAAAAAGTTATTGAAAATTGTCAAACTAAAGATTCATAGATAGTATAAAAATGGAATTTAAGCTCCTTATCTATACCAATTTAACCAATACCTTTTGAAATAAGAATAAGCTTAGAATTTTTTTTTAAATATTTTCATTTAAAAAGATTCAAGTGAAACCAATTTTTGATTATGCTTCTCCTCAAGCTTCTCCTCACTTATTTTCTTTTTTTTTTCTTTTCTTTTGGGATTATTTTCAATCCCCTTTTTTCACTTTTTTTTCTTTCTTTCGGGATCATTTTTAATCCCCCTTTTTGTTTACTTTTTTTAATGTGGGGATTACTATATCTGGACAGGCCTTTAATAATTTTGAATTTCACTATCCTCTCTTAAAATCCAAAACTCAAAACTTTCCCTCACTTTTTATAAGTGTAAGTATTAGTTCAAAAAAGGTTTTCAATAAAAGCTAAATTCTCATTAAGTATAAATCTAAGAATTTTAGCTTTTTCAAATAATCAACTCCTTTCTACCATAAATAGAAAATTCATTTCTCCAATGTTTCCTACAAAATATCTTAACTCTAGAACAGTTTCTTCACATAGGATTTTAACTAGATTATTTTTTCTAGCATTCCTAAAATTAAAATTATAGTAACCTAAAGGTAACACAACATACCACAATTCATTTTAAAAGTGATATCAAATTAAATATAGACTACTGAGAACAAATAAAGTTACATTTTAATATTTTTTTCTTCCCCCCAAACTTATATTTTAAAATATTTTGTAATTAATTCCATAAAATGTAGCAGGAAGAAAAAGTAAAGGTTGAATCTACGGACTACTACAACATCCTATCAAATTCATATACATGCCTAATCAGGATAGAATGATTGTAGGAGAAAGTAAATCTAACATAAAACATGCTTGTAATAAAATTACACTAAAATGAAGTATTTTCACTTTAAAATTTTATTTTTTCTTCCTACCCCCAAACCTAATTTTTAACATATTCAACATTTAGTACATAAATTATAAGTAGAAAGAAAAACAGTTTAGAAATTTTATCTACCACAAATGTCTATCAAATCCATTTGCAAGTATTCATTAGGACAGAACAATATGCAGCAGAAAGTAAATCTAAACTAATCATGCCAAAATGAAATTCACTAAATAAAAGTCTAACTAGCATAGCATGTATCAGCAAGGGAATATAAAAAAAATTTTCAATTATTATATAAAATTGTAACACAAAAATAAACACACATAAGATAAGTGAGGTCAATTCTTCCATTAACTCATCACATCACATTGATTTACTTCCGATTTCTAATGGAGCCACTAAACTAATAAATTAGGTACTTTCAAATGATTTTATATATTATAATCCCAAAGATAAGATTATCCCTGATAAATTGGTTTCCGGACACCAATTTCGAGCATCATCTAATCTTTATAATTTAGAACCCTTAGCAGTTATAAAGATAGTGTAAGATCATCCACATTGTGTTCATCAAATAGGTTCACGACTCCTACCTAATGAAAATAAAGTTGCAGAAAGGAAGTAATAAATTAAGATGGAACTATCAATGTTCGAAATTCAAGATTTCTCTTGTAAAACTCAAGTTTGAGTAAGACCCGAGTGATGGTGGACTCATTAATCCAACTACTACAAGAGAACATACAAGTATAGCCATAATAAAAAGTTAAGGAATCACCTCCCTCAAGACAGAGACTAAGATCAGATCAAAGCAATAATAATCCAAACATCTACCAATTATCAATCAAACTAATCAATCCACACTAAAGCAAATGTAATACAACACTAATAATTATGACTCTCAAGCACACTAAATCAAAGGAAACAGATAACTATGGGTTGCCTCCCATAAAGCGCTTGGTTTTTACATCATGGGCCCGACAAATGATTCCACCTGGATCAAAATTTCATTTAAGTAATCCTCGATCAATCGCCCAACCTTTTTTAGATCTAGGAATTCCTATAAAATCCTCAAATTGTAATTTTTCATTAAGCTCTTCACTTTTAGATGAATTTATATCATTGTTCCACTTTTTTTTCTAAATTCAAAATTGCTCTATTGATTTTTTAAAATTGCATATTAATATCATTCTTAAAATTCATAAGAAATGGATCTTTATAAGATACGTCAATATCTCTCAAATTTTGGATCAGATTCTCTTTAGATAATTCAGATTCTGGATCAATATCTTCTATGTTACTCTTCTGTTTCAAATTATCTTCCAATTCTTCCCCTTTATAATTATTAAATGATGGAGGATATATCTTAGTTGAGGAAATATGTTTTTCTAATTCCTTAGGAATTTCTTCCAATGGACTTCCAATATCCTTATCCTCTTTTCTCAACTCAAAATTCTTTTGAAATTTATCCTCAAATTTTCTTTCAAGTCTTAGTTCAATAATTTTATCTTGTTCATCATTCAATTCAAGATTTTCTTGTGATTGAGTCACGTCAAAAGATATAAAGACTGGTTGTGTACATGAATATCCTAAATAGATAGGCTTTAAAATTGTATGGGGTACATCCATCTTAAGTTCATAAGATTTTTCAACAGATGGAATTAAAAGTTTACTATTTTTTGTAGCGTCCATCATTTCACACCTCTTCTAAACATACATACAGTCTTCTTTAAATAACATTTTCAACTCATCATGAAAATCCATTTTGACCTCATCTGCTATCTTACTCTCAAAACTTTCTTGGAAATGGTCTTTACTTAAATAATAAATTTCATCCATAAAAAACAAACATCATCTTTTTCGCAGATGGATATTTCATAGTCTTTAATACATCAAAAGTGACTTCCTGGTCACTAATATTCTTAGTCAACTCTCCTTTTTGCAGATCTATCATAGCTTGTCCAGTAACAAGGAAAAGTCTCCCTAAAATAATTGGAATTTCTTTATCTCCCTCCATATCAAATACAATAAAGTCCAATGGAAAAATAAATTTATCCACTTTAATAAACACGTCTTCTATAACTCCTTTTGGATAAATGATAGATCGATCAGCTAACAGAAGGGTTACAGTAGTGGGAGAAATATCGACTAAACCTAACCTTCTAAATATAGATAGAGGCATCATATTAATGCTCACTCCTAAATCACATAAAGCTTTTCCACATAATATTTTTCCAATTGCACAAGGAATTATAAAGCTACAAGGATCTTTAAGTTTCCGAGGAAAATTTTTCTGAAGTATAGAGCTGCACTCCTCAATTAGTGCAATTGTCTCATAATCCCCAAATATCCTTTTCTTGTTTAATATATCCTTCATAAACTTTTCATAACTTGGCATCTGTTCCAAAGCTTCAGTGAAAGGAATATTTATCGTTAACTTTATAAATACTTTCACGAACTTTGAAAATTTTTTATCCAACTCATGTTTTCTAAGTCTTTAAGTAAATGAAGGTGGTGATCTTTCCAAACTGATTTTAGTTGGAGATATTAATTTTTCCAGATCCTTAGAAACATGTTCTTCAGGTCTTTTAGTTTCCATTGTTTCTCTCACAACATCTTTCTCTTTGCTAACAACATCCTCTATCTCTCTTCCAAACTGATTTTAGTTAGAGATATTAATATTTCCAGATCCTTAGAAACATGTTCTTCAGGTCTTTTAGTTTCGGTTGTTTCTCTCACAACATCTTTCTCTTTGCTAACCACATGCTCTATCTCTCTTCCACTTTTTAATTAGACAACTTCTATTTGTTCATTAGTGTTCTCTTTAGGGTTGATCTCGGTGTTGCTAGTAAGTGTTCCTTGGGTTCCATTGCTAAGTGAATTAGCAATTTGTCCCAGTTGATTCTCTATGTTTCTAATTGCAGCATTTTTACTTTGCAACTGGTTTCCCATTTGCAATATAACTTCTTCCATAGACGTCTTCTTATCCTCAAATTGTTTATCATTTTTAGAGTTCGGTGTATATGAAGGTCTATAGTTTGTGTTCCCCTGATTATTCTAACTTCCATTACGATTTACATGATTATTTTCCCATTGTTGGTTTCCACCATCAATAGTATGATTCCAATTAAATTTAGGATGGTTCTCCCAACATGGGTTGTAAAAGTTAGAGTACGGGTTGTTTATGGTATTTAAAGCATCATATGATAAGTTAGAATCAATTATAAGCTCTAATAAACCTTCCTCACTTACAGGAGTAAATTGAGGTTAGTTCATTCCAAATTGGTCCAACATCTTTGATATAGTAGAAACCTAAGATGCAAGAATTCCAATCACATCTGTATCATGAACACTAGCTACATTTTTATGATTTACCATTGCAAATGGCCATTGAAATTAATTTGTGGCCATTTCATCAAATAATGCATACACTTCATAAAATGGTTTTGACATTAATGATCCCCCATGTCGGCACTATTTTTAGGTTGTGTGATATTTTGAAAAGGGGGCGCCTAACAGAAGTTGTCGGCGAATTTAAATTTTAAATTTGATTTAAATATATATATAATTTAGAAAGTAGTATTTGACTTTGAAAATAATTTTAAATTTGAAAGTTTTAAGATATGAGATTAAACCGATCTCACATCCCAAATAGTTTATATAAACGAGCACCGCACCACGAACCGTGTATCTATCACTAAGGATAGACACACTGCTGAGAGTGGGGCTCGATCAAATAAACTAGAAGTTTTGTGACATCCGTTTGGTCCGCGAACCAATTTTATAAGCCGACAAATTCCCTCGCTTAATATGAAAGTATTAAACGGGGTTTATATTACTCGGGTTCTTTAAAATTCCCTATAAGGGCAAGCCCCTATAGTTAATTACATCTTAAGTGACGGGAATCACCTAAGAAAACTCTCGATAATAACCAATAATTCCGCTCTCAAGAATTTCAAAGTTTAAGGTTTTCAAAGATTGAATTTTGGAATTTCGATAGGGAATGGATCAAATTTGGAACATTTTGTTTTGTGAATCCAAAGGAAGAAAGGTAGGAGAAATCACCGATTCGAAGTGAACTTCGGTAATTTCCCGACTATCCTATTGTTTGGCTTGAATTTAGGAAAGTCCTAATGTTTATTTAGTATTTCAATCTTGCCAATTTTAATTAATTAGGGCTTATATTTGTATGATAAAATCAAACAAATAGCATTAGAAGATGTGAGGGTTTATTGTCGTATCGGACGACTACCTTGGAATCCTAAGATCGGTTAGGGCTTAATTTGCAATGCAAATGCCTAACGAAGAGGTTGAGGATTTATGTTGCACTAGTGCAAGCTACCTCGAAGTCCTATGGCTTTGTTGTTTAATTCTAAGAAGGTTTTGCTGAAGTAGGTTCAAGTTTTGTCGACGACGATGGCCGTGCTTGCTCACCATGCTCCAAGCTCCTTGTTGTTGCAGAGGTTTAGTTTTAGAAATCATAAATCAGGGGATGAGAAAAGTGTTTTGGTTTAGAGAAGATCTTAATTTCCAAGTGTTTTGTATTTTGATTAAAACAAATCTTAAAGTTGATTAAGATCCCACGGTTCCAACCTTCCGGCATCATTATTTTTATCGGATTCACTTAGTCCAGATGAATTTGCTAAACTCAATTGAATGAGTTCCACACTTTCATTTAGACCGTGGGAAATCCCGTTAGCAACACGTAGGTTACATCATCCGAGGTATTCCCGATCATCCAATAGGACGTTTTAATTTAGTTGCAATTGTAGTTTTGTGTTCTGTTTGTGATTAAATTTTGAGTTGTTTTATATTTTGAAATGTTGTGGCGGTGAATTTTATCTTGCAATGACTTTTAACTTAGTTTTGGTTTCAGTTTTAGGGACTATCCTAAAGGTGTGGGTTTTCATGCAACAGTTGTTTTATCATGCAAGAAAAGTAAAGTGCATCTGCAATAAAGTAAATTGCAGGGAAGTAAATTGCAAGAAAGTAAATTGCAATAAAATAAAAGCGTACTCGGAGGGTCTTCCCGTCATCCCAAGCTACACTTAAAACACAATTAGAATATTTAAGCAAGTTCCTAGGTAAAGCTAAGGGAAAGTTTTTCTACCAAATTCCTAATCCTATAGCTAGTCATCTCCTATGACGTCTAGGTTCTTTGTGTTTTTGTTTGAGGACGATTTTCTTCATCAAAGAAAAATTAAATCCAATTGTTCTTATAAATATCTTATCATATTGAGGAAGTGCTTAAGAAGAATCTTAAACATCTTTTCAATATTTTTAGGATTGTTTTAAGTCCAAATGAATTTAATTATATAAATGAATCAATCGTCCGAGGTTTTCAAGTTTTGTTAACTTGCCTGAGTGATTTAAGACATTTGAATATCTTATGAGTGAAGTAGCACTTCATTTAATGTTTCATTTAGGAGTTATAATAATCAAAGCTTTCAAGGGTAAATTAGTATTCAAATGATTTGATTTAAGTTAAAGGGTTTAAATTTGGAATAGTGTTCAAGTTGCTTTATATTTAATTTCTTTTATGTCTTAGGTGATGTTATATTTAATTCAATTTAATTTAATTGAGTTTTAATTTAATTTAATTTAATTTAATTTGATTTGATGTTTAATTAATTTGATTTGATTTAATTTAATTTAATTATTTAATTTAATTTAATTTAATTTAATTTAATTTAATTGTTTAATTTAATTTAATTTAATTATTTTATTTAATTTAATTTAATTTAATTTAATTTAATTTAATTTAATTTAATTGTTTAATTTAATTTAATTTAATTATTTAATTTAATTTAATTTAATTTTATTTAATTTAATTTCAATTTAGTTTAATTTAATTTAATTTATTTTATTTAATTTAATTTCAATTTAGTTTAATTTAATTTAATTTTATTTAATTTAATTTTAATTTAATTTAATTTATAATTTTAATTGAGATTTTAAAAGAGTTTAATGATTTAATTAAGTCTTTTAATATTTTAAATTTGAGTTATCATTTTAATTAAGAGTTAAGTGTTAATGATATAATTAGTTTAGGGATTTTTTAAATTAAAGAATAAATCTCTTCCTAATAAATATCCCTTATTTTAATAATTCCAATTTTATTATTCTTCCAAATTTAATCTATTATTTAATTAAAGTTTAATCATTTTAAAAATTGTTTAATGAGTTTCTACCCTTTAATTATTTAAATTTCAATCATCCAAATCAGATTAAGATCAAATATTTTACTTGTTAATTTTATTAAACCTAAAGTTTTAATTAAGGGTTAAAATTTTAATTACCATTTTGCCCTTCAAGCTTAATAATTTCATAACTCACTAAATTGGGCTTAAATGATCTTGAAATTTTTATGTGACTTCACTCATATATCAATAAAGACATGAGAGGAGAAAATGTGATTTTTCTGTATTTAATTTATTTATATAATTATTTTTGGTGGAAAATAGAGATTTCCAAGGAAAATTTAATAACATGACCAAGGGAAAGTTTTTGTCCTTAAGAAAATTAGGGGACATTCCTAATGACCAGAGAAGCACTTGGACAAATTTTGGTGATTTTTTGAATTATATTATTTTTATTATAATTATTTTGAGTTTTGGAGTGTTAATTAATTTAAAAATAAAATAAATGTTGAAAAATGGGTTTTATATTTTTCAAAAATCTCTCTAATATCAAGGAAACCAGAGAAGCAAATTTTGCAATTTTCTGATTTTTCTATGATTTATTATAATTATTTTAGTGAAAATGCTAGAAAATACATTTTTTTTTAATTTTAAAATTACCCTAGGGCTTTAAAATTCAATATCTCACTAAATAGACCTAAGAAAAATGTGGGATTTGTTCCTAAGTGATTAAAATTCAAAATGTGACATTTTGGTGAATTTTATTATTTTTGTGATTTTTATTATTTTTTAATTATTAAAAATATTAAAATATTATTAAAAATCAACTTTTTTAGAAAATTGAAATTTTAATTTTCTTAGGTTCCCCTGATATCAGAGAGGCTCCAAAACCAATTTGGTGAATTTTTGAAAAGTATTTTAAAAGTTATGAATTTTTAAAGTTTAAAATAGCTAATTGACTTAATCAACCCAATTAGTGGGGCTAACCAAGTCCAATTGACCTCAAATTTTTATGGTGGATTCCTCTGATCCTAAAGGTCAGTGGAGAATTGATTTCAAGTCAATTTGATGCCTGGTTAACTCTAATTATTTAAAGACCTATTTTGGGTGTTTAAGCCAATTAGGGTTGTTTTGAATGAATTAAGCCAAAATCTATTTTTCCTAGGGTTCTCTGGTCATAGGGAACATCACCAAATTTTCCTAGAATTTATTTCACAACATGCTATTTATTGGAATTAAAATACTCAAAACGAGTGACTCGAACTTGAAAAATCAAGAACTCTTCATAGGGATGGCCTCGACTTTGGAAAATTCAGGGAATGTTCCCAAATTCAGAGGCTTCAAAAGCCCTATGGTCTCATGCCATGGTGAATTGTATGCATGCATGGAGAATTAAAACAATGCAGAGAGTAAATAAATTATAAAAAATAAAATATTTGATGAAATTAAGTGATTTCTTTTCCACATTATTCTCCTCTCTTCATTGAGCAAGAGGTATTTTTATTTTATTTTTCGATTTTTCTACACAGAGATATGAATTTTTGAAGTTTAGGGAATTAAATAAATCGAGAAAATCCCTAATTTTCTATTTATCCGAGTCGAGCGCCGGCGCATCCTCGGCGACTCCGAAAGGCCGCGCGGCGCGCTCCCATTCAACGCCGCCACTCGAGTCGGCGGCCGGGCCCCGCGGTTCTCGTACCGTCTCCGGTCCGACGCCATCCGAGCCGTCCGTCCGTGCGTGTATTGAATGGACGGCATCCGTTCATCGTCCCCGAGTGTTCTCACCCGAGAGCCGTCCACACTAAATCCCTAAGATCTCACTCGATTCTCAATGGATTTTTACGTTCTTATACTCTATGGATTCGTCTTGAAGGGACGAACACATCTATATGGTTAACATGCATTGAAACTAAAGCATTTGAAATGGAGAATCTCCAGAAGCTCGGAATGAAGAGTTAGCTCATACCTTGGCTCAGAGAAGTGTGGCTTCAATCTGAGAGCTGTTGCACCTTCGATTGGGTCCCGACGAAGCTCCGGATGAAGTCTCCTGGTCGCGGTGAATTGTCCGGATATGATTTCGACCAAGCCCGATCACAAAGCTTGGAGGACCGGAGCAACCGGGTGGCCCTGGAGATGGGGCTTTTGATGGTGGACACCTTCCCTTGGTCCGGTGAAGGTGTAGAGCCAATCAATTTGGGAATTGGCTCACTTGTGGAGAAGTGTCCTGGTTTTGGGTGGAATTTCGACTACGAAATTGAGCTTACGGAGGAGAAATGGCGAGGGAATTTCACTTGGGGATCAAGTGCTCTAAGGGTGGAGGAGGGTCCGGAACAATTTTGGCAGAGTTTTGGCAAGGTTTATGCTTCTCTCCCTTCATGGCCGAGAGGGGTGGAGTTTAAATAGAGCTGGCTGGGGGGCCTCCCAGGGGGAGTTAGGGCTTGGGATCAAGCTTGCTACGGTGAGGAGAAGAACGACCATGGTGACCACTAGGCATGGGGCGGCTCGGCAAGTGAGAATTTCAATGTTGGCTCACATGTGAGCTCTCGGCCATGGTGTTTTCGGCGGCACTGGTGGCCGGCCGGCCGAGCAATGGTCACCATCTTGGTCGGGTGGGTCGGGGGCTGGGGTTTAGTGTAGGCGATTGGCAAATGCCATGTGTAAAGTGGTTGAATCAAAGTAGAATGGGGCATGGCTAGTTTTGAGTCTAAATGGGTCAATCCACCCATTTGGGCTTGGTGCACCCTTCAAGGTGGCTTTGGATGCTTGTGGGGGATCAAAGGGATCAGTTGGTTTGGCATGGAGAAGTCTCCATCCAAATATATTTGGATTAAATTTAAGTTTAGGTGAAACATGATTAAGGCTAATGAGCTTTAGGGATTAAGGAAAGCCCCCCTCTTCTTACCCAATATGGCATGGTGGAGTGTCCAAAGCTCTCATGGCTCACATGTGGCTCATGCATGGCTTCATGGCTCACCTTTGGCTTGGCAAAAAGTTTGGTCAATTTCATAAAAAAGGATTTTAAGGATTTTGGATAATTTGGTGGAAATTTGGATGAAGCTTCATTTAGAAATATTTGATCATTGGTTTAGGACTTAGGGATGATTTTAATTGAAAGTATGATGAGGGGAAATGTCATATGGGCTTTGGAAGAATTTTTGGGGTTTTGGATTTGGTGGAAGTGGGCTTTTAAAATGGTTTAAGGAATGGGCCCTTAAGTTTAAAAATGAATTTATGGATGGGAATTTTGTAAAGAGGTTGGGCCAAATAATTGTTGGGTTTAGCTCATGGATGTGTCATGAGTGATTTGAAACAAATTGGGGGTGATTTGGATTTGAATTGGGTTGAATTTGGGTTAGGTTTGGGCTTAGGTCAAAAATGGGCCTTTTAACCTTGGGTTGAGTTTGAGTGGGGTTTGGGTTCAAATTTTGGGCAAATCATGTTAGGGTTTTGTTTGTGGGAATGTTAAGGAAGATTTAGAAAAGATTTGAGGTTAATTGGAGTTGAATTGGGTGAGTTTGGGTTAAGTTTGGGTCATGGGTCCAAATTGGGCTTTAAGGCCAAAAGTGAGATTGGATCCAAATGTCAATCAAATTGGACTTGGATTTGGTCTAGATTGGTATTGGGAATGTTGAATTGAAGTTTAGAATTGAATTGGACCAGAATTTGGGTCAATTGGATAGGTTTGGTTTGACATTGGGTTCACTTTGGGTTAAAATGGGTGAAATTGGGGGTTTTGACAAAAGTAAGGTAAATTGACAAAATTGGCCCATGGTGTAGTTGGACAAAATGAAATTGGGAATATTTGGGATTTTCTGGAATTTTCTGGGAATTTTCTGAATTTTTGAATTTTTAGGCCAAGAAGGGTATTTTGGGTATTTGGAGGGTATTGGGAGGTATTTTTTGGAATTTTTGGTATTTTTTGGTATGGATGATCAATTTGAGTGATGTGGAGATGTTTGAGAGTGATTTTGGAAAATTTTGGGTAATTTGGAAATTTTGCAAAAATTTGGGTAATTTCGAGGGTTTTGGGTAGGTTTAGTAGGTGTAGGGTCCGGGGGTCAAAAATTGAAAATTTGGGAAATTAAAGATTGG
Organism: Papilionanthe hookeriana x Papilionanthe teres; assembly: GCA_022702705.1. Taxonomy (NCBI): domain Eukaryota; kingdom Viridiplantae; phylum Streptophyta; class Magnoliopsida; order Asparagales; family Orchidaceae; genus Papilionanthe; species Papilionanthe hookeriana x Papilionanthe teres. The sequence continues at coordinate 48,400,711 of CM040429.1, read as the reverse complement.
GTGAATCTAGGTGGAAAGAAATCATTTTGGTTGAGCCATGAAGCCATTTCAAGCCCATATGAGCCATGAAAGGACTCATTTGAGGCATTCATCTATGTTGTTCCTAACCCTCTTAGCGAGGGCTTAGGGGTTAAGGACCATCCATGTGAATCACCTACATGAGTCGGGAGGTTAAGTTGGGTATGGGTGTGGTTTTAGGAAGTGTGTGGAAATGTAGTGTGTAAGTGTAGTGTGTATGTAAGTGTATGTGTAAGTCGGCCCCTTCACTGGACCGAGGCCACCCGGGCGATCCTAAGGCCGAAGAGTCCTATAGGAACTCATCCTTTAAACTTCTACATTTGATTTCAACCCTCTAGGTGATTAGGGGTCTATAGTCGAGTTTGTGGAGTTTGCGGGGAGTTTAGAAGTGGTTTAAATTTCTAAAATGTGGGTCCCGATTCTAGTCCTCTAAGATAGTCAAAGGAAAAGCCTAAGGCTAGATCCTAAGCACTAAAAAGAAGAAGGGAAGACCTCATCAAAAATGAGGTCAACACCCCAGTGACAGCATCAATTATAGACCTAAGGGATCCTACTAACCCATTATAAAAAGTTTGAATGATTAACCAATCAGACAGAGCATGGTGTGGACTCTTTCTTAGGAGTTCCTTAAATCTTTCCCAGGCTTCGTATAATCATTCCCTTTCATACTGACAAAATGAGATAATATCGTTTCTATGTTTAGTAGTCCTTGAAGGTGGAAAATACTTGGCTAAGAATTTTTTAGTTAACTCCTCCCAATTTTTAATAGAACCAGGTGCTAATGAGTACAACCACATTTTAGCCTTATCCCTTAGTGATAAAGGAAAAAGCCTTAGTCTAACAGCATCGTTTGACATACCGTTATAACAAAATGTAGCACAAAGTTCTAGAAAATTTGATAAGTGTAACTAGGGATCCTCTAAAGAAGTTCCCCCAAACTGATTGTTCTACACCAGTTGGATAATCTTAGGATTTATTTCAAATGAATCAGCTTCTACGACAGGATTTTGTATACTTGAGTGAATTTCATCTGTCGTAGGATTTAGGCAATCCTCAATGAAGTATGATGATTTTCCATTTTATTATCTTGAATGTTTTCTATCTCCATTTCTAGTTTTTCGAATCCTTCTGTATTTTTATTTTTTTCAAACTCGGGATCATAAGGTAGAAGTCCTGTAGATCCTTTGTTTCGTATATGTAACACAACAAACAATACATTAACAATTAAAGAAATAATAGATGAAATATATTCAACACAACAAAACATTTTCACGAACACGTTGTTTTTCATATGAACAGTTTTTTCACAACACTTTTTCTTATAACAACACTTTTCATAAAAAACAGTTTTTATGGCACTACAATTTTCCAAGTCTAAGCCTAATTACTTCAACTAAAATTCTCCTAAAGTTCTTACCAAAGCTTCCCCGCCAACGGTGCCAAAAACTTGACCCGACCCGCAATTACGCAGTAAATTAACTTCTAAAAGATGGCAAAAAACTTGACCCGATTTATAAATAGCGGCTAGTGTGAAAAACCTTAAATGATATAAAAATTGGAAAATATTTTATACAGTAGGGGTACTACGCAAGTATACGTATCGCTTCAAGTAATATAGAGTTTTCTTTAAAACTCCCAGTATCGATCCCATGAGGAAGTGAAGTAAGAGGTCTTTAGTCAAATTCTAGTCTACTACTAATAGTCCTTAGTTTGGAATGTTGATTAAAATAGTGTTTTATCTAGCAACTACTCCAAAATGCAAGTGTTAAATGTAACAGTAACTATAACTAAATGCAAATAATAATTCTAAAGATAAATCTTTTTGGATGAATTTGTTTGGAGAATATTAAGATACTAAAAACTACTATTCTTATTTAATGAAATGGATAATATATAGGAATGAGATGCATATAATATTGTATGTGCCAAATAGGGTCAATCCTATTCTTTACCCTTTGGTCCAGGCATAAAGAACATTGACTAATCCTATGCTTGTTTACTGAATCCATGGCTAGGCTGGGAGGATATCGGCTCTCACTTCGAAGCTCCCACGTTCCCCTCACCGAGGGCTTACATCTTCGCTTCAGTACTCAAACAATAGGACTGAATTGGGGATTTTAGTCTGTCACTCTAAAATCTCCAATTCTACGCCCAATAAAACATATTTCCCTATTTATTTGCACTCAACCCCCATGATTTATGAAATTCATTCACGGACATTGAATGTGGTTCCACTTTGTTGAGAATTACACCGCCCATTCATGACAACACAATTACAACGAATTTTAACAATACAACGGGCCCTTATTGTAATGTAAATGAAGTGCAAGTAAAAACCATCACATTTATAATTAAAACAACTTTTAATAAGCATCCAAATATCCTAATCATGAATCCTACTCATTGCAAAAGAAAAGTAGAATGGAAACCATCACATAATTTTCTTATGCAACTATTTCCAAAGAAGAAGAAAGAGTAAGAAAGATATATCACAAAGCACGAAGAAAACACAACAGAAACTTCATTAAACCAAAGCAAATCAACTATGTAAGTGTTTACAAAATCATAAGATAATGAAGAATAATACTTAACTTTTTCCTTTTGAAAGAATGATGTAGATCTCTCCCACAAAGTCTCCCATCAATCCATGCAATGCTAAAACATCTCCTTATAAGTTCTCTCAAAATCTCCTCATCAGTCTCTCCAAAAGGGTAAAAGTCTACATTTCGACTCTTAGTCTAAGAACCCTAAACATTCTCTAAGATTTTCCTGACATTCCTCTCTTGTTTCTCTTCTTTTTCACTTCTTTTTTCTCTACTTTTTCTCTGCACTTTTATAACCTAAATTCTCCATTTTAAAGAGTATGGACAAATTTCTAAAAGTTCCCTTAAGCACCCCTTCGAAAAAGCGTCTAAAAACGTTGAATTTCAGCCCAAAACTGCCAAAAGTCGGTCCATATTGGTCTAGGGCACTGCCGGTGAGCTTTTCGGTCTTATTTTCTGCCTTCTCAAGAAAGTCCCACCGTCGGCAGCCTCGAGGGTGCCGTCGGTAGGCAGACTGCTGCGCAGCTCCACCGTTTTAGTCTGTTTGGCTCCGTTTTAGCTCTGATTCACCCTGTTTCAGTTGCATTGCGTTTATAACAGATAGCCCTACAAAATAAGCATAAAAACAACCTTTCTTGAAAGTGTAATCTCATTCAAAAACATGCAAGAGATTAAGCATCGAAAGACTTATCAAAAGGTGTGAGGGCAAAATTTCATTTCTTGCTTATTTTTGCTCCAAATTACACTGTTTTTGCTTCTTTTTCTCCAAAAGTCATTTCTTATACCTAAAACCAAAAAACATAAAAAATTCCTTCCTTTTAAAGTGTAATATCACAAAAATTAAGAAAAATCATATAACAAAAAGTATGTATTTTTTCTTTGGGTCAATTATGCAAATGAACAATTTGGAAAGAAGTTTCTATAATTTTGATTTATAATTATGTAATAAAAAAATGTTAGCTAGTTCTAGGTAAATTTCATATAGGTCAACTAGAATGAAAATTCAATTTTTCTTTAATTGAATTCCTTCTTTTATATTCTTGAAATCACATAAGATAATGAGTTAATTTAGATTTTTTCTAAGGATTGTACATTATTGGTTAATTATTTAAGGAACCTTGATAAGGATAGTACCTTGAATTTTTTATTACATATTTATTTGCCCTAGCAAGATAATCCTTTAATAATTATTATATTTGTATTCTAAGTGTATTCATTTTCAAATGCTAATAATTTATATTAAAGATAAACAAATAAAAATAAAACAAAGGTTGAAAGTGTTTATTTATCCACTCAAATCCTTTGTGACTTATTTTCTAAAATATGATTTACTCTTTTAATATAACATATTAACCAAACTAAACCTAATTTACTATGTATATTTTATCAATTAGTGCAATCTACCTTCTATAAGAAGAAATTGTAGGCTTAAAATTTATTTAATTTAATACTTATACATTTTTTAATCTCTTTTTTGTTTCATTTATGACCTAATTATTAATTAAGTAAACCAAGTAAACCAAGTAAAATATTAATTTATGGAGTCACAAATTATCAATCCTTAAAATTAGAAATTATTACTGCACCTTAAGTACAATAATACTGCAATGATAGAATATGAGCTTACAAAGTCACTATTGAAGTAGTTCATAGTGCCAAAAGTATTGTTGCTGAAACATTTATTTATTTATCTTTAGCTCCATCAACTATTTTTCCTAAAACATTTAAGTGCTCAAGTGGACACCATCATTTGACCCATCTACAAAAACCCCAATAATTCTGATATGGATATCCTTTCAAGGGCTTTTACTACACTATTTACATCAAAAGATCCTTTATTCACAAGGTCCAATCTTTGGAAAAACCCTAGTGATAGGAAGGATTTAAGAAACCCAATCACATTTAGACTAGAAAGCATAGGGACACACAGCTAGCTAAAGAGGTGCACAACATAATTAGTCCAGGATGGAAGACCACATAGACCTATCCAAAACTTGCTAGATAATCAAATAATATTTATTAAACTTGAATATAATGGGATGAAAAGCACAATAACTAACACTCACCCTATAAGGTAAACAAAGTGATTATATTGAGATAGAAGCACAACTGAACTTTACATCTATTCAAGAGCTAATCAAAGATGATTAGATTGGAATGGAATGCCTACTAGATCTTACATCCACTTGAGAGCTAATCAAAGGAAAGATTCATTATTTTAATATAATTTTAAAAACTTAGTTTCAAAAGATTTGGAAGGTTTCATTTTTAAAAGTTTTGACTAAAAAGTTTCAGTTTAAAATTTAATTGAGTTTTCCCACTACAGAAAGAAATTATGAGTTTTGATTGAAAGTTTAGATTGTTTTAAAGATTATTATTCTAATTTTTTAAATATTTTTGGTATAGGACACCCTAAGGGAATTACACCATGGCAAAATTAGAAAGTTCTCAATTTTAAGTTTTGGTTTTCATTTAAAGATTCATTTAGAGGGTTTGAAATTTCATTTGATTGAATTAGGTATGAGACACCTGAGGGGAATTACAGCTTACTTAATAACAAATAAATTGAAATTTTTTAAATTTTAGGTTTGTTGTGATTTATTATTAATAAAATAAGTTCCATGATTCATGTCAAGATGTCGTTATTTACAAGTCATCTAAATATTATCTTATTTAAAAGTAAATAAAATTTACAAAAAAAATTTATGCACTTAGCTACTGGAAGTTTTCTTCCTTCACTAAAGAACATAAATCACATATAATTTCACAAAAAAAATGAAACATTTAATGTAACTGACTATTAATTACAACATTTACAAGATGTTGTTAAAACAACCACAAATACATAAGCATTGGGATACAACACTGGACAAACATCATTATTCTATAATTACTTTAACACTCTAAAGGAATGATATTCTACAATTTAATATTTGGACTGTAGTTGTATGGATGCTTGGACTTCCTCATTCTTTGAAGGGTGATGGATATCCTCCTTTCAAGGACAGATGATACACAATGTTTAACTTGATTCTCTATTTCCATCAATAACTAACACTAATCCCTTTGAAAGAGGGATAGAGTAAGTTTTGCTAAACTCCTCTGGTCCAGGTATATTTATATTCTTACCAAATACAATTTCACATTAACTTACTAATACAACTAAAATATACAGTGTTTTTATACACAATTTTATACCTATTTTTGATGATATTGCACTTTAATGGAATGTAATTTGTGTATTTTTCTTAAAGGTATGATTAAATGGATGAATGTGGTGAAAAGAGTGAAAAATGATCAAATTTGGAACAAAAATGAAGAAAACTAAAAAAGTGATCTACGGCGGCTAAGCTCCAGAACCTACTCTTACGCGCTAAGGCCCCGTGGCTATTGGCCTAGAACTGGACCTTGCGCGCTAGAAGGCTCGTAGCCATGCACCGAAACCCCGCACTTATGATCAGGCAGTTACTAAAGAGGAGTTATTTAAATTCTGGCAAGATTTTGAAGAAGTATTTGAGGCATCTCTTGGTAAGAACGTGCGTAACTTCCTATTGGAGCAAAATTCAATTTAGATCTGGACACAATTTGAAGAGATACAAAGACAACTATTGGAAAATTATAAAAAGGGGACTTGAAGATCAAAAAATGATTTTTTTGGAGAGTGTGGTTTATGTGAAAGAGTTATTTTAGAAACACACCACTCCACTTCACCACACTTTATTACAGTTTATACTAGGATTTGAACTGAGAATTAGAATCCTTAGAGTTGGGCGCCAATCTCTAAGGGATAATTTAAGGGAAAGCAAAGTTTTTAAAGGAACTTCAAGAGTTTGGTGAAGAGGATTTCAGATAAGTCTTTATCTATAATGAAGTAATAAAGTTATGGAAGTATGTTATGTGAAGTATAGGATTTCAATGTTGGAAGAAGTTGCGTATTTAAAACCTTGTACTTCATTTACTTCTTGCTTTTGGCCATTTAAGATGCTAAAATTTGTTGTGAGAACATATAAGAACTGGTATGGTATTGTCTGAGTCAACAATTGGAAAGAATCATATGAGATTATATGGGTGAGATGTAATCCATCTGTTTGAGTGCAAATAAATAGAGACATATACTTTTGATGGATGTAGAATTATAGCACTTTAGAGTTATAGGTTAAAGCCCCAAATTTGATTTATTGTTTTAAGTTTTTGTATGAGTTGTAGTCCTAAAGTGGAGGGAATAGATGAAACTCTAAAGTGAGAGTTAGTATCATTCATGCCTAACCTGTCTTCAAGATTTTTAAACAAGTAGATTAACCTGTTTTCTTCATCTCTAGTAAGGTTAAAGAATATAATTGCTTCTATTTGGCATAACACATTTTAGATACTTCCATAATAATAATTTCCATGAGTTGTTACTGATTCATACTAGGAAAAAAGATATTTTATTTGCGTTAGTTTTCATTTTACAAAAGTTTAGTTCAACTAGTTGCTTACTTTCATTCCAAATTATAAAAATTAACAAAAAGAATTGAATTTTATTTCCTAGAATATTATCTTTCTAAGTAAGATCTTTTCTAAAAAGTAAAAAGTTGTTTTTCTCTTTTCTATGCTAAAAATGATTTTCCTTATTTATCACTTTCCCTATGGGTTGAATATCTCGGTCTTGATTAGAAAGTCTTATATTACTTGATAATGATACATATACTTGTGTAGTATCCACATTACAATATCATTAAAAAGGAGTATCAATTTGTATATATAATGTAAGCATAAATATCGGTGGATCAAGTTTTTAGTGTTGTTGTCGAGGAAATTGAAATGAAAATAAAGAAAATTTTAAGGAAAAATTATCTTTTACTTTTTAAAGTCATATTTAAACTTGTTAAAATTTAATTTATAAAGTTGTTATTTTTATTGTGTGATTTTATTTTATTGTGTTTTATAATAGTGTATAAATAGTTCAGGTTCTAAAGGACTTGTGCCTTACGATTCTGAATTAGAAAGAACTACAAAAAATCAAAAAAATTAATTATACAAAAAAAGACAAAAATATTCCTGAAATGACAAATCAAAATAATCAAAATATTGAAATCCATCAATAATTTAGACCTTTAAGAGATTATGCTAACCCTACAATAGATGAATTTCAAGGTAGTATTCAAAATTCTGCGGTTGTGGCTAATTCATATGATCTTAAACGTGTTATTATTGAAATTATCTAATAATCAGTTTGGGGGAGCACCAACTGAAGATCCAAATTTACATCTTGCCAATTTTCTAGAATTGTGCGCTACATTTAAATGTGGCAGTGTTTCAGATGATGTTATTAGACTTAGACTTTTTCCTTTCTCATTAAGGGATAAAGCTAAAATATAGTTACAGTTGTTAGCTATCAGATCTTGATGTGATTTATCCCAAAATTTTCTTGCTAAACATTTTCCACCATCAAAGACTGCAAAGCTTAGAAATGATATTACATCTTTTCGTCAATTTGAAGGGGAATATATTTATAAAGCATGGTAACATTTTAAAGTTCTTCTATGAAAGTGTCCACATCATTCAATACCCGATTGGTTAATAGTTCAAACTTTTTATAATAGATTTGTTGGATCTCTTAGATCTATTATCGATGCTGCTGCTGCTGGTTTAATGATGTCTAAATAGTTTAATGATGCCTATGCATTAATTAAAAAAATGGCTACAAATAATTTTCAATGGCCTTCTGAGAGGGTAAATTTTAAAAAGGTAGCTAGTTTCATGAATCATATGCTTTTGCAATGCTAGCAAATCAAGTTGATGTAATTTCAAGTATGATAGACAAATTTGGAATGAATTTTTCTCAACCAATTTCAAATATTGAAAAAAACTCATTGATCCAAATGGTAGATTCTCAAACATCATTAGAAACTTTGAATGTCATAAACAAGCCAAATAACCCATATTCCAATTATTATAACCCAAGTTGGAAGAACCATCCAAACTTTAACTAGAATACTAATAATCATGTTGGTATTAATCAACAATGGGGGAACAATCAAAAAACCCATTAAGAAATTGGAATAACCAAGGGAATAATAATTATAGACCTACTTATCCTCTAGGTTTTAACAATGCTTCACAATTCAAGGAGAAGAAGTTGACTATAGAAGAACTGGTGCTACTAATGATAAATCAATTGCAAAGTCAATGAGCTACAATTAGAAATATTGAGAATTACTCAGGATAAATAGCCAATTCATTAAGTGATAGATGCCAAGGAACACTTCCTAGTAATACTAAGATAAAATCAAGAGTTAAAAATAAAGAGCACGTAAAAGCTGTTTAACTGAGATGTGGAAGCGAATTGGAAGGTAGAGTTCAAAAAGAGATTGAAGTAGAGACAAAAGAAAATTAAGAACAGAAACAGGACGCTCAGAAAGGTTTGGAAAGACCTATTTCTCCATTAAAATTTATTTAGAAAAGCCAACACCATTATTTCCTCAGGGAATTCGATAAAAAAAGTTGGATAAACAATTTTCAAAATTCGTAGAAACATACAATTAATATTCCATTTGCTGCAGTCTTAAAACAAATGCCAAGCCATGTGATGTTTATAATGGATATTCTTAAAAGAAAAAAGAAGTTTGAAGCTAACGATATTGTTGCACTTAGTGAAGAATGCAGTGCAATAATTCAGAAGAAACTTCCTGAAAAGCTTAAAGATCCTAGTAGCTTCATAATTCCATGTACATTTGGAGAAAGATTTTATGGGAAAGCTTTATGTGATTTAGGTGAAAGCAATAAACTTTTGTCATTATCAATATTTAAAAGACTAGGATTAGGAGAAATATCCCCTACTACTGTAACTCTGCAGTTAGCAGATCGTTCGATAATGTATCCTAAAAGAGTTATAGAAGATATTTTATTAAAAGTGGATCAATTTATCTTTCTTGTTGATTTCACTGTGCTTGATATGGAGGAAGATAAAGAGATACCTTTTATTTTTAGGAGACCTTTCCTAACTACAGGAATAGCAATGATAGATGTGCAAAAAGGGGAATTAACTATGTGTGTTAATGATCAAACTGTGACCTAAAAATTTTCAAAATCAATGAATTATCCTGCAAAAGGTAAAGATGATGAATATTTCAGGATGGATGTAATGAGATATATGAGTGACTATCATTTTAAAGCAATATATGAAGAGAAATCTGAAAGTGAAAAGTTGGAACACGAGCAAGAAGAGAAAACACAATATTTTGATGATTTTATTGAGGAACACTTAAATTATGTTCAAGAAAGTTCTGAAGTGTTGGACATGACAAATAAAGATGAATCTTTTAGTCCATCAATTGAAAAACTACATAAACTTAAATTGAAGTTATTTCCTAAATATTTAAACTATGCTTTTTTAGGCGATTCCCCAATTTTGCCTGTTATAATTTCCTCAAAATTAATTATAGAAGAAGAAGAGTGTTTGCTTGAGACTTGAAAGAAATTTAAGAAAGCCTTTGGATGGACCAAAGTTGATATTAAAGGAATCAGTCCTTCAATTTGTACGCACAGAATTCTTATGGAAGAAAAATGTAAACCTGGGCTAATCCTAAAAGGAGATTAAAGGTTCTGTTTGGGGCAGTTGCAGCTTATCCAGCTTATCCAGATAAGCAACTTATCTTGATAAGCTGCTGATAGTAGCTGATTCAGATAAACTAATTGACTCTTTGGTTGTGCGTTTGGAAAACAACTAATTTGGAGTTGATTCTGGATAAAATACCATTGTGCCCCTGATCTAAATAAACAATCTAGTTTTTTTGTTTGTGCAATTGAAAAACAGTTGATAAATTTTTCTAATATAAATTCTTGCTCCAAATTTTGCCAACATAATTCTAAATAATAAAAATACAATATGCCAACAAAAATTCTTAATATAAGAGAATATAATATGCTGATATAAATTTAATCTTCCTCAATATTTTAATATACTAGGAAAGGTGTATTGTCTCTATAATTTTGCTAAAGAAAATTTAATACATTTTTTTATCAAAAAATGAGATATTTAAACATTTATCATGCATTATATATATATATACATATATATATATATATATATATATATATATATATATATATATATATATATATATATATATATATATATATATATATATATATATATATATTGGAAAAGAGCAAGCATTGGCTCCTTACATGTTATAATATAAAGGTAGTACAAAAGAGAAAGGAGAACCACCTAAGACCCCTATGGTTCTCTACCAAGTACAATAAAGCCCATACGAGAAAATACAAAAGGGTAAACACTCGATTACGGGGAAGAGGGAGGGCTTAGGATGTAGAAAGACTTCCTCCAGGAGCGACGGAAGGCCAAACAATCCGAGAGCCGGCCCAACAGAAAGGCCGAAATGTCGGTCCATCGGATGGGCTATAGAGAAGTGAAATTTACCAGTCTAAGATGGGGAAGGCTCAGCTTATCCCCAGCAATGATCAAGTTTAACTCAGATATGGGGGTAGTAGATACCCTCACCTGCTGAGAAGTTGCACCCTTACTTGCCAACCAGTGGGCAGCTTTATTACCTTCCCTAAAAATTGAAGAGAATGTAGTCTGGGGGGATGTAATCTGATGAATCTGGTAGATCCAATAGTTGTGCCTCCAAGAGGAAGCACTCTCCTGATGTAAGCTGTGAAGAAGAGCAGTAGAGTCAACTTCAATCTAGAGGTTGGACCAATGAACAGAATGGGCAAGCTACAGGGCATATAGGATTGCAATGTATTCAGCTTCCAGAGCATCCATAGCTAGTACAGGAGCATGGAAATAGAGAAGACATTGACCATGGGAATTTCTGAAAATGCCCCCAACACCTGCTCTCTCATTTGAGAAACTGCCATCAGTGTTAATTTTGATTATTGGTCTAACGGGGGGAAGCCATGTTACCAATATGACATTGGGGGCAGGAGTAGTAGTAGTAGGTAGATCAATATTTAAAAGGTTGGTGAATCCTTTGTGACTAATGATTTTGTGTAGATAAGCTTTGTAGTTTTTCACCACCTTGGTAGTAGAGGCAACAATACCATTGAACTTAGCATTGTTCCTGGCCATCCACAAAAACCAGATGACAATGAGATGGATGATTTGAATATGCTGGCTATTCCCCTCCAACCAGAGATTACTAAAAACTTCCCAGTGACAATTCATAATTTGCTTACTGTTGGATAACTGCTGCCAAACAGATTTAGAGAAGGGGCAATTGAAGTACAGATGGGGGATGGATTCCTCCTGAGAGTTGCATAAAACACATTTAGAAGGGCCTCTAAGCCCTTTAAGCTTCAGAATGTCATCGGTGGAATTAATCTATGGAGGGTTCTCCAACAAAGGAAGGCCATAGAGGGGGACAAAAATTGATTCCATACGGCAAGATGCCAAGGCACAGGAGTCCACTGGTATAAGGTGTTATAGAAGACTTTAGAGATACTCTGATGGTGATGGTTGGGCCTGCAGATGGAGTCGGGAGCTGCTCTAGTAAATTTGATGGTAGAAATCAGTGAGGATGATTGATCTTGGAGAATGGCTTTGAGGTGGGGAAGAGACCAATTGTGCCCATCCCAGAAATCAGAGACTTTGGAGGAGTGCTCAATATGTGGGCCTCTAGCAACCAACCAATCTTTGGGACACCAATTATCAAGCCAGAAGTTGATTTCGCCCCTTTCCTAGGTTCCAGATATATAAATCCTCAGCTGTCTTTCTAACGTTGAGAAGTTTGACCCAGGTTCTGGAATCCCCCAATTTTCTTTCCACCTGGGAGGGGTGTGAAGATCTGAAGTACTTCCCCATCATGAACATTGCCCATAATGAGGATTGGGCTCTGAAACGTATCCAGAGTTTACAAAAATTAACTTGCTAGATGTGTGGGAGACCTTTCAATCCCAGGCCACCTGCAGCAGTTGGTTTGTCAACAGTTTGCCAAGAGGTCCAGTGGGGTTGCTTAGTCTGGACAGACCAAAGAAACCTGTTAAATGCCCTCTCTATCTGTAGTTGGGTACTTTTCTTCATGGTGACCATTTGGAGTAGGTATGAAGGGAAGGTGGTCAGGATACTCTTGAGAAGAGTGATCCTACCTCCATTAGATAAAAAAGAGATGGTCCAATTGCTTAAGTTGGGAGTTAATTTTGGTTATAATATCATCAAATTGTATCTCGTTTGGATCCGCCAGAGTGAGGTATGCCCCAAGGTATTTTAGAGGAGGAGAAACACATTTGAAGCCGGTGTAGTTCAAAATCCAAGTGCTTGATTGGGCTAGTTGTCAAGTTTGAGAAAATCAATTGACATTTGTCAGTATTGAACACCATACCTGATTGTTGTTGAAAGGAGTCCAAACACTTTTTGACCTTCTTAACAGCTGATTTGTGAGCACTGGTAAACACCATGATATCATCAACATAAATCAGGTTGGTAATGGAGATATTGGATCTATGGTGGAACCTTGCATATGGTTTGTTCAGCAACTCATGATCAACCATCTTGGAGAAATAGTCCACTGCAAGGATGAAGACAGTGGGAAATAATGGGTCTCCTTGCTGTAAACCTCTAGTGGCTTTGAACTTGCCTCTAGCAGTACCATTAATTAGAATGGAATGTTTATTAGAATGAAGCCACCTTGAGATAAAATTGCAGAAGTGGTGATTAAATCCTTTAGCAGTCAATACTTCAATGATGAAGTCCCAATTTATAGTGTCATATGCTTTTTGGATATCAAGCTTATAAATCAGGTTACCCCCCCTATGAGCTTTGTTTAAGTCCAATAGGAGTTCTTGTGCTAGCAAAACTTTATCAGTATTGAGTCAGCCTTTGACAAAGGCAGATTGATTCAAACTGATAATTTTATCCAAATGAGGTTGGAGTCTCCCCACCATAATTTTCGTTGATTACTTTCTTGATCACGAAGTATGGCCGATGGGTCTATAATGTTCCCACCTTTGCGGAGTAGAGTTTTTTGGAATCGGTACCATGCTAGAGGCACAGAAATAACTAGGCAGAGATTGTCCTTGGAAGAAACTTTGGACTGCAGCAACAACATCATCCCCCACCAGATTCCACTCCTTCTTGTAGAAATCAGTAGTGTAATCATCTGGTCCTGCAGTTTTAGAGGGTTCAATCGAATTTAAAGCCAGCCAGATCTCCTGAGCTGAGGGTATAGCAGTGAGGTGCAGATTGCTGGTGTATTGGAAATTCTCTTGGAACAAAGAACCATCAATGGGTTTCTCGCACAAGGGGTTGTGATTAAGGAGCCCTTCAAAGTATGAGACAAGCATCCGGACCAATCTCATAGTCATCAAGGAGCTTTCTCCCATCAGAGGATAAAATGGAGTGAATGGTGTTGCATTTTCTTCTATATTTAATACAGGCATGATAAAATTGGGTATTTCTATCCCCATGAAGAAAATGATTAAAGGCAGCTTTCTATATAAGATACTGATCCAGTTTTTTAGTGGCTGTAAGGAGATTCAATTGTGCAGAATAGAAAAGGTCTTCAGATTCAAGTCCAGCTTCAATGCGCAGCTTCCACTCTGGTCAATTCCCTCTCAGCTTCCTTAACAACAGTAGAAAAATCCCCAATAGATGTCCAGCTCCATTTTCTAAGGGCTTTGCTTAAGTTGTTCTGCAGCATGCTTAGCTTAATTAAGGGATCAGACTGGTCCTCACAGAGCCAATTATCCTTCACCACATTGTGAAACCCCTCATAAGTGGACCAAACATTTAGGTATCTGAATGGAGGAGGAGTATTGGAGCAGCTAGGAGAAGTTATAGAGATAAGAAGGGGCCTGTGATCAGATCTAAAGAAATTTAGATGGGTACATAAGTTTGAAGCAAATTTGCTAGCCATTCATTGTTCACCAGGACCCTGTCAAGTCTCTCCCAGATTTTACCCCTCTTCCAAGTGAACTCAGAACCTCTAAAACCAATATCAAAGAGATTGGCAGCAGTGATGTTATCATTGAACATAGTCATTTCTGAAAGCTTGGGAGGTCTGCCACCTTTCTTCTCACTGGTAGACCCAATGCTGTTGAAGTCACCTCCAACTAACCAAGGTGAATGCAAGTGAACACTGATCTCTTGAATCTGATCCCATAGCAGTTTTTTATCATCCCTATCGCGACCACCATAAACAAAGTTTGCGAGTGCCTTCTCTCCCATTAATCCGAAATGAAGAGTGAATGAATTGTCTGTTGTCTATGAGAACAGTCCAGGAAACCTCTTTTCTGCAGAATACCCAAATTTTATTATTGCAATTAGCATAGTGAGAGATTCCATGTAATTTGCTGATTATCTTCTGTGGAAACTTGTGAACCAAGGGTTTAAAAATTGAAATAAACCAAAATTTATATTTTTTATTAAGATACAAAAGCCTTTTGAAAATTAGGGGATTGGCAATACCCCTAATGTTCCAAATTAGGAAACTAATCATATATTAGGTAAGGGAGTGAGGGAAGACTGAGACTTAGATCTAGATCTACCCCTAGTTAAAGAATTGCCAGCCAGTTCCCCCACAGATAGAGGAGTACCCAGCTTCTGTACTTCAGAGAGAGCCTTTTTTTTCTGTTTCTTGGAGATCTGCGTGAGCTATTTGCCTTCCATAGCTGATTGCATCTGGTTAACTTCAACTTGAGTGGGGACCCGTGGGTCGGTTAGGCCGCTCAATTGATGGAGTGGGTGTAATCATTCGACTTCCAATTCCTCCCTTCTGCACCAGTCAATGGGAGATCTGGCAACAGTAGGGGTAACTGAGTCATCATCTGACAAGGAGGGGGAAGCTAATCAAAGGGGGACACTACCAACATCAGTATGAGGAGTAGCAAGAGGGATTGGAGCCTATGGAGGAGGAAGACCAGCAGATCCCCCAGAAGCTGGGGAGGTGGGCTGAACCAGTAATTCAGCAGGCCTGGAGGCCCCAGAGCCTGTTGTTCATAATAATGGACAGCAGCTTCATGTGAGGTAGTGTCAGCTATAGCTTTTCCAGAGTTCTGAACATTCCTGCTTGGAGGGTGGAGTCTAAAACATCTCTCATTGGTATGTCCAAACATTTTACAATGAGAACAGAAATAAGGCTTTTGTTGCATAATGACTTCTTGCCATTGTCCTTCACTAGCTGAACCAATCCAGATCTTGTGAATCTCAGGCAAGATAATGTCTCTTTTAACTTGGATTCTAGCTGCTTCAGGTTTAGCCTTATTTTGAGTTTCAGCATCAAGTCTTAGGGGTGTGCTAAGAGATCTACCAATTTGGAATAATTCTGTTTGATTAAAGTATCTATAGGGCAGTTTTGGTAATTTAAACCAAATAGGAACAATAGGTGGGTCTTTGCTAGGATCAAAATTGGGGGTCCACTTGATGATTTTCATTTCCACCCCAGCTATACTAACCACTTGTTTAGCAAACAGGAGTGCATAATCCTCTTCATTAGAAAAATTTATTAGCAAATGTCTCCCATCTAATAGCCCAATTTTCCAATTGCCTTTGAAATTGAGGGATGCAAAAAAATTTTTGACAGTTTCCATCTTGGGATGTCCCAGCATGAATTTGCCAATCAATGTAAGTTTCACCTCATCATCCAAAGCAGACAGTTCTTCATCAGTGAAAATAACAGCAGGACATCCTTCTTATACTTCAAGAGGTTGGATGAAAGGACAGGAGATCTTCCCAGCAGCAGCCTCATGAAGATTTTGGGGGAAATTGAGTTTAGAGGGATCAGAAATAGAAGGGGCATTGCCAACCACTCCAGCATAAGTGGCTTTAGCCCAATTTATATTGGTTTACATATTGTTGACCTCATTTTTGATGAGGTCTTCTCTTCTTCTCTTTAGTACTTTGGATCTAGCCTTAGGCTTTTCCTTTGACTATCTTAGAGGACTAGAATTGGGACCCACCTTTTAGAAATTCAAACCACTTCTTAACTCCCCGCAAACTCCACAAACTTGACCGTAGACCCCTAATCACCTAGAGGGTTGAAATCAGATGTGGAAGTTTAAAGGATGAGTTCCTATAGGACTCTTTGGCCTTAGGACTGCCCTGGGTGGCCTGGTCTGGTGAAGGGGCTGGCTTACACATACACTACACCTACACACTACACTACACCTACACACTACACTTATACACTACACCTACACACTACACTTCCACATACCTCCTAAAACCACACCCATACCCAACTTGACCTCCTGACTCATGTAGGTGATTCACATGGATGGTCCTTAACCCCTCAGCCCTTGGCTAAGAGGGTTAGGAACAACATAGTGAATGCCTCAAATGGGTCCCTTCATGGCTCATGTGGGCTTGACATGGCTTCATGGCTCAACCAAAATGACTTCTTTCCACTTACATCCACCCAATCTTCAATTTCCCAAATTTTCAATTTTTGACCCCCGGGACCCTACACCCACTTAGCCATTTTAAACTTTAAAAATTCATAACTTTTAAAATACCTTTCAAAAATTTACCAAATTGGTTTTGGAGCCTCTCTGATATCAAGGGAACCTAAGAAAATTAAAATTTCAATTTTCTAAAAAAGTTGATTTTAATAATATTTTAATATTTTTAATAATTAAAAAATAATAAAAATCACAAATATAATAAAATTCACCAAAATGTCACATTTTGAATTTTAATCACATAGGAACAAATCCCACATTTTTCTTAGGTCTATTTAGTGAGATATTAAATTTTAAAGCTTTAAGGTAATTTTAAAATTAAAAAAATGTATTTTCTAGCATTTTTTTATAATAATTATAATAAATCATAGAAAAATCAGAAAATTACAAAATTTGCTTCTCTGGTTTCCTTGATATCAGAGAGATTTTTGAAAAATATAAAATTCATTTTTCAACATTTATTTTATTTTTAAATTAATTAACAATCCAAAAATTAAAATAATTATAATAAAAATAATATAATTCAAAAAATCATCAAAATTGGTCCAAGTGATCCTCTGGTTATTAGGAATGTCCCCTAATTTTCTTAAGGACAGAAACTTTCCCTTGGTCATGTTATTAAATTTTCCTTGAAAATCTCTATTTTCTACCAAAAATAATTATATAAATAAATTAAATACAGAAAAATCATGTTTTCTCCTCTCATGTCTTTATTGACATATGAGTGAAGTCACATAAAAATTTCAAGTTCATTTGAGTTCAATTTAGTGAGTTATGAAATTATTAAGCTTAAAGGGTAAAGTGGTTATTAAAATTTTTAATCCTTAATTAAAACTTTAGGTTTAATAAAAAAAATTAACAAGTAAAATATTTGATCCTAATCTGATTTGGATGATTGAAATTTAAATGATTAAAGGGTAGAAACCCATTAAGCAATTTTAAAATGATTAAACTTTAATTAAATGATGGATTAAATTTGGAAGAATAATAAAATTGAAATTATTAAAATAGGGATAATATTAGGAAGAGATTTATTCTTTAATTTAAAAATCCCTAAATTAATTATCTCATTAATATTCAATGCTTAATTAAAATGATAACTCAAATTTAAAACATTAAAAGACTTAATCATTAAACTAAAATTAAATTATTAAACTCTTTTAAAAACTTCAATTAAAATTAAAAAATAAAATTAAATTAAAATTAAATTAAATTAAATAATTAAATTAAATTAAATTAAATAAATTAAATTAAATTAAATAATTAAATTAAATTAAATCAAATTAAATTAAATTAAATAATTAAATTAAATTAAATTAAATTAATTAAATTAAATTGAATAATTAAATTAAATTAAATTAAATTAAGTAAATTAAATTAAATTAAATTAAATTAAATTGAATAATTAAATTAAATTAAATTAAATTAAGTAAATTAAATCAAATTAAATTAAATTAAATTAAATTAAATTAAATTAAATCAAATTAAATTAAAATTAAATCAAATCAAATTAAATTAATTTAACATCAAATCAAACTCAATTGAATTAAATTAAATTAAAACTCAATTAAATTAAATTAAATTGAATTAAATATAACATCACCTAAAACAGAAAGAAATTAAAAATAAAGCAACTTGAACACTATTCCAAATTTAAACCCTTTAACATAAATCAAATCATTTGAATACCAATTTACCCTCAAATACTTTGGTCATCATAACTCCTAAACAGAACATTAAATGAAATGTTACTTCACTTATATGACATTCAAATGTCCTAGTTCACTGAGCAAGATAACAACAAAACTTGAATTCTCGGACGATTAATTCATTTATATAATTAAATTCATTTGGACTTAAAACAATCCTAGAAATATTGAAAAGATGTTTAAGATTCTTCTTAAGCACTTCCTCAATATGATAGGACATTTATAAGAACAATTGAATTTAATTATTCTTTGATGAAGAAAATCGTCCTCAAATAAAAACACAAAGACCTAGACGTCATAGGAAATGACTAGCTATAGGATTAGGAATTTGGTAGAAAACCATAACCCTTACCTTAGCTTTACCTAGGAACTTGCTTAAATATTCTAATTGTGTTTTAAGTGCAGCTTGGGATGATGGGAAGACCCTCCAGGTACGCTTTTATTTTATTGCAATTTACTTTCTTGCAATTTACCTTCTTGCAATTTATTTAACTGCATTGCACTTACTTTTCTTGCATGATAAACAACTGTTGCATGAAAACTCTCACCTTTAGGATAGACCCTAAAACTGAAACCAAAACTAAGATAAAAGTCATTGCAAGATAAAATTCACCGTCACAACATTTCAAAATATAAAACAACTCAAAATTTAATCACAAACGAACACAAAACTACAATTACAACTAAATTAAAACATCCTGTTGGATGATCGGGAATACCTCGGATGATGTAACCTACATGTTGCTAACGGGATTTCCACGGTCTAAATGAAAGTGCGGAACTCATTCGAGTTGAGTTTAGCAAATTCATCTGGACTAAGTGAATCCGATAAAAATAATGATGCCGGAAGGATGGAACCGTGGGATCTTAACCGGTGTCGTTATAATCAACTTTAAGATTTGTTTTAATTAAAACATAAAAAAAACACCTGGAAATTAAGATTTTTCTCTAAACCAAAACACTTTTCTCACCCCCTGATTTATGATTTCTAAAACTAAACCTCTGCAACAACAAGGAGCTCGGAGCATGGTGGGCAGCACGGCCATCGTCATCAGCAAAACCTGAGTCTACTTCAGCAAAACTTTCCTAGAACTAAACAACAAAACCATAGGACTTTGAGGTAGTTTGCCTAGTGCGACATAAATCCTCAACCTTTAGTTAGGCATTTGCACTGCAAATTAAGCCCTAACCAGTTTTAGGATTCTGAGGTAGTCGTCCGATACGACATAAACCCTCACATCTTCGAGGCTATTTGTATGATTCTATCATATAAATATAAGTCCTAATTAATTAAAATTGGCAAAATCAAAACATTTAAATGAATAGTAGGACTTTCTTAAATCCAAGCCAAACAATAGGATAGTCGGAAAATTACCGAAGTTCACTTCGAATCTGTGATTTCTCCTACTTTTCTTCCTTTGGATTCACAAAACAAATTGTTCCAAACTTGATCCATTCCCTATTGAAATTCCAAAATTTCAATCCCTTGAAAATCTTAAACTTTGAAATTCTTGAGAGCGGAATTATTGATTATTATCGAGAGTTTTCTTAGGTGATTCCCATCACTTAAGATGTAATTAACTATAGGGGCTTGCCCTTATAGGGAATTTTAAAGAACCCGAGTAATATAAACCCTGCTTAACTCCTTTATATTAAGCAGGGGAACTTGTCAGCTTATAAGATTGGTTCGCAGACCAAACGGATTTCATAAATCTTCTAGTTTATTTAATTGAGCCCCATTATCAAGCAGTGTGTCTATTCTTCGGGATAAATACACGGTTTGTGGTGCGGTGCTCGTTTATGTAAAGTATTTGGGATGTGAGATCGGTTTGATTTCATATCTTAAAATTTTCAAACTTAAAATTATTTTCAAAATCAAATGCTACTTTCTAAATTATATATATATATATTAAAATCAAATTTAAAATCTAAAATTTGCCGATAATTTCTGTTAGGCGACCCCTTTTTCAAAAATACAACACATAACCTAAAAAATAAGCCATACACATATCTATTGGACAGGCCATTAGGGAGAGCCCAGTCAGAAAGACCCCAACCAGCAATAACACGAGATGAATCCAGGTAAGAAAAACCAGAAAACCAGTAAAACAGGATAACCTCAGCAACTATGAAAACCTTTGCAACCAAGAACAGCAGGAGGTAGGGCTCAGCAATCAGGTAATGGAACAGTAGAATTCAAATAAACAAGAGCCCGGGAAGACTCAAACAGCCAGATATATATATATATATATATACATATATATATATATTGTTTTATTCTTTTATTTTTTTATTTTTGAGCAAAGTTCTAAATTTTATTGACTTTTGGTGGATGTGTTACATCTCATATGAGAAATATTAAGTAAATCCCCATTTAAAAGAGCATGCAACTCAAAAGAAGAGAAAGAACTAATTTCAGAAAAATAAAAATTACAATGGATTTCATGTGAAGAAGAAGCCTTCTTTGCAAGCTAATTAGCCGGTTGATTCCTGATACACCTAAAATATATAGTATTTTTATGCACATTTCTTACCTATTTTTAATGATATTGCACTTTAATGGAAGGTATTTTGTGTTTTTCTTGCAGGTATGATGAAAATGGATGGTCATGATGAAAGGAGCAAAATTGGATCAAATTTGGAGCAAAAAAAAAAAGAAAAATGAAAATTTGGGCACTGGTGGCTAAGCGCCGCTGGGCCGGTGCTTAGCCACCACAGTTAAAAATCAAAATCTAAAGGAATTTGGCGCCAATTTCAAAGGGGATGAGATGCAACTCTTGGTGGTAACTTCCATAACTTCCTTTGGGCGGCAAGTTTGAATGAAGGGGTGCATTCTTTAGTGGATACATTGAATCTGGACATATTTTGAAGAGACACCAAGGCACCTTTGGGTTTACTATTTAAAGAGAGTCCTAGGAATGACTAAGTGCTCTTCCACTTGCATTTTGAAGAGATTTTTTACAGTGTTTTACTTTTATTTTGTGAGAGTTTTTATTAAGAGTAGGAGTAGATAGTAGAAAGAAGAAAAGGGACGGAGTGAAGTCTTCTTCTTCCCACTTCTTTTCTTTCTTTTAGTTTAGTTTCAATTAAAGTCTGAAGTTTATTCTGAGTCATCGGAGTTGGGAGATCCACTCTGAGGAGTAGTTTAGTGAAGAGTTAAAGTTTCAGAGGAACTTCCTGAGTCTTGTGGAGAGAATTTTCATATAAGTCTTTATTTTTGTTCTTACATTTAGTTTTTTAATTAATACTTATTTTTGTTTGTTGTTCTTCTTATGGTTTTTAATTTCAAATCAATGTGTTTTTGTATTTTCTCAATGCATTCTGAGTAGTTTAATTTATCTTTTTCTTTCTTAAATGAAGAAGTAATTAGTTTATCGATAATTGTTGTGGAAAGTATAAGTGTTTAAAGTTGGAAGAAGTTGTAAAGATTGATTCTGAAAACTTTGTTTACTTCTTAATTTAGCATGTTAAGTTGTAGAATTTTTTGATATTATGTAAGATCCAATGCAGTATTGTCTCATAAAAGTTACTAAGAATCATATGCAATTATATGGGTGAGAATTGTAGTCCATATAATTGAATATAATATTAGAAGTTATTTTTATGGAAGGGAGTAAAATTAGAGGATTTTAGAGTGAGAGACTAAAACCCCTAATTTGGTTTGAAGTTTTGAGTTTTGCTATGAGAAGTTAGCCCCCAGTTGGTGGGAATCGAGGGAACTCTAGAGTGAGAGACTGGAATCTTCCCTGCCTAACCATGTTCAAAATGATAAAAATTTCAAATTAACCTATGTTCTTTATAGAACCAAGTAAGAGTAAAGAACACATTTGCTTCTATCTGTCATAACAAATTTAAATACTTCAGCAACAATACTTTAATAATTATTACTACTTCATAAAAGGAAAGAAAAAGATATTCTAGTTAATAGTTTTTTACATACAGTGTTATTAGTAATTATAATTTTAATTTCTTGTTTAAAATTTTTTTAAGGAAATTTCAAAAGACAAATCAACTTTCAAAACATTTCAAAATCAAGACATACTTTCAAAAGCCATTACAAAAAAGTAAAAAGATAATTTTTTGATTCCTTTAAAGATTTTCATATTTTCCCTGTGGGTTCGATATCTCGGGGCTTAATCAGAAAGTCCTATATTACTTGATAAACAATACATATACTTGCGTAGTGTCCACATTATAAATCAAAATCATCAGCATATATATATATCCGGCGGGATCAAGTATTTGGTGTCATTGCCAATTTTCATATCATATTTGTAAGTACAAATATAAAGTGGATCAAGTTTTTGGCGCCGTTCTCGGGGAAAGAAATTAATTAAATTGCATTTTAAAGAGAATTAAGAAATTTTAAATTTTTTACTTTTCTTTGTTTTTGTTAGTGTGTTGTATTTTATTTTGTTTTATTGTTGTATGCATAGTTCAGGTTCTGAGGGACTTGTGCCTTACAATTCTGAATTAGAAAGAACTATCAAAAAAATTAAAAATATAGAAAAAGATAAAAATATTCAAGAAATGGAAAATCATCAAAATCAAAATGTAGGCATTCGTCAAAAATAAAGATCTTTAAGAGATTATGTTAACCCTACAATAGATGAATTTCATGGTAGTATTAAAAACCCTGCAGTAGAGTCGTTAATTCTTTTGAGCTTAAACCTGTTATTATCCAAATGGTATCTAATAATCAGTTTGGGGAAGCAACAACTAAAGATCTTAATTTGCATTTTGCTAATTTTTTAGAGTTGTGTGCTACTTTGAAATATGATGGTGTTTCGGATGATGCTATTAGACTTAGACTTTTTCCTTTCTGACTAAGGGATAAAGCTAAAATATGGTTACATTCATTACAACCTGGATCAACAAGAACTTATGGTGAACTGTCACAAAAATTCCTTGCAAAATATTTTCCACCATCTAAGACTGCTAAGTTGAGAAATGATATAACATCTTTTGTCAGTTTGAAGGGGAATCAATATATGAAGCATGGGAAAGATATAAAGATCTCCTCAGGAAATGTCCACATCATGTGATACCAGATTGGTTAATAATTCAAACTTTTTATAATGGATTAGTTCGATCTCTTATATCAATCATCGATGCTGCTGGTGGTGGATCATCAATGTCTAAACCATTTTTTGATGCTTATGCTTTAATTGAAGAAATGGCTACTAATATTTTTCAATGGCCTTCTAAAAGTTTAAATCCTAAAAAGGTAGCCAGTGTTTATAAAAATAATGCTTTTACAATGTTAGTAAATGAAGTTGCTGCTGTATCATGGAAGATAGACCAATTTGGGATGAATTTTTCTAAGCCAAATCTTATGATTGAAGAAGATTCATTAGGCCAAATGGTTGATTCTTATTCTTCACCAGAAACTGTGAATGCTATAATCAAACCTAACAACCCATATTCAAATTATTATAACCCAGGTTGGAAGAATCATCCAAATTTTAACTAGAATAACAATAATCAGGGTGGTGTTAATCAACAATGGGGGAACCACCAAGTAAACCCATTGGTGATTTGGAACAACCAAGGTAATAATAATAATAGATTAACTTATCCTTCAGGTTATAACAATGTTTTACAACTAAAGGAGAAGAAGTTGTCTATGGAAGAAGTACTATCACATATGGGAAATCAATTACAAATTCAAGGAGCAACCATCAGAAATATAGAAAATCAATTGGGACAAATTGCAAATGCCTTAAGTAATAGATCACGAGGAATGCTTCCAAGTAATACTGAAGTGAATCCATGAGAAAAGAATAAAGAACAAGTAAAAGCAATTCAACTGAGAAGTGGAAAAGAATTGGAAGGTAGAGTTCAAAAAGAAACTGAAGTAGAGAAAGAAGAGATTGAAAGACCTAAAGAGGACGCTCGAAAAGGTTTTGAAAGACCTATTTCTCCACCTAAGGTTGATTTAGAAATACCACCACCTCCATTTCCTCAGAGACTTTGTCAACAAAAGTTGGATAAGCAATTTTAAAAATTCTTGAAGATATTAAAGAAGTTACCATTAATATTCCATTTGCTGAAGACCTAGAACAAATGCCAAGCTATACGAAATTTATGAAGGATATTCTTAATAAAAAGAAGAAGTTTGAAGAAAATGAGACTGTTGCACATAGTGAGGAGTGCAGTGCGATAATTCAGAAAAATAATTCTGAAAAACTTAAAGATCTTGGTAGTTTCACAGTTTCATTTGCAATCAGAGAAAGATTCTGTGGAAAAGCTTTATGTGATTTGGGTGCAAGCATTAACCTTATGCCTCTATTAATACTCAAAAGACTGGGACTAGGAGAAATAACCTCAACTACTGTAACTCTACAATTAGCAGATCGTTAGATCACATATCCTAAAGGAGTTATAGAAAATGTTTTGGTAAAAGTGGATCAATTTATTTTTCATGTGGATTTCATTGTGTTAGATATGGAGGAAGATAAAGAGATACCCTTAATTTTGGGGAGACCCTTTCTAGTTACATGCAGAGCCATGATAGATGTGCAAAAAGGGGAATTAACGATGAGGGTTAATGATCGATCGTTACATTTAATAGTTCAAAATCGATGAAATATCCTACTAGAGGTAAAGAAGATGAGTGTTATAGGATGGATGTTATTGAATATTTAAGTGAATGTCATTTCAAATCAACTTATGAAGACAAAGCTGAAAGAGAAGAATTGGAATATAAGCAAGAAGAGGAGTTACTTGATTCTGAAGATTTTCAAGAGAAAGATTTAAAGTATGTTCATGAAAGTTTTGAATTGTTGGATTTGACTGAGAAAGATGAATCTTATGGTCTATCAATTGAAAAACCTCCTGAACTTGAGCTAAAAATTCTTCCTGGTCATTTGAAGTATGTTTTTCTAGGTGAATCCTCAACCTTACCTGTTATAATTTCCTCTCAAATAACTGAAAAAGAAGAAGAGAGTTTGCTTGAAATTTTGAAGGAGCACAAGAAAGCCTTTGGATGGACAATTGCTGATATTAAAGGAATCAGTCCTTCAATTTGTATGCACAGAATTCTTATGGAAGATCATTGCGAACCACGGGCTGATCCCCAAAGGAGATTAAATCCTATCATGAAAGACAATGTTAAGAAAGAAATTTTAAAATTGTTGGATGCTGGAATTATCTACCCTATTTCAGATAGTGCATGGGTTAGTCTTATTCACTGTGTTCTTAAGAAAGGAGTAACTGTGTTTCCAAATGGATTGAAGCTGTTGCTTTACCTCGATGTGATGCTTAAAGTGTTGCAAAGTTTTTAGAAAATAATATATTTTAAAGATTTGGAATAACAAGAGTAATCATAACTGATGCGATTATTGGGAAGTTAGCAAAGAAATACCATATTAATCATCGCAATGCTACTGCTTATCATCCGCAGACAAGTGGTTTGGTTGAATTATCCAATACTAAAATTAAAAGAATATTGGAAAAAATTGTTGATCCAAATAGAAACTATTGGTCAATCAAACTGGATTATGCTTTGTGGGCCTATAGGACTGCTTACAGAACACCTATAGGAATGCCCCCATAAAGGCTGATTTTTGGAAACGCTTGGCATTTACCTTTCGAACTTGAGCATAAAGCGTATTGGGCTATTAAAGAGTTCAATTATAATTTGAAAGATGCTGCTGAAAAGAGATTTTTGCAATTGAATGAGCTTGAAGAAATTAGGAATGAATCTTATGAAAATGCTAAGATTTATAAGGAAAAGATGAAGTTATGGCATGATCAGAAGATTCTTACTAAAAATATTGTACCAGGACAAAAAGTTTTACTGTATAATGCTAGATTGAGAATATTTTCTTGAATACGTAAGTCCAGGTGGATGGGTCCATTTATTGTGATAAAAGTTTGTTCTTATGGACCTGTAGATATTAAAGATCCTAAGACTAGAAAAATATTTAAAGTTAATGGACATAGACTTAAACCAAATTTTTCAGTCAATAAATCTATATCTGATAATAATTTGATGTTGGATCACTCAGAATGAGTTTTGGGTATGTCAGGCTGAAGACATTAAACTAAGTGCTTTGTGGGAGGCAACCCATAATTATCGTTGTGCTTTGCTTTATGTTTGTTTTGTGTGCTTTGTTTGCTTTGTTTAGTTTGTTTTTATGTTTTTAGTGGTAGTAATTTGGAGTTTTTAAAATATAGTAGAGTTTATTTGATCCTAATTGATGATTTAGAGAAATCAGAATGAAAATTTTGACACTTAGCAGACCTATGCTAAATTAAGCACTGGCAGCAAAGTGCCGACTGGTTGGCGCTTAGGTGCCGCAGTTATAAAAAACGTGAAAAATGAGGTTCTAGAAGCCTAGATCGTGGGGGAGTGGTTTTGGAAGTTATTTTGGAGTTTTAAAACGTCTTGGGCAGTTTTAGCACTTCCCAAGTCTATAAAAAGGACCTGATTTAAGAGAAACACTTGCCCCAAGTCTTATTTTCATTTCTGAGTCTTAAGAAGAGAGTTTTGAGTGCATCATGTCTTCCTGGGAGAATGAGATTAAGAAGAAGAAAGATTCTGACAAGATTAAGTTCGTTAGTGACAGTGCTAAAGAGTTATTCAATGGATATCTCGCTGTTAGTATTCAAGGGATTGCTGGAATAATTGTAAAAATTGAAGCCCAAGTGACTTTAATGGAACCAAAAATCCATGAAAGTAACCTGCATTTGGAGCACTTGGGATGGTAACTCAAGATGCAATTCAGTCATTCAAAGTACGTGGAAGAAACAGATAAGGCGAAGTTTCCGAAGAACAAATGGATTGAAGGAGATGATTTAAGGTTGAACAATTATTGCCAGTTTTATCAGATTTATATTCCAGAAGGGTTAAATGAGAATCATAATGGTTTGGGATATAATCAGCCTAATGGAGAATTGAATTAAGAGTGCTTCGTTCTTATTTGTTTAGTGTTCTTATTTGTTATGTTTAGTGTTCATGTGTGTTATGTTTGGTGTGTTTAGTGTTTATATTTAAGTATTAACTAAGCCTAATGATGTGATGGGTACATCCTAGAGGTGTGTACTTATCAGTTTGAGATTAAAGTCTCCTGTATTTAGAGCATTTCATCCTTTATGTGTGGATAAAAACTCTAGAATTGTATTAAGTGTTATGTTTGTTTTAGTATAAGTTTGTGTTTGTGTGAAATTTGTTCGGAATCAATGGATATTAAATTTTGATTTGGAGTATTGGAAGATTTATGTAGGGAGAAATAGTTATTCTGTAGTAATTAAGGGTGATTAACAAAGTGATTTAGTGCATATACCTTAATTATGAAAATCTGGGTACTGGCGGCGGCTAAGCGCCAGAGGGCCGGCGCTTAAGCGCCAGATTTCGCGGCTAAGCGCCGAGGGGTTTGCGCTTAGGCACCAGTTCGCAAAAATTGTAATTTTTAAACCACCCCATCGTCTTCAACCTTTGGTTTATCGCGAAAGAGGAGCCTAGGGCATCATATTGTGGATCATTTAAAAGCCGATCTCAATAAAAATTGTTAGATTTGGATTCCTTGAGGTAAGAGCACTACTCCTAAATAATTTTTTTTTATTTTCACCATGTATTTTGAGTACATTTTGGAAAATCTTAAAATCACTATTCATGGTGATTATTTGAGGAAAAACTAGAGAAATTGCTTGGATTTAGTGAAAATATCTTTTGGAAGATAATTTAACAAGCTTAGTTTGATTTTGGAATTTATGGTGAATTTTTTGTGAATTTTTAAAGATGGCTCAAAAGTCAAAACGTGCAATAGAAAATGCCAGATTCTATTCTGACAAATTTGTTAGTATGAGGGCTGAGGAGCGATATGTCAATGCATTGCAGTCACGTAAGATGATTCATGAGCGTGTGTTTAGTAAACCGAGAGAGGTGATTGAAGATATGATTGCTAGAAGGAACTGTGAGAATTACTATTGCATCTCCGTTTTTGCTGTTGTTTCTGTGGTCAGAGAATTTTATGCAAATTTGCTTGCTGCAGAAGAAAATCAAGTGATTGTTAGGAGGCATGAGGTCAATGACCGCGACTTTATATGTTAAGCAAGAATCTATGAAGTCGAATTTATATATTTAGAATGATTTAGTAAAGTCACAAATTCAACGCAAGTATATGTATCGTATCAAGTAATACAGGGCTCTAATTGAGTCTTGGTTATCGATCCCACAGGGAGGTGAACGTTCTTTAAATCATATAATATAGCACTAAAATCCAATACCCAATGTAACAATTACTTAAGTGTTCTACTGCTAGTTAATGCAGAGTATAATAAAACTACTATAATTACTTCTAATTACTGAACTATATTAACTAACAAACATACTAACTTATGTGATTTATAAGATACTTGTATATGAAAAGTGTCTTTCTTCCTGCATAAAGATCATGATGTGTGGATGATGATGAATATTAATTATCTGTATTGTCCCAAATAGGAGCATATTTACTTCTTTACCCTTAAAAGAGTACCCCATCTTCTAAGCAGGTAAAGAACAATGCCATATCTTAAGTTTATTTACTAAATTTAAGTCTAGGCTGGGAGGATACCGGCTCTCACTACGGAGCTCCCACTCACCCTTCACTCGAAGGCTAACCATAGACTTTAGTTACTAATCTTAAGACTAAATTGGGGATCCCATTCTGTCACCATGAAACCTCCAATTTGAAGTCCATCATAACTCATTTCCCTATTTATTTGCATTTAATCCCCATGAACTACGCAATTCATTCAAGGACATTAAATGGTTCCTTCATTCCTGTTGTAGAACATTCAATTATTTTGGAATTAATGTTCCTCAACATGTTTTAACAATTCAATTGGCCGGATTGAAAAGTAAATTATGTTCCAAATTAAAGAAACATCACAACTTTTATAACATATAAAGGGCACATAAATTCCACATCATCACATCATCACTACATTCAAGAAGAAAGGAAAGGGAAACTACTCACAATTCATGGAGAAAATATGAAACACATGGATTTTATATATATAAGAAGAGTCATACAAATCATAAAAGTAAATACAACTTATCTATTTCTCTTCCCCAAGAAAATTCCTCAAAGTCCCCTTGATTCCTTTTCTCTTCCTTGCAACACTTGATTTCTCCCTTTGGAACAAAGATGAACAAGCAATCTCTCACTTTACTCCCTCTTCTCCCCTCTTTAGAGAAGAATCTCTCTTAAAATCACAAACCCTAACTGTCTCTTACACTTTCCTCACACTCTCTACAGCAACTCTCTTCTCTTCCTCCTCTATTTTCGTCTTGGACACTTAATTTAATGTTAGGAATGAATTCCCCAAGAGTTTCTTCAATCACCTCTTCAAAAATTTGTCAAAACTTTTGAATTCGAAGGGAACCGACATAGGGCGCCACGGCCCCCGATAGTGGCACCGGCGGTGCCATATCGTGCGAATTAATTTTTGAAGTCTCTGGAATAGGGCGCCGATGTCGTCCATTCTGGCACCGGTGGCGCCAAGGCTGTTTTCCTTCAGATTGCTCCATTTTGCTCCAAATTCGTTCCTTTTTGCATCTTTTTGCTCGAATCATCTATAATCATCATACCTGCAACAAATCATGAAAAATACCTTCTTTTAATGTGCAATATCACCAAAAATAGGTTAAAACATATAGCTAAATTTTTAATGTATCAAAATCCCCCAAACTTAAACTATTACTTGTCCTCAAGTAATCCTTTTACTACATATAAATATAACTCTAGGCAATGTACTTTTCAATTGTAAGAGACCAAAATTTTTCATTCAAAAGAATATAGTGTTTAGATTTTCAAAAAAAGTTTAGCAACTCAGGTCAACATTACAGGTATAAGAATATTCAGTACTTAAATCTAAGAGTTCTAGTCATCTATTTATTTCAAGATGAACCATAATTTGTTATATTAAGAGTGCTTTAAAGGACTATGTGAAAAAAAGGAGTTCATGCAAACTTTATTAGAATGTAGGCTAGTACCTTAAACATAAATTCAGAAATGAAATCAAGCTCTCCCTTTAAGGTGATTCAAGTGAAGCCAACTTTTGATTAGACATCTCCTCAAGCTTCTCCTCATAACAATTTTCTTTTCTTTTTCTTTTTCTTTTCTTTTTCTTTTTCTTTTTCTTTTTCTTTTCTTTTTCTTTTTCTTTTCTTTTTCTGAGGATTACTATATCTGGATAGCCTTTAATGATTTTGAACTTCACTCTCCTCCTTATAAAGTTCAAACTTAAATCACCTCTTTACTTTATAGTTAAGTACAAGCTTTATTATTCATCATAAAGTTACAATCTCTTCTTATCACATAATACTTCAAAATCCCTTAACATTTCAAAATTACAGTTTTCTTTACTTTAAATAGTTGACTATAATCAAATTCTTTCATACCAAATATCTTACTTCTATAAAATTAACTTTTATCACTAAAAATTTTCATCCTTTCTTTCCATAATATTCAAATGAATTGAAAAGTTTTAGTTATCTTATAATGAGGTTCAACAGCCAAAAGTTATGCTAATAATTTTTGAAAATATAATATTTGAGAACAAATAAAAGTTTAGCATTTCTCTACCCTCCCCAAACTTACATTTTTCAATAAATTTAAAATAGTTGAGAGTAAAAGAAAACTAACATTTATGCTGAGATTTTAAAATCTTCATAATATACCTGGTATTAATCAAAATTTACAGCTAGCAAGCATGAAACAATTAGTAGCAGTGATATAACAATTTTAAATATTTGCATGGGTAAAGAGAAATAAACATTAAATAACTAAATATCCAACAGAACACTATAACATGAAGCAAACTATCACACTACATATCATTACAACTAAAAGTTCACATGAAAAGTAAATGACACTACATCACACAGTACAACACAAAATTACACATTACATAAAAAGTAAGTACCCACTACATCACATTAATACATCACAACAGACTAAAAACAACAGAAATAAAACAAACAAACTATCTACCAGTCTCTAACATCAGGATCAGTAGCAGGGTCATCAGCAGGGTCAGAAGGTCCAGGCTTGTACGGTGTATAACTAGGACAAGAAGGAAATGTCACATCGGACTCCCTCCTCATAAATCTGGCTTGAGCATCATATTAAGCCACATCGAACTCAACTCTTCTCTGCAAATAGTCCTCATTCATACCACTTCTGGCCTCAAATACATCCATCCTATGATGCATCCTATCAGTACTATCACTTAGCAATCTCAACTGCTGCATGACATCATATAGTGTTAGGGGCTCAGAAGTATATGGGACATCATAACTCGCGGTAAGAATATCAGTACTCCTACTCTCCTCTCTTGAACCCACATGAGCCACGTAAGTAAGAATAATGGTCTTCGTAATCGATCTTAAAGGTATTGCCACTTCTTCAGAACTACTATACTCCACTCCAGACTGAACACAAAGGGCATGAATCAGAGCAAGATGTCCTAATCCACCAGTGGTTTCTCCTTTGGCAATAGAGTGATTTCTCTTAAAAATAATTGCTCCAATATTAATCCTCTTCATATTCTAGATGCAATAATTTAAAATAGCTCGATCCCTAGTAACTTCACTTTGATGATAAGAAGGCAATAGTCTTGTAGAAATGAAATAATGCCATGCTTTACAAGCAACATTTAAAGTAGAAGCAGGGAAGTTAATCATCTGTCTCTGATTCATCTTCAATTCCCCTCTTCCATCAGACATATACGTGATTACACTCATCAAATTCCCTTCACTAGTATCAAAATTCTCAAATTCCCAAACAAAAGGTTCTCGAATTTGATAAAATGCATTAATACGTTGTGGGGTGAACTCAACCAGTTTTCCTCGGAGTAGCACATATTTCGTTTCAGACCAGAGCACATTAGCATAAAATTCTCGAACTACTCCTAAAACAACATTAGCAGAAAAGTAACAGAAATGTTCCCAATTTCGCTCAGAAATCAACTGTTCTATAGATCCACCAGGATTTTTAAACGCTCGATTCTGAATACACTTCTTATTTTGCAATTGAGAGTTGAAGCGAAACTGAGCCTTAACATTAACAAATCTTTCATCGTCCCAATCAAATTTTCGCTTCCCCTTTCTCGTTCTAAGAGCCATGTAGATTTCTAGAAAATTTGCTAAAATTTGTCAATAAATTCCAAATCCACAATGTATTAACTTCAAGCATTAATCTATTCAAGTAAGAACAAATTCTACCATATGAAACTTCACTTTTTCTCAAAAATTTCCAAAAATATCATCCAACAATGTGAGAGTTTCACATGGCGAAAATCCAAAAATTTCAGGTTAAAGTAAAGCTCTTACCAAGAGAAGTGCAGATCCGGCCTTAGAAATCCTTGAAATCCTCTCTAATCCGACATCTAACAAGCCCTAAAGCTTCAAAATCTCAAATATGGAGGTAGGAGACGAAAGAAATGGCGGAAAAATGGGTCCCATGCAATTTTCATGAATTTTTAAGGGTCCCGGGCTATTTTCGGTGTTTGGGCGCCGGCGGCGCCCGATATGGCACCAGCGGCGCTCTATTCAAAATAATAGCCTGTTTCTCTAGATTTGGGCGCCGGCGCGCCAATCCAAAATTCTATTGGGTTCAAAAATTTTCGTCACAAATTCAATCGTTTTAACTTCTGCATTCCTATTTAACACATCAACAAGAATCTATTTCATCTCACAAACATTAAACAACATCAATTTATACAAACAACACATCACATTACTTTCATCTATATAAAATCCACGATACAACGATTACACACATATGTTCATCAAATATAAGCAACATTCCTTAGATCTTTAGTGTTGCAAGTACACTACGATAAGCAAACACTAAGTCCTAAGTACACACAAGAAATCAAAGCAAAGTCCAAACACACCCTACTAAAGCAAAGCAACACAAACAACATAGCAATCAAAGCAAACACTTAAACATAACAAAGCAGCATACAGAATCTACTAATTACTCCTCATCAGTCTCAGAAGTCTCATCCTCTCCATTGTCTCCTATTGGTTGATGATGAAGAAACAGATTGTAGAATGGACGATATGGGAATTCCTCAGATGAATCTTCAGCCACCACATCATTCTTCATCAACAGATTAATCAAACCTAACTCAATCCGACCAGTATGATCAAATTTCTCTTTCATCCTCCAATTAATGTGATCAAATAAATCTAAAATATTATTAATAGCATTCATAATATTTTGCACCTCATTTTCCAACTTCTTTATCTTCTTCAATATCACACTCAAACTTTCAGAATAGTAAGGTTGAATAGGTTGTGAACTCTCAATGGGCTGATCAGCAAGCACATCCATGTCTCCTTCATCACAAACTGTTCTGTAGTCATAAAGATCATTGGGATCAATAGGTCTCCATGGTAGAAGAACTTTTTCCCAACTTTCATATGGCACTTGTGATTGACTACATAACAGAAATATGGTGGACGGGTGTCCAAGCCCATATTCAGATCCATGCACAATCAATCCCAATACAGATTTAGTAATGATTGCTCCAATATCCACCGGCCTTCCAGCTTGTATGCAGAAATTCAGAATAGCACTTTCCTTCGTTACCTTACTTATCTTCATAATAGGAATTAATTTTGCCGAAATAAAGTAATGACACTACTTTGATACTGGATTCATGGATGAAGAAGAGAAACTGATACATCCATTATCCTTTAATTCCCATTCTTCATTTTCATCCATCAAATAATGATAGATTTCATTCATATCATTGCTCGTCGCATTAAAATTTGCATAATGACAAATAGGTACACTTTCTATCCTAAAGAAATCATTTATCCTTGCAGGAGTAAATGGTTCATACCTTCCTCGCACAAAAACACATCCTTGGTTGATCCCATGTAGATTTGCATAAAATTCTTTCACAACCAGAATAACCACTGCTGCGGTAGTGTAGCATAACACTTCCCAACGTCTTTGCTTCACTATCTCTTCAACTCTTATAGTCGGACTCTCCAAACCTCGATTCACAAAGCCTCTTTCCTTTAGAATCCTTCTTTCATCAACACTTTATGGAATAGACGCTGCACCTCGAAACTAACGAACTTTCATCGATTGTAGATGCGAGATCTAGGGAGTTCAATGGAGTGGGAATCCATGGGATGCGAATTGAGAAAGGTAGTTTCCGTTTCTCTGGTGGTTATGGATTTAAAATGGAGTTTTGGGGTGTTTTATGGAAGAAAATCCCGCTCAAAACTCCCAAAAACAAACCAATTACCCAAAATTTGGGTGCCGGCGACACTCAAACTAAAAATTCGGCTGTTACAAAAGAATTATGCTCCGACTGCGCCAGTGACAAAAATTTCACTGAACTTCGTTTGGCACGAAATACTTTGTTTTCTCAATACAATCCAATATATTTTTAATTTTTAACTTATTTAGGGGTAATTAGGATTTTTAATATTAAACTAAAAGCACAAACAACTATAAGCAAGCAAACACAACACACAAACAAACATATGGGTTGTCTTCTATAAAGCACTTGGTTTTACGTCGTCAGCCTGACAAACCATTCAGTTAATCAGGATGACTTAGCAATAAAACTTCTTTGAAATCAGGTAAAAACCCTCCAAAGTAAGGTTTTAAATAATACCCATTAACCTTGAAAATATTTCCAATTTTAGGATCCTCAATATCAACATCTATGAAAGAATGAACTTTTACTATAGTAAAAGGTCCTATCCATCTGGACTTATGTTTTCTGAGAAATAATTTCAATCTCGTATTATATAGTAAAACTCTTTGTTCCAGTTCAAATCGTTTTTTCAAAATCTTCTGATCATGCCATAATTTCATTTTTTCTTTATAAATGCTATCGTTATGATATGATTCATTTCTAATTTCTTCCAACTCATTTAATTACATAAATCTTTTTTCTTCCACATTTCTCAAAGTAAAATTCAACTCCTTAATAGCCCAATATGCTTTATGCTCTAATTCAACCGGCAAATGGCAAGTTTTGCCAAATACTAATCTATACGGAGACACTACAATAAGGCTCTTAAAAGCAGTCCTATAAGCCCATTATGCGGTGTCTAATCTAGCAGACCAATCAAATTTTTGAATATCCACTGTTTTCTCCAAAATTCTTTTAATTTCCCAATTCGATACTTCCGCTAAACCACTAGTCTGGGGATGATAAGCAGTAGAGATTCTATGAATAATATTATAATTTCCAGTTAATCTCTTAATTTAATTGTTTCTAAAATGGGATCCACCATCAGTTATAATCACTCTCGGCATTCCATATCTTGTAAATATATTTTTCTTTAAAAATTTAGAAACACTCCGAGCATCACATCTTGGTAAAGCAACAGCTTTAATCCATTTCGAAACATAATCAACAATGACCAATATATATAAATTTCCAAATGAAGGTGCAAATGGTCCCATAAAATCTAATCCCCATACATCAAAAATTTCAACTTCCAAATTATAATTCAGAGGCATTTCGTTTCTTCTAGAAATATTACCTACTCTTTGACATCGATCA
Source organism: Papilionanthe hookeriana x Papilionanthe teres (assembly GCA_022702705.1). NCBI lineage: Eukaryota > Viridiplantae > Streptophyta > Magnoliopsida > Asparagales > Orchidaceae > Papilionanthe > Papilionanthe hookeriana x Papilionanthe teres. The sequence continues at coordinate 48,364,500 of CM040429.1, read as the reverse complement.
CAAAATTTAACATATTAATAAACATCACAAAAAGGAGTGGGCCAATAAAATCCAGATTGTGAAATGTTATAAGCTATTTTATCAACACCAAAATGACCTCCAAATTCAGAATCATGACATCTCTGAATGATTGGATTAATTTCTTCATGTGGCACGCATCTTCTAATAATCAGATCTTTACACTGTTTATATAAATAGGGCTCATCCCAAAAATAAAATTTAGCATCGTATTTAAATTTTTTCTATTGTTGCCTTGTTAAATCCGATGGTATAATATCACATATAATATAATTCACAATATCAACATACCAAGGCAAATTCTTTTCCTTAAGAATATACATATGTTCATCAGGAAAAGTTTTTGTAACTTCCTTTTCAAATTCACAAAATCTATCATATTCTATACTTGAAAAATGATCAGTAATTTTATTATCAGACCCTTTCCTATTAACTATATTAAAATCAAATTCTTGCAAAAGGAGTATCCATCTAATCAATCTTGGTTTAGCATCATTCTTTTGCATTAAATACTTGATAGCTGAATGATCAGTATGTACTATACTTTTAGTCCCAATTAATAAGGTCTAAACTTATCAAAAGCAAATACTATAGCTAATAATTCTCTTTCAGTAGTGGTATAATTAATTTGAGCATCATTAAGAGTTTTACTAGCATAGTAAAGAACTTTGAAAGTTTTATCATACCTTTGCCTCATCGCAACTCCAATAGCACAATCACTAGCATCACACATCAATTCTAAGGGTTTCTCCTAATCAGGTGAAACAATTATAGGAGCAGTGTCTAATTTTTCTTTAAGTAATTCAAAAGAACACAAACATTCATCATTAAAATCAAACTTCCTATCATTTTCTAGAAGTTGGCACAAAGGTTTAGTAATTTTAGAAAAATCTTTAATATAACGCCTGTAAAATCTAGCATGTCCTAAGAAACTCCGCACCTCTCTCATAGTAGTGGGTGGTGGTAATCTCTCAATCACTCAAATTTTAGCAGAGTCGACCTCCATACCATATTCAGAAATTTAATGCCCAAGCACTATTCCTCTTGCAACCATAAATTGACACTTTTCCCAGTTCAGAACTAAATTTGTTTTCTCACAGAGTTCCAAAACTTTTATCAAGTTTTTTAAACAAATATAAAATGAAGTTCCAAACACAGAAAAATCATCTATGAAAACTTCTATTCCATTATCTAATATACTACTAAAGATAGACATCATACATCTTTGAAAAGTTGCAGGTGCGTTACACAATCCAAAAGGCATTCTTTGAAAAGCAAATGTTCCATAGGAGGCTAGTAAATATTGTCATTTCTTGATCCTCAAGAGCAAAGGTATTTGATGATAACTAGTATATCCATCCAAAAAATAATAGTACTTGTGTCCAGCAAGTCTATCCAACATTTGATCAAGAAAAGGAAGAGGAAATTGATCTTTTCGGGTGGCAGCATTAAGTTTTCTATAATCAATACAAATTCGTTATCCATTAACTTCTCAAGTAGGTAAAATTTCATTCTTTTCATCTACTTCCACAGTCACTCCACTTTTCTTCAGTATACAATGAATTGGACTTACCCAAGAACTATTTGAAATAGGATAAATAATTCCATCATCAAGCCATTTTAAAATCTTCTTCTTAACTACTTCTTTCATTATATGATTTAATCTCCTTTGCGGATCAATTTTAGGTTTATGTTCTTCATTTAATAAAATTCTATGCATACAGATCGAAGGACTGATTCCATTAATATCTGCCAAAGTCCATCCAAAAGCTCTTTTGTATTTTTTTAAGATTTCCAATAAATTTTGTTCTTAGTATTCAGTTAATTCTGAAGATGCAATAACTGGTAAGGTAGATGATTCTCCTAAGAACATATACTTTAAATGTTTAAGAAGAATTTTCATCTCAAGTTCAGGAGGTTTAACAATAGATGAAATTAAACTTTTTTCTCCACCTTCCATGGTATCTAACAATTCAAATTTCTTCTGAATATACTTAAATTCCTTATTCTTCTCATTATTTAAATCTGTTTCATTTTCAGTTTCATCTTCAATTATAACTTCATACTCCATATTCTTTTTAAACATCTCTTTAAGATAATCATTTCTCAAATATTATCAGACTTCCATCCTAAAACGTTCATTATCTTTTGCAACTGAGGGATACTTCATAGGCTTCAAACTATTAAAGGACACCTCTTGATCATTAACTCCCATAGTTAATTCCCCTTTTTGAACATCAATTACAGCTCTTCCAGTAGCTAGGAGTTGTCTTCCTAAAATAATTGGAATAACTTTATCTTCCTCCATATCAAGCACAATAAAATCAACTGGAAAGATAATTTTATCCACTTTTACTAACACATCTTCTACCACTCCCTTAGGATAAGTAATAGAACGATCAGCTAATTGAAGAATTACAGATGTAGGAGAAATTTCTCCAATTCCCAATCTTTTGAAAGTTAATAAAGGCATAAGATTAATACTAGCTCCCAGATCACATAAGGCTCTTCCAAAAAACTTTTCACCTATTGCACACGGGATAGTGAAACTATCAGGATCTTTAATTTTTTCAGGAAGCATTTTCTGAATTATTGCACTACACTCTCCGCTAAGGGCAACAGTCTCATGATCTGTGAACTTTCTCTTCTTTTTAAGAATATCCTTCATAAATTTCGCATAATCAGACATCTGTTCTAATGCTTCAATAAAAGGTATACTTATTGTTAACTTCTTAAGGATTTCCAAAAATTTTTCAAATTTATTATCCCTATTATTCTGTTTCAATCTTTGAGGGAATGGAGAAGGTGGTTTTTCAACAGTAATCTTCATAGGTTCAAAATGATATTTGACCCAAGAAAAAAATACCTATTTTTATGCCTTGATTTTTATTAAATTTTAAAGATATTTGTTGACCTCATTTTTGATGAGGTCTTCTCTTCTCTCTTTAGTACTTAAGATCTAGCCTTAGACTTTTCCTTTGACTATCTTAGAGGACTAGAAGTGGAACCCACCCTTTAGAATTTCAAACCACTTCTTAAACTCTCTGCAAACTCCACAAACATGATTGTAGACCCCTAATCACCTAGAGGGTTGAAATCAAATGTGGAAGTTTAAAGGATGAGTTCCTATAGGACTCTTTGGCCTTAGGACTGCCCTAAGTGGCCTGGTCTAGTGAGGGCTGACTTACACACACACTATACTTATACACTACACTTTCACACACCTCCTAAAACCACACCCACACCCAACTTGACCCCTTAACTCATGAAGGTGATTCACATGGATGGTCCTTAACCCCTAAGCCCTTAGCTAAGAGGGTTAGGAACAACATAGTGAATGCCTCAAATGAGTCCCTTCATGGCTCATGTGGGCTTGATATGGCTTCATGGATCAACCAAAATGATTTCATTCCACTTACATTTACCTAATCTTCAATTTTCTAAATTTTTCAGTTTTTGACCCCCGGGACCCTAGACCCACCAAACCTACCAAATGCCCTTGAAACTACCCAAAACTTGCAAAATCACCTAAATTACCCAAAATTCCCCAAAATCATTCCTAAACATTTCCCTCCACTCAAATTGATCATCCATAGCCAAAAATACCAAAAATTCCAAAAACACCCCCCAATACCCTCCAAATACCCAAAATGCCCCTCTTAGCCAAAAAATCCAAAAATTCAGAAACTTCCCAGAAAATTTCAGAAAATCCAAAATATTCCCAATTTCATTTTGGCCAACTACACCATGGGCCAATTTTGTCAATTTACCCCACTTTTGTTAAAATCCCCAATTTGACCCATTTTAACCCAAAGTGAACCCAATGTCAAACCAAACCTACCCAATTGACCCAAATCAAGCCCATGATTTAAAATATTGATTTAAAACACTTCCTAAGTTCTAAAATCTATCACCAAATAAATCCAAATCAAGCCTTATGACAATTCTCCTTAAATCCATCAAAAATTCCAACACCCTTCCTCATGAAAGTTGACTAAACTTTTCCCAAGCCAAAGATGAGCCATGAAGCCATGCATGAGCCACATGAGAGCCATGGGATCTACTTTCCACCACACCATACCCAAGATGGCAAGAGGAGGAGGCCCTTTCCACATTCCCTTAAGGGGATTAGCCACTTCCATGACTCCACTAAACCTTGCTTAAACTTAATTGTACTTGGATGGTGACCCTTCCCCACTAATCATGCTGACCTAAACAACTTTATCTTCTGCCCACACTAGCCATGGGAAGGTGCACCTAGCCCAATCCATGCATTTGACCAATTTGAGCCAAAATGCACCCTTACCCCATTCCACTTTGATTCAAACCCTTTACACATGGCAACCACCAATTGACTCCACAAACATCAAGCACTGACCCACCTGAACCTGAGGGTGACCCATGCCTGACCGGCCAGCCACCAGGCAGCCTGAAAACGCCATGGCCGAGACATTGGAAGGATCCAAGCATTGAAATTCTCCCTTGCTGAGTTGCCCCATGCCCGATGGCCACTGCAGTTGTTCTTCCCTCGCGAAGAGCAGTCGATCCCGATCCCTCACTCCCCCGGGAGGCCCTCCGACCTCTCCTATTTAAACACCACCTCTCTCAGCCATGGAAGAGGTGCTGAACCAACCTTAAGGAAACTCGCCAAAATCATTCCAGACTACTCCCCAAACATAGAGAACTTGATCCCCACTAAAATCCCCCTGCCATTTCCTCTCTGTGAGCTCAATTTCAGAGTTGAAATCAAAGCCCAAAACCAGGACACTTCTCCACAGTGAGCCAATCCACAAATTGATTGGTCCTGCACCTACACCAGACCAAGAGAAGAAGTTTACCAGCAAAAGCCCCTTCTCCAGGCCACCCATCTGTTCCAGACTCCAAGCTTTGTAATCGGCTATGGTTGAAATCATACCTGGACAATTCACCAGGCCAAGGGACTTCATCTGGAGCTTGCTTGGACCCAATCGAAGGTGACAAAACTCTCGGATCGAAGCTTCACTTCTCCGAGCAAAGGTATGGACTCACTCTTCTTCCCGAGCTTACGAGAGATTCTCCATTTAATTTGAATCAATTTCAATGCATGTTTACCGTATGGATGTGTTCGTCTCTTCAAGACGAATCCATAGAGCATAAGAACACAAAAATTCGTTGAGAATCGACTGAGAAATTAGGGTTAGTTAGAAGGTTGACGGTCACGGGTGCACACTAGTCGTAGACGATGACTGGGAGCTGTCGGAATGAGCGTGTTTCAAGCAGACGGTCTGGATCGAGCAGGACAGCGCGATGGTACGTGAACTGCAGGTCCCTGGAGCGCTGAGTCGGATGGCGGCGCTGAATCAGGAGACGACGCGTGTGCGTTCGGAGCTGCCGAGGTTGAGCTGGCGCCGCGTCACTTAAGTAGGAAAATAGGATTTTCCTTATTTATTAAATACCTAGAACTTCAAAAATCCATAACTTTGTGTAGAAAAATCATAAAAATAAAATAAAAATACCCTCTTGCTCAGTGAACAGAGGAGAATAATGTGGAAAAAAATCATTTAATTTCATTGAATATTTGATTATTAATGTTTTATTTACTCTCTGAACATTTTCAATTCTCCATGCATGTATACAATTCACCATGGCATGAGACCATAGGGCTTTTGAAGCCTCTAAATTTGGGGACATTCCCTGAATTTTCCAAAGTCAGAAGCCATCCCTATGAAGAGTTATTGATTTTTCAATTCTAGGTCATTATTCTGAGTATTTTAATTTCAATAATTAGCATGTTGTGTAATAAATTTTAGGAAAATTTGGAGAGGTTTCTAATGACTAGAGGACCCTAGGGAAAATAGGTTTTGAGTTAACTCACTTGGAATAACCTTAATTGGCTTAAACACCCAAAATGGAACTTTAATTAATTAGAGCTAATCATACATCAAATTGACTTGAAATCAATTCTCCACTGACATTTAGGATCAGAGGAACCCACAATAAAAGTTTGAAGTCAATTGGATTTGGTTAGTCCTATCAAATGGGTTGATTAAGCCATTTAGCTAAACTTAAACTTCAAAAAGTCATAACTTTCAAAATACTTTTAAAAAATTCACCAAATTGGTTTTGGAGCCTCTCGATATCGGGGAATTTAAGAAAATTAAAATTGCAATTTTCCAAAAAAGTTGATTTTTTGCATTATTTTAATATTTTAATAATTAAAAAATAATAAAAATCACAAAAATAATAAAATTCACCAAAATGTCACATTTTGAATTTTAATCATTTAGAAACAAATCCCATATTTTTTCTTAAGTCTCTATGATGAGATATCAAATTTTAAAGTCCTAAGGTAATTTTAAAATAAAAAAATGTATTTTCTAGCATTTCCACTAAAATATTTCTAATAAATCAAAGAAAAATCAGAAAATTATAAAAATTGGTTCTCTGGTTTCCTTGATATCAGAGAGATTTTTGAAAAATATAAAATTCATCTTTCAACCTTTATTTTATTTTTAAATTAATTAATACTCCAAAACTCAAAATAATTATAATAAAAATAATATAATTCAAAAAATCACCAAAATTGGTCCAAGTGGTCCTCTGGTCATTAGGAATGTCCCATAAGTTTCTTAAAGATAGAAATTTTCCCTTGGTCATATTATTAAATTTTCCTTGAAAATCCCTATTGTCCACCAAAAATAATTACATAAATAAATTAAATACAGAAAAATCACATTTTCTCCTCTAATGTCTTGCTTGATATATGAGTGAAGTTACATAAAAATTTCAAATTCATTTAAGCTCAATTTAGTGAGTTATAAAATTAGTAAGTTTAACGGGCAAAATGGTAATTAAAATTTTAACCTATAATTAAAAATTTTAGGTTTAATTAAAAGGGTGGGTAAAATATTTGATACTAAGTTGATTTTGGATGTTTGAAACTTAGGTTGTTAAAGGGTGGAAACCTACCTAACAATTTGAAAATAATTAAAATAAACCTTAATTAAATAATTGATTAAACTTTGAAGAATAATAAAAATGAAAAATAAATAAAATGGAATTATTAAAATAGGGATATTATTATAAAGAGATTTATTCTTTAAGTTTAAAAAAAAATCCCTAAATTAATCACCTCAATAACATTTAATTCCTAATTAAAATGATAACCCAAATTCAAGATTTAAAATGTTAAAAGACTTAATCATTAAATTGAATTAAAGAATAAAACATTTAAATTAAATCCTTCCAAAATTTCAATTAAATTAATACTTTAACAATTAAATTAAATCATCTTTAAAATATAAAAAAAAAATATTAAATATTAAATTAAAATTAAAAATTTATATTAAATTTAAATTAAATCTAAATTAAACTAAATTAGATTAAATTAAATTAAAACATATCAAATTAAATTAAATTAAATTAAATTAAAACATATTAAATAAAATAAAATAAAATAAAATTAAAACATATTAGATTAAATAAAAAAAAATCAAATCAAGTTAAAATAAAATTAAAACTAAATTAAATTAAATAAAATTAAATTGAAAGTAAAACTAAACCAAATTAAATTAAACTAAAATTAAATTAAGATAAATTGAATTAAATATAACTTGACCAAAGACATAAAGAATTCAAAATAAGTCTAAAACAACTTGAACACTATTCCAAACTTAAACCCATTAATTGAAATTAAATTAAATCACAAATCACTTGAACATTAATTTGCCCTCAAAAGCTCATGTTATCATAACTCCTAACGGAGTGTTAAGTGAAGTATTACTTCACTCATAGGATATTCAAATGTCCTTGTTCACTGAGCAAGATAACAAAATTTGAACTCCTGGATGATTAATTCATTTGTATAATTAAATTCTCTTGGACTTAAAATAATCCTAGAGGTATTGAAAAGATGTTTAAGATTCATCTTAAGCACTTCCTCAATATGATAGGATATTTATAAGAACAATTGAACTTAATTGTTCTTTGATGAAGAAAATCGTCCTCAAACCAAAACACAAGAACCTAGATGTCATAGGAGATGACTAGTTATAGGAGTAGGACCTTGGTAGAAAACCATAACCCTTCCCTTAGCTTTACCAAGGAACTTGCTTTAAATGATTAAATATCCTAAATTGTGTTTAAGTGCAGCTTGGGATGACGGTAAGACCCTCTAGGTACGCTTTTGTTTTATTGCAATTTACCTCATTGCAATTTACTTTATTGCAAATGCACTTTACTTTTCTTGCATGATAAACAACTGTTGCATGAAAACCCACACCTTTAGGATAGTCCCTAAAACTGAAACCAAAACTAAATTAAAAGTCATTACAAGATAAAATTCACTGTCACAACATTTCAAAATATAAAACAACTCAAAATTTAATTACAAACAGAACACAAAACTATAATTACAACTAAATTAAAACGTTTTGTTGGATGATCGGGAATACCTCGAATGATGTAACCTACGTGTTGCTAACGGGATTTCCCACGGTCTAAATGAATGTGTGGAACTCATTTAGTTGAGTTTAGCAAATTCATTTGGACTAAGTGAATCCGATAAAAATAACGATGCCGGAAGGATGGAACCGTGGGATCTTAATCGGTGTTGTTATAATCAACTTTAAGATTTGTTTTAATTAAAACATAAAAAATACTTGGAAATTAAGACCTTCTCTAAAACAGAACACTTCTCTCATCTCCTGATTTATGACTTCTAAAACTAAACCTCTGCAATGACGAAGGAGCTCGGGGCATGGTGGGCGGCACGGCCATCATCATCAAGCAAAACTCGAGTCTACTTCGAGAAAACTTACTTAGAATTAAATAACCAAACCATAGAACCTCGAGGTAGTATCGCACTAGTGCAACATAAATCCTCAACCTTTTGTTAGGCATTTGCATTGCAAATTAAGCCCTAACCGGTCTTAGGACTCTGAGGTAGTCGTTCGATACGACATAAACCCTCACATCTTCGAGGCTATTTGTATGATCATGTCATACGAATATAAGTTCTAATTAATTAAAATTGGCAAGATCAAAATATTAAATAAACATTAGCACTTTCCTAAATTCAAGCCAAACAATAGGATTGTCGGGAAATTACCGAAGTTCGCTTCGAATCTGTAATTTCTCCTACCTTTTTTCCTTTGAATTCTTAAAACAAAATGTTCCAAACTTGATCCATTCCCTATTGAAATTCTAAAATACAATCCCTTTAAAACTTAAACTTTGAGATTCTTGAGAGCAGAATTATTGATTATTATCGAGAGTTTTCTGAAGTGATTCCCGTCATTTAAGTTGTAATTAACTATAGGGGCTTGCCCTTATAGGGAATTTTATGAACACAAGTAATATAAACCCTGCTTAATTTTTTTGTATTAAGCAGGGGAATTTGTCGGCTTATAAAATTGGTTCGCAGACCAAACGAATGTCACAAATCTTCTAGTTTATCTAATCGAGCCCCATCATCAAGTAGTGTCTCTATTCTTCGGGATAGATACACAGCTTGTGATGTGGCGCTCATTTATATAAACTATTTGAGATTTGAGATCAGTTTGATTTCATATCTTAAAATTTTTAAATTCAAAATTATTTTCAAAATCAAATGTTACTTTCTAAATTATATATATATATATATATATATATATATATATAAACCAAATTTAAAACCTAAAAATAAGCCGACAATTTCTGGCGACTCCGCTAGGGACAATTCCTCTCTCCATTTTTAATCAAATAATTCTGCTTTCAAAGAAATCGGTAGTATATCCATGTCCCTAGTGGATCAAACTACCCTTCTTCCCGTTGGATTACTATGTTCATTTCTACCTTGAACGAGCATAGCCAACATTCTTTCGGATTTAGGAGCCACTGTTCAGACACCCCTAAACAAAGAGGTTCCGAGATCCTTTTACCTCATTTCTGAGGTGGGGTGGACCCCCAATAGGTATTAGTTTAGGAGCAGTCTTGCGGGTCGAGAAGTTTCTACAAGACTTTCTCTTCCTTTTCCAACTCCTAATCAATTCCTTTACCCTTCCTACAACTCTCCTTCTTTTAATAATTCTTCGTCTTAACGAACAAATCTTTTAGAAAAACAATTATCTAAATAAATTTTCTTTTAATACCACAAATACACTAAGATAAACGGAAATGTGTTTGTACTCTTTCTTTTTCTTCATAAGTTTTACGACAAGAAGAAGCAGGATTCGGGGACTAACACTTGGAATCGCCTCCGCAGAAATGGAAGCCCCAAAACTGATCTTCTCCTTCGTCAATGGACTGGACCTGGCTGTGTTCATGGATGAACTGCCTGATAATGGAATCATTCGATTCGGACAAGGATTCGGGGACACCGACATCAAAATCCCCGACATCACTCTCTTTTCACTCGCAAGCAAAGTACCGAAAGCCGAGAAGCCGTTGATCGAGTTTAACCTCAAGTCAACTCATGAATTCCCTCCTCTACAAAAGATTCCAACCGAGAGGAGTACTCGTTGTTCGCGAAGGATCCGTTGTTGGTACTCCCACCGGTCTAGTTGTCTCTGTACCTACCCCGGCTTCTGCCAAACTAAAGGGGAAGGAAATTCAGAACTGTGATGAGCCTGTGGAGGGTACATATCTTCCTGTGAGACCTTCTGTTTTGGAGATCGGGTCCAGCTTGAGAATTCCACCACTGACACGGACTCAAAAAAGGAACAGAAGTAGATGGATTGCTAGAGAAGCCAGAGCTGCTGAAGTTGCTTTCCTGGAGGAAATCCCAGAACTGCCCAAGTATACACCGTTGCCTGAATACATATCACTTTTGGGAGGAAGTAGGTTCCATACCCTCTCCGCCGCAGAGGACGAGGAAAATTTCCATAAGATTGCTTCTGCATTGCCTCAGCCCGCATATTACAACGACGGCCGTAAGAAAAGGGCTAGAATTACGCCATTTGCTCGAATGCAAACCCTGATAGAAAAGTTAGCAAAGAAAGAAAAATGCCCTGTATCAGAGATTTTAAGAAAGATAGGGCGGGTGCCGGCAAAATCTCATCTTGGGCCGCAAGTAGAGCCTGCTATCGTTGCAGAAAAGCCGAATAAGAGAATGAAAGCTAGTCTACATGTCGTTGTTTCAGGACTACAAATTAGGGAGGATACCACCTTCTAGCATTTTGCTGACAGACCATCTGGTCCTAGACCTTCTGCTGCCAGAAGGATGGTATGGCGTCCCACTGCCGGACAATTAAGATTAAAACAACAACCTGAGAAGGAAAGTCTTATTAGGAGACTTGAGTCCGAAGAAAGTGCTACCACAATGAAGGGGACTCATGAGAAGGAAACCCGACAGTTATCGCATGACAACTGCAAGAATGTACAGAAGAGACCATTAGAAGAAGCTATGGAAAAGCTAAGAACTGATATTCAGTGATTAGCAAGAGAAAGAGAAGAAAAATTCGGAGATGAAGTCGACTCGTCAGAGTTCATGGATGATGAATATGCAGAAATTAACATGGTTGAAACACAAGATTCGTCAGCTTCACGAGGTGTTCCTGCAGCCGCAGAAAGAGAGGAGCCGGAAGTGATGAGGATATAGCTTCAAGAGAAAGATGATACGCTCACCCAAATGGCAAAAAGGATGGAAGAGATGGCTGTAGCCCTAGCCACTCTCCAGAGTCAGGTTCAACCCCAAAGAGAAACACCCCCAGAAGTTATTCACATTGTAGACGGAGGAAAGGAGATTATATCCGTCAACGGGGATGATCGGTTAAAAAAGGATGCAATACAAAGCATGATTCCGGAAAAGGATATCAAGAGCATGGTGGAACAAGCGAGTGCGAGAAGCCTTGGCACAATCAAAGAGCGGGACATCCATTCGGACGGGTAGACCTTACCCCGAAGCATTCGATGCTGTCCAATATCTGAAAGGCTTCGTACCACCTCTGTTCAAGACCTTTGATGGAACAGGAAACCCTCGACAGCATGTTACACATTTTCGTGCCAGTTGTTGCAATGTCGGCGGAAGTGATGCTTTACTCTTCCGACAATTTGTCGACCGCTCGTCGAGAATCGCCTTTGATTGGTATGCGGAATTACCGAATGGTTCGGTGAATACATTTTCAGAATTAGAGAACCTCTTCATCAAGCGATTTGCCGGAGCTCAACACCACATCACTATAGGTGATTTAGTGGTAGAGAAGCAGAAGCCGAACGAAACTTTGGTGGACTACATACTTCGATGGAGGAATCTATGTATGAAGTGTGAGCCACAGCTACAAGAACAACATGCAGTCGGCATTTTACTTAAGAGCATTCATGGCCCGATAGCACTTCTCCTCAAGGGATTTTCTACTAAGACTTTCGAGAAGTTGTTAAGCAAGGCCAAAAGTTTGCAAGAGGAGGTGAAGCAATTAAGTTTCACTGACAAAACAGACAAACAGAAGCCCGTGAAAACTTTTGAAAAGAAGTCGAGGATTGTCGCAAAGAATCGATAAAGGCAAGCAGCCAATACAAATACCGCCGTAACGGCCGCAAGCAAATTCAACGAATTACCAAGCAACCCCGACCCAGCTATCGATCATCTCAACAAGACGAACAACCGCCTCGTCCACAACGTACGTTAAGGGAGCTTCGAGCAGGGAGTATCCATTCAAGAATGAGGCGATGCCGAGAATGTTCTCGCAGCTCGATGAAGACTCCAGATTTCCAACTGACAGAGCCTAAGAAACCAGAAGAAGTCGACAAGAAAGGTGTTCCCAACTTTTGCCCTTACCATCGGATGCTTGGACACAAGATAGAAGATTGTATTACCTTCAAAAGTTGGCTCAACGACAATCTCTGAAAAGGGAACATAACGATCCTGAAGGAATACATGAAGGAACCCCAGAAAGGAGGTTCCGTCAATGTTATCTCGACGGATCTCATTGTTCCGATAGATCCCTATGCGACTGATGATGGATGGACTACCACCTGGACAAAGTCTTCGAAGAAGATTTTGAATCGCATCCAAACCACTTCGGTGCGAGCCTCAATTCAGAGTTCGAAACTTGTCAAGTCGGCACTATCACTTGCGATAGAAGAACCACCTCAACAAGAGACGATTGAAGAAAAGAAGAAAATTGATGAAGAAGAAAAGACCGAGACTCTTAAGGCTAGACTAGGGGCCGCTTATCCTAGGATGGTTATTTCCGATTCGGGGAGAAATCCCTCTAACCTCCGACTCGTATGATTATTTACTCACTCCGTGGGATCTTATAATGATAAGGGTTATGGCGTCGACTACGTTTTGACTTTTTCTAACGATTACGTAACTAGCGACAACCAACCTAATCCGGACATTGATTCTGATACAAGTAACAATTCTCAAATCATACACAATCTCGACGATCACAATGACAAAGAAGACATCCATTAAGGAGGCTACGAGAGTTCAACAAGTAATGAATCTATTTACGAGTTTCGAGGTGCTCCAGTCACAATAGAGTTAGAGCCTTCAGACTTTGACGCTAATCCAGAAGAACCTATCATTCCGATTTAGGAGGAGACACCAGCAAACTCAATACTAGATTCAGGAGAAATTACAGAAGTCAACTTAAGAAGTGGAAGAGTTCTACCTCTGAGAATGGGTCCAAAGGACAAAGGAAAGCGAGTGGTTGTTCAAGAAGAACCAACCCCGGCAGAAGAAATACCCATTCGGGAAGAAATCAAGACACATGAAAATAAAGTGGACTACAACGTGCTAGCCCATCTTAAGAAACTACCAGCTAAACTAAGCATCTATGACGCTCTCATCTTATCAAAGGAGAAGAGAAAAGCTCTGATCAAGGCCTTGCTTGATCCATAAATTTGCTTAGCTCAAATGACCGGAGATTCCTTAGATGAGGTTTGCTCGTTAAAGGAACAACCGAGGTGTTATCTTCACGTGACAATGACCTACTACTTGGAGATGCAGACCACAACCGACCGTTGTACATTTCGGTTACAATCGGGAAGTTTACACTCTCCGCAGTATTGGTGGATCCAGGAGCATCAATCAATATAATGAATCTTCGAACGCTAGCATACTTGGAAATTGATGCTCGCGAGCTCGAAGCGTACAAAATGTTATTAAGAGGATTCAACCGTAAAGGAGAAAGAGCCCTCGGATCGATAACACCGCTAATGAAGACCGATGACTTAGCAAAGACAACCGCGAAATTTCACATAATCGATTCGAAACGTCATTCAACGCTCTACTCGGGCCAACCATGGATACATGAAAACCGGATGGTACCATCATCCCTACATCAGTGCATCAAATACTACGATGGAGGGGAACAGTGCATCAAAGGTGACTTACAACCATTCTCCGTACATGAAATTGGAATCCATGAAGATGTAGCTTATTACGCACCTCCGAAGAAGACAATCTTCTCCAGAGATACCATAATGAATGAAGCAAAGGAAGTTCGGGACGACAAAGAACCTGAAGTTCTAGTCCAACAGTCACTCACCACTCCCTTACGGCGAGATGTTGAAGGTTTCTCCACAACTCGCATTTGAGGTCGAGGACGGGGACGAGGTCGTGGCAGAGACGTTAAGGCAGTTGGACAGAGGAAACCAACCATCAATGTTGATTGGGAAGATAGTTCTGAAGAAGAAAAAGAGATCAAGCAAGAAGTAGCGACAATAAGTCGGAAGAAGCCGCAATTCAGGATCTCTCTCGAAGATGAAAAGAACGAGGAATATAAATCGATGTATGAGAAGATTAACCACTATGTACATACTATGACCCTGACCCCGATCCATTCTAATAAGATCGAGGGTATGGTGGACAAAGAGGTACGTAGCGGCGGTGTGAAGCCCATCAAATTTTATCGTGGTACTCCTTCCTCCAAAACTGAAAACAATGTACAATTTGAAGATGTCACTTCTTCCGAATTAATGGAATTGCCTTTTGAGTGGTACTCTTCCTGTGTTCAAAATTTAATTCAGCGTGGTTCCTTACCTCGACAATGGACAAAAGGTCAATCACAACATTTTGAAAAATTATGGAATAACTCCGGTCGTCCACCCAATTCAAAACATGGTCTCAGATTTGGCACAATAGGATCAGTTGACGATACTGAATTTTGCTTGGTTGTCACTTGCGAGTCTAATGAAAACTGCATGGGAACTACAGAAGAAGTTAAAGATTTACAAATTTGAAACGCTCCACCAGAGTTCGAAGAAGAGATCAAATCTACAATAGATGATTTAATGGAAGTTAACTTATGTACTAGCGAAGAGCCTAGACCTACCTTTGTTAGCTCCTTACTCAATAAAGAAGACTCCGAAGAAATAATCAAGTTATTAATGGAATTTAAAGACTGTTTTGCTTGGAGCTATGATGAGATGTCAGGATTAGCTCCAGAGGTCGCAGTCCATAAGCTAGGAATGGATCCTACTTCTGTTCCAATCAGACAAGGTCCCAGAATAATGCGTCTAGAAATTGAACAACAAGTCATAGCTGAAGTTAAAAAGCTAATAGACGCCAAATTTGTCCGTGAAGAACAATACCCGACTTGGTTAGCCAATGTGGTACCATTCGAAAGAAGAATGGTCGGATCGAATTTGTGTGGATTTCGTAGATTTAAACAAGGCATGTCCAAAAGATGAATTCCCTCTACCGATCCTGCAATTAATGATCGACATTGCTTCAACACATGAAATATTCTCATTCATGGATGGATCTTCGAGATACAACCGGATAAAAATGGCTCCGTAAGATGAAAAACTTATAGCATTCGTAACGCCGATCGGAGTATATTGCTACACAATGATGCCATTCGGATCGAATAACGCAGAGCAACCTACCAGAGAGCGATGACAAGAATTTTTGATGATCTCATCCACAATCAAATCGAATGCTACGTGGATGATGTGGTCATCAAAAGCAAAGTAAAGTAAAACCACCTGTATGATTTGAGAATTGTTTTCGAACGATTAAGACAATTTAACCTTAAGATGAATCCCTCAAAATGCGCCTTCGGCGTCACCTCCGGGAAATTCTTAGGATTCGTTGTCCGACATCGTGGAATTGAAATCGACTCGAAAAAGATTAAAGCTATCTTAGAAATGCCACCTCCCAAAACCTTAAAACAACTACGATCTTTTCAAGGGAAACTGGCATATCTTCAACACTTTATCTCGAACTTGTCAGGTAGGTGTCAGCCTTTCTCGGCATTAGTTAAAAAGGACGCCAAATTTATTTGGGTAGAGAAATGCCAGAGGGCCTTCGAGGACATTAAACAATATTTAATGACACCTCCCCGTCTTAGCAACCCTGGCCTCGGGTATACCGTTGATACTTTATACCGCGGCTTTAGACAACTCACTCGGAGCCCTGTTAGCCCAGGTCAATGATGAGGGTAAAGAAAATGCACTTTACTACCTAAGCCGTCGTTTACTTCCGACGGAAATAAAGTATCCCACAATTGAAAAGCACTGTTTGGCCCTGATCTTCGCCGCTCAAAAGCTCAGGCACTACATGGTTTCTCATAAATTTAATCCATTGCAATACTTGATGACCCGTCCAAAGCTTTCTGGCAGACTTGCCAGGTGGTCAATGATATTATTGCAATTCGATATAACTTTCGTGCCTCTTCGTGCTGTAAAGGGACAAGTCCTAGCATACTTCCTCGCAAGACACCCTTTGCCGTGCAGAATCTCCTCTCAATGACGACTTGCCGGATGAACAAATAATGATCTTAGAAGACCCCGATGATCGACGTTGGGAATTATATTTCGACGGAGCATCTTCAAGACACAAAGATGAAGAATCGCAAGTGATAGTGCCCTGTAAGGCGAGAATCGACTAATCTTTATAACACCGGAGTGGGGGATGTTAAGATACTCCTACCACTCGACGAGCCGTGTACATACAATGAAGCGAATACGAAGCTCTCGTAACGAGACCGGAATTAACTATTCAAATGGGGATAACAAACATCAACATCTACGGGGATTCGCAGTTAATCATTCAACAGATCGCCGAACAGTACAAAATTTTAAAGCCAAGACTCGAGCAATACTTCCAGTATGCCATACAGTTGTTAGAACAGATTCTGAATGTGACGATCTACAAAATTTCCAGAAAAGAAAATGCTTTAGAAGATGCATTAGCCCGCCTCGCAAAAGAATTTGCCTGCTTGCAAGATGAATCAGTGGAAGTGTCAGTTCACGGACGTCGAGTCCTATCACAACTCGACATAGACACCATACACAAATCGAAAAAGAAAAAGAATCAGCTAGCAGCGAGTGATGTGAAAATACGTAAGATTAGCGACAACCATTAATAGACTACTTGCAAACGAGGAAAACTACTAGACGATAGGTCGTTAGCTCCATCGGATCAAGAAAAGAACACCGTCCTACGCATTAATAAACAACACGTTATACAGAAGGTCTTTTTATCAAATGTGGCTAAGGTGCCTTAGCGGGTCCGAGGCCCGTGAAATTGTTAAAGAGGTGCATTCAGGATTCTGTGGCGCTCACTAGTCGGGTCCGAAGATGAAAATGAAAATTAAAAGACTAGGGTACTACTCGCCCTCGATGATGACCGACTGCATGAAAATCGCCAAGAGCTGTCATCAATGCCAAGTGCACGGAGTGGTTCTACACCAACCTCCAAATGTTCTACATCCGACAATTGCGTCGTGGCCATTCGAATGTTGGGGCACGTATATAGTGGGTCCAATAGAACCACCATCTTCAAAAGGACATCGCTTCATTCTTGCGGCTACAGATTACTTTTCCAAGTGGGCAGAGGCGGCTCCACTTAGAGAAGTGAAAGTACACCACGTTCTACAGCTTTTCAAGAACCAAGTTGTCTACCGTTTCGGAGTGCCGCGCAGATCATCTCATATAATGGGCCGGCATTCGAAGCACGCAAATTAACAATTTTGTCGGGAGACACGAATCGACCGCGATACTCAACAATTTACTATCCAAGAGCAAACGGCCTCGGTCGAGGCTTTTAATAAAACTCTCGTTCAAATTTTAAAGAAAACTTTGGACGATAATAAGAGAAATTAGCACTAGAAGTTATTAGAAGCCTTATGGGCCTACCGGATAACCTTCAGAACTCCTACTCAAGATACACATTATGCTCTGGTGTATGGGTCCGAGGCAGTGTTACCCTTAGAGGTCCAGCTTCCTTCACTCAGAATTGCAGTTGCAAAAAAAATCATGACAGAAGAAAATGCCAAATTATGACTAGAGGAGTTCGAAAGCCTGGAAGGGAAAAGACTTGCAGCGCAGCAGAATTTAGAACTATACCAAGTTAAGATGGTTCAAGCCCATGACAGACTGGTCCGCCCAAGAACCTTCAAAGTTGGTGACTTAGTTCTCATTCTCAAGAGTCCTATCCTTGCACACCGCAAGATAGGAGAAAAATTTGAACCCACTTGGGAAGGACCGTTTGTGGTTAAGGCAGTCTACTCAGGAGGCTCCTACCAGCTAGTGAATTGCCAAGGATAACGACATATGATTCCGATCAACAGACGATACTTAAAGAATTATTATGCTACCTGATGTTTCGAAGGAATGAATTCTTCATCCCTAGAAGCACGGGCGAAGTAATTACTTATGACTGGGTCTGAACCCAAAAATAATAAAAAATGTGCTAAAATAAATAAAATTATGATAATAAAATTTTCCTTGTTCTCTCTTCCAAATCAAAATCTTTTTTTCGATCTTTTCCCACTTCATTCCTGTTGAATTTAAAAATACAAAAGGAATAATAAAAAAAGGGAAAAAGAAAACTCTGTCTCCAATAAACATTTTCTTAATGTTCTAGTTCTTAGTACAGCCCCTGATCCTTTTCCTTGTCTTTTCGCAGGGAAATGTCAAACGAGCGGTTGGTCCTGAACTTTAGAAATGGCATAAGCCTTGCACTCGACAAAAAGAGGGTGAAAGATGGAGCGATAATAGAGATTTACTCAGACTTCGCACCAGCAGGCCTGCAATACGAGGAAGGTGACTGGATCCCGATTGATCGAGAGGAACCGTCCGGTCGGACAAGATGAAAGTGGGTGGCCCAAGCCACCAACCCGGCAGCAAGAAAAGGAAAGGAAACACTGAGGAGGACAAGAGAATCAAGTCTGTAGTCGCTACAGCAGAGGGCAGGCTCGTCAGTTTCGCACCCACAGAGATTCAGGAAGTACGAAGAGCTACTCTCACAGCAACTCAGCGAAGAAATAAAAATTGTCGTATCTGCAAGATGTTAACTAAACTAGCAGCGGACCAGCGCGATGAGGCAGTCGCTACTACTAGTGCATATACTTCAAGGATACCGGTTCGCCAGGAACCTGAAGAAAGGAGGCCAGCCCCGAGGATAACAGAAGAGACTGGGGAAATCTCAAGAAGATCAGAAGAAGGAAGGCTACCACGCCACCAGATAAAGCCACCAGTAATGCATGACCTTGTTGCAGAAGCAACCCCGGAGGATGTCCCGACGGAGACCATCCCCGAGGAGCCAAGGTATGCAGGAGAACGCGAAGGGATTGAGCCATATATCCCACAGTACTTCACCAGGCCTCGCCATTTGCAGATTATTCCAAAATACGAGCTAGAAAGAATGCAGAATGTCGAGAAGCAAACTTTTGAATACTTCGAGAGAATTAGAGGCAGGAGGATCAATATACTAGAAGGACTCAAGCTACATACAAACGTGTTCTCAGAATACGAACAACAACAAATCGTGCACTGCATCCGAGATTTGAAAAGAATAGGTCGAGCAGGCCGCTTAAGAGGAAACACCTACTCGGAACCCCGGAGATGGATGCCAGGGAAAGGGAGAATTACAATACAATGTGGATGCTGCTACAACTTCGCAGAAGACAGGAAGGGAAACTCACCGGGGATACTCCGTCATGGCAAGGTAGATCCAATGCCATTAGTCATCAAAAGGATGGTAAAGAGAATGATAGCATGGAGGGTATTGCCAGCATATTGCATACCCAACAGTTGCATCATTAACATTTACAAGAAGGGTGACTGCATACCCCCACACATCGATCACCATGACTTTGTCAGACCTTTCTGCATAGTTTCTTTTCTGAACGAGTGTAATATCATGTTCGGATCTGACCTCCGGATAGTAGGCCCAGGTGAGTTCCGAGGGCCAGTAAAGATACCATTACCGGTAGGTTCCGTCATGATACTAAAGGGAAACGGAGCAGATGTCGCTAAACATTACATACCGGGAGTACCAATGAAGCGGATCTCAGTTACTTTTAGAAGGATGGATGACAGGAAAGCACCTTTCCACTTCCAGCCAGACCCAGAGCTAGAGAGCCTCCGGCCTTATGAGCTGTGAGTTACACGGAAAGTATCACACCTCCAACGTACATCGATACGACATCCTTGCTAAGGATGGCTTGGAAGGTGATGTTATTAACCATGTACCTCTCTATTCAGACATGGATTTTTGACAGATGCCTTTTTGGATGGATCGACAAAGATCATACATAGTCCGTTTTGAGTCTACATGGATTGTATGAGATGTATTCCAGATCGAGTTGTATGTTGTATCTTCGACATGATTGGAATGAAAGTGACCCTGTCACATTTTCGCCTTCACCTCTTTTGTGCAAATTGACTGGGAAACGCCATTAAAGTTAAATGAACTTCGAATAAAGAACATAAAAGAAACAAAAAGAATAAAAGAAAACTTTCCCTAAAAATCTAAAAAAAATGATGAACGCCAAATCCACATGAACATTAAATGAACGATAAAGCAAATTTGAATCGTTAAAGTATAAACAAAATGAACACTAATTTTAAATCAAACCTCAATCAAATTCAAATTCAACCTTCCAGATCTCAAATCAAATCTCAATCAAATTCAAACTCAACCTTCCAAATCTGAAATCCAATCCGTTCTACTCTCTCCCTTCTCTGGGATGGAAGCGGTCGATTCCATTGACACGGAGCCACGAGGTTTTTGATTCGGATCTGATGGTGAGGAATTGTATCCAATCCAAACCAGCAACTTTCGATCAACTCTTTTGAGTGGGATATGTAGCATCTATGTATTCCCTCCTAATCTGTTTCTTTCCACAAAAATCTTTTACAACTTTCATGAAATCCTCGAAACACCAAAATTCCACACTTTTCAAATCAACACTACAAATCTTTGCAAAATCAATTACATCAAAATCAAATTTTTGGGGTTGAGGATTTTACATCTGATACTGCATTGCTTTAGGTTCTTTCCCTATCGCAATGAAATACATCAAAGTCAAATTTTTGGGGTTGAGGATTTTACATCTGATACTGCATTGCATTAGGTTCTTTCCCTATCGTAATGAAAAACATCAAAATAAAATTTTTGGGGTTGAGGATTTTACATCCGATACTGCATTGCTTTAGGTTCTTTCCCTATCGCAATGAAATACATCAAAATCAAATTTTTGGGGTTGAGGATTTTACATCCGATACTTAATTGCTTTAGGTTTTTTCCCTATCGCAATGAAATACATCAAAATCAAATTTTTGGGGTTGTGGATTCTACATCCGATACTGCATTACTTTAGGTTTTTTCCCTATCACAATGAAATACATCAAAATCAAATTTTTGGGGTTGAGGATTTTACATCCGATACTGCATTGCTTTAGGTTCTTTCCCTATCGCAATGAAATACATCAAAATCAAATTCTTAGGGATGAGGATTTTTCATCCGATACTGCATTCCTTTAGGATTCTTCCCCTATCGCAATGAAATACATCAAAATCAAATTTTTGGGGTTGAGGATTTTACATCCGATACTGCATTGCTTTAGGTTCTTTCCCTATCGCAATGAAATACATCAAAATCAAATCTTTGGGGTTGAGGATTTTACATCTGATACTGCATTGCTCTAGGTTCTTTCCCTATCGCAATGAAATACATCAAAATCAAATTTTTGGGGTTGAGGATTTTACATCCGATACTGCATTGCTTTAGGTTCTTTCCCTATCGCAATGAAATACATCAAAATCAAATTTTTGGTGGTTGAGGATTTTACATCTGATACTGCATTGCTTTAGGTTCTTTACCTATCGCAATCAAATACATCAAAATCAAATTTTTGGGGTTGAGGATTTTACATCCGATACTGCATTGCTTTAGGTTCTTTCCCTATCGCAATGAAATACATCAAAATTAAATTCTTGGGGTTGAGGATTTTACATCCGATACTGCATTGCTTTAGGATTCTTTCCCTATCGCAATGAAATACATCAAAATCAAGTTCTTGGGGTTGAGGATGTTACATCTGATACTGCATTGCTTTAGGTACTTTCCTTATTGCAATGAAATACATCAAAATCAAACTCTTGAGGTTAAGAATTTTACATCCAATACCGAGACTGCGTTGCTTTAGGATTCGTTCCCTATTGCAATGAAATACATCAAAAATTGAAATAAAATTTTTGGGGTTGAGGATTTTACATCCGAGACTGCGTTGCTTTAGGATTCGTTCCCTATTGCAATGAAATACATCAAAAATCAAATTCTTAGGGTTGAGGATTTTATATCCAATACTGCATTGCTTTAGGATTCTTTCCCTATCGCAATGAAATACATCAAAATCAAATTTTTGGGGTTGAGGATTTTACATCCGAGACTGCATTGCTTTTGGATTCTTTCCCTATTGTAATGAAATACATCAAAATCAGGGTTGAGTATTTTACATCTGAGACTGCATTGCTTTAGGTTCTTTTCCTATTGCAATGAAATACATCAAAATCAAACTTTTGGGGTTGAGGATTTCACATCCGAGACTGCATTGCTTTTGGTTCTTTCCTTATTGCAATGAAATACATCAAAATCAAACTTTTGGGGTTGAGGATTTTACATCCGAGACTGCATTGCTTTAGGTTCTTTCCCTATTGCAATGAAATACATCAAAACTCAAACTTTTGGGGTTGAAGATTTCACATCCGAGACTGCATTGCTTTAGGTTCTTTCCCTATTGCAATGAAATACATCAAAATCAAATTTTTGGGGTTGACGATTTTACATCCGAGACTGCATTGCTTTAGGATTCTTTCCCTATTACAATGAAATACATCAAAATCAAATTCTTGGGGTTGAGGATTTTACATTCGAGACTGCATTGCTTTAGGATTCTTTCCCTATTGCAATGAAATACATCAAAATCAAATTTTTGGGGTTGAGAATTTTACATCCGAGACTGCATTGCTTTAGGATTCTTTCCCTATTGCAATGAAATACATCAAAATCAAATTCTCGGGGTTGAGGATTTTACATCCGAGACTGCATTGCTTTAGGATTCTTTCCCTATCGCAATGAAATACATAAAAATCAAACTTTTGGGGTTGAGGATCTTACATCCAAGACTGCATTGCTTTAGGATTCTTTCCCTATCGCAATGAAATACATCAAATTCGACTTTTGGGGTTGAGGATTTTACATCCGAGACTGCATTGCTTTAGGATTCTTTCCCTATCGCAATGAAATACATCAAAATCAAACTCTTAAGGTTAAGGATTTTACATCCAATACCGCATTGCTCTGAGATCTCTCCTCATTGTAATGGTTCAATCCAATCAATTCAATTTTCTTTTGAGGTTGAAGATGTTACATCTAAAACCATAAAATTCCAATTTTCATTTCAAGTTCAAATCCCTTCAAATTAATTTTAACAAACTTCAATCCAAATTGAAACTCAAACTAAAATCTAAGCTCACACATCAAAACTTAAAACTGAAACAAAATAAAATCTAAATCGAGATTCCCCCAGATCATGTGATTTGGGATTCACCTCCTTTCCCTTTCCCCAGCGAGAGTTTAGAAATCTCCAGTCTCAGAGATATACTTGACACTCCCCAGCGGAAATTCTTCTACTCTGTCCCATGTTTGTCACCTGGACTTTTATGTTGATTTTGTTGATCGCTTTGGTCAATGCCAATACGCGCGGTGTGCTTGGATAGCACACCACACCTATTGGGGGTCCATTTGTTGACCTCATTTTTGATGAGGTCTTCTCTTCTCCCTTTAGTACTTAGGATCTAGCCTTAGGCTTTTCCTTTGACTATCTTAGAGGACTAGAAGTGGAACCCACCCTTTAGAATTTCAAACCACTTCTTAAACTCTCTGCAAACTCCACAAACTTGATTGTAGACCCCTAATCACCTAGAGGGTTGAAATCCAATGTGGAAGTTTAAAGGATGAGTTCCTATAGGACTCTTTGGCCTTAGGACTGCCCTGGGTGGCCTGGTGTGGTGAGGGCTGACTTACACACACACTACACTTATACACTATAATTTCACACACCTCCTAAAACCACACCCATACCCAACTTGACCTCCTGACTCATGAAGGTGATTCACATGGATGGTCCTTAACCCCTAAGCCCTTGGTTAAGAGGGTAGGAACAACATAGTGAATGCCTCAAATGAGTCCCTTGATGGCTCATGTGGGCTTGATATGGCTTAATGGCTCAACCAAAATGATTTCATTCCACTTACATTTACCCAATCTTCAATTTTCTAAATTTTCAATTTTTGACCCCCGGGACCCTAAACCCACCAAACCAACCAAATGCCCTCGAAACTACCCAAAATTTGCAAAATCACCTAAATTACCCAAAATTCCCCAAAATCATTCCTAAACATTTCCCTCCACTCAAATTGATCATCCATAGCAAAAAATACCAAAAATTCCAAAAATACCCCACAATACCCTCCAAATACCCAAAATGCCCCTCTTAGCCAAAAAATCCAAAAATTTAGAAAATTCCGATAAAATTCCAAAAAATCCAAAATATTCCCAATTTCATTTTGCCCAACTACACCATGGGCCAATTTTGTCAATTTACCCCACTATTGTCAAAATCCCCAATTTGACCCATTTTAACCCAAAGTGAACCCAATGTCAAACCAAACCTACCCAATTGACCCAAATTCTGGTCCAATTCAATTCTAAACTTCAATTTAACATCCAAAATATCAATCGAGACCAAATCTAAGTCCAATTTGATTGAAATTTGAATCCAATTTCACTTTTGACCTTAATGCCTAATTTGGACCCATGACCCAAACTTAGCCCAAACTAACCCAATTCAACTCCAATTAACCCCAAATCTTTTCTAAACCTTCCCTAACATCCCCACAAACAAAACACTAACATAATTTGCCCAAAATTTGGACCCAAACACCACTCAAATTCAACCCAAAACCAAAAAGCCCAATTTTGACCTAAACCCAAACTTAACCCAAATAGGCCCAAACCCCAAAATCCAACCCCAACAAAAGTTGAAACCTCTTTGAAACAGCCCTACAAACATTTCTCAACATTATTTTTACACCAATTTCAACATTAGCTCAACATCATCCCATGTTAACCCAATTTGGCCTACCATTGGCCACTTTACCAAAAAGCCCAAATTCAACTCAATTCAAACCCAAACCACCTCAAATTTGTTTCAAATTATTCATGAAACATCCCTAAATCAAACCCAATAATTATTTGGCCCAACCTTCTACAAAAATTCCCATCCATAAAGCCCAAGGCCCACTTCGTTAAACCTTTCTAAAAAAGCCCATCCAAGACAAATTCAAAAGCCCAAAGTCTATGACAAAGCCCACATAAAATTTCTCTCATCATCCCTTTGATTTAAAACACTTCCTAAGTTCTAAAATCTATCACCAAATAAATCCAAATCAAGCCTTATGACAATTCTCCTTAAATCCATCAAAAATTCCAACACCCTTCCTCATGAAAGTTGACTAAACTTTTCCCAAGCCAAAGATGAGCCATGAAGTCATGCATGAGCCACATGAGAGCCATGGGATCTACTTTCCACCTCACCATACCCAAGATGGCAAGAGGAGGAGGCCCTTTACACATTCCCTTAAGGGGAGTAGCCACTTCCATGACTCCACTAAACCTTGCTTAAACTTAATTGTACTTGGATGGTGACCCTTCCCCACTAATCATGCTGACCTAAACCACTTTATCTTCAGCCCAAACTAGCCATGGGAAGGTGCACCTAGCCCAATCCATGCATTTGACCAATTTGAGCCAAAATGCACCCTTACCCCATTCCACTTTGATTCAAACCCTTTACACATGGCAGCCACCAATTGACTTCACAAACATTAAGCCCTGACCCACCTGAACCTGAGGGTGACCCATACCTGGCCGGCTAGCCACCAGGCCACCGAAAAACACCATGGCCGAGACATTGGAAGGAGACAAGCATTGAAATTCTCCTTGCTGAGTTGCCCCATGCCCAGTGGCCATTACAGCTGTTCTTCCCTTACCAAGAGCAGCTGATCCCAGTCCCTAACTCCCTCTGGGAGGCCCTCCAGCCTCTCCTATTTAAACACCACC
This sequence comes from Papilionanthe hookeriana x Papilionanthe teres, assembly GCA_022702705.1. Classification (NCBI taxonomy): domain Eukaryota; kingdom Viridiplantae; phylum Streptophyta; class Magnoliopsida; order Asparagales; family Orchidaceae; genus Papilionanthe; species Papilionanthe hookeriana x Papilionanthe teres. The sequence continues at coordinate 48,338,158 of CM040429.1, read as the reverse complement.
TCTCTCTCGCCATGGAAGAGGTGCTCGAACCAACCTTAAGGAAACTCTACGAAAATCATTCCGTACTACTCCCCACACATAGAGAACTTGATCCCCACCGAAATCCCCCTGCCATTTCCTCTCCGCGAGCTCAATTTCGTAGTCGAAATCCAAGCCCAAAAGCAGGACACTTCTCCACAGTGAGCCAATCCCCAATTTGATTGGTCCTACACTTTCACCAAACCAAGAGAAGAAGTTTACCAGCAAAAGCCCCTTCTCCAGGCCACCCATCTGTTCCAGACTCCAAGCTTTGTAATCGGCTGTGGTAGAAATCATACCTGGACAATTCACCAGGACAAGGGACTTCATCTGGAGTTAGCTTGGACCCAATCGAAGGTGACACAACTCTCAGATCGAAGCTTCACTTCTCTGAGCAAAGGGATGGACTCACTCTTCTTCCTGAGCTTACAGAGATTCTCCATTTAATTTGAATCAATTTCAATGCATGTTTACCATATGGATGTGTTTGTCTCTTCAAGACGAATCCATAGAGCATAAGAACACAAAAATCCGATGAGAATCAAGTGAGAAATTAGGGTTAGAAGGTTGACGGTCACGGGTGCACACCAGTCGTAGACAATGAATGAGAGCCGTCGGATGGAGCGTGTATCGAGCGGACGGTCTGGATCGAGCCGTACAACGCGATGGTACGTGAATCGCGGGTCCCTGGAGCGCTGAGTCGGATGGCGGCGCCGAATCAGGAGACGACGCGTGTGCGTTCGGAGCTGCCGAGGTTGAGCTGGCGCCGCATCACTTATGTAGGAAAATAGGATTTTTCTTATTTATTAAATACCCAGAACTTCAAAAATCCATAACTTTCTTTAGAAAAATCATAAAAATAAAATAAAAATACCCTCTTGCTGAGTGAACAGAGGAGAATAATGTGGAAAAGAAATCATTTAATTTCATTGAATATTTAATTTTTAATGATTTATTTACTCTCTGAACATTTTCAATTCTCCATGCATGTATACAACTCACCATGGCATGAGACCATAGGGCTTTTGAAGCCTCTGAATTTGGGGACATTCCCTGAATTTTCCAAAGTCAGAGGCCATCCCTATGAAGAGTTATTGATTTTTCAATTCTAGGTCATTATTCTGAGTATTTTAATTCCAATAATTAGCATGTTGTGAAATAAATTCTAGGAAAATTTGGAGAGGTTTCTTATGACCAGAGGACCCTAGGGAAAATAGGTTTTGAGTTAACTCACTTGAAATAACCCTAATTGGCTTAAACACCCAAAATGGAACTTTAATTAATTAGAGCTAATCATACATCAAATTGGCTTTAAATCAATTCTCCACTGACCTTTAGGATCAGAGGAACCCACCATAAAAGTTTGAAGTCAATTGGACTTGGTTAGCCCTATCAAATGGGTTGATTAAGCCATTTAGCCAAACTTAAACTCCAAAAATTCATAACTTTCAAAATACTTTTAAAAAATTCACCAAATTGGTTTTGGAGCCTCTCGATATTAGGGGAATTTAAGAAAATTAAAATTGCAATTTTCCAAAAAAGTTGATTCTTTGTATTATTTTAATATTTTAATAATTAAAAAATAATAAAAATCACAAAAATAATAAAATTCACCAAAATGTCACATTTTGAATTTTAATCATTTAGGAACAAATCCCATATTTTTCTTAAGTCTCTATGATGAGATATCAAATTTTAAAGTCCTAAGGTAATTTTAAAATAAAAAAATGTATTTTCTAGCATTTCCACTAAAATAATTTTAATAAAACAAAGAAAAATCAGAAAATTATAAAAATTGGTTCTCTGGTTTCCTTGATATTAGAGAGATTTTTGAAAAATATAAAATTCATCTTTCAACCTTTATTTTATTTTTAAATTAATTAATACTCCAAAACTCAAAATAATTATAATAAAAATAATATAATTCAAAAGATCACCAAAATTGGTCCAAGTGGTCCTCTGGTTATTAGGAATGTTCCTTAATTTTCTTGAGGACAGAAACTTTCCCTTGGTCATATTATTAAATTTTCCTTGAAAATCCTTATTTTCTAGCAAAAATAATTACATAAATAAATTAAATACAGAAAAATCACATTTTCTCCTCTAATGTCTTGATTGATATATGAGTGAAGTCACATAAAAATTTCAAATTCAATTAAGCTCAATTTAGTGAGTTATGAAATTAGTAAGTTTAAAGGGCAAAATGGTAATTAAAATTTTAACCTATAATTAAAAATTTTAGGTTTAATTAAAAGGGTGGGTAAAATATTTGATACTAAGTAGATTTTAGATGTTTGAAACTTAGGTAGTTAAAGGGTGGAAACCTACCTAACAATTTAAAAATAATTAAAATAAACCTTAATTAATTAATTGATTAAACTTGGAAGAATAATAAAAAATAAAATAAAAAAATGGAATTATTAAAATAGGGATATTATTAAGAAGAGATTTATTCTTTAATTTTTAAAAAAAATCCCTAAATTAATCACCTCAATAACATTTAATTCCTAATTAAAATGATAACCCAAATTCAAGATTTAAAATGTTAAAAGACTTAATCATTAAATTCAATTAAAGATTAAAACATTTAAATTAAATCATTCCAAAATTTCAATTAAATTAATACTTTAACAATTAAATTAAATCATCTTTAAAATATTAAAAAAATATATAAAATATTAAATTAAAATTAAAAATTTAAATTAAATTTAAATTAAATCTAAATTAAACTAAATTAAATTAAATTAAATTAAAACATATTAAATTAAATTAAATTAAATTAAATTAAAACTTATTAAATTAAATAAAATTAAATTAAATTAAAACATATTAGATTAAATAAAAAAAATAATAAAATCAAGTTAAAATAAAATTAAAACTAAATTAAATTAAATAAAATTAAATTGAAAGTAAAACTAAACCAAATTAAATTAAACTAAAATTAAATTAAGATAAATTGAATTAAATATAACATCACCAAAGACATAAAGAATTCAAAATAAATCTAAAACAACTTGAACACTATTCCAAACTTAAACCCATTAATTGAAATTAAATTAAATCACAAATCACTTGAACATTATTTTGCTCTCAAAAGCTCATGTTGTCATAACTCCTAAACGGAGTGTTAAGTGAAGTATTACTTCACTCATAGGATATTCAAATGTCCTAGTTCACTGATCAAGATAACAAAACTTGAACTCCTGGATGATTAATTCATTTATATAATTAAATTCCCTTGGACTTAAAACAATCCTAGAGGTATTGAAAAGATGTTTAAGATTCGTCTTAAGCACTTCCTCAATATGATAGGATATTTATAAGAACAATTGAACTTAATTGTTCTTTGATGAAGAAAATCGTCCTCAAACCAAAACACAAGAACCTAGACGTCATAGGAGATGACTAGCTATAGAAGTAGGACCTTGGTAGAAAACCATAACCCTTCCCTTAGCTTTACCTAGGAACTTACTTTAAATGATTAAATATCCTAAATTGTGTTTAAGTGCAGCTTGGGATGACGGGAAGACCCTCCAGGTACTCTTTTGTTTTATTGCAATTTACCTCCTTGCAATTTACTTTATTGCAAATGCACTTTACTTTTCTTGCATGATAAACAATCGTTGCATGAAAACCCACACCTTTAGGATAGTCCCTAAAACTGAAACCAAAACTAAATTAAAAGTCATTACAAGATAAAATTCACCGTCACAACATTTCAAAATATAAAACAACTCAAAATTTAATCACAAACAGAACACAAAACTATAATTACAACTAAATTAAAACGTCTTGTTGGATGATCGGGAATACCTCGGATGATGTAACCTACGTGTTGCTAACGGGATTTCCCACGGTCTAAATGAAAGTGTGGAACTCATTTAGTTGAGTTTAGCAAATTCATCTAGACTAAGTGAATCCGATAAAAATAACAATGCCGGAAGGATGGAACCGTGGGATCTTAACCGGTGTTGTTATAATCAACTTTAAGATTTGTTTTAATTAAAACATAAAAAACACTTGGAAATTAAGACCATCTCTAAACTAGAACACTTCTCTCATCTCCTGATTTATGACTTCTAAAACTAAACCTCTGCAACAACAAGGAGCTCGGGGCATGGTGGTCAGCACGGCCATCGTCATCAGCAAAAGCCGAGTCAACTTCAGCAAAACATTCTTAGAATTAAATAACCAAACCATAGAACCTCGAGGTAGTCTGCCTAGTGCAACATAAATCCTCAACCTTTTGTTAGGCATTTGCATTGCAAATTAAGCCCTAACCGGTCTTAGGACTCCGAGGTAGTCGTTCGATACGACATAAACCCTCACATCTTCGAGGCTATTTGTATGATCATGTCATACGAATATAAGTCCTAATTAATTAAAATTGGCAAGATCAAAACATTTAATAAACATTAGGACTTTCCTAAATTCAAGCCAAACAATAGGATAGTAGGGAAATTACCGAAGTTCGCTTCGAATTTGTAATTTCTCCTACCTTTCTTCCTTTGAATTCCCAAAACAAAATGTTCCAAATTTGATCCATTCCCTATTGAAATTCTAAAATTCAATCCCTTGACAACTTAAACTTTGAGATTCTTGAGAGCAGAATTATAGATTATTATCGAGAGTTTTCTTAAGTGATTCCCGTCATTTAAGATGTAATTAACTATAGGGGCTTGTCCTTATAAGTAATTTTAAGAACCTAGGTAATATAAACCTTGCTTAATTTCTTTGTATTAAGCAGGGGAACTTGTCAGGTTATAAAATTGGTTCGCAGACCAAACGAATGTCACAAATCTTCTAGTTTATCTAATCGAGCCTCATCATCAAGTAGTGTGTCTATTCTTCGGGATAGATACACAGCTTGTGATGTGGCGCTCATTTATATAAACTATTTGGGATGTGAGATCAGTTTGATTTCATATCTTAAAATTTTCAAATTCAAAATTATTTTCAAAATCAAATGCTACTTTCTAAATTATATATATATATATATATATATATATATATATATATATATATATATATATATATTTAAACCAAATTTAAAACCTAAAAATATGCCGACAATATTATGCTTTAATGAAAGATATTTTTGTGTTTTTGTATGTAGGTGATACAAAAATGTTCAAGAAGGAAAAAAAATATGAAAAAGGAGCAAAAAGGAGCAAAAAGGAGCAAAAATAGAGCCAAAATGCAAAATTATCAAAATTACTGGCCTGGCGTCTAGACGCCAGAGTCCGACGCCTAAGCACCAGCTTGATATAGAAAATTGTTAAGTTTTTGATGACTTTTAGACAGTTATTTTGACGGTGTGAGCCATTATTGGACCTTCTAGAAGACTGGAAGTTGTTCCTGGTTTATAGGACATGTGATACAATGTATTTGGACGCTTCAAAACAATTTTAATTGCAAAGAGGTGCGATCCAAAGTGAAGAGGTGCGAAGAACTGGACGCGGTGTCCGGCGCCTAGGCACCAGATTCCGGCGCCTAGGCATCAGACAAACCTTCAACAAGATTCACTGAATGTGGACACAGTTTTGAAGAGGTGCCTTGAGGCAACCCTAGAAGCCTATAAATAGGAGGCTATTCCTTCAGAGAAAAAAGCCCCATCTAGCCCCCCTATCTAGAGTCCAACCTAGAGAGAGAATTAGAGAGATCATATTAGGGCCACCTTTTTTGCTTTCCTTCATAAATTAGTGAGTTTATTTTAGAGTTTGTGTTTAGAGTTTGAAAGAGTTTGTGCATCTATAGTTCATTACGTTGTGGAGTCAGTAGGAATCAGAAGTTCAGTAGGAGAAACATCTAAGATAAGTATTTTTATTTTGATTCAAAGTTTATTTATTATGTTTTATTATTTAATTTCAATGTGTTATGAGTAGTTACTTTACTTTCTCCTTTCAATTATGAAAAGATAAATAAGATAATGCAAAATTCGTCGGAGAATTAAAAATCATTTATTTTCAAATCATTATGATGATATTAATACCGGTTCATAATTTACTATTTAAATTGGCCATTTAAATTTGTTAAAACCTGTTGAAGAGTTTTAAGACCTAGAATGAGATGAATTCTTAACTTGTAGATATCACATAAATCCTTGGGTAGTCGAAGGCCTTGTGCGGGTTATTCAATGTGAAATGCAAATAAATAGGAAGATGTTATATATTGGGCGTAGAATTGATAAGTTTTTAGAGTGACAGATTAAATTCTTATGATTTAGTTTATAGAAAAGGAAAGTGTCACTAGAAGGGCCATCATAGCCACCCTTGGACATCTAGTAGTGTGAGCCTAAATTAACCCATTCTACTAACAATACATCGGGACCTGATCTATAGGCTAGCCAATGTTCTTTGCACCTGGACCAAAGGGAAAAGAATATGAACGCTTCTATTTGGCACAATACCATAAATTTATATTCTCCACGAATATTATCATTATCTTAGAAAATCTCGGATTAATTGAAAGGGAGAAAGTTGCTTTCTTATTGCTATTTACATCAATTATTTTATTTACGCTTTATTATTGCATCTAGTAAATTAAAGATATTTTATTTTTTATTATAAAAGAAATACTTTAAAATAAAAATATTTAAAGATCTATAACTCTCTCCTCGTGGGAACGATACTGGGGTCTTTGTTTCAAAGCCCTATATTACTTGATATGATATGTATACTTGCATAGTACCCCTAGTGTGTAAAATATTATCCATAAAATTATATTTATATACACTAGCCACTATTATTATTTATAACATATATTTTTGAAAGCATTAATTAGTACGTTGATCTTCAGAGGACTTCGGGTCAATTTTTAGCGTCGTTGCCGGGAAAGAAGATTTTAGTACGCATATATTTATATCGGGTCATGTTTTTGGCGCCGTTGCCGGGGAGAGCAGAGGCAAACCTTTAGATTTTAAGTATTTCTATTTTATTCTTTTTTCTTTATTATAAAAAAACATATATATAATAATAATTATTATTTTAATTCTTACTAATTGACTTTTTATGCGTAGTTCTGGACCTGAAGGATTATTACATTTTGTTTCTGAATTAGAAAGAACTGTTAGAAGAATTAAAAAAGGAAAACAAATTCAAAAATTTCAAGAAATGACTAATTTACATAACAATTTACAAATTCTAATTTAAATTAATGATCAAAATATTTATAAACTATTAAGGGATTATGCTAACCCTACAGTTGATGAACTTTATAGTAGTATTCAAAAACCCACTGTAGATGCTAATTCTTTAGAGCTTAAACCGTCTATTATTCAAATGGTTCAAAACAATCAATTTGGTGGAACACCAAATGAGGATCCAAATTTACACCTTGCTAGTTTTTTAGAACTTTGTGCTACCTTTAAATATAACAATGTTTTTGATGATGCTATTAGGCTTAGACTCTTTCCTTTTTCTTTAAGAGATAAAGCAAAGATGTGGCTGAACTCATTAGCAACAGGTTCTATTAAAACATGGGCTGAAATGGAACAAAAATTCCTTGCTAAATATTTTCCTCCTTCTAAAACTACTATATTAAGAAATGATATTACTTCATTTAGTCAATTTGAAGGGGAGATAATTTATGAAACTTGGGAAAGATTTAAAGAACTATTAAGAAAATGTCCTCATCATGCTTTAACTAATTGTTTAATTATTCAAACATTTTATAATGGATTAATTGGATCTTTAAAATCAATTATTATTGTTGCTGCTAGAGGTTCTTTAATGTCTAAATCATATGAAGAAGCTTACACTTTAATTGAAGAAATGTCTAACAATAATTTTCAATGGCCTTCTGAAAGGATTAATCCTAAAAGAACGGCAAGTATTCATAATATTGAAGCATTTTCTATTTTAGCTTCACAAGTAGCAGCAATGCCTAAGAAATTAGATAGTTTTGCTATTAATATATCACATAATAACTCTACTAAAATTGAAGATTCTCAAACTATTGAAACTTTACAAGCTATTGCTAGTAAAAATAATCCTTAGTCAAATTATTATAATCCTGGATGGAAAAATCATCTCAATTTTAACTGGAATAATTCACAACAATGGGGTAATAATCAATCTCATTCCACTGGAAATTGGAATAATCAAGTTAATTCAAACTATAAACCACTTGGATTTAACAATCAACAGAAAAAGTTATCTATAGAAGAATTAATTTTACAACTAAGTAATCAATTACAAAATCAAAACATTGATATTCGTAATATTGAGAATCAAATGGGACAAATCGCTAATTTAATTAATTATAAACCCCCAGGAACACTTCCTAGTAATGTTGAAATCAGTCCAAAAGAAACTGGAAAAGAACATGAACATGTTAAAGCTGTACAACTTAGAAGTGGAAAGGAATTAAAAGAAAGAATGCAGAATGAAATTGAAAATGAGATTGAGGTTGAAGAGATTGAAAAATCTAAAGAAACTCCTTCTCCTAATAAAGATCAAACTGATATTTCTATTAATATGGAAGTTGAAAAACCACAACCACCTTTTCCTCAAAGACTTAAATAGCAGAAGCTTGATCATCAATTTTCTATGTTTTTTGAAATTTTTAAGAAACTTACTATAAACATACCTTTTTCTTAAGCTTTGGAACAGATGCCAACTTATGCAAAATTTATGAAAGATATTTTAAGTAAGAAACGAAGATTTGAAGCTTTTGAAAGTGTTGCATTAAGTGAAGAATGTAGTTCAATAATTCAAAAGAAATTACCTCAAAACTTAAAAATCCTAGAAGTTTTATTATACCTTGTGCTATTGGAGAAAAGTTTTGTGGAAAAGCTTTATGCGATTTAGGAGCAAGTATTAATCTCATGCCATTTTCTATTTATCGAAGGTTGAATTTAGGAGAGACTACTCCCACCACTGTAACCCTTCAGTTAGTTGATAGATCTATCACTTACCCTAAAGGAGTTATAGAGGATGTTCATGTTAAAGTAGATAAATTTATCTTCCCTGTAGATTTCATTATACTTGATATGGAAGAAGATAAAGAAATACCTATTATTTTACGGAGACCTTTTCTAGCGACCGGACGAGCTATGATTGATGTGCAAAAAGGAGAATCAACCATGAGAGTTAATGATCAAGAGATTAAATTTAATGTCCTTAAATTAATGAAATATCCTGACAAAGAAAAATGTTATCGAATGGATATAATTGATTATTTAATTGAGAAACATTATCAAGAAAAATGTAAAGTCATTTCTGAAGAAAAATTTGAATTATTAACCAATGAAGATGAAGAACTAAAAGAAGAAGAAACTCATTATACTAAAGATAATTTGGAAACTTTGGACATAACTCAAAATGATATACTTTTACCCTCAATTAAAAAAGCCCCTGAACTGGAATTAAAAATGTTACCTTCAAATTTAAAGTATGCATTTCTGGGAAATTCATTAACTTTACCTGTTATTATTTCTTCTGAGCTAAGTAAATATCAAGAAGAAAAATTGATAGGAGTGTTTAAGAATTATAAGAAAGCATTTGGTTGGACAATTGCTGACATAAGAGGAATAAGCCCGTCCATTTGTATGCATAGATTTTTAATGGAAGAAAATTTTAAACCTACTATTGAACCGCAAAGAAGATTAAATCATATCATGAAAGAGGTTGTTAAAAAAGAAATTATTAAATGGTTAGATGCTAGTATTATTTATCATATTTCGGATAGCCAATGGGTAAGTCCTATTCAATGTGTTCCAAAGAAAGGAGGAGTAACTGTCATTATCAATGATAAAAAGGAACTAATTCCTACAAGACAAGTTACTGGATGGAAAATTTGCATTGATTATAGGAAATTAAATGACGCCACTAGAAAGGATCATTTTCCTTTAACTTTACCTTTCTTGGATCAAATGCTTGATAAATAAGCTGGACACTCATATTTCTGTTTTCTAGATGGATATTTTGGTTATCATCAATTACCTATCGTTTCTAAGGACCAAGAGAAAACAACATTTACAAGTCCTTATGGAACATTTTCCTTTAGAAGAATGTCATTTGGTTTATGTAATGCACCTGCAACTTTTCAAAGATGTATGATGTCAATATTTTGTGATTTGATTGACAAAGGAATTGAAATATTCATGGACGATTTTTCAGTTTTTGGAACTTATTTTGAATCTTGTTTCGAAAATATTTCCAAAATTCTGAAAAGATGTCAAGAAACAATCATAGTTCTTAACTGGGAAAAATGTCAATTCATGGTCACAGAAGGCATTGTACTTGGCCACAAGATTTCACAAAATGGTATGGAAGTAGATCAAGCAAAAGTGAAAATTATTGCTGAATTACAACCACCTACTACTGTTACTGATGTGAGAAGTTTTCTAGGTCATGCTGGATTTTATAGAAGATATATAAAGGATTTTTCTAAAATTGCTAAACCTCTTTTTCATTTATTGGAGAAAGATGCTAAATTTGAATTTAACAAAGACTGTGTTAATACTTTTAATATTTTAAAAGAAAATTTAATAATTGCACCTATCATTGTTGCACCTAATTGGAATAAATCTTTTGAATTAATGTGCGATGCAAATGATTTTGCAATTGGAGCTGTATTGGGACAAAAATATAAGAATATTTTCAAAGTTATATATTATGCTAGTAAAACTCTCACTGAAACACAAAGAAATTACACTACTACTGAGAAAGAGCTTCTAGCTATAGTATATGCCTTTGATAAATTTAGACCTTATCTTCTTGGTACTAAATGCGTAGTTCATATTGATCATTCCGCTATTAAATATCTAATGTCAAAGAAGGATGCTAAACCTAGACTAATAAGATGGGTTTTACTTCTACAAGAATTTCATTTTCAAATAGTGGATAGAAAAGGAACGGACAACCAAATTGCTGATCATTTATCTAGAATTAAGAATGATGTTATTATTGAAGAAAACATAATGTTGACATCATTTTTGATGAGGTCTTCTCTTCTTCTCTTTAGTACTTAGGATCTAGCCTTAGGCTTTTCCTTTGACTGTCTTAGAGGACTAGAATTGGGACCCACCTTTTAGAAATTCAAACCACTTCTTAACTCCCTGCAAACTCCACAAACTTGACTATAGACCCCTAATCACCTAGAGGGTTGAAATCAAATGTGGAAGTTTAAAGGATGAGTTCCTATAGGACTCTTTGGCCTTAGGACTGCCCTGGGTGACCTGGTCTGGTGAGGGGCTGACTTAAACACACACTACACTTATACACTACACTTTCACACACTTCCTAAAACTACACCCATACCTAACTTGACCTCCTGACTCATGTAGATGATTCACATGGATGGTCCTTAACCCCTAAGCCCTTGGCTAAGAGGGTTAGGAACAACATAGTGGATGCCTCAAATGAGTCCCTTCATGGCTCATGTGGGCTTGATATGGCTTTATGGCTTTATGGCTCAACCAAAATGATTTCATTCCACTTACATCCACCCAATCTTCAATTTTCCAAATTTTCAATTTTTGACCCCCGGGACCCTACACCCGCCTAACCTACCCAAAACCCTTGAAATTACCCAAATTTCTCAAAAATTTCCAAATTATCCAAAATTCTCAAAAATCATTCCCAAACATTTCCACATCACTTAAATTGATCATCCATACCCAAAAATACCAAAAATTCCAAGAAAACCTCCCAATACCCTCCAAATACCCAAAATACCCCTCTTGACCCAAAAATCCAAAAATTCAGAAAATTCCCAGAAAATTCCAGAAAATCCCAAATATTCCTAATTACATTTTGTCCAACTACACCATGGGCCAATTTTGTCAATTTACCCTACTTTTGTCAAAACCCCCAATTTGACCCATTTTAACCCAAAGTGAACCCAATGTTAAACCAAACCTACCCAATTGACCCCAATTTTGGTCCAATTCAATTCTAAACTTCAATTCAACATACCCAATACCAATCTAGACCAAATCCAAGTCCAATTTGATTGACATTTTGATCCAATCTCACGTTTGGCCTTAAAGCCCAATTTGGACCCATGACCCAAACCTAACCCAAACTCACCCAATTCAACTCCAATTAACCCCAAATCTTTTCTAAATCTTCCTTAACACTCCCAAAAACAAAACACTAACATGATTTGCCCAAAATTTAGACCCAAACCCCACTCAAATTCAACCCAAAGCTAAAAGGCCCATTTTTGACCTAAACCCAAACCTAACCCAAATGAGCCCAAACCCCAAAATCAAGGCCCAACCAAAGTCAAAACCTCCTTGAAACACTCCCATAAACATTTCTCAACAATAATTTTACATCAATTTCAACCCTAGCCCAACATTGGCCCAACTTGGCCCACTTTGACCCATATAGGCCCACTTACCAAATAAACCCAAATTCAAACCAATTCAACTCCAAATCACACCAAATTGACTCCAAGCCCTTCATAGAACATCCCTAAACCAATTATGATATTTATTTGACAAAGTCCTTCATAAAATCTTCACCCAAATGCCCATCCTAAAATCAAAAAGCCCATTCCCCTTAAACTTTCCTAAAAGCCCACTTCACCACATTCAAAAGCCCAAATCCATCCAAAGCCCACATGGCACTTTCCCTCATCATCCATTTAATCAAAATCACCCCTAAGTTTCAAAATCATCAATTAAACCATTCCAAATCAAGCTTCATGCAAATTTTCACCAAAATATCCAAAATTCTTAAAACCCATTTTTATGAAATTGACCCAACCTTTTCCCAAGCCAAATGGAGCCATGAAGCCATGCACAAGCCATATGCAAGCCATGGCAGCCACTTTACACATCACCATGTCATTTTTGGCAAAAGGAGGGAGTCCTTTAATGATTCCCTTAAGGGTGATTTAGCCACTTCCATGACTCCACTAAACCATGCTTAAGCTTAATTGTACTTGGATGGTGACCCTTCCCCACTAATTAAGCTAACCTAAACCACTTTATCTTCAGCCCAAGCTAGCCATGGGATGGTGCACCCAACCCATTTGCATGGGTTGACCAAAATGAGCCAAAATGACCCTTTCCCCTTTCTACTTTGATTCAACCACTTTACACATGTCAAACCTCGATCGAATGCACCAAACCCCAGCCACGACCCACCCGAACAGGATGGTGACCAATGCCCGGTCGGCCGACCACCGAGCCGCCTTAAAACACCATGGCCGAGAGCTCACATGTGAGCCCAACTTGAAATTCTCACTCGCTGAGCTGCCCCATCCCCGGTGGCGATTGGAGCCGTTCTTCTCTTGCCAAGAGCAGCTGATCCCAAGCCCTAACTCTCCCCGGGAGGCCCTCCACCCTCTCCTATTTAAACACCACCCCTCTCGGCCATGACAGAGCTGAAAACAAACCTTAAGGAAACTCGCAAAAATTGTTCCGTACTCCTCCCCATACACGAGCACTTGATCCCAGGTGAGATCCCCCTGCCATTTCTTCTCCGCGAGCTCAATTTCGGAGTTGAAATTCCACCCAAAACCAGGACACTTCTCCACAGGTGAGCCAATCCCCAAATTGATTGGTTCTACACCTTCACCGGACCAAGGGAAGGTGTCCACCAGCGAAAAGCCCCATCTCCGAGGCCACGCAGTTGCTCCAGCATCCAAGCTTTGTGATCGGGCTTGGTCGAAATCACATCTAGACAATTCACCAGACCAGGAGACTTCATCTGGAGCTTGCTGGGATCCAATCGAAGGTGCAACAACTCTCAGATTGAAGCCACACTTCTCTAAGCAAAGGTATGAACTAATTCTTCATCCCGAGCTTCTGGAGATTCTCCATTTCGAATGCTTTAATTTCAATGCATGATAACCGTATAGATGTGTTCGTCTCTTCAAGATGAATCCATAGAGCATAAGAACATGAAAATCCATTGAGTATCAAGGGAGATCTTAGGGATTTAGTGTGGACGGCTCTCGGGTGAGGATGCTCGGGGATGATGAACGGATGTCGTCCATTCAATACATGCGCGGGCGGACGGCTCAGATGGCGTCGGACCAGGAGACGGAGCGATACAGCGGGCCCAGGAAGCGCTGACTCAGATGGAGGCGTCGAATGGGAGCGCGCCACGCGGCGTTTCGGAGCTGCCGAGGTTGACGCGGCGCCGCGTGGATAAATAGAAAATTAGGGTATTTTTTTTTATTTATTTAATTCCCTAAACTTCAAAAATTCATAACTTTGTGTAGAAAAATCAAAAAAATAAAATAGAAATACCCTCTTGCTCAGAGAACAGAGGAGAATAATGTGGAAAAGAAATCATTTAATTTCATCAAGTATTTTATTTTTTATAATTTATTTACTCTCTGCATACTTTTAATTCTCCATGCATGTATACAATTCACCAGGGCATGAGACCATAGGGCTTTTGAAGCCTCTGAATTTGGGAAGATTCCCTGAATTTTCCAAAGTCAGAGACCATCCCTATAAAAAGTTATTGATTTTTCAAATTCATGTTGCTGTTTTGAGTATTTTAATTCCAATAAATAGCATGTCGTGAAATAAATTCTAGGAAAATTTGAGGATGTTTCTTATGACCAGAGAACCCTAGGAAAAATAGGTTTTGAGTTAGTTCATTTAAAACAAACCTAATTGGCTTAAACACCCAAAATAGGTCTCTAATTAATTAGAGTTAACCATGCATCAAATTGACTTAAAATCAATTCTCCACTGACCTTTAGGATCGGAGGAATCCACCATAAAAATTTGAGGTCAATTGGACTTGCTAGCCCCACTAATTGGGTTGATTAAGCCACTTAGTCATTTTAAACTTTAAAAATTCATAACTTTCAAAATACTTTTCAAAAATTCACCAAATTGGTTTTGGAGCCTCTCCGATATCAGGGGAATTTAAGAAAATTAAAATTTCAATTTTCTAAAAAAGTTGATTTTTAATAATATTTTAATATTTTTAATAATTAAAAAATAATAAAAATCACAAAAATAATAAAATTCACCAAAATGTCACATTTTGAATTTTAATCACTTAGGAACAAAACCCATATTTTTCTAAGGTCTATTTAGTGAAATATTAAATTTTAAAGCCATAGGGTAATTTTAAAATTAAAAAAAATGTATTTTCTAGCATTTTCACTAAAATAATTATAATAAATCATAGAAAAATCAGAAAATTGCAAAATTTGATTCTCTAATTTCCTTGATATCAGAGAGATTTTTGAAAAATATAAAATTCATTTTTTAACATTTATTTTATTTTTAAATAAATTAACACTCCAGAACTTAAAATAATTATAATAAAAATAATATAATTCAAAAAATCACCAAAATTGGTCCAAGTGGTCCTCTGGTAATTAGGAATGTCCCCTAATTTTCTTAAGGATAGAAACTTTCCCTTGGTCATGTTATTAAATTTTCCTTGGAAATCTCTATTTTCTACCAAAAATAATGATATAAATAAATTAAATACAGAAAAATCACATTTTCTCCTCTCATGTCTTTATTGACATATGAGTGAAGTCACATAAAAATTTCAAGCTCATTTGAGTTCAATTTAGTGAGTTATGAAATTATTAAGCTTAAAGGGTAAAATGGTAATTAAAATCTTTAATCCTTAATTAAAACTTTCAGGTTTAATAAAAAATTAACAAGTAAAATATTTGATCCTCTTTTGATTTGGATGATTGAAATTTAAATAATTAAAGGGTAGAAACCTATTAAGCAAATTTAAAATGATTAAACTTTAATTAAATAATTGATTAAATTTGGAAGAATAATAAAATTGGAATTATTAAAATAGGGATATTATTAGGAGGAGATTCATTCTTTAATTTAAAAATCCCTAAATTAATTATCTCATTAATATTAAATTCTTAATTAAAATGATAACTCAAATTCAAAACATTAAAAGACTTAATCATTAAACTAAAATTAAATTATTAAACTCTTTTAAAAATTTCAATTAAAATTAAAAAATAAAATTAAATTAAAAATTAAATTAAATTAAGTAAATTAAATTAAATTAAATTAAATTAAATTAAATTAAATCAAATTAAATTAAATTAAATTAAATCAAATTAAATTAAACTAAATTAAATCAAATCAAATGAATTAAAATTAAATTAAATTAAATTTAAATTAAATTAAATTAAATTAAATTAAATTAAATTAAATTAAATTAAATCAAATTAAATTAAAATTAAATCAAATCAAATTAAATTAATTTAACATCAAATCAAACTAAATTGAATTAAATTAAATTAAAATTTAAACTCAATTAAATTAAATTAAATTAAATTAAATTAAATTAAATAACAACACTTAAAACAGAAAGAAATTAAAAGCAACTTGAACACTATTCCAAATTTAAACCCTTTAACTTAAATCAAATCATTTGAATACCAATTTACCCTCGAAAGCTTTGGTTATTATGACTCCTAAATAGAACATTAAATGAAATGTTACTTCACTTATAGGATATTCAAATGTCCTAGTTCACTGAGCAAGTTAACAAAACTTGAATTCTCGGACGATTAATTCATTTGTATAATTAAATTCATTTGGACTTAAAACAATCCTAGAAATGTTGAAAAGATGTTTAAGATTCTTCTTAAGCACTTCCTCAATATGATAGGACATTTATAAGAACAATTGAATTTAATTATTCTTTGATGAAAAAAATTATCTTCAAACAAAAACACAAAGAACCTAGACGTCATAGGAAATGACTAGCTATAGGATTAGGAATTTGGTAGAAAACCATAACCTTTACCTTAGCTTTACCTAGGAACTTGCTTAAATATTCTAATTGTGTTTTAAGTGCAGCTTGGGATGACGGGAAGACCCTCCGGTACGCTTTTATTTTATTGCAATTTACTTTCTTGCAATTTACATTATTGCAATTTATTTAACCGCATCGCACTTACTTTTCTTGCATGATAAACAACCGTTGCATGAAAACTCACACCTTTAGGATAGCCCCTAAAACTGAAACCAAAACTAAGTTAAAAGTCATTGCAAGATAAAATTCACCGCCACAAGACATCAAAATATAAAACAACTCAAAATTTAATCACAAACAGAACACAAAACTACAATTACAACTAAATTAAAACGTCCTGTTGGATGATCGGGAATACCTCGGAGGATGTAACCTACGTGTTGCTAACGGGATTTCCACGGTCTAAATGAAAGTGTGGAACTCATTCGGTTGAGTTTAGCAAATTCATCCGGACTAAGTGAATCCGATAAAAATAATGATGCCGGAAGGATGGAACCGTGGGATCTTAACCGGTGTCCTTATAATCAACTTTAAGATTTGTTTTAAATAAAACATAAAAAACACCTGGAAATTAAGATTTTCTCTAAACCAAAACACTTTTCTCATCCCCTGATTTATGACTTCTAAAACTAAACCTCTGCAACAACAAGGAGCTCGGAGCATGGTGGGCGGCACGGCCATCGTCATCGCAAAACCCGAGTCTACTTCAACAAAACTTTCCTAGAATTAAATAACAAAGCCATAGGACTTCGAGGTAGTTTCGCCTAGTGCAACATAAATCCTCAACTCTCCGTTAGGCACTTGCACTCGCAAATTAAGCCCTAACCGGTCTTAGGATTCCGAGGTAGTCGTCCGGTACGACAATAAACCCTCACATCTTCGAGGCTATTTGTTTGATTTTATCATACAAATATAAGCCCTAATTAATTAAAATTGGCAAGATCAAAACATTTAAATAAATATTAGGACTTTCTTAAACTCAAGCCAAACAATAGGATAGTCGGGAAATTACCGAAGTTCGCTTCGAATCTGTGATTTCTCCTACTTTTCTTCCTTTGGATTCCCAAAACAAAATGTTCCAAATTTGATCCATTCCCTATTGAAATTCCAAAGTTCGATGCCTTGAAAACTTAAACTTTGAAATCCTTGAGAGCAGAATTATTGATTATTATCGAGAGTTTTCTTAGGTGATTCCCGTCACTTAAGATGTAATTAACTATAGGGGCTTGCCCTTATAGGGAATTTTAAAGAACCTGTGTAATATAAACCCCGTTTAATGTTTTCATATTAAGCGGGGAATTTTGTCGGCTTATAAAATTGGTTCGCGGACCAAACAGATGTCACAAATCTTCTAGTTTATTTAATCGAGCCCCACCTTCGAGCGATTAGTGTCTATCTTTAGGGATAGATACACGGTTTGTGGTGCGGTGCTCGTTTATATAAGCTATTTGGGATGTGAGATCGGTTTAATCTCATATCTTAAAATCTTCAAATTTAAAATTGTTTTTAAAATCAAATACTACTTTCCAAAATTATTTATTTAAACTAAATTAAGAATTCGCCGACAATTTCTGTAGGCGACCCCTCTTCAAAACACAACACACCGACCTAAAAAATATACCGACACATAAGTGAGAAATTTCCTAATGAACATTTATATGTTATTCAAGGACACCAAACACCTTGGTATACAGATATTGTTAACTATTTAGTTAGCAATATTTTACCTTATGGATTGGATGAAAAATTTATTAAGAAATTTAAAAATGATGCTAAATATTATATTTGGAAAGATCCTCATTTATTTAAATTAGGAAGAGATTCTATAATTCGAAGATGAGTACCTTATGAATAAACTTTTGCTATTATTCAAAAATGTCATGATTCCGATTTTGGAGGACACTTTGAAGTAGATAAAACTGCATTTAAAATTTTAAATTCAGGATTTTATTGGCCTACTTTATTCAGAGATGTGAGACATTATGTTAAAACATGTGATCGATGTCAAAGGATGAGAAATATATACAAGAAAGATGAAATGCCTTTAAACTATATATTGGAAGTTGAATTTTTTTATATCTGGGGTTTAGACTTTATGGGACCATTTGTACCATCATCTGGAAAAATTTATATTTTATTAGCAGTTGATTATATTTCAAAGTGGATTGAAGCTGTAGTTTTGCTTAACTGTGACTCCAAAATTGTATCTAAATTTTTAAAGAAGATGATTTTTTCAAGATTTGGAATGCCTAAGGTAATTATCACAGATAGTGGAAGTCATATTAGAAATATAAGAATTCAATCATTACTGCAAAAATCTGGAATCAAACATGAAATTGCAACTGCATATCACCCACAAACAAGTAGAATGGCTGAACAGAGAAATTAAAAGAATTTTAGAGAAGACTGTTAATCCTAAAAGAACTGATTGGGTTGATAGACTTGATTCTGCATTAGGGGCTTATAGAACAGCTTATAAGACACCAATCAGAATGTCACCTTACCGGTTAGTTTTTGGAAAACACTATCACTTACATATTGAACTTGAACATAAAGCTTATTGGGTGATAAAGGAGTTTAATTCTGATTTGAATACTGAAGGAGAAAAATGATTATTGCAATTAAATGAGATGGATGAAATAAGAAATGAATCATATGATAATGCAAAAATTTATAAAGAGAAAGTGAAGGTATTACATGATAAAAAGATTTCAGGAAAAATATTTGAGCCTGGACAAGAAGTATTACTATTTAATACTCGTTTGAGACTTTTTCCTGGAAAATTGAGATTAAAATGGATAGGACCATATATCATTGAAAAAGTATACCAATATGGAGTTGTGGATATTAAAGACTCAAAAACGGGAAAATTTTTTTAATTTAATGGATTAAGATTAAAGCCTTATTTGGGAGACATTAAAAAGATTTGTAAAGAGGCTTATGAATTAAGTCAACTTGATTAACGAATTACTTAGGTCGGGCTGACGACGTTAAACTAAGCGCTTAATGGGAGGCAACCCATAGATTTTATTTTTAGTGTGTTTTTACATTTTTAATGTATGGTTATGCCTCGATCTTGACTAATTTTATATAACTTCAGAAAATTAAAAATTATCTTGAAGTATATAAAGTTTGGACTTTGGATCACTCCATTTCATATGTGAGTAAAAAGGAGATCAAGTTAACCATCATTGAAATTATGTATAATTATGTTATTAAGATTGTTCTGATCTTACCATTATAATTTACCTATTTTTGAAGAATGAAACTTTGAAATTTGACGTTACGTGAAACGGAGTCGAACATGGTTCCGGCGCCTAGGTGCCAGAATTCGGCGCCTAAGTACCAGAATAAGCTGTGTGTCGATGGGTCCGGCGCTCAGGTGCCAGATTTGGCGACTAAGCGCCACGGTTACTGGGTCGTGTAAAAACTACAAATTTTCAGTTTTTCACATGATTTTCAACTTTAAATTAACCCATCTTCGTCCCCAATCCCTATGCAATCATTATTTCGACCCTTATACTTCATTCTTGAGAGATTAGAGAGGATTTTTGAAGAAATGGAGAAGAGAAATCTTGGAGAAAAGGCTAGAGACGAAGGTCCAAAAGATCCTTAACCATACTTCAATGGTTTCATCCTTGTAAGTTTGGAGAAAATTTCTAGTCGTCTTGATAAATTTGAAGTGAATTTCAAAAGCATTGGAGGTCACCTTCATGAGATGTATCATCAAATTGAACATCTGGAATGGTAGGCGAAACTTTAATTTGATCATCTAGCGGCTTATCAAGATGCTCAAGTGAAGTTGTATGTGAAGAACGGTTGGCGATGAGAAAACGGCTACAGATTTTCCAAGAGCATTAGTATTCTTCCCCAATAGGCCAAGCAATCTTCATTCTGAAGATAATGGAAATTAGATAGTGATTTGGTGAGATCGTGATTTATCTAGTGAGTCGTTGTATCGATTTAGTGAATCGATTGTGTTTGTTTGTGTATTTACTTTCATGTTCAATGTGTGTTGTATTTGTTTTCAAATTGTATTGTTTGATTGTGTGTTAGGACTTGAATCATTATATTATACTTATCTGAAGTGTATTGAGCCAATATTGAAGATTATAAATGGAAATTAGAGGAGTTTGATTTAAACCTTGTGTTTGATAAGTGGCTTTAATATTTAATTTTTAAAACTTTTGGAAAATGTTTTGGAAGTTTGAAACTGAAGCCATACTCTAATATGAGTAATTGGAACTTGAATTTATGAATTTTAGTGGAAAATAAAATTTTTAGAGTGATTTTTGTGAAAGGCGAGTCTGGAGCCTAGGCGCCAGAATTCGGCGCCTATGCGCCGGTTCGGCCTGCTTAAACAAAAATTAACATATAAACCCCATTAGCCATGGATGACGCCTAAGCTTCATCTCCTTCCCCATTTTTGCAAAATACACCTCTTAGAATTATTTTGAGGTCAAAACATCAAGTATTTGGTGCGAAATCACTTGATTTCTTCGTCTCGAGGTCAGATCTATACTCTAATCCATTTATTTTCGATTTTCACCATAGACTTTTCTATGTTTTGCTAAAAACCAAAATTTTGAGAAAAATTTTGATTTATTGGTATTCTATTTTGATTTTTAAACTTATTTTAAGTTTTTTAAACTTAAAAAGAGTTTAAATATTTGATTCCAAAATTTGTTCTTGTTTTCTTTCATGTTTAGATGGCACCAAAATCTAACCAAGGGAAGGGACGAGAAAATATTGACAGTAGCAAGTTCGCGACTGCGACAGCGCATTTTCGATATCATGAATTTGCGACGTCGAGAAAGCTTATCTCGGAGCGATGCTTTTACAATCCAGGTGAAATGATCGAGAACACAATCATTGCGCACAACTGGCAACGATTCTGTTATTTTACTGTTGTTGTTGTTATTCCAATTGTTCACGAATTTTATGCTAACTTTTTAGATGTAGAAGACTATGAAGTCTTCGTCAGAGGTGTTAGAGTAGGATTTACTCCGGAGAGGATCAATATGTTTTAGGGACTGCCACCTACCATCGAGTGCCACTATTCTGGATTATCTCCATCTGACGGAGATCTTGAGATGATTATTGCTTATTTGACTGATGGCACTGGAGCCTGGAAGATCCGGAATGAAAAACGGGTGAACTTCAAATCTTCTAAGCTAAATGGTGTTTCAAAGGCTTGGCATTATTTTATTTCTTGTAGACTTCTACCTTCCAACCACCTGAGTGAAGTTACTAGAGAAAGAGCTATCCTAAACTATTGCATTCAAGAGAGGAAGCTGATAAATGTTGCCAGTATTATTTATGATTCTGTGGAGTCTACTGCTAGATCCAGCACTTCTGTGGGACTGGGATTCCCATCTTTGATCTATTCTTTATGTGGTAACAATGGAGTCACTGCTGATATTTCTGAGGAGAAGCTAAAGTCTATCAAGCCAATTGGGCAGGAGAGTGTTAGTATCTATGATCGTCTTCGTGGGAAGAGATCTACAGCCCCTTCTACTTCTGCACACACTTCAGGTAGACCTTCCACTTCCAGACCTTCTACTTCTACTGCTGAGCCACCATCTAGTTTTTGGGAATCGATGCATGATCAGTTTATAGAGCAGCAGCATGAGTTATTTCAAACTCACTACAGAGTTGATTCTATTGATAAGAAAACTAATCATTTATCCGAGTATACCCGGAGGAAGAGTAGTTACGATGCCGAGTATGATGAAGCTCTCGTTAGATTCCTGAAGAGAGAGCATGATGTTCAGTTTCCTACCTTTCCTAGTTTCTCACCATATGTTGATCCTAAGGATGTTGAGTTTTCTTTTGGTGATGATGATGATGATGAGGCTACAGATAGTGATTAGTGGCCTGATTTACATATGAGTTGTGCTAAGTCTGTTGTTAGTTTAGTTTGTTTGCTAATATTGATTGTTGTTTGTTGTTTGCTAGTTTAGATTTGTTTATGCACTTTGTGTGAATTGCTTTGTGTTGAGACTGTTGTTAGAGTATTTTTAATGTATTGTGTTTAAGATTGAAATTTAGATAAATTTATGTTTATTTCTGTTTCAGCCTACTGTTTACTAGTTAATATTATTGTTATATTTCTGTTATTATAAGTAGTATAGTGACCCACAAATTTATATTATGATATTTTAATTTGATTGCAACGAAGCCAAAAACTTGACCCCGCTATATTATATGTATAGAATTGTAATTGTTTATGTTGTAGATGCTACGCAAGTATACGTATCGTATCAAGTAATACAAGGCTCTAGTGGAGTCCTAGTTATCGATCCCACAGGGAAAGAGAAAATTAAATAACAGCTAATTTTAAAATAATAATAATAATAATAATATACGAGAATTTGAAATTCTGAATTTAAGCGCAATTAAGTAAACTAAGTATTTTAATTAGATAAATTAACTAAGTAGAAAGTTAATAAGAATTGAAAGTGCAGGAAATAAAACTAATTGCTAAATAAGTCTTAACTATTCAGAAAAAGTATCTTTCCCCTTATTTAGAAATTTAAATGATTGATGAATTTAAATAGATAATGTTAAGGTATTGTGACAAATAGGAGCATTCCTATTCTTTACCCTTTGGTCCAGTGTAAAGAATATTGACTAATCCTATGTTTGATTACCGAATCCGCGGCTAGGCTGGGAGGATACCTACCGCCACTTCGAGCTCCCACGTTCCCCTCGCCCGAGGGCTAACATCTACACTTCAGCTCTCAAACAATAGGACCGAATTGAATATTTTAGTCCGTCACACTAAAATGCTCAATTCTACGCCCGATGATATTATTTCCCTATTTATTTGCACCCTCCTTCCAAGGCTTTTGAATTCCCCGAATATCAGATGTAATTTTTACTATAGTTGATAATCAACATATTTTAACAAATCAAATGGCCAGTTTGAAAAGTAAATTAAGTTTTAAGTAAAAATTATCATAATTTATTAATATATAAAAGTATCTTTATTTTAATTTCATCAAGTTACTTAATTTCATAAACAGGGAGAAAAACTAAATAGACTACTCAGAATGCATGGAAACTAAACTAAGCATGGATTTCATTTAAAGTTAAAAACAATAAATGCAAATACTTATCTTAATTTATCCCCAAGCAGACTCCTTGCAGTTCCTTTGACTCTTCGTTCTAGTACAACAAAACTCACTAAAAACTCACTAACTCACTCAAGAACACTCTAAGACACACACTAAGACACAAAACTCGACTTAACACACTTAGAACACACAAAAATAACACTTAGAACACAAAATATTGGACACTAAAGACTGATTTTCGGCTTCTATATATAGAAGTGAGCAAAGGACCAAGGGGTGTGTTAGCATCCCTTCAAAAAGTGTCCAGGTTCAATGTATCTGCACCATTTGAACTAGCTCGCCTTCGGCGACGAACTACCTCGCTGTCGGCGAGGCTTCTAGAAGATCTTCAAACCGCTCTAGCTCGCTGTCAGCGGGCTCGGGCTCACTGTCAGCGAGACGGTTATAAATTCTTCAGAATTTTCTTCTCGTAACCTCGCCGTCGGCGGGCTGGATCTCGTCGTCGGCGACTCAGCACAAATTGCATGATTTTGTTCCAAATTTGCTCCTTTTTATGATCTTTTCTTTCATCACCTAAATTCTTCATTCCTGCAATGAAATAAAGAAAATACCCTTCTTTAAGTGCAATTTCATCATAAATAGGTATGAATTTCTTAAAAAATTTTTCAGCGATCAAAATCCCCCAAACTTACTTATTACTTGTCCTCAAGTAAATTTTGTACTACATAAAAATAATGAGTTTTATAATAAGATTTTTCAATTTAAATAACTATGAATTAGATTAATTAATATCATAATAAAGTTAAACAAAAATAATTCATGTAATTTAATTAATCTTATAGAAATAAATTATTTAGTCATCGAGTCTAAGATTTCTAGCTTACTATTCATTTCAGGAATGACTATATTTAAAAGAATAACTACTTAAGATATTCATATGATAAGAAATTCAAGAAAATACTATTAGATAAAATTCTAATCCATAAACATAAGTTTGGAAATATCTAAGTTTTTCTCTTTAGGTTAAATCAAATGAAGCCAATTTTTGATAAGGCATCTCCTCAAGCTTCTCCTCATTTTTCTTTTTTTCTTTTTCTTTTTCTTTTTCTTTTTCTTTTTTCTAATGAGGATTACTATATCTGGAGAGCCTGTTAATAATTTTGAACTTCATTTTCATCTTCCTAAATTTAAAACTTAGGAATATTTCTTAGCTTATATATACTTCATAGTTTTTACTTCATTGATTTTCAATCTTTTCTTTTTCACTTGAATACTTAAGAATTTTAATTTTAGAATATAGTTTTCCTTACTAAAAATAGTTTACTATATTCTTATTTCCCTTAACCAAATATTTTATTCTATTTAATTAATTAAAGTACTAGAAATATTTCATTTAACCTTTTATAATAATTAAATAAAATAATTCATATTAAATCAAATTGAAAAATTTGCTATAAAAATCATTTTTATAATAATTTGAAAATAGAAATTGAGAACAAGTTAATAACTAAATTTGTATTTTACTCTCCCCCCAAACATAAATTTTTATATTTATTCTAAATAATGAAAAAGAAGGAAAGTAAATAAATCATACCTTTGAAGTTTAGGTATTTCTTATCTTTGAAATTTTTGCAGACTTTTTCATTTTTCATTGAACCTGTACTGTTAGTATTCTCCATATATATATAACAATTTAAATAAAATACAGGGATAAAACCTAAGATAAGTATTAAACACAACAATTAAAATATCTCTACACTACACATATGAATTACTAACATATTAAAAACAATTGAACTAACAGATTAACAATTTTAAAAACTTAAAACAATACAAAATAAAATAAAAACATATTAAAGAAAACTAACATCCTAATTAACATAAAGCAAATGCAATTAACTAACACAAAAACAAAAACTAACTACTATAACAATCCAAGCAAATTAATCTAACTAACATCCAATGTCTCAAAATAAAGTACTGAATATTACAAACATATACATTCCTCAAAATAACTTACATCAAACAAATAAAATACATAAAGTCCTAATCTTCGACTTCAAAGTCCCAAACTATATCATCCCCTCCTCGATCCAGTAAGTCGCCGAGAAGACCGAGCAGGAGTGATACCGAGTGTACCCAGGGCATTCCGGAAAGACAACATCTAAATCTCCACTCCTATAACGACGTTCAGCTTCATAATATGCAATCTCGTATTCCGAATGTCGCCGGAGGTATTCACCGTCATAATCATGTCTCCTCTCCGGATTATCAATCCTTTGATCAAAATGATCAAACCTTCTCCCCATGGTCTCTCCAAACTGCTCAAAACTCCTCCTATGCAGAGTCAATTCATTCATCAGATCTTGTAAGGTAGGGGTGGTAGGCTCAGGAGGTCCATAGCTAGTAGAGGGTATATCTCTACTTGATTGAGTAAAATAACTTCTTACTCCTGCTCTCCACCCTTCATGGGACTCATACTTCTTAATGTTAGCAGCTGTAAGTGGTTTCATAGGTTCCACCCATTCTTCATCATCTCTAGCCTCAACTCCAAAAAGTTGGCAGAGTGCAAAAATCAATCCAGGGTGGCCCGATCCAGGCTCCACTCTCATTTCGAGGAGTGGCCGGGATATTCGATAAATAACTCTCCCGATGTTGATGCTTCGTTATTCCGAATGCGAATTCGAATTGCTCTATCTCGTGTTACCTCACTATGGTGATATGTGGGTAACGAGTAGAACAAATAAAGTAATGCCGAGCTTTGAGATCGCATTTAATTTGGAAAGAGGAAAATTCACTCTTTCCTGCTGCTTCATTTTCCATACTCCGGTCCCATCAGTGAGAAAGTTAATGACTTCCTCCAGTGGTCCTTCCATCGTTCCAAAAGTTTCATACTCGCTAAAGTGCGAGTCATGAACTTCATAGAACGCGTTAATTCTTGCAGCATTGAAATCTACAAAAAACCCTCGTACCTTTACTAGTGCATCTTCAGCGGCAGTCAAATTGGCATAAAATTCTTTCACCACTACTACAGCTGCTCTATACTGAACATAATAGAAATTTTCCCAGCCTCGTTCCTTTATAATCCGCTCTACTTCTCCTCCCGGATTTTTGAATACCCGATCCGCAATGCACTTTCTTCCTTGTATATTTTCAAAATATTTTGCTCGTGCTCGTGCATTGATGAATCGGTTTTCGTCGAACTCTACTCGACGTTTTTGTCGTGGAGCCATTCGATCGATCTGTGAAAATCATAAAAATTTTCACTAAACTTAATAATAATACTAAGAAGGCTTCCTACAACATTTGTAAGCAATTTAAATCAAATTCCATGGATTTCCACTCGAATATTTCTTCCACATTTTGATTTTTCCCAAAATTTGCAATGTGGTGAAAATACATGGTGAAAATCAAAAATTTTTGCATAGGAGTGAAGCTCTTACCAAGAGAAGATGAAATCCGGTGTTTTTGAGTGATGAAATCGCTTCAAATCCTAGATCTCTCAAGTCTTAGGTCGGTTTTTTGCGAAAATTGGAGGTTGGGGATGATGAATAGTGTTTTTGACCGGTCAAATATATGTTTTTTTCCGACCTCGCTGTCAGTGAGATTTTTCTCGCCGTCGGCGAGCTAATATTTTTCAGAACCAAAAAATTTCGGGAAAAATCCGCTGTCGGCGAGAAATTCTTCATCTGTCGCCGAGATCGATCTCGTCGTTGGCGGGATTTTTCTCGCCGTCGGCGAGATTCCAAAAATTTTAAATTTCTGAAATTCGTCACTCATTTTCGTCCTTGATTTGTCTTATATTATATTTCCGATTACATCATTTATTAATTTAATATGAATATTAGCTACTTATACACAAACAAATTCACACAACACAACAAATTAACTTTAATATTGAAATCCATGGGATGTATAAACTAACATAATTTAAACTATATAATCAAACTTCAAACTTCAATTCTTACTACTAATCGGCATCGCAAACCAAACCACGACACACTAAATGCTGATACAAAACTATGATGCATATCTCAATTAAGTTTGAGATATTCAAATCATTACTCCACACATAAAAAAAATCTAGATCAAATCAAATAACATAAACATAAACATACTATGGAAATCTTTACTACTACTATTTAATGTCAGAATATTCATCTTCTCTGATATTTCCGATATGACGATGATGCACAAATAAGTTATAGAAAGGCCCGAAGGAAAATTCTGCGCATTCTTCAGTGATCCAACCCTTCTGTCTCAGTAAATGAAGAAAGCTAGCTTCCAAGTGTCCAGAATGATTGAAGTGTTCCTTCATCCTCCAGTCAATGTGATCAAATAAATCAAATATATTGTCGATTAAATCTCTCACATTATGTAGTTCTTTCTCCATTCCATTAATTTTCTTCATAAGTAACTCCGTTTTATCTGAAATAGGCCTTGCTATAGGATGATTCTGTGAAGCTCTATCAGAGATAAATGTAATGTCTTCATTATTGTCCAAAGTAGGGAACATATCCGTAGGATCAAGCGGCTTCCAAGGTAACGAACCTTTTCCCAAGCTTCATAAGAAACCCGGTACTCGATCGCATAATGCAAAAATAGTAGATGGGTGTCCTAGTCCGTGAACTGACCCATGCACAATTAAACCCAATGCAGACTTAACAATTATTGATCCCACATCAATAAGCAATCCAATTTGAATACAATAATTCAATATAGCGCATTCTTTCGAAACCTTGTTTACCCTTATAGTAGGTAACAATTTAGATGAGATGAAAAGTGCCAGTGCTTCGAGACAGGATTCAAAAGTGATGCAGAGAAACTAACATACCCGTCTTCACGCATTTCCCAATCTTCTGTTTCATCGATCAGATATCGAAATATCTCATTCATATTATACCGAGAAGGCACAAAATTTGAATAGTGACATACCGGGGTGTTTTCTATAGAGAATAACTCATTTACTCTTGATGGAGTAAACGTCACCCATCTTCCTCGGACGTAGATGTTCCCATTGTTGATCGCATGTAAGTTAGAGTAGAACTCTTTCACAACTGGAATAACAACAGCAGACGTAGTGTAACAGAATACCTCCCAGTGCCGTTGCGCGATCATTTCTTCTATCTTTGTAGTGGAATTCTCTAATCCTCGATTGACAAATCCCCGTTCCTTGATAACTCTTTTCTTTTCCAAAACCTTGTTGAAGATCCGCTGCGCTTCCGCACTCACAAATTTCCTCCGGTTAAACACTCCAGATTTAGAAGATTTCCATCCACCAATTTATTTTCAAACCTAAAGTCCCACTTTCTTAAACCATTCTAAAAGCCCACTTCCACCAAATCCAAAAGCCCAAAATTCATCCAAAGCCCACATGACATTTCTCTACATCATCCATTCAATTAAAATCATCCCTAAGTCCTAAACCAATGATCAAATAATTCTAAATGAAGCTTCATCCAAATTTCCACCAATATATCAAAATCCTTAAAATCCATTTTTATGAAATTGATCAAACTTTTTCCAAGCCAAATGTGAGCCATTGAGCCATGTACAAGCCACATGGAAGCCATGGAGGCCACTTTCCACCTTACTAAGCCATTAATGGCAAGAAGAGGGGATTCTTTCCTAATCCTTCATTAAGCCCTTTTAACCATATTTATGTCACACTCTAAACCATGCTTAGCCACCTCACCATGGATGAAGACCACACCATTTTCTCTTGGCTGACCCAAGTGATCCTTTTCAGCCCAAAACCAGGTCATGGGAGGGGGAACCAAACCCATTTACATGAGTTGACCAAAATAAGCCCAAAATAAGCTTCCCCCTATGCTATTTTAATCCAACCCCTTTACACATGTCCAAAGCCAATTTTTGGCACCAACCTCAAGCACTGACCTCCCTGACTCTGAGGGTGACCCATGCCTGGCCGGCCAGCCACCACAACCACCGCAAAACACCAGGCTGAGAGGCTCAATTTGAATCAAAAATTCAATTTAAATTAACTGAGCTGTCCCATGCCTAATGGCCATTGCAACTGTTCTTCCCTTGCCCTGAGCAGTCGATCCAAGCCATCAAACTCCCCTGGGAAGCCCTCCAGCCTTGTCTATTTAAACCCACCACCCTCTCGGCCAAATGAGGAGATGAACCAGACCTTAAGGAAACTATGCCAAAATTGCTCCAGGACCTTCTCCTAACCCAGAGCAGTTGATCCCTAGTGTTCCTTTGCCCTAATCCCCATTAACAGAGCTCAATTTCTGAGTTGAAAATCCACCCAAAAAATAGGACACTTCACCACAGTGAGCCAATCTCCAAATTGATTGGTCCTACACCTTCACCAGACCAAGAGGAGAAGTTCCCCAGCAAAAACCCCCTCACAAGGCCAGTCATTGCTTCCAGTCTTTAAGCTTTGTGATCGGCCTTGGTCACTTTCATACTTGGACAATTCCCCAGAGCCAGAGACTTCATCTGGAGCTTGCCTGGACTCAATCGAAGGTGACACAACTCTCAGATCGAATCCTCACTTCTCTGAGCAAAGTATGAACTCACTCCTCCTCCCGAGCTTCCAGCGATTCTCCATTTTGTTTAGGTTAATTTCATAGCCCATAAAGCATATGGATGTGTTCGTCTCTTCAAGAAGAATCCATAGAGCATAAGAACACGAAATTTTGTTGAGAATCGAGTGAGATCTTAGCATTTTAGTGTGGACGATCATGGGTGCACACCAGTCGTAGACGATGACTAGGAGCCATTGGATCGCGCGTGTATCGAGCGGACGGTCGAGATCAAGCCGGACGGCGCGATGGTACATGAACGGCCGGGCACTTGGCTGCTGACTCAAGAGGCGACGTCAATTGGGAGCGCGAAACGTAGGGGCTTCGGAGCTACCAAGGTTGACGCGGCGCCGCGTGGATAAGTAGGAAATTAGGGTATTTTTTGAATTATTTAAATACCATAACTTCAAAAATTCATATCTTTACATAAAAAAATCTCAAAAATAAAATAAAAATACCCTTTTGCTCAGTGAACAGAGGAGAATAATGTGGAGAAGAAATCAAGTTAATTGGATGAGTATTTTATTTTTAAAAATTTATTTACTGTTTTCAGAATTTTGAGTCTTCATTTGCATAGACAATTTTACCATGGCATGAGACCATAGGGCTTTTGAAGCCTCTGATCTTGGAAACATTCTTTGAATTTTTCAAGGTCAGAGACCATCTCTGTGAAAAGTTATTGAATTTTTAATTTCATGTCACTATTTTAGGTATTTTAATTCCAATAATTAGCGTATTGTAAAATAAATTCTAGGAAAATTTGGTGATGTCTCTTAAGACCAGAGGACCCTATAAAAATATATTTTGAGTTAATTCATACATAATAACCTTAATTGGCCTAAACCCCTAAAATTGAATTTGATTTAATTAGGGTTAATCACACATCAAATTGACTTGAAAATAACTCCCCATTACTCTTTAGGGTTAGAGGAACCTTACATCAAATTTTGAAACCAATTGGACTTGATTAACCCCACCAAATGGGTTGATTAAACTTCATGAGCAAAATGGAACTTTAAAAATTCATAACTCCAAAAATACTTTCCAAAAATTCACAAAAATGATTTTGGAGCTTCTTCGATATCATGGGAGTTCAGGAAAATTAAAATTAGAATTTTCTAAAAAAGTTGATTTTTCACAATATTTTATTATTTTAATAATTAAAAAATAATAAAAATCACAAAAAATATTAAAAATCATAAAAGTGTAACACTTTAACTCCTAATCACTTAGGAACAAACCAAATATTTTTCCTAAGTCCCTAGGGCAAGATATTGAATTTTAAAAGCTTAATGTAATTTTTAATATTAAACAAATAAGTTTTTAACCTTTTTCACTAAAATAATTCTAAATAAATCAAAGAAAAATCATAAAATCATCAAATTTTTTTCTCTGGACTCTTTGAGGTCAGAGAAATTTAAGAAAAATATAAAATCTATTTTTCAACTTTTATTTTATTTTAAAATTAATTAACACTCTAAAACTCAAAATAATTATAATAAATAAAATATAATTCAAACAATCACCAAAATTAGTTCAAATGGTCCTCTGGTCATTAGAAACATTCCATAATTTTCTTAAGAACAGAAACCTTTCCTTGGTGATGTTGTTGAATTTTCTTCGAAAACCCTTATTTTCTACTAAAAATAATAATATAAATAAATTAAATTCAGAAAAATCACATTTTCTCCTCTAATGTCTTAATTGTCATGTGAGTGAGGTGACATAAAAATTTCAAATTCATTTGAGCTCAATTTCGTGAGTTATGAAATAAATAAGCTTAAAAGGGCATAAAGGTAATTAAAAATTTTAACTCTTAATTAAAACTTTAGGTTTAATCAAAATGGGGGGTAAAATATTTTATTTTATTTTTCCCTTGGATGATTGAAACTTAGGGAAATTAAGGGCTAGAAACACATTAAACACTTTGAAAATATCAAAAAAAATAAAACTTTAATTAATTAAACGATTTATATTTTTGAAAGAATATATTTAAATTTGGATTATTTAAATAGGGATATTATTAAGAGGATATTTATTCTTTAATTTAAAAATCCCTAAATAAATCACTTTAATAATATTTAGTTCCTAATTAAGAATTAAACTAATAATCCAAATTAACAATTAAAACTAAAATTAAAATTAAAATTAAACTAAAATTAAAATTAAATAAAATTTAATTAAAGTTAAATTAAATTAAAATTAAATTAAAATTAAATTAAAAATTAAAGTTAAATTAAAATTAGAAATAAAATCAAAATTAAACTAAAATTAAATTAAAATTAAATTAAATTTAAATTAAAATTAAATAAAATTAAATTAAAATTAAATTAAATTTTATTTAAATTAAATTAAAATTAAATTAAATTAAATTTAAATTAAAATCAAATTGAATAAAATTAAAAAATCATCTAACAACAAACCTAAATGAAATCATTAAGAATTAAGTGTAAAATAATTTGAACACTGTTCCAAACATAAAATTATTAATTAAAACCTCATAATTAAATTAAAACGCTTTAAACAAGTAACTTAAACTTTTAATTATGATTAAGATTCTCGATAAACCAACTTGCCCTTAAAGGCTTTAATTATTATAACTCTTGAATAGAGTATTAAGTGAGATGTCACTTCATTCATTAGGTAATCAAATACCTAAGTTCACTGAGCAAGAAAAAAAGTTAATAAACTCCTGGATGATTAATTCACCTGTGCAACTAAATTTACTTGGACTCAAAACAATCCCAGCAATATTGAAAAGATATTTAGGATTCGTCCAAAGCACTTCCTTAATATGACAGGATGTTTTAGAAGAAATATTGAATTTAATTGTTCATTGATGAAGAAAATCATTTTTAAAACCAAACTAAGAACCTAGACGTCATAGGAGATGACTAGTTATAGGATTAGGAATTTGGTAGACAACCAAAACCCTTTCCTTAGCTTTACCTAGGTATCTGTTGAAACATTTAAATGCCTTAACATGTGTTTTAAGTGCAGCTGGGATGACAGGAAGACCTTCCAGGTACGCTTTTATTTTATTGCAATTTATTTTACTGCAATTTACTTACATGCACTGTACTTTACTTTTCTTGCATGATAAATAAAACTGTTGCATGAAAACCAAAACCTGTAGGGTAGTCTCTGAACTGAAACCAAAACTAAATTAAAAGTCATTTCAAGATAAAATTCACCACCACAACATTCCAAAATATAAAACAACTCAAAATTTAATCACAAACAGAACAACAAAATTACAGTCACAACTAAATTAAAACATCTCATTGAATGATCGTGAATACCTTGGATGATGTAACCCACGTGTTGCTAACGGGATTTCTCACGGTCTAAATGAAAGTGTGGAACTTATTTAGTTGAGTTTAGCAAATTCATCTGGACTAAGTGAATTCGATGAAAATAACGGTGTCGGGATGACAGAACCATGGGATCTTAATCGGTTCTGTTTAAATAACTTTAAGATTTGTTTTAATTAAAATATTAAAAACACTTGGATTTTAAAATTTTCTCTAAAAAAAACACTTCTCTCACCTCTTCATTGTCACCTTCTAAAACTAAACCTCTGCAATAACAAGGAGCTCGGAGCATGGTGGGCAGCTCGGCCATCGTCATCAGCAAAACCTGAGTCTACTTCAGCAAAACTTTCTTAGAATTAAATAACCAAGCCATAGGACTTTGAGGTAGTTTTCCTAGTGCAACATAAATCCTCAATTTTTTCGTTAGGCATTAGCATGATCATGTCATGTAAATTAAGCCCTAACCAGTCTTAGGACTCCGAGGTAGTCGTTTGATACGTCATAAACCCTCACATCTTCAAGGCTATTTGTATGATTGTGTCATACGAATATAAGTCCTAATTAATTAAAAAAGGCAAGATGAAACATTAAATGAATTCCCAAATTGAAGCCAAACAATAGGATAGTTTGAGAAGTTGCCAAGATTCTTCTTGGATCCTCAACTTCTCTGACTTTTCTTCCTTTGAACTCCAGAAATAAATTGTTCCAAATTTGATCCATTCCCCATTGAATTTTCCAAAATCCAATCCTTCAAAAACCTTAAACTTTGATATTCTTGAGAGAAAAACCACTGATCATTATCGAGAGTTTTCTTAGATGATTCCAGTCATTTACATCAACTATAGGGGCTTGCCCTTATAGGGAGCTTTAAGAACCCAGATAATATAAACCCTGCTTAATTCCATAATATTAAGTAGGGGAACTTGTCGGCTTATAAAATTGGTTTGCAGACCAAAAGGATGTCACAAATCTTCTAGTTTATTTAATCGAGCCCCATCATCAATCAGTGTGTCTATTCTTCAGGATAGATGTACGGTTTGTGATGTGGTGCTCGTTTATATAGACTATTTAGGATGTGAGATCGGTTTGATTTCAAATCTTAAAATTTTCAAACTTAAAATTATTTTCAAAATCAAATACTAATTTTCAAATTATGTATTTAAATTAAATTTAAAATTTGCCGACAATTTCTATTAGGCGACCCCTTTTTTTTAAATACAACACATAACCTAAAAATATGCCGACAATTTCTGGCGACTCCGCTGGGGAATAGTTCCCCTCTCCATTTCTGATTAGATAGTTTTGCTTTCATAAATCGGTAGTGTGTCCATATCCCTAGTGGACCAAAACTACCATTCTTCCGTTGGAATACCCCGTTCATTTCTGTCTTGAACGAGTATAGCCAACTCCTCTCGGATTTAGGAGCCACTGTTTAGACAACCCTAAACGGAGAGGTTCCGAGATCCTTTTACCTCTTTTCTGAGGTGGGGTGGACCCCCAATAGGTGTTAGTTTAGGAGCGGTCCTTCGAGTCGAGAAGTCTTGCATAAAGCTTTCTCTTCCTTTCCAATTCTAAATCGGGCCCTTTACCTTTTCTATAACTTTTTTTCCTTCAATCGTTTTGTTTCTAACAAACGGAGCTCCTATTAAAAAAATCTCTTTTAAAAAAAATCACAAATACACTGAGATAAACGAAAATGTGTTCGGACTCTTTCTTTTTCGTCCTAAACTTTACGACGGAAAGAAGCATAATTCGGGACTGACATTCGGAATCTGCCTTGCAGAAAATGACTGCCCCAAAGCTAATCTTCTCCTTCACCAATGGAATGGACTTCGTCGTTTACAAGGATGAGCTGCCCAACAATGGGATCATTCGTTTCGAACAAGGATTCTGCAACACAGATGTCAAGTTCGCTGATGTCACTCTCTTCACACTAATGGACAAAGTGTCAGAAACTGAAGAGCCTGTGATTGAGTTCAATCTGAAATCGACTCAAGAATTCCCTCCCCTGCAAAGGATTCCAGCAGAAAGGAGTACTACTGTTCATAGGAGGACTGTTGTTTCTACCCCCACCGGTCTAGTCATCTCTGCACCTACCCCGACTTCTGCCAAATTGATGGGGAAGGAAATCCAAGTCTGTGATGAGCCTGTCACCGTGGAGGGTACAGATTTTACCACAATACCAGCTGTTTTTGAGATTGGGTCCAGTTCAAGAGTTGCACCCCTAACTCGTACTCAAAGGAGAAATAGAAGCAGAAAGATTACCAGAATTGAGAAAGCCAAAGCTGCTGAAGTTGGTTTTCTAGAAGAAATTCTTGAGGAATGAGAAGAACTGCCTGAGTATATACCTCTGTTGGAAGGGAGTAAGTTTCACCCTCTCTCTGCTGCATTAGATGAAGAGAATGTCCGTAGGATCGCCGCTGCTTTACCCTGACCTGCATGCTACAACAATTACAAGAGGAAAAGGGATAAGACTATGCCATTGACTCGGCTGCAAGCTGTGATAGAAAGATTGGCAAAGAAAGAAAGATGCCCTGTGTCAGAAATTTTAAAAAGGATAGGACGGGTGCCAGCTAAATCTCGCTGCGAACCACGAATAGAGCTTGTTGCTGCCATAGAGAAACCAAAGAAGAAAATAATAGCCAGTTCACCCGTTGTTGTATTGGGTCTACAAATTAGGGAGGATACCACCTTCCAAGCATATAGCCAACGGATCATCCGATCCTAGGCTTCCTAGCCGCAAGAAGGATGGTATGGCGACCTACTACTGGCAAGTTAAGACCAAAACAATGCCCTGAGAAGAAAAGTCTCGTCAGGAGACTTGAATCAGAAGAAAGTGTTACTGCAATAAAGGGGACTCCCGGGAAGGAAGTTCAACAACCGTTTCAAGATGACTGCAAGACCATGCAGAAAAGGCCATTAGAGGATGACATGGACAAGTTAAGGACTGACATACAACGGTTAGCAAAAGAAAGAGAAGAAGAATTAAGAGATGAAGTTGACTCATCAGAGTTCATGGATGAGGAGTATGCCGAGATCAACATGATTGATACACGAGCATCGTCAGCTTCTCAAGGTGCTCGGACAACTGCGGAAAGAGATGAACCAGAAGTGATGAGAACACAGATTCGGGAGAGAGATGACACAATTTCCCAAATGGCAAAGAGGATGAAAGAGATGGGTGTTGCCTTAGCCACTCTCCATAGTCTACAACTTCAGAAAGAGACACCCCCAAAAAATTATCCATATTGCAGATGGAGGAAAAGAGATCACATCCGTCAACGGAGATGAATAACCAAAGAAAGATCATACACAAAGCATGATTCCAGAAAAGGACATTAAGAGCATGGCAGAACAACAGGTGCTAGAGGCCCTAGCACAATCTAAGAGTGGAGCTTCTATTCAAATGGGTAGACCTTACCTCGAAGAGTTTGATGCAGTCCAATACCCAAAAGGCTTCGTACCACCTATGTTTAAGACTTTTGATGGAACGGGAAACCCCGACAACATATTGCACATTTTCGTGCTAGTTAATGCAAGGCCGGTGGGAGTGACGCTTTACTCTTCCGACAGTTCATCAGTAGTTTATCAGGGATTGCCTTCGACTGGTACATAGAATTACCGAACGGTTCAGTAAAAACCTTTTCAGAACTAGAGAATCTCTTCGTTAAACGATTTCCCGGGGCTCAGCACCACATCACTATCGGTTATCTAGTGGTGGAGCAACAAAAGCTGAACGAGACTTTAGTGGATTACATACTTCGATGGAGAAACATAAGCATGAAGTGTGAACCACAGCATCAAGAACAACTTGCAGTCGGCATCCTACTTAAAAGTATCCGTGGCCCGATAGCACTTCTCCTTAAAGGATTTACAATCAAAACTTTCGAGAAGTTGCTTAGCAAGGCAGAGAGCTTGCAAGAAGAGGCAAAGCAGTTATGTTTTGTGGATAAGAACGATAAGCAGAAGCCCGTGAAAACATTCAAAAATAAATCCGTAATCTTCGCAGCAGTAGATAAGGGCAAGCAGCCGGTTCAGATACAGTCAGAGCGGCCACAGCCTAGTTATCAACCACCACAACGGACTTATCAGCAACCTCAGCAGGGCTATCAGCAACCTCATCCGAGCTATTAGTCACCTCAGCATTATGAATAACCGCCTCGTTCATCGCGTACCTTAAGAGAACTTCTAAATAAAGAATATCCATTCAAAACTGAAGTAGTAGCGAAGATGTTCCGCAGCTTAACGAAGACAGCAGTTTTCAGCTGCCAGAGCCCAAGAAGCCAGAGGAAGTCAATAAGAAAGATCATCCGAACTATTGCCCTTACCACCAGTTGATTGAGAAGTACCATTTATCTACCTCCCCAAAGAACGGTGCCAAAAACTTGACCGCGACTTTATATATTAAGCAAGAATTTATGAATTCGAATTTATATATTTAGAATGATTTAGTAAAGTCATAAATTTAATGCAAGTATACCTATCTTTTCAAGTAATACAGGGCTCTAATGGAGTCCTGGTTATTAATCCCACAGGGAGGTGAACGTTCTTTAAATAAGATAATATAGCACTAAAATCCAATACCCAACGTAATAATTACTTAAGTGTACTACCACTAGTTAATGTAGAGTATGATAAAGCTACTACAATTACTTCTAATTACTGAACTATATTAACTAACAAACACACTTACTTATGTAATTTATAAGATACTTCTATATGAAAAGTTTCTTTCTTTCTGCATAAAGATCGTGATGTGTGGATGATGAAGAATTTTAATTATTCTTATTGTGCCAAATAGGAGCATATTTGCTGTTTTACCCTTAAAAGAGTACCCCCCCTTCTAAGCAGGTAAAGAACATTGCCATATCTTAAGTTTAGTTACTAAATCTAAGGCTGGGCTGGGTGGATATCGGCTCTCACTACGGAGCTCCCACTCACCCTTCACCCGAAGGCTAACCATAGACTTTAGTTAGCAATCTTAAGACCAAATTGATGATCCCATTCCATCACCATGAAACCTCCAATTTGAAGTCCATCAAAACTCGTTTCCCTATTTATTTGCACTTAATCCCCACGAACTACGCAATTCATTCACAGACATTAAATGGTTCCTTCATTCTTGTTGTAGAACATTCACTTCTTTTGGAATTAATGTTACTCAACATGTTTTAACAATTCAATTGGCCGGATAGAAAATTAAATTAAGTTACAAATTAAAGAAACATCACAACTTTTATAACACTTAAAGGGCACATCAACTCTACATCATCACATCATCACTACTTCATGCAAGAAGAAAGGCAAGGGAAACTACTCACAATTCATGGAGAAGAAATAAAAACACATGGATTTTATATATAAAAGAAGAGTTATACAAACCACAAAAGTAAACACAACTTATCTCTTTCTCTTCCCCAAGCAAATTCCTCAAAGTCCCCTTTATTCCTTTTCTCTTCCTTGCAACACTTGATTTCTCCCTTTGGAAAAAAGATGAAGAAGCAATCTCTCACTTTACTCCCTCTTCTCCCCTCCTTAGAGAAGAATCTCTCTTAAAATCACACTAACTCTCTCTTACACTTTTCTCACACTCTCTACAACAATTCTCTTCTCTTACTCCTCTCTATTTTCATCTTGGACACTTAATTTAATGTTAGGAACGAATTCCCCAAGAGTTTCTTCTAGCACCTCTTCAAAAATCCTCCAAAACTTTTGAATTCAAAGTCAACCGACAAAGGGCGCTGGCGGCGCCCGATAGTGGTGCCGGCGGCGCCCTATCGTGCCAATTAATTTTTGAAGTCTCTGGAATAGGGCGCCAAGGCTGTTTTCCTCCAAATTGCTCCATTTTGCTCCAAATTCGTTCCTTTTTACATCTTCTCACTCCAATCACCTATAATCATCATACCTGCAATAAATCATGAAAAATGCCTTCCTTTAAAATGCAATATCACCAAAAAATAGGTAAAAACATATAGCTAAAAGAGTATATATTTTTGTTGCATCAGTCAACTTTTGTTCTGGGGCAATCAACACTTTTTATAGACTACCTCCTGACATGTTCGGTTTTTATTCTAACTATCATCCTACGAAAGGAGAATTAGATGAGATCATGGAATTTCTAACTATTGGAAGAAGATTATGGAAAATAACAAATGATAGATGAGTGAACTTTCCTGCTTCCAAATTGAATGCCACTTCTAAGGCATTGCATTATTTTATCTCATCTAAATTGTTACCTTCGAGTCATACAAGTGAAGTAACGAGAGAAAGAGCTGTGTTGAACCATTGCATCCAGCAAGGGAATCATATTAACATTATAGGTATAATTTATGATTATGTTTTGAATTATGCTAGATCAACCACTACTACAGGTATGGGATTTCCTTCCTTGATTCATTCATTATGTGAACGATCTGGAGTGAAGTTTGAAACCTGGGAAGAGGTACTTCATCCATTGAGAAATATTACCAGTGTCAACATTGGTGCTTACACTGTACATTAAGAGTTTGGTTGGAGAGGAGGATTTGGTAGGGCTTCTACTGCTTCTGCTTCTGCTGCATCTACTTCTTGTGCTACTACTTCAAGTGCTTCATTGTCTACAGATTCACAGACTAGTTTGTTAAAATTTTTTTTTGAAAAAAGCGAGTTTTACTCGAGAGCATCTTAAAGATATTGATGGTAAAGTGGATAATGTGGAAAGATATATTGTGAAACATGATGAGTATAAGGAGAGTTATCAGCAATATTTGGATATACTGATTAGAGGTGATCAGAGTGCTGAGATGCCCCCTCATCCATTCTACATACCTTATGTTCCATCTAGGGATTGGAACGAGCAGGATGATGATGATGATGAGGATGATAAGTAGATTTGTGTTATTTGTATTCGTTGTGGTGTTGTTGTTGATGTACTGATGTGTGTTTTGTTTAGTATTTAGCTTAATCATTGTGTTGTGATGTGAACCTTGATTGTATGCAGACTGTAGTTAGTATTATTTTTCTATTATGCATATTCAGATGTATTGTTGTTGTTGTATTGATGTTTTATATGTTGCTTTGGGGTAGTGTGTGTAATATTAAATGTTTTTATGTGTATGTTATGTGAGAGTTTTTAGTATTGTGTACTTTAATTCAAAAACTGTTAGGAGATTATAAACCACTATTGGGAACTTCTACTTAGGAAACTACATGTTTAAAATTTTTCAAATTCCACAATCATCTGTTATCTGTATAAGTGTTATTTAAGTTGGTGTGTATTTGCTTTGAAAACCTCCACTACTGTAGAAGTCTTTTTGAAATTTTTACTTTTCTTTGTATAAAAAAATGTTTTGAAAAACTAAATTTGATTTCATTTTACTCCTATT
This sequence comes from Papilionanthe hookeriana x Papilionanthe teres, assembly GCA_022702705.1. Classification (NCBI taxonomy): domain Eukaryota; kingdom Viridiplantae; phylum Streptophyta; class Magnoliopsida; order Asparagales; family Orchidaceae; genus Papilionanthe; species Papilionanthe hookeriana x Papilionanthe teres. The sequence goes on along the minus strand of CM040429.1, from coordinate 48,297,096 downwards.
AATTAAATTGTTATACTTGCATATTAAGATAGTAAAAATTCCTGCAAGCATGATATGTCAGTTTTTATTTCTCACCCATGTATCATTTCTTTTGCTTAAATATTTTATATTAACTAAAAATTCAAGTTTTTTTTTGGGGGGGGGAATTTAAAGACAAAGATTTTCAAAATCATAAAATTTTATTTGATTCTCAAAAATACTTAAAATAAATTTTATTTTCGATTGAGAACAATTATGTACATGAAGTTATATTAGGGGAACAAAAATTTTGAATATAGAAATGAATAAAAGAATTTAGGTAAAATTTATAATAATCATGAAAAACTTAAAGTTAAAATTTTCTTAATGAAGAGGTGTTAAATAAAGTTAAACTATCTTTAGTAAAAAGTTTTGTATTTTTGGATAAATAGAAGATTTGACTTTTATTCTTCAAAGCTTAAATTTCTTTTGTTAAAGAGTAATTTTCAAATATTATTATTATGATTTTTAAGTGGAAGATGTATATTTGACCTTTATTTTAAATGGAAGGGTGGAATTCAAAATCATTAAAGGCCTATCCAGATATAGTAATCCTTGCCTCATAAAAAAAAAGAGAGAGAGAAAAAAGAAAAAGAAAAGAAAAAGTGAAAAATAGTATATGAAAAGGGAGGAGAAGCTTGAGGATTTAAGGGCCTGATCAAAAATTGGTTTCATACCTAAAGTTTAAGATATAAGTTCAGAGAAAATCTAAAGCTTAAGGTTATAATAGAGTAAGTAAAATTATTTTTAAATAAATATTTTTAAGTGAGAAAAATAAGTGCTTGAGTCCTATATTTTGAAGAATCTCCAAATATTTTTCAATTTGACAGAAACTTATATTTGTCATTTTCCTTTACTTAAGAACTTTCTAAACTTTAAGTTGGTTTTAATTACTGAAATTTTTTCTAAATTGGACTATTCCATTTATAGAACAAAATTTTGTTATCTTCCTAAGGAACTCATTACATAATTTGCATCTTAAATTGTTCTATGAGATTAATTGTCACTTGAGAAGAAGTAACATTTTAAATTTGGGGGATTTTGATACACCTAAAATATATAGTATTTTTATGCACATTTTTATACATATTTTTAATGATATTGCACTTTAATGAAAGGTATTTTGTGTTTTTCTTGCAGGTATGATGAAAATGGATGGTCATGATGAAAGGAGCAAAATTGGATCAAATTTGGAGCAAAAAAAAATTAAAAATGAAAATTTGGGCACTGGCGGCTAAGCGCCACTGGGCCGGCGCTTACCTGCCATAGTTAAAAATCGAAATCTAAAGGAATTTGGCGACAATTTCAAAGGGGATGGGATGCAACTCTTGGTGGTAACTTACATAACTTCCTTTGGGTGGCAAGTTTGAATGAAGGGGTGCATGCTTTGGTGGATACATTGAATCTGGACACATTTTGAAGAGACACCAAGGCACCTTTGGGTTTACTATTTAAAGAGAGTCTTAGGAATGACTAAGTGCTCTTCCACTTGCATTTTTAAGAGATTTTTTACAGTATTTTACTTTTATTTTGTGAGAGTTTTTTTTAAGAGTAGGAGTAGAGAGTAGAGAGGAGAAAAGGGTCAGAGTGAAGTCTTCATCTTCCCACTTCTTTTCTTTCTGTTGGTTTAGTTTCTATTAAAGTCTGAAGTTTATTCTGAGTCATCAAAGTTGGGAGATCCGCTCTGAGGATTAGTTTAGTGAAGAGTTAAAGTTTCAGAGGAACTTCCTGAGTCTTATGGAGAGAATTTTCAGATAAGTATTTACTTTTGTTCTTACATTTAGTTTTTTTAATTAATACTTTTTTTTTATTTTTCTTATGGTTTTTAATTTCAAATCAATGTGTTTTTGTATTTTCTCAATGTATTCTGAGTCGTTTACTTTATCTTTTTCTTTCTTAAATGAAGAAGTAATTAGTTTATGGAGAATTTTTGTGGAAAGTATAAGTGTTTAAAGTTGGAAGAAGTTGTGAAGATTCATTCTGAAAACTTTGTTTACTTCTTAATTTGGCCTATTAAGTTGTAGAATTTTTTGAGATTATGTAAGATCCAATGTGGTATTTTCTCATCAAAGTTAGTAAGAATCACATGCAATTATATGGGTGAGAATTGAAGTCCATATAATTGAATGTAATATTAGAAGATATTTTATGGAAGGGAGTAAAATTAGATGATTTTAGACTGACAAGCTAAAACCCCCTAATTTGTTTTGAAGTTTTGAGTTTTTTTATGAGAAGTTAGCCCACAGTTGGTGGGAATCGAGGGAACTCTAGAGTGAGAGACTGGTATCTTCCCTGCCTAACCATGTTCAAAATGATAAAAATTTCAAAATAACCTACGTTCTTTATTGAACCAAGTAAGGGTAAAGAACACATTTGCTTCTATCTGTCACAGGAAATTTAAATACTTCCACAACAATACTTTAATAATTATTACTAATTCATAAAAGGAAAGAAAAAGATATTCTAGTTAATAGTGTTTTACATACAGTGTTATTAGTTATTATAATTTTAATTTCTTGTTTAACATTTTATTAAGGAAATTTCAAAAGACAAATCAACTTTCAAAACATTTCAAAATCAAGACATACTGTCAAAAGCCATTAAAAAAAGTAAAAAGATAATTTTATGATTCCTTTAAAGATTTTCATGTTTTCCATATGGGTTCGATATCTCGGGGCTTAATCAGAAAATCCTATATTACTTGATAAATGATACGTATACTTGCGTAGTATCCACATTATAAATCAAAATCATCAGCTTATATATATCCGGCGGGATCAAGTTTCTGGTGTCATTGCCAATTTTTATATCATATTTGTAAGTATAAATATTAGGTGGATCAATTCCCTTCTCTATAAGAATGGCTCCAAATAACAGAATGAGAAGATGATAATTGCCTGATCTTATTTATCCAAATCTGTAAAAACCAGGGAACATCAGCTTTCTTTAGTAGCATATTCACTAAGAGAAGTGAATCCATTTCCATATGTATAAAATTCTGGTTATTCATAATTGCAGCTTTAAGACACAAAAAAACTGCTATAGTTTCAACCTCAAGTACATGACTTGCTAATATTGGAGCTGAAAGAAACCATAAGAATTTGCCATTATGATCTCTACAAAGGTAACCTATTCCATCAGCAAGAGACAAGAAACTACCATATGTATTTATTTTAATCCATGGAAACATAAGAGATCTCCAAATCACAAGCTGAATTCTACTAGCAGTAGGTGTATTGTGAGGTTGAAGAAATTTTCTCATTTTGTAAAGATGAATTAAACAGTTTCTGATAGCAATTTGAGTAGAGAAGGTTAAATTATTAAACATCACCTCATTGTTGCACATCCAAATGTACCAGAATATTACCAGAGGAATATAAAATTCTGAAGTCAGCTTCCAATCCTGCCAACAAGATTCAATGGTGGTCCATAAATGAAACTTAGAAATGATACCATTAAACTCTAATACATGCCTTCAGATATCTTGAACAACTAAATAATTCAAGAAAAGATGAGAAAATGATTCCTCATTAGAATGACAAAAATGACAAATTGTAGGATCCCGAATTCCTTTTAACTTTAATATATCATCAAGTGGTAGCAACTTCATAAATAGCCTCCAACTGAAGAATGACATTGAAGGTGTTATAGATTTATTCAATATAATTTGTCCACAATCATTAGTAGACCAATTATTACTTGAGAGCAAAATAAATTTAGACAAACTTTGATTATGGGAATTATTGGTAATAATTTTGTCATCCTTGAAGGGTTGTATAGGAATAGATAAAATCTTCTTCTGAGTTCCATATTCACAGCATTATGGAGTTTAGATACATCCCAATCATGGTTAATCCAACAATCTGTCACTTTATGTATTAAAGTAGAGTCAACAATTTGATCTTTTAAAGAGTCTTGATATACCCAATTATCTAGCCAGAAGTCAATTTGTCCTTCCAAAGCTACCATATAAAAGGATTTTCTGCATACTCTCTAACTTTCAATAGATCTTTCTAATTTTTTGAATCTCCATTCTTCACTTGAACTTGAGAAGGATGAGAGTTCTAACAGTATTTCCCATACATAAACTTAGACCAAAGGGAGTTCGTTGATCTAAAACTGATCCATTGCCTGCACTAAAATGCAAAACTTAAATGTTGAAAGCTTTTAAAACCCAAACCACCACTAGCAACCAGTTTACGAAGCTTATCCCAAAAGGTCCAATGCATTTGTTTATGTTGTCCCTCCTGATGAACCAAAAATATATGCGGCTTTTACTACCTAATTTTACCCATTTTTGGTGATATTGCACTTCAAAGAAAGGTATTTTTCAGGATCTGTTGCAGGTATGATGATTTTAGGTGATTGGAGCGAAAAGAAGCAAAATGGAACGAATTCGGAGCAAAAAAGATCAAAAGGAGCAAAATAGTAAAAAAGGTACTCTGGCACCACCGGCGCACAAATCCAGAGACTCCAGAATTTAATGGCACGATAGAGCACCGCCGGCGCCCTATCTGGCAACGCCGGCGCACAAAGTTGGTGGAATTCAAATTTTGAGAGTTTTGGCAAAATTTTGAAGGAATACCTATGGAAACTCTTGGGATTTCATCCCTAACTCATAAATAACTGATTCTGGATGAGAGAAAGGGGCTCTCTTTCATTCTATTTCTCCCTCTTAGTGTTTTAGTGTATGTTAAGTGTTAGGGTTTAGTAGAAGAGTGTGTAGAAGTGAGGATTTGAGAGGAATTCTTCTCTAAGGAGTGAAGGAGAAGAAGTAAAGTGGGAGATTGCTTCTTCCTTTCAATTCTAAAGATATAATCAAGTGTTGTAAAGAAGAGAGAAGAGGATTCAAAGGAACTTTAAGGGGATTGCATTGGGGAAGAGAAAGAGATAAGTTGTATTTCCTTTTATGGTTTGTATGACTTTTCTTTTATATATAAAATCTATGTTTTATTCTATCTTCTCCATGAATTCTGAGTAGTCTTCTTTGTCTTTCTTCTTGCTTAGAGATGTGACGATGGTTTAATGTATATTTGATGTGCATTTAATGTGATGAAGAAATTGTGATGGTTTTTCATTTAGAACTTAATTTATTTTCGATTAGGCCATTTGAAATGTTAAAAAATGTTGTTGAACATTAAGTTTGAAAGGATTTAATGTCCTACGATAATAATGAAAGATCCATTCAATTTCCATGGATGAATTGTGTAGTTCACGGGAATTGCGTGCAAATAAATAGGGAAATGTGTTTTGAAGGACTTCAATGTGGAGATTTCAGGGTGACAGGCTGAAATCTCCAAATTGGTTCTAAGATTAGTAACTAATATCAAAGGTTAGCCTTCGGGTGAAGGGTGAGTGGGAGCTTTGAAGTGAGAGCTGGTATCCTCCCAGCCTAGCCTTAGAGTTAGTAACTAAAATTAGAATGTGTTAATGTTCTTTTCTTATTTAGAGGAGGGGGTACTATTCTAAAGGTAAAGAATCATCTATGCTCCTATTTGGTAGAATAAATTAGATAATTGTTTCATATCAATCCACACATCATACTCTCATTGCAAGAAGAAAGATACTTTTATCATATATCAAAAACCTTTCAAATACTTAGTTTAGTGTGTCTGTCAGTTAATTCTATTTTCAAAGTCATTAGAAGTAATTGTAGTAAAGTTAGTTGTTACTGTTCCTGCATAGTAGTAGTGTTAATAGAAGTAAGTGTTGAACTTTAAGTGTAATTAGAGTAGAGGATTTCGGTGCTTTATTCTAACTTGTGAAAAGTTTTACTTTACTTTAACTCAAAACCTCCCTATGGGATCGATAACCAGGACTCCATTAGAGTCATGTATTACTTGATACAATACGTATACTTACGTTGAGTGCTTGGACTTTACAAAATCATCATAAATATATAAATTCGAGTTCATAAAATCTTGCATATATAAGCCCATCGCGATCAAGTTTTTGGTGTCATTACTGAAGCTTTAAATCTTCTTACAGGGGTAACAAATTCTTGCATTTAAATATATAAAAATAATGTCCCAGTGTCAAGTTTTTGGCATTGTTGCCGAGGAGGTAACGAACTCAAAGTAAAAAAAAAAGTGTTTGTGTGATTGTATATGCGTAGTAGTGGATCTATAGGTTTAGTGCCTTACAATTCAGAGTTAGAATGTACTGTCAGAAAAATTAGAAAATAAAAAAAACAAATCATAAATTATTGTGAAATGGCAAATATTCAAGATAATCAGAGAAATGAAATTGGAAATTTGTCAAGACCTTGAAGAGATTATGCTAACCCAACAACAGATTAAATTCACATAACTATTCAAAATCCTGATGGTGCTGCTAACTCATTTGAACATAAACCTTCTATTATCCAAATGGTACAAAATAATCAATTCTGAGGAACACCTAATGACGATCCAAATTTACATCTCGCTAGCTTTTTAGAACTGTGTGCTACTTCTAAATACGATGTAGTGTCTACTGACATTGTTAGACTTAGACTTTTTCCTTTCTCGTTAAGGGATAATGTTAAGGCGTGGTTAAACTCGTTAGCACCTGGATCTATTAGAACTTGGGGAGAATTATCTCAAAAGTTTCTATCAAAATATTTCCCCCCACCAAAGACTACTAAGCTAAGAAATGATATTACATCTTTTTGTCAGTTTGAAGGAGAGTCAATATATGAAGCTCGGGAGAGATTTAAAGATCATCTTAGGAAGTGCCCACATCATGCTTTACCAGATTAGTTAATAATTCAAACATTTTATAATGGATTAGTGGGATCATTGAGATTTATTATATATACTGCTACTGGTGGATCATTAATGTCAAAATCTTTTGATGAAGCATACCATTAATTGAAGAAATGGCTACTAATAATTTTCAATGACCCTCTGAACGGGTAAATCTTAAGAGAGTAGCTAGTGTTCATGATTCAGATATGATGACTATGGTAATTTCTCAAATTGCAGCCCTTTCTAAAAAAATAGATCAATATGGAATGAATAATTCTCAACCACCTCAAGTGTTGGAGGAAAATTCATTTGGACAGATAACAGAATCTCAAACACCTTATAAGACATTAAATGTTATTAATAAACCTAATAATGCTTATCCAAATTATTATAATCATGGTTGGAAGAATCACTCAAATTTCAATTGGAATAATAGCAATGCTAATGTTAACCCGCACTGGGCTAACAATTCTATGAATCCAATTGGAGATTCAAACAATCAAGGAAATACTAACTTTAGACCATCTTATCCCCCTGGATTCAATAGTAACCCACAATTTAAGGATAAGAATTTTTCTACTAAAGAAATGATTCTGGATATGGGAAATCAATTATAAGCTCAAGGTGTTGCTATGAAAAATATTGAAAATCAATTAGGACATATTTTCACTACACATAATAATAGACCTTCTGGAACACTTCCAAGCATTGTGGAGATCAATCCAAAAGATCAAAACAAGAAAAAACTTAAGGCTATTCAATTAAGGAGTGGAAAAGAAGTGGAAACTAGAGTGTAAAAAGATGTTGAAATAGAAAAGGAGAAGGTGGAAATTGAAAAAGGTTCAAACAAGATTTATCCAGACTTGGATTATCCTCTTGAGCCAATGAAGATAACTGTTGAAAATCCACCACCTCCATTTCCTCAAAGATTAAAGAAACAAATAGGGATAACATATTTGGAAAATTTTTGGAGATCCTTAAGAAATTGTTGACCTCATTTTTGATGAGGTCTTTTCTCTTCTCTCTCCTTAGTACATAGGGTCTAGCCTTAGGCTTTCCCTTAGAATATCTTAGAGGACTAGAAATGGAACCCACCACTTAGAAATTTGAACACCTCTTAACTCCCTGTAAACCCCATAAGTTTGATTTTAAACCCCTAAGTCACTTGGAGGGTTAAGATCAAATGTGGAGGTTTAAATGATGAGTTCCTTATAGGACTCTTTGGCCTTAGGACTACCCTGGGTGGCCTAGTCTGGTGAGGGTTGACCTGCACAAATTACACGTTCACACACATTCCAAATCCTAAAACCATTCCTACCTAGCTTGACTTCCTAACTCATGTAGGTAATTCATATTGATAGACCTTAACCCCTAGGCCCTTTGCTAAGAGGGTTAGGAACAACATAGTGAATGCCTCAAATGAGTCCTCTCATGGCTCTTATGGGCTTAATATGGCTTCATGGCTTAACCAAAATGATTTTATTTCACTCACACTTGATCAATCTTCATTTTCCCAAAATTTCAATTTTTAACCCCGGGGACCCTACACTCGCCAAACCTACCACATGCCCTTGAAGCTACCCAAAAATTACAAAATTACCTAAATTACCCAAAATTCCTCAAAATCAGTCCTAAACATTTCCACCCACTTATGTTGACCATCCATGGCCAAATATACCAAAATTTCCAAAAATACCCCCCAATACCCTCCAAATACCCAAAATGCCCTTCTCAATCAAAAATTCCATAAATTCCAAAAATTTCCAGAAATTTCCAGAAAATCCCAAATATTCCCAATTTCATTCCTTTCAACTACACCATTGGCCAATTTTTTCAATTTAACCCACTTTTACCAAAAACCCCAATTTGACCCATTCTTAACCCAAGTGGTTCCAATGTCCCACTAAACCAACCCAATTGACCTCAACTTTGATCCAATTCAATTCTAAACTTTAATTAAATATCCCCAATATCAATTTAGACCAAATCCAAGCCCAATTTCATTGACATTTAGATCTAATTCCAATTTGAAGCCTAAAGCCCAATTTTGGCCCATGACCTAAACCTAGCCCAAACCAACCCAATTCAACTCCAATCAACCCCAAATCTTTTCCTAAACCTTCCTAACATCCCCACAAGCAAAAAACTAACAAGATTTACCCCAAATTTGAACCTAAACTCCACCCAAACCTAACCCAAAACTAAAATATCCATTTTTAGCCTAAACCCAAACCTAACACAAATGGGCCCAAATCCCAAAATCAAAGCCCAACCAAAGTTGAAAAATCTTTGTGACACTCCCATAAGCATTTCTCAACATTAATTTTATATCAAATCCAACCTTAGCCCAACCTTAGCCCAAGTTAGCCCAATTTGACCCACTTTGGCCCCTTTACCAAAAAAAAGCCCAAATTAAATCCAATTCCACTCTAAGTGACAACAAACCTCTTCTAAAATGTTCATGACACATCTCTAAACCAAACCAAACATTTGTTTGGCCCAATCCTTCACGAAATTTCCATCCACAAATTTGTTTTTAAACCTAAAGGCCCACTTTCTTGAACCATCCTAAAAGCCCATTTTTCACCAAATCCAAAAGCCCAATATTAGCTCCAAAGCCCACATGACAATTTCTTCTCATCATACCTTTAATTGATATCATCCCTAAGTTCTAAATCAATCATCAAATAAATCCAAATCAAGCCTCATGCCAATTTCCCTTAAACTCATCAAAAATCCCAAAACCCATTACTATGAAAATAAGCCAAACTTTTCCCAAGCCATGAGCAAGCCAAATGAAGCCATTTACAAGCCATATGAAGCCATGAGAGCTTTGACACCTCACCAAGCCATTAATGGCAAGAAGAGGGGGCTATTTCTTAAACATTCATTAAGCATTTTTAACCTCATCCATGCTACACTCTAAACTAAAATTTGCCACATCACCTTGGATGGGGACTTCACCACCCCTTCCTAGCTGACCCAACTGATCCCCTTCAACCCAAATCAGATCATGGGGGGGTGAACCTAGCCCATACATGAGTTGAACCAAACCAAGCCAAAATGAGCCTCCTCCCATTCCATTTAAATCAAACTCCTTTACACATGTCCATGGCCAATTGACTGTACTAAACCCCAGCCTTGACCTCCCTGACCTTGAGGGTGACCTGACCCTCTCCAGCCAGCCACCACAGTCACCAGAAAACACCAGGCCGAGAGCACCCATTTGGTTCAAAAATTTGATTCTTACTTCCTGAGCTGTCCCAACCCTATTAGACACCATGGCTGTTCTTCCCTTGACCAGAGCAGTTGATCCCAAGCCTCAACTCCCCCTGGGAGGGCCTCCAGCCATGTCTATTTAAACTCACAACCCTCTCGACCAAAGGAGGTGATGAACCAGACCTAAATAAAACTCTGCCAAAATTACTCTAGGACCTTCTCCTCGCTTAGAGCAATTGATCCCCACTGCTCTCCTGCCCTAAACTCCATTGATTGAGCTCAATTTTGGAGCTCAATTCTCAGCCCGTAACTAGGACATCTCTAAAACCTCCACCAAATCTAAATTAAACTCACCCACACCTGCACATGACCAACAGAAGGAGTTCCCCAGTGAAAACCCCCACTCCAGGACACTTAGTTGCTCTAGCCTCCAAGCTTTGAAATCGGCTATGGACACTTTCATACCTAGATAATTCCCCAAAGCAAGAGACTTCATCTAGAGCTTCCTTGGGTGCAATCTAAGGTGACACAACTCTCTGATTGAAGCTACACTTCTCAGAGCAAAGGTATGGATCATTCCTTCCTCCCGAGCTTCCAGTGATTCTCCATTTTGATTTAATTAATTTCATAGCATGTAAACTGTATTGATGTGTTCGTCTCTTCAAGATGAATCTGTAGAGCATAAGAATACAAAAATCCGTTGAGAAATGAGAGAGTTCTTAGGGTTTTATTGTGGACGGTCACGGGTGCACACCAGTCGTAGACGATGACCAGGCGCCGTCTGATCGAGCGTGTATCGAGTGGACGGTCCAGATTGCGTCGGACCAGAGAACGTTACATGAACCGCGGGCCCCTAGAGCACTGAATGGGAGCGCGACCCTTGGGCTTTTGGAGCTGCCGAGGATGAGTCGGCGCCGCGTGGATAAGTAGAAAAATATGGATTTTTTTATTTATTTAAATACCCAAAACTTAGAAAATCCATATCTTTGTGTAGAAAAATCATAAAAATAAACAAAAAATACCCTCCTGCTCAGTGAACAGAGGAGAATAATGCGGAAAAGAAAACAAGTTATTTTGATGAGTATTTTATTTTTAATTAATTATTTACTCATTTCAGTATTTTGATTTTCCATTTGCGTAGACAATTCACCATGGCATGAGACCATAAGGCCCTTGAAGCCTCTAATCTTGGGAACATTCCCTGAATTTTTCAAGGTCAGAGGCCATTTCTATGGAAAGTTATGTATTTTTGAAGTTTATGTCACTATTTTTGGTATTTTAATTCCAATAATTAGTATATTGCTCAAAAAATTCCAAAACAATTTGGTGAAGTTTCTTAGGACTAGAGGATCCTAGGATAATAATATCCTGAGTTACTTCATTAAAAATAACCCTAATTGGACTAATTACTTAAAACTGAACGTTAATTAATTAGGGTTAATCACACATCAAAAGAACTTGAAATCAATTTTTCACTGATCTTTAGGATTAGAGGGACATTGCATAAAAATTTGAAGTCAATTGGAAATGATTAGCCCTACTAAATGAATTAATTAAGCTACATGATCAAAATTAAACTTTAAAAATTCATAACTCCAAAAATACACAAATTTTTTTTGGGGCCTCTGATATCAAAGGAGTCTAAGAAAATTAAAATTTAAATTTTCTAAAAATCTTAACTTTTCGCCATATTTTAATATTTTAATAATTAAAAAATAACAAAAATCATAAAAATATTAAAAATCATAAAAATGTCATATTTTGACTCCTAATCCCTTAGGAACAAACCAAAAATTTTTCCCAAGTCTCTAAGTTAAGATATTGAATTTTAAATGCTTAAAACAATTTTTAACATTAAAAAAATATATTTTCCAACCTTTTCACTAAATTAATTCCAATAAATGAAAAAAAAATCATAAAATTGTAAAATTTGTTTTTTTGAACTTCTTGAGGTTAGAGAGATTTATGAAAAATATAAAATTCATTTTTCAACTTTAATTTTATTTTATAATTAATTAACACTCCAAAACTCAAAATAATTATTATAAATAAAATATAATTTAAAAAATCACCAAAATTGGTCCAAGTGGTCCTCTAGTCATTAGGAACATCCCATAATTTTTTTAATGGCAGAAACCTTTCCTTGGTTATGTTGTTGAATTTCCATTGAAAATCACTATTTTTTATTAAAAATAATTATATAAATAAATTAAATTTAGAAAATTACATTTTTTCCTCTAACGTCTTAATTGACATATGAGTGAAGTGACATAAAAATTTCAAGTTCATTTGAACTTAATTTAGTGAGTTATGAAATAAATAAGCTTAAAAGGGCATAAAGGTAATTAAAGGATTTGAATCCCTTTGTTAAAATTTTTTGTTTAATTAAAAATGGAGGGTAAAATATTTGATTTTATCTTTATTGGATGATTGAAACTTTGGGAAATTAAAGGGTAGAAACCCATTAATCACTTTTAATAAACCAAAAATGAAACTTTAATTATTTAAAAGAATATAAATTTTGGAAGATTAATGAAAATTTGAATTAGTAAAAATAAGGATATAACTTGAGGGGATATTGATTCTTTTGTAAAATATCACTAAATAAATCACTTCAATAATATTTAACTCTTAATTAAGATTAAAATGATAATCCAAACTAAGTAAATTAAAATTAAAAAATTAAAAAATAATAACCCTTAAATTAAAGGAAAGCTCAAAATATTAAGTGGTTTAACAATTAAATTAAATTAAAATTAAATTAAATTAAATTAAATTAAATTAAATTAAGTAAAAATTAAATTCAAATTTAAATTAAATTAAATTTACATTTTAACAATTAAATTAAATTAAATTTAAAATATTGAAATTAAATTAAATTAAATTAAATTAAATTAAATTAGATTAAATTTAAATTATATTAAATTAACATCATTCAATAGTAAAAGTAAAAAAAAATTAAAATATTAAGATCACTTAAAGTATAAAGATTTAAACCAAAAATAATTTGAACACTACTCCAAACTTAAAATTATTAATTAAAACCTCAAAATTAAACTAAATCACGTTAAACCTTTAACTCAAACTTCAAATTAAGAATGATTAAAATTCTCAAAAAACTAACTTGCCCCCTAAAGGCCTTAATTATTATAACTCTTAAACGGAGTATTAAGTGAGATGTCACTTTACTTATGGGATTATCAAACATCCTAGTTCACTGAGCAAGAAGAAAAATCTAAACTGAATTCTTGGATGATCAATTCACCAGTACAATTAAACTCATTTGGACTCAAAGTAATTCCAAAAATATTGAAAGATGTTTAGGACTCTTTCTAAACACTTCCTGAATATGATGGGTTGTTTTAGAAAAACAATTGAATTTAATTGTTCTTTGATGAAGAAAATCATCGTTAAACAAAATATAAGAACCTATACGTCATAGGAAATGACTAGCAATAAGATTAGGACTTTGGTAGACAACCAAAAACCTTCCCTTAGCCTTACCTAGGTACTTGTTATAAATATTTAAATGCCTTAATATATGTTTTAAGTGCAGCTTGGGATGACGGGAGGACCCTCCAGGTACACTTTTATTTTATTGCAATTTACTTTATCAGTAGACATTTACGAACATCGTACTTTACTTTTCTTGCATGTTAAACAAGATTGTTGCATGAAAACTAAAACCTATAGGATAGTCACAAAACTAAAACAAAAACTAAATTAAAAGTCACTACAAGATAAAATTCACCGCCAAAAAATTCCAAAATATAAAATAACTCAAAATTTAATCACAAACAGAACAAAAAAAAACTACAATTGCAACTAAATTAAAACCTCTCGTTGAATGATCGGGAATATCTCGGATGATGTAACCCACGTGTTGCTAACGGGATTTCCCACGGTCTAAATGAAAGTGTGGAACTCATTCGAGCTTAGCTTAGCAAATTCATCTGGACTAAGTGAATTCGATGAAAATAACCGTGCCGGGATGACGGAACCGTGGGATCTTAATCAGTTTTGTTTAAACAACTTTAAGATTTGTTTTAATTAAAATATTAAAAATATTTGGACTTTAAGATTTCTAAACGAAAACACTTTTCTCATCTCCTGATTATCATTTCTAAAACTAAAACCTCTGCAACAACAAGGAGCTTGGAGCACAGTGGGCAGCACAGTCATCGTCATCAGCAAAACTCGGGTCTACTTCAGCAAAACCTTTCTTAGAATTAAATAATCAAGCCATAGGACTTTGAGGTAGTTTTCCTAGTGCAACATAAATCCTCAACTTTTTTTAGGCATTTTCATAATTATATTATGTAAATTAAGCCCTGACTCGTCTTAGGATGCCGAGGTAGTCGTTCGATACGACATAAACCCTTACATCTTCGAGGCTATTTGTGTGATTATATCATATAAATATAAGTCCTAATTAACTAAAATTGGCAATATTGAAACATTAAATAATTTTACATAATTGAAGCCAAACAATAGGATAGTTTGGGAAGTTGCCAAGATTCTTCTTGAATCCTCAGCTTCTCCTACTTTTCTTCCTTTGGACTCTTAAAATAATCTGTTCCTAATTTGATCCAATCCCTATTGAAATTTCCTAAAATCCAATCCTTTGAAAACCTTAAACTTTGAAATTCTTGAGAGCAAAACCATTGATCATTATCGAGAGTTTTCCTAAACGATTCCCGTCATTTAAGATGTAATTAACTATAGGGGCTTGCCCTTATAGGGAACTTTAAGAACCCAGGTAAGATAAACCCTGCTTAATTCTTTTATATTAAGCAGGGGAACTTGTCAGCTTATAAAATTAGTTCGCAGACCAAACGGATGTTACAAATATTTTAGTATATTTAATCGAGCCCCATCATCAAGCAGTGTGTCTATTTTTCGGGATAGATACACGGTTTGTGGTGCAGTGCTTGTTTATATAAACTATTTGAGATGTGAGATCGGTTTGATTTCATATCTTAAAATTTTCAAACTTAAAAAATCATTTTCAAAATCAAATGTTACTTTCCAAATTATATATATTTTTAAATTAAATTTAAAATTTAAAATTCACCGACAATTTCTGTTAGGTGACCCCTTTTCAAAATACAACACACAAACCTAAAAATATACTGACAAAAATTAACGATAAATATTCCTTTTATTGAAGCATTAGAACAGATGCCTGACAATGCCAAGTTTATGAAGGATATTTTGAGAAAGAAAAGAAAGTTTACAGATCATGAAATTGTTGCACTTAACGAAGAGTGTAGTGCAATAATTCAGAAGAAGCCTCCTGAAAAACTTGAAGATTCTGGTAGTTTCACTACTCCGTGTGCTATAGGTGAAAATTTTTTTGGAAAGGCTTTATGTGATATGGGAGTGAGTATTAATCTTATGCCTTTATCAACTTTCAAAAGATTAGGAATAGGAGAAATTTCTCCTACATTTGTGACTCTTTAGTTGGTCGATCGTTCCATTACTTATTCTAAAGGAGTGGTGGAAGATGTGTTAGTGAAAGTAGATAAATTTATCTTTCCTGTGGATTTTATTGTACTCGATATGAAGGAAGATAAATAAATTCCAATCATTTTGGGAAGACCATTCCTTGCTACTGGAAGAGCAGTAACTGATGTTCAAAAAGGAGAATTAACTATGAGAGTTGATGATCAAGAGGTGACGTTTAATATTTTAAAATGTATGTCCCTCAATGAAAAAAGATAATGAATGTTTTAGGATGGAGGTCTGTGATTATCTGAGAAATGATCATTTAAAAAATATATTTGAAAAAGAAGAAGAATATAAAAAAATATTTGAAGAAGAAATTAAAGATGATGAAAATTCAGATAATGAAAAGAATGAAGATTTGGAGTATGTTCGGGAGAGATTCGAAATATTAGACACTATGGAAGGTGGAAATAAAAGCTTAATTCCATCTATCATAAAACCTCCTGAACTTGAGATGAAATTATCCCTAATCATTTAAAGTATATGTTTTTAGGAGAATCTTCTACCTTGACAGTTATAGTATCTTCGGAGATAAATGATTATCAAGAACAAAAACTGTTGGAAACTTTAAAAAGATACAAGAAAGCTTTTGGATGGACTTTGGCAGATATTAAAGGAGTTAGTCCTTTGATTTGTATGCATAGAATTTTATTAGATGATGAACAAAAATTGAGAGTTGATTCGTAAAGGAGATTGAATTAAGAAAGAGATTTTAAAATGGCTAGTTATTATGCAATCAGAGTAGCATTGGGGCCAACTTTTAGAAAATGATAGAAAGTTTGATTTTAATGCTGAATGCTTGAAAGCTTTTTAATTATTAAAAGAAAAGTTAATCACTACACCTATAATTTTTTCACCCGATTAGGAAAAACCATTTGAGCTGATGTGTGATGCTAGTGATTATGCAATCGGAGTAGCATTGGGGCAAAAGTATGATAAAGTTATCAAAGTTATTTACCATGCTAGTAAAATTCTTAATGAGGCTCAAATTAATTATACCACAACTGAAAGACAAATATTAGCTATAGTATTTACTTTTGAAAAATTTAGACTTTATTTAATTGGAACTAAAAGTATTGTGCATACAGACCATTCGGCTATAAAATATTCAATGCAAAAGAAGGATGCAAAACCTAGACTCATTAGATGGATACTTCTTCTGCAAGAATTTGATTTTATGATAGTTGATAGGAACGGAACTGATAACCAAATAGCTGATCATTTGTCCAGAATAGAAAATGATAAATTATTTGAATTTGAAAAAGAAGTTATAGAAACATTCCCTAATTAGCTACTTTATACTATTAATGAAAGAAATTTGCCTTGGTATGCTGATATTATGAATTATATTATAAGTGATATCATACCACCTGATTTAACAAGGCAACAACAATAAAAGTTTAAATACGATGCAAACTTCTATTTTATGGATGAGCTCTATCTATATTAACAGTGTAAGGATCTGATTATTAGGAAATGTGTGCTGCAAGAAGAAACAAATTTGATTATTCAACAATGTCAGTGTTGATAAAACTGCTTTTAAGATTTTACAATCTAGATTTTATTGGCCTACTCTTTTTAGAGATGTTTATATATATATTAAATCATGTGATCGATGTCAGAGAGTAGGTAATATATCTAAAAGAAATGAAATGCCTCTAAATTATAATTTGGAAGTTGAAATTTTTTATGTATGGGGATTTGATTTTATGGGACCATTTACTGCTTCATTTGGAAATCTATATATATTGGTTCTTGTTGATTATGTCTCGAAATAGATTGAAGCTATTGCTTTACAAAGATGTGATGCTCGGAGTGTTTCAAAATTTTTAAAGAAAAATATATTTACAAGATATGGAATGACGAGAGTGATCATAACTGATGGTGGATCCCATTTCAGGAATAATCAAATTAAGAGATTAAGTGAGAAATATAATATTATTCATAGAATCTCTACTGCTTATCATCCCCAGACTAGTGGTTTAGCAGAAGTATCTAATCATGAAATTAAAAGAATTTTGGAGAAAACTGTGGATAATCATAAATTAGATTAGTCTCCTCGATTAGATACTACTTTATGTGCTTATAGAACTGCTTTTAAAACCCCTAGAGGAATGTCTCCTTATAGTGGTTAGACTTGTCATTTACCTGTTGAATTGGAGCATAAAGCATATTGGTCGTTAAAAGAGTTAAATTTTAATTTGAAAAATGCTGGAGAGAAAATATTTATGCGATTAAATGAATTGGAAGAGATTAGAAATGCATCTTATCACAATGATAGAATTTATAAAGAGAAATGAAAATTATGGCATAATCGGAAGATATTGAAAAAGAATTTAGAATTTGGACAAAAAGTTTTATTATAAAACACAACATTGAAGTAATTTCCTGGAAAGCTCAAGTCTAAATGGTTAGGACCATTTACAGTTGTAAAAGTTCATTCTTTTGGAGTTGTTGATAATAAAGATCCAATTACTGGAAAGATTTTCAAGGTTAATGGGCATCGATTAAAGCGTTACTTTGACAGGTTTCAACCTGATTTCAAAGTGGTTTTAATGCTAAGTAATCTCGATTAACTGAATGGTTTATCGGGCTGACGACGTTAAACCAAGTGCTTTGTGGGAGGCAACCCATATGTATCTTTGTGGCGTGTTTTCTTGTTTGTTGTAGTTGTGCTTTTTAGATAGTTATTTTTTAATCCTAATTACTCCTAAATAATTAAAAAAATTGATAAATGATGGATTGAATCGAGATATTGGAATATTTTGGATCAAACAAAGTTTGGTGTAAGTTTCTGACCACTGGAGCCGCCGGCGCCAGAATGGGCACCGTCGGCGCCCTATCATTTCACCCTACTAAACTTGTCTATTTGAGCGCTGCTGGTGCCCAAAATTCTGCTTAAAGGTTTTTAAGTTCCAAAACACGAGTTTTGGTAGTTTTTGGCGGGATCTTCATCCTTATAACTCCCCAAACTCCATTTTTTACTTCTTACTTCCAGAAAAACAAAAACCACCAATACCAATTCGATTCCTATGGAATCCTATGCCATTGAAACCTCTCAATCTCACATTTGCAATAGAAGGAAGTTCATATGTTTCGAAGCGCAGCATTTGTTCATCAAAGTGATGATGAAAAGTTAAATTATTAAGGAAAGGGGCTTCATAAATCGAGGTATGGATAATCCTACAACTAGAACTAAAGAATTTATTAAGGAGAGACGTTGGGAAGTTCTTTGTTTCACTACCGCCGTCGTCGTTGTTCCCATCGTGAAAAAATTCTATGTGAATCTTCACGGGAACAACCAAGGGTTTGTATTTGTGCGTGGTAGATTCGTGCAATTCACTCCTGTACGAATCAACGATCTCTTCTTTATTGAAAACATTCTTATTTGTCATTATTATTATTTCAATGCCTCTCGAGATAATATGAATGATGCGTATCGATATTTGACGAATGAGAATGAGGAATGGGAAATTAAAGAGACGGATATATTAGTTTTCCATTTGCAACTCTCAATCCAGTATCGAAGCAGTGGCGTTACTTTATTTCAACAAAATTGCTTCTGATATTGAAGATAAGCAAGGTGACCAAGGAAAGTGCCATTTTGAATTTCTACATTCAAACTGGAAGGCCGGTTGACATTGGTAATCTTATTGTTAAATCAGTACTTGGATTAATTGTGCATGGATCTAAATATGGGCTTGGACACCCATCCACCATATTCCTGTTATGTAGTCAGTCACAGGTTCCATATAAAAGTTGGGAAAAGGTTATTCTTCCATGGAGGCCTATTGATCCAACCAATCCCTATGACTACCAAACAGTTGGAGATGAGGATGACATGAATCTACTTACTGATCAACCGACACAGACTTCGTAGCATATTCAACCCTACTATCCTGAAGGTTCCAGAATTATATTAAAGAGAATCAAGCAATTGGAGAAAGAGGTATGAAATGTTATGAACGTGATCAATAACATTTCTGATTTGTTCGATCATATAGATTGGAGAATGAAAGAGCAATTTGATCATACTGGTCAAATTGAGATGGGCTTGGTCGATTTGATGAAGAAGAACGCAGTGATTGCTGAAGAATCATCTGACAAATTTCCAATTCATCCATTTTATAACTTGTTTGTGCATCAGCAATCGATTGAAGACATTAGAGGAGACGATAGTTCTAATATAGATCTGGAGTAAGTTGATGGATTCTTCTTAAGTGTGTTGTGTGTTTGATTTGCTTTGTTTAGTTATGTTTGGTTTATATAGTATTTGCTTTGCAATTTGAACTTGGATTGGGATGTGCTTACTTTCATTGTGTGCTTAGATTTTAGTGCATGCCTATCGTAGAGTACTTGTTGCACTAAATATCTAAGAATAGTTGGTTTGAATGAACATACTTGGTGTGTTTGATGTAACATGAATTTTATATATATGAGATTGTTGTGTATTGTTTGTGTGAAGAAATGTGTTAATTGTTGCTTATGGGATGATGTAAATGCCTATTGAAGTGTTAAACATCATTGTGGATGTCAAAACGATCGAAATTATGAAAAAATTTTCGGACCCAAAAAATATTTTGGACTAGCACTGTCGGCGCCCAAATCCAGAGAGTTTGGCCTATATTTAAATAGAGCACCGCCGGCGCCCGAACACAAAAAAAAGTCTTAAACCCTCGATTTCACCATTTTTGCCCTGGGACCCGCAAAATTTTCCATTTCTTTCATCTTCTTCCTCCATTTTCACAATTTTGAAGATTTAGGGCTTACTAGATCTCGGATTTAAGTATATTTCAAGGCTTTTTGACATTGGATTTGCACTTCTTATGGTAAGAGCTTCACTTTAAGTTAAATTTTTTTGGATTTTCACCATGGAAATCTCTCACATTGCTTATGGTGGAATTATTGGAGTTTAAAAAGAAATTTTGAGATTTTCATGATGAAATTTGATCTTACTTGTTTAGAATAGTGTTTGGAGTTGACATTGTGAATTTGGGATTTATTGGAATATTCTTGCGAATTTTATAAATTCACATTGCTCCAAGGATGGGTAAAGGAAAGAGGCAATTTGATTTTGATGAGGAGAGGTTTATCAACATCAAAGCCCAATTTCACTATAACTCTTACCTTCATAATAAGAAGTGTATTCAGGATCGAGCTTTTGATAGTCCTGGTGGAACTATAGAACAGTTGATTGCAGAACGAAACTGGGAACGATTTTGCTATTTTACTGCAAATACTGTTATGGGAGTTGTTAGAGAATTCTATTTGAATCTACCCTGGACTGAAACATAATATGTGCTTGTTAGAGGAAAGATGGTTGAGTTTACTCCTCAACGCATCAATGCTTTCTATCAGACTAAGGAACCATTTTTTTGTGAATACAAAAACTTTGACTCGTGGAGAGAATATGAGAGAAGTGTTTGCTTTTTTGACTGATGGGTGAGGAGAATGAAAAGTAAGTCAAAAATAGTTAATTAATTTCCCCGCCTCCACATTGAATGTTGCTTCAAAGGACTGGCATTATTGTATTTCTGCAAGGTTATTACCATCCTATCACCACAGCGAAGTTACTAGAGATAGAGCAATTCTAAACTACTGTATACAAAAATGAAAATGATTGATGTTGGATCTATTATTTACAAGAATATTCAGATGATTACTAGAGGCGAGACGATTGGAGGATTAGGACATCCTGCTTTAGTTCATGCCCTCTATGTTCAGTATGGAGTGGAATTCAGTAGTTCTGAGGAAGTGGCTATACCATTGAGACCTATTACAAAGGCCATTATTCATACTTATGAGTCTCATGTGGGAGCCAGAGATGAGCGTAGCAAAACTGATATTCCTACTATGAGTTATGATTCCATCTACATCCTAGCTGCCTACGTTATCTGATATTATGGACCAGCTGAGATTACAAAGTTCTAGTATGGATAGACTCCGTGGTCAGATGGATGTATTTGAGGCGAGGAGTGATGTGAATGAAGATTATCTATAGAGGAGAGTGGAGTTTGATATTGCTTATTATAATGCTCAGGTCAGATTTATGAGGGGGGGAGTCTGATGTGATTTTTCCTACTTGCCCTAGCTATGCATAATATGGACCTGACCCTGTTGATGACCCTGCTACTGATCTTGGTGATGGAGATTGGTAGATTGTGTTTTGATATTTTTGTTGATCTTGTAGTGTTGTGTTGTGCTGATGTGATGTAGTGGATATTTACTTTTTCATGTGATGTGTAACCCTGTTGTGTTGTATTGTCGTGAAGTAGTGTTATTTACTTTTCATGTTGTATTGTTATGTTGTACTGACATATTAAAACTGTTAGTTGTACTGTTAGTAGTGTGATTGTTTGTTTCATGTTGTAGTATTCTGTTGTATATTTAGATGTTTAATATTAATTTCTCTTTACCCATACAAATATTTAAAAATTTTTATATCACTACTACTAATTGCTTCATGCCTGCTAGTTATAAATTTTGATTAATACCAGATAGCTATTGAAGATTTCAAGATCCCAGCACAGAAAGGTTAGTTTTCTTTTACTCCCAACTGTTTCAAATTTATTGAAAAACTTAATTTTGGGGGAGGGTAGAGAAATTCTAAACTTTTATTTGTTCTCAATTATTATATTTTCAAAAATTATTAGCATAACTTCAGGCAGTTGAACCTCATTGTAAGATAACTAAAACTTTTTATTTCAGTTGAATATTATGGAAGGATAAGATGAAAATTTTTGGTAATAAAAGTTGATTTTATTGAAGTAAGATATTTGGTATGAAAGGATTTGATTATAGTTAACTATTTAAAGTAAAAAAAAACTATATTTTTATAATGTTAAGGGACTTAAAGTATTGTGTATTAAGAAGAGATTGTGACTTTATGAAAAATAATAAAGCTTGTACCTAACTATAAGCTAAGGTGGTTTTTCAAGTTTAAACATTAGAAAGAGGAGAGTGAAGTTCAAAATCATTAAAGGCTATCCAGATATAGTAATCCTCAAGAAAAGAAAAAGAAAAGGATTGAAAAAAAATCCCAAAAAAAAAGAAAAGAAAAAAAAGAAAAGAAAGAAAAATATTTATAAGGAGAAGCTTGAGGAGATGCTTAATCAAAAATTGGCCTCACTTGAATCACCCTAATGGGAAAACTTGATTTCAATTATGAATTTATATTTAAAGTACTAGCTACATTCTAGTAAACTTTACATGAACTCCTTTTTCACATATTCTTTTAAGGCACTCTTAATGTGACAAATTATGGTTCATCTTGAAATAAATACAAGACTAGAACTCTTAAACTTGATTCTTGAATATTTTTATACCTGTAATGTTGACCTGAATTACTAAAATTTTTCTGAAAATCTAACCAATATATTCTTTTGAATGAAAATTTTAGTTTCTTACAGCTGAAAAATACATTGCCTAGAGTTATATTTTATGTAGTAAAATGATTATTTGAGGACAAGTAATAGTTTAAGTTTGGGGGATTTTAATGCAACAAAAATATATACGGTTTTTATTATCTAATTTTACCCATTTTTAGTGATATTGCACTTTAAAGAAAAGTATTTTTCATGATTTTTTGTAGGTATGATGATTTTAGGTGATTGGAGCAAAAAGAAGCAAAAAGGAACAAATTCAGAGCAAAAAGAAGAAAGATGGAGCAAAATGGTGAAAAAGGTAATCTGGCACCGCCAGCACTAGAATGGACGCCGCCGGTGCCTAAATCCAGAGACTCCAGAATTTAATGGCATGATAGAGCGCCGCCGGTGCCCTATCTGGTGCAGCCCGGTGGAATTCAATTTTTGAAAGATTTGGCTTAATTTTGAAGGGATGCCTATGGAAACTCTTGGGATTTCGTCCTTAACTCATAGGGATTGCATTGGGGAAGAAAAAGAGATAAATTGTATTTCCTTTTGTCGTTTGCATGACTATTATTTTATATATAAAATCGATGTTTTATTGTATCTTCTCCATGAATTCTGAGTAGTCTTCTTTGTCTTTCTTCTTGCTTGGAGATGTATGATGGTTTGATGTGGATTTGATGTGCTTTTAATGTGATGAAGAAATTATTATGGTTTTTAATTTAGAACTTAATTTACCTTTGATTTGGCTAATTGAATATTAAAATATGTTGTTGAACATTATGTTTGAAAGGATTTAAAGTTCTACAAAAAATAATGAAAGATTCCTCCAAATTCCATGGATGAATTGCGTAGTTCATGGGAATTGCGTGCAAATAAATAGGGAAATTCATTTTGAATGACTTCAATGTGGAGATTTTAGGGTGACATACTGAAATCCCCGTATTGGTTCAAAGATTAGTAACTAATATCAAAGGTTAGCATTCGGATGAAGGGTGAGTGGGAGCTCCAAAGTGAGAGCCAGTATCCTCCCAGCCTAGCCTTAGAGTTATTAACTAAACTTAGAATGTGTCAGTGTTCTTTTCTTATTTAAAGGAGGGGATACTTTTCTAAAGGTAAAAAATCATCTATGCTCCTATTTGGCACAAATAATTAGATAATTGTTCCATATCAATCCACAGATCATATTCTCATTGCAAGAAGAAAGATACTTTTCTCATAAATCAAAAACCTTTCAAATACTTAGTTTAGTGTGTCTGTTAGTTAATTCTATTTTCAAAGTCATTAGAAGTAATTGTAGTTTAGTAAGTTGTCACTGTTCTCTTCATAGTTGTAGTGTTAATAAAAGTATTGAATTTAAAGTGTAATTAGAATATAGGATTTTGGAGTTTTATTCTAACTTGTTAAAACTTTTACTTTACTTCAACACAAAACTTCCCTATGGGATAGATTACCAGGACTCCATTAGAGCCCTGTATTACTTGATACGATACGTATAATTTCATTGAGTGCTTGTACTTTACAAAAAAATCATAAATATATAAGTTCGAGTTCATAAAATCTTTCATATATAAGCCCATCGCGATCAAGTTTTCGGTACCATTACTGAAGCTTTAAATCTTATTACAGTGGTAACAAATTCTTTCATGGCAAATATATAAAATTAATGTCCCGGTATCACCACCCAAAGAAATTTGTTAAATGTAATAGACAATAACTTTTGAGTGTTTTTCTTCATCCTTGTCATTTGAAGAATATAAATTAGTAATGTGGTTAATACACTTTTTAAAATAGTAACTCTACCTTCATTTGATAAAAAGAGTTAGTCCAACAATGTAGCTAAGAAGTTATTTTTGTTGTTACCTCATCATAATGTGAGAGTCGAATTATCCCTTTAATTAAAGGAAATCCCAAGTACTTAAGAGGAATTCTTACCATCTTGAAACCAGTAAAATTAAAAATCCTTTTCCTTGTATTCATAGTAGTTGTAGAACTAGTTAAGAATTGGCATTTGTCCTTATTAAAGGACATTCCTGAAACGTCTTCAAATTCCTTCAAAACCTTCATCATACATTTTATAGAATTTTTACTGCCATTACAGAAAACAATTATATCATCAGCATATGCCAAATGGCTGACCACTTGATTAGATTTATGCTGAAACTGCATATAAGGACAATTCTGTTGTGCTTGATTGATTAGTTTTGACAAATAATCAAATGCCAATATGAAAATATAAGGTGATAATGGGTCACCATGTTTAATACCTCTTCCAGCTTGAAAGAACCCATGACTACCACCATTAATCATCACACTGTAATAGTTGTTATGAAGCCATCTGGAAATTAAATTACAGAAATCTATGTTGAATCCTTTAGCAGAAAGCACTTTTAAGATAAAAGACCAACTTATAGTATTAAATGCTTTAGAGAGATCCAATTTAAAAATAAGATTTGCTCCCCTACATGGCTTGTCAATATCAGTAAGCAGCTCTTGAGCCAATAAAACATTATCACAAATACATATTCCTTTAATAAAAGGAGATTGATTATAAAAAATTAATCCATTCAAAAAAGGTTGGATTCTAGCCACAAGTATCTTGCTAATAATTTTACAAAAGGTAGAATTGATGCTTATTGGCCTGAAATCTTTCCAACATTTCTTAGTTTTATCTTTAGGAATAAGAACAATAGAGGAAGAAACTAAATATTTTGGAAGATCCATTGCCTTGAAGAAACTTTGGACAGCCTCAATAACATCCATCTTAACAATGGATCAAAATTTTTTTATAAAAATCTGAAGTATACCCATCAGGCCCTGTTGTTTAATTACTATCCAAAGACTTAATTGTTGTAAAGACTTCCTCCTCATTTGGCATTTTAGACAACTGATTATCATTATCCAGATTTAAATCATTTTGCATAAGGGTATCAGAAAACAGCACAAAATTTATAGAATGAAAAGAAAATAATTTTTGAAAATATCTAACAGCCTCATCAGCAATCTCTTGAATAGTATATAACCAACTATTTTTATCTGATTTAATTTTCAAAATGGTGTTCAAGGATATTTTGTAGTTAATGACAGCATGAAAAAACTTAGAATTCTTGTCTCCATGTAAAAAATGGTTGGCTGAGGCTTTCTGTTGTAGAAACAATTCTTCTTGCATTATTGCTAAATACAGCTTTTCATTAGCTTCCAAAAATTTAAGTTCAGTTGCCCTCCCTTCCTCAACATCCTTCTCCATAGCAGCTACCATATCTTCAGCCATTTGGATATTATGACCTAGATTCCAAAAAACAGTATAATTCCAATGTTTTAAAGCTCTTGATAATGGTTTTTGCAATTTCCATAATTTGAACATAGGATTCTCATTAGGATAATGGGAAGAAATGTTCCAATTATTTTCCACCACCTGAGTACAAAGAAGATGAGAAGACCATACATTTAGATATCTGAAACTTTTCTAATTAGCAGTAACAATCTGAGAAATCTAAATCAAAAGAGGAGTGTGCTCAGAACCAAATCTAGCCAAATGATGTACTTTAGAAATACTGAACATATCAAGCCAAGATTTATTAGTGAAAATCTTGTCCAATCTTTCATATATAGGTCCTCTTTTACATTTGAAAGGGGAACCATCAAACCCAAGATCAAACAAATTGGCAGCCTTAATCTGATTGGAAAAATTCAGCATATCATGAAGGTTAGGATTGCTTCCACCTTTCTTTTCACTAGGATGAGTGATACTATTAAATTCCCCCCCCCACTATCCAACCTTCAGTCATATTATGACCAATTCTTTTTAGATTAAGCCAAAGTTCATTTTTACCAGCAGCAGAAGAAGATGCATATACAAATGTAGCAAAACCTTTGAAATGATCTAATTCAAACTGCAAGTCTAGAAATTGAGAATGATCTTGAATGATTTCAACATTCAATTCCTTTCTACAAAGCAACCAAATTTTATAAGAATAATCAACAATAAAGGTAGAAACAGGAATCTTCTTTTTAAATATGTCAAATTTTTCCTTCACCAAAGGTTCAAGAAGAACAATCACCCAAAACTTATGAACCCTGTTAAGACTTAGGACTCTATTAAGGGAGCCAGAGTTGGCCACTCCCCTAATATTCCAACAAAGAAACTCAATCATTACCAGATAACCTTCCTCCTCTAGTAAGTCTAGAGAAAGCAGGTACTGAAGAGCTGGAAAGAATAATATTAGACTCAGATAAGTTCTTTAACTTCTGAGATTTCTTCTTTTTGGATTTCTGTACAACCTAATCTGCATTTAACTCCTTAATAATAGTCTCCAAGTTATCAGAAATATTGTCCCTCTTATCCTGTGAATTACAGTGAAATATAGGATAATGTGTAACTGGAGGCAGTACTTCTCCATATTGATAAAGATTATTGTCTATCCCATTCACAGTTATTTCAGCAGCATGCACCGTTTCTGCAACAGTCAGAGAATCACCATTATCAAGTTCAGGATTTTCATAATTAGAATTCCCATTTAAATCAACTTCTTGATTAACATCATCAGTATTAACAATAACTTCAAGAATGACAGAATTAACC
Organism: Papilionanthe hookeriana x Papilionanthe teres; assembly: GCA_022702705.1. Taxonomy (NCBI): domain Eukaryota; kingdom Viridiplantae; phylum Streptophyta; class Magnoliopsida; order Asparagales; family Orchidaceae; genus Papilionanthe; species Papilionanthe hookeriana x Papilionanthe teres. The sequence continues at coordinate 48,269,674 of CM040429.1, read as the reverse complement.
ACCTTCTCAACACATTCAGGAACTTCCATATTATGAATCACAACAGAAGGAATCAAATTTTGTACTTCCTCAGTAGAATTTAACTCAACAGGAATCACCCCAACCTTAGCAGGAGATAATTCAATCGTGTAAGTTGGAATGAAAGTTGGAACACTCAAAGTATTAGAAGAGTCTAAATTAACTAAAGGATTCCCCATCTGAACTCCCAGAGAAGAAATTCCTTGATTAGTTAATCTAGTAGAAGTACCCATCTTATTATTAACTTGTTTAAGATTTGGAAGAATTCTATAACAGCCTTCCTCAGTGTGATTTGGCAATGGATTCAATAAAATGGCCTTTGCTCCATCACTATGGGTTGTCAATAACCATTATGTGGTAAACCAAGCCATATTTTATCAACATCATGTAAAGTGATATCATTTTCAACAAGAATTCTAGCCAAGGATGGCCTTAACAGATTAGATGTAGACATATCCAATTTTAGAGGCCTTCCTAATGCAGTACCAATTGTATAGATGACCTAATGATTGAAAAATTGAAGCCTAAGATAAGGTAATTTACACCAAACAGGAATAATGGGTGTTTCTTAATTAGAATCAAAATCTGGAGACCATTTTAATAGCTTCATATATCTACCATTCATTAATCAGAACATTTTGGAAAACAAATTAGCATAGTCCTCCTCCTTAGATAACTTTATCATTATATGTCTTCCATCAAAAAGCCCAACCTTCCATGAACCAATCAACTTTAAATCTTCAAAACATTTCCTAATGGTTTCCATTCTTAGATGTCCAAATTGAAATTTCCCCACAAGAGTGAATTTGTGCATCTCAATAAGTGAAGACAATTCAGAATCAGTGAAAATCAAGGTTGGTTTACTCCCTTTCTTCCTTACTGGTGTTGGCATCAATTTTTGATGTTGCAAGTGTTGAATGTCCGCTCGAGCGCTATGGAACCTTGCTTGAAGCATGTGTTGTCTCTCGTAGCGCGAGGCATTCACTTCAGACCTTTCGGCATGTGTTGAGGGGCACGTAGCTAGGGTCATTTCTCTAGGTTTTGGCTTTCGCTTAGACGAAGGCCGGTCGGCATATCACACCTCGGATAGTTTCTGTTGGGCCAACATATATTACTCGCCCCGTCACGCAAATTGACTCAAATTTGATCCGCCTACCGGCGAGCTCGTTCAGATAACCCCGAACGATGAAATAGATCACGCGAGCGTATCCGGAACGTCGATATTACCTAGAAAGGACATCCGCTTCGCAGCGAGGTCGTACACGGGCTTAAAATATGTGAATTATTCTTTTTTGCCAATTGCTCAAAAAGTAGCCCGAACGGCCCCAAAACAACACCAGATGCCGAAATGGACCACGCGATTGAGTCTGAAACGTCGATTTTACATATAAAGGACATCTACTTCACTGCAAGGGCATATGTGAGCTTAAAAATGCGTGGATAATAATTATAACAATATTGATATTATTATAACATAATTTGTATGTATATAACATATTATACCTTACGCATATCTTTCTATCGCATCCCCAAGTAGCTTTATATTATATATATATATATATATATATAACAAAAAAAACTGTAACCTGATCCTATGTCTAGATAGGAAATAAAAAAATTTTTTACTGAAGCGCGATATCCTTCTTTCTCCACATGCAGAGCTTAAATATATAAAATAAATAAAAAGGGAAAGCATGCGTACTCGACAAATTAAAAAGAAGAGGGTTTATCCTATATATATATATAATAAATATGATTAAAAAATTCTTATCTCTCCTATTCTCCTATCCATATTAAAGTCACGCTGCCCCTCTCTCTGTTATCAACTGCATGAGACAATTAAAAAATAAAAATATAAAAAAAACTAATAATCCTGTAAAATCCTTTCCCTATCATGTGTCAAACTCACGCGTGCTCGCATGGGATCCAGATTTGATCCTGTCACTAATAGCTTAAAAAAAAAAGAAAAAAAAAAGAAGAGAAGTGGGGGGATATTATTTATGATTCCCTTGCAAAGTTCTAGAGGGACTTCTTCTGCTCTCAAAAAAAGAAAAAAGGAGCGGAGACCAGTGCTGATTTTTCTTCTCCCTCACGCGAAGTTCTCTCCGGGGGATCCTTCCTCGCTCTCGCGGAACCAGCCAGACACGCCTTCTCTTCCAGCTCCAAACGCTCCTCTATTTCTCTTCTCTCGAGAGAAGGTTCCAAGAACTCCGCTCTCTCTCGCGAAGCCTCCGCTGCTTCTCCTGCTCTCGCGGAACCAAGCCCGCCGGCCACCTTTCACTTTGGCGGCGACACCGGCGCAGCCGCCGGCGACCTATGCCTTCTTTACAGCCTCCGGCGAAGCTTATCGTCAGCACCATTCTCCCTTTCTTGGCCAGCCGCATCCGCGGCATCCTTTCTAGCCGGCTTCCTCCAACTCCGGTGACGAGATCCCGCCATTTAGAGCTCTCCCTCGTCGGTCTCCTTTTTCAGTCCAAGTCATCCTCTAGCTCGTCGGACCTCCGCCTCGCCGGTGACGAACTTGCGCCGAAGTAAACCAGCAGAATAATCATATATTCTGGGCTCTCCATCGCACCTCCTTCGTTTTCGGCGTGCTTCGTTGTCAAGCCAACCTCCGGACAACGGACGTCGTTACTTTTAGGAGATTGCGAGGACCTCCTGCCGCGTGCGAAAAACTTCCTCGATCATCAACGGGCATCGTGCAAACATCGCGGCGGTATAATCTCTTGAAACTTGCATTTTGCTTCATAGTCGGTCGTAGGTTGTTGTTGGTAGGAGTGCAGGTTCGATCGCCAGCAAGGGGTGCGTGCGCCGGCGTGAGCCGGCGTGGCGACGCGCCTATGTGATGGATCGTCTGTTTCCTAGAGCTAGCCTTTAGGATAGGCTTACTTTACATGCGTGGCCTAATCCCCCTAGAAAGCCGAGTGAATCCCATTTATTTTGAGCCTTAGCACTGGGCCCGACGGGCCTGAGTCCCTCACTCCGTTTGCTTTGGATTCCCGGCTCTACCTTGAAAAGCTGGGAGGTCGGACTTGGCAAAGCGAGAGAAGCTTTTCAGCTGGCTCGCTTTGCAAAGTTTAGAGGAGTTCGCAAAATGGGAAAACCTTTGTAGCTAGCCCATTTCGCGACATCGTGGATAGTTTCCCTCTCGGAAATCCGGAGGTAAAGTATCTCATTTGCCTCGCCGGAGCAAAGGCGGCAGTCGCCGTTTCTTTTCATATATTGACCCTAGGTTCCCCCGGGCGAGGTCGTTAGTGCGGGAATGGCTCGCTATCACATTTGCATGCCTTGCATGTTGCTTCGATACATTTGCATGTCGCAAGCTTGCACCTATACGTTACGCTTGCACTTGCATCCCGATCGGTCGTCCCGACCCAATCGGCACCCTTCGCACTTCGCATTTTCCACGTGTCACACTTTTGCACTTTGCAGTTCTCCATGTGCACCCCAATCGGTCGTCCCGGACCTGTTGACACTAGCTGCACTTTGCATTTCATATTCTGCACGGCGATCGGTTGTCCTGAGACTGGTCGATATCACCTATGCTCTAGTCGGCTATCCCGGCCGGTTGGCGCGATATTTTGGTCCGACCGAATACTCGACTAGGTCGACCAGCCCACTTGCATCGTTGCATGTCCCGCATGTGTATGTATGCATTTCACGCATATTGCCGCATATACGTTTAGCAATATTGCATTGGTCATATGTATGAGTTGCATATCACTTCGGGTCACTCGCCGTCCGAGCACACCCTCTTCGGGACGGCGTCGCCACGCGCACGCCCATCGCCTGTGCCGCCGCCACCATGGCACGCCCATCGCCTCGAGCCGCCGCCACCATGGCACACCCATCCCTTCGGGTCAATGTCGCTCTATACACCCACTTCGAGTCACTGCCTCATGGTACACTCGTCACTTGCATGTTTTGATCGGTTACATTTGCATCTACCTGTTCGCATCGATAGTGAGCCGGACCCGTTAGGATAGTGACTCCCGTGCCTGGCCGCGATGCCTTAACGAGCGCCGCTCGCCGGCTGATCCCAAGTGAGTTTCGCGAGTTAAGTCATCGGGATTAACACGAGTATGACTGTGCTAAGGATCCAAAGGATCTAATTTGTGTCACCCATGCATGTTACGGGCTCGCATTTAATGGCCCTTACTCTAAAATATAAAATTACATATTTTCCTATTTATCACGTCTATCGTATTTTTTTAAATTTAAGCATATAGCAAATTTAGGCCGTATATGAGGCCGTCATTTTTAAAAGCTCATCCCGGTGACACTTATTAGACCCTTTGGATCCTCGGGGTGGGGCCGGCATGGCGACCCCGCCAAAGTCATACTAAACCCGGACTTGCCCCGCACTTAGATTCTAGAGTTAATACACTTTTCGTTAGATGGTGTGCTGTGCTAGGATTTAGGATGCTAGGTAGTCTTTTCGACACCCTCCGGCTATTGTTATGTGCTCGTGTTGTCTCGTGCTAGCCACGTGTCACTTTTCTTGCTTTCGTTAGTGTGCTTGCATGTTTATTGTGTGTGATAGTATGTCAGGGCGATTTTCTGCAGGAGCCGTGCCTATTTACACACTCACACAGGTGCTATCATAGGGGAGCCTGTAATGATTTCTAACCCCTTTGCTTGCAGGTGCTGTTAGCTCCCCCAATTACAAGGCACGGCTTGTTATTTCAAGTTGCATGGTGTGCCCGCTAATATTTGTTTTATGTAGGTCGAGTCTTTATTTTCTTTTCTGGATGTATTTAATAGAGTCCTTAGGAAAAGTCTGTATCGGAAATAAGGTACGGGCACGGGTTTCGAGGCGGACGACGCACCGAACCATGTGACCAGGACCAGAGCAACGACTCGTGGCCCGTACCTTAAGTCCGAATCTTATATTTTTGTATAGATCTAGGACCGGGCATGTATATGCGGAGTCCGGCCGCCTTTACTGCTTTTTCTGGATTATGTTGCCGGTCCAGCGGCATTTGGCCTCTTTTATTTATTCTTTTGGAGTGCTTTTCTCGCTTTTATTTGCATGACATGCATGTTCGAATCGTTTTACATCGTTTCTTTCTCGTGATCCGGGAAGCGCTTTATTTTGTTTATTTCCTCGCTTTAAAGATCCTAATAAAATATTCAAGGTAAAATTAAAATCTAGGATTAAAAGATTCAAGATTTTAAAGTCCGTCTTTATTTTCCGCATGGCTTTCGGGCCGGATTTAAAAACGGGTTGCATTGCATGGCTATCACCCAAGTCATACCTAATAGTGGCCTCCATAATACTTTAGGATTCTCTTAGATAATTGCATCATATTCGCATGTCCCGAGGAGAAGTCCCCGTACTTCTTCAATCCGACCGGCCCAAGCATAATCTTCGAATATGTGGTTATCTAGCTCGCTTAGGATGTTAGGAGGCTCCCAGACCCAGACGTGGTATAAGCCCTCTTGTTGGAGTGTTTACAGCTTTGTAGCTGAACCTCCCATTCTTTTCTTTCCTGTGGCATCCTCCCATTTCGGCAGGTGTGAGCCCCACCTCTTGGAACTCCAACTTATAGTCATAGGATAGAGTTTCGTTCCTTTTGACCTTAGGGCTACCGAGATTCCCCGTTGGGGTCACAATTCAAGGATTATCGACCGGGGATCTCGTGACGTGTCGGGTCGACTACCTTCACGACCGGTAGACTTAGGGTCCTAATTGCTTTGAATGATGGGTCCGTCGAACCCCGACTTAGCTACCTCTACCTTTTAGGAATACTCTTTCCATCCTCTTGACTACCTTTTTTGAGCCATTTCATTCCTTTGTCTTCGTTGGCATCATCTCGATGGCCCGTTTGGGATACGATGATTTTTCCTCTGCCCTTACGGCCCGGATGTGCTTTGACGTGTTGGGGTTCTCCATTGGGATGATATGGTTCTTTCGCAGATTCTGTATGCCGATGAGTCCGTTACTCTTGCGGGGATAAGTGGGAGATCCATTCTCCACCCCGTGGTCTAACAGGAACTTTGAAAGCTTCGAAACATCCCCCGTGAAATAACCTCCTTTTGTAGCCCTCGTGCTAGTTGGCACTATCGAGTAAGCAAACCCCCTTGGATCAAGAGTATTCTCGGGTACACCCTAAGATGTAATTAACTAAGTGGGATATATCCCCTTAGAGCACTCTCGGCCCTGCAACGTGCACCTACACCGACTCTCCGGTTATGGGTAGTTTACGTAGGTATTCTTTCGCGGATATCGGTTTAAGATGCATTCGCCCGATGTTGTTTGGGCGAACACTCTTAAACCTATCCTTGTGAGGTTTATCGCACGTAAGCTCTCCACGTTTTGTGTTTTCTCTTGTTTGTCATTTTGTCGTATGTCCCTTTCTATTCGGTTCCTCTCCTCTTCGAATTACTTATTTGATTCAAGAGGGAGATTTATTCGAATGGGGGAAGTATATGACGATCGACAGGCTGGCGACTCCTTCTAAAATAAAAGAGAGAAAAACGAACGAAAACAGAATGGCGACTCCGCTGGGGAGGAGGCTTTCTCTTCACCACGGGGGTTTTGCTCTTGCGAATTCTATTTATTCGCAAGATCAGCAACTCCTTCGGGGAAGAATCGCCTCGTCTCGTACATGGAGTTGTCTTGTCAGGTGTATGTGCCTATTCTGGGGAATTATCGAGGGTAGTACACTCTCTTCCTCTAAAGGGGTTCTGCTTACACTTTTGGTGACTTAGCTTCTTTCTCGTCGAGATGTCACTATTGTGTATTGTTAGACCTTGGACTTCAGATCCGTACTTTAGCTGCTATGGTTAGCGACTTAAGCACTTCGTCCCTTTTCTACCCTCGACAGACGGCCGTCGCATTTTCGCATGCATCGATGTCGTTGTACTTTGTTTTGATTGTTTTCTTTGACCTTTTTCTCTTTTCTATTTTGTAATCGTTATCTCTTTCTGCTTGACAGACATGGCGAGCGAAAAGATGGTTACGATTACTACTGTTGGGGGAAACACCGTTTCCTTTTCCCCAAGTGTTTTCAGTGCTCCCGAAGGTACTATCACCTTAGGTTCCTTCGAGCATCCCGTTCGGATTACCATAGGTAATCCTACGCCTGTTGAGGCGTCTGCTCTGTGCCCTCCCCCTCGAAAGGGGAGTCGTGCATATCGGTCTACCTCCGCTGCAGTAGCTCGTATCGAGCCTGCCTCTCCTGCGAGGAAGAGGCCAGCCCTCGATAGCGATGCACTGCAACGCCCTTCAGTTTTCTCTAGACTGTCGGGTCGTTCTACTCTGTTCTCACGATTGTCCCTACCTTTGGTAGAGAAATCTTCATGTGACACTGTTGTCGCTATCGTTGTCCCTGCTGTGGGTCCGACACCTGTCGCTCCGGGTCCCTCTGAGGCTACTCCCGCTCCGAAGTTGGGCAGGAGGGCCCGGAGGACCGGAAATGAGATGTTGCGGCATCCGGCGGCAAGCCCCTTCTATTGTTCCTGGCTCCGCCTCGTGGGGAATCTTCGATTCCTCCGGTCGAGAATCGCTTTCTGCTCTTTCGGTTGCGTAGATTATGTTCCCGCCGGACTGCTCGGAGGCGTTCCCCGCCTCATGATACGAGTTCTCTTCGATCCACTCGTCCGGTTCGACCATTCCGCTACGGATTTTCCGACGAAGGAAATTGCCGCAGCGCTTACCTTCATGAGAGGACGAGGTCCAGTTTCTAGGGAGAAGCTCTTGGCTCAGATATCAAAAACATCCGAGCATGTCATAGAACAACTCTCGACTATTCCTCACCCACGATGACCGCGTAGTAGGAGACCAGGGCCCTCCCGTCGGTCCGCTACGAGGTCGCGGTATCTGAGCTCTACAGTACAGACCACCAAGCCCGTTCAGGAGTTCCGAGAGGCCCCAGATATAGAGCTTGACGGGGCTATCCCAGAGCTTGGGTCTGTTCCTTTTACTTCTACTTCTATAGCAGCAATGGCCACAGCTCTTACTGTATCTCCTTCTGTTGATGACAATAAAAAGAAGGACTTGTTTGCTTACTGTTCTCCTACTTTAAGTCAGTATTCTGCTTCTACTATTTTTGGTAGTGGAGCGAGATCCGGGGCGTACCCCCGCCGATACTCCTCACACTCATACATCAGAAAGGGTTATTGCCCTCCCAAGAGGAATTGGGTCTGAAAGGCTCCCACCGTTGCACCTCTCGTAGTTTCACCTCCTGTTGCAGAGGCTATTGTCTCAATCCTGGGATAGGTTATCCCCCCAGTTGATCACAACTTGGAACTTTCTCACGTTAACCCCGAGGATGAGCCTGAATTTGATCTTGAGGATGATCTGTCATGCGAACTTTCTGATAATCCTGAAAACCTCCTTGAAGAGGATGATCTCCTTGAAGAGGAGCTTCATGATGTTGAGATGGCGAGACACCACGTTCTCGTAGTGACCACTCGTGGTCAAAGATTTTCTGCAGATGACCCGTCACATGATCTCGAGGAGGCCGACCGTCATGAACCCGTCGAGGTTCGAATGTCCCCGCGATCGATCAAGGCGGCCTTACCCCCGAGGAGACTATCGCCCTTTTACAAGGTCGGATAAGCAATCCTCACAACGCGATTGTTGCGTTACGGTGCCGAACGGGCCAGGGTCCGGCGCAGCTTCACCTCCGACACAGTAGAGACACGCTTAGTGACACCTATCGTGCCGCCCGAACCGATGAAGCATGTTCCTACCACGTCTTCTAATGATGCTCACCACGAGCAAACACCTTCCGACTCGCATCTACAATCTTTAATAGATTCAAAGTCAAGGCCGCCCCGGCAACCAGCCAGGAGAGGCCATAGTGCGCCGAGGCAGTGCCCTACCCCGAGGCATATGAATATATACCGTATCCTTTCGGGGTTTGTCCCTCCGCGTTTCAAACGTTTTCAAGGGGTTGGTAACCCGCATCAGCATATAGCCCAGTTCCGAGCATTGTGTTATAATATCGGTAATAATGACGCTTTGCTCCTTCGCCTTTTTGTCACTAGCTTAGGTGGATTTGCTTTTGAGTGGTACGCTGATGTACCGAACGGCACCTTCAAGACGTTCATCGAGTTGGAGGATGCTTTTGTAAAATTTTTTACGGGGGCTCAACAACGGGTCACCCTGAATGACTTGATGGTGTCCCAACGAAAGCCTAATGAACTTTTAGTTGACTTTGTTATTCGTCGGCGAAATTCGAGCATGAAATGTGAGCCTCCTCTCCAGAGCAAAGATGCGAGTGGCATTGATAATGGGTAAAATAGAGGGACCCATTTCCGTATTATCGAAGATCACCCTCGTCGTGACATTCGAGGAGCCGATAGAGAAGGTGGTCAACCTGCAAGACACTGCAGGGGCTTTGGTCCTCAAGGGTGATTACAAAACTAAGGGAAAGAAATTTTTTTCAGCCCTTCCTTTAAGAAGAATGGAAGAAAGCTTAGCTTTGATGACAGTAGATGGTAGACTAAAAAGGCCCATCCTGTCTGTCGAGCAAGCTCGCCCACCTTCCCAAAAATGGAAGGGTCAAGCGTCGGAGCAAAAGAAATCTCTGTCTTACTCCTTTAAAAGAGATTGTCTTAAAAAGATGTTTAAGAATCTCCTCAAACGAGGCATGCAGCTTCCCAATCCAAAGAAACTCGAAGAAACCGAAAAGACTCGGAGCCTCGACTATCGCCCATACCATAGTGCACTTAGGCCATGTGCTTCAAGATTGTTATGTCTTCAAAATTGGCTTCGAAGCCCGCTATCGAGCGGGGAGATAGAGATCCCGCAGCAATACCTAGAGAAACCTCCCGCACGAGGATCGCCTAGAGTCATCGCGGTCGTTTCGACCCACTTCGCTACTACTTCTTCCTCAACATGTGAGGTTTATGAACTTCCTTTTCCTTTTGTTGCCAATGTGAGCTCGTAGCGAGAGTCTGTTCCCTCTGAAGCATTTTGTACTACTGATAAAGCAATAAAGAAAGGCATTTCATAGTATTCTTCTGCGTTGGTTGTTAGTTCTCATAGTTCCGATGCAGATATTGTTAGTGAGGAAGAGGAGCAATATCCATTGTTGCTCTCCTTCGATGGTGCTTACCACATCCGTGATGACTTGAGCGATTCATCGAAGATGTGGGTGAGATGTCATTTACTCGTGACTCTTCCATAGAACCCCCGTCCCCGGAGTGTCCCATCGAAATTGACCTCATTGGGTCCCCTGACAAGGATATTCAAGAAATCCGCCTGCGGAATGGCAATCTCCTTCCCCCGAGGGTGGCTAATCCTACCTCACTCAAGAAAGATAAGGAGATCATAACCCAGGAGATAGATGATCCCCATGAAGCTCCTGCTCAGAGCAAGGAGGCTAAAAATCTTACTAGCAAGGTAGATTATAATGTGCTAGCACATCTGAAGAGGTTACCGGCATCATCGAGTATCTATGACGCCCTCCTCCTATCCTCCGAATTAAGGGAGACTTTAGTGAAAGCTCTTTTAGAGCCTGAAGTCTTCCATGCCTATTACGCTGAGGAGAGGATGAGGGAGGCGGACCTTCCACAGGATATAGCTACCGTCACCTTTTCCGAGGATGATTTATTGTCGGGCACCGCGACCATAATCGCCCTTTCGTACATAACAGCTATAGTATACGGCACACCTCTGAACCGCATACTGGTTGATCCCGGTGCATCCGTTAATATCATTCATGTGCGTACTTTGGAGTTGCTCTCATTGGGCACTCGAAGATTATGCTCCGATAGGATTATGTTGAATGGCTTCAATGAAAAGGGGCAAAAGACCCTAGGGTCCATAACCCTTCCTCTCCAATTCGGAGAATTCAAAAGTGAAGCCAAGTTTCACGTCATTGATGGGAATACGTCCTTTAGAGCCTTGCTCGGCGACCCCGGATCCATGAACATGGAATGGTACCTTCAACCCTCCATCAATGCATCAAATATATGCGCGGAGGAGAAGAGTTTTCTATCCTGTGTGACGTTCATCCATTCTCCGTGAATGAAGTTGATGTATATGACGATGCCGAATATTATGTTCCACATAACAAGTCACCATTTCTTGCCTTTAGTTCCGCGGGACGTTCGGGTACCCCTCCTCCTCCTAGCCCTCGCCTAATGAAAGGTAAGGAGACAGAAAAGAGGGAGTCACGCACCCCACTCGTAACTGGGCCAACCAGAAGGCTCCCTATTCCGCCCGCCCCTAAAGTTACGATATGTATCGACTCGATACGCATTCCGAGGAAGAAGAAGCCCTCCAGTGGATAAACCCGGGTATTCACAAGGTGACACTCCATGTAGCTCCGATGAAGAGATCCTTCGTCACCGCCACCAATGATGGTTCCTCATCCGACCGTATCGACACCGACGGATGAGGTGCTCACTATCAACCCCGTACCACAAGGGCACTATAGTAGATCCGACAACCGCACGTGCTTCCACAAGCTGAAGAGCTCAAAACTTTTTATGTACCTCCTAAACCTGAGTCTAAGAAGAAAGGCATTTTGTTTTACAAAGTCGATTCGCATGTTACCGGATCTGGTGTAATGTCCCTCTATGATATGAATGAAAACGTAGAGGACATACCTCTGTCATATTATTGCTCGCCTCTCATTTCTAAATTATTAGATAATGGCTTATTGCCTGAAAGATGGCCTATCCACCAAGCTAAATTGTGTAAGGCTATGTGGCAAAATAGGCTACCAGGAGACAGATCCGGATTAGGATATGTCAAGAAGCGGGGTAATGCTAAAATTCCCCAAGCTTCATGCAAAATGATCTCCTCACCTCGTGATAGCCAAGGAATCATTCCCCATGACGAGGAGATTGAGGTCAAAGAGGCCCCCCCGAGCTGGAGGATGGCGTCTCTTCGACCATTGACGAGTTGGTCGAAGTCAACTTAGGCACAATGGACGACCCTCGTCCCACATACATTAGTAAGTTCCTATCCGCCTCCATGGCCGCCAAAATTATGGAGATCCTCAAAGAGTTTTGGGACCGCCTTGCTTGGAGCTATTCCGAGATGCCCGGCTTAGCACCGCAGGTCGTGGTCCACAATCTTTCTATCGATCCGAGTGTCACTCCCGTAAAACAAACACCCCTGAGGATGCGGCCCGAGATCGAGATGAAGGTTATTGAAGAAACCAAAAAGCTCATCGAGGTCGGCTTTATTAGGGAAGTTTCCTACCCTACTTGGCTCGCAAACATCGTACCCATTCGAAAGAAGAATGGACAGATATGAGTTTGCATCGATTTTCGAGACCTGAATAAGGCTTGCCCGAAGGATGACTTCCCTCTACCAATCCCAGAGTTGATGGTAGATGTCGCCTCTACACATGCGATGTTCTCCTTTATGGATGGCTTGTCTGGGTACAACCAAATCCGGATGGCTCCGCAGAAGAACAACATACGGCGTTCCGTACACCCATCGGCATCTTCTCGTTACAAAGTTATGCCCTTCGGTCTCAAAATGCCGGGCAACCTATCGCCGTGCCATGACTCATATCTTCGATGACCTACTACATCATGAAGTTGAATGTTATATCGATGATGTGGTTGTTAAATGTCATTCCGAAGAGGATCATCTCACAAATTTAAGGACCGTCTTCGAACGTCTTAGAAAATCTCTGGCTTCAAGATGAACCCATCGAGTGCGCCTTCGGCGTCTCTTCGTGGAAGTTTCGGGTTTTATAGTTCGAGATAGGGGCATAGAGATTGACCCTAGAAAAATCAAATCTATCATAGAGATGGAGCCTCCTAAAAGCTTAACGCAACTACGCTCCTTACATGGGAAACTCGCGTTCATTAGGAGGTTTATTTCAAATCTCTCCGCGACTCGTCGTCCCTTCTCTCGCTTTAGCCAAGAAGGATGCCCGTTTCCATCGGGATAGAGCATGTCAAGATGCTTTTGAAGACATCAAGCATTACTTGCTCAATCCTCCGGCTTTGGTCGCTCCCGTTCAAGGAAAACCTCTTATACTCTACATCGCCGCTCTCGATGAATCGGTGGGAGCTTTGTTGGCTCAAGTTAATGAAGTCGGGAAAGAGGGCGCCTTGTACTATCTCGCAGGCGCCTCATCCCGCCGAAGTAAAGTATCCGCCAATCGAAAAACATTGTTTCGCTTCGATATTTTCAATCCGTGAGTCGAGACATTATATGCTCTCACATCATATCGATTCGATTTCAAGGGTAAACCCCTCGCAATACCTCATGACTCGCCCCACTTTAGCCGGACGATTAGCGAGATGGGCTATGATCTTATCGCGCTCGACATATCTTATGTTCCCCAACGAGCCGTCAAAGGACAAGCTTTAGCCGATTTTCTAGCGCACATCCAAGTCCCGACCGACTCACTCGCTAAATGATGACTTTTCGACGAGCATTTGTTATCCGTTGATTCACCCGAATGGGAGCTCTATTTCGATGGAGCATCTTCCTCGAAGGAAGACCCTTCGAGATCTCTTCCGAGGGTGAAGGCTCGGCATCGGCCTTATCTTTGTTTCCCCCAAGCGTGGTATTCTCCGCTATTCTTATAGTTTAACGTAACCACGCACAAACAACGAGGCGGAATACAAAGCCTCGATCCTCGGATTAGAATTAGCCATCCAAATGAGCATAACGAGGATCAAAATTTATGGGGATTCACAGACTCATTATCCGCTGTGTGTTAGGAACTTACAAAGTCCTCAAGCCGGATCTCTTAGTCTATCACAAGAGAGTTATGGCATTACTAGAGCACATCCCCGATGTCACTTTAGTTAGAATTGCTCGTTCACTAAATAAGCAAGGCCGACGCTCTCGCTAAGCCGGCTAAAGAACCGTCTAGTCCTACCGGAGATCCCGTAATAAGCTTGTGATCCAAGATAGGAGGGTCCTATCACCGCCTCTCGAGCCCATGAGTTTAGCCCCTCCGGAAGGAGAGGGTGTAGTCCTCTCTACTTCTGACGAGTCGTCTGCCGATTAGCGACAAGACATCACCTCATACTTGACGAAGGGCACACTCCCTGACGACCGCTCCCTTGCTACTCAGATACAAAAGAGAGCATTGTCGTCCACCATCCTAAATGACACCCTTTACCAACGCTCGTTTGACCAAATGTGGTTACGATGTGTTGGGAAGGATGAGATTCAAAAAATCTTAGTTGAAGTCCATGATGGTCTTTGTGGGTCCCATCAATCGGGCCCTAAGATGAAAGCTAAGATTAAAAGACTTGGATATTACTGGCCCTCGATGACTATTGACTACATAGACTATGCCAAGCGGTGTCATCATTGCCGGTGTTCGCTCCAAGACCTCACCGGCCCCCGAACGCACCGCATCCGACGCGTGGCGTCATGGTCATTCGAGGCATGGGGACCGATATCGTGGGGCCTATTGACCCTCCGTCCTCTAAAGGACATCGTTTCACACTCGCAGCCACCGATTACTTTTCTAAGTGGGCGGAAGCCATCCCTCTGAGGGAGGTCAAAGCTGACAACATGCTGCATTTCCTAAAGAACCATATTGTGTATCGATTTGGCGTGCCACGACGGATCATTTCCGACAATGGTCTGGCTTTCAAAAATACCAAAATCAACCGGTTTGCACGTCGACATCAAATCGATTGGAGATACTCCACAATGTACTACCCGAGAGCTAACGACCTGGCTGAAGCTTTTAATAAGACCTTAGTGAATCTCATGAAGAAAACCCTTCACGCTAACAAGAAGGAGTGGAATGAGAGGCTTTCTGAGGCATTGTGGGCCTATCGTACGACATACCGTACCCTGACTAGCTCTACCCCTTACGCTTTCGACGTCAGTCCGGCGCTCCTTCCCTCGAAGTCGAACTCGCCTTCATTACGAGTTGCTCTAAGCAAAAACATCACCATTGATGACAATATTCGACTCAGGTTGGAAGAGCTCGATAGTCTCGAGGGAGTTAGGCTACAAGCTCAACAAAATCTTGAGTTATACCGCGCTCGCATGGCCAGAGCTCATGAAAAATTGGTGAGACCGAGGGCCTTCGTGGTCGGGAGACTCGGTGTTAGTTCTACGCCGCCCAATCGTGGCTCACCGTCGAAGACATGGCAAGTTCGAGCCTACTCGGGAAGGACCTTTCGTGATCGACAAAGTCTACAAAGGAGGAGCTTACATGCCGATCGATGCGGATGGATCTCATCCAATGCCCCCTATCAACGGCGATACCTAAAAAGATACTTTGCTTAGCTCCTTTCCATGTAATCATCGGACTTTATATACATAAATTTGCATTTTGTAATACATGCACTATGTAATTCGCATCTATGGAGCAATGAATAATATGCATTTTTGTTGTACTTATTACGTGAAATGCTTGCGAGGAGTATCTTGTATCTGCCAACAAATCATTTATAGTTCAAATTGATTTCGTGCGAGAGAAACCTTATTTTTCTCTTAATTAGATTGTCGGCTCGCATTTCGGCAAAGTGGGAGTCCTACGAGCGGCTTATACCCGGTGCGGCCACCAATCTCTACAAGAGAAGCCTTGCTTTTCTTCTACTTAGACTTTTTCGATCTGCTCTACGTAGGGTCCAAAGACTACTACTCCCTCTTGTTGTGAGCATGTTGTGCGGCTTATTTTAGGTTGTATATTGTATTTTAAAAAGGGGTCGCCTAACAGAAGTTGTCGGCGAATTTAAATTTTTAAATTTGATTTAAATATATATATAATTTAGAAAGTAAGTATTTGGCTTTGAAAATAATTTTTAAATTTGAAAGTTTTAAGATATGAGATTAAACCGATCTCACATCCCAAATAGTTTATATAAACGAGCACCGCACCACAAACCGTGTATCTATCCCTAAAGATAGACACATCGCTCGAGGGTGAGGCTCGATCAAATAAACTAGAAGTTTTGTGACATCCGTTCGGTCCGCGAACCAATTTTATAAGCCGACAAATTCCCCGCTTAATATGAAAGTATTAAACGAGGTTTATATTACTCGGGTTCTTTAAAATTCCCTATAAGGGCAAGCCCCTATAGTTAATTACATCTTAAGTGACGGGAATCACCCAAGAAAACTCTCGATAATAATCAATAACTCGCTTTCAAGAATTTCAAAGTTTAAGGTTTTCAAAGATTGAATTTTGGAATTTCAATCGGGAATGGATCAAATTTTGGAACATTTTGTTTTGTGAATCCAAAGGAAGAAAGGTAGGAGAAATCACTGATTCGAAGTGAACTTCGGTAATTTCCCGACTATCCTATCGTTTCGCTTGAATTCAGGAAAGTCCTAATGTTTATTTAAATGTTTTCGATCTCGCCAATTTTAATTAATTAGGGCTTATATTTGTATGATAAAATCAAACAAATAAATTTCAGAAGATGTGAGGGTTTATTGTCGTATCGGACGACTACCTCGGAATCCTAAGACCGGTTAGGGCTTAATTTGCAATGCAAATGCCTAACGAAAAGGTTCGAGGATTTATGTTGCACTGTAGCAAACTACTCTCGAAGTCCTATGGCTTCGTTATTTAATTCTAGGAAAGTTTTGCTTGAAGTAGGTTCAAGTTTTGCCGACGACGATGGCCGTGCTCGCCCACCATGCTCCAAGTTCCTTGTCAGTAGCAGAGGTTTAGTTTTAGAAATCATAAATCGTGAGATGAGAAAAGTGTTTTGGTTTAGAGAAGTCTTAATTTCCAAGTGTTTTTTTTACGTTTTAATTAAAACAAATCTTAAAGTTGATTATAACAACACCGGTTAAGATCCCACTGGTTCCATCCTTCCGGCATCATTATTTTTATCGGATTCACTTAGTCCGGATGAATTTGCTAAACTCAACCGAATGAGTTCCACACTTTCATTTAGACCGTGGAAATCCCGTTAGCAACACGTAGGTTACATCATCCGAGGTATTCCCGATCATCCAACATGACGTTTTAGTTTAGTTGCAATTGTAGTTTTGTGTTCGTTTGTGATTAAATTTTGAGTTGTTTTATATTTTGAAATGTCGTGGCGGTGAATTTTATCTTGCAATGACTTTTAACTTAGTTTTGGTTTCAGCTTTTAGGGACTATCCTAAAGGTGTGGGTTTTCATGCAATGCATTGTTTTATCATGCAAGAAAAGTAAAGTGCATTCGCAATAAAGTAAATTGCAAGAAAATAAATTGCAAGAAAGTAAATTGCAGTAAAATAAAAGCGTACCCTGAGGGTCTTCCCGTCATCCCAAGCCGCACTTAAAACACAATTAGAATATTTAAGCAAATCCCTAGGTAAGGCTAAGGGAAAGGTTATGGTTTTCTACCAAATTCCTAATCCTATAGCTACGTCAACTCCTATGACGTCTGTGTTCTTTGTGTTTTTGGTTTAAAGACGATTTTCTTCATCAAAGAACAATTAAGTCCAATTGTTCTTATAAATATCCTATCATATCGAGGAAGTGCTTAAGAAGAATCTTAAACATCTTTTCAATATTTCTAGGATCGTTTTAAGTACAAATGAATTTAATTATATAAATGAATCAATCGTCCGAGGTTTTCAAGTCTTGTTAACTCGCTCGATGAACTAGGACATTCTGAATATCCTATGAGTGAAGTAAGCACTTCATTTAATGTTTCATTTAGGAGTTATAATAATCAAAGCTTTCAAGGGTAAATTAGTATTTAAATTATTTGATTTAAGTTAAAGGGTTTAAATTTGGAATAGTGTTCAAGTTGCTTTAAATTTATTTTGAATTCTTTATGTCTTAGGTGATGTTATATTTAATTTAACTTAATTTAATTGAGTTTTAATTTAGTTTAACATAGTTCAATTTAATTTGATTTGGTGTTTAATTAATTTGATTTGATTTAATTTAATTTAATTATTTAATTTAATTATTTAATTTAATTTATTTTAATTATTTAATATAGTTTAATTTAATTATTTAATTCAATTTAATTTAATTGAGTTTTAATTTAATTTAATTTAATTATTAAATTTAATTTAATTTTAATTTAATTTATCTTTAATTTACTTTATCTTTAATTTTAATTGAAATTTCAAAAGAGTTTAATAATTTGACTTTAGTTTAATGATTAAGTCTTTTAATATTTTGAATTTGAATTATCATTTTAATTAAGAGTTGAATATTAATGAGATGATTAATTTAGGGATTTTTAAATTAAAGAATAAATCTCTTCCTAATAAATATCCCTTATTTTAATGATTCCAATTTTATTATTCTTCCAAATTTAATCCATTATTTAATTAAAGTTTAATCATTTTTAAAATTATTTAATGGGTTTCTAGCCTTTAATTATTTAAATTTCAATCATCCAAATCAGATTAAGATCAAATATTTTACTTGTTGATTTTTTATTAAACCTAAAGTTTTAATTAAGGATTAAAGATTTTAATTACCATTTTACCCTTTAAGCTTAATAATTTCATAACTCACTAAATTGAACTTAAATGAACTTGAAATTTTTATGTGACTTCACTCATATGTCAATAAAGACATGAGAGGAGAAAATGTGATTTTTCTGTATTTAATTTATTTATATAATTATTTTTGGTGGAAAATAGAGATTTTCAAGGAAAATTTGATAACATGACCAAAAGAAAGTTTCTGTCCTTAAGAAAATTAGGGGACATTCCTAATGACCAGAGAAGCACTTGGACCAATTTTGGTGATTTTTTGAATTATATTATTTTTATTATAATTATTTTGAGTTTTGGAGTGTTAATTAATTTAAAAATAAAATAAATGTTGAAAAATGGGTTTTATATTTTTCAAAAATCTCTCTAATATCAAGGAAACCAGAGAATCAAATTTTGCAATTTTTTGATTTTTCTATGATTTATAATAATTATTTTAGTGAAAATGCTAGAAAATACATTTTTTTTAATTTTAAAATTACCCTAGGGCTTTAAAATTCAATATCTCACTAAATAGACCTAGGAAAAATGTGGGATTTGTTCCTAAGTGATTAAAATTCAAAATGTGACATTTTGGTGAATTTTATTATTTTTGTGATTTTTATTATTTTTTAATTATTAAAAATATTAAAATATTATTAAAAATCAACTTTTTTAGAAAATTGAAATTTTAATTTTCTTAGATTCCCCTGATATCGAGAGGCTCCAAAACCAATTTGGTGAATTTTTGAAAAGTATTTTAAAAGTTATGAATTTTTAAAGTTTAAAATGGCTAAGTGACTTAATCAACCCAATTAGTGGGGCTAACCAAGTCCAATTGACTTCAAATTTTTATGGTGGGTTCCTCCGATCCTAAAGGTCAGTGGAGAATTGATTTCAAGTCAATTTGATGCCTGGTTAACTCTAATTAATTAAAGACCTATTTTGGGTGTTTAAGCCAATTAGTGGCTGTTTTAAATGAACTAAGTCAAAACCTATTTTTCCTAGGGTTCTTCTGGTCATAAGGAACATCACCAAATTTTCCTAGAATTTATTTCACAACATGCTATTTACTGGAATTAAAATACTCAAAACAGCTGACTCGAACTTGAAAAATCAAGAACTCTTCATAGGGATGGCCTCGACTTTGGAAAATTCGAGGGAATGTTCCCAAGTTCGTAGGCTTCAAAAGCCCTATGGTCTCATGCCATGGTGAATTGTATGCATGCATGGAGAATTAAAACAATGCAGAGAGTAAATAAATTATAAAAAATAAAATACTTGATGAAATTAAATGATTTCTTTTCCACATTATTCTCCTCTGTTCACTGAGCAAGGGGGTATTTTTATTTTATTTTTATGATTTTTCTACACAAAGATATGGATTTTTGAAGTTTAGGGAATTAAATAAATCAAAAAATACCCTAATTTTCTATTTATCCACGCGGCGCCAGCGAAACATCGCAGCCTCCGAAGGGGTACGTGTCGCGCCGTGATCGGGGCGCCGCCATCCGAGTCGCCAGCTCGTGCCCCGCGGTTCTCGCAGACCGTTTCCCCGGTCCGACGTCATCCGAGCCGTTCGTCCGCGCGTGTATCGAATGGACGCGCATCCGTTCATCGTCCCCAAGTGTTCTCACCCGAGAGCCGTCCACACTAAATCCCTAAGATCTCACTCGATTCTCAATGGATTTTTACGTTCTTATACTCTATGGATTCGTCTCGAAGAGACGAACACATCTATACTACTAACATGCATCGAAACTAAGGCATTTGAAATAGAGAATCTTCGAAACTCGGGATGAAGAGTTAGCTCATACCTTGGCTCGTAGAAGTGTGGCTTCAATCCGAGAGTTGTTGCACCTTCGATCGGGTCCTAGCAAGCTCCGCATGAAGTCTCCCGGTCCGGTGAATTGTCCGGATATGATTTCGACCAAGCCCGATCACAAAGCTCGGAGGCCGGAGCAACCGGGTGGTCCGGAGATGGGCTTTGATGGTAGACACCTTCCTCGGTCTCGGTGAAGGTGTAGAGACCAATCAATTTGGGGATTGGCTCACCGTGGAGAAGTGTCCTGGTTTTGGGTGGAATTTCAACTCGAAATCGAGCTTACAGCAGGAGAAATGGCAGGGGGATTTCACCTGGGATCAAGTGCTCTAAAGGTGGAGAAGGGTCTCGGAACAATTTTGCGCAGTTTTGGCAAGGTTTGTGCTTCTCCTTTTCTCATGGCCGAGAGGGGTGGAGTTTGAGTCAGAGAGGGTGGAGGGCCTCCCGTGGAGAGTTAGTGGCTCGGGATCACCGCTCGCGTGAGGAGAAGATCGCCCATGGTGACCACTAGGGATTGGGGCGACTCAGATAGTGAGAATTTCAATGTCGGATCACATGCGAGCTCTCAGCCATGGTGTTTTCCGGCGGCCCGGTGGCCGGCCGGCTGTGCAATGGTCACCATCTTGGTCAGTGGGTCGTAGTCTGAGGTTTGTGCAATCAATTGGCAATTGCCATGTGTAAAGGAGTTGGATCGAAGTGGAATGTGGGATGAGCCTATTTTGGGTCCAAATGGGTCAACTCACCTTTTGGGCTTGGTTCACCTCCCCATGGCCCGATTTTGGGCCGAGAGGATCAGTTGGGTCGCCCAAGAGAGAGTGGTGTGGTCTCTATCCATGATGAGGTGGCTAAACATGGTTTAGTGTGCGACATGCTTAAGGTAAAAAAGGCTTAATGAAAGATTAGGAAAGGAGCCCCTCCTTTTACCATTAATGGCATGGTCACATGTCAAGCCTCCCATGGCTTCATGTGGCTTGTCAATGGCTTGCATGGCTTGTCTTTGGCTTCGGGAAAGTCGAGTCAATTTCATAAAAATGGGTTTTAAGAAATTTTTGGTAATTTGATGGAAATTTGGATGAAGCTTTATTTGGAATAATTCAATGATGATTTTAGGACTTAGGTAATGGATTTAATTAAATGGATGACAAATGGAGATGTCATGTGGGCTTTAGGGTAGATTTGGGCTTTTGAATTTTGAAGGAAATGAGCTTTTAGAAGGGTTTAAGGGAAGTGGCTTTTAAGTTTATGAATGTGTTCATGGATGAAAATTTTTGTAAAAGGTTGGGCCAAATAATTGTTGGGTTTAGCTCATGGATGTGTCATGAGTAACTCGAAGCAAATTTGGGGTAGTTTGGGCTTGAATCGGGTTGGATTTGATTCTTTTGGTGAATGGGCTAATATAGGTCCAAATGGGCCAAGTTGGGCCAATGTTGGGCTAGGGTTGAAATTGATGTAGAATTATTGTTGAGAGGCGTTTATGGGAGTGTTTCAAAGAGGTTTTGACTTTGGTTGGGCTTTGATTTTTGGGGTTTGGGTTCATTCGGGTTAGGTTCGGCTTAGGTTAAAAAATGGGCCTTAAGGTCAAAAGTGGAATTGGATCCAAATGTCAATCAAATTGGACTTGGATTTGGTCTAAATTGGTATTAGGAATGTTGAATTGAAGTTTAGAATTGAATTGAACCAAAATTGGGGTCAATTGGGTAGGTTTGGTTCGACATCGGGTTCACTTAGGGTTAAAATGGTCAATTTGGGGGTTTTGACAAAAGTAGGGTACATTGACAAAATTGGCCCATGGTGTAGTTGGACAAAATGAAATTGGGAATATTTGGGATTTTCTGGAATTTTCTGGGAATTTTCTGAATTTTTGGATTTTTAGGCCAAGAAGGGTATTTTGGGTATTTGGAGGGTATTGGGGGGTATTCTTGGAATTTTTGGTATTTTTGGGTATGGATGATTAATTTGAGTGATGTGGAGGTGTTTGGGATTGATTTTGGAAAATTTTGGGTAATTTGGAAATTTTGCAAAAATTTGGGTAATTTCAAGGTTTTGGGTAGTTTAATAGGTGTAGGGTCTCGGGGTCAAAAATTGAAAATTTGGGAAATTGGAGATTGGGTGAATTTAGGTGGAAAGAAATCATTTTGGTTGAGCCATGAAGCCATTTCAAGCCCATATGAGCCATGAAAGGACTCATTTGAGGCATTCACTATGTTGTTCCTAACCCTCTTGCGCAGGGGCTTAGGGGTTAAGGACCATCCATGTGAATCACCTACACGAGTCAGGAGGTCAAGTTAGGTATGGGTGTAGTTTTAGGAAGTGTGTGGAAATGTAGTGTGTAAGTGTAATGTAAGTCGGCCCCTCACTGCATCAGTGCCACCTGTGGGCGGTCCTAAGGCCAAAGAGTCCTATAGGAACTCATCCTTTAAACTTCCACATTCGATTTCAACCCTCAGGTGATTAGGGGTCTATAGTCAAGTTTGTGGAGTTTGCAGGGAGTTTAGAAGTGGTTTGAATTTCTAAAAGGCGGGTCCCAATTCTAGTCCTCTAAGATAGTCAAAGGAAAAGCCTAAGGCTAGATCCTAAGCACTAAAAAGAAGAAAGGAAGACCTCATCAAAAATGAGGTCAACACATGTATATACACGTTCCATTCATTCTTATGTATGTGGAATACGTGTCTGTCTCGTTCTCCTCCAATGAACGCGATTGAAACCCTCCTACGGAGGCGGTTTAGCTTAAAAGCTAGACAGTTATGTGGAAAAGACGTCATCATAATTTGACTCGACTCTTTCTCCACGACATGAATAACCCTTATCGCCACATTGGGAAAATGTATGTTACATCGGCTACAATACTTTGCTTTCCTAGCAAATCCAAGGCTAAGCGGGGTATCTTTCGCATCCACATTTAAATCCAAGGTTGGATCACCACGATAGGTGTTTTGATAAGCCCCCCCCCCCTGTTACACATGATGGGCTACACTTACCTTCTTCATATAAGGACTACCTTATTAGCCTCTAAGGAGTCTCCGATGAGGGTCTTACCTAATAGATCCTTGATCGAGATAAGTTGCATCAGTTAAACTACCTTAGTTAGTCACTGACTCATGTACGATCATGATATTTTGATATCTGACGATACCATGACGTTCCATACGGTGAAGATCGCCTTGCTCTGTCTTATTGTCCTATCTTGGATCGCTATATCTTGCTTTGCTCGGCTAGCATTTGACGCTTCTCGAACCTTATGACGTTCTAGTCGGTTCCTTCATGAGGTGTCTCATCTCATGATGATTCCTTGGCTCCAAAGCACCTCCTACGACCTTACGACCTCGTGGCCGCTCTATTATGAGAACATCTAGTCTATCGACATCTTTGGCTTTGTCGCCGTCTTTTCATTGCTTCTCCGACCACATAACTTTCGCGGTCGGGAGCACAACGGATGAATCGGGTTACACAAGATAACCCAACCTTCTTACCCTGTGAATCCCTTGAGGTAGAATGTAAGTCTCTTGGCATTTCACCTCATTATAGCAGGTATTTGAGGTCTCATACCTTAGTTGGATCTCAGGATCTGGTGTGAATCCCAACGATTCCTATCCTGATATGATCATTTCGTACAACTATCTGGTTGGATATAAGTCCCTCGGCTTTCCCCCTTCAGGTGTCTCACTTGACGAGAACCACAACAGATGCTTGGTCGGTTTCTTACGAGGAGACATAACAGATGACTCAGGTTACATGAGATAACCCAGCCTTCTCGCCTTGTGAATCCCTTAAGGCAGAATGTGAGCCCCTCGGTGTTTCTCCTTACTGTAGCAGGTGTCTGAGGTCACATACCTCGGTCGGATCTCAGGATCGGATGTGAATCCTAGCGTATTCCTTCCTGATACGATCACTTCTTACATCATTCGAGTTGGATATGTGTCTTTCGACATCCCTCCTATGCTTGTAGAAAGATGACCTGAGTCACACGAGATGGCCAGGGCCTTCTCGACTAGTTATACTGTTTAGTCACTGAACTAGTCGAGGTTCTAGTTAGAATCCACCGGGCTCCTTAGCCTTCTGACTAAACTATGGGTGTTTCACTCGGCGGGAACCACAATGGATGCTTGGTCAGTTTCTTACATGGAGACATATCAGATGACTCGGGTTACACGAGATAACTCAGCCTTCTTACCTCGCGTACTCCTTAAGGAAAGATATAAGTCCCTTGGCGTTTCTCCTTATTGTTGCAAGTATTTGAAGCTTTGCGCTTCATCCACCCAGTAGTTATGCCTCTACGGCCTCTGAACCACTTTTTCGAGTCACGCCTCTACGGCCCCTGAACTCATTCGTAGGTCACGCCTCTATGGCCCCTGAACCTGACCGGGCATGGTCATGCCTCTATGGCCTCTGAACCCATTACCGGGGTGGATATAAGTCCCGTGTGCATTCCTCCCCATTCCCCTGGAAGTGGATATGGCTCCCGCGGCTTTTCCTCTCTAGGGTAATTGGCTCTTTTTGGTCGCTTAGGTTATGTAGCCTCATTACTAACCTAGGCTTGATAAAAAATTGAGCAGCTTCCAACAAGTGCACTGCGCCTTAACTGCGCAGCACACTTGTTAGGGGTCATTTGTTGGCATCAATTCTTGATGTTGCAAGTGTTGAATGTCCGCTCGAGCGCTATGGAACCTTGCTTGAAGCATGTGTTGTCTCTCGTAGCGCAAGACATTCACTTCAGACCTTTCGGCACGTGTTGAGGGGCACGTAGCTAGGGTCATTTCTCTAAGTTTTGGCTTTCGCTTAGACGAAGGCCGGTCGGCATATCACACCTCGGATAGTTTCAGTTGGGCCAACATATATTACTCGCCGCGTCACGCAAATTGACTTAAATTTGGTCCGCCTACCGGCGAGCTCGTTCAGATAACCCCGAACGACGAAATAGACCACGCGAGCGTATCCGGAACGTCGATATTACCTAGAAAGGACATCCGCTTCGCTGCGAGGTCGTACACGGGCTTAAAATATGTGAATTAATTTTTTTTGCCAATTGCTTAAAAAGTGGCCCGAACGGCCCCAAAACAACACCAGATGACGAAATGGACCACGCGATTGAGTCCGAAACGTCGATTTCACCTATAAAGGACATCTACTTCACTGCAAGGGCATATGCGAGCTTAAAAATGCGTGGATAATAATTATAATAATATTGATATTATTATAACATAATTTGTATATATATAACATATTATACCTTACGCATATCTTTCTATCGCATCCCCAGTAGTTTTATATTATATATATATATATTTATATGTATGTATATATATATATATATATATATATATATATATATATATATATATATATATATATGTATAAACAAAAAAAACTGTAACCTGATCCTATGTCTAGATAGGAAATAAAAAAAAATTTTGCTGAAGCGTGATATCCTTCTTTCTCCACATGCAGGCTTAAATATATAAAATAAGTAAAAAGGGAAAGCATGCGTACTGACAAATTAAAAAGAAGAGGGTTTATCCTATATATATATAATAAATATGATTAAAAAATTCTTATCTCTCCTATTCTCCTATCCATATTAAAGTCACGCTGCCCCTCTCTCTGTTATCAACTGCATGAGGCAATTAAAAAATAATAAAATATAAAAAAAACTAATAATCCTGTAAAATCCTTTCCCTACCATGTGTCAAACTCACGCGTGCTCGCATGGGATCCAGATTTGATCCTGTCACTAATAGCTTAAAAAAATAAAAGAAAAAAAGAAGAGAAGTGGGGGGATATTATTTATGATTCCCTTGCAAAGTTTTGGAGGGACTTCTTCTGCTCTCAAAAAAAAAAAAAAAAAAAGGAGCGGAGACCAGTGCTGATTTTTCTTCTCCCTCACGCGAAGTTCTCTCCGGGGGATCCTTCCTCGGTCTCGTGGAACCAGCCAGACACGCCTTCTCTTCCAGCTCCAAACGCTTCTCCATTTCTCTTCTCTCGAGAGAAGGATCCAAGAACTCCGCTCTCTCTCGCGAAGCCTCCGCTGCCTCTCCTGCTCTCGCGGAACCAAGCCCGCCGACCTCCTTTCACTTTGGCGGCGAGACCGGCGCAGCCGCCGGCGACCTACGCCTTCTTTCCAGCCTCCGGCGAAGCTTAGCGTCAGCACCATTCTCCCTTTCTTGGCCAGCCGCATCCGCGGCATCCTTTCTCACCGGCTTCCTCCAACTCCGATGATGAGATCCCGCCGTTTAGAGCTCTCCCTCGTCGGTCTCCTTTTTCAGTCCAAGTCATCCTCTAGCTCGCCGGACCTCCGCCTCGCTGGTGACGAACTTGCGCCGAAGTAAACCAGCAGAATAATCATATATTTTGGGCTCTCCATCGCACCTCCTTCGTTTTCGGTGTGCTTCGTTGTCAAGCCAACCTCCGGACAGCGGATGTCGTTACTTTTAGGGAGATTGCGAGGACCTCCTGCCGCGTGCGAAAAACTTCCTCGATCATCAACGGGCATCGTGCAAACATCACGGAGGTATAATCTCTTGAAACTTACATTTTGCTTCATAGTCGGCCGTAGGTTGTTGTTGGTTGGCGTGCGGGTTCGATCACCCGCAAGGGGTGCGTGCGCCGGCGTAAGCCGGTGCAGCGACGCGCCTATGTGATGGATCGTCCGTTTCCCAGAGCTAGCCTTTAGGATAGGCTTACTTTACATGCGTGGCCTAATCCCCTCGGAAGCCGAGTGAAT
This sequence comes from Papilionanthe hookeriana x Papilionanthe teres, assembly GCA_022702705.1. Classification (NCBI taxonomy): domain Eukaryota; kingdom Viridiplantae; phylum Streptophyta; class Magnoliopsida; order Asparagales; family Orchidaceae; genus Papilionanthe; species Papilionanthe hookeriana x Papilionanthe teres. The sequence goes on along the minus strand of CM040429.1, from coordinate 48,242,773 downwards.
CCCATTTATTTTGAGCCTTAGCACCGGTCCCGACGGGTCGGAGTCCCTCACTCCGTTTGCTTTGGATTCCCCAGTTCTACCTTGAAAAGCTGGGAGGTCGGACTTGGCAAAGCGAGAGAAGCTTTTCAGCTGGCTCGCTTTGCAAAGTTTCGAGGAGTTCGCAAAACGGGAAAAGTTTTGTAGCTAGCCCATTTCGCGACGTCGTGGAGAGTTTCCCTCTCGGAAATCCGGAGGGAAAGTATCCCATTTGCCTCGCCGGAGCAAAGGCGGCAGTCGCCATTTCTTTTCATATATTGACCCTAGGTTCCCTCGGGCGAGGTCGTTGGTGCGGGAATGGCTCGCTATCACATTTGTATGCCTTGCATGTTGCTTGATACATTTGCATGTTGCAAGCTTGCACCTATACGTTACAGTTTGCACTTGCATCCCGATCGGTCGTCCCGACCCAATCGGTACCCTTGCACTTCGCATTTCCCACGTGTCACACTTTTGCACTTTGCATTCTCCATGTGCACCCCAATCGGTCGTCCCGGACCGGCTGACACTAGCTGCACTTTGCATTTCATATTTGCACATCAATCGGTTGTCCTAGACGGTCGATATCACCTATGCTCTAATCGGCTATCCCAGGCCGGTTGGCGCGATATTTTGCTCCGACCAAATACTCTGACTAGGTCGACCAGCCACTTGCATCATTGCATGTCCTGCATGTGTATGTATGCATTTCTGCATATTGCCGCATATACGTTTAGCAATATTGCATTGGTCATATGTATGAGTTGCATATCACTTCGGGTCACTGCCGTCCCGACACACCCTTTCGGGCCGACGCCGCCACGCGCACGCCCATCGCCTCGGCCGCCGCCACCATGGCATGCCCATCCCTTCGGTCAATGTCGTGATACACTCACAGTCAGCGCCTCATGGTACACTCGTAACTCGCATGTTTTGATCGGTTACATTTGCATTCGCCCGTTCGCATCGATAGTAAGCCGGACCCGTTAGGAGAGTGACTCCCGTGTCGGCCGCGATGCCTTAACGAGCGCCGCTCGCCGGGTTGATCCCAGTGAGTTCCGCGAGTTAAGTCATCGGGATTAACACAAGTATGACTGTGCTAAGGATCCAAAGGATCTAATTTGTGTCACCCATGCATGTTACGGGCTCGCATTTAATGGCCCTTACTCTAAAATATAAAATTACATATTTTCCTATTTATCACGTCTATCGTATTTTTTTAAATTTAAGCATATAGCAAATTTAGGCCGTATATGAGGCCGTCATTTTTAAAAGCTCATCCCGAGTGACACTTATTAGACCCTTTGGATCCTCAGGGTGGGGCCGGCATGGAGACCCCTCCAAAGTCATACTAAACCCAGACTTGCCCCGCACTTAGATTCTAGGTTAATGCACTTTTTGTTAGATGGTGTGCTAGGCTAGGATTTAGGATGCTAGGTAGTCTTTTCGACACCTCTGGCAATTGTTATGTGATGTGTTGTCTTGTGCTAGCCACATGTCACTTTTCTTGCTTTCGTCAGTGTGCTTGCATGTTTATTGTGTGTGATAGTATGTCAGGGTGATTTTCTGCAGGAGCCGTGCCTATTTACACACTCACACAGGTGCTATCATGGGGGTGCCTGTAATGATTTCTAACCCCTTTGCTTGCAGGTGCTGTTAGCTCCCCCAATTACAAGGCACGGCTTGTTATTTCACGTTGCATGATGTGCCCGCTAATACTTGTTTTATGCAGGTCGAGTCTTTATTTTCTTTTCTGGATGTATTTAATAGAGTCCTTAGGAAGAGTCTGTATCGAAAATAAGGTACGGGCACGGGTTTCGAGGCGGACGACGCACCGAACCATGTGACCAGGACCAGAGCAACGACTCGTGGCCCGTACCTTAAGTCCGAATCTTATATTTTTGTATAGATCTAGGACCGGGCATGTATATGCGGAGTCCGGCAGCCTTTCATCGCTTTTTACGGATTATGTTACCGGTCCAGCGGCATTTGGCCTCTTTTATTTATTCTCTTGGAGTGCTTTTCTGCTTTTATTTGCATGACATGCATGTTTGAATCGTTTTACATTGTTTCTTTCTGTGATCTGGGAAGCGCTTTATTTTGTTTATTTTCTGCTTTAAAGATCCTAATAAAATATTCAAGGTAAAATAAAAATCTAGGATTAAAAGATTCAAGATTTTAAAGTCTGTCTTTATTTTCCTGCATGGCCTTCGGGCCGGATTTAAAAACGGGTTGCATTGCATGGATATCACCCAAGTCATACCTAATAGGGCCTCCAAAATACTTTAGGATTCTCTTAGATAATTGCATCATATTCGCATGTCCCGAGGAGAAGTCCCCGTACTTCTTCAATCTGACTGGCCCAACATAATCTTGAATATGTGGTTGTCTAGCTCGCTTAGGATGTTAGGAGGCTCCCCGACCCAGACGGGGTATAAGCCCTCTTGTTGGAGTGTTTACGGCTTTGTAGCTGAACCTCCCATTCTTTTCTTTCTGTGGCATCCTCGCCATTTCGGCAGTGTGAGCCCCACCTCTTGGAACTCCAACTTATAGTCATAGGATAGAGTTTCGTTCCTTTCACCTTAGAGCTACTGAGGTTCCCGTTGGGGTCACAATTCAAGGATTGTTGACTGGGGATCTCAGGACGTGTTGGGTCGACTACCTTCATGACCAGGTAGACTTAGGGTCCTAATTGCTTTGAATGATGGGTCTGTCGAACCCTGACTTAGCTACCTCTACCTTTTTAGGAATACTCTTTCCATCCTCTTGACTACCTTTGTTGAGCCATTTCATTTCTTTGTCTTCGTTGGCATCATCTCGATGGCCTAACGCCGATGAGCTACCGCCCGTTTGGGATACGACGATTTGTCCTCTGCCCTTACGACCCAGATGTGCTTTGACCTGTTGGGGTTCTCCATCGGGATGATATGGTTCTTTCGCAGATTCTGTATGCCGATGAGTCCGTTACTCTTGCGGGGATAGTGGGAGATCCATTCTCCACCCCGTGGTCTAACAGGAACTTTGAAAGCTTCGGAACATCCCCCTGTGAAATAACCTCCTTTTGTAGCCCTGTGCTTAGTTGGCACTACTCGAGTAAGCAAACCCCTTGGATCAAGAGTATTCTCGGGTACACCCTAAGATGTAATTAACTAAGTGGGATACGTCCCCTTAGGAGCACTCTTGGCCCCGCAACGGGCACCTACACTCGACTCTCTGGTTATGGGTAGTTTACGTAAGTATTCTTTCGCGAATATCGGTTTAAGATGCATTCGCCCGATGTTGTTTGGGCGAACACTCTTAAACCTATCCTTGCGAGGTTTATCGCATGTAAGCTCTCCACGTTTTGTGTTTTCTCTTGTTTGTCATTTTGTCGTACGTCCCTTTCTATTCAGTTCCTCTCCTCTTCGAATTACTTATTTGATTCAGGAGGGAGATTTATTTGAATGGGGGAAGTATATGATGATCGATAGGCTGGCGACTCCTTCTAAAATAAAAGAGAGAAAAACGAACGAAAACAACTGGCTTAATAAAGGGACAAACACCATTACCAGCAGCCGAATCATGTTAACCTTGTGGAAAAACAAGTTTGTCCACAGTATCAGTCGCACAACTACGCACCACATCAATGAAAAAAGTTTTAACAGGTAATGAAGTAGTAGATAAATCAGCCATAATTTTCAAGAAAACCAGTCAGTAGTAATCAGAAATCAAAAAACACAGAAACCAAGACAAGAATACCAAACAATTTTGAAAAAACCAAAAACCCGGGAACAGAGAAAACTCTTAGAAATGAGAAAAAAAGAAGAAAACCATCCTTCACCAGCCAAAAGATTGATCAAGAAGATCAAAAATATGAAGGAGAGAAGGGGAAATTCAAAATTGGCTCAAGAATCCTTCCACAAATTCGCGAGCCTCCATCCAAACTTCCTTGTATCAATATATATATATATATATATATATATATATATATATATATAAAGATGGCGGTCAGGCTAGAATTTGCTCTGCTAGGGTTTCCATGGAGTTGAGGTGGTGGTCGGCGGCCGTTTTCTTCGGTGCTTCTCGAAGTTGGTCTGGGTGTTCTTTGTATTTTTCCTTCTTTCTTCTTCAATTGGGAAGTGGTTTTACCTTTCCCGGGTTCTTTTTCTTTCAAATTTGTGGATGGTTTTTACTGTTCCATTGGTGGCATGGCTACTGAGTTAACAAGGGCTGACCCGAACTTTGTGGGAAGGGGAACTTTTGCGGAAGTCACTGCTCGGAAAGAGGGAGGCACTACCATTGGAGACAAACTTGTTTTCCCCCAAATTTATCATGATGCTATTGAGGGTAAGGCTGAATGTGAGTTCATCCGGCGTTGCACTAAGAAAGCGAGTAAGCTAGCTTTAATCTTCATCGAAGAGGAGATGGCAAAATTATCTCGAACCTTACAAATTCACCTTAGTAGGCAAATTTCGGTTTGGACATCCCAAACTTGATATACTCAGGAAGGCTGTGGATGATTTCAGATTGGTGGGGAGGTGGAAGATTGGGGTATTTGATAGCCGACATATCATGTTACAGCTTACCTTAGAAGAAAATTATGCACATATTTTTTTCAAAGAAAGTTATCATGATTGATGTAAAGCTAATGAAATTACTTAAATGGACTCTGGACTTCGACCCTTCCAAAGAGCCCCCAATTGTACTTGTTTGGTTTAGTCTTCCTAACCTCAAACTCCCTTTTAACAATCATAGAATTATCTATGATATTGCAGATTCTATGGGAAGGCCTTTTAAACTAGACATTCTTTCTGTAAATGTGACCAGAATTTCTAATGCAAGGTTCTTAGTGGAAAGGGACATCACCCAGCCTCATCTTGATGGTGTTTGGTCGAGTACCGCAAACAATGGGTATTGGCGACCTATTGTTTCGGAGTACCGACCACTCTACCGCAAACATTGCTACATTTTTGGACATACTTATGGATAAATGTTTTAGATTGCACCCTGATCTCAGACCTTACAATGTTGCAAGCAAGGGGAAGACAAATTCTGATCAGAATGCTCAACTCCTTACCCAGAAATTGAATCCTGCAATGGTAACTGAATTGCCACCTAATGTTCAGACTGCCATGTTAGCCGATGTGGAGCAAAATGTTCCCTTACCTCCTCCCCATATATAACCAGAAATCCCCCTGGTATCAGTGCACCCTCAAGGAAATGATTTCAGAGAACCTGCAAACTCTGAGCCTGACAGTTTTGATGCTGAAGACACTCCATTGGATCCTCTTGCTCTGGTCACTGCTGCTCCTGCTGCTGATGATCCCCACAGACTTAAGGATGGCCCTTCTAAGGGGGTAAGTTTTCCCCTTAGTTCTGAGACAGGTGGTACCTTTATTACTCCACGGGACCAGTTGATGGATGTTTCCACTCATGTTGTTCTGGAGGGAATGGCTAACAAGGTTGATGAATTTTAATCCCAGAAAAAGAGTAGAAGAAGAAAAAAAGATATACTAGAGCTGCAGAATTTGTCCCCTACAAATATAATTGGGTTGGATAGCTCATCAGCACCTAGGCTCACTAGTGCTGGTAAAGCTCTTCACCATGATTAACCTACTTTGTTGGAATGTTAGGGGTGTAGCAGGTCCTGGCACCCTTAACAGATTGCTTCATCTGACCAGGACAAATAAACTGTGGCTAATTGAAATTTTGGAACCAATGGTAAGGAACAACACTCAACACTACATTAAACACTTTCCAGGATTTCAGTTTCATTCTAACTGCACCAACAAAATTTGGGTGCTGAGTAGGAAGGAGTTAAATTGCCAAATTGTCATAGATAACAATCAATTTTTAAACCTCTCTTTTGAGCTGGATCAGTTTAATGGTCTTTCTACTTTTGTTTATGCTGGTATTAAACCTTGTGACAAAGTTACCTTATGGAATGATTTGTTGAGTATCAGTAATAGTATCTCTACCAACTGGTTAGTGGGGGGAGATTTTAACAGCATCAGAGACCCAAGTGAAAAGCTGGGGGCAGAACACCTGATCTCAATTTCATGCTCACTTTCTCCCATAACATCTCTAGTGCTGGTCTATTTGATGTTGGCTTCTTTGGCACTCCTTTGACTTGGCAAAGGGGCTCTCTTTTGGAAAGGATTGATAGAATTTTGTTAAATGATTGTTGGCAAAATACCTTCCCCATTACTCAGGTGCATCATTTACATAGATCAACTTCTGACCACTCCCCTCTTCTCATTCAAATTTCTTTCAGTATAAGTCCCCACCCTTCCACCTTCAGATTTTTGAATGTTTGGTCCTTGCACCCCACTTTTTTGGCTGTTGTTAAACTTGCTTGGTCTACTCATGCTGAACTTCCTTCAATCCCTATGGCAAACTTTGGAGAATGCAGAAAGCTGTGGCTTTGCAGTTGAGACAGTGGAATAAACAATGCTTTGGAAATGTCTTTCAAAAGGTTAAAGATGCTGATGAGAAGGTCAAAATGCTTGAAGCTTTACAGGATCAGGAAGGGGGTCATACTCAGGCCATGCTGGATGCCTAAATTCATCTGCTTAACTCTCTGGAGGAGGAAGAATTATTAATTAAACAGAAAGCTGTTGTTAATAAACATTTATTTGGGGATAGGAATACTAAATTCTTCCATTCAGTAATTAAGTATAGAAGACAATTTAATGTTATTCTTAAAATCAAGAACGAGGAGGGCAATTGGATATCTTAACCTGCCTTAATCTCCCAAAGTGTTATTAGCTTTTTTCAATCTCTATTGGCAGCTCAACATTCTGTCAATGATTCTTTCCAGCCTGAGGTGTTTAGTGAAGATCTATCTTATGTACAACAATTAAATCTCACCATGCCGCTCGATGCCGATGAGATCTTTAATGCATTGAAAAGCATTGATGGTAACAAAGCTGCTGGACTCGATGGGTTCACCTCTACCTTCTATTTGTCCGTCGGGAAGTTGTGGGCTCGATCTCATCAAGGCGGTCCAGTCCTTCTTCTCTTGTGCTGAAATCCGAAAGTACTTTACTGCCACAACCATTAATCTAATCCCCAAAGATAAGCAAAAAGCCAAATGGTCTGACTTTAGACCCATATGCCTTACTAGTACCTTCACCAAGATTATCAGTAAGATTATTGTTGGTAGGCTTCAACCTCATCTCAACAAACTCATTAGTGCCAATCAATCAGCCTTTGTGCAGGGCCGGAATACTACAAATAACTGCTTGTTAGCTCAGGAGCTTTTGCTAGAAATTGATAAGGTTTGTAGAGGACATAACCTCATTTTTAAACTAGACCTCCACAAGGCTTATGATTCTGTCAGCTGGAGTTTTATTGATCAAGTCCTAAAGGCAAGAGGTTTTCATCCTTCCTTCTGTAGTTTAATCTGGAAGTGGCTTTCAGGTGCTTGGTACAGTGTATTCCTAAATGGTAGCAGCCATGGTTTCTTTAATGCTGGAAGAGGGCTGAAGGTAGGAGACCCTTTGTCTCCAACCATCTTCATTCTGATTTTTGATTATTTCTCTAGAGTGCTCAATGCTACATACAAGAAGTACCCTTACCTAAACTATAATCACAGACTCTTACCAATTGATAAGACATTTGGCTTATGCGGATGATGCCATCATTTTTTCCGATGGTAGTAAACAAGCCATCAAAAGAATAATGCAGGTGCTGGAACATGTTACACAAGTTGCTGGACTGAAGCTAAATGTAAAGAAGTGTCAGTTTCTGGTGGGGAAACAATATAAGCAGACCTGCTAGGTGAAGGAATAGACTGGTTTCACTGCTGCAGCCCTGCCATTAAAATATTTAGGGGTTCAACTCATCAAAGGCAGGAAGAGGCAAACCCAATATGATGAGATTGTCAACAAGATTTCTTCTGCTATAGCATGCTGGACCAATAAATTCCTCTCAAATGGTGGCAGATTGACATTGTTGAAGAGTATTTTATCCACTTTCCCGTATACACCATGCAAATGGTTCAGATGAAACAAAGCACACAGAAAATGATGGAGACCACTTTCAACAAATTCCTTTGGGAAGGCCAATATAAACAACCTCATTGGGTTGTTTGGAACAAGGTCTGCAAGACTACCAAGGCAGGAGGATTGGGATTTAAAAGTTTTAAACAGATGAGCCATCTCTTCCATTATAAACAGTGGATTAAATTTGTAAAACAAGAAACCATGTGGGCAAAGTATTTAAAGGAGAAATATTGCAAGAAAGTACATGTCAATGAAGTGGAAGCTAAGATGGGGGATTCCAAGCACTGGAAAAATCTGCTTAAAGTTAGGGAGACTGCCAACCAACTGCTATTTTGGGAGGTGGGGGATGGACAGGTACACTTCTTTTTGGACACCTGGCTACCTGATGGCCCCCTCCCTTCCCCTTCTAATTGTTCACCTAAGCTGAAGGTGTCTGACTTCTAGACCCAAGGGAAGTGGAGTTCTGAGTTGATGGGAAACTATGTGGATGAGGATACTGTACAGAAGATATTGTTAATTCATACTATTTCCAACAGTACTGATAAATTATTGATCAAACATGCCACTACTTCCTCTCTAAATAGTGATATTCACCAAACATTCAAAAGTTGGCCTCAATACAGTTGGGGAAACAAGATTTGGAATAGAAACCTGTCCCCATCTATGTCTTTTTTCATCTGGAGGCTCTTTCACAAATTTTTACCTCTTGATGATATTTTAAAATTAAAAGGTCTTAAATGTGCTTCCAGATGTTGGCTATGTCACTCCAATGAAGAAAAACTCTCTCATGTGTTCCTTACCTGTGCTTTTTCTCGCGAGGTTTGGATCGAGGTACTTCGACGTACTCGCAACTATCTCAACATAGATATGACTGGAAAGACTTTGATGCTTGTCGGGAGGATTGGAGAAACCTAAACACTTACTACATCCCCTTAGTAATTTGTTGGTTTATCTGGATGACCAGGAACCAAGCTAAATTTGAAAGTCTCAGCTGTATGGTTCACTCCACTCGTGATTAACTCGTCGTAGCTACATTAAAAAGAATTCCGAATTAGTTCCCTCAACAACAAACGGAGTAGTGTTGCCGCATTGGTCCTTACCCTCACATCCTTGGGTGAAAATTAACATTGATGGAAGCTTTACATCATCCTCTCGCCGGTATTGGAGCCGTCTCGTAGAAATAATCTGGGCGACTCCTTTGGTTCTTCCGATCACCTACTATTGCTTCTTCGCATCGGAGGCTGAATTATGGGCCGCCTTCGGGCCTTAACTATAGCCAAGGCTCTCCACCTTCCTTATGTTGGGTTGGAATCGACTCTCGGCAAGTAGTGAATATCATGCAAGGCACTCGCTTCTCCACCTTGGAACCCGATCTATTTTTGCGTAACCTTCCCTTCTCCATCTTACTTTCTACAAATTAAATGGACCCATACCTTTAGAGAAGGTAATCAACCGGCCAACTGACTTGCTAAAAATGTTGTAGCTGATAGTAATATTGTTTTCTCTGTAACTCCTTCTGAGCCATTAAGGCTGTTACTTTTTGGGGACTCTCTTAAGCTCCCTTTTATTAGATGTACTAAACCTTTATAATGAATGAAGTTTTTGTTTTTTGCTATATATATATATATATATATATATATATATATATATATATAATTTAATTTTTTATATAACATTCTAGTATTTTAATTACTTCAAATTATAAAATATTTTCTATTTTATTACGATCGAAGTAGTAAAAAAAAATATGAATAAACTATTGCAATGCGGCTTCTAATCCGCACCCTCTTCCTCCTCTTCGTCGCTATCACTCCCATCCTTTAGATGGTTTATAAGCCGCGAACCGTTCATTACCTTCTTTAATTTTTTATGTTTGGAGTAGAGCAGATGAGAAAGATGGGAGTTTTAGTGGTTTGTATGCCTGTAAGCCGCAAACCCTTCATTACCTTCTTCAATTATTTCTGTTCGGAGCGGAGAAGATGAGAAAGATGGGAGTTTCAGTGGTCTGTAAGTCACAAACCTTTTGTTGCCTTCCCAGCTAGATACGAGGGCAGTGGAGTAATTAATCAACAAAAACACGAATGAAAAAGTGGACCGCAGCGCTATTGTCGCGGATGGCTTCTTTAAGGAATTAAAAACTTGCTTACTAAATAAGCATGTGAAACCGCAAACCAAACAATCCAATGGTGTCTTGAAAACACCACCCGCACTTATAAGCCACACAAAATGGTCTCTAAATTCTATTTCAGAAGAAGTTGTTAAGAAAGAAGTTTTAATAGTGGTTAGATGCTTGAATTATCTACCCTATTTCAGATAGTGCATGGGTTTGTCCTATTCATTGTATTCCTAAGAAAGGAAATGTAACTGTAACTGTTAATGAAAAGAATGAACTTATGCTAACAATACAAGTAATAGAATGGCGTGTATGCATTGATTATAGAAAATTAAATCTTGCCGCTAGGAAAGAACATATTCCACTACCCTTTCTGGATCAAATATTGGATAAACTAGAGGGGCTCTCCTTTCAACTATGAAAAGATTATAAATTAAATAAATTTTGTAGGAGAATTAAACATAAAATATTTTAAAACATTGTGATGATATTAATACCTGATCTTAGTTTACTTTTTAAATTGGCCATTTAATTTGTTAAAACCTATTGAAGAATTTTGAGACCTATCTGGAGATAAATTCTTAACTAGTAGATATCACATGATTCTTTAGGTAATTGCAGGCTATACGCGGATTGTTTAAAGTGAAGTGCAAGATATTATTTATTGGGCATAAAATTAATTAGTTTTTAGAGTGACAGACTAAATTTTAATAATTTGGTTTATAGAAAGGTACCGGGTCACTGGTAGGGCCAACCATAGCCACCCTTGGACATCCAGTAGTGTGAGCCAAGATAAACCCATTCTACTAATAAAAAATCCTGAGGTTAATTATAGATTAGTCAATATTCTTTGCACCTGGACCAAAGGCTAAATAATAGGAATGCTTCTATTTGGCACAATACCATAATCTTAATTCCCTACAAAAGATAATTAATCTATAATTCTTGGATTAGTTGAAAAAGGAGAAAGTCATTTTATAATTGCATTGAATTTTAATTATCGCTTACTTTACTTTCCTGCTTATTTCTTACTTTCTTTTAGTAAAAATTATTAGTTAATTAAATTAATATATATATATATATATATATAAGAGTATATATAAATTGCTTTCGAAAATTTCAAAATATTACTTATATCTCTTACTTTTTATTTCACTATCCCTGTGGGATCAATAACCAGGACTCTACTAGAACCCTGTATTACTTAAATGATTTGTATGCTTGTGTTTAAAATTATGACTTTTACAATAATAAAAAAAATATAAAATTATAAAAGGAAACCTCGTACATCAAGTTTTTGAAGCCATTTGTTGGAAATTAAAAATTCTAAAAAGTGGTATCAAATTCTTGTATTTTAAAGCATTTTAAAGTCGCATCACATCAAGTTTTTGGCGCCGTTGCCGGGATAGAAAAAAAATAAAAAGTAAAAGGATAGGAAAAAATAAAAATTAAAAGGATAGAATTAAAAGTAAAGTAAAAAAAGTAAAAAAACATAAAACAAAACAAAAATATTTTCTTCAAATTTTTATGCGTAGTTCTGGATCTATAGGATTACTACCTTTTGATTCTGAATTAGAAAGAACAATTAAAAGAATTAAAAAAGGAAAACAAATTTTAAAACATCAAAAAATGGCTAACTTACATAACAATAATCAAAATCCAATTGAAATTAATGAACAAAATATTTATAAACCTTTAAGGGAATATGCAAACCCTACACCTGATGAATTTCATGTTAGTATTCAAATTCCAGCTGTAGATGCTAATTCTTTTGAGCTTAAACCTTCTATTATTCAAATGGTTCAAAACAATTAATTTGGAGGAACACCTAATAAGGATCCAAATTTACACCTTGCTAGTTTTTTAGAACTTTGTGCTACCTTTAAAAATAATAATGTTTCTGATGATGCTATTAGGCTTAGACTCTTTCATTTTTCCTTAAAAGATAAAGCAAAGATGTGGCTTAATTCATTAGCTACTTGTTCTATTAAAACATGGACAGATATGGCACAAAAATTCCTTGCTAAATATTTTCCTCCTTCTAAAACTGCTAAATTGAGAAATGATATTATTTTATTTACGCAATTTAATGTAGAAACAATTTATGAAGCTTGGGAAAGATTTAAAGAACTATTAAGAAAATTTCCTCATCATGCTTTACCAGATTGGTTAATTATTCAAACATTTTATAATGAACTTATTGGATCACTTAGATCTATTATTGATGCTGCTGCTGCTGGTTCTTTAATGGCTAAGACATTTGAAGATGCCTACACCTTAATTGAAGAAATGGCTATTAACAAATTTCAATGGCCTTCTGAAAGGGTTAATCCTAAAAGAATAGCCAGTATTCATGATAATGATGCCTTTTCTATTTTAGCTTCACAAGTGGCTGCGATATCTAAGACATTAGATAATTTTGCTATTATTATATCGCATGGAAGTAATGATAATTCTACAAATTCTGATGATTCTCAAATAATGAAAACTTTACAAGCTATTTCTAGTAAAACTAATAACCCTTATTCTAATTATTATAATCCTCGTTAGAAAAATCATCGTAATTTTAATTGGAGTAATGGACATCAAGTTAATCCAAATTGGAATAATCAAGGAAATTCAAACTATAGACCAACTTATCCTTCTGGTTATAACAATCAGCAGAAAAAGTTGTCTGTAGAAGAATTGATCTTCCAACTAAGCAATCAGCTACAAAGTCAAAACACTGCTATTCGTAATATTGAGAATCAGGTGGATCAAATCGCTAATTTCATTAATTACAGACCTCAAGGAACACTGTCTAGCAATGTCGAAATTAATCCTAAAGGATCTAGAAAAGAACATGAACAAGCAAAAGCTGTACAGCCATCTCTTCCATCCTTTTTGTCATTTGGGCAATCGTATCATCTTTCTCTTGAAGCTGCATCCTCATTACTTCCGGCTCCTCACTTTCTGCGGCTGCAGGAGCACCTTGTGAAGCTGATGAAGCTCGTGTTTCAACCATGTTAATTTCTGCATATTCATCATCCATGAACTCTGACGAGTCGACTTCATCTCCGAATTTTTCTTCTCTTTCTTTTTCTAATCGCCGGATATCAGTTCTTAGCTTTTCCATAACATCTTCTAGTGGTCTTTTATGTACATCTTTGCAGTTTTCATGTGATAGTTGTCGGGTTTCCTTCTCATGAATCCCCTTCACTGCGGTAGCGCTTTCTTCGAACTCAAGTCTCCTGACGAGACTTTCCTTCTTAGGCTGTTGTTTTAATCTTAATTGTCCGGTAGTGGGACGCCACCATCCTTCTAGCAGCAGAAGGTCTAGGACCAGATGGTCTTTCAGCCAAATGCTGGAAGGTAGTATCCTCCCTAAATTGTAGTCCTAAAACAATGACAGGTGGACTAGCTTTCATTCCCTTATTCGGATTTTCCGCAGCAATAACAGGTTCTACTCGCGGCCCAAGACGGGACTTGGCTGGCACCCGCCCTATCCTTCTTAAAATTTCTAATACAGGGCATTTTTCTTTCTTTGCTAACTTTTCTATCATGGTTTGTAGTCGAGTAAATGGCGTAATTCTAGACCTTTTCTTACGGCAGTCGTTGTAATATGCGGGCTGAGGCAATGCAGAAGCAATCTTGCGGACATTTTCCTCATCCTCTGCGGCGGAGAGGGGATGGAACCTACTTCCTCCCAAGAGTGGTATGTATTCGAGCAGCGGTGTATACTCGGCCGGTTACGGGATTTCCTCCGGAAAGCAACTTCGGCGGCTACGGCCTCTCTAGCAATCCTTCTACTTCTGTTCCTCCTCTGAGTCCGTGTCAGTGATGGAATTCTCGAGCTGGACTCGATTTCAAAAATAAAAGGTTTCACAGGAAAATCTGTACCCTCCACGGTAACAGGTTCATCACAGTTCTGAATTTCCTTTCCCTTTAATTTGGCAGAAGCCGGGGTAGGTGCAGAAACAACTAGACCAGTGGGGGTAGCAACAACAGTCCTTTTGCGAACAACAGTACTCCTCTTAGTTGGAATCTTTTGCAGAGGAGGGAATTCATGAGTTGACTTGAGGTTAAACTCAATCAACGGCTTCTCAGTTTCTGGTACTTTGCTTATGAGTGAAAAGAGAGTGACGTCGGGGATTTTGATGTCGGTGTCCCCGAATTCTTGTCTGAATCGAATGATTCCATTATTATGTTGTTCGTCCTTGAAAACAGCCAGGTCCAGTCAGTTGACGAAGGAGAAGATCAGTTTTGGGGCTTCCATTTCTGCAGGGCAGATTCCAAGTGTTAGTCCCCGAATCGTGCTTCCTCTTGTCGTAAAACTTATGAAGAAAAAGAAAGAGTCTGAACACATTTTCGTTTACCTTAGTATATTTATGATATTAAAAGAAAATTGTTTTTCGAAAAGATTTGTTCGTTAAGACAGAGAGTTATTAAAAGAAGGAGAGTTGTAGGAAGGATAAAAGGAATTGATTAAGAACTGGAGAAGGAAGAGAAAGTCTTGTAGAAACTTCTCGACCTGCAAGACTGCTCCTAAACTAATACCTATTGGGGGCCCACCCCACCTCAGAAATGAGGTAAAAGGATCTCGGAACCCTCTCTGTTTAGGGATGTCTAAACAGTGGCTCCTAAATCCGAGAGAATGTTGGCTATACTTGTCCAAGGTAGAAATGAACATAGTATCCCAACGGAAAGAAGGGTAGTTTGATCCACTAGGGACATGGATACACTACCGATTTTTGAAAGCAGAACTATCTGATTAAAAATGGAGAGAGGAATTTTCCCCAGCGGAGTCGCCAGAAATTGTCGGCATATTTTTAGGTTGAGTGTTGTATTTTTGAAAAGAGGTCGCCTATAGAAATTGTCGGTGAATTTTTAATTTAATTTAAATAAATAATTTGAAAATTAGTATTTGATTTTGAAAATAATTTTAAATTTGAGAATTTTAAGATATGAAATAAAACTGATCTCACATCCCGAAAAGTTTATATAAACGAGCACCGCACCACAAACTGTATATCTATCCCGGAGAGTATACACACTGCTTGATGATGGGGCTCGGTTAGATAAACTAGAAGATTTGTGACATCCGTTTGGTCTACGAACCAATTTTATAAGCCGACAAGTTCCCCTGCTTAATATAAATGAATTAAGCAGGGTTTATATTACGTAGGTTCTTAAAATTCCCTATAAGGGCAAGCCCCTATAGTTAATTACATCTTAAGTGATGAGAATCACCTAAGAAAACTCTCGATAATAATCAGTAGTTATGCTCTCAAGAATTTCAAAGTTTAAGTTTTCAAGGGATTGAATTTTAGAGTTTCAATAGGGAATGGATCAAGTTTGGAACATTTTGTTTTGGGAATTCAAAGGAAGAAAGGTAGGAGAAATTACGGATTCGAAGCGAACTTCGGTAATTTCCCGACTATCCTATTGTTTGGCTTGAATTTAGGAAAGTCCTAATGTTTATTTAATGTTTTAATCTTGCCAATTTTAATTAATTAGGACTTATGTTCATATGACATGATCATACAAATAGCCTCGAAGATGTGAGGGTTTATGTAGTATCGAACGGCTACCTCGGAGTCCTAAGACCGGTTAGGGCTTAATTTGCAATACAAATGCCTAACAAAAGGTTGAGGATTTATGTTGCACTAGGCAAACTACCTCGAAATCCTATGGCTTGGTTATTTAATTCTAAGAAAGTTTTGCTGAAGTAGACTCAGGTTTTGCTGATGACGATGGCCGTGCTGCCCACCAAGCTCCGAGCTCCTTGTTGTTGCAGAAGATTGTAACCAAAAGAGAAAAGAGGAGTTCGGTTTTAGAAATCTTAAAGTCCAAGTGTTTTTTATGTTTTAATTAAGACAAATCTTAAAGTTGATTATAACAACACCGGTTAAGATCCCACGGTTCCATCCTTCCGGCATCGTTATTTTTATCGGATTCACTTAGTCCAGATGAATTTGCTAAACTTAACTAAATGAGTTCCACACTTTCATTTAGATCATGGGAAATCCCGTTAGCAACACGTAGATTACATCATCTGAGGTATTAACGATCATCCAACAAGACGTTTTAATTTAGTTGTAATTGTAGTTTTGTTTTCTGTTTGTGATTAAATTTTAAGTTGTTTTATATTTTCACATGTTGTGGCGGTGAATTTTATCTTGTAATGACTTTTAATTTAGTTTTGGTTTCAGTTTTAGGGACTATCCTAAAGGTGCGGGTTTTCATGCAATAGTTGTTTATCATGCAAGAAAAGTAAGTGGCATTTGCAATAAGGTAAATTACAAGAAGGTAAATTGCCATAAAATAAAAGCGTACCTGGAGGGTCTTCCCGTCATCCCAGGCTACACTTAAACACAATTTAGAATATTTAAGCATTTAAAGCAAGTTCCTAGGAAAAGCTAAGGGAAGGGTTATGGTTTTCTACCAAGTTCCTAATCCTATAGCTAGTCATCTCCTATGACGTCTAGGTTCTTGTGTTTTGGTTTGACGATGATTTTCTTCATCAAATAACAATTAAGTTCAATTGTTTTTATAAACATCTTATCGTACTGAGGAAGTGCTTAAGACGTATCTTAAACATCTTTTCAATACTTCTAGGATTATTTTAAGTCCAAGAGAATTTAATTATACAATGAATCAATCATCCAGGAGTTCAAGTTTTGTTATCTTGCTCAGTGACCTGGGACATTTGAATATCCTATGAGTGAAGTAATACTTCACTTAACACTCCATTTAGGAGTTATGACAATAAGAGCACTTGAGGGCAAACCGATGTTCAAGTGATTTGTGATTTTAATTTAATTTCAATTAATGGGTTTAAGTTTGGACTAGTGTTCAAGTTGTTTTTAGATTTATTTTTGAATTCTTTATGTCTTAAGTGATGTTACATTTAATTCAATTTAATTTAATTTAATTTAATTTTAATTTAATTGGGTTTAATTTTAGTTTTAATTTAATTTTATTTATTTAATTTAATTTTAATTTTATTTTAACTTGATTTTATATATTCTTTTTTTATTTTAATTTAATTTAATATGTTTTAATTTAATTTAATTTAATGTGATTTAATTTAATTTAATTTAATTTAATTTAATTTAAATTTAAATTTAAATTTAAATTTTATTTTATTTTATTTTATTTTAATTTAATTTAATTTTATTTTATTTTATTTTAATTTTAATTTTAATTTGGTTTTATTTTTAATTTTAATTTAAATTTTAATTTTAATTTAATTTTATTATTTTTCTTTTAATTTTAATTTAATATTTTATTTTTTTATGCTTTAGGGATGATTTAATTTTAATTGATAAAGTATTAATTTAATTGAAATTTTAAAAGGGTTTAATTTAAATGTTTTAATTTTAATTTAATTTAATGATCAAGTTTTGAATTTGGATTATCATTTTAATTAGGAATTGAATATTATTGAGGTGATTAATTTAGGGATTCTTAGATTAAAGAATAAATCTCTTCCTAATAATATCCCTATTTTAATAATTCCAATTTTTTTTATTATTATTCTTCCAAATTTAATTAATTATTTAATTAAGGTTTATTTTAATTATTTTCAAATTGCTTGGTAGGTTTCTACCCTTTAAATACCTAAGTTTCAAACATCCAAAATCAACTTAATATCAAATATTTTACCCATCCTTTCAATTAAACCTAAAATTTTTAATTATAGGTTAAAATTTTAATTACCATTTTGCCCTTTATGCTTACTAATTCCATAACTCACTAAATTGAGCTCAAATGAATTTGAAATTTTTTATATAACTTCACTCATATGTCAATCAAGACATTAGAGGAGAAAATGTGATTTTTCTATATTTAATTTATTTATGTAATTATTTTTGGTGGAAGGTAAGAATTTTCAGGGAAAATTTAATAACATGACCAAGGGAAAGTTTCTGTCCTTAAGAAAATTATGGGACGTTCCTAATGACTAGAGGACCACTTGGACCAATTTTGGTGATTTTTTGAATTATATTATTTTTATTACAATTATTTTGATTTTTGGAGTATTAATTCATTTAAAAAGAAAATAAAGGTTGAAAAATGAATTTTATATTTTTCAAAAATCTCTCTGATATCAAGGAAACTAGAGAACCAATTTTTATAATTTTTTGATTTTTCTTTGATTTATTAGAATTATTTTAGTGGAAATGCTAGAAAATACATTTTTTTAATTTTAAAATTACCTTAGGGCTTTAAAATTTAATATCTCATCATAGAGACTTAAGAAAAATATGGGGTTTGTTCCTAAGTGATTAAAATTCAAGATGTGACATTTTTGTGAATTTTATTATTTTTGTGATTTTTATTATTTTTTAATCACTAAAAATATTAAAATAATGCAAAAATCAACTTTTTTGGAAAATTGCAATTATAATTTTCTTAAATTCCCCTGATATCAGAGAGGCTCCAAAACCAATTTTATGAATTTTGGAAAAGGATTTTGAAAGTTATGAATTTTTAAAGTTTAAATTTGGGTAAATGGCTTAATCAACACATTTGATAGAGCTAACTAAGTCCGATTGACTTCAAATTTTTATGGTGGGTTCCTCCGATCCTAAAGGTCGGTACTGCAATTGATTTCAAGTCAATTTGATGTATGATTAGCTCTAATTAATTAAGGTTCCATTTTGAGTGTTTAAGCCAATTAGGGTCATTACAAGTGAATTAACTCAAGACCTATTTTCCCTAGGGTCCTCTGGTCATAAGAAACATCACCAAATTTTCCTAGAATTTATTTCACAACATGCTAATTATTGGAATTAAAATACTCGGAATAATGATCTAGAATTGAAAAATCAATAACTCTTCATAGGGATGGCCTCGACTTTGGAAAATTCGGGGAATGTTCTCAAATTCGGAGGCTTCAAAGCTCCTATGGTCTCATGCCATGGTGAATTGTATACATGCATGGAGAATTGAAAATGTGTAGAGAGTAAATAAATTATTAAAAATCAAATACTCAATGAAATTAAATGATTTCTTTTCCACATTATTCTCCTCTGTTCACTAAGCAAGAGGGTATTTTTATTTTATTTTTCTGATTTTCCTACACAAAGTTATGCATTTTTGAATTTTAGGGAATTAAATAAATCAAAAAATACCCTAATTTCCTACTTATCCATGCGGCGGCGCGTCAACCTCGGCGTCTCCAAAGATCCACGCGTCGTATCTTGATTCGGCGCCACCATCTGACTGGGATGCCACGCGGCCCGCGGTTCATGTCCCGTTGCTCCGTCCGGCACGATCCTGGCCGTCCGCTTGATACACACGCTATCCAACGGCTCCTGTTCATCGTCTACGACTGGTGTGAACTCGTGACCGTCAACCTTCTAACCCTAATTTCTCACTCGATTCTCAACAGATTTTCGTGTTCTTATGCTCTGTGGATTCTTCTTGAGGAGACGAACACATCCATACGGTAAACATGTATTGAAATTGTCTCAAATTAAATAGAGAATCTCTGTAAGCTCGGGAAGAAGAGTGAGTCCATACCTTTGCTCGGAGAAGTGAAGCTTCGATCCGAGAGTTGTGTCACCTTCGATTGGGTCCAAGCAAGCTCCGGATGAAGTCCCTCGGCTCAGTGAATTGTCTCAGGTATGATTTCGACCAAGCTCGATCACAAAGCTTGGAGGTCGGAAGCAATGGCCGGCCTCGGTGAGGGGGCTTTTACCTGGTAAACTTCTTCTCTTGGTCCGGTGAAGGTGTAGGACCAATCAATTTGGGGATTGGCTCACTGTGAAGAAGTGTCCTGGTTTTTATGCTTGAAATTTGAACTCGAAATTGAGCTCGAACTTGGAGGAATTGGGGTGGAATCCAGTGGGAATCAAATGCTCTATGTGTGGAGAGTGGTCTGGAATGATTTTGGCAGAGTTTCCTTAAGGTTGGTTCAACACTTCCTCCATGGCCGAGAGAGGTGGGGTTTAAATAGGAGAGGCTGGAGGGCCTCCGTGGGGAGTTAGGGCTTGGGATCAGCTGCTCTTGGCAAGGGAAGAACGGCCCGCAATGGCCACTGGGCTTGGGGAAACTCAGCAAGGGAGAATTTCAATGCTTGGCTCCTTCCAATGTCTCGGCCATGGCGTTTTCCGGCGACCCAGGAGGCTGGCCTGCAGGCATGGGTCACCCTCAAGTCCAGGTGGGTCAGGGCTTGAGGTTTGTGCAAGCAATTGGCAAAGGACATGTGTAAAGGGCTTGGATTAAAATGGTTTGGGGGAGAGGCTCATTTTGGGTTCAAATGAGTCAACCCATGGTTTTGGGCTAGGTTCACCACCCAAGGCCTGGTTTTGGGCTGAAAAGAGTCACTTGGGTCAGCCAAGAGAAAATGGTGTGCTCTCCATCAAAATAGTTTAAGTTAATTTTGGGTTATGGTGTTGCATTAAAGAGGTTAAAATGGCTTAAGGAAGGCTTAGGAAAGGACTTTCTCTCCTTGCCATTAATGGCTTGGTGACAAGTCAAACCCCCCATGGCTTCATGTGGCTTGTCCATGGCTTGCATGTGGCTCCATTTGGCTCATCCTTGGCTTAGGAAAAGTGGATTCATTTATATGAAAAAGGAATTTGGAAATTTTGGAAATTTAGTGAAAATTTAGATGGTGCTTGATTTAGGTTGATTTGATGATTGATTTGGGACTTAGGAATTGATTCCAATTAAAGGGATGATGAGAAAGAATTGTCAATGTGGGCTTTGAAATGGGTTTGGGCTTTTGGATTTTACTTTGGATGGGCTTTTAAAATGGTTTAGGGAAGTGGGCTTTTGGATTCTTTAGGATGAAAGTTTGGTAAAGGCTTGGGCCAAATAATTGTTGGGTTTGGTTTAGGGATGTTTCATGAGTGATTTGGAATAAATTTGAGGTGGTTTGGGCTTGAATTGGGTTGGATTTGGGTTCATTTGGTACATGGGCCAATGTAAGTCAAATTGGGCTAACTTGGGCCAATGTTGGGCTAGGGTTGAAATTTATGTAAAATTAATGTTGGGAAATTTTTATGGGAGTGTTTCAAAGAGGTTTTGACTTTCGTTGGGTTTTGATTTTGGGGTTTGGGCTTATTTGGGTTAGGTTTGGGTTTAGATCAAAATTGGGCCTTTTAGCTTTGGGTTGAATTTGAGTGGGGTTTGGGTCTAAATTTTGAGAAAATTATGTTAGTGTTTTCTTTTTTGGGATGTTAAGGAAGGTTTACAAAAGGTTTGGGGTTAATTGGAGATGAATTGGATTAGTTTGGGTTAAGTTTGGGTCATGGGTCCAAATTGGGCTTTAAGGTCAAAAGTGAAATTGGATTCAGATGCCAATCAAATTGGACTTGGATTTGGTCTAGATTGGTATTGGGGATGTTGAATTGAAGTTTAGAATTGAATTGGATCAGAATTTGGGTCAATTGGGTAGGTTTGGTTAGACATTGGGTTCATTTTGGGTTAAAATGGGTCAAATTGGGGATTTTGACAAAAGTGGCATAAATTGACAAAATTGGCCTATGGTGTAGTTGGAAAAAATGAAATTCGGAATATTTAGGATTTTTTTGAAATTTTCTGGGAATTTTCTGAATTTTTGGATTTTTTTGGCTAGGAGGGGCATTTTGGGTATTTGGAGGGTATTGGGGGGTATTTTTGGAATTTTTGGTATTTTTGGCTATGAATGATCAATTTGAGTAATGTGGGAATGTTTGAGATTATTTTTTGAGGAATTTTGGGTATTTGGAGATTTTGAAAAATGTGGGTAATTTCAAGGGTTTTTTGGTAGGTTTGGCGGGTGTAGGGTCCCGGGGGTCAAAAATTGAAAATTTAGAAAGTTGAAGATTGGGTAAATGTAAGTGGAATGAAATCATTTTGGTTGAGCCATGAAGCCATATCAAGCCCACATGAGCCATGAAGAGACTCATTTGAGGCATTCACTATCGTCGTTCCTAACCCTCTTGCCAAGGGCTTAGGGGTTAAGGACCATCCATGTGAATCACCTTCATGAGTCGGGACGTCAAGTTGGGTATGGGTGTGGTTTTAGGAGGTGTGTGAAAGTGTAGTGTATAAGTGTAGTGTGTGTGCAAGTCAGCCCTCACTGGACCGAGCTACCTGTAGGGGCCTCTAAGGCCAAAGAGTCCTACAGGAACTCATCCTTTAAACTTCCACATTTGATCTCAACCCTCTAGGTGATTAGGGGTCTACAATCAAGTTTGTGGAGTTTGTAGGGAGTTAAGAAGTGGTTTGAATTTCTAAGTGGTGGGTCCCAATTTTAATCCTCTAGGATAGTCAAGGGAAAAGACTAAGGCTAGATCCTAAGTACTAAAAAGAAGAAGAGAAGACCTCATCAAAATTGAGGTCAACAATACTCAACAAAAAGAGGAAGTTACTAGATCATGAGACTGTTGCACTTAGTGAAGAGTGTAGTGCTATAATTCAAAGAAAATTTTCTGAAAAACTTAAAGATCCTGGTAGTTTCACTATACCGTGTGCTATCGGTGAAACATTTTATGGATGAGCATTATGTGATTTGGGAGATAGCATAAATTTGATGCCTATATCAACTTTTAAAAGGTTAGAAATTGGAGAGATTGCACCAACTTCAGTAACTCTACAGTTAGCTGATCGATGTATTACACATCATAAGAGAGTTGTAGAAGATGTTTTGGTCAAAGTTAATAAGTTTATTTTTCCTGTGGACTTTATTATTTTGGATATGGAAGAAGATAAAGAAATTCCAATCATTTTAGGAAGACCATTCTTCGCTACGGGAAGAGCCATGATAGATGTTCAAAAAAGACAATTGACTATGAGAGTAAATGATCAAGAAGTAACTTTTAACATCTCAAAGTTAATGAAATATCCATCAATAGAAAAAGAAGATGAATGTTTTAGAATGGATATATGTGATTATGTAAGAAGAGAATATTTTAAGGAAAATTATGAAGAAAAAGAAAATATTGAAAAAGATGATTATGATAAAGTAGAAAGTGAAGAAGCTGATTATGTTCAGGAAAAATTTGAAACACTCAATACAACATCACCAGAAAATGAAATATTAATTCCATCTGTTGTAAAAGACCCTGAACTTGAATTAAAGAATCTTTTGAATCTTTTGAAGTATGCATTTTTAGGAGAATTTTCAACATTACCTGTAATTGTATCCTTAGACTTAAATGAAATTCAAGAACAAAAATTATGGATACATTAAAAAAATACAAAAGAGCTTTTCGTTGGACCTTAACTGATATTAAAGGAATTAGTCCTTCAATTTGTATGCACAGAATTTTATTAAATGAAGAATATAAACCGAAAATTGATCCTCAAAGGAGATTAAACCCTATTATGAAAGAAGTAGTTAAAAAATAGATTTTAACATGGTTAGATGCTGGAATTATATATCCTATTTCGGATAGTGCTTGGGTAAGTCCAAATCATTGTGTTCCCAAAAAAGGAGGAGTAACTGTTGAAGAAAATGAAAATAACGAATTAATACATATTAGATAAGTTTCTGGAAGGCTAATTTGTATTGACTGTAGAAAATTAAATATTGCCACTAGAAAATATCACTTTCTTCTTCCTTTCCTAGACCAAATGTTAGACAGACTTGTTGGACACAAGTACTACTATTTTCTGGATGGATATCCTGGTTAATAGTCCTTATGGAACTTTTGCTTTCAGAAGAATACCTTTTGGACTATGTAATGCACCTGCAACATTCCAGAGATATATGATATCTATTTTTAGTAAATTACTAGATAACGAATAGAAATATTCATGGATGATTTCTCTGTGTTTTGAAAATCATTCGACGCATGCTTAAATCATCTTGAAAAAGTTTTGGAGCTATGCAAAAGAACTAACTTAGTTCTAAATTAGGGGAAATGTCAATTTATGGTTGCAGGAGAAATTGTATTAGGACATAAAATTTCAGAAAATGGCATGAAAGTAGACCCTGCAAAAATTCAAGTAATTGTTAAATTACCACCTCCTACTAAAGTGAGAGGGGTAAGAAGTTTCCTTGGACATGTTGGTTTCTACAGGCACTATATTAAAGATTTTTGAAAAATCACTAAACCTCTATGCAACCTTTTAGAAAAAGATAAGAAATTTGAATTTACTGAAGAATGCTCAAATGCCTTTGAGTTATTAAAGGAAAAACTAATCACAGCACCTGTAATCGTTTCACCTGACTGAGAGAAACCATTCGAACTAATGTGCAATGCTAGTGATTATACTATGCTAGTAGAACTCCTAATGATGCTCAAATTAACTTTACAGTTACTGAAAAAGAGTTACTGGCTATTGTGTATGCTTTTGATAAATTTAGATCATATTTAATTGGAACTAAATGTATTGTGCATACTAATCATTCTACTATTAAAAATCTGATGCAAAAGAAGGATACTAAACCAAGATTAATTAGATAGGTACTTTTAATGCAAGAATTTGATTTTGTGGTGATTGATAGGAAGGGAACTGAAAATCAAATTGTTGATCATTTGTCAAGATTAGAAAATCATGAATTAACTGACACCGATAATGAAATAACAGACAGTTTTCCTTATGAACAACTTTATAATATAAAAGAGTGGAAAATACCTTGGTATGCTGATATAGTAAATTATTTAGTAAGTGATATTTTGCCACCTATGTTAACAGTGCAGCAACAGAAAAAAATTGTTCATGATTCAAAATCATATTTTTGGGATGAACCATATTTATTTAAGAAATGTAATGATCTTATTATTAGGAGATGTGTGCCTTATGAAGAAACTGAATAAATCATTCATAAATGTCATGATTCTGATTTTAGAGGACATTTTGGAATTGATAAACTGCATATAAAATTTTGCAAGCGGATTTTATTGGCCAACTCCTTTTAGAGATGTTTATAAATAAATCAAAACATGTGATAGATGCCAAAGAGTAAGTAATATATCTAGAAGAAATGAAATGCCTCTAAATTTCATATTAGAATTTGAGATTTTTTATGTTTGGGGATTAGATTTTACGGGACCATTTATTCCTTCATTTGGGAACTCATATATTTTAATCACAGTTGATTTATGTATTGAAGTGGATTGAAGCACAAGCTTTACCTCGTTGTGATGCTAAAAGTGTTTTAAAATTCTTAAAGAAAAACATTTTCACAAGATACAGAAAGCCGAGACTAATTATCACTAACTGAGGATCTCATTTTAGGAATAAATACATTCAGATATTGGCAGAAAAATTTAATATTTTTCAAAAATTCTCTACTGCATATCATCCTCAAACTAGTGGTTTAGCTGAAGTTTCTAATCGTGAGATTAAACAGATTTTCGAGAAGACTATAAATCCTAATATAGTAGATTGGTCTATAAAATTGGATACTGCATTATGGGCATATAAGACTGCTTATAAAACTCCTATTGGTATGACTCCTTATAGGCTTATATATGGAAAACATTTTCACTTACCAGTATAATTGGAGCATAAAGCTTATTGGGTGCTTAAAGAATTTAATTATAATTTAAAAAATGCTGGTGAGAAGAGAAAGCTGAAATTGAATGAATTAGAAGAACTAAGAAATGAATCTTACAATAAAAATAGAATTTATAAAGAAAAGCTGAAGTTAAGGCATGATCAGAAGATTAACCGAAAGAACTTTGAACTAGGACAAGAAATTTTGCTTTACAATACAAGGCTAAAATTATTTCCTGGGAAATTGAAGTCTCGTTGGTTAGGACCCTTTAATGTGACTCAGGTTTTTACTTATGGAGCTGTTGAAATAGAAGATCCAAAGACTGGGAATAGGTTTAAAGTAAATGGACACAGATTAAAACCATATTTTGAGGGTAAAAGACCAAATTTTAAAGAGGTTTTAATGCCCAGTCAACCTCAATAACACCTGAATAGGTTGGGCTGACGACGTTAAACCAAGCACTATATGGGTGGCAACCCATAGTTATCTTTAATTATTGTGTGTTTGTTTGATAGTATTGTTAGTTTGTAGTGATATTAAGTCCTACTACTCTTATGTACCCTCTAATTACCATAGAATTTGAATCTATAGAGAAAATTTGAAACGTATTGGACCACGACATTTTTGTGCAAAAATTTACCTATGGCGCTGGTGGTGCACTCGAGGTCACCGACGGCAGGTTTTTCCAGAGAGCTCTGGTAATTAATTGTACAAGGTTCACTGACGGCACCTTCGAGGCCTCCGACAGCGGGATCGGCGAGTGGGCAGTTTTTTGTGTTTAAATCGACGGTTTTTGGCTGTTTTTAGTGAATTCATCCTTTATAAACTCCTATGGACGGTTCCTAACCACTTAAAACTCCCAAAAATGAATGGATACCCTCCTAAATTCTTCTCAAATTGCTTTGAATTCAATTGATAACCCAAGATTTTACAACTAGAGGAAGTTCATCAATGCGGAAGCGTAGCGACTTTTTAACAAGGTAATCTCGAAGAAAGGATTGATTAAGGAGAGAGGATTTGTCAATAGAGGACAAAGCATTTCTCCAGCACCAATTAAAGAAATGATCGTGCGGAGAAGATGGGAAGTGTTCTGCTACACTACTGCCTTAGTAGTCGTTCCTAAGGTTAAGGAATTCTACGCAAATCTACATGGAATCAACCAAGGAAGCGTTTATGTGTGAGGTAGGTGGATTACATTAAATTCAGAGAGAATTAATTAGTTTTATATGCTAGAGACTGTTACAGTCTGTTACTTTTCAAATTTCATGTCGACTAAAGAAAAGATGAATGAGATTTATCAATTTTTTACAAACAAGACTGATGATTGGGAAGTTAGAGAGAACGGGTATGTTAGTTTCTCTGTAACTCTTTTAAATCCAATCTCGAAACACTGGAACTTTTTCATCTCTAACAAATTGTTACCAATAATGAAAATTGGCAAGGTTTCGAAAGAAAGTACAATCTTAAACTACTACAATCAGATGGGATGGCCCA
Source organism: Papilionanthe hookeriana x Papilionanthe teres (assembly GCA_022702705.1). Lineage (NCBI taxonomy): Eukaryota > Viridiplantae > Streptophyta > Magnoliopsida > Asparagales > Orchidaceae > Papilionanthe > Papilionanthe hookeriana x Papilionanthe teres. Next base: position 48,215,739 of record CM040429.1, on the reverse strand, counting down.
TAGATATTGGATCGATTATTGTGAAATCTGTCTATAGCCTGAACGTTTAAGGATCATCCCAAGGGCTTGGACATCCTTCCACAATTTTCTTGATTTGCAGTTTGTTTCAAGTTTTGTACGAGGTTTGGGAGAAGATACTGCTACCCTGGAAACCCTTAGACCCAACTCAGACATTTCCAGCCTTTGATGGAGAGAGTGATGCAGGCCATATCTTGGATCAAGCATCACAGAATTCTGTTCCAGTTCAACCTTTAGTAGCGAACAACGCACTTATGCATCTACATCGAATCATGAATTTGGAGATTCAGGTACAGAACTTAACGAGCATAGTCAACAACATATCTGATTTCCTTGATCACATTGATTGGAGAATGAAAGAACATTTTGACCACACTAGGTAATTTGAAGCAAGTTTGGTGAGTTTGATGAGAAGGATGGGACTTATCAATGAAGATTCAATCGAAGAATTCTCTTTTTGACCTTTTAACAACCTGTTTATCCATGTTCAACTGATGGGAGATATCAGAGGAGAGACCAGCACTAGTTCTGGAGATGCGTAAGCTTGAGTAATAGACTTGATTACTTGATTTTGTTGTGTTTGATTTGAACAATGATTGTGTGTTTATGTGTTTGAATACTTTACATGCTCTTTAATTTAGTATAGATGAGAATAAGTGTGAAATGCTTTGTTTTCAGCATTTTGAGTATTTTAGTTTGGATTGTGATGCTGATTAGGATGGATTTAGGTTTAATGAATACCTATTTGTGTGTTATGTATTGTGCGTTGCAACCAACTTGGATTCAATATATAAAAGTGAAGTTTTTCTTTGTGTGAATGCTTATTTGTCTTAATACATCACTTAATCAATTAAAAGTATATGATAAAAAGGATCGAATGATGACGACGAGGCTTAAAATTGATCAAAATCACAAAAAATTGAAAATTGATCAATTTTTAATAATCTTGCCGACGGCACGCTTGAGACCGCCATCAGCGTGATTTTCCCCAGAATAGTATTTTTCATTAAATAGAGCCCACCGACGGCGCGATCGCGAAAAATGCTTATTTACCACGATTTTGACCAGTCTAACGCCACTATTCATCATCTTTTTCCCCTTTTTAACCGAAAAACTGACCTAGGGCTTGATAGATCTTGGATTTGGAGCGATTTCAACAAAATCTAACACCGGATTTCATCTTGTCTTTGTAAGAGCTTCACTCCTATGCAAAAATTTTTTATTTTCACCATGAATTTCTTCCACATTGAGAAATTTTGGAAAAATTCAAATGTGGAGAAATGATTTGGAAGGAATTCATGGAAATTGATTTAGATTGTTTTAATCCCCCTTTAGAAGCCACTGTGTTATTATTTTGGATATTAGTTGGAATTTTTTGTTAATTGATAGATCGAACAATGGCTCTGAGGCAAAATAGAAGACTCAAATTTGACGAGACTCGGTTTGTTAATGTGAAAGCCCAATCAAGATACACTTCGCTCTTTCAAAGCAAGGAGTGTATTCAAGATAGAGTTTTCGAGAATCCTGAAGGAGAGGTAGAATGAGTTATCAAGGAGAGAGGATGGGAGAACTTTTACTATACAACAAATAAAGCTGTTGTGGAAGTTGTTAGAGAGTTCTACTCGAATCTTACTCAAGTTGACGACACACCTGTCCAAGTAAGGAGATTTTATGTTGACTTGTGCGCAAATCACATTAACTCTTTTTATGAGCATCACAACTTTTATTTTAGCGAGTACAAAAATTTTGGTACAATGGAAGGTCCATTAGATGATGTTATCGACTTTCACACTGATGGGAAAGGAGTTTGAAAAATGAAAAATTGTGAATGGATTAATTTTCCATTGTACATGATGAATGTCATTGCTAAGGCATGACATTATTTCATCTGTGCTACTCTGCTACCCACTTACCATCACATTGAAGTCTTTAGAGAGAGAACTGTTCTAAATTTTTGCATTCATAACAATAGAAGTATTAATGTGGGGAAGATAATCTATAAGAATGTTATGACCACTACAAGGAGTGAGACAAGTGGATATTTAGGGCATCCTGGCCTTATTTATGCACTATGTCAATTATCTGGAGTAGAAGCGAGAGATGATGAGGAATGGGTTTATCTTATGAGACCCATTAGTAAAGGAAATATAAAGACTTATGAATCTGATGAGGAATGGAGATCAGGGAGTAGGAGCAAGGCACCTTCTACTAGTAGAGACATTCCTTCTACTAGCTATGACCCTACTGCCTCTAGTCCCCCTACCTTGTATGATCTGATGAATGACATGACCCTGCAGAGGAAGAGTTTTAAGAAATTAGATGAAAGATTAGAAATAATCGATCACAGGATTGAAGGATTAGAGAGAATACATGATCGTTATAGTGAGTAACTTTAGAGGCACTCAGATTTTTAGATGGCTTATTATGATGCTCAGGCCTGATACTACAAAGGTGAGCCTGATGTCAATTTTCCAGAATACCCCAGATATACTCAGTATCAGCCCAATCCTCCTGCTGAATAGGGTGATGAAGACATTACTTGGGATTTCGATGTTGATGATTTGTTAGTGATGTATTGTATGTGTTAGTGTTTGTTTTAGTTTTTGTTGTAGTATTTGAACTTTTAATTGTAATTTGGACAATGCTTCATTTCTATGATGTGTTTAGCTTGTAGTTTGTGTTTTTATTTCTGCATATCTGTGATAGTAACAATAATTGTAACTTGTGTTTTAAATAGTAACTGTTTGTTTTGTGTTGTGAAATGCATATGTCATGTGTAGTGTAATTAGTTGTTTTTATTTAATGTTTAGTTTTATATACTTGTTTTTAAATTTCATTACCCCAGCAAATTTTCTAAACTGTTATGTGTGTAGAAAAGATTTTAATATTACAGGGCAGTTGAATTTAAAAATTTTGTGAAGAACCTGCAAATTTTAAAAAAGACAGAAATGCCTAAAGTGCAAAGGTATGAATTTAATATTTAGAATTTTTCTTTCACTCGTGCATTATTTCTATTTAAAGAAAACCTTAAGTTTGGGGGAGGGAAGAAAATTTTAACTATTATATGTTCTCAATTAAAATATTTTCAAAATTATTAATATGATTTTTGTGATAAAATTTAATTCTGATAACTATGTTTAGATTTTATCTAAATATTGTAGAAGATTCAAGGAAATATTTTTGATAATGAAAATTAATCTTGTAGATTAAGATATTTGGTATAAAACGATAAGGCTATAGTTAACTATTTAAAGTAAAGAAAATTATATTTTAAGATATTTAAGAATCATAGAAATTTAGTTAAGAAAGAAAAGATTGGGATTCAATAATGTAAAAACTGTGAAGTACATATAAGGTCAAGAATGTTTGAAAGTTTAAAATTTAGGAAAAGAAAAATGGAGTTCAAAATTATTATTAGGATATCCAAAAATAGTGACCATCACTTGAAAAAGAAAAAGAAAAAAAAAGAAAAAGAAAAATATTGATAAACAATCCAAGAGAAAAGAAAAGAAAAGAAAAAGTAAGTGAGGAGAAGTTTGAGGAAATGTCTTATCAAAAATTTGCTTCACTTAGATTAACCTAAAAGAAAAACTAAAAGCATTTCTGAACTTAAATTTATGACTAGTTTCTTATTTATAGTCTCCTCATGAATTTCTTATCTTCTACATATTCTGAGCGAATTAATATTGCAGAATATAGTCATTATTGAAATGAATAGAAGACTAGAACTCTTAGACTTGATGACTAGATAATCTTATACCTGCAAAATTAATCTAATTATTTGAAAATATTTATAAGAATTCTTGCTATAATATTCATTTAAATCTAAACTATAGTTTTTTCTGAATTAAAACTTTACCACAAGGAATCATCACTTTTATGTAGTACTAAAAATTACTTGGGGACAAGTAATAGTTAAAGTTTGGGGGATTTTGACCCAAGGAAAAAAGGTCAATATTTTCATATCTATTTTGCATTGATTTTTATGATATTGTACTTTAAAGAAGGTTATTTTTAGTGTTTTTCTGCAGGTATAAATATTTAAGGACAAAGGAGCAAAAATATGCAAGAAGAAGCGAAATTGGAGTAAAAAGGGCCAAATTATGCAAATTTGAATTAGGGCGCCGACAGCGAGGTTGATGGCTCCGACAGCGTGATTTTCCTGAGAGTTCGAAATATATTCTAAGGAAGGCCGCCGAAGGCGGGGATCGAGGCCGCTGATGGAGGGGCCTGTTTTAATGCACAGCTTCTAGAAGGCCGCCAACGGCGCTTCAAGGCCACCGACGGTGGGGTCGACGGATCTTTCCAGAAATACGTCGAATGTGGATGATTTTTGTAGGGGTGCCTCCAAAACCCTTAGATACTCTTCTACAACATTAAAAAGAACAAATTTAGGCCGAAAAAGGGTCCTCTTTGTGTCTCCAAGCGTCACAAAAAGTTTCCAATAGGTCTCCTACGCATCACAAAAGAGTTCACTAGTGTTACAAGTGTCTCCTGGTGATGACTAGAGAGTCCATAGTGTTAATTTTAATGATTAGTGAGTTCAAATAGAGATTTTGTGAGGAATTATTCGAGGGATTGTAAAAGGGGAAGGGAAGTGAGAGATCTCTTCTGCATTACCATTTCGAAGGAGAATTCTGTGTACTGAAGAAAGGAAAAGAATCAGAGGAACTTCAAGGAGTTTGCTTGGGGAGGAATTAGAGATAAGTAGTTTTTATTTGTTATAGTTTATAGAACTTTACTTTATTATATGAAATTCAACTTTTATTGCATCCTCTTCATGAATTCTGAGTAGTTGTTCTTTCTTTCTCATAGTTTTGATGTTTTTGTGAAATGATTATATGAATTAGGCTATCAAAACAATTACAAAAAGTTGTGATGATACTATAACTGAACTTACTTTACTATATGAACTGGCCATTTGTATTATTAAAATATGTGAAAATTTCTTAAGACCTGACCGTGGGCTAAGAATTCTTAACTAGTATGTATCACAGTTCTTCTGAAGAGGTAGAGTGCGTAAACCCTTGAAGGAGATGTGCAAATAAATAGGGAAATATATATTACTTGGGCGTATAATTGGAGATTTTAGAGTGACAGGCTAAAATCCTCAATTCGGTCCTATCGTTTGGGTGCTGATGTGTAGATTGTTAGTCCTCAGGTGAGGGGAACGTGGGAGCTCCGAAGTGAGAGCCGGTATCCTCCCAGCCTAGCCGCAGAATCAGTAACCAAGCATAGGATTAGTCAAAGTTCTTTATGCCTAGACCAAAGGGTAAAAAATAGGTATGCTCCTATTTGGCACAACATATTAAAACTAATTCTAATAATTAATTCACATAAATATCTTAACTAGTAAGAAAGATTCTTGTTTAAATATTTGATCTTAACTTAGTAGCATTAGTAAATTGTTTGTAGAACTTGTTTAAGTGTAAATTTCATATTATTGTCGATTGCGTATTAGTGATAGATAGGCAATTTTGATTTAGTTGTGATTCTGAATTTGGTTTATATAATCCTAGTTTGTAAGCTTTTATATATTCCCTATGGGATCGATAACCAGGACTCCACTAGAGCTCTAAATTACTTGACCGATACATATACTTGCGTTTGAAAGTAACCCTGCGATTAAAAGATTATATTACTTAATTGTTACTAAAATATAAACTACGCTCCAAGATAAGTTTTTGGCGCCATTGCTAAGAATTTATATCTTCTAGTAGTGGTATCGAATTCTTATATTTCTAAGTACATTTTAATTGGATATCATCGGCAGGGTGGTTTACCTATGCGCCAAGGGTCCGGTGCTTAGCCGCCAAAGGCTAATTTTTCACACATTTCAATTTTTGCTCCAAATTTGATCCTTTATTGCTCCTTTCATTATAGTCAGTTATTTTAATCATACTTGCAAGAAAAACACAAAAATACCTTCCATTAAAGTGCAATATCATCAAAAGTATGTATAAAAATGTACTTAAAAACACAATATATTTAGGTATATTAAATTCTACCCCTAAGGCCTGGCATTATTTCATATCATCCAAGTTGCTTCCAACAAATCATATGAGTGAGGTGACTAGAGAAAGAGCTACTTTAAACTACTGTATTCAGCAGGGGAAGATGATTGATATTGGAAAGATTATTCATGATTGTATCTGGAATTCTGTCAGAACTACGACCACTACAAGTATGAGATTTACTTTCCTTATACATTCATTGTGTCAGTAGGCTGGTGTTAGATCCGAGAAATGGGAAGAGTTCCTTCAGCCTCTTAAGCCTATTACTAGTTTGAATGTGAAGACCTATGTTGAGCATTCACTTTTTGGCTGGAGAGGAGGATTCTCTAGAGCTTCAAGTGCATCTGCTTTTGCTGCATCTACATATCATGCTTCCACATCTCAGGCATCTTAAGGTCCTTTTTCTAATTCGTGGACTAAACTTTTGAATAAGATTAAAAATAATGTCAATCATACTGCAGATCGAGTGCATGATATAGAGGGGAAAGTAGATCATATTGGGGAATATCTTCAGAGACATAGTGATTATGAGGGGAATTATCATAGTTACATGGATAGATTGATCAGAGGTGACTTTAGTGATATGTTACCCACTCATCCACACTATAACCCATATGTGCCTAAGACCCAATGTTATATATATGCGTACTAAAAATTCAATCCTCAGCAACGGCGCAAAAAACTTGACCCAATGCTATATATATGCGTACTAAAAATTCAATCCCCGACAATGGCGCCAAAAACTTGACCCACGCTCCGTTGATGACAAAAAAAATAATTAATGCTTTTCAATATATGTAATAGATAATAATAGCGACTAGTGTATACAAATATAATTTTATCAAAAATATTTTACATACTAGGGGTACTACACAAGTATACGTATGGTAGGTGGCAGTCCATAAAAAACATTAATTCTTTCTGGAGTAAATCCTACTCCAACACCTCTGACCAAGACTTCGTAGTCTTCCGCATCAAAAAAGTTAGCATAAAATTTGTGCATGACTGGAATAACAGCAACAACGGTGAAATAACAGAATCGTTGCCAGTTGTGCGCAATGATCGTGTTCTCGATCATTTCACCGGGATTGTAAAAGCTTCGCTCTGAGATAAATTTTATGGACGTCGCAAATTCGTGATATCGAAAATGCGCTGCCGCAGTCGCGAACTTGCTTTTATCAAAATTTTCTCGTGCCTTTCCTCGCTTAGATTTCGGTGTCATCTAAACGTGAAAGAAAACACAAATAAATTAAGGAATTAAAGATTTAAACTCTTTTTAAGCTTAAGAAACTTAAAATGAGTTTATAAATTCATGGAGAAACACTAAAAATCAAACTTTTTCTCAAAATTTTGGTTATTAGTCAAAAATAGGAAAAACTATGGTGAAAATCAAAAATAAATGGATTAGAGTGTAGATCTGACCTTGAGATGAAGAAATCAAGTGATTTCGGGCTCAAAATCTTGATGTTTTGACCTCAAAATGGATTTACGAGGTGGGTTTTCATGAAAAAGAGGAAGAAGATGAAGCTTAGGCATCAAAAATGGCTAATGGGGGTTTAAATTGTGTTTTTCGGGTAAGCAGGCCGAACCGGCGCCTAGGCGCCGAATTCTGGCGCCTAGGCGCCAGACTCGCATTTCCAAAAAAAATCTCTTAAAAATATTATTTTCCACCAAAATTCATAAAATAAACTTCTAATTACTCATAAAAGAGTATTGCTTCAGTTTCCATCTTCCAAAATATTTTTCAAAAATTTTAAAAATTAAAAATTAAATCCACCAATTAAACACAAGTTTAAATCAAACTCTTCTAATTCCTTTCATGATTATCAATTTCGGGCTCAATACAATTCAGATAAGTATCATAACATGATTCAAGTTCTAACAACAATCAAACAACACAAATTTGAAAGCAAATACAACGCACATTGAACATGAAAGCAAACACACAAACAAACACAATCGATTTACTAAATCGATACAACGACACACTAGATAATTCACAATCTCACCACATCACTATCTAACTCCCATTATCTTCACAATGAAGATTGCTTGGCCTACTGGGGAAGAATAATAATTCTCTCGGAAAATCCGTAGTGGTTTTCAAGTCGATCCAATTGTTCTTCGAATACATCTCCACTTGAGCATCTTGATAAGCCGCTAGATGATCAAATTGAAGTTTCACATGTCATTCCAGATGTTTAATTTTATGATACATCTCATGGAGGCGATTTCCAATGCTTTTAAACTCTACTTCAAACTAATCTAGACGACTAGAAATTTTTTCAAAACTTACAGCGATGAAACCATTGAAGTAGGGTTGAGGATCCTTTGAAACCTTGTCTCTAGCCTCTTCTCCAAGATTTCTCCTCTTCATTTCTTCAAAAACCCTCTCTAATCTCTCAAGAATGGAGTGTATGGGTCGAAATAATGATTGCATATGGATTAGGGACTAAGATAGGGTCATTTATAAGAGAAAATCGTGTGAAAAACTAAAGATTTTCAGTTTTGACACGATCCAGTAACTGTGGCGCTTAGGCACCAAATCTGGCGCCTAGGCGCCGGACCCAGCGACACATTGTTTTACTCTAGAGCTTAGGCGCCAAATCTGGCGCTTAGGCGCCGAAACCATTTTCGACTCCGTTTCGTCTAACATCAAATTTTAAAGTTTCGTTCTCCAAAATAGGTAGTTTAGAATGGTAAGATCAATATAGACTCAGTAACACAAATTATAAGCAATCCTAATGAAGGTTAACTTGATCTCCTTTTTACTCATATATGAAATAGAGTGATCTAATGTCTAAGCTTTATATAATTAGAGATAATTTTCAGCTTAAGTCAATAAAGACTTGTTAGCATTCAAATTTTCTAAAATAATATAAAATTAAACAAGACTGAGGCATAACCTTACATTAAAAATGTAAAAACACACAAAACAACGAATAACTATGGGTTGCCTCCCACAAAGCTCTTGGTTTAATGTCGTCGGTCCGACCTAATTAAGTCTTTTAATCAGGTAGACTCAACTCATAAGCCTCTTTATAAATCTTTTTAAAATCTCCCAAATAAGGCTTCAGTCTTAATCCATTAACTTTAAAAAATTTTCCTGTTTTGGGATCTTTAACATCCACAGCTCCATAATGGTATACTTTTTCAATTATATATGGTCCTATCCATTTTGATCTTAATTTTCCAGGAGAAAGTCTTAACCGAGTATTAAATAATAATACTTCTTGTCCACGCTCAAATATTTTTCCTAAAATTTTTTTATCATGTAATTTTTTCATTTTCTCTTTATAAATCCTCGCATTCTCATATGATTCATTTCTTATTTCATCCATCTCATTTAATTGCAATGATCGTTTCTCTCCTGCAGTATTCAAATCAAAATTTAACTCCTTTATCGCCCAATAAGCTTTATGTTCAAGTTCAACAGGTAAGTGACAATGTTTACCATAAACTAACTGGTAAGGTGAAAATCTGATTCGTGTCTTATAAGCTGTTTTATAAGCCCATAATGCAGAATCAAGTCTATCAACCCAATCAGTTCTTTTATGATTAACAGTCTTCTCTAAAATTCTTTTGTGGGTGATATGCAGTTGCAATTTTGTGTTTGATTCCATATTTTTCCAATAATGATTGAATTCTTATATTTCTAAAATGACTTCCACCATCTGTGATAATTACCTTAGGCATTCCCAATCTCAAAAAAATTATCTTCTTTAAAAATTTTGAAACACTTTTGGAATCACAGCTAGGTAAAGCTACAGCTTCAATCCACTTTGAAACGTAATCAACCGCTAATAAAATATAAATCTTTCCAGATGATGGTACAAATGGTCCCATAAAGTCTAAACCCCATATATCAAAAATTTCAACTTCCAATATATAGTTTAAAGGTATTTCATCCTTCTTGGATATATTTCCCATCATTTAACATCGATCACATGTTTTCACAAAATGTCTCACATCTTTAAATAAAGTAGGTCAATAAAATCCTGAATTTAAAATTTTAAATCCAGTTTTATCTACTCCAAAGTGTCCTCCAAATTCGGAAGCAAGACATTTTTGAATAATAGTATAAGTTTCTTCATATGGTACACATCTACGAATTACAGAATCTCTTCCTAATTTAAATAAATGAGGATCTTCCCAAATATAAAATTTAGCATCATTTTTAAATTTCTTAATAAATTTGTTATCCAATCCATAAGGTAAAATATTGCTAACTAAATAGTTAACTATATCTCGCATACCAAGGTGTTTGGTATTCTTGAATAACATACAAATGTTCATCAGGAAATTTCTCATTTATATTTTCTTCAGTAATAACATCATTCTTAATTCTAGATAAATGATCAGCAACTTGGTTGTCTGTTCCTTTTCTATCCAATATTTTAAAATCAAATTCTTGTAGAAGTAAAACCCATCTTATCAGTCTAGGTTTAGCATCTTTTTTCGTCATTAAATATTTAATAGCGGAATGATCAGTATGAACTATGCATTTGGTACCAAGAAGATAAGGTCTAAATTTATCAAAGGCATATACTATAGCTAAAAGCTCTTTCTCAGTAGTAGTGTAATTTCTTTAAGTTTCAGTAAGAGTTTTACTAGCATAATAAATAACTTTGAAAATTTTCTCATATTTTTGTCCCAATACAGCTCCAATTGTAAAATCACTTGCATCACACATTAATTCAAAAGGTTTATTCCAGTTAGGTGCAATAACAATAGTGCAGTTAGTAAATTTTCTTTTAAAATATTGAAAGAATTAAAACAGTCTTCATTAAATTCAAATTTAGCTTCTTTTTTCAATAAATGACAAAGAGGTTTAGCAATTTTAGAAAAATCCTTTATATATCTTTTATAAGATCCAGCATGACCTAGAAAACTTCTCACATCAGTAACAGTAGTAGGGCGTTGCAGTTCAGCAATAATTTTTACTTTTGCTAGATCAACTTCCATCCCTTTTTGTGAAACTTTATGACCAAGTACAATGCCTTCTGTGACCATAAATTGACATTTTTCCCAGTTAAAAACTAAATTTGTTTCTTCACATCTTTTCAGAAATTTGGAAATACTTTCCAAACAAAACTCAAAAGAAGTTCCAAAAACTGAAAAATCGTCCATGAATACTTCAATTCTTTTGTCAATCAAATCACAAAATATTGACATCATAAATCTTTGAAAAGTTGCAGGTGCATTACATAAACCAAAAGGCATTCTTCTAAAGGCAAATGTTCCATAAGGACTTGTAAATGTTGTTTTCTCTTGGTCCTCAGGAGCATTAAGTAATTGATGATAACCGGAATATCCATCCGGAAAATAGAAATATGAGTGTCCAGCTAATTTGTCAAGCATTTGATCCAAGAAAGGTAAAGGAAAATGATCCTTTCTAGTGGTGTCATTTAACTTCCGATAATCAATGCAAATTCGTCATCCAGTAACTTGTCTTGTTGGCATTAGTTCATTTTTATCATTGACAGTGAAAGTTACTCCTCCTTTCTTCGGAACACAATGAATAGGACTTACCCATTGGCTATCCTAAATAGGATAAATAATTCTTAAAATTTCTTTTTTAACAACCTATATCATGATAGGATTTAATCTTCTTTTCCATTCAATAGTAGGTTTAAAATTTTCATGCATTAAAATTCTATACATACAAATGGAAGGGTTTATTCCTCTTATATCAGCAATAGTCCAACCAAAAGCTTTTTTATAATTCTTTAACACTCCTATTAATTTTTCTTCTTGATCTAAACTTAGCTCAGAATAAATAATAACAGGTAACGTTAATGAATTTCCAAGAAATGCATATTTTAAATGTGAAGGTAAAATTTTTAATTCCAATTCAGGGGCTTTCTTAATTGAGGGTAAAAGTATATCATTTTGATTTATGTCTAAAGTTTCCCAATTTTCTTTAATATAATGAGTTTCTTTAAGTAATTCATCTTCTTTTAGTTCTTCATTTTCATCAGTTAAAAATTCAATTTCTTCTTCAGGAATGATTTTACATTTTTCTCGATAGTGTTTTTCAATTATAAAATCAAAAATATCCATTCGATAATATTTTTCTTTGTCAGGGTACTTCATCGATTTAAGAACATTGAATTTAATCTCTTGATCATTAACTCTCATAGTTAATTCTCCTTTTTGCACATCAATCATAGCTCGTCTAGTAGCTAGAAAAGGTCTCCCTAAAATAATTGGTATTTCTTTATCTTCTTCCATATCAAGTATAATGAAATCCACAGGGAAGATAAATTTATCTACTTTAACAAGTACATTCTCTATAACTCCTTTAGGGTAAGTGATAGATCTATCAGCTAATTGAAGGGTTACAGTGGTGGGAGTAATCTCTCCTAAATTCAACCTTCGATAAATAAAAAATGGCATGAGATTAATACTTGCTCCTAAATCACACAAAGCTTTTCCACAAAATTTTTCTCCAATAGCACAAGGTATAGTAAAACTTCCAGGATCTTCAAGTTTCGAGGTAATTTCTTTTGAATTATTGCACTACATTCTTCACTTAGTGCAACAGTCTCAAAAGCTTCAAATTTTCATTTCTTACTTAATATATCCTTCATAAATTTTACATAAGTTGGCATCTGTTCCAAGGCTTCCGCAAAGGGTATATTTATAGAAGGTTTCCTAAAAATTTCAAAGAACTTAGAAAATTGATGATCAAGCTTCTGTTGTTTTAATCTTTGAGGAAAAGGTGGTGGTGGTTTTTCAACTTCCATATTAATAGAAATATTAGTTTGATCTTGATTAGGAGAAGGAGTTTCTTTAGGATTTTCAATCTCTTCAACCTCAATCTCTTCTCAATTTCATTCTGCATTCTTTCTTTTAATTCCTTTCGACTTCTAAGTTGTACAGCATTAACATGTTCATGTTTTTTCCAGTTTCTTTTGGATTGATTTCAACATTACTAGGAAGTGTTCCTGGAGGTCTGTAATTAATTAAATTAGAGATTTGTCCCATTTGATTCTCAATATTACGAATAGCAGTATTTTGATTTTGTAATTGATTACTCATTTGTAAAATTAATTCTTCTATTGATAACTTTTTCTGTTGATTATTAAATTCAGGTGGTTTATAATTTGAATTTACTTGATTATTCCAATTTCCAGTTGGATGGGATTGATTATTACCCCATTGTTGTTGTTGATTATTCCAATTAAAATTAGGGTGATTTTTCCATCCAGGATTGTAATAGTTTGAATGCAGATTATTTTTACTAGCAATAGCTTGTAAAGTTTCAATAGTTTGAAAATCTTCAATATTAGATGAGTTGTTATGTGATATATTGATGGCAAAATTATCTAATTTCTTAGATATTGCAGCTACTTGTGAATCTAAGATAGAAAATGCTTTGTTATCTTGAATACTTGACATTCTTTTAGGATTAATCCTTTCAGAAGGCCATTGAAAATTATTATTAGCCATTTCTTTAATTAAAGTATAAGCTTCTTCAAATGATTTAGAAATTAAAGAACCTCTAGCAGCAGCATCAATAATTGATTTTAGTGATCCAATTAAACCATTATAAAATGTTTGAATAATTAACCAATCAGGTAAAGCATGATGAGGACATTTTTTTAATAGTTCTTTAAATCTTTCCGAAGTTTCATAAATTGTCTCCCCGTCAAATTAACTAAATGAAGTAACATCATTTCTTAATTTAACAGTTTTAGAAGGAGGAAAATATTTAGCAAGGAATTTTTGTGTCATTTCAGCCCATGTTTTAATAGAACCTGTTGCTAATGAGTTCAACCACATCTTTGCTTTATCTCTTAAAGAAAAAGGAAAGATTCTATGTCTAATAGCATCATCAGAAACATTGTTATATTTAAAGGTAGCACAAAGTTCTAAAAAACTAGCAAGGTGTAAATTTAGATCCTCATTTGGTGTTCCTCAAAATTAATTATTTTGAACCATTTCAAGTATAGATGGTTTAAGCTCAAAAGAATTAGCATCTACAGTAGGTATTTGAATACTACTATGAAGTTCATCAACTATAGGGTTAGCATAATCCCTTAATGGTTTGTAAACAATTTGTTCATTAATTTTAATTGGATTTTGTAAATTGCTATGTAAATTAGCCATCTCTTGAACTTTTTTAGTTTGTTTTCCTTTTTAATTCTTTTAACAGTTCTTTCTAATTCAGAATCTAAAGGTAATAATCCTTCAGATCCAAAAACTACGCATAAAAAGTAAATTAACAAGAAATAAAATCTCTACTTAAAAAAATTTATTATATATATATATATATTGGTATTTTATATTTTTGACAATAAAAGAAAATGAATAAAATAAAATAAAAATATTTAAAATCTAAAAATTTGCCTCCGCTCCTCCCCCGGGCAACGGCACCAAAAACTTGACCCAATGCTATATATATGCGTACTAAAAATTCAATCCCCTGCAAATGTGCCAAAAACTTGACCCAATGTTATATATATGCATACTAAAAATTCAATCCCCGGCAATGGCGCCAAAAACTTGACCCATGCTCCATTGATGACAAATATAATAATTAATGCTTTCAAATATATGTAATAGATAATAATAGCAACTAGTGTATACAAAAATAATTTTATCGAAAATATTTTACACACTAGGGGTACTACGCAAGTAAATGTATCGTATCAAGTAATATAGAGCTTTGAAACAAAGACCCCAGTATCGATCCTACGAGGAGTGAGTTATGGATTTTTAAATATTTTAATTGTATTTTTAGGTAGTTCTTTTATAGTTATAAATTTGATATTTTTAATTTACTAGATGCAATAATAAAGCAGTAATGAAAGATAATAAAGCAGTAATGAAATGATTTATGTAAATAGCAATAAGAACACAACTTTCTTCCTTTCAATTAATCCAAGATTTTCTAAGATAATGAAAATATTCGTGGAGAATATAAATTTATGGTATTGTGCCAATTAGAAGCATTCATATTCTTTACCCTTTGATCCAGGTGTAACAAACATTAGCTAGCTTATAGATCAGGTCCGGATGTATTGTTAGTAGAATGAGTTAATCTAGGCTCACACTACTTGATGTCCAAGGGTGGCTATGGTCGGCCCTACTAGTGACCCTTTCCTTCTCTATAAACCAAATCACAAGAATTTAGTATGTCACTCTAAAACTTATTAATTCTACGCCCACTATATAATATCTTCCTATTTATTTACACTTCACCTCGAATAACCCGCACAAGGCCTTCGACTACCCAAGGATTCATGTGATATCTACTAGTTAAGAATTCATCTCCTTCTAGGTATCAAAACTCTTCAACAGATTTTAACAATACAAGTGATCAATTTGTAAAGTAAATGAAGATCCGGTATTAATATCATCACAATGTTTTAAAATATAAATAGTTTTTAATTCTCCATCGAATTTTATATTATCTTATTTTTCTTTTCATAATTGAAAGGAGAAAGTAAACTAACTACTCAGAACACATTGAATTTGAACAACAAAACATGATAATAAAACATTGAATAAAATTACAAATACTTATCTCAAGTGTTTCTCCTACTAAACCTATGAATTCTTCTGACTCCAAAGCAAATAAACTTCAAAAGCACTAACTCTTCAAATACTTTCAATACAAACTCTAAACAAAATAACTAATTAATAAAAGTGGCCCTAAAATATTTCTCTAATTCTCTCTCTAGATGGGACTCTAGATAGAGGTGGGTGTATGGGGCGTTTTTCTCTGAAGGAATACCCTCCTATTTATAAGCTTCAAGGGTTGCCTTGAGGCACCTCTTCAAAATGTGTCCATATTCAATGAATCTTCTAGAAGGTGTGTCTGGCTCCTAGGCACTGAAATCTGGTGCTTAGGTGCCGGACTCTGCATCCAGTTCTTCGCATCTCTTCACTTTGGATAGCACCTCTTCGCGATTAAAACTATTTCCAAGCGTCCAAATACATTGTATCACAAGTCCTATAAACCAGAAACAAATGTCAGTCTTCTAGAAGGTCCAATAACCGCTAACACCATCAAAATAACCGTCCAAAAGTCGTCAAAAATCATGATAGATCTTGTATCGACCTGGCGTGCCAGACCAATAATTTCGACAATTTTGCATTTTTGGCTTTATTTTTGCTCCTTTTTGCTCCTTTTTCACTTTTTTTTCTTCTTGAACATTTTTCCATCACCTATATCCAAAAACACAAAAATACCTTTCATTAAAGCATAATAAATTTAAAAATTTGATAAAAATCAAGGCATAAAAATGGGTATTTTTTCCTGGATCAGCCTACTCGTACCTGGAATGAAGGGGATGATGAAGAGGAGAAAGATGAAGATTATGATTTATATTTCATTTGAGATATTATGTTATGTGATGTTTTTGTGGACTCTTATTTATTTTGTTGTCTCATTTATTTTCATTTGTGGTTATTAGGTGAATAATTCTATGTCTTTCTGACTGATGTAATAGTTGTGGAGACACTTTAGATTGTGTTTACTTTAGTTGTGGATGTTGTATGTTTGTGGTATGTGATGTGAATGTTTTTGTGGTAGTAAAGTGTTAGTGAATTAATAGTGTATTTTACTTGTTAGTTAAGAACTTATTCCAGAAAATATTTAGGAAGGTTTAAAATTTTATTAAAACCCACTAATTAAATTTAATATTTGAACTTTTTAATTTAATAACATATATATGTCTTTTTTATGGATCTCTATTTAAGTGTGTGTGAATTTTCTTTTATGTCTTCCACAACTTTAAAAGTCTTTTGAATTTCTTTTATAAAATGAAAAGTTTAAAATTTTGACTAGTTATTTTCATTCATTTTTTTTATAATACGAGCATATTTAGGATATTAAAAATTACTACAAGTTTAATACTTATAGTTTTATGTTCCTACTCATGTATCTTGTACTATGCTTAAATGTTTCATTATAATGAAAATTTTAAAGTTTAGGGGGGAATGAAAAACAATTTTAAAAAACAGAAATTTTGTTTGTTCTCAAATATACTAAAAATTTAATTTTGATTGAAAAATAATTTTGTCTAAGAAGTTATATTAGGGAAATAAAAATTTGAATATAGAAATGAGTAAGAGAATTTAGTTAAAATCTATAGTAAGGATGAAAAATTTAAAGTTAAAAATTTCGTAGTAAAGAAATAATGAATAATTTATAACTATATTTAGTAAGAAAAGTTGTATTTTTTGAAAAATAGAAGGCTTAGACTTTTATTTTTAATACTTAAATTTCTTTTATTGAAAATAATTTTTAAAACTTTTATTATATTTTTATGTAAAAGATATATATCTACCATATGTTTTAGGAAAGGAAGGGTAGAATTCAAAATCATTAAAGGCCTATCTAGATACATTAATCCTTACCTTATAAAAAAAATAAAAAACAAAAAAAGAAAAGAAAAGATAAGAAAAATGAAAAAGAGTATGTAAAAAGGAAGGAGAAGCTTGAGGATTTAAGGGACTAATCAAAAATTGGTTCCACACCTGATCTTTTTAGAGTATAATATTTGAGAAAATCTTAAAGCTTATTAATATAATATAGTTAATATAAATATTTTTGGTAAAGATTTCTAAGTAAAGAAAATAAAATATCTAAGCCCTATATTTTAAAAAATAAAAGTATTTTTGAATAATATAAAAACTAATATTTCTCATTAACCTTTACCTAAGAGACTTCTAAACTTTAAATCGGTCTTAATTACTAAATTTTTTTCTAAATTGGACTACTACATTTCTAGAATAAAATTTTAAAAACTCCTAAAGGTACTCACCTCATAATTTACTTGTGTGATTTTTATATATGATTATAGTGTCACTTGAGGGCAAGTGACATTTCAAGTTTGGGGGATTTTGATACACCTAAAATATATAGTGCTTTTATACACATTTTTATACCTATTTTTTATGATATTGCACTTTAATGGAAGTTATTTTGTGTATTTTTCTTACAGGTATGATTAAATGGATAATGGTGGTGAAAAGAGTGAAAAAGGATCAAGTTTGTAGCTAAAATGAAGAAAATTGAAAAAGCAATCAGCAGTGACTCAGCGCCGGAACCCGCTCTTACGCGCTAAGGTCCCGCAGCTATGCTCCTAGATCTAGAACTTACGCGTCAGAAGGCTCACGGCTAAGCATCAAAACCCCATGTGTACGTGTAGGAAGTTACTAAAGAGGAGTTATTTAAATTTTGGCGCCATTTTTGAAGAGGTATTTAAGGCATCTCTTGGTAAGAACGTGGGAAACTTCCTATTAGCACTAAATTCAATTCAAAATATTCATGAATGGATGCATCTCTTAGAAGATACTTTGAATCTAGACACAATTTGAAGAGAAACAAAGACTTCTCTTGGAAAAATATAAAAAGCGGACTTTAAGATCATAAAAATGGTTATTTTTTAGGGTTTTGTTGACCTCAATTTTGAGGTTTTTTCTTTTTCCTTCCTCTCAGCCTAAAATCTATCTTTACGATTTCCTGTATGACTTTCTTAGAACGCTAGACCAGTGATCCACTAAAAATTTGATAGCTTTTTTACTATTCATTTCATACCTGTTTTTGACGATATTGCACTTTAAAGGAAGGTATTTTTAATGATTTCAAGCAGGTACAATGATTGTATGCCATTGGAGCAAAAGGAAACCAAAAGGAGCAAATTTAGATCAAAAAAGGACAAAAGTGCATTTTATTGAACTAGCGCCGAACGGCGCTGTCACCAGCACCAATTTCTAGAGAGTTACGATGTTTTGGCAGAATAATGCGCCGAAGGCGCTCCTATCAGTGTCGGACAGCACCCTATCCTGATTTTGAACTAGATTCAATTTATTTGGATGGATTTTGAAAGGTTGCTTGAGGAAAATCTTGGGAATTCTGTTTTGGCCGAATTTAAACACTTTTGGAGCCAAATTTCAAAGGAGGGAAGAAAAAAAGAGAAGAATTTAGACTTTAGAGAGTGACTTCTTTCCATTTTGTGTAGGAACTTAGGTTATTGTTTTTCTCTTCTAAGGAGTGTGAGAGGAGAAGGAAAGTGACAGATTTCTTCTTCCTTACTAATCTAAAGAGAGAATTGTGTGTTGTTGTGAAGAAGAAGAGGAGTCAAAGAAATTCCTTGAGATTCGCTTGGGGGAGAGTTTAAGATATGTACTCTTTACTTTACTCTGTTTGTATGACGTTATTTTTATATATGAAATCCATGTTTTGTCATATTTTCCTCATGAGTCTTGAGTAGATTTCTTTGTCTTTCTCCTTTTCATGTGATGTGTTGATATTGTGAAATGGAAATGATGTGTAGATTTATTATGAAGAATTTATGATGACCTTTTCACTTAGAACTTCATATATTTTTTGATCTAGCCAATTGAATTGTTAAAACTTGTTAGGAAATATATGTCCCCAAAAGATTATGAGTTCCACAACAAAAGTAAAGGACACATTCAAATTGCATGAATGGTGAAGTGCTTGGGGGTTTAATGCAAATAAATTTGGAAATATACTTTGATGGGGGTAGAATTAGAGATTTCAGAGTGACAGACTGAAATCCTCGTGGTCCTAATGTTTAGAAACTGAAGCGAGACTTAGCCTTCAGGTGAAGGGAAGTGGGAGCTCTAGAGTGGAGCCAGTATCCTCCCAGCCTAACCACTGATTTGGGGACTAAACTTAGGATAAGCCAATGTTCTTTATACGCTGAAATATGGGTAAAGAATAGGAATCTCCTATTTGGCACAATGCATTTGCATCACCGATTTGTGTCACAAATCATTACATTATGAATGGAAAGGAGGAAGACTCTTTCTTACAACTGAACTTTATTATAAATTTAGTCTTGCAATAGTTGAACTTGCTAGAGTTTAGAACGTGCTTTGGTAGATATAGTAACTGAACCTGTTTGTCATTACTTTTAAAATTAAACAACTTGCAATTGTGATGTGATCCGATAATAGATTTATGTGCTACGCTATAAAAGTAAAGCCTCCCTGTGGGATCGATATTTCAAGATTACACTAGAGCCATGTATTACTTGAGCGATACGTGTTGACCTCATTTTTATAATGAGTCAATACCTTTTGACCTAAAAAGTCAACTTTGGTCAAAATGGTCAAACCAGACCCAATGACCAATTCTGTTGACCCCATAGGTCAACCTTTTGACCTAAAAAGTCAACTTTGGTCAAAATGGTCAAACCAGACCCAATGACTAACCCTGTTGACCCCATAGGTCACCCTTTTGACCTAAAAAGTCAACTTTGATCAAAATGGTCAAACCAGACCCAATGACCAACCCTGTTGACCCCATAGGTCAACCTTTTGACCTAAAAAGTCAACTTTGGTCAAAATAGTCAAACCATACCTAATGACCAATCCTGTTGACCCCATAGGTCACCCTTTTAACCTAAAAAGTCAACTTTGGTCAAAATGGTCAAACCAGACCCAATGACCAACCCTGTTGACCCCATAGGTCAACCTTTTGACCTAAAAAGTCAACTTTGGTCAAAATGGTCAAACCATACCCAATGACCAACCCTGTTGACCCCATAGGTCAACCTTTTGACCTAAAAAGTCAACTTTGGTCAAAATGGTCAAACCAGACCCAATGACCAACCCTGTTGACCCCATAGGTCAACCTTTTGACCTAAAAAGTCAACTTTGGCCAAAATGGTCAAATCAGACCTAATGACCAATCCTGTTGACCCCATAGGTCAACCATTTGACCTAAAATGATAATTTTGGTCAAAATAACCAATCCAGATCCAATCACCAACCTTATTGACCTAATGGGTCAACACATGACCTAAAAAGTCAATTTTGGTTAAAATGATCAATTTTTGATCAAACAACAATGACATGTTTAAAACCCCATAATGACAAAAAATTAATCAAATTAATTTCAAAAAATTATTTTGATTAATTAAATTGACTAATAATTTGATTTTCAATATTTTAATTAATCAAATGACATGATTAATTAAAATGAAAATTAAATTAAAGTCATAAATGAAAAAATTAATCAAATAATTGATTTAAAAATTATTTTGATTAATTAATTAGCTAATGAATTAATTTTTAAAATTTTAATTAATGACATAATTAATTAAAATGAAAAATTAAATTCAAAAGCCATAAAATCACAAAATCACACGTGGGTTACGTCATTCGAGGTATTCCCGATCATTCAATGAGATGTTTTAATTTAGTTACAATTGTAGTTTTGTTGTTCTGTTTGTGATTAAATTTTGAGTTGTTTTATATTTTGAAATGTTGTGGCGGTGAATTTTATCTTGCAGTGACTTTTTAATTTAGTTTTAGTTTCAATTCAGGGGCTACCCTAAAAGTTTCGATTTTCATGCTACAGTTATTTATCATGCAAGAAAAGTAAAATACAGTGCATGTGAGTAAATTGCAATAAAGTAAATTGCAATAAAATAAAAGCGTTCCTGGAGGGTCTTCCTATCATCCCAAGCTGCACTTAAAACACATGTTAAGGCATCTAAATATTTCAACAAGTACCTATGTGAAGCTAAGGGAAAGGTTTTGGTTGTCTACCGAAGTCCTAATCCTATAGCTAGTCATCCCCTATGACGTCTAGGTTCTTGTGTTTTGGTTTAAGGATGATTTTCTTCATCAAAGAACAATTAAGTTCAATTGTTCTTATAAACATCATATCATATTGAGGAAGTGCTTAAGACGAGTCTTAAACATCTTTTCAATACCTCTAGGATTGTTTTAAGTCCTAGAGAATTTAATTATACAAGTGAATTAATCATCTAGGAGTTTAAGTTCTGTTCTTTTGCTCAGTGAACTAGGACATTTGAATGTCCCATGAGTGAAGTAACACTTCACTTGATACCTCATTTAAAAGTTATAATACTAAAAGCTTTATAAGGGCAAATCAAATTATTAAGTATTTTAATGATTTAATTTTAATTTTGACTTAATTATAAAAAATTAGTTTAAGTTTGGGAATAGTGTTCAAATTATTTTAGATTTAATTCTTAATGATTTCATTTAGGTTTTTTATTAAATGATTTTAATTTAATTTAATTCAATTTAATTTAATTTTAATTTAATTTAATTTAATTTAATTTAATTTAATTTAATTTAATTTAACTTAATTTTAATTTGATTTATTTAATTTAATTTAATTTAATTTAATATTAATTTAATTTAATTTTAATTTTATTTAATTTATTTTTAATTTAATTTAGTTTAATTTGATTTAATTTAATTTCAATTTTAATTTAATTGAGATTATTCTTTTAAATTTTTAATTAAGACTTAAGTATTATTGAAGTGATTTATTTAGGGATTTTCAAATTAAAGAATAAATATCTTCTTAAATTATATCCCTACTTTAATAATTCTAATTTCTATTATTCTCCCAAAATTTCAATTAATTAATTAATTAAAGTTTATTTTAATTATTTTTGAAATGATTAGTAGATTTTTACCCTTAATCATTTAAGTTTTAATCATCCAAAAATCAGTTTAAAATCAAATATTTTACCCTCCCCTTTGATTAATCCTAAAATTTTAATTAAATGTTGAAATTTTTAATTACCATTTTGCCCTTCAAGCTTAATAATTCTATAACTCACTAAATTAAGCTCAAATGAACTTGAAATTTTTATGCAACCTTACTCACATGTCAATTAAGACATTAGAGGAGAAAATGTGATTTTTCTATATTTAATTTATTTATGTAATTATTTTTAATAGAAAATAGGGGTTTTCAAGGAAAATTCAATAACATGACCAAGGAAATGTTTCTGTCCTAAAAAAAATTATGGAAAATTTCCAATGATAAGAGGACCATTTGGACCAATTTTGGTGATTTCTTGAATTACATTTTATTTATTAGAATTATTTTGACTTTTGGAGCATTAATTAATTTAAAAATAAAATTAAAGTTAAAAAATGTATTTTATATTTTTCTTAGATCTCTCTAACCTCAAGGAGTTCCGAGAAACAAATTTTTCATTTTTTTGATTTTTCTTTGATTTATTAGAATTATTTTAGTGAAAAGGTTGGAAAATACATTTTTTTATATTAAAAATTACATTAAGCCTTTAAAATTCAATATCTTACCCTAGGGACTTAAGAAAAATATTTAGTTTGTTCCTAAATGATTAGAATTCAAATTGTGACATTTTGGTGATTTTTAATATTTTTTAATTATTAAAAAATATTAAAATAATGATAAAAATCAACTTTTTTAGAAAATTACAATTTTAATTTTCCTAAGTTCCTCTGTTATCAGAGAAGCTTTAAAACCATTTTTGTGAATTTTTCAAAAGTATTTTGTGAGTTGTGAATTTTAAAGTTCAAATTTATTTAAGGGGGTTAATGAACCCATTTGGTGGATCAAACCAAGTCCAATTAGTTTCAAATTTTTATGTTGTGTTCTCCTATCTCTAGAGGATAGTGGAGAATTGTTTTTAAGTTAATTTGATGTGTGGTTAACCATAATTAATTAAAGTTCAATTTTGGTTATTTAGGCCAATTAGGGTTGTTCCAAGTGAATTAACTCAAAACTTATTTTTCCTAGGTTCCTCTGGTCATAAGAAACATCACCAAATTTTCCTAGAATTTATTTCTCAACATGCTAATTATTGGAATTAAAATACTCAAAACAGTAACATGAAATTGGAAAATCAATAACTTCTCATAGGGATGGCGTCTAACCTTGAAAAATTCAGGGAATGTTCCCAAGTTCAGAGGCTTCAAAAGCCCTATGGTCTTTTGTCATGGTGAATTTCCTATATGCATGGAGAATTGAAATAGTGCAGAGAGTAAATAAATTTTTAAAAATAAAATACTAAATGAAATTAATTGATTTCCTTTTCACATTATTCTCCTTTGTTCATTGAGCAAGAAGGTATTTTTATTTTATTTTTAGGATTTTTCTGCACAAAGTTATGCATTTTTAAAGTTCTGGGTATTTAATAAATAAGAAAAATCCCTATTTATCTACTTATCCACGCGGCGCCACGCAACCCTCGGCAGCTCCGAACCCCCACGCGGCGCATTCCTATTCGACGCCGCCATCCGACTCAGTGCTCCAGTGGCCCGCGGTTCATGTACCATTGAGCTGTCCGGCTCGATCTCGACCGTCCGCTCGATACACGCTCGATCCGACGGCTCGTGGTCGTCGTCTACGATTGGTGTGAACCCGTGACCGTCCACACTAAAACCCTAAGAACTCACTGATTCTCAAAGAATTTTTGTGTTCTTATGCTCTATGGATTCATCTTGAAGAGATGAACACATCCATACGGTAAACATGCATTGAAATTGATTCAAATTAAATGGAGAATCTTTGGAAGCTCGGGAGGAAGAGTGATTCCATACCTTTGCTCAGAGAAGTGAAGCTTCGATCTGAGAGTTGTGTCACATTCAATTAGGTCCAAGCAAGCTCCAGATGAAGTCCCTTGGCCTGGTGAATTGTCTAGGTATGAAAGTGCCCGCAGCCGATCACAAAGCTTGGAGGCTAGAAGCAATGGCTGGCCTGGAGAGGGGGCTTTTGCTGGTAAACTTCTTCTCTTGGTCTGGTGAAGGTGTAGAGCCAATCAATTTGGGGATTGGCTCACTGTGGTGAAGTGTCCTGGTTTTTATGCTGAAATTTGAACTCGAAATTGAGCTCAGCTAGAGGGAATTGGGGTTGGAATCCAGTGGGAATCAAATGCTCTATGTGTAGAGAGTGGTCTGGGATGATTTTGGCAGAGTTTCAGTAAGGTTTTGTTTCAGCACCTCCCTTGGCCGAGAGGAGGGGGTGTTTAAATAGGAGAGGCTGGAGGGCCTCCCAGGGGGGTTTAAGGGTTGGGATCAACTGCTCTGGTGAGGAGAAGAACAGCTGCAATGGCTATTTGGAGTGAGGCAGCTCAGCAAGGTGGAATTCCAAAATTTGGCTCCTCCCAAGGTCTCAGCCATGGAGTTTTGCGGCGATCCAGGCGGCTGGCCGGTAGGCATGGGTCACCCTCAGGTTCAGGTGAGTCAGGGCTTGATGTTGGTGAATTCAATTGAAGCTTGACATGTGTAAAGTGGTTTGATTCAAATGGAATGGGGAGGTGGCTCTTTTGCACTTGGTTTAGTCAACCCATGGAAATGGGCTTGGTTCACCTCCCCATGGCTGATTTGGGCTGAGGGAGGATCATTTGCATCAGCTAGAAAGGGGTGGTGAAGTCCCCATCCAAAGTGATGTGGCTAATCTTGGTTTAGTGTGTAGCATGGAAGGGGTTAAAAAACTTAATGAAGGTTTAAGAAAGAGAGGCCCCCTTTTGCCATTAATGGGTTGGTCACATGTCAAACATCCCATGGCTTCATATGGCTTGTACATGGCTTGTCTTTGGCTCACATATGGCTTGGCAAGAGTTTGGTCAACTTTCATGGAAAAGGGCTTTAGGAATTTTTGGAAATTTTGGGGTTATTTGATGGGATTTGGCTTAATACCATTTTGGTTTGATTTTCATGATGGGTTTAGCACTTAGGCAATGATATTAATTAAGTGAGGATGAGATGTGATTGTAATGTGGGCCTTAGGATGGGTTTTGGGCCTTTTGAAATCATTTTAGATGGGCTTTTTAAGAAGGCCTAAGGAAGTGGGCCTTAGGTTTTTTAAAATAAGTTTATGGATGAGAATTTTGTAAAAGTTTGGGCCAAATAATTGTTGGGTTTGGTTTAGGGATGTGTCATGAGTGATTTGAAATGAATTTGAGGTGTTTTGGGTCTGAATTGGGTTGGATTTGGGCTTCTTTGGTAAAGGGGCCAATATAGGTCAAATTGGGCTAATTTGGGCCAATTTTGGGCTAGGGTTGAAATTGATGTAAAATTAATGTTGAGAAATGTTTATGGGAGTGTTTCAAAGAGGTTTCAACTTTGGTTGGGTTTTGGTTTTGGGATTTGGGCTTATTTGGGTTAGGTTTGGGTTTAGGTCAAAATTGGGCTTTTTGGTTTTGGGTTAAATTTGAGTGGGGTTTGGGTCCAAATTTTAGGCAAATTATGTTATTTTTTTATTTTTGGGGATGTTAGAAAAGGTTTAGAAAAGGTTTGGGGTTAATTGGAGTTGAATTGGTTAGGTTTGGGCTAAGTTTGGGTCATGGGTCTAAATTGGGCTTTAAGCTCAAAAATGAAATTGGATTCAAATGTAAATCAAATTAGGCTTGGATTTGGTCTAGGTTGATATTTTGGATATTGAATTGAAGTTTAGAATTGAATTGGACCAAAATTGGGGTCAATTGGGTAGGTTTGGTTCGACATTGGGTTCACTTGGGTTAAAAATGGGCTAAATTGGGGGTTATGGTAAAAGTGGGGTAAATTGACAAAATTGGCCCATGGTGTAGTTGGACAAAATGAAATTGGTAATATTTGAGATTTTCTAGAATTTTCTGGGAATTTTCTAAATTTTTGTATTTTTGGGTCAAGAGGGGCATTTTGGTAATTTGGAGGGTATTAGGGGATACTTTTGGAATTTTTGGTATTTTTGGCTATGGATGATCAATTTGATTGGTGAGGAAATGTTCAAGGTTAATTTTGGGGAATTTTAGGTGATTTGGAAATTTTGGAGGATTTGGGCAATTTTAAGGGCTTTTGGTATGTTAGGTGGGTCCGGGGCCTCGGGGTCAAAAATTCAAATTTTGGAAAAATGAAGATTGATCAAATATGAGTAAATGGAAGCACTTTGGTTGAGCCATGAAGTCATATTAAGCCTATATGAGCCATGAGAGGACTCATTTGAGGCATTCACTATGTTGTTCCTAACCCTCTTAACCATGGGCTTAGGGGTTAAGGTCCATCCATATGAATTACCTACATGAGTCAGGGAGTCAAGTTGGGTATGGGTGTGGTTTTAGGATTTGGATTGTGTGTGTGAGAGTGTAGAGTATGAGTGTAGTGAGTGTGTAAGTCCACCCTCACCAGACCAAGCCACCCAGGGTGGTCCTAAGGCCAAAGAGTCCTATAGGGAACTCATCCTTTAAACCTTCACATTTGATTTCAACCCTCTAGATGATTAGGGGTCTTCCATCAAGCTTGTAGGGTTTACAGGGAGTCATGAGGTATTTAAACTTCTAAAGGGTGGGTTCCACTTCTAGTCCTCTAAGATAGTCAAAGGAAAAGCCTAAGGCTAGATCCTAAGTACTAAAGAGAGAAGAGAAGACCTCATCAAAAATGAGGTCAACAAATATGTGTCACCTTCTCATCCAAATCTTAAATGAGATGTTGGAAAGGGAAGGGCTCACTCTTATGACTCATCCTTCACCTCTTAGACCACCCAATGGAAGGGAGACAAGAAGCTAACCTATCCCACACCTTGCTTAAGAGCCATCATGGCTAAGGCTTGCATGAGATGAGTAAGGGGCTAATGTGTCACCACCTCATGAAATGGTAAATGAGGTGTTCTAAGGAGAGGGTCTCAACTATTTGAGTCACCATGAACCTCCCACTTAGCCAATGGAATGGAAACAAAGAGGCTAAAATCCATCATGACAAGATTTAAGCCAAAATTGCCATGAAATGTGCACTTGCTTAAGTGGCAAAATTCTCATGGAGTAAGAAGAGGTGAAGCTTGGTTTACATGGGGGAGGTTGTACTCTATAGCCCTAACTGTACCATGGTCAAATCCAAGCCAACCAAGGTTAATCAATAGCCATTCATGGCAATAAATACCCCCCTTGGCCAAAATATCCAAGAGGAAAAAAAATTAGAAATACTTATAGGCTGCTCAAATCCTCTGACTCCCAACATAAAAACTCTTCCTAAGAGTCTTAGCAATCCATTAGGATCAAATCCAAGCCATAGATTGACCCCAATCAAGCCAATTTGAGAAAAACTCAAAAACAGCCCAAACCAACCACTTCTTCAAAATTCTCCTTTAAGCCCGACTTCTGGATCAAATTGCTGCAGCAATAATCTTCCATTGGGGTCCTAGAAGACAACTACAAGGTCTGATCTAGCTTGATTTACTTGTGGCAAAGGTATGGAATTATTTTTCACAAATTAATTCTTATTTTTGAAATATCATGGGTTATAATAGCCCAGAAATGTATCATCACTGTATAGATACATTCTACATGTTCAGATGATTCCATAGGTTCAAAAATCACTCAATTTCGTTGAGAAATGAGTGAGATATTGACCCTAGAAGTTGGACGGTTTAGGAATTTTCTGAATTATCTGGATTAATCCAGCCGTCCGATCCCGTGTTTCGGAACACATGGCCCAGATCAAACCGCGTCGTGTTCGGTGTTCGGATCCGCGCAACGGATCTTCCCGCCCATCGATCGTAGGAGGACACGTGGCAGTGCCTGGATTTTTCTGGGCTGGATTAATTCAGGGAAACCTTAAAAACTTTAAAAATTCATATCTTTTGATCAAGAGGTCATAAAAATAAAATAAAAATACCTCTGGAAAGCTCTTGAAGAGGAGAAAATTATGAGAGAAAAATCATAATTTTATTCTCAGTATTTAATTTTTAATTAATTAAATACTCTCTGGAGTATTTTAATTATTAAAAATTATTTACAAGTCCGAAAAATATGAAATTTTTAGGGAATTACCTTTTAGTCCTTAGGCACATCTTCTGATTTTTCTAAGGCTAGGATAGCTCTCTAGCATATGATTTCCTAATTTCCATGATATTTTGTAATTATTTTTAAAACTAATTATAAAATTTGGAAAATTGGAAAATTTAAATGTAAAATGATTGAGAACATTAGGATAAACAAACAACAATCCTAAAACAAGAATTTTCAAGTCATCAAAACAATCTAAAAGACATTTTGAAATAAGATTAAGATTTATTAATTTTAAAATTAATAATTCAAAACCTCCTCTTCAAATATTTAATCCATCTCATCATGGATTAGCAAGTGATGAATCCAACTCAAATCAAAAAATAGTTAGGTTTAAAGACAACTTAAACCTAGTTAAATCATTAAACCTTGGGGTTTAATACAAAAATCAAACTCTTTAATTAAGTTTAAGGACATATTAAACTTAATTAACCCATTAAACCTTACCTAAATTAGGTTTAATATAAAAATCAAATCTTTAATTAAGTTTAAAGACATATTAAACTTAATTAACCCATTAAACCTTACCTAAATTAGGTTTAATACAAAATCAAACCTTTAATTAAGTTTAAGGACATATTAAACTTAATTAACCTATTAAACCTTACTTAAATTTGGTTTAATATAAAAATCAAATCTTTAATTAAGTTTAAAGACATATTAAACTTAATTAACCCATTAAACCTTACTTAAATTAGGTTTAATACAAAATCAAAACCTTTTAATTAAGTTTAAGGACATATTAAACTTAATTAATCAAAGTCAAACCTTTAATTAAGTTTAAGGACATATTAAACATAATTAACCCATTAAACCTGAACTAAATTAGGTTTAATACAAATCAAACCTTTAATTAAGTTTAAGGACATATTAAACTTAATTAACCTCCTTAAACATTAGGTTTAATCAAACCTAAACCCTAATTAGGTCTAACCCATTAGACCTAATTAAACCATTAAACCTTAACTAACATTAGGTTTAATCAAACCTAAACCCTAACTAGGTCTAATCCATTAAACCTAATTAAACCATTAAGCCTTAACTAACTAAGGTTTAATCAAACCTAAACCCTAATTAGGTCTAACCCATTAGACCTAATTAAACCATTAAACCTTAACTAACATTTGGTTTAATCAAACCTAAACCCTAATTAGGTATAACCCATTAGACCTAATTAAACCATTAAACCTTAACTAATTAAGGTTTAATCAAACCTAAACCGTAATTAGGTCTAGCCCATTAGACCTAATTAAACCATTAAACCTTAACTAACAAAGGTTTAATCAATCCTAAACCCTAATTAGGTTTAACCCATTAGACCTAATTAAACCATTAAACTTTAACAAACTAAGGTTTAATCAAACCTAAACCCTAATTAGGTCTAACCCATTAGACCTAATTAAACCATTATACCTTAACTAACTAAGGTTTAATCAAACTTAAACCCTAATTAGTTCTAACCCATTAGACCTAATTAAACCATTAAACCTTAACTAACTAAAGTTTAATCAAACCTAAACCTTAATTACGTCTAACCCATTAGATCTAATTAAACAATTAAACCTTAACTAACTAAGGTTTAATCAAGCACAAACCCTAATTAGGTCTAACGCATTAGATCTAACCATTAAACCTTAACTAACTAAGGTTTAATCAAACCCAAACCCTAATTAGGTCTAACCCACCCATTAGACCTAATTAAACCATTAAACCTTAACTAGCTAAGGTTTAATCAAGCACATACCCTAATTAGGTCTAAGCCATTAGACCCGATTAAACTATTAAGTCTTAACTAAATTAGACTTAATCAAACTTAAACTCTAATTAAGTCTATTATATTAGATTTAATTAATTATTAAACCTTAACCAACTAAGGTTTAACCAAACCCAAACCCAAAATAAACTTTCAATCTTTAACTTAGGTTCAACCCGACATGAACCTAAATCAAACCTAAACCTAACTTAAGTCTAACCCACATCAGACTTATGTTAAACCATACTTAGGTTCAACCCGACTTGAACCTAAGTCGAATCCAAACCTAACTTAAGTCTAACCCATATTAGACTTAAGTCAAACCATACTTAGGTTCAACCTGACATGAACCTAACCCAAACCTAACTTAAGTCTAACCTATATTAGACTTAAGTCAAACCAAGCTTAGGTTCAACCTAACTTGAGCCTAACTTAAACTCAAACCTTAACTTAAGTTCAACCCATAATGAACTTAAGTTGACCTTAAGTCTAGGTTCAACCTGACTTGAACCTAACTTAACCTAAACTCAAAACCTTAACTTAAGTTCAACCCATATTGAACTTAAGTCGACCTTAATTCTAGGTTCAACCTGACTAGAACCTAACTTAACCTAAACTCAAAACTTAACTTAAGTTCAACCCATATTGAACTTAAGTCGACCTTAAGTCTTGATTCAACCTAACTTGAACTCAAGTTAACCTAAACCTTAGGTTCAACTTAACATAACCTAAACCTAACTTAAGTCTAACCTACATTAGACTTAAGTCAAATCATACTTAGGTTCAACCCGACATGAACCTAAGTCAAACCTAAACTTAAGTCTGACCTACATTAGACTTAAGCCAAACCAAACTTAGGTTCAACCTGACATGAATCCAAGTCAAACCCAAAATAAAATTAACTTAAGTTTAACACAACATGAACCTAAGTTCAACTTTTAACTTAGGTTCAACACAGCATGAACCCAAGTTTAACTTATACTTAGGTTCAACCTGAACTTGAACTTAAGTCAAACATCAAACCTTAGGTTCAAACTGACATGAACCTAAGTCTAACCTAAACCAACTTAAGTCTAGCCCATATTAAACTTAAGTCAAACCATACTTAGGTTCAACCTGACATGAACCTAAGTCTAACTTAAACCTAACTTAGGTCTAACCCATATTAGACTTAAGTTAAACCATTCTTAGGTTAAACCTGACATGAACCTAAGACTAACTTAAACCTAACTTAAGTCTAACCCATATTAGACTTAAGTCAAACCATACTTAGGTTCAACCTGACATGAACCTAAGTCTAACCTAAACCAACTCAAGTCTAGCCCATATTAGGCTTAAGTCAAACCATACATAGGTTCAACCTGACATGAACCTAAGTTTAATCTTAACTTAACTTAAGTCTAACCCATATTAGACTTAAGTCAAATCATACTTAGGTTTAACATGACATGAACCTAAGTCTAACCTAAACCTAACTTAAGTTCAACTCATATTGAAACCTTAGGTTCAACTAACAGTGAACCTAACTCAACTTAGCTTGACATAAACCTTAGGTTCAACATACATGAACCTAATCTTAACCTAACTTAAGTTCAACCTACATCGAACTTAAGTCCAAACCTAAACCTTAGGTTCAACTCAACTTGAACATAAACCAAAACCTAACTTATGTTCAACCTACATTGAACTTAAATCCAAATCAAAACCTTAGGTTCAACTAACAATGAACCTAACTCTACTAAACCGAACATAAACTTTAGGTTCAACCTAAATTGAATCTAAATCGACATAAACCTTAGGTTCAACCCAAATTGAACCTAAATCGACATAAACCTTACATTCAACTCAAATTGAACCTAAATCGACATAAATCTTAGGTTCAACCCAAATTGAACTTAAATCGACAAAATTGAACTCAAATCGAGATAATCAACATAAATTTGACATTTCAAACATAAATCGGCATGATCAACATAAATTTGACATTCCAAACAAAAATCGATAAAACCGACATAAAATTCTACATTTTAAACATAACTGACATAAAATCGACATTCTAAACCAAAATCGACATAATCGACATAAATTTGACATTCCAAATAATTAATCGACATAATCAACATAAATTCGACATTTCAAACATAACCGACATAAAATCAACATTTTAAACCAAAATCGACATTTTAAACCAAAATTGACATAATCGACATAAATTTGACATTTCAAACATAAATCAACATAACCGATTTAAATTTGACATTTCAAACATAAATTGACATAAATCTGACATTCCAAACAAAACTCAATAAATTCAACATAAATCCAACATTCCAAACAAAACTCAGCAAATTCGACATAAATCTAATATTTTAAACGAAACTCAACATAATTCGACATTAATCAACATTCCAAACATAATCAAACATAATATAATATTAACCAACATTTTAAATCAAATTCAACAAACACTACCATTAACCGACGTTAATTGACATTTCAAATGAAATTCGACAAACACCGACATTAACCGGCTTTAATCGACATTTTAAACCAAATTTAATAAACACCGACATTAAATGACATTAATCGACATTTCAAACCAAACTCAATGTATATCGACATAAAACGACATAATTCTTAAAGTTCGACCCACATTAAACTTAACTCGACATAAAATAAAAAATCGATAATCCAACCCAAATCAATATTCAAGACAAATAAAAATTTAAAAATAAACTAAACCTAAATCGACATTTCAACCACACTCAGACATCCGACAACTCTGGATCAACAGACACTTTGACCAGGTAATCTAAATATCTTGATATGACATTGTTTCTAACTTTATTTTCCTTGCAGGATGAAGACATGAAGTTTCGTTTAGATTTTCTTTGCATGTTATAGGGTATGCTAACTCTGTTTTGCAGGACGTCGACAAAGGAACATTGACAACAAAACCAGGACTTTTAGGATAGTTATAAAACCTAAACTTTCTACAAACAACAAAACAAAAAAGACATAACAACAAAGACAACTGAACTTTTAGGTTAGCCACGAAACCAGAAATAAAACGACAAAATCATTAACATTGACATCAACATGACATCAACAAACAACGAAGTTTCTATACCACAACAAAATGATGACATGACACTAAACCAAAACAAAATAAATGACAAAATGACATGACAAAATAAAATTGAGATGGCCACAAAATGAAAACTTAAAACAAAAGAAAATCATAAACAAAATAACAAAAATAAATAAATAATGATATCCTCATGACATCATTGAAGGTATCTCATGACATAATAACAACATAGGAGATAAAATATCTCATGACAAATTAAGATATTAATCACGATATCTTATGAAATTACGACATCACATTAAGACATAACAAAATGACATGACACAACAAAACTAAAATTTAAGACAAAAGGGAATCATAAACAAAATAACAAAAATAAATAAATAATGATATCTTCTTGACATCATTGAATGTATCTCATGACATAATAACGACATAGGAGATAAAATATCTCATGACAAATCGAGATATTAATCATGATATCTTATGACATTATGACATCACATTAAGACATGACATAAAATGACATGACATTACGACATCACATTATGACATGACACGACATACAAACTATGACATCTCGACATATCACATGACATGAAACCAAAACAACAAAACAAAACATAACAAAGCAACGACATACACCCAACATAAATAAAACTTTCTGGTAGTATCGATTCTTCGAAACGCACTGCTACAACAACACTTACACTTTTCGAGGATAAATGTTAACTTTAATCGGGAGTTTTCCTAAGCAGTATTAATTGCTCGGGATGTAATTAACTATAGGAGCTTGCTCCTATAGGAGATTAAAGAACTCAGGATAGGTATTTTACCTACAAGACCTCTCTGTTTACCCAAGATCTTCATATGATTTTCTCATACGAAAAACTTTAGTAATTACACAATCTGAAGACTTATTCTATGAGATTATCATTTAATCTTCTTTTATCTCAATCTATATCATGATTAATCCTTTTGACAACAAGTCTAGGCAAGATAAGAATTAGGGTGATAGATAGAGAAAGAGAGTGGTGACTCCTTGACATTCACAAGATACAGGAATTGACGGCGACGACATGTGACCATATATTTCATCGCCAATAATACGTATACTAGTGTTAATTGTGTGACTCATTATCATTTAAATCAATATATAAATCTAAATTTGAGTTAATTAATTTTTACAAATTAAAAAAGTCGCACCAAGTTTTAGGCGATGTTCCCAGGGAGGCAAGGTAAAAAAAAAGTAACTGTTAAAATTTATTTTTCTGGTATTGGAAATCATAAATTTGAATTGCAAGTTATAGTTATGTGTGTCTGTTTACTGTTAATGTGTGCTTATTGTGTTTGTATGTGTAGTATCGGATCTATAGGTTTAGTGCCTTACGATTATGAATTAGAGCGTACTATTAGAAAAATTTGGAAACAACAAAAACAATCTGCAAATCCTCACAAATTGGCGAACAATTTAAATAATCAAAATGAAAATATACCAAGACCTTTAAGAGATTATGCTAATCCAACAACAGATGAAATTCACTTAACTATTCAAAATCTTGATGTTGCTGCTAATTCATTTGAGCTTAAACCTGCTTTAATCCAAATGCTACAGAATAATCAATTTGGAGGAACATCTAATGAAGATCCTAACTTACTTCTTGCTAGTTCTCTAGAACTGTGTGCAACTTTTAAATACGATGGAGGTTCAAACGATGCTGTTAGACTTAGACTTTTTCTTTTTTCACTTAGGGATAAGGCTAAGGTGTGGTTAAATTCGTTAGCACCTGGATCTATTAGAACTTGGGGAGAGCTTTCACAAAAGTTTCTATCGAAATATTTTCCTCCTTCCAAAACTGCTAAGTTAAGAAATGATATTACATCTTTTAGTCAGTTTAATGGAGAATCCTTATATGATGCTTGGGAATGATTTAAAGATCTTCTGAGGAAGTGTCCACACCAAGCTTTACCAGACTTCTTAATAATTCAAACCTTCTATAATGGATTAGTAGGATCATTGAGATCGATTATTGATGATGTTGTTGGTGGATCATTAATATCAAAACCTTTTGATGAAGCATATTCGTTAATTGAAGAGATGGCTACTAATAATTTTCAATGGCCCTCTTATCAGGTAAATCCTAAGAGAGTAGTCAATATTCATGATTCGGATGCGATAACTATGATAGTCTCTCAAATTGCTGCACTTTCTAAGAAAATAGATCAATATGGAATGAATTATTCTCCAACACCTCCAGTGTTAGAAGAAAATTCATCAGGACAGATGATAGACTCTCAAATGTCTTATGAAACTTTAAATCCTATACAAAATAAAGTCAATTATCCTTATTCAAATTATTATCATCCTATTTGGAAATCCAAACTTTAACTGGAATAAAACTAATGTTGTTGTTAACCCACAGTGGGGTAACAATCTTATGAATCTAGTTGGAAATCTAAACAACCAAGGAAATACCAATTTTAGACTTTCTTATCCTCCTGGTTTTAATATTAATCAACAATTAAAGGAAAAAAGTTGTCTACTGAAGAAATTATTATGAATATGGGTAATCAAATTCAAGCTCAAAACATTACAATGAAGAACATTGAAAACCAATTTGAACATATTTTTACTCTGCTTAATAATAGACCTTCTAGATATCTTCCAAGCAATGTTGAGATCAACCCGAAAGATTAAAACAAAAAGCAAATTAAGGTTATTCAATTAAGAAGTGGTAAAGAAGTCGAACCAAGATTTCAAAAAGAAGTCGACGTTGAAAGAGAGGAAGTGAACATTGAGAAAGGTTCTAATAAGATATATCCTGATGAATATCAATTAGAACCAATGAAGATAACTGTTGAAAAACCACCTCCTCATTTTCCTCAAAGACTGAAGAAACAAGAAAGGGATAACAGATCTGCAAAATTTTTAGAAATTCTTAAGAAATTAACGATTAATATTCCCTTTATTGAAGCATTAGAATAGATGCCTGATTATGCAAAGTTTATGAAGGATGTTCTTAAAAGGAAGAGAAAGTTTAAAGACCACGTGACTGTTGCACATAGCAGTGAGTGTAGTGCAATTATCCAAAAAAAGCTTCCTGAATAACTTAAAGACCCAGGTAGTTTCACTATCCCGTGCGCTATAGGTGATAAATTTTTTGGAAGAGGTTTATATGATCTTAAAGCTAGTATTAATCTTATGCCTTTATCAACTTTCAAAAGATTGGGAATATGAGAAATTTCACTTACATCTGTGAATCTTCAACTTGATGGTCATTCTATCACTTATCTTAACGGAGTTGTGGAAGATGTATTAGTGAAGGTCGATAAATTTATCTTTCATAGAAAATTTATTGTATTAGATATGGAGGAAGATAAAGAAATTCCAATTATTTTGGGAATATCATTACTTGCTACTGGGAGAGCTATGATTGATGTCCAAAAAGGAGAATTAACTATGACAGTCAATTACCAAGAGGTAACTTTTAATATTATGCAATCTATGAAGTACCCTTCAACTGAAAAAGATGATGAGTGCTATTGAATGGAAGTTTGTGATTATTTGAGAAAAGATCATTTTAGAGAAGTATTTAAAGAAAATCTGGAATGTGAGGATGAAAATGAAAGTTAAAATGAAGATGATTTGGATGATATGAAGAATGAAAAGTTAAACTTTTTTCAGGAAAATTTTAAAAGATTAGATACTCTGGAAAATGGAGATAAAAGTTTCAATCCATCTATCATTAGACCTCTTGAACTTGAACTAAAAATTCTTCCTAATCATTAAAAGCACATGTTTTTAGGTGAATCATCTACTTTACCAGTCATTGTATCTTCAGATTTAAATGAATGTCAAGAACAAAAATTATTGGAAATTTTAAAAAGATACAAAAAGCTTTTGGGTTGTTCATAGCTGATATTAAAGGAATCAATCCTTTGATCTGTATGCACAGAATATTATTGGATGAACAACATAAACCAAGAGTTGATCCACAAAGGAGACTGAACCCATTAATGAAAGAAGTGGTTAAAAAAGAGATTTTAAAGTTGTTAGATACTGGAATTATATATTATATTTCTGAAAGTGTTTGGGTGAGCCCAATTCATTGTGTTCCTAAGAAAGGAGGAGTGACTATTGATGTAAATGAGCGAAATGAAATTATTCCGACAAGAAAAGTCACTGGTTGGCGAATATGTATTGATTATAGAAAATTAAATGCCGCCACCAGAAAAGATTGCTTTCCTTTACCCTTTTTAGACCAAATGCCAGACAGACTTGCTGGACACAAGTACTATTGCTTTCTAGATGGATATACCGGTTATCACCAAAGACCTATTACTCCTGAGGATCAAGAGAAAACTACATTTACTAGCCTTTATGAAACTTTTGCTTTTAGAGGAAAGCTCTTTGGATTATGTAATGCACCTACAACATTTCAAAAATATATGACATCCATATTTAGCAATATAATTGATGATGGAATAGAAGTTTTTATGGATGATTTCTCAATATTTGGAGATTCATTTGATGCATGTCTATGTAACTTAGAAAAAGTTTTAGAGGTATGTGAGAGAATAAATTTAGTCATAAACTGGGAGAAGTGTCAATTAATGGTTGCGGGAGGAATTGTGCTTGGGCATAAAATATCTGAATATTGCATGGAAGTAGATCCTGCAAAAATTCAAGTTATAGAAAAATTACTACCTCCAAGAACCGTGAGAGGGGTAAGAAGCTTTTTGGGACATGTAGGATTCTACAGGCGATAAATCAAAGACCTTTTAAAAATTTCTAAGCCTATATGCCAACTTTTGGAAAATGAGAGAAAGTTTGTTTTTAGTGAAGAATGTTTAAAAGCTTTCAACCTATTGAAAAAAAAATTAATTGCTGCACCTATAATAGTTTCACCTAACTAGGAGAAACCATTTAAACTAATGTGCGATGCTATCAATTATGCTATTGCAGTCGTTTTAGGGCAAACACAGGACAAAATGTTTAAAGTTATATACTATGCTAGTGAAACTCTTACTACTACTCAAATTAATTACACTACTACTGAGAGAGAGTTATTAGAAATCGTATATGCTTTTAAAAATTTTAGATCTTACTTAATCGGAGCTAAATATATAGTGCATACTGATCATTTTGCTATTAAATACTTAATGCAAAAGAAGGATGCAAAACCAAGACTGATTCGATGGATACTTTTAATACGAGAATTTGATTTTGAGATCGTTAATAGAAAAGGGGTCGATAATCAAATAGCTGATCATTTATCTAGACTTAAACAACCTAATGTAGATGATTTTAAGAAATAAATTACTGAAACTTTTCCTGATGAGCAATTATATAATATTATCGAAGGAAATTTATCATGGTATGCTGATATTGTGAACTACATCATTAGTAATATTTTAACACGTGATTTAACAATGAAATAGCATAAAAAAATTTAAGCATGATGCTAAATTTTATTTCTGGGATGATCCTTATCTCTACGAGAAATGTAAAGATCTTATTTTTAGGAGATGTGTGCCTTATGAAGAAACTGAAAAAATTATTTGAGAATGTCATGATTCTAAATTTGGAGGATATTTCAGAATTGATAGAACTGCACAAAAGATTTTGCAATCTTTATTTTTTTGGCCTACAATTTTCAGACATGTTTATAAATTTATCAAAACTTATGATCGATGTCAGAGAATAGGCAATATATCTAGAAGAAATTAAACGCCTCTTAATTTTACTCTGGAAGTTAAAATTTTTTATGCGTGGGGATTAGATTTTATCGGACCAATTATGCCTTCATTTTGGAAATATATATATATCGATTGTTGTTGATTATGTATGAAAATGGATTGAGGCAATAACTTTACCTATGTGTGATGCTAAAAGTATTTTGAGGTTTTTAATGAAGACTATTTTCACAAGATATGGAATGCCTATAGTAATCATCACTGATGGAGGATCCCATTTTAAGAATAATCTGATACAGAGATTGGTGGAAAAATATAATATTGTGCATAGAATCTCTACAGCTTATCATCCCCAAACTAATGGTTTAGCAAAGGTATCTAATCGTGAAATTAAACAAATTTTGGAGAAATTCATTAATCCTGAGAAATTGGATTGGTCTGCTAGATTAGATACTGCTTGATGGTCATAAAAAACTTCTTATAAAACTCATATAGGAATGTCCCCTTACAGATTAATATTTGGAAAAATCTGTCACTTGCCAGTTGAATTAGAATATAAAGCATAATGGGTGATAAAGAAATTGAATTTAATTTGAAAGATGCTGGTGAGAAGAGACTGTTGTAATTGAATGAATTGGAAGAAATCAAAAATGAATCATATGATAAAGATAGAATGTATAAGGAAAGGAGATAAATATGGCATGATCGGAAATAATTGTCAAAAAGAAATTTGACCCAGGATAAAAAGTTTTATCATACAATATAAAATTGAAATTATTTCCTGGAAAACTGAAATCTAGATGGATAGAACCTTTCATTATCGTAAAAGTGTATCAGTTTGGAGTTGTGATTATCGAAGACCCTAAATCTGGAAGAATATTCAAAGTTAATGGTCAAAGATTAAAACCATATTTTGAAGGCAATAGACCTAATTTTAAAGAGGTTTTAATGTTGGATCAACCTGAGTAACTGAAATTTATATCAGGC
The DNA here is from genome assembly GCA_022702705.1 of Papilionanthe hookeriana x Papilionanthe teres. NCBI lineage: Eukaryota > Viridiplantae > Streptophyta > Magnoliopsida > Asparagales > Orchidaceae > Papilionanthe > Papilionanthe hookeriana x Papilionanthe teres. The sequence continues at coordinate 48,175,614 of CM040429.1, read as the reverse complement.
TGACGACGTTAAACAAAGCGCTTTATGGGAGGCAACCCATAGTTATTGAATGTTTTCTTTATTTGATGTGTTATTTGTGTTTATTTATTGATTAATTAAGTCTTATTCTTCCTTAATTATCAATAATAATATTTAAGAAATGAATCAAATTGAAATTTGGAAAAAATTTGAACGAAGTTGAGTTTGGCGAAAGATGAACTAGCGAAGAACAGCGCTGCTATCAGCGTCAGACAGTGCCGCTGTTTAGAAAAATCATTTCTCATCTTTAAATCTGAGTTTTGGCAGTTCCAGGTGGTAAAACCTCCATAAGAACTTCCAAAAACTGCCCCTAGATGCTGAAACTTCCAAAGGAACGAAGAGGAAGACCCAAATTCTTGTCCAAATGGATTCCGACTAGATGGAAATACAAATATTTCAAGTGTTCAACCGTAGAAAGTTTGCAAGTTTCGAGGTGCAACTTCTTTTCAATAAAAATATCTCAAAAATGGGATTAATTAAGGAGCGAGGCTTTGTAAATCGAGGTACGAATTCTCCTACAAATATAATTGATGAAATTATTGTTCAGAGATGTTGGGAAGTATTGTGTTATACTACTACCGCTGTAGTTGTTCCGGTTGTGAAGGAATTCTATGCTAATCTTCATGGAATCAACCAAGGATCAGTTTAAGTGCGAGGTAGGTTCATTAAATTTACTCCTGCAAAGATTAATGATTTATACATGATAGAGAATGTGTCAATCTGCCACTATTCGAATTTTACCCCAACGAAGGACAATATGAATGACATATATCGATATCTGACGGATGAAAGTGATGAATGGGAGATAAGAGATAGCAGGTTGTTGACCTCATTTTTAATGAGGTCTTCTCTTCCTTTTTTAGTACTTAGGATCTAGCCTTAGGCTTTTCCTTCGATTATTCTAGAGGATTAGAATTGGGACCCACCACTTAGAAATTCAAACCACTTCTTAACTCCCTGCAAACTCCACAAACTTGATTGTAGACCCCTAATCACCTAGAGGGTTGAGATCAAATGTGGAAGTTTAAAGGATGAGTTCCTATAGGACTCTTTGGCCTTAGGATTGCCACAGGTGGCACAGTGCGGTGAGGATGACTTACACACACACTACACTTATACACTACACTTCCACACACCTCCTAAAACCACACCCATACCCAACTTGACCTCCCGACTCATGAAGGTGATTCACATGGATGGTCCTTAACCCCTAAGCCCTTGGTAAGAAGTCGAGAACAACATAGTGAATGCCTCAAATGAGTCCCTTCATGGCTCATGTGGGCTTGATATGGCTTCATGGCTCAACCAAAATGATTTCATTCCACTTACATTTACCCAATCTTCAATATTCTAAATTTTCGATTTTGACCCCGGGACCACGAACCCGCCTACTCTACCCAAAACCCTTGAAATTACCCAAATTTTCCAAAATTCTCCAAAATCATCCAAATTCCTTAAAATCAATCCTAAACATTCTCCCACCACTAAAATTGACCATTTTTACCCAAAATACCCAAAATTCCAGAAAATACCCCCAATACCCTTCAATTTACCAAAATGCCCCTCTTGACCCAAAAATCCAAAAATTTCCAAAAATTCCCACAAAATTCCAGAAAATTCCAAATATTCCCAATTTCATTTTGTTCAACTACACCATGGGCCAATGTTGTCAATTTACCCCACTTTTGTCAAAATCCCCAATTTGACCCATTTTTAACCCAAAGTGAACCCAATGTCAAACCAAACCTACCCAATTGACCCAAATTCTGGTCCAATTCAATTCTAAACTTCAATTCAATATCCCCAACACCAATCCAAACCAAATCCAAGCCGAAATTGATTGGAATTTGAATCCAATTTCACTTTTGACCTTAAAGCCCAATTTGGACCCATGACCCAAACTTAGCCCAAACTAACACAATTCAACCCCAATTAACCCCAAATCTTTTCTAAACCTTCCTTAACATCCCTACAAACAAAACACTAACATGATTTGCCCAAAATTTTAACCCAAACCCAACTCAAAATCAACCCAAAGCCAAAACTCCTTACATGGGGCTACACCTAAACCTAACCCAAATAGGCCCAAACCCCAAAATCCAAACCCAACCAAAGTTGAAACCTCTTTGAAACAGCCCTACAAATATTTCTCAACATTAATTTTACACCAATTTCAACATTAGCCCATCATTAGCCCAAGTTAACCCAATTTGGCCTACTATTGGCCACTTTACCAAAAAGCCCAAGTTCAACCCAATTCAAACCCAAACCACCTCAAATTTGTTTCAAATTACTCATGACACATCCCTAAAACAAACCCAACAATTATTTGGTGCAAACGTTTACAAATTTCCCATCCACCAATTTATTTCCAAGCTTAAAAAGCCCACTTTCTTAAACCTTCCTAAAAACCCATCCAAAACAAATTTAAAAGCCCAAAACTTATCCCAAAAGCCCACATGAAATTTCTCTCATCATACCTATAATTTAAAACACTTGCTAAGTTCCAAAATCAATAACCAAATAGTTCCAAATCAAGCTTCATGAAATTTGTCCACTAAAATACCAAAATTCCTTAAACCCACTTTCATGAAACCAAGCCTACTTTTCCCAAGCCATATATAAGCCATGAAGCCACTCTTAAGCCACATGCAAGCCATGTGAGTTGTTCACATGTGACCTTACCACATTGGGAAAAAGGAGGAGATCCTTTCCACATTCCCTTAAGGTGATTAACCATTTCCAAGTCTCCCATAAACCATGTTTAATCCTAATTGTACTTGGATTGTGACTTGACCCCACTAATCAAGCTGATCCAAATCACTTTCTCTTTAGCCTAAACCAAGCCTTGGGTGGTGCACCTAGCCCAAAAGGATGCGTTGACCCATTTAGAGCCAAAATAGCCATGCCCCCATGCCATTTTGATCCAAATCCTTTACACATATCCAAACCCAATTGACTTCACCATTGCCAAGCCCTGACCTCCCTGGTCAAGATGGTGACTCATGCCTGCCGGCCAACCGCCTGGGCTGCCGGAAAACACCATGGCCGAGACATTGGAAGGAGCCAAACATTGAAATTCTCCCTTGCTGAGTTGCCCCATGCCCAGTGGCCATTGCAGCTGTTCTTCCCTTGCCGAGAGCAGTGATCCCGGTCCCTAACTCCCCTAGGAGGCCCTCCGAGCCTCTCCTATTTAAACCTCACCCCTCTCGGCTATGAAGATGTGCTGAACCAACCTTAAGGAAACTCTGCCAAAATCACTCCAGACTCTCCCCCACACCTAGAGCATTTGATCCCCACTGTTCTCTTGCCCTAATCCCCACTAATTGAGCTCAATTTTGGAGCTCAATTCTCAGGCCAGAACAGGACACTCCCAAATCCTCCACCAAAGTCAAATTAAACTCACCCACACCTGCACAAGACCAAGAGAAGGAGTTTCCCATTGAAAGCCCCCTCTCCAGGTCACCCATCTGTTCCAGACTCCAAAGGTTGAAATTGGGTTTGCTTGGACCCAATCGAAGGTGACACAACCCTCAGATCGAAGCCACACTTCTCTGAGCTAAGGTATGAGCTAACTCTTTATTCCGAGCCTCTGGAGATTGTCTATTTAAAATTCTTTAATTTCAATGCATGTTCACCGTATAGATGTGTTCGTCTCTTCAAGACGAATCCATAGAGCATAAGAACACGAAAATCTGTTAAGAAATGAGTGAGTTCTTAGGGTTTTAGTGTGGACGGCTCTCGGGTGAGAACGGCTGGGGACGATGAATGGATGTCGTCCATTCAATACACGCGTGGACGGACGGCTCAGATCGGGTCGGATCGGCGGATAATACGTGGAAGGCGGGACCCGGGCTGCTGACTCAAGTGGCGGCGTCGAATGGCAGTGCGACACGCGGCGTTTCGGAGATGCCTAGGATGAGTCAGCACGGTCGTTTTGAATAGAAAATTAGGGTATTTCTTTGATTTACTTAATTCCCTAAACTTCAAAAATTCATATCTTTGTATAGAAAAATCATAAAAATAAAATAAAAATACCATCTTGCTCAGTGAACAGAGGAGAATAATATGGAAAAGAAATCATTTAATTTCATTGAAAATTTGATTTTTAATGATTTATTTACTCTGCACATTTTCAATTCTCCATGCATGTGGACACTTCACCATGGCATGAGACCATAGAGCTTTTGAAGCCTCTGAATTTGGGGACATTCCCTGAATTTTCCAAAGTCAGAGGCCATACCTATGAAGAGTTATTTATTTATCAATTCTAGGTCACTATTCTGAGTATTTTAATTCCAATAATTGGCATGTTGTGAAATAAATTCTAGGAAAATTTAATGTTGTTTCTTATGACCAGAGGACCCTAGGGAAAATAGGTTTTGAGTTAACTCACTTGGAATAACCCTAATTGGCTTAAACACACAAAATAGAGCTTTAATTAATTAGAGCTAATCATACATCAAATTGACTTGAAATCAATTCTCCACTGACCTTTAGGATCAGGGAAACCCACCATAAAAGTTTGAAGACAATTGGACTTGGTTAGCCCTATCAAATGGATTGATTAAGCCATTTAGCCAAATTTAAACTTTAAAAATTCATAACTTTCAAAATACTCTTCAAAAATTCACCAAATTGGTTTTGGAGTCTCTCTGATATCAGGGGAATTTAAGAAAATTGAAATTGCAATTTTCTAAAAAAGTTGATTTTTTTGCATTATTTTAATATTTTAATAATTAAAAATAATAAAATTCACTAAAATGTCACATTTTGAATTTTAATCACTTAGGAACAAACCCCATATTTTTCTTAAGTCTCTATGATGAGATATTAAGTTTTAAAGCCCTAAGGTAATTTTAAAATTAAAAAATATATTTTCTAGTATTTCCACTAAAATAATTCTAATAAATCAAAGAAAAATCAGAAAATTATAAAAATTGGTTCTCTGGTTTCCTTGATATCGAGAGAGATTTTTGAAAAATATAAAATTCATTTTTCAACCTTTATTTTATTTTTAAATTAATTAATACTCCAAAACTCAAAATAATTATAATAAAAAAATATAATTCAAGAAATCACCAAAATTGGTCCAAGTGGTCCTCTGGTCATTAGGAATGTCCCATAATTTTCTTAAAGACAGAAACTTTCCCTTGGTCATGTTATTGAATTTACCTTGAAAATCTTTATTTTCCACCAAAAATAATTACATAAATAAATTAAATACAGAAAAATCACATTTTCTCCTCTAATGTCTTGATTGATATGTGAGTGAAGTCACATAAAAATTTCAAATTCATTTGAGTTCAATTTAGTGAGTTATGGAATTAGCAAGTTTAAAGGGCGAAATGGTAATTAAAATTTTAACCTATAATTAAAAATTTTAGGTTTAATTAAAAGGGTGGGTAAAATATTTGATACTAAGTTGATTTTGGATGTTTGAAACTTAGGTAATTAAAAGGTGGAAACCTACCAAACAATTTTGAAAATGATTAAAATAAACCTTAATTAAATAATTAATTAAATTTGGAAGAATAATGAAAAATTGGAATTATTAAAATAGGGATATTATTAGGAAGAGATTTATTCTTTAATTTAAAAATCCCTAAATTAATCATCTCAATAATATTTAATTCCTAATTAAAATGATAATCCAAACTCAAGATTTAAAATGTTAAAAGACTTAATCATTAAATTAAATTAAAGTTAAAACATTTAAATTAAATCCTTCGAAAATTTCAATTAAATTAATACTTTAACAATTAAATTAAATCATCTTTAAAACATAAAAAAAATAAAATATTAAATTAAAATTGAAATTAAAATTAAATTAAATTAAATTTAAATTAAATTTAAATAAAATAAAATAAAATAAAATTAAATTAAATTAAATTAAATTAAAACATATTAAATTAAATAAAATTAAATTAAATTAAAACATATTAAGTTAAATTAAATTAAATAAAAAAATAAAATCAAGTTAAAATAAAATTAAAATTAAATTAAAAAAATTAAATTAAATTAAAATTAAAACTAAACCAAATTAAATTAAATTAAAATTAAATTAAATTAAATTAAATATAACATCACCTAAGACAAAAAAAAACTCAAAATAAATCTAAAACAATTTGAACACTATTCCAAACTTAAACCCATTAATTAAAATTAAATTAAATCACAAATCACTTAAACATCAATTTGCCCTCAAAAGCTCTTGTTGTCATAACTCCTAAACGGAATATCAAGTGAAGTGTTACTTTACTTATAGGATATTCAAATGTCCTAATTCACTGAGCAAGATAACAAAACTTAAATTCCTAGATGATTAATTCACTTGTATAATTAAATTCTCTTGGACTTAAAATAATCCTAGAGGTATTGAGAAGATGTTTAAGACTCGTCTTAAACACTTTCTCAATATGAAAGGATATTTATAAGAACAATTGAACTTAATTGTTCTTTGATGAAGAAAATCATCCTTAAACCAAAACACAAGAACCTAGACGTCATAGGAGATGACTAGCTATAGGATTAGGACTTTGGTATACAACCAAAACCTTTCCCTTAGCTTTACCTAGGTACTTGATGAAATATTTAAATGCCTTAACATGTGTTTTAAGTGCAGCTTGGGATGACGGGAAGACCCTCCAGGTGCGCATTTTTTTTATTGCAATTTACTTTATTGCAAATGCACTTTACTTTTCTTGCATGATAAACAACTGTTGCATGAAAAACAAAACCTTTAGGATAGTCCCTAAAACTGTAACCAAAATTAAATTAAAAATCATTACAAGATAAAATTCACCGCCATAACATTTCAAAATATAAAACAACTCAAAATTTAATCACCAACAAAACAAAACTACAACTACAACTAAATTAAAACGTCTTGTTGGATGATCGGGAATACCTCGGATGATGTAACCTACGTGTTGCTAACGGGATTTCCCACGGTCTAAATGAAAGTGTGGAACTCATTTAGTTGAGTTTAGCAAATTCATCTGGACTAAGTGAATCCGATAAAAATAACGATGTCAGAAGGATGAAACCGTGGGATCTTAACCGGTGTTGTTATAATCAACTTTAAGATTTGTTTTAATTAAAACATAATAAACACTTGGAAATTAAGACCTTCTCTAAACCAGAACACGTCTCTCATCTCTTGATTTATGATTTCTAAAATTAAACCCTCTGCAACAACAAGGAGCTCGGAGCATGGTGGGCAGCACGGCCATCGTCATCAGCAAAACCTGAGTCTACTTCAGCAAAACTTTCTTAGAATTAAATAACCAAACCATAGGACTTCGAGGTAGTTTTCCTAGTGCAACATAAATCCTCAATCTTTTGTTAGGCATTTGCATTACAAATTAAGCCCTAACCGATCTTAGGATTCTGAGGTAGTCGTCCGATACGACATAAACCCTCACATCTTTGAGGCTATTTGTGTGATCACATCATACGAATATAAGTCCTAATTAATTAAAAAATTGGCAAGATCAAAACATTAAATAAACATTAAGGCCTTCCTAAATTCAAGCCAAACAATAGGATAGTCGGGAAATTACCGAAGTTCGCTTCGAATCTGTGATTTCTCCTACCTTTCTTCCTTTAGTTTTCTTAGGTGATTCCTGTCACTTAAGATGTAATTAACTATAGGGGCTTGCCCTTATAGGGAATTTTAAGAACCCAGGTAATATAAACCATGTTTAATGCTTTCATATTAAGCAGGGGAACTTGTCGGCTTCTAAAATTGGTTCGCAGAGCAAACGGATGTCACAAATCTCCTAGTTTATTTAACCGAGCTCCATCGTCAAGTAGTGTGTCTGTTCTTCGGGATAGATACACAGTTTGTGATGCGGTGCTCGTTTATATAAACTATTTGGGATGTGAGATCTGTTTGATTTTCCATATCTTAAAATTTTCAAATTTAAAATTATTTTCAAAATCAAATACTATTTTTCTAAATTATATATATATATATTTAAATTTAATTTAAAATATAAAATTCGCCGACAATTTCTATAGACGACTCCTTTTTTTAAAACACAACACTCAACCTAAAAATATGCCGACCAAATTCTGGCGACTCCGCTGGGGATGGATTCCTCTCTCCATTTTTAATCAGATAGTTCTGCTTTCAAAAATCGGTAGTGTATCCATGTCTCTAGTGGATCAAACTACCCTTCTTTCTGTTAGAATACTATGTTCATTTCTACCTTGAACGAGTATAGCCAACATTCTCTCGGATTTAGGAGCCACTGTTTAGACACCCCTAAACAGAGAGGTTCCGAGATCCTTTTACCTCATTTCTGAGGTGGGGTGGACCCCTAATAGGTATTAGTTTAGGAGCGTTCTTGCGGGTCGAGAAGTTTTTACAAGACTTTCTCTTCCTTTTCCAGTTCCTAATCAATTCCTTTACCCTTCCTACAACTCTCCTTCTTTTAATAATTCTCCTTCCTAACGAACAAATCTTTTCAAAAAACAATTATCTAAATAAATTTTCTTTTTATACCACAAATACATTAAGATAAACGGAAATGTGTTCGGACTCTTTCTTTTTCATCATAAGTTTTACGACAAGAAGAAGCACGATTCGAGGACTAACACTTGGAATCGCCTCGCGAAATGGAAACCCCAAAGCCGATCTTCTCCTTCGTTAACGGACTGGACGTAGCTGTTTTCAAGGACGAACTGCCTAATAATGGGATCATTTGATTCGGACAAGGATTCGGGAACACCGACATCAAAATCCCTGACGTCACTCTCTTTTCACTCACAAGCAAAGTATCGGAAACTGAGAAGCCGTTGATTGAGTTTAACCTCAAGTCAACTCATGAATTCCCTCCTTTGTAAAAGATTCTAACTGAGAGGAGTATTGTTGTTCGCAGAAGGACTGTTGTTGCTACTCCCACCGGTCTAGTTGTCTCTGCACCTACCCCGGCTTCTGCCAGACTAAAGGGGAAGGAAATTCAGAACTGTGATGAACCTGTTACCGTGGGGGTACGGATCTTCTCGTGAGACCTTCCGTTTTCGAGATCGGGTCCGGCTCGAGAGTTCCACCACCGACACGGACTCGGGGGAGGAACGAGTAGAAGGATTGCTAGAGAAGCCGTAGCCGCCGAAGTTGCTTTCTCGAGGAAATCCCGTAACCGCCCGAGTATACACCGTCTGCCCGAATACATACCACTTTTGGGAGGAAGTAGGTTCCATCCCCTCTCCGCCGCGAGAGGACGAGGAAAATGTCCGCAAGATTGCTTCTGCATTACCTCAGCCCGCATATTACAACGATGGCCGTAAGAAAAGGGCTAGAATTACGCCATTTGCTCGACTGCAAACCGTGATAGAGAAGTTAACAAAGAAGGAAAAATGCTCTGTATCAGAGATTTTAAGAAGGATAGGGTGGGTGCCGGCCAAATCCCGTCTTGGGCCGCGAGTAGAACCTGTTATCGCTGCAGAAAAGCTGAATAAGAGAATGAAAGCTAGTCCACCTGTCGTTGTTTCAGGACTACAAATTAGGGAGGATACCACCTTCCAGCATTTGGCTAACAGACCATCCGGTCCTAGACCTTCTGCTGCTAGAAGGATGGTATGGCATCCCACTACCGGACAATTAAGATTAAAACAACAACCTGAAAAGGAAAGTCTCGTCAGGAGACTTGAGTCCGAAGAAAGCGCTACCGCAATGAAGGGGACTCATGAGAAGGAAACCCGACAGCTATCGCATGACAACTGCAAGGATGTACAGAAAAGACCACTAGAAGATGCTATGGAAAAGCTAAGAACTGATATTCAGCGATTAGCAAGAGAAAGAGAAGAAAAATTCGGAGATGAAGTCGACTCGTCAGAGTTCATGGATGATGAATATGCAGAAATTAACATGGTTGAAACACGAGCTTTGTCGACTTCACGAGGTGTTCCTGCAGCCGCGTAAAGAGAGGAGCCGAAAGTGATGAGGATACGGCTTCAAGAAAAAGATGATACGATCTCCCAAATGGCAAAGAGGATGGAAGAGATGGGCTGCAGCCCTAGCCACTCTCCAGAGTCAGGTTCAACCCCAAAGAGAAACACCCCCAGAAGTTATTCACATTGTAGACGGAGGAAAGGAGATTACATCCGTCAACGGGGATGATCAGTTAAAAAAGGATGCAATATAAAGCATGATTCCGGAAAAGGATATCAAGAGCATGGTGGAACAGCAGGTGCGAGAAGCCTTGGCACAATCAAAGAGCGGGACATCCATTCGGACGGGTAGACCTTACCCCGAAGAATTCGACTTTGTCCAATATCCGAAAGGCTTTGTAACACCTCTGTTCAAGACCCTTGATGGAACCGGAAACCCTCAACAGCATGTTGCACATTTTCATGCCAGTTGTTGCAATGCCGGCGGAAGTGATGCTTTACACTTTCCGATAATTTGTCAGCAGCCTGTCAGGGATCGCCTTTGATTGGTATGCGGAATTACCGAACGGTTCGGTGAAGACATTTTCAGAATTAGAGAACCTCTTCTTCAAGCGATTTGTCGGAGCTCAGTACCACATCACTATATGTGATTTAGTGGTAGAGAAGCAGAAGCCGAACGAAACTTTCGTGGACTACATACTTCGATGGAGGAATCTAAGTATGAAGTGTGAGCCACAGCTACAAGAACAGCATGCAGTCGGCATTTTACTTAAGAGCATTCATGGCCCGATAGCACTTCTCCTCAAGGGATTTACTATTAAGACTTTCGAGAAGTTGTTAAGCAAGGCCGGAAGCTTGCAAGAGGAGGCGAAGCAATTAAGTTTCATCGACAAAACGGACGAGCGAAGCCCGTGAAAACTTTTGAAAAGAAGTCCGGGATCGTCGCAGCGAGTCAATAAAGGCAAGCGAGCCAATACAAATACCACGCGTAATGGCCGCGACAAATTTATCAGCAACCTCGACGGAATTACTGAAGAACCCCGACCCAGCTATCGATCATCTCAACGAGTATGAACAACCGCCTCGTCCACAACGTACGTTAAGGGAGCTTCGAGCGAGAGTATCCGTTCAAGAATGAGGCGATGCCGAAAATGTTCCGCAGATCGATGAAGACTCCAGATTTCCAACTGCGCGAGCCTAAGAAACCGAAGAAGTTGACAAGAAAGGTGATCCCAACTTTTGCCCTTACCACTGGATGCTTGGACATAAGATAGAAGATTGTATTACCTTCAAAATTTGGCTCAACGACAATCTTTGAAAAGGGAACATAATGATCCCGAAGGAATACATGAAGAAACCCCAGAAAGGAGGTTCCGTCAATGTTATCTCAACGGATCTCATTGTTCTGATAGATCCCTATGCGACTAATGATGGATGGACTACCGCTTGGACAAAGTCTTCGAAGAAGATTTTGGATCGCATCCAAACCGCTTCGGTGCGAGCCTCAATTCAGAGTTTGAAACCTGCCAAGTCGGCACTATCACTTGCGATAGAAGAACCACCTCAACAAGAGACGATTGAAGAAAAGAAGAAAATTGATGAAGAAGAGAAGACCGAGGGTCCTGAGGCTAGACTAGGGACTGCCTATCCTAGGATGGTTGTTTCCGATTCGGGGGAGAAATCCCTCGAACCTCTGACTCTGTATGATTATTTGCTCACTCCGGTGGGATCGTATAATGATAAGGGTTATGGCGTTGGCTACGTTTTGACTGTTTCTAACGATTACGTAACTAGCGACAACCAACCTAATCCGGAAGTCGATTCCAATACAAATAACAATTCTCAAATCATACACAATCTCGATGATCACAATGACAAAGAAGACATCCACCAAGGAGGCTACAAGAGTTCAACAAGCAACAAATCTATTTGCGAGTTTCGAGGAGCTCCGGTCACAATAGAGTTAAAGCCTTCAGACTCCGAAGCTAATCCAGAAGAACCTGTCATTCCGATTCAGAAGGAGACACCAGCAAACCCAATACAAGATTCAGAAGAAATCACAGAAGTCAACTTAAGAAGTGGAAGAGTTCTACCTCCAAGAATGGGTCCAAAGGACAAAGGAAAGCAAGTGGTTGTTCAGGAAGAACCAACCCCGGCAGAAGAAATACCCATACGGGAAGAAATTGAGACACATGAAAATAAAGTGGACTACAATGTGCTAGCCCATCTTTGGAAACTACCAGCCAAACTGAGCATCTACGACGCTCTCATCTTATCAAAGGAGATGAGAGAAGCTCTGATCAAGGCCTTACTTGATCCAGAAATTTGCTTAGCTCAAATGATCGGAGATTCCTTAGACGAGGTTTGCTCATTAAAGGAACAGACGAGGTGTTACCTTCACGGACAATGACCTACTACTTGGGACGGCGGACCACAACCGACCGTTAGACATTTCAGTTACAATTGGGAAGTTTACACTCTCCAGAGTATTGGTGGATCCAGGAGCATCAATCAATATAATGAATCTTCAAACGCTAGCATACTTGAAAATTGATGCTCGTGAGCTCGAAGCGGACAAAATGTTATTAAGAGGATTCAACCAGAAAGGAGAAAGAGCCCTCGGATCAATAAAACTACTAATGAAGACAGGTGACTTAGCAAAGACAACCGTGAAATTTCACATAATTGATTCAGAAACGTCATTCAACGCTCTACTGGGCCGACCATGGATACATGAAAACTGGATGGTACCATCATCTCTACATCAGTGCATCAAATACTACGATGGAGGGGAACAGTGCATCAATGGCGACTTACAACCATTCTCCGTACATGAAATTGAAATCCATGAAGATGCAGCTTATTACGCACCTCCGAAGAAAATAATCTTCTCCAGAGATACCATAACGAATGAAGCAAAGGAAGTTAGGGACGACGAAGAACCTGAAGTTCTAGTCCAACAGTCACTCACCGCTCCCTTACGGTGAGATGGTGAAGGTTTCTCCACAACTAGCATCCGAGGTCGAGGCCGGGGACGAGGTTGTGGCAGAGACGTTATGACAGTTGGACAGAGGAAACCAGCCATCAATGTTGATTGGGAATACAGTTCTGAAGAAGAAAAAGAAATCAAGCAAGAAGCAGCGACAATAAGTCGGAAGAAGCCGCAATTCGAGATCTCTCTCGAAGATGAAAAGAACGAGGAATATAAATTGATGTACGAGAAGATTAACCACTATGTACATACTATGACCACGACCCCGATCCATTCTAATAAGATCAAGGGTATGGTGGTCAAAGAGGTACGTAGCGGCGGTGCAAAGCCCATCAAATTCTACCGTGGTGCTCCTTCCTCCAAAACTAAAAAATAATGTACAATTTGAAGATTCTACTTCATCAGAATTAATGGAATTACCTGTTGAGTGGTACTCTCCCTGTGTTCAAAATTTAATTCAGCGTGGTTTCTTACTTCGACAATGGACAAAAGGTCAATCACAACATTTTGAAAAATTATGGAATAACTCCGGTTGTCCACACAATTCAAGGCATGGTCTCGGATTCGGCACAGTAGGATCAGTTGACGATACTGAATTTTGCTTGGTTGTCACTTGCGAGTCTAATGAAAACTGCATGGAAGCTACGAAGAACTTGAAGATTTATAAATTGGAAACGCTCCACCGAAGTTCGAAGAAGAGATCAAATCTACGATAGATGAGTTAACGGAAGTTAACTTAGGTACTAACAAAGAGCTCAGACCTACCTTTGTTAGCTCCTTACTCGATAAAGAAGACTCCGAAGAAATAATCGAGTTATTAATGGAATTTAAAGACTCGTTTTGCTTGGAGTTACGATGAAATGTCGGGATTAGCTCCGGAGGTCGCGATCCATAAGCTAGGAGTGGATCCTACTTTTGTTCCGGTCGGACGAGGTCCCGGAAGAATGCGTCTAGAAATCGAACAACAAGTCATAGCTGAAGTTAAAAAGATAATAGACGCTAAATTTGTCCATGAAGAACAATACCGACTTGGTTAGCCAATGTGGTACCAGTCAGGAAGAAGAATGGTCAGATCAGAATTTGTGTGGATTTCAGAGATTTAAACAAGGCATGTCCAAAAGATGAATTCCCTCTACCGATCCCATAATTAATGATCGACATTGCTTCAACACATGAAATATCCTCATTCATGGATGGATCTTCAGGATACAACCAGATAAAAATGGCTCCAGAAGATGAAAAACTTACATCATTCAGAACGTCGATCGGAGTATATTGCTACAAAGTGATGCCATTCGAACTGAAGAACGCAGGAGCAACCTACCAGAGAGCAATGACAAGAATTTTTGATGATCTCATCCACAATCAAGTCGAATGCTACGTGGATGATGTGGTCATCAAAAGCAAAGTAAAGGAAAACCACTGTATGACTTGAGAATTATTTTCGAACGATTAAGACAATTTAACCTTAAGATGAATCCCTTAAAATGCGCCTTCGGCGTCACCTCCGGGAAATTCTTAGGATTCGTTGTCCGACATCGTGGAATTGAAATCGACCGGAAAAGATTAAATCTATCTTAGAAATGCCACCTCCCGGAACCTTAAAACAACTACGATCTTTTCAAGGGAAGTTGGCATATCTTCGACGCTTTATCTCGAACTCTTCGGGTAGGTGTCAGCCTTTCTCGGCATTAGTTAAAAAGGACGCCAAATTTATTTGGGAAGAGAAATGCCAGAGGGCCTTCGAGGACATTAAACAATATTTAATGACACCTCCTGTCTTAGCAGCCCCAGTCTCAGGTAGACCGTTGATACTTTATACCGCGGCTTTAGAAGACTCTCTCGGAGCCCTGTTAGCCCAAGTCAATGATGAGAGTAAAGAAAATGCTCTTTACTACCTAAGCCGTCGTTTACTTCCGACGAAAGTAAAGTATCCCACAATTGAAAAGCACTGTTTGGCCCTGATCTTTGCCGCTCAAAAGCTCAGGCACTACATGCTTTCTCATAAGATCAACTCGATCTCGAAATTTAATCCATTGCAATACTTGATGACCCATCGAACGCTTTACGGCGGACTTGCCGAGTGGTCGATGATATTATTTTAATTCGATATAACTTTCGTGCCTCTTCGTGCCGTAAAGGGACAAGTCCTAGCGAGACTTCCTCGCGGCACACCCTTTGCGGCGAATCTCCTCTCGATGACGACTTGCCGGATGAACAAATAATGAGCTTAGAAGACCCTGATGATCGACGTTGGGAATTATATTTCGACGTAGCATCTTCAGCACACAAAGACGAAGAATTGCAAGTGATAGTGCCCGGTAAGGCAGGAATTAGACTAATCTTTATAACACCGGAGCGGGGGATGTTAAGATACTCCTACAACTTAACAGAGTCATGTACAAACAATGAAGCAGAATACGAAGCTCTCGTAACAGGACTGGAATTAACTATTCGAATGGGGATAACGAGACATTAACATCTACGAGGATTCACGAGTTAATCATTCAATAGATCGCCGAACGATGCAGAATTTTAAAGCGAAGACTCGAGCAATACTTCCGGTATGCCATACGGTTATTGGAACGATTCCGAATGTGACGATCTACAAAATTCCCGAAAGAAAACGCTTTAGCGGATGCGTTAGCCCGCCTCGCAAAAGAATTTGCCTACTTGCAAGATGAATCGGTGGAAGTGTCGGTTCACGGACGTCGAGTCCTATCACGGCTCGACATAGACACAATACACAAATCGAAAAAGAAGAAGAATCGGTTACGGCGAGTGACGAAAAACACGAGAAGATTGGCGACGGCCATTAATGAACTACACGCAAACAGGAAAACTACCAGACGATAGGTCGTTAGCCCATCAAATCAAGAAAAGAACTCTGTCCTACGCATTAATAAACAACACGTTATATAGAAGGTCTTTCGATCAAATGTGGCTAAGGTGCCTAAGTAGGTCCGAGGCCCTTAAAATTGTTAAAGAGGTGCATTCAGGACTCTATGGCGCTCACCAGTCGGGTCTGAAGATGAAAATGAAAATTAAAAGACTACGATACTACTGGCCCTCGATGATGACCGGTCGCATGAAAATCGCCGAAGCTGTCACCAATGCCAAGTGCACGGAGTGGTTCTACACCAACCTCCAAATGTGCTACATCCGACAATTGCGTCGTGGCCCTTTGAATGTTGGGGTATAGATATAGTGGGTCCAATAGAACCACCATCTTCAAAAGGACATCGCTTCATTCTTGCGGCTACAGATTACTTTTCCAAGTGGGCAGAGGCGAGTTCCACTCGGAGAAGTGAAAGCACACCACGTGCTACGGTTTTTCAAGAACCAAGTTGTCTATCGTTTTGGAGTGCCGCGCGAGATCATCTCGGATAATGGATCGGCATTCAGAAGCACGCAAATCAACAATTTTGTCAAGAGACACGGAATCGATCGACGGTATTCAACAATTTACTATCCGAGAGCAAACGGCCCAGTCGAGGCTTTTAATAAAACTCTCGTTCAAATTTTAAAGAAAACTTTGGACGATAATAAGAGAAATTGGCACGAGAAGTTATTAGAAGCCTTATGGGCCTACCGGACAACCTTCGAACTCCTACTCGAAGCAACACCTTACGCTGCGGTGTATGGGTCCGAGGCGATGTTACCCTTAGAGGTCCGGCTTCCTTCACTCGGAATTGCGATTTGCAAACAAAATCACGACAGAAGAGAATGCCAAATTACGACTAGAGGAATTGGAAAGCACTGGAAGGGAAAAGACTTGCGGCGCAGCGAGAATTTAGAACTATACCAAGCTAAGATGGTTCAAGCCCATGACAGTCGAGTCCGCCGAGAATCTTCAAAGTTTGTGACTTAGTTCTTGTTCTCAAGAGACCTATCCTTGCACACCACAAGATGGGAGGAAAATTTGAACCCACTTGGGAAGGGCCGTTTGTGGTTGAGGCAGTCTACTCAGGAGGCTCCTACCAGCTAGTGAATTGCCAAGGAGAACGACATATGCCTCCGATCAACGGACGATACTTGAAGAACTATTACGCTACCTGATGTTTCGGAGGAATGAATTCTTCATCCCTAGAAGCACGGGTGAAGTAATTACTTATGACTGGGTCCGAACCCAAAATAATAAAACAAAACAAAATAAAATAAAACAAAATAAAACAAAATAAAATAAAAGGAAAAATAATAAAAAATGTGCTAAAATAAATAAAATCATGATAATAAAGTTTTCCTTGTTCTCTCTTCCAAATCAAAATCTTTTTCCTGATCTTTTTCCACTTCATTCCTGTTGAATTTAAAAATACAAAAGGAATAAAAAAAAGAGAAAAAAAGAAAACTCTGTCTCTAATAAACATTTTCTTAATGTTCTTGTTCTTAATACAGCCCCTGATCCTTTTCCTTGTCTTTTTGCAGGGAAATGTCGAACGGGCGGTTGGTCCTGAACTTTAGAAATGGCGTAAGTCTTGCACTCGACGAAAAGAGGGTGAAAGATGGAGTGATAATTGAGAATGACTCATACTTCGCACCAGCAGGCCTGCAATACGAGGAAGGTGATTGGATCCCAGTTGACCGAGAGGAACTGCCCAGTCAGACAGTAATGAAAGTGGGAGGCCCAAGCCACCAATCCAGCAGTAAGAAAAGGAAAACAAACACCGAGGAGGACAAGAGAATCGAGTACGTAGTCGCTACAGCGAGAGGGCGAGCTTGTCGGCGCCGCGCCCACAGAGATTCAGGAAGTACGAAGAGCTACTCTCACAGCAACTCAGCGAAGAAATAAAAATCGCCGTATCCGCAAGATGTTAACTAAACTGGCAGCGAACCAGCGCGATGAGGCAGTCGCTACTACCAGTGCATATACTTGAAGAATACCGGTTCGTCAGGAACCTGAAGAAAGGAGGCCAGCTCCGAGGATAACAGAAGAGACCAGGGAAATCTCAAGAAGATCAGAAGAAGGAAGGCTATCACGCCACCAGATAAAGCCACCAATAATGCATGACCTTGTTGCAGAAGCAACCCCGGAGGATGTCCCGACGGAGACCATCCCCGAGGAGCCGAGGTATGCAAGAGAACGCGAAGGGATTGAGCCATATATCCCACAGTACATCACCAAGCCTCGCCATTTGCAGATTATTCCAGAAATACGAGCTAGAAAGAATGCAGAATGTCGAGAAGCAAACTTTTGAAAACTTCGAGAGAATCAGAGGCAGGAGGATCAATATACTAGAAGGCCTCGAGCTACATACAGACGTGTTCTCAGAATACGAACAACAACAAATCGTGGATTACATCTGGGATTTGAAAAGAATGGGTCGAGTAGGCCGCCTAAGAGAAAACACTTACTCGGAACCCGGGAGATGATGCCAGGGAAAGGGAGAATTACAATACAATGTGGATGCTGCTACAACTTCGCAGAAGACAGGAAGGGAAACCCACCGGGGATACTTCGTCATGGCAAGGTAGATCCAATTCCATTAGTCATCAAAAGGATGGTAAAGAGAATGATAACGTGGAGGGTACTGCCAGCAGATTGCATACCCAACAGTTGCATCATTAACATTTACAAGAAGGGTGACTGCATACCCCCGCACATAGATCACCATGACTTTGTCGGACCTTTATGCACGGTTTCTTTTACGAACGAGTGTAATATCATGTTCGGATCCGACCTCCGGATAGCGAGGCCTAGGTGAGTTCCGAGGGCCGGTAAAGATACCATTACCGGTAGGTTCCGTCATGATACTAAAGGGCAACGGAGCGGATGTCGCTAAACATTGCATACCGGGAGTACCAATGAAGCGGATCTCGGTTACTTTCGAAGGATGGATGACAGGAAAGCACCTTACCACTTCCAGCCAGACCCAGAGATAGAGAGCCTCCGGTCTTACGAGTACGTGAGTTACATGAAAAATATCACACCTCCAACGTACATCCATACGACATCCTTTCTAAGGATGGCTTGAAAGGTGATGTTATTGACCATGTACCTTACTATTCAGACATGGATTTTTGACAGATGCCTTTTTGGATGGATCGACAAAGATCATACACAGTCCGTTTTGAGTCTACATGGATTGTATGAGATGTATTCCAGATCAAGTTGTATGATGTATCTTCAACATGATTGGAATGAAAGAGACCATGTCACATTTTGGCCTTCACCTCTTGTGTGCAAATTGACTGGGAAACGCCATTAACGTTAAATGAACTTCGAACAAAGAACAGAAAAGAAACAAAAAGAATAAAATAAAACTTTCCTTAAAAAAATGATGAACGCCAAATTCACATGAACATTAAATGAACGATAAAATAAATTTGAATCGTTAAAGGACAAACAAAATGAACACAAATTTTAAATCAAATCTCAATCAAATTCAAATTCAACCTTCCAGATCTCAAATCAAATCTCAATCAAATTCAAACTCAACCTTCCAAATCTGAAATCCAATCTGTTCTACTCTCTCCCTTGTTTGGGATGGAAGCGGTCGATTCCATTGACACGGAGCCACGAGGTTTTCGATTCGGATCTGATGGCGAGGAATTGTATCCAATCCAAACCAGCAACTTTCGATCAACTCTGTTGAATGGGATATGTAGCATCTACATATTCCCTCCTAATTTGTTTCTTTCCACAAAAATCTCTTACAACTTTCATGAAATTCTCGAAACACCGAAATTCCACACATTTTAAATCAACACTACAAATCTTTGCAAAATCAATTACCATTCAAAATCAAATTCTTGGAGTTGAGAATTTTACATCCGATACTGCATTGCTTTAGGTTTTTTCCTTATCGCAATGAAATACATCAAAATCAAACTTTTGGGGTTGAGTATTTTACATCCGATACTGCATTGCTTTAGGTTCATTCCTTATCGCAATGAAATACATCAAAATCAAACTTTTGGGGTTGAGGATTTTACATCCGATACTGCATTGCTTTAGGTTCTTTCCCTATCGCAATGAAATACATCAAAATCAAACTTTTGGGGTTGAGGATTTTACATTTGATACTGCATTGCTTTAGGTTCTTTCCCTATCGCAATGAAATACATCAAAATCAAATTCTTGGGGTTGAGGATTTTACATCTGATATTGCATTGCTTTAGGTTCTTTCCCTATCGCAATGAAATACATCAAAATCAAACTTTTGGGGTTGAGGATTTTACATTCGATACTGCATTGCTTTAGGTTCTTTCCATATCGTAATGAAATACATCAAAATCAAACTTTTGGGGTTGAGGATTTTACATCCGATACTGCATTGCTTTAGGTTCTTTCCCTATCGCAATGAAATACATCAAAATCAAACTTTTGGGGTTGAGGATTTTACATCCTATACTGCATTGCTTTAGGTTCTTTTTTTATCGCAATGAAATACATCAAAATCAAACTTTTGGGGTTGAGGATTTTACATCCGATAATGCATTGCTTTAGGTTCTTTCCCTATCGCATTGAAATACATCAAAATCAAATTCTTGGGGCTGAGGATTTTACATCTGATACTGCATTGCTTTAGGTTCTTTCCCTATCGCAATGAAATACATCAAAATCAAACTTTTGAGGTTAAGGATTTTTACATCCAATACCGCATTGTTTTAGGTTCTCTCCCTATTGCAATGAAGCACACCAAATCAAGCTATTGAGGTTAACGATTTTACATCCAATACCGCATTGCTCTGAGTTCTTTCCTCATTGTAATGGTTCAATCCAATCAATTCAATTCTTTTTTTTTTTGAGGTTGAAGATGTTACATCTAAAATCACAAAATTCCAATTTTCATTTCAAGTTCAAATCCCTTCAAATTAATTTTAACAAAACTTCAATCTAAATTGAAACTCAAACTAAAATCTGAGCTCACACATCAAAACTTAAACTGAAACAAAATGAAATCTAAATTGAAATTCCCCCAGATCATGTGATTTGGGATTCACCTCCTTTTCCTTTCCCCAGCGAGAGTTCAGGAATCTCCAGTCTCAGAGATAAACTTGACACTCCCCAGCAAAAACTCTTCAACTCTGTTCCAAGTTTGTCACTTGGACTTCTGTGTTGGTTTTGTTGATCGATTCGGTCAACACCAATACGCGCGGTGTGCTCCGTCAGCTCACCACGCCTATTGGGGGTCCATTTGTTGACCTCATTTTTGATGAGGTATTCTCTTCCTTTTTTAGTACTTAGGATCTAGCCTTAGGCTTTTCCTTTGACTATCCTAGAGGATTAGAATTGGGACCCACCACTTAGAAATTCAAACCACTTATAAACTCCCTGCAAACTCCACAAACTTGATTGTAGACCCCTAATCACCTAGAGGGTTGAGATCAAATGTGGAAGTTTAAAGGATGAGTTCCTATAGGACTCTTTGGACTTAGGACCGCCTACGGTGGCTCGGTCGCAGTGAGGGCTGACTTACACACACACTACACTTATACACTACACTTTCACACACCTCCTAAAACCACACCCATACCCAACTTGACCTCCTGACTCATGAAGGTGATTCACATGGATGGTCCTTAACCCCTAAGCCCTTGGATAAGAGGGTTAGGAACAACATAGTGAATGCCTCAAGTGAGTCCCTTCATGGCTCATGTGGGCTTGATATGGCTTCATGGCTTCATGGCTCAACCAAAATGATTTCATTCCACTTACATTTACCCAATCTTCAGTTTTCTAAATTTTCAATTTTTAACCCCCGGGACCCCAAACCCGCCTAGCCTACCCAAAACCCTTGAAATTACCCAAATTTTCCAAAATTCTCCAAAATCATCCAAATTCCTCAAAATCAATCCTAAACATTCTCCCACCACTCAAATTGACTATTTTTACCCAAAATACCCAAAATTCCAGAAAATAACCCCAATACCCTCCAAATTACCAAAATGCCCCTCTTGAGCCAAAAATCCAAAAAATTCCAAAAATTCCAAAAAAATTCCAGAAAATCCCAAATAATCCTAATTTAATTTTGTTCAACTACACCATAGGCCAATTTTGTCAATTTACCCCACTTCTGTCAAAATCCCCAATTTGACCCATTTTTAACCCAAAGTGAACCCAATGTCAAACCAAACCTACCCAATTGACCTAAATTCTGGTCCAATTCAATTCTAAACTTTAATTCAATATCCCCAACACCAATCCAGACCAAATCTAAGCCCAATTAGATTGGCATTTGAATTTAATTTCACTTTTGACCTTAAAGCCCAATTTGGACCCATGACCCAAACTTAGCCCAAACTAACCCAATTCAACCCCAATTAACCCCAAATCTTTTCTAAACCTTCCCTAACATCCCTACAAACAAAACAATAACATGATTTGCCCAAAATTTAAACACAAACTCAACTCAAATTCAACCCAAAGCCAAAACTCCTTACATGGGCCTACACCTAAACCTAACCCAAATAGGCCCAAACCCCAAAATCCAAACCCAACCAAAGTTGAAACCTCTTTGAAACAGCCCTACAAACATTTCTCAACATTAATTTTACACCAATTTCAACATTAGCCCAACATTAGCCCAAGTTAACCCAATTTGGCCTACCATTAGCCACTTTACCAAAAAGCCCAAATTCAACCCAATTCAAACCCAAACCACCTCAAATTTGTTTCAAATTACTTATAACACATCCCTAAACCAAACCCAACAATTATTTGGCCCAAAATTTTACAAATTTCCCATCCACCAATTTATTTCCAAGCTTAAAAAGCCCACTTTCTTAAACCTTCCTAAAAACCCATCCAAAACAAATTTAAAAGCCCAAAACTTATCCCAAAAGCCCACATGAAATTTCTCTCATCATACCTATAATGTAAAACACTTCCTAAGTTCCAAAATCAATAACCAAATATTTCCAAATCAAGCTTCATGAAATTTGTCCACTAAAATACCAAAATTCCTTAAACCCACTTTCATGAAACCAAGCCCACTTTTCCCAAGCCATATATAAGCCATGAAGCCACTCTTAAGCCACATGCAAGCCATGTGAGTTGTTCACATTTGACCTTACCACATTGGGCAAAAGGAGGAAATCCTTTCCACATTCCCTTAAGGTGATTAACCATTTCCATGTCTCCCCTAAACCATGTTTAATCCTAATTGTACTTGGATTGTGAGTTGACCCCACTAATCAAGCTGATCCAAATCACTTTCTCTTCAGCCTAAACCAAGCCTTGGGTGGTGCACCTAGCCCAAAAGGATGGGTTGACCCATTTAGAGCCAAAATAGCCATGCCCCCATGCCATTTTGATCCAACTCCTTTACACATGTCCAAACCCAATTGACTTCACCATTGCCAAGCCCTGACCTCCCTGGTCAAGATGGTGACTCATGCCTGTCGGCGAGCCGCCTGGGTCGCCAGAAAACACCATGGCCGAGACATTGGAAGGAGCCAAACATTGAAATTCTCCCTTGCTGAGTTGCCCCATGCCCAGTGGCCATTGCAGCTGTTCTTCCCTTGCCAAGAGCAGCTGATCCCAGTCCCTAACTCCCCCTAGGAGGCCCTCCAGCCTCTCCTATTTAAACCTCACCCCTCTCGGCCATGAAGATGTGCTGAACCAACCTTAAGGAAACTCTGCCAAAATCACTCCAGACTCTCCCCCACACCTAGAGCATTTGATCCCCACTGTTCTCTTGCCATAATCCTTACTAATTGAGCTTAATTTTGGAGCTCAATTCTCAGGCTAGAATAGGACACTCCCAAATCCTCCACCAAAGTCAAATTAAACTCACCCACACCTGCACAAGACCAAGAGAAGGAGTTCCCCAGTGAAAGCCCGCTCTCCAGGTCACCCATCTATTCCAGACTCCAAAGGTTGAAATCGGGCTTGGTCAAAATCATACCTAGACAATTCACCAGGCCAGGGGACTTCATTTGGGGCTTGCTTGGACCCAATCGAAGGTGACACAACCCTCAGATCGAAGCCACACTTCTCTGAGCTAAGGTATGAGCTAACTCTTTATCCCGAGCCTCTGGAGATTGTCTATTTTAAATGCTTTAATTTCAATGCATGATCACCGTATAGATGTGTTTGTCTCTTCAAGACGAATCCATAGAGCACAAGAACACGAAAATCTGTTGAGAAATGAGTGAGTTCTTAGGGTTTTAGTGTGGATGGCTCTCGAGTGAGAACAGCTAGGGACGATGAATGGATGCCGTCCATTCAATACACGCGCGGACGGACGGCTCAGATCGGGTCGAATCGACGGATGATACGAGGAAGGCGGGACCCGGGCTGCTGACTCAAGTGGCGTCGTCGAATGGCAGCGCGACACGCGGCGTTTCGGAGATGCCTAGGATGAGTCAGCGCCGCCATTTTAAATAGAAAATTAGGGTATTTCTTTGATTTACTTAATTCTCTAAACTTCAAAAATTCATATCTTTGTATAGAAAAATCATAAAAATAAAATAAAAATACCATCTTGCTCAGTGAACAGAGGAGAATAATGTGGAAAAGAAATCATTTAATTTCATTGAAAATTTGATTTTTAATGATTTATTTACTCTCTGCACATTTTTAATTCTCCATGCATGTGGACAGTTCACCATGTCATGAGACCATAGAGCTTTTGAAGCCTCTGAATTTGGGGACATTCCCTGAATTTTCCAAAGTCAGAGGCCATCCCTATGAAGAGTTATTGATTTTTCAATTCTAGGTCACTATTTTGAGTATTTTAATTCCAATAATTGGCATGTTGAGAAATAAATTCTAGGAAAATTTGATGATGTTTCTTTTGACCAGAGGACCCTAGGGAAAATAAGTTTTGAGTTAACTCACTTGGAATAACCATAATTGGCTTAAACATCCAAAATAGAGCTTTAATTAATTAGAGCTAATCATACATCAAATTGACTTGAAATCAATTCTCCACTGATCTTTAGGATCAGGGGAACCCACCATACAAGTTTGAAGTCTATTGGACTTGGTTAGCCCTATCAAATGGATTGATTAAGCCATTTAGCCAAATTTAAACTTTAAAAATTCATAACTTTCAAAATACTTTTCAAAAATTCACCAAATTGGTTTTGGAGCCTCTCTGATATTAAGGGAATTTAAGAAAATTAAAATTATAATTTTCTAAAAAAGTTGATTTTTTTTGCATTATTTTAATATTTTAATAATTAAAAATAAAAAAAATCAGAAAAATAATAAAATTCACCAAAATGTCACATTTTGAATTTTAATCACTTAGGAACAAACCCCATATTTTTCTAAAGTCTCTATGATGAGATATTAAGTTTTAAAGCCCTAAGGTAATTTCAAATTTAAAAAATGTATTTTCTAGCATTTCCACTAAAATAATTCTAATAAATCAAAGAAAAATCAGAAAATTATAAAAATTGGTTCTCTGGTTTCCCTGATATCAGAGAGATTTTTAAAAAATATAAAATTCATTTTTCAACCTTTATTTTATTATTAAATTAATTAATACTCCAAAACTCAAAATAATTATAATAAAAAAATATAATTCAAGAAATCACCAAAATTGGTCCAAGTGGTCCTCTGGTCATTAGGAATGTCCCATAATTTTCTTAAGGATAGAAACTTTCCCTTGGTCATGTTATTGAATTTACCTTGACAATCCCTATTTTCCACCAATAATAATTACATAAATAAATTAAATACATAAAAATCACATTTTCTCCTCTAATGTCTTGATTGATATGTGAGTGAAGTCACATAAAAATTTCAAATTCATTTGAGCTCAATTTAGTGAGTTATGGAATTAGTAAGTTTAATGGGCAAAAAGGTAATTAAAATTTTAACCTATAATTAAAAATTTTAGGTTTAATTAAAAGGGTGGGTAAAATATTTGATACTAAGTTGATTTTGGATGTTTGAAACTTAGGTAATTAAAGGGTGGAAACCTACCAAACAATTTGAAAATGATTAAAATAAACCTTAATTAAATAATTAATTAAATTTGGAAGAATAATGAAAAATTGGAATTATTAAAATAGGGATATTATTAGGAAGAGATTTATTCTTTAATTTAAAAATCCCTAAATTAATCACCTCAATAATATTTAATTCCTAATTAAAATGATAATCCAAACTCAAGATTTAAAATGTTAAAAGACTTAATCATTAAATTAAATTAAAGTTAAAACATTTAAATTAAATCCTTCCAAAATTTCAATTAAATTAATACCTTAACAATTAAATTAAATCATCTTTAAAACATAAAAAAAAATAAAATATTAAATTAAAATTTAAATTTAAATTAATTTAAATTTAAATTAAATTTAAATTAAATTAAATTAAATTAAAACATATTAAATTAAATAAAATAAAATTAAATTAAAACATATTAAGTTAAATTAAATTAAATAAAAAAATAAAATCAAGTTAAAATAAAATTAAAATTAAATTAAAAAAATAAAATTAAATTAAAATTAAAACTAAACCAAATTAAATTAAATTAAAAATTAAATTAAATTAAATTAAATATAACATCACCTAAGACATAAAAAATTCAAAATAAATCTAAAACAATTTGAACACTATTCCAAACTTAAACCCATTAATTAAAATTAAATTAAATCACAAATCACTTAAACATCAATTTGCCCTCAAAAGCTCTTGTTGTCATAACTCCTAAACGGAATACCGAGTGAAGTGTTACTTCACTTATAGGACATTCAAATGTCCTAATTCACTGAGCAAGATAATAAAACTTAAACTCCTAGATGATTAATTCACTTGTATAATTAAATTCTCTTGGACTTAAAATAATTCTAGAGGTATTGAAAAGATATTTAAGACTCATCTTAAACACTTTCTCAATATGATAGGATATTTATAAGAACAATTGAACTTAATTGTTCTTTGATGAAGAAAATCGTCCTTAAACCAAAACACAAGAACACTAGACGTCATAGGAGATGACTAAGCTATAGGATTAGGACTTTGGTAGACAACCAAAACCTTTCCCTTAGCTTTAACTAGGTACTTGATGAAATATTTAAATGCCTTAACAAGTGTTTTATGTGCAGCTTGGGATGACGGGAAGACCCTCCAGGTACGCATTTATTTTATTGAAATTTACTTTATTGCAAATGCACTTTACTTTTATTGCATGATAAACAACTGTTGCATGAAAAACAAAACCATTAGGATAGTCCCTAAAACTGAAACCAAAACTAAATTAAAAATCATTACAAGATAAAATTCACCGCCACAATATTTCAAAATATAAAACAACTCAAAATTTAATCACCAACAAAACAAAACTACAACTACAACTAAATTAAAATGTCTTGTTGGATGATCGGGAATACCTCGGATGATGTAACCTACGTGTTGCTAACGGGATTTCCCACGATCTAAATGATAGTGTGGAACTCATTTAGTTGAGTTTAGCAAATTCATCTGGACTAAGTGAATCCGATAAAAATAACGATGCCGGAAGGATGAAATCGTGGGATCTTAACCGGTGTTGTTATAATCAACTTTAAGATTTGTTTTAATTAAAACATAAAAAACACTTGGAAATTAAGACCTTCTCTAAACCTGAACACGTCTCTCATCTCTTGATTTATGATTTCTAAAACTAAACCCTCTGCAACAACAAGGAGCTCAGAGCATGGTGGGCAGCACGGCCATCGTCATCAGCAAAACCTGAGTCTACTTCAATAAAACTTTCTTAGAATTAAATAACCAAACCATAGGACTTCGAGGTAGTTTGCCTAGTGCAACATAAATCCTCAACCTTTTGTTAGGCATTTGCATTACAAATTAAGCCCTAACCGGTCTTAGGATTATGAGGTAGTCTTCCGATACGACATAAACCCTGACATTTTCGAGGCTATTTGTGTGATCACATCATACGAATATAAGTCCTAATTAATTAAAAAATTGGCAAGATCAAAACATTAAATAAACATTAGGGCCTTTCTAAATTCAAGCCAAACAATAGGATAGTCGGGAAATTACCGAAGTTCGCTTCGAATCTGTGATTTCTCCTACCTTTCTTCCTTTGAATTCCCAAAATAAAATGTTCCAAATTTGATCCATTCCCTATTGAAATTCCAAAATTCAATCCCTTGAAAAATAAAACTTTGAAATTCTTGAGATCAAAACTACTGATTATTATCGAGAGTTTTCTTAGGTGATTCCTGTCACTTAAGATGTAATTAACTATAAGGGCTTGCCCTTATAGGGAATTTTAAGAACCCAGGTAATATAAACCCTGTTTAATGCTTTCATATTAAGAAGGGGAACTTGTCGGCTTATAAAATTTGTTCGCAGAGCAAACGGATGTCACAAATCTCCTAGTTTATTTAACCGAGCCCCATCGTCAAGCAGTGTGTCTGTTCTTCGGGATAGATACACAGTTTGTGATGCGGTACTCGTTTATATAAACTATTTGGGATGTGAGATCTGTTCGATTTTTCATATCTTAAAATTTTCAAATTTAAAATTATTTTCAAAATCAAATACTATTTTTCTAAATTATATATATATATATTTAAATTTAATTTAAAATATAAAATTCACCAACAATTTCTGTAGGCGACTCCTTTTTTAAAACACAACACTCAACCTAAAAATATGCCGACCACAGGTATGTAAGTTTCTCAACCACACTATTAAATCCCACGTCGAAACACTTAAATTACTTCATTTGTGTAAAATTGCTCCCGACAATGAAAATCTGAAAGGTAACTAAGGAGTGTGCTATTCTGAATTATTGTATTTAAATGGGAATGTCTATTGATGTTGGTTTGATAATTGTTAAGTCTGCTCTGGGATTGATGTTCATGGATCAAAGTATGGGCTTGGAAATCCTTCCACCATATTTCTCCTCTACAATCAATCACAAGTGTCATATGAGAACTGGGAAAGAGTACTTCTACCTTGGAAGCATATTGTGCGGCTTATTTTTTTTTTTTTTTTTATTTTATTTTTAGGTCGTGTTTTATTTTGAAGAGGGGTCGCCTAACAGAAATCTGTCGGCGAATTTTTAATTTAATTAAAATAAATAATTTGAAAAGTAGTATTTGATTTTGAAAATAATTTTAAATTTGAAGGTTTTAAGATATGAGATTAAACCGATCTCACATCCCAAATAGTTTATATAAACGAGCACCGCACCACAAACCGTATACCTATCCCTAAGGATAGACACAACGCTTGATGGTGGGGCTTGATTAAATAAACTAGAAGATTAGTGACATCCGTTTGGTCCGTGAACCAATTTTATAAGCTAGACAAGTTTCCCCGCTTAATATGAAAACATTAAACGGGGTTTATATTACACGGGTTCTTTAAAATTCCCTATAAGGGCAAGCCCCTATAGTTAATTACATCTTAAGTGACGGGAATCACCTAAGAAAACTCTCGATAATAATCAATGATTCTGCTCTCAAGAATTTCAAAGTTTAAGGTTTTCAAAGATTGAATTTTGGAATTTCAATAGGAATGGATCAAATTTGGAACATTTTGTTTTGTGAATCCAACGGAAGAAAGGTAGGAGAAATCACTGATTCGAAGTGAACTTCGATAATTTCCCGACTATCCTATCGTTTGGCTTGAATTTAGGAAAGTCCTAATGTTTATTTAGTATTTCAATCTTGCCAATTTTAATTAATTAGGGCTTATATTTGTATGATAAAATCAAACAAATAGCTCTAGAAAATGTGAGGGTTTATGTCGTATCGGACGACTACCTCGGAATCCTAAGACCGGTTAGGGCTTAATTTGCAATGCAAATGCCTAACGAAGAGTTGAGGATTTATGTTGCACTAAGCTAAGCTACCTCGAAATCCTATGGCTTTGTTGTTTTAATTCTAAGAAGATTTTGTCGAAGTAGGTTCAGAGTTTTGCGATGACGATGGTCGTGCTCGCCCACCATGCTCCGAGCTCCTTGTTGTTGCGAAGGTTTAGTTTTAGAAATCATAAATCGGGAGTTGAGAAAAGTGTTTTGGTTTAGAGAAAATCTTAAAATCTAAGTGTTTTTTATGTTTTATTTAAAACAAATCTTAAAGTTGATTATAACGACACCGGTTAAGATCCCACGGTTCCATCCTTCCGGCATCATTATTTTTATCGGATTCACTTAGTCCGGATGAATTTGCTAAACTCAGCTGAATGAGTTCCACACTTTCATTTAGACCGTGGGAAATCCCGTTAGCAACACGTAGGTTACATCATCCGAGGTATTCCCGATCATCCAACAGGACGTTTTAATTTAGTTGCAATTGTAGTTTTGTGTTCTGTTTGTGATTAAATTTTGAGTTGTTTTATCTTTTGAAATGTTGTGGCGGTGAATTTTATCTTGCAATGACTTTTAACTTAGTTTTGGTTTTAGTTTTAGGGACTATCCTAAAGGTGTGGGTTTTCATGCAACGATTGTTTTATCATGCAAGAAAAGTAAAATGCATTTGCGATAAAGTAAATTGCAAGAAAGTAAATTGCAATAAAATAAAAGCATACCGGAGGGTCTTCCCGTCATCCCAAGCTGCACTTAAAACACAATTATAATATTTAAGCAAGTTCCTAGGTAAAGCTAAGGGAAAGGTTATGGTTTTCTACCAAATTCCTAATCCTATAGCTAGTCATCTCCTATGACGTCTAGGTTCTTTGGGTTTTGGTTTAAGGACGATTTTCTTCATCGAAAGAATAATCAAATTCAATTGTTCTTATAAATATCCTATCATATTGAGGAAGTGCTTAAGAAGAATCTTAAACATCTTTTCGATATTTCCAGGATTGTTTAAGTCCAAATGAATTTAATTATATAAATGAATCGATCGTCCGAGGTTTTCAAGTCTTGTTAATTTGCTCGATGAACTAGGACATTTGAATATCCTATGAGTGAAGTGACACTTCATTTAATGTTTTATTTAGGAGCTATAATAACTAAAGCTTTCAAGGGTAAGTTAGTATTCAAATGATTTGGTTTAAGTTAAAGAGTTTAAATTTGGAATAGTGTTGAAGTTGTTTTATATTTAATTTCTTTTATGTCTTAGGTGATGTTATATTTAATTTAACTTAATTTAATTGAGTTTTAATTTAGTTTAACATAGTTCAATTTAATTTGACTTGGTGTTTAATTAATTTGATTTGATTTAACTTTAATTTAATTATTTAATTTAATTTAATTTAATTTTAATTATTTAATTTAATTTAATTTAATTGTTTAATTTAATTTAATTTAATTTTAATTTAATTTAATTGAATTGTTTGATTTAATTTAATTTAATTTTAATTAATTTAATTTAATTGTTTAATTTAATTTAATTTAATTATTTAATTTAATTTAATTTAATTTTTAAATTTAATCTTAATTTAATTTATCTTTAATTTACTTTATTTTTAATTTTAATTGAAATTAAGTCTTTTAATATTTTAAATTTGAGTTATCATTTTAATTAAAAATTGAGTATTAGTTGATATAATTAATTTAGGGATTTTTAAATTAAAGAATAAATCTCTTCCTAATAAAGATCCCTTATTTTAATAATTCCAATTTTATTATTCTTCCAAATTTAATCTATTATTTAATTAAAGTTTAATCATTTTAAAATTATTTAATGGATTTCTACCCTTTAATTATTTAAATTTCAATCATCCAAATCAGATTAGGATCAAATATTTTACTTGTTGATTTTTTATTAAACCTAAAGTTTTAATTAAGGATTAAAGATTTTAATTACCATTTTACCCTTTAAGCTTAATAATTTCATAACTCACTAAATTGAACTCAAATGAACTTGAAATTTTTATGTGACTTTACTCATATGTCAATAAAGACATGAGAGGAGAAAATGTGATTTTTCTGTATTTAATTTATTTATATAATTATTTTTGGTAGAAAATAGAGATTTTCAAGGAAAATTTGATAACATGACCAAGGGAAAAGTTTCTGTCCTTAAGAAAATTAGGGGACATTCCTAATGACCAGAGAAGCACTTGGACCAATTTTGGTGATTTTTTGAATTATATTATTTTTATTATAATTATTTTGAGTTTTGGAGTGTTAATTAATTTAAAAATAAGATAAATGTTGAAAAATGGATTTTATATTTTTCAAAAATCTCTCTGATATCAAGGAAACCAGAGAATCAAATTTTGCAATTTTCTGATTTTTCTATGATTTATAATCATTATTTTAGTGAAAATGCTAGAAAATACATTTTTTTAATTTTAAAATTACCACTAGGGCTTTAAAATTTAATATCTCACTAAATAGACTTAGGAAAAATGTGGGATTTGTTCCTAAGTGATTAAAATTCAAAATGTGACATTTTGGTGAATTTTATTATTTTTGTGATTTTTATTATTTTTTAATTATTAAAAATATTAAAATATTATTAAAAATCAACTTTTTTAGAAAATTGAAATTTTAATTTTCTTAGGTTCCCCTGATATCAGAGAGGCTCCAAAACCAATTTGGTGAATTTTTAAAAAGTATTTTAAAAGTTATGAATTTTTAAAGTTTAAAATGGCTAAGTGACTTAATCAACCCAATTAGTGGGGCTAACTAAGTCCAATTGACTTCAAATTTTTATGGTGGATTCCTCTGATCCTAAAGGTCAGTGGAGAATTGATTTCAAGTCAATCTGATGCACTGGTTAACTCTAATTAATTAAAGACCTATTTTAGGTGTTTAAGCCAATTAGGGTTAATGCGAGTGAATTAACTCAAGTCCTATTTTTCCTAGAGTTCTCTGGTCATAAGGAACATCACCAAATATTTCTAGAATTTATTTCACAACATGCTAATTTTTGGAATTAAAATACTCAAAACAACAACATGCATTTGAAAAATAAATAACTTTTCACAGAGATGGCCTCGACCTTGGAAAATTCAGGGAATGTTCCCAAGTTCGGAGGCTTCAAAGCCCTATGGTCTCATGCCATGGTGAATTGTATACATGCATGGAGAATTAAATATATGCGAGAGAGTAAATAAATCATAAAAAATAAAATACTTAATTAAATTAAATGATTTCTTTTCCACATTATTCTCCTCCGTTCACTTGAGCAAGAGGGTATTTTTATTTTATTTTTGTGATTTTTCTACACGAGAGATATGAATTTTTGAAGTTTAGGGAATTAAATAAATAGAAAAATACCCTAATTTTCTATTTATCCACGCGGCGCCGCGTCGACCTCGGCGACTCCGAACGCACACGCGTCGCGCTCCCATTCGACGCCGCCACCCCGAGTCGGCGGCCGGGCCCCGCGGTTCTCGTACCGTCTCCGGTCCGACGCAATCCCGGCCGTCCGTGCGCGCGTGTATCGAATGGACGGCATCCGTTCATCGTCCCCAAGTGTTCTCGCCCGAGAGCCGTCCACACTAAATCCTACAGATCTCGCTCGATTCTCGATGGATTTTCATGTTCTTATGCTCTATGGATTCGTCTTGAAGAGACGAACACATCTATACGGCTAACATGCATTGAAACTAAGGCATTTGAAATGGAGAATCTCCGGAGGCTCGGGATGAATAGTTAACTCATACCTTAGCTCGGAGAAGTGTGGCTTGATCCGAGAGTTGTTGCACCTTCGATTGGGTCCCAGCGAAGCTCCGGATGAAGTCTCCCAGTCCGGTGAATTGCCTAGCTATGAAAGTGACCACGACCGATCACAAAGCTTGGAGGTTGGAGCAGCCGGGTGGCTCTGGAGATGGGGCTTTCGAGTGGGAAACTTCTCCTCTTGGTCCAGGTGAAGGTGTAGGACCGGTCGATTTGAGGATTGGCTCATCGTGGCAAAGTGTCCTGGTTTTGGGTGGAATTTCGGTTGAGAAATTGGGCTCGTTGGTGGGGATTAGGGCAAATTGACACCTGGGGATCAACTCGCTCTAAGGATGGTGAAGGGTTTGGAACAATTTTGGCGAGTTTCGGCAAGGTTTGTGCTTGGCTCTCCTCATGGCCGAGAGGGGTGGAGTTTAAATAGAGCGGCTGGGGGGCCTCCGGGGAGAGTTAGGGCTTGGGATCGAGCTTGCTCCGGTGAGGAGAAGATCGGCGATGGTGACCACTAGGGATGGGGCGGCTCGGCGAGTGAGAATTTCGATGTTGGCTCACATGTGAGCTTTCGGCCATGGTGTTTTCCGGCGGCACGGTGGCCGGCCGGCCGAGCATGGGTCACCCTCGAGGTCGGGTGGGTCGGGGCTGGAGGTTTGTGCGATCAATTGGCCATGGACATGTGTAAAGGCTTTGATCCAAAGTGGAATGGGGCATGGCTAGATTTGGACCTAAATGGGTCGACCCACCCATTTGGGCTAGGTGCACCACCCAAGGCCTGGTTTAGGCTGAGGAGAAAGTGATTTGGATCGGCTTGATTAGTGGGGTCAAGTCACGATCCAAGTACAATTAGGCTTAAGCATGGTTTAGTGGAATCATGTAAGTGGTTAACCACCTTTAGGAGTTAAGGAAAGAGCCTCCTCCTTTTGCCCAAAATGGCATGGTGACATGTAAAGAGGCTCTCATGGCTTGCATATGGCTTATGCATGGCTCCATGGCTCCATTTGGCTTGGGAAAAGTAAAGTCGATTTCATGGAAATGGATTTAAGGAAAATTTTGGTATTTAGGGGTGATTTGGCATGAGGCTTGATTTGGAATTATTTGATGATGAATTTAGGACTTAGGGATGATTTTAATTGAAAGTATGATGAGGGGAAATGTCATATGGGCCTTGGAAGAATTTTGGGCTTTTTTTTGAAAGGGTTTTAGATGGGCTTTTAAGATGGATTAGGAAAGTGGGCTCTTGAATTTTAAAATGGATTTTGGGATGAAATTTTGTAAAGAGGTTGGGCCAAATAATTATTGGGTTTAGCTCATGGATGTGTCATGAGTGACTTGAAGCAAATTTGGGGTAGTTTGGACTTGAATTGGGTTGGATTTGAATTCTTTTGGTGAATGGGCCAATATAGGTCCAAGTGGGCCAAGTTGGGCCAATGTTGGGATAGAGTTGAAATTGATGTAAAATAAATGTTTAGAAATGTTTATGGGAGTGTTTCAAAGAGGTTTTAGCTTTGGTTGGGTTTTGATTTTGAGGTTTGGGCCTATTTGGGTTAGATTTGGGTTTAGGTCAAAATTGGGCTTTTTGATTTTGGGTTGAATTTGAGTGGGGTTTGGGTCAAAATCTTGGGCAAATCATGTTAGTGTTTTGTTTATGAGGATGTTAAGGAAGGTTTAGAAAAGATTTGGGGTTAATTGGAGTTGAATTGGGTTAGTTTGGGCTAAGTTTGGGTCATGGGTCCAAATTTGGGCTTTAAGGCCCAAAGTGAAATTGGATCCAAATGTCAATCAAATTGGACTTGGATTTGGTCTAAATTGGTATTGGGAATGTTGAATTGAAGTTTAGAATTGAATTGGACCAAAATTGGGGTCAATTGGGTATGTTTGGTTTGACATTGGGTCCACTTTGGGTTAAAATGGGTCGATTTGGGGGTTTTGACAAAAGTAGGGTAAATTGACAAAATTGGCCCATGATGTAGTTGGACAAAATGAAATTGGGAATATTTGGGATTTTCTGGAATTTTCTGGGAATTTTCTGAATTTTTGGATTTTTAGGCCAGAAGGGTATTTTGGGTATTTGGAGGGTATTGGGGGGTTTTCTTGGAATTTTTGGTATTTTTGGGTATGGATGATCAATTTGAGTGATGTGGAGGTGTTTGGGATTGATTTTGGAAAATTTTAGGTAATTTGGAGATTTTGCGAAAATTTGGGTAATTCGAGGGTTTTGGGTAGGTTTAGTAGGTGTAGGGTCCCGGGGGTCAAAAATTGAAAATTTGGGAAATTGAAGATTGGGTGAATTTGGGTGGGGTGAAATCATTTTGGTTGAGCCATGAAGCCATTTCAAGCCCATATGAGCCATGAAAGGACTCATTTGAGGCATTCACTATGTTGTTCACTAACCTCTCGGCCCGAGGGCTTAGGGGTTAAGGACCATCCATGTGAATCACCTACATGAGTCAGGAGGTCAAGTTGGGTATGGGTGTGGTTTTAGGAAGTGTGTGGAAATGTAGTGTGTAAGTGTAGTGTATGTCGGCCCCTTCACCGGACCGGGCCACCCGAGGCGATCCTAAGGCCAAAGAGTCCTATAGGAACTCATCCTTTAAACTTCCATATTTGATTTCAACCCTACAGGTGATTAGGGGTCTATAGTCAAGTTTGTGGAGTTTGCGGGAGTTTAGAAGTGGTTTGAATTTCTAAAAGGCGGGTCCCGATTCTAGTCCTCTAAGATAGTCGAAAGGAAAGGCCTAAGGCTAGATCCTAAGCACTAAAAAGAAGAAAAGGAAGACCTCATCAAAAATGAGGTCAACACATATAGACCCAGCAGATGCATATAGTAACCAGAAAATTTGTGATATGTATGATATGAGCATTATTGAAGATCAACTATCTCAAAGGTCAACACCTATTCCTCCTTATTTTACTGAAAGTTCTCAGATTATCCTGAAGAAAATCAAGAAATTGGAGAAGAAAGTACAACATTTGATGAATGCAATCAACGATCTTTCTGATTTCTTTGATTATCTGGATTGGAGAATGAAGGACCACTTTGATCATTCTGGATATCTTGAATGAAGTTTAACGTGGTTGATGAGAATAAAAGGATGGAT
Source organism: Papilionanthe hookeriana x Papilionanthe teres (assembly GCA_022702705.1). Taxonomy (NCBI): domain Eukaryota; kingdom Viridiplantae; phylum Streptophyta; class Magnoliopsida; order Asparagales; family Orchidaceae; genus Papilionanthe; species Papilionanthe hookeriana x Papilionanthe teres. The sequence continues at coordinate 48,139,120 of CM040429.1, read as the reverse complement.
TGAAGAGGATTCTACTAAAGAATTTCTATTTTGTCCATTCTACAATTTATTTGTCCATTCTCAGTTGATGGGAGATCTTAGAATTGATGATAGTTTCGAGGAAGAATGAACTTGATTATTATATTTCTGTATTTGTGTATCGGATTTCTTTGCTTTGTTTTGCTTTACTTTATTTGGTTTGAATGTTATTTTTGGACTTGCTTGTTTGTCCATTTTTAAAAGTTGTTGGTCTTCATATCTAATTTTTTTTAAGAGACCTTATATTCCTCAACGTCCACTCATGTACTCCCTCCTTTTTTTGTGTTCCTTGCGAGGTACGTTGGAGCGTGAGTTGAACGTTGACCATTCGGAGCAAGCGGTGAGGAAGTCTGCAACCTTTGCGACGGCTACATCTTCTCTGGCATCTGGCCATCTGCAAGCCTTCACCCATGTTGATCTTGACTTTCCTGCTCCTGTTGACCTCATTTTTGATGAGGTCTTCTCTTCTTCCCCTTAGTACTTAGGATCTAGCCTTAAGCTTTTCCTTTGACTATCTTAGAGGACTAGAATTGGGACCCACCTTTTAGAAATGCAAACCACTTCTTAACTCCCTGCAAACTCCACAAACTTGACTATAGACCCCTAATCACTCTAGAGGGTTGAAATCAAATGTGGAAGTTTAAAGGATGAGTTCCTATAGGACTCTTTGGCCTTAGGACTGCCCTGGGTGGCCTGGTCTGGTGGGGGCTGACTTACACACACACTACATTTATACACTACACTTTTACACACCTATACTCAACTTGGCCTCCTGATTCATGTAGGTGATTCACATTGATGGTCCTTAACCCCTAAGCCCTTGGCTAAGAGGGTTAAGAACAACATAGTGGATACCTCAAATGAGTCCCTTCATGGCCCATGTGGGCTTGATATGGCTTCATAGCCCAACCAAAATGATTTTATTCCACTTATATTCACCCAATCTTCAATTTTCCAAATTTTTAATTTTTGACCCCCGGGACCCAACACCCGCTTAGCCTACCCAAGACCCTTGAAACTACCCAAAATTTGTAAAATCACCTAAATTACCCAAAATTCCGCAAAATCAATCCCAAACATTCCCACATTACTCAAATTGATCATTCATACCCAAAATACCAAAAATTCCAAAAAAACCTCCCAATACCCTCCAAATACCCAAAATACCCCTCTTGACCCAAAAATCCAAAAAATTCAGAAAATTCCCAGAAAATTTCAGAAAATCCCAAATATTCCCAATTTCATTTTGTTCAACTACACCATGGGACAATTTTGTCAATTTACCCTACTTTTATCATAACCCCCAATTTGACCCATTTTAACCCTAAGTGAACCCAATGTCAAACCAAACCTACCCAATTGACCCAAATTCTGGTCCAATTCAATTCTAAACATCAATTCAACATTCCCAGCACCAATTTAGTCCAAATCCAAGTCCAATTTGATTGACATTTGGATCCAATTTCACTTTTGGCCTTGAAGCCCAATTTGGACCCATGACCCAAACCTAACCCAAACTCACCCAATTCAACTCAAATTAACCCCAAATCTTTTCTAAATCTTCCTTAACATTCCCACAAGCAAAACACTAACATGATTTGCCCAAAATTTTGATCCAAGCCCCACTCAAATTCAACCCAAAGCTAAAAGGCCCAATTTTGACCTAAACCCAAACCTAACCCAAATAAGCCCAAACCCCAAAATCAAAACCCAACCAAAGGCAAAACCTCTTTGAAACACTCCCATAAACATTTCCCAACATTTATTTTACATCAATTTCAACCCTAGCCCAACATTAGCCCAAGTTAGCCCAATTAGACCTACATTGACTCATTCACCAAAAAGGTCCAAATCCAACCCAAACCTAGCCCAAACATTTCAAGTTTATTCTAAACCATTCATGAAACATTCTTAAACTAAATTCAACACTCATGGGATCCAATCCTTTGCAAAATTTACATCCACCAGTTTGTTTTCAAACCTAAAGACCCACTTTCCTAAACCATTCTAAAAGCCCATTTCCACCAAATACAAAAGCCCAAAATTGGCCCTAAAGCCCACGTGGCAATTTCTTTTCATCATACCTTTAATTGATATCACCCCTAAGTTTCAAAATCATCATTAAACCATTCCAAATTAAGCTTCATACAAATTCCCATCAAATTACCAAAATTTCTAAAATCCATTTTCATGAAATTGACCAAGCTTTTCCACAAGCCAAAGACAAGCCATGAAGCCATGCATGAGCCCCATAGGAGCCATGAGAGCCATGGAATCCACTTTCCACCTCACCAAACCATTAATGGTAAGAGGGGGATCTCTTTCTTAAACCCTTTTTTAGCCCTTTTTACCTTAAACATGATACACTCTAAACCATACTTTGCCACCTAATCCTTGATGTGGACTTCACTACCTTTGGTAGGTTGACTCACATGAGCCTCCCAGCCTAAAACTAGAGCTTGGAAGGGTGCACCAAACCCAAAATGGTGGGTTGACCCATTTGGACCCAAAAATGAGCCTCTCCCCATACCCTTTTGATTCAAACCCTTTACACATGTCCATGGCCAATTGACTGCACAAACCTCCAGCCCTGACCCACCTGGACCTGAGGGTGACCCATGCCTGCCGGCCAGCCGCCTGGGTCGCCGGAAAACACCATGGCCGAGACCTTGGGAGGAGCCAAACTTTGGAATTCCACCTTGCTAAGCTGCCCCATGCCCAATGGCCACCATGGCTGTTCTTCCCATGCCCAGAGCAGCTGATCCCAAGCCCTAACTCTCCTTGGGAGGCCCTCCATCCACCTTTATTTAAACCCGACCCCCTCACGGCCATGAGAAGAGAGTTGCATAAAACCTTGCCGAAACTCTGCCAAAATTGTTCCAAACCCTTCTCCATCCTTAGAGCAGTTGATCCCAGGTGTCGATTTGCCCTAATCCCGCACCAACGAATCCGATTTCTCAACCGAAATTTCACCCAAAACCAGGACACTTTATCACGGTGAGCCAATCCTCAAGTCGATCGGTCCTACACCTTCACCGGACCAAGAGGAGAAGTTTCCCACTGAAAGCCCCATCTCCGAGCCACCCGAGTTGCTCCGGCCTCCAAGCTTTGTGATCGGCCGTGGTCACTTTCATAGCTAGAGCGATTCACCGGACCGGGAGACTTCATCCGGAGCTTGCGGGATCCAATCAAAGGTGACACGACCCTCGGATCGAAGCCACACTTCTGCGAGCAAAGGTATGGCCTCACTCTTCTTCCCGAGCTTCGAACATTCTCCATTTTTATTGAGTCAATTTCATGCCACATAAACCGTATGGATGTGTTCGTCTTCTCGAGACGAATCCATAGAGCATAAGAACGTTAAATTTGGTCAAGTATCGAGTGAGATCTTAGGCCTAGAAGACGGACGGCTCTCGGGTAAGGATGCTTGGGGACGATGAACAGATGTCGTTCGTTTAATACACGCGCGGACGGACGGCCAGGATCGCGCCGGATCAGGAGATGGAACGACACAGCGGACCCCCGGAGCGTTGAGTCAGATGGCGGCGTCGAATCGGAGAGCGCCACGCGGTATTTCGGAGCTGCCGAGGTTGACGCAGCGCCACGTGGATAAATAGAAAATTAGGGTATTTTTCTATTTATTTAATTCCTTAAACTTCAAAAATCCATAACTTTATGTAGGAAAATCAGAAAAATAAAATAAAAATACCCTCTTGCTCAGTGAATAGAGGAGAATAATGTGGAAAAGAAATTATTTAATTTCATCAATTATTTTATTTTTAATGATTTATTTCCCTTCTGCATTGTTTTAATTCTCCATGCATATAGAAAATTCATCATGGCATGAGACCATAGGGCTTTTGAAGCCTCTGAATTTGGGAACATTTCCTGAATTTTCCAAAGTCAGAGGCCATTCCTATGAGAAGTTATTGATTTTTCAAATTCATGTTACTGTTTTGAGTATTTTAATTCCAATAATTAGCATGTTGTGAAATAAATTCTAGAAAAATTTGGTGATGTTTCTTATGACCAGAGGAACCTAGGAAAAATAGGTTTTGAATTAATCCACTTGGAATAACCACTAATTGGCTTAAACACCCAAAATAGGTCCTTAATTAATTAGAGCTAAATATACATCAAATTGACTTGAAATCAATTCTCCACTGACCTTTAGGATCAGAGGAACCCACCATAAAAATTTGAAGTCAATTAGACTTGGTTAGCCCTACTAAATGGGATGATTAAGCCATTTAGCCAATTTAAACTTTAAAAATTCATGACTTTCAAAATGCTTTTCAAAAATTCACCAAATTAGTTTTGGAGCCTCTCTGATATCAGGGGATTTTACGAAAAATAAAATTGTAATTTTCTAAAAAAGTTGATTTTTTGTATTATTTTAATATTTTAATAATAAAAAAAATAAAAAACACAAAAATAATAAAATTCACCAAAATGTTACATTTTGAATTTTAATCACTTAGGAATAAATCCCATATTTTTCTTAGGTCTATTTGATGAGGTATTAAATTTTAAAGCCCTAGGGTAATTTTAAAATTAAAAAAAATGTATTTTCTAGCATTTTCACTAAAATAATTATAATAAATTAAAGAAAAATCAGAAAATTACAAAAATTGATTCTCTGATTTCCTTGATATCAGAGAGATTTTTGAAAAATATAAATTTCATATTTCAACCTTTATTTTATTTTTAAATTAATTAATACTCCAAAATTTAAAATAATTATAATAAAAATAATATAATTCAAAACATCACCAAAATTGGTCCAAGTGGTCCTCTGGTCATTAGGAATGTCCCATAATTTTCTTAAGGACAGAATCTTTCCCTTGGTCATGTTATTAAATTTTCCTTGGAAATTCCTATTTTCCACCAAAAATAATTACATAAATAAATTAAATACAGAAAAATCACATTTTCTCCTCTCATGTCTTTATTGGCATATGAGTGAAGTCACATAAAAATTTCAAGTTCACTTAAGCTCAATTTAGTGAGTTATGAAATTATTAAGCTTGAAGGGCAAAATGGTAATTAAAGTTTTAACCCTTAATTAAAACTTTAGGTTTAATAAAATTAACAATTAAAATATTTGATCTTAATCTGATTTGGATGATTGGAATTTAAATAATTAAAGGGTAGAAACCTACTAAACAATTTAAAATAATTGAAATAAACCTTAATTTAATAATTGATTAAATTTGGAAGAATAACAAGATTGAAATCATTAAAATAGGGATGTTATTAGGAAGAAATTTATTCTTTAATTAAAAAATCCTTAAATTAATCATCTCAACAATATTTAATTCCTAATTAAAATGATAATTCAAATTTAAGTTTTAAAATGTTAAAGGACTTAATCATAAAAATTAAATTAAAAAATTAAATTAAAAAACTCTTTTTAAATTTTCAATTAGACTAAAATAAAAAAAAATAAATTAAAGATTAAATTAAATTAAATCAAACAAATTAAATAAATTAAATTAAATTAAATAAAATAAATTTAATTAAATTAATTAAATTAAATAAGTAATTAAATTAAATTAAATTAAATTAAATTAAATTAAATTAAATTAAATTAAATTAAAATAAAATCAAATCAAATAAAATTAAAATTAAAATTAAAATTAAAATTAAAAAATCAAAATTAAATTAAAATTAAAACTAAACCAAATTAAATTAAATTAAAGTTAAATTAAATTGAATTAAATGACATCACCTAAGACATAAAGAAATTAAATATAAAGTAACTTGAACACTATTCCAAATTTAAATCCGATAACTGAAATTAAATCACAAATTATTTGAACATCAGTTTGCCCTCGAAAGCTTTGGTTATCATAACTCCTAAACATGTAACGTTAAATGAAATGTTACTTCACCTATAGGATATTCAAATGTCCTAATTCACTGAGCAAGATAACAAAACTTGAATTCCCAGACGATTGATTCATTTGTATGATTAAATTCATTTGGACTTAAAACAATTCCAACAATATTGAAAAGATGTTTAAGATTCTTCTTAAACACTTCCTCAATATGATAGGATATTTATAAGAACAATTGAACTTAATTATTCTTTGATGAAGAAAATCGTCCTCAAACCAAAACACAAGAACCTAGACGTCATAGGAGATGACTAGCTATAGGATTAGGAATTTGGTAGAAAACCATAACCCTTCCCTTAGCTTTACCTAGGAACTTGCTTAAATGTTCTACTTATGTTTTAAGTGCAGCTTGGGATGACGGGAAGACTCTCCAGGTACGCTTTTATTTTATTGCAATTTACATTATTGCAATTTCTTTAATCGCATCACACTTACTTTTCTTGCATGATAAACAACTGTTGCATGAAAACCCACACCGTTAGGATAGCCCCTAAAACTGAAACCAAAACTAAATTAAAAATTATTACAAGATAAAATTCACCGCCACAACATTTCAAAATATAAAACAACTCAAAATTTAATCACAAACAGAACACAAAACTGCAATTACAACTAAATTAAAACGTCTTGTTGGATGATCGAGAATACCTCGGATGACGTAACCTACGTGTTGCTAACGGGATTTCCCACGGTCTAAATGAAAGTGTGGAACTCATTTAGTTGAGTTTAGCAAATTCATCTGGACTAAGTGAATCCGATAAAAATAACGATGCCGGAAGGATGGAACCGTGGGATCTTAACCGGTGTTGTTATAATCAATTTTAAGATTTGTTTTAACTAAAATACTAAAAACACTTGGATTTTAAGACTTCTCTAAACCAGAACACTTTTCTCATCTCTTGATTTTCATCTTCTATAATTAAACCTCTCGCAACAACAAGGAGCTCGGAGCATGGTGGGCGACGACGGCCATCGTCATCGACGAAAACCCGAGTCTACTTCACAGAAACTTTCTTAGAATTAAACAACCAAGCCATAGGATTTCGAGGTAGTTTGCCTAGTACAACACAAATCCTCAACTCTTCGTTAGGCATTTGCATAGCAAATTAAGCCCTAACCGGTCTTAGGACTCCGAGGTAGTCGTCCGATACGATATAAACCCTCACATCTTCGAGGCTATTTGTATGATTATGTCACACGAATATAAGTCCTAATTAATTAAAATTGGCAAGATCAAAACATTAAATAAACATTAGGACTTTCCTAAATCCAAGCCAAACAATAGGATAGTCGGGAAATTACCGAAGTTCGCTTTGAATCTGTAATTTCTCCTACTTTTCTTCCTTTGAATTCCCAAAACAAAATGTTCCAAATTTGACCTATTCCCTATTGAAATTCCAAAATTCAATCCTTTGAAAACTTAAACTTCGAAATTCTTGAGAGCAGAACTACTGATTATTATCGAGAGTTTTCTTAGGTGATTCCCGTCACTTAGGATGTAATTAATTATAGGGGCTTGCCCTTATAGGGAATTTTAAGAACCCGAGTAATATAAACCTCGTTTAATTCATTGATGTTAAGCGGTGGAATTTGTCGGCTTATAAAATTGGTTCGCGGACCAAACGGATGTCACAAATCTTCTAGTTTATTTAATCGAGCCCCATCATCAAGCAAGTGTGTCTATTCTTCGGGATAGATACACGGTTTGTGATGTGGTGCTCGTTTATATAAACTATTCTGGATGTGAGATCAGTTTGATTTCATATCTTAAAATTTTCAAATTTAAAATTATTTTCAAAAATCAAATACTACTTTTCAAATTTTTTATTTAAATTAAATTAAAAATTCACCGACAATTTCTGTAGGAGACCCCCTTTTCAAAACACAACCTAAAAATAATGCCGACAGCTCCACGCAAGGGTCTACACTATCATTTCCATGACGTTTCAAGCAAAGACATCCAAGAATGGAGAGAAATATATTGTTTTAGCAGCTTTGTTTAAAGAGGGCCTTCACCTAGAGACTTCGTGTCGAGAGGTAATATTCTTAATTGTAGTTGAGATAATTTCTTGTAAATATTTTCTTATTTTGACAAACATATGAAAACTTTCAATTTTGTCAAGCAAATTTCGTAGGAGTTTGTACAAATGAAATTATTACCATGGCGAGAAAATTTCTAGGAATGCAATTTTGTTTTTATGCCTTTCTTTTTTTTTCTGCTATTTATGATTCAATAAAATATATTTAGCGTTTAGCCTTATGAGGTGTGCGATTAGCAAAGAATGGCAGCTTTCAGATGTGTTTGGAGTTCCTAATCTGCCACTCATTCGCATGGTGAAATGAAAGTTTAATGCATTGCTATTGTGATGAATCATTTCCTCATTTTTTTTAAGTTTCATATAAATACAAAACAATATGTATGCAAATTCCCCATAATTTTGATGTCATAGTGTTTAATTATAAAATTCAAGCTCTTTTTTTTCTCCATTAATTTGATGCACATAATTTCAAATAATTTTATCATTTGATTATTAAAGGATGGAATTAATTGCGGGAGAGTACAAACACATTTTTTTAAGCTGGAAGATTTATATACTTCATACAAACCTTACATACATACATATCTCACACCTAAATTTTTATATTTACATATACAACACTTCGGTACTTTCAACATACATATATAAATTTTTTTAAATAGAAAGAACAACTAATGGCTCCTTACGTGTTTCATCAAAAAATTAAGAATACAAAAGAGAATGGGAAAGAGTTCCAACTACATACCACATACAACTCACACAAAAAAATAAGAATCTAAGGGAACTCCAACCTAAAGGAAAATAGAGTCCAAACTAAACACCACATACAACTCACACAAAAAATGAAATCTAAGAGGACTCAAATCTTCCAAAAAAAAAACAAAACAAAAAAACAATAAAAAAGAAGAAAAAAGACAGAACAGAAAACAAAGACATCAAAAATCAAGATAAGCGATCGCCCACAAATCCAAAGGGATGAAGAAGTAAAGCCGAGCATCACTAATCTTCAAACCCCACTTGGCCGTCCAATGTGCAACACAATTATCATCTCTTCTAACATGAGACCGTCTAATAATTAGATTACGAGATAAAAGAAAATTTTTCTTCATTTGGAGACGAATACGCCAATGAAACTCCTCCTGCAAAAGACAACATCTCCAAACAATTAAAGAATCAGTCTCAAATTCAATAAATTTCCATCCCATCCTATGAGCAATAATAAGCCCAGCACAAGAGCATCGGCCTCAGCTACTAGGGGGGAAACCGGAAAGGACCTAGTCGAGAACCAACACAGAATAAGACCCGTGGCATCTCTGCAAATGCCACCAATACTAGCAGAATTATTATTTCAACAACCATCAATATTGATTTTAATATAGGGAATAGCAGGTTTACTCCAATTAACCGAAGCAGCATTAGGTAAAAACGTACTCAAAATCCAAGCCCAAATCCTGAAGCAAACTCAGTACAGCCGAAGATTTAAACTTCTTAGTAGGACTTAATAAAACGTAAGCAGTTAAAGAAATAAGCCCTAATGAAGTAGAATGTGGAGTCCACAGAAGCAGTAAGATTTTCAAATTTAGCATTATTACGAGTAATCCATATGAACCAACATACAATCGTGGGAGCAACAGCAAAAAAACCTCCATCAATCTTCTTCCAATCATCAAAAAGCTCAATAAGAGAGGAAATATTGGAAAAGCTGTGATTGATTTTAAGGAGCTCAATACACAGCTGCCAAACATCTAAAGTAAAAGAAAATTGAAGAAAAAGATGGGTAATAGTCTCCATATTGCAATTGCATAAAAGGCACATAAAAGGTAATCTTAACCCTTTCATCTTAAGAATATCATCTGTAGGAATGATATTATTAAGAATACGCCAAATAAAAAAATAAATAGAAGGTTTTAAACAAGGATTCCAAATCCATTTACCATTATAACCGTGCAAAAAGGGTAAAGATTTAGCAAAACATTTAGCTAAAGACTCCCCCATATTACACTTAATCAAAGGCTTATCAGGATTTTCATTCATAATAGGAATACTGCTAATAGAGAGGGCATCATTGAAATTAACCACTTGCAAAAGCATTCTTAAACACCACATATTATCATGCCAAAAATCATTTACCTTCACATCAATCTCAGCAGGACCTCCATAAGAGTTTGCTAAATAGTCATGACCTGACCAATTGTCAAACCAAAAGGAGCAGTTACCTTTGCCAATGTCCCAAAAAATAAAATCCTCAGTAGCCTTCGCTACATTAAGCATACTGAGCAAGATAACAAAACTTGAATTCCCGGACGATTGATTCATTTGTATGATTAAATTCATTTGGACTTAAAAACAATTCCAGCAATATTGAAAAGATGTTTAAGATTCTTCTTAAACACTTCCTCAATATGATAGGATATTTATAAGAACAATTGAACTTAATTATTCTTTGATGAAGAAAATCGTCCTCAAACCAAAACACAAGAACCTAGACGTCATAGGAGATGACTAGCTATAGGATTAGGAATTTGGTAGAAAACCATAACCCTTCCCTTAGCTTTACCTAGGAACTTGCTTAAATGTTCTAATTATGTTTTAAGTGCAGCTTGGGATGACGGGAAGACCCTCCAGGGTACGCTTTTATTTTATTGCAATTTACATTATTGCAATTTCTTTAATCGCATCGCACTTACTTTTCTTGCATGATAAACAACTGTTGCATGAAAACCCACACCGTTAGGATAGCCCCTAAAATTGAAACCAAAACTAAATTAAAAATCATTACAAGATAAAATTCACCGCCACAACATTTCAAAATATAAAACAACTCAAAATTTAATCACAAACAGAACACAAAACTGTAATTACAACTAAATTAAAACGTCTTGTTGGATGATCGGGAATACCTCGGATGATGTAACCTACGTGTTGCTAACGGGATTTCCCACGGTCTAAATGAAAGTGTGGAACTCATTTAGTTGAGTTTAGCAAATTCATCTGGACTAAGTGAATCCGATAAAAATAACGATGCCGGAAGGATGGAACCGTGGGATCTTAACCAGTGTTGTTATAATCAATTTTAAGATTTGTTTTAACTTTAAGACTTCTCTAAACCAGAACACTTTTCTCATCTCTTGATTTTCATCTTCTATAATTAAACCTCTGCAACAACAAAGAGCTCGGAGCATGGTGGGTAGCACGGCCATCGTCATCAGCAAAACCTGAGTCTACTTCAGCAAAACTTTCTCAGAATTAAACAACCAAGCCATAGGATTTCGAGGTAGTTTGCCTAGTGCAACACAAATCCTCAACTCTTCGTTAGGCATTTGCATAGCAAATTAAGCCCTAACCGGTCTTAGGACTCCGAGGTAGTCGTCCGATACGATATAAACCCTCACATCTTCGAGGCTATTTGTATGATTATGTCATACGAATATAAGTCCTAATTAATTAAAATTGGCAAGATCAAAACATTAAATAAACATTAGGACTTTCCTAAATCCAAGCCAAACAATAGGATAGTCGGGAAATTACCGAAGTTCGCTTTGAATCTGTAATTTCTCCTACTTTTCTTCCTTTGAATTCCCAAAACAAAATGTTCCAAATTTGATCTATTCCCTATCGAAATTCCAAAATTCAATCCTTTGAAAACTTAAACTTCGAAATTCTTGAGAGCAGAACTACTGATTATTATCGAGAGTTTTCTGAGGTGATTCCCGTCACTTAGGATGTAATTAACTATAGGGGCTTGCCCTTATAGGGAATTCTAAGAACCCAGGTAATATAAACCCTGTTTAATTCATTGATGTTAAGCAGGGGAATTTGTAGGCTTATAAAATTGGTTCGCAGACTAAACGGATGTCACAAATCTTCTAGTTTATTTAATCGAGCCCCATCGTCAAGCAGTGTGTCTATTCTTCGGGATAGATACATGGTTTGTGATGTGGTGCTCATTTATATAAACTATTCGGGATGTGAGATCAGTTTGATTTCATATCTTAAAATTTTCAAATTTAAAATTATTTTCAAAAATCAAATACTACTTTTCAAATTATTTATTTAAATTAAATTAAAAATTTGCCGACAATTTTTGTAGGCGACCCCCTTTTCAAAACACAACCTAAAAATAATGCCGACATATTTCTGGCGACTCTGCTGGGGAAAATTTCTCTCTCCATCTTAATCAGACAATTCTGCTTTCAATCGGTAGTGTATCCATATCCCTTGTGGATCAAACTACCCTTATTTCCGTTGGAATACTATGTTCATTTCTACCTTGAACAAGTATAACCAACATTCTCTCGGATTTAGGAGCCACTGTTTAGACACCCCTAAACGAGAGAGGTTCTGAGATCCTTTTACCTCATTTCCGAGGTGGGGTGGACCCCCAATAGGTGATAGTTAGGAGTGATCCTTCGAGTCGAGAAGTCTTGCATAAGACTTTCTTTTCCTTTCCAACTCTGAATCGGATTCATTACCTTCTCTATACCTTTGAACATTCCGTTCTAAATAAACAAACCTTCTAATGAATGACTCTTTTAACAAACAACTCCTTCTTATAAATACATGAACAAGAATGTGTTCGGACTCTTTTCGATTCCTTTCTTTTCGTCCTGATGAGAAGAAGCATAACTTGGGACTAACAATCAGAATCTACCCTGCAGAAATGGAAGCCCCAAAGCTGATTTTCTCCTTCACCAATGGACTGGACTTCGCTGTTTACAAGGATGAGCTGCCCGACAATGGGATCATCCGGTTTGGACAAGGATTCGAGAACACAAATGACAAGATCACCGACGTTTCCCTTTTCGCGCTGACAAACAAAGTATCTGAAATTGAGAAGCCGTTGCTCGAGTTCAACCTTAGGTCAACTCGAGAGTTTCCTCCCCTGCAAAAGATTCCAACTGAGAGGAGTACTGCTGTCCATAGAAGGACTGTTCTTGCTACCCCCACTGGTCTAGTTGTCTCTGCACCTACCCCGGCTTCTGCCAAATTAAAGGGGAAGGAAATCCAGAACTATGGTGAACCTGTTACCGTGGAGGGTACAAACCTTCCTGTGAGACCTTCTGTTTTTGAAATCGGGTCCAGCTTGAGAGTTCCATCATTAACACGGACCCAAAGAAGGAACAGAAGTAGGAAGATTGCCAGGAAGGCCAGAGCTGCCGAAGTTGCTTTCGTAGAGGAGATCCCAGAAATCCCTGAGTACACACACCTACCTGAATACATACCATTGCCTGAAGATACACCCTTTTTGGAAGGAAGTAGATTCCACCCCCTTTCCGCCGCAAGTCGACGAGGAAAATGTCCGCAGGATTGTTTCTACATTACTTCAACCGACGATACTACAACGACAGCAGAAAGAAAAGGGCTAGGAACACACCATTTGCCCGACTACAAACTGTGATCGAGAAGTTATCAAAGAAAGAGAAATGCCCCGTATCGGAGATTCTAAGAAGGGTAGGGCGGGTGCCAGTCAAATTCCGTCTTGGGCCCCGAGTAGAACCTGCTATCGTTACAGAAAAGCCAAATAAAAGGATGAAGGCTAGTCCGCCTATCGTTGTTTCAGGGTTACATATTAGGGAGGATACCACCTTCCAGCATTTGGCTGACAGCACCATCCGGTCCTAGACCTTCCGCTGCTAGAAGGATGGTATGGCGTCCCACTACCGGACAACTAAGATTGAAACAACAACTCGAGAAGGAAAGTCTCGTCAGGAGACTCGAATGCGAAGAAAGCGCCACCGCAATGAAGGGGACTCATGAGAAGGGAACCCGACAGCTATCACACGACAAGCGCAAGGATGCACGGAAAGGACCACTAGAGGATGCTATGGAAAAGTTGAGGACCGATATTCGACGATTAGCAAAAGAAAGAGAAGAGAAATTCGGAGATGAGATCGATTCATCGGAATTCATGGACGATGAGTATGCAGAGATCAACATGGTCGAAACGCGAGCTTCGTCAGCTTCACAAGGTGCTCCTGCAGCTCGCGAAAGAGAGGAGCCGGAAGTGATGAGGAGGCAGCTTCAAGAGAAAGACGATACGATCACCCAAATGGCGAAGAGGATGGAAGAGATGGTTGTAGCCCTAGCCACTCTCCAAAGTCAAGTGCAACCCGAAAGAGAGACACCCCCAGAGGTTATTCACATTGTAGATGGAGGAAAGGAGATTACATCCGTCAACGGGGATGATCAGCTAAAGAAAGATACAACACAAAGTATGATTCCAGAAAAAGATATCAAGAGCTTGGTAGAACAGCAGGTGCGAGAAGCCTTAGCATGATCAAAGAGCGGGACATCCATTCGGACGGGTAGACCTTACCCGGAAGAATTTGACGTTGTCCAATACCCAAAAGGCTTCGTACCACCTCTGTTCAAGACCTTTGATGGAACCGGGAACCCCCGACAGCATGTTGCACACTTTCGTGCCAGTTGTTGCAATGCCGGCGGGAGCGATGCATTACTCTTCCGACAATTCGTCGGCGAGCTCGTCGTGGATCGCCTTTGACCGGTATGCGGAATTACCAAATGGTTCGGTGAAGACATTCTCGAACTAGAAAACCTCTTCATCAAGCGATTTGTCGGAGCTCGACGACCACATCACTATAAGTGATTTAGTGGTAGAGAAGCAGAGGCCGAACGAAACTTTGGTGGATTACATACTTCGATGGAGGAACCTAAGTATGAAGTGTGAACCACAATTACAAGAACGAAGCATGCGATCGGCATCTTACTTAAAAGCATTCACGGCCCGATAAGCACTTCTCCTCGAGGGATTTATTATTAAGACTTTTGAGAAGTTGTTAAGCAAGGCCGGGAGCTTGCAAGAGGAGGCGAAGCAATTAAGTTTCGCCGACAAGACAGACAAGTAAAAGCCTGTGAAGACTTTTGAAAAGAAATTCGGGATCATTGCAGCAGTCGACAAAGGCAAGCAACCGATACAAATATCGTCCGAACGGCCGCAGCAACCTCAACAAAATTATCAACAACCTCGACCCAGCTATCAGTCATCTCCACAATATGAACAACCACCTCGTCCGCAACGTACATTAAGGGAGCTTCTGAGCAGGGAATATCCATTCAAGAATGAGGCAGTGCTGAAAATGTTCCGTAGTCTGATGAAGACTCTAGATTTCCAGCTGCCAGAGCCTAAGAGACCAGAAGAAGTCAACAAGAAAGGTGACCCCAACTTTTGCCCTTACCACCGGATGCTTGGGCACAAGATAGAAGATTGCATTACCTTCAAAAGTTGGCTCAATGACAACCTTCGGAAAGGGAATATAACAATCCCGAAGGAGTACATGAAGGAACCCCAGAAAGGAGGTTCTGTCAATGTTATCTCGACGGATCTCATTGTTCCAATAGATCCCTATGCGACTAATGATGGATGGATTACCGCTTGGACAAGGTCTTCAAAAAAGATTTTAGATAGCATCCAAACCGCTTCGGTGCGAGCTTCAATTCAGAGTTTGAAACCTATCAAGTCGGCGCTATCACTTGCGATAAAAGAACCACCTTAACAGGAGACGATTGAAGAGAAGAAGAAAATCAACGAAGAAGAGAAGACCGAGGCTCCTAAGGCTAGACTAGGGGCTGCTTATCCTAGGATAGTTGTTTCCGATTCGGGGGAGAAATCCCTCGAACCTCTGACTCTGTATGATTATTTGCTCACTCCGGTGGGATCTTATAATGATAAGGGTTATGGCGTTGGCTACGTTTTGACTGTTTCTAACGATTACGTAACTAGCGACAATCCGGACATCGAATTCGATACCAATGACAATTCTCAAATCATACACAATCTCGACGATCGCAATGACGAAGAAGACATCCATCAAGGAGGCTACGAGAGTTCAACAAGCAACGAATCTATCTGCGAGTTTCGAGGAGCTCCAGTCACAATAGAGTTAGAGCCTTCAGACTCTGAAGCTAATCCAGAAGAACCTGTCATTCCGATTCAGGAAGAAACACCAGCAAACTCAATACTAGATTCAGAAGAAATTACAGAGGTTAACTTAAGAAGTGGAAGAATTCTACCTCCGAGAATGGGTCCAAAGGACAAAGGAAAGCAGGTGGTTGTTCAAGAAGAATCAACCCCGGCAGAAGAAATACCCATTCGAGAAGAAGCCAAGACACATGAAAATAAAGTGTACTACAACGTGCTAGCCCATCTTAGGAAACTACCGGCCAAACTGAGCATCTACGACGCTCTCATCTTATCAAAGGAGATGAGAGAAGCTCTGATCAAGGCCTTACATGATCCGGAAATTAGCTTAGCTCAAATGGCCGGAGATTCCTTAGATGAGGTTTGTTCGTTAAAGGAACAACGAGGTGTTACCTTCACGGACAATGACCTACTACTTGGGACAGCAGATCACAACCGGTCGTTGTACATTTCAGTTACAATTGGGAAGTTTACACTCTCCAGAGTATTGGTGGATCCAGGAGCATCAATCAATATAATGAGTCTTCGAACACTAGCATATTTGGAAATTGATGCTCGCGAGCTCGAAGCCGACAAAATGTTATTAAGAGGATTCAACCAGAAAGGAGAAAGATCCCTCGGATTAATAACACTACTAATGAAGACCGGTGACTTAGCAAAGACAACCGCAAAATTTCACATAATTGATTCAGAAACGTCGTTCAACGCTCTACTCGGGCCGACCATGGATACATGAAAACAGGATGGTACCATCATCCCTACACCAGTGCATCAAATACTACGATGGAGGGGAACAGTGCATCAAAGGTGACTTGCAACCATTCTCCGTACATGAAATTGGAATCCATGAAGATGCAGCTTATTATGCACCTCCGAAGAAAACAATCTTCTGCAGAGATACCATAACAAATGAAACAAAAGAAGTTCGGGACGACGAAGAACCTTAAGTTCTAGTCCAACAGTCACTCACCACTCCCTTACGACGAGATGGTGAAGGTTTCTCCACAACTCGCATCCGAGGTCGAGGCCGGGGACGAGGTCGTGGCAGAGACGTTAAGACAATTGGACAGAGGAAACCAGCCATCAATGTTGATTGGGAAGACAATTCTGAAGAAGAAAAAGAGATCAAGCAAGAAGCAGCGACAATAAGTCGGAAGAAGCCGCAATTCAGGATCTCTCTCGAAGATGAAAAGAACGAAGAATATAAGTCGATGTACGAGAAGATTAACCACTATGTACATACTATGACCCTGACCCCGATCCGTTCTAATAAGATCGAGGGTATGGTGGTCAAAGAGATACGTAGCGGCGGTGCAAAGCCCATCAAATTCTACCGTGGTGCTTCTTCCTCCAAAATTGAAAATAATGTACAATTTGAAGATGTCACTTCATCAGAATTAATGGAATTACCTTTTGAGTGGTACTCTCCCTGTGTTCAAAATTTAATTCAGCGTGGTTTCTTACCTCGAAAATGGACAAAAGGTCAATCACAACATTTTGAAAAATTATGGAATAACTCCGGTCGTCCACCCAATTCAAAGCATGGTCTCGGATTCGGCACAGTAGGATCAGTCGACGATACTAAATTTTGCTTGGTTGTCACTTGCGAGTCTAATGAAAACTGCATGGAAACTACAGAAGAATTTGAAGATTTACAAATTGGAGATGCTCCACCAGAGTTCGAAGAAGAGATTAAATCTACAATAGATGAGTTAACGGAAGTTAACTTAGCTACTAGCGAAGAGCCTAGACCTACCTTTGTTAGCTCCTTGCTCAATAAAGAAGACTCCGAAGAAATAATCAAGTTATTAATGGAATTTAAAGACTGTTTTGCTTGGAACTACGATGAGATGCCAGGATTAGCTCCGCAGGTTGCGATCCATAAGCTAGGAGTGGATCTTACTTCGTCCCGATCGGACAAGGTCCTGAAGAATGCGTCTAGAAATAGAACAACAAGTCATAGCTGAAGTTAGAAAGCTAATAGACGCTAAATTTGTCCGTGAAGAACAATACCCAACTTGGCTAGCCAATGTGGTGCCAGTCAGAAAGAAGAATGGTCAGATCAGAATTTGTGTAGATTTCAGAGATTTAAACAAGGCATGTCCAAAGGATGAATTCCCTCTACCGATCATGGAACTAATGATCGACATTGCTTCGACACATGAAATATTTTCATTCATGGATGGATCTTCAGGATACAACCAGATAAAAATGGCTCCAGAAGATGAAAAGCTTACAGCATTGAGAACGCCGATCGGAGTATATTGCTACATAGTAATGCCATTCGGACTGAAGAAGGCAGGAGCAACTTACCAGAGAGCAATGACAAGAATTTTTGATGATCTCATCCACAATCAAGTTGAATGCTACGTGGACGATGTGGTCATCAAAAGCAAAGTAAAGGACAACCACTTGTATGATTTGAGAATTGTTTTCGAACGATTAAGGCAATTTAACCTTAAGATGAATCCCTTAAAATGCGCCTTCGGCGTCACCTCCGGAAATTCTTAGGATTCGTTGTCCGGCATCGTGGAATTGAAATCGACTCGGAAAAGATTAAAGCTATCTTAGAAATGCCGCCTCCCAAAACCTTAAAACAATTACGATCTTTTCAAGGGAAGTCGGCATATCTTCGACGCTTTATCTCAAACTAGTCGAGTAGGTGTCAGCCTTTCTCGACGATTAGTTAAAAAGGACACCAAATTTATTTGGGAAGAGAAATGCCAGAAGGCCTTCGAGGACATTAAGCAATATTTAATGACACCTCCTGTCTTAGCAGCCCCAGTCTCAGGTAGACCGCTGATACTTTATACCGCGGCTTCAGACGACTCTCTCGGAGCCTTATTAGCCCAGGTCAATGATAAGGGTAAAGAAAATTCTCTTTACTACCTAAGCCGTCGTTTACTTCCGACGGAAGTAAGGTATCCCACAATTGAAAAGCATTGTTTGGCCCTGATCTTCGCCGCTCAAAAGCTCAGGCATTACATGCTTTCTCATAAGGTCAACTCCGATCTCGAAATTTAATCCATTGTAATACTTGATGACTCGTCCAACGCTTTCCGACAGACTTGCCAGATGGTCAATGATATTATTGCAATTCGATATAACTTTCGTGCCTCTTCGTGCCGTAAAGGGACAAGTCCTAGCAGACTTCCTCGCTGCACACCCTCTGCCGGCAGAATCTCCTCTCAATGACGACTTGCCAGACGAACAAATAATGAGCCTAGAAGACCCTGATGATCGACGTTGGGAATTATATTTCGACGGAGCATCTTCAGCACACAAAGAAGAAGAATCGCAAGTGATAGTGCCCGTAAGGCGGTGGATCGGATTAATCTTTATAACACCGGAGCGGGGATGTTAAGATACTCCTACCACTTAACGGAACCGCGTACAAACAACGAAGCGGAATACGAAGCCCTCATAACAGGACCGGAATTAACTATTCAAATGGGGATAACATACATCAACATCTAAGGGGATTCGCAGTTAATCATTCAACAGATCGCCGGACAGTACAGAATTTTAAAGCCAAGACTCGAGCAATACTTCCAGTATGTCATACAGTTGTTGGAACAAATTCCGAATGTGACAATCTACAAAATTCCCAGGAAAGAAAACGCTTTAGCAGATGCGTTAGCCCGACTCGCAAAAGAATTTGCTTGCTTGCAAGATGAATCAGTGGAAGTGTCAGTTCACGGACGTCGAGTCCTATCACGACTCGACATAGACACAATACACAAATCGAAAAAGAAGAAGAATCGGCTATGCAAAGTGATGTGAAAATATAGAAGATTGGCGACAGCCATTAATGGACTACCCGCAAACAGGAAAACTACCGGACGATAGGTCGCTAGCCCATCGGATCAAGAAAAGAACTCCGTCTTACGCATTAATAAACAACACGTTATACAGAAGGTCTTTCGATCAAATGTGGTTAAGGTGCCTAAGCGGGTCCGAGGCCCGTGAAATTGTTAAAGAGGTCCATTCAGGACTCTGTGGCGCTCACCAGTTGGGTCCGAAGATGAAAATGAAAATTAAAAGACTAGGGTACTACTGGCCCTCGATGATGACCGACTCCATGAAAACCGCCAAGAGCTGTCACCAATGCCAAGTGCACGGAGTGGTTCTACACCAACCTCCAAATGTGCTACATCCGACAATTGCGTCGTGGCCATTTGAATGTTGGGGCACGGATATAGTGGGTCCAATAGAACCACCATCTTCAAAAGGACATCGCTTCATTCTTGCGGCTACGGATTACTTTTCCAAGTGGGCGAGGCGGTTCCACTTAGAGAAGTGAAAGCACACCACGTGCTACGGCTTTTCAAGAACCAAGTTGTCTCACCGTTTCGGCGTGTCGCGCAGGATCATCTCGGATAATGGGTCGGCATTCGAAGCACACAAATCAACAATTTTGTCGGGAGACACGGAATCGACCGGCGATATTCAACAATTTACTACCCAAGAGCAAACGGCCTGACTGAGGCTTTTAATAAAACTCTCATTCAAATCTTGAAGAAAACTTTGGACGATAATAAGAGAAATTGGCATGAGAAGTTATTAGAAGCCTTATGGGCCTACCGGACAACCTTCAGAACTCCTACTCAAGCTACACCTTACGCTCTGGTGTATGGGTCCGAGGTAGTGTTACCTTTAGAGGTTCGGCCTTCCTTCACTCGAATTGCAGTTGCAAACAAAATCACGACGAAGAGAATGCCAAATTACGACTAGACGAATTGGAAAGCCCGGAAGGGAAAAGACTTGCAGCGCGACAGAATTTAGAACTATACCAAGCTAAGATGGTTCAAGCCCATGACAGATCGGGTCCGCCCAAGAACCTTCAAAGTTGGTGACTTAGTTCTCGTTCTCAAAAGACCTATTCTTGCACACCGCAAGATAGGAGGAAAATTTGAACCTACTTGGGAAGGGTCGTTTGTGGTTGAGGCAGTCTACTCAGGAGGTTCCTACCAGCTAGTGAATTGCCAAGGAGAACGACATATGCTTCCGATCAACGGACGATACTTGAAGAAGTATTACGCTACCTGATGTTTCGAAGGAATGAATTCCTCATCCCTAGAAGCACGGGCGAAGTAATCACTTATGACTGGGTCCGAACCCAAAAATAATAAAAAATGTGCTAAAATAATAAAATCATGATAATAAATTTTTCCTTGTTTTCTCTTCCATATCAAAATCTCTTTCCTGATCTTATCCCACCTCATTCCTATTAAATTTAAAAATACAAAAAGTAATAATAAAAAAAATATGTCTTTAATAAACATTTTCTTAATGTTCTTATTTTTAGTACAGCCCCTGATCCTTTTCCTTGTCTTTCTGTAAGGAAATGTCGAACGGGCGGTTGGTCCTGAACTTTAGAAACGGCGTAAGCCTTGCACTCGACGAAAAGAGGGTGAAAGATGGAGCAATAATTGAGATTGACTCAGACTTCGCACCAGCAGGCCTACAGTACGAGGAAAGTGACCGGGTCCCGGCTGATCGAGAGGAACCGCCTGGTCGAGACAAGTGATGAAAATGGGTGGCCCAAGCCACCAACCCAGCAGCAAGAGAAGGAAAGCAAATGCTGAAGAAGACAAGAAAATCAAGTCTGTAGTCGCTACGGCAGAGGGCAGGCTTGTCAGCGCCGCGCCCACAGAGATTCAGGAAGTTCGAAGAACTACTCTCACAGCAACGCAACGAAGAAATAAGAATCGCCGTATCCGTAAGATGTTAACCAAACTAGCGACGGACCGGGCAGATGCATCTGCCGGTACATACACTTTAAGGACGCCGGCTCACCGGGTACCGGAAAAAGGAGGCCGGCTCCTAGGATAACGAAGGGACCAGGGAAATCTCACGAAGATCGAAGAAAGAAGGCTACAACGCCACCGAGATAGAACCACCGCAATGCATAACCTTGTTGCGGAGCAACCCCGGAGGATGTCCCGATGGACATCATTCCCGAGGAGCCGAGGTATGCGGGAGAACGTGAAGGGATTGAGCCGTATATCCCACAATACATCACTGTGCCCCGCCATTTGCGGATTATTCCAGAGTACGAGCTGGAAAGAATGCAGAATGTCGAAAAGAAAACTTTTAAATACTTCGAAAGAATCATAGGCAGAAGGATCAATATACTAGAAGGCCTCGAGCTACATACAGATGTATTCTCAGAATATGAACAACAAAAAATCATGGATTGCATCCGAGATTTGAAAAGAATGGGCCGAGCGGGCCTCCTAAGAGAAAACACCTACTCAGAACCCCGGAGATGGATGTCAGGGAAAGGAAGAATCACAATACAATGCGGATGCTGCTACAACTTCGCGAGAAGACAGAAGGGAAACCCACCGGAATACTTCGTCATGGCCAAGTGGATCCAATGCCATTAGTCATCAAGAGAATGGTAAAAAGATTGATAACATGGAGGGTACTGCCAGCAAATTGCATACCCAACAACTCGCATTATTAACATCTACAAGCGGTGGTGACCGCATACCCCCGCACATAGATCACCACGACTTTGTCGAACCTTTTGCACGCTTTCTTTTCGAACGAGTGTAATGTCATGTTCGGATCCGACCTCCGGATAGCGAGTCCGGGTGAGTTCCGAGGGTCGGTGAAGATACCATTACCGGTAGGTTCCGTCATGATACCGAAGGGCAACAGAAGCGGATGTCGCTAAACATTGCATACCGTGAGTACCGACCAAGCGGATCTCGGCTACTTTCGGAAGGATGGACGACAGGAAGACACCTTACCACTTCCAGCCGGACCCGCAGCTAGAGAGCCTCCGACCTTACGAGCCGTGAGTTACATGGAAAATATCACACCTCCAACGTACATCCATCCGGCATCCTTGCCAAGGATGGCTTAGAAGGTGATGTTATTGACCGTGTACCTCACTATTCAGACATGGATTTCTGACAGTTACCCTTTTTGGATGGATCGACAAAGATCATACATAGTCCGTTTTGAGTCTACATGGATTGTATGAGATGTATTCCAGATCGAGTTGTATTATATATCTTCAACATGATTGGAATGAAAGTGACCATGTCACATTTTTGGCCTTCACCTCTTTTGTGCAAATTGACTGGGAAACGCCATTAAAGTTAAATGAACTTCGAACAAAGAACAGAAAAGAAACAAAAAAAAAGAAAATTTTCCTTAAAAATATATAAAAAAGATGAACTCTAAATTCACGATAAAATAAAATTTGAATCGTTAAAGGACAAACAAAATGAACATAAATTTCAAATCAAATCTAAATCAATTTCAAATTCAATCTTTCCAGATTCCAAATCTCAATCAATTTCAAATTCAATCTTTCCGCATTCCAAATCTCAATCAATTTCAAATTCAATCTTTCCAGATTCCAAATCTCAATCAATTTCAAATTCAATCTTTCCAGATTTCAAATCGCAATCAATTTCAAATTCAATCTTTCCAGATTCCAAATCTAAATCAATTTTAAATTCAATCTTTCCAGATTCCAAATCTCAATCAATTTCAAATTCAATCTTTCCAGATTCCAAATCTCAATCAATTTCAAATTCAACCTTCCAGATCTCAAATCAAATTTTCAATCAAATTCAAATTCAATCTCCCAAATCCGGAATCCAATCCGTTCTACTCTTTCCCTTGTCTGGGATGGAAGTGGTTGATTCCATTGACACGGATCGAATCTGATGGCGAGGAATTATATCCAATCAAAACCAGTGACTTCCGATCAACTCTTATGAACGGGGTATGTAACATCTACATATTCCCGCCTAATCAATTTCCTTCCATGAAAGTCTTTTACAACTTTCATGAGATTCTCGAAATACCAAAACTCCACACTTTTCGAATCAACATTACAAATCTTTGCAAAGATCAATGACTATTCAAATTCAAACTTTTGGGTCGAGGATTTTACATCCGAGACTTCATTGCTTTAGGATCATTTCCCTATCGCAATGAAATACATCAAATTCAAACTTTTGGGTCGAGGATTTTACATCCGAGACTGCATTGCTTTAGGATCATTTCCCTATCGCAATGAAATACATCAAATTCAAACTTTTGGGTCGAGGATTTTACATCCGAGATCGCATTGCTTTAGGATCATTTCCCTATCGCAATGAAATACATCAAATTCAAACTTTTGGGTCGAGGATTTTACATCCGAGATCGCATTGCTTTAGGATCATTTCCCTATCTCAATGAAATACATCAAATTCAAACTTTTGGGTCGAGGATTTTACATCCGAGACTGCATTGCTTTAGGATCATTTCCCTATCTCAATGAAATACATCAAATTCAAACTTTTGGGTCGAGGATTTTACATCCGAGACTGCATTGCTTTAGGATCATTTCCCTATCGCAATGAAATACATCAAAATCAAACTTTTGGGGTCAAGGATTTTACATCCGAGACTGCATTGCTTTAGGATTCTTTCCCTATCGCAATGAAATACATCAAATTCAAACTTTTGGGTCGAGGATTTTACATCCGAGACCGCATTGCTTTAGGATCATTTCCTATCGCAATGAAATACATCAAATTCAAACTTTTGGGTCGAGGATTTTACATCCGAGACTGCATTGCTTTAGGATCATTTCCCTATCGCAATGAAATACATCAAATTCAAACTTTTGGGTCTAGGATTTTACATCTGAGACTGCATTGCTTTAGGATCATTTCCCTATCGCAATAAAATACATCAAATTCAAACTTTTGGGTCGAGGATTTTACATCCAAGACTGCATTGCTTTAGGATCATTTCCCTATCTCAATGAAATACATCAAATTCAAACTTTTGGGTCGAGGATTTTACATCCTAGACTGCATTGCTTTAGGTTCTTTCTCTATTGCAATGAAATACATCAAATTCAAACTTTTGGGTCGAGGATTTTACATCTGAGACTGCATTGCTTTAGGTTCTTTCCCTATCGCAATGAAATACATCAAATTCAAACTTTTGGGTCGAGGATTTTACATCCGAGACTGCATTGCTTTAGGATCATTTCCCTATCGCAATGAAATACATCAAATTCAAACTTTTGGGTTGAGAATTTTACATCCGAGACTGCATTGCTTTAGGATCATTTCCCTATCGCAATGAAATACATCAAAATCAAACTTTTGGGGTTGAGGATTTTACATCCGAGACTGCATTGCTTTAGGATTCTTTCCCTAACGCAATGAAATACATCAAAATCAAACTCTTGAGGTTAAGGATTTTACATCCAATACCGCATTGCTCTGAGATCTCTCCTCATTGTAATGATTCAATCTAATCAATTCAATTTTCTTTTGAGGTTTAAGATGTTACATCTAAAACCACAAAATTCCAATCTTCATTTCAAGTTCGAATCCCTTCAAATTAATCCTAACAAAACTTCAATCTAAATTAAAACTCCAAATTGAAATCTAAGCTCACACATCAAAACTTAAACTCGAAACAAAATAAAATCTAAATCGAAATTCTCCCGCATCATGTGATTTGGGATTCACCTCATTTTCCTTTCCCCGACGAGAGTTCGGGAATCTCCGGCCTCGTAGATATACTTGACACTCCCCAGCAGAAATTCTTCTACTTCGTCCTGAGTTTGTCACTGGGACATCTGTGTTGGTTTTGTTGATCTTTTTGGTCAACGCCAATACGCGCGGTGTGCTTGGTTAGCACACCACACCTATTGGGGGTCCATTTGTTCACCTCATTTTTGATGAGGTCTTCTCTTCTTCCCCTTAGTACTTAAGATCTAGCCTTAGGCTTTTGCTTTAACTATCTTAGAGGACTAGAATTGGGACCCACCTTTTAGAAATGCAAACCACTTCTTAACTCCCTGCAAACTCCACAAACTTGACTATAGACCCCTAATCTCCTAGAGGGTCGAAATCAAATGTGGAAGTTTAAAGGATGAGTTCCTATAGGACTCTTTGGCCTTAGGACTGCCCTGGGTGGCCTGGTCTGGTGGGGGCTGACTTACACACACACTACATTTATACACTACACTTTCACACACCTATACTTAACTTGGCCTCCTGACTCATGTAGGTGATTCACATGGATGGTCCTTAACCCCTAAGCCCTCGGCTAAGAGGGTTAGGAACAACATATTGGATACCTCAAATGAGTCCCTTCATGGCTCATGTGGGCTTGATATGGCTTCATGGCCCAACCAAAATGATTTTATTCCACTTATATTCACCCAATCTTCAATTTTCCAAATTTTTAATTTTTGAGCCCCGGGACCCTACACCCGCTTAGCCTACCCAAGACCCTTGAAACTATCCAAAATTTGCAAAATCACCTAAACTACCCAAAATTCCTCAAAATCAATCCCAAACATTCCCACATTACTCAAATTGATCATCCATACCCAAAATACCAAAAATTCCAAAAATACCTCCCAATACCCTCCAAATACCCAAAATACCCCTCTTGACCCAAAAATCCAAAAAATTCAGAAAATTCCCAGAAAATTTTAGAAAATCCCAAATATTCCCAATTTCATTTTGTTCAACTACACCATGGGCCAATTTTGTCAATTTACCCTACTTTTATCAAAACCCCTAATTTGACCCATTTTAATCCTAAGTGAACCCAATGTCAAACCAAACCTACCCAATTGACCCAAATTCTGGTCCAATTCAATTCTAAACATCAATTCCACATTCCCAACACCAAAATAGACCAAATCCAAGTCCAATTTGATTGACATTTGGATCCAATTTCACTTTTGGCCTTAAAGCCCAATTTGGACCCATGACCCAAACCTAACCCAAACTCACCCAACTCAACTCCAATTAACCCCAAATCTTTTCTAAATCTTCCTTAACATTCCCACAAGCAAAACACTAACATGATTTTCCCAAAATTTAGACCCAAACCCCACTCAAATTCAACCCAAAGCTAAAAGGCCCAATTTTGACCTAAACCCAAACCTAACCCAAATAAGGCCAAACCCCAAAATCAAAACCCAACCAAAGCCAAAACCTCTTTAAAACACTCCCATAAACATTTCCCAACATTTATTTTACATCAATTTCAACCCTAGCCCAACATTGGCCCAAGTTAGCCCAATTACACCTACATTGACCCATTCACCAAAAAGGTCCAAATCCAACCCAAACCTAGCCCAAACATTTCAAGTTTATTCCAAACCATTCATGAAACATTCTTAAACTAAATTCAACACTCATGGGTTCCAATCATTTGCAAAATTTACATCCACCAATTTGTTTTCAAACCTAAAGGCCCACTTTCCTAAACCATTCTAAAAGCCCATTTCCACCAAATACAAAAGCCCAAAATTGGCCCTAAAGCCCACATGGCAATTTCTTTTCATCATACCTTTAATTGATATCACCCATAAGTTTCAAAATCATCATTAAACCATTCCAAATCAAGCTTCATACAAATTCTCATCAAATTACCAAAATTTCTAAAATCCATTTTCATGAAATTGACCAAGCTTTTCCCCAAGCCAAAGACAAGCCATGAAGCCATGCATGAGCCCCATAGGAGCCATGAGAGCCATGGAATCCACTTTCCACCTCACCAAACCATTAATGGTAAGAGGGGGGATCTCTTTCTTAAACCCTTTTTAAGCCCTTTTTACATTAAACATGATACACTCTGAACCATACTTTGCTACAAAATCCTTGATGTGGACTTCACAACCTTTGGTAGGTTGACTCACATGAGCCTCCCAGCCCAAAACCAGAGCTAGGAAGGGTGCACCAAACCCAAAATGGTGGGTTGACCCATTTGGACCCAAAATGAGCCTCTCCCCATACCCTTTCGATTCAAACCCTTTACACATGTCCATGGCCAATCGATCGCACAAACCTCCACTCCGACCTACTCCGGACCCGAGGGTGACCCATGCCTGCCGGCCAGCCCGCCCGGGTCGCCGGAAAACACCATGGCCGAGACCTCGGGAGGAGCCAAACTTTGGAATTCCACCTTGCTGAGCTGCCCCATGACCAATGGCCACCATGACTGTTCTTCCCATGCCCAGAGCAGCTGATCCCAAGCCCTAACTCTCCCTGGGAGGCCCTCCATCCACCTCTATTTAAACCCGACACCCTCACGGCCATGAGAAGAGAGTTGCATAAAACCTTGCCGAAACTCTGCCAAAATTGTTCCAAACCCTTCTCCATCCTTAGAGCAGTTGATCCCCAGTGTCAATTTGCCCTAATCCTCACCAACAGAATCCAATTTCTCAACTGAAATTTCACCCAAAACCAGGACACTTTGCCACAGTGAGCCAATCCTCAAATTGACTGGTCCTACACCTTCTTTGGACCAAGAGGAGAAGTTTCCCACCGAAAGCCCCATCTCCAGTGCCACCCAGCTTGCTCCAGCCTCCAAGCTTTGTGATCGGCCGTGGTCACTTTCATAGCTGGCGATTCACTGCACCGGGAGACTTCATCTGGAGCTTGCTGGGATGCAATCGAAAGTGACACAACCCTCAGATCGAAGCCACACTTCTCTGAGCAAAGGTATGGCCTCACTCATCTTCCCGAGCTTCTGAACATTCTCCATTTTTATTGAGTCAATTTCATGCCACATAAACCGTATGGATGTGTTCGTCTTCTCGAGACGAATCCATAGAGCATAAGAATGTTAAATTTGGTCAAGTATCGAGTGAGATCTTAGGCCTAGAAGACGGACGGCTCTCGAGTAAGGACGCTTGGGGACGATGAACGGATGTCGTTCGTTTAATACACGCACGGACGGACGGCCAGGATCGCGCCGGATCAGGAGATGGAACGACACAGCGGGCCCCCAGAGTGCTGAGTCAGATGGCGGCGTCGAATCGGAGAGCGCCACGCGGCATTTCGGAGCTGCCGAGGTTGACGCGGCGTCGCGTGGATAAATAGAAAATTAGGGTATTTTTCTATTTATTTAATTCCCTAAACTTCAAAAATCCATAACTTTATGTAGGAAAATCGGAAAAATAAAATAAAAATACCCTCTTGCTCAGATGAACATAGGAGAATAATGTGGAAAAGAAATTATTTAATTTCATCAAGTATTTTATTTTTAATGATTTATTTCCCTTCTGCATTGTTTTAATTCTCCATGCATATAGGAAATTCATCATGGCATGAGACCATAGGGCTTTTGAAGCCTCTGAATTTGGGAACATTCCCTGAATTTTCCAAAGTCAGAGGCCATTCCTATGAGAAGTTATTGATTTTTCAAATTCATGTTACTCGTTTTGAGTATTTTAATTCCAATAATTAGCATGTTGTGAAATAAATTCTAGAAAAATTTGGTGATGTTTCTTATGACCAGAGGAACCTAGGAAAAATAGGTTTTGAATTAATCCACTTGGAATAACCCTAATCGGCTTAAACACCCAAAATAGGTCCATAATTAATTAGAGCTAAACATACATCAAATTGACTTGAAATCAATTCTCCACTGACCTTTAGGATCAGAGGAACCCACCATAAAAATTTGAAGTCAATTGGACTTGATTAGCCCTACTAAATGGGATGATTAAGCCATTTAGCCAATTTAAACTTTAAAAATTCATGACTTTCAAAATGCTTTTCAACAATTCACCAAATTAGTTTTGGAGCCTCTCTAATATCAGGGGAATTTAAGAAAAATAAAATTGTAATTTTCTAAAAAAGTTGATTTTTTGTATTATTTTAATATTTTAATAATAAAAAAAATAATAAAAATCACAAAAATAATAAAATTCACCAAAATGTTACATTTTGAATTTAAATCACTTAGGAACAAATCCCATATTTTTCTTAGGTCTATTTGATGAGGTATTAAATTTTAAAGCCCTAGGGTAATTTTAAAATTAAAAAAAATGTATTTTCTAGCATTTTCACTAAAATAATTATAATAAATCAAAGAAAAATCAGAAAATTACAAAAATTGATTCTCTGATTTCCTTGATATCAAAGAGATTTTTGAAAAATATAAATTTCATTTATTAACCTTTATTTTATTTTTAAATTAATTAATACTCCAAAACTTAAAATAATTATAATAAAAATAATATAATTCAAAAAATCACCAAAATTGGTCCAAGTGGTCCTTTAGTCATTAGGAATGTCCCATAATTTTCTTAAGGATAGAAACTTTCCATTGGTCATGTTATTAAATTTTCCTTGGAAATTCCTATTTTCCACCAAAAATAATTACATAAATAAATTAAATATAGAAAAATCACATTTTCTCCTCTCATGTCTTTATTGGCATATGAGTGAAGTCACATAAAAATTTCAAGTTCACTTAAGCTCAATTTAGTGAGTTATTAAATTATTAAGCTTGAAGGGCAAAATGGTAATTAAAGTTTTAACCCTTAATTAAAACTTTAGGTTTAATAAAATTAACAAGTAAAATATTTGATCTTAATCTGATTTGGATGATTGGAATTTAAATAATTAAAGGGTAGAAACCTACTAAACAATTTAAAATAATTGAAATAAACCTTAATTTAATAATTGATTAAATTTGGAAGAATAATAAAATTAGAATCATTAAAATAGGGATGTTATTAGGAAGAAATTTATTCTTTAATTAAAAAATCCTTAAATTAATCATCTCAATAATATTTAATTCCTAATTAAAATGATAATTCAAATTTAAGTTTTAAAATGTTAAAGGACTAAATCATTAAAATTAAATTAAAAAATTAAATTAAAAAACTCTTTTTAAATTTTCAATTAAACTAAAAAAAAAAATTAAATTAAATCAAACAAATTAAATAAATTAAATTAAATTAAATCAAATAAATTAAATTAAATTAAATTAAATTAAATAAGTAATTAAATTAAATAAGTAATTAAATTAAATTAAATTAAATTAAATTAAATTAAAATAAAATAAAATCAAATAAAATTTAAATTAAAATTAAAATTAAAATTAAAAAATCAAAATTAAATTAAAATTAAAACTAAACCAAATTAAATTATATTAAAGTTAAATTAAATTGAATTAAATGACATCACCTAAGACATAAAGAAATTAAATATAAAGTAACTTGAACACTATTCCAAATTTAAATCCGATAACTGAAATTAAATCACAAATCATTTGAACATCAGTCTGCCTCGAAAGCTTTGGTTATCATAACTCCTAAACACAACGTTAAATGAAATGTTACTTCACCTATAGGATATTCAAATGTCCTAGTTCACCGAGCAAGATAACAAAACTTGAATTCCTGGACGATCGATTCATTTGTATGATTAAATTCATTCGGACTTAAAACAATTCCAAAGAATATCGAAAAGATGTTTAAGATTCTTCTTAAACACTTCCTCAATATGATAGGATATTTATAAGAACAATCGAACTTAATTATTCTTTCGATGAAGAAAATCGTCCTCAAACCAAAACACAAGAACCTAGACGTCATAGGAGATGACTAGCTATAGAATTAGGAATTTGGTAGAAAACCATAACCCTTCCCTTAGCTTTACCTAGGAACTTGCTTAAATGTTCTACTTATGTTTTAAGTGCAGCTTGGGATGACGGGAAGACTCTCCAGGTACGCTTTTATTTTATTACAATTTACATTATTGCAATTTCTTTAATCGCATCGCACTTACTTTTCTTGCATGATAAACAACTGTTGCATGAAAACCCACACCGTTAGGATAGCCCCTAAAACTGAAACCAAAACTAAATTAAAAATCATTACAAGATAAAATTCACCGCCACAACATTTCAAAATATAAAACAACTCAAAATTTAATCACAAACGTAACACAAAACCGCAATTACAACTAAATTAAAACGTCTTGTTGGATGATCGGGAATACCTCGGATGATGTAACCTACGTGTTGCTAACGGGATTTCCCACGGTCTAAATGAAAGTGTGGAACTCATTTAGTTGAGTTTAGCAAATTCATCTGGACTAAGTGAATCCGATAAAAATAACGATGCCGGAAGGATGGAACCGTGGGATCTTAACCGGTGTTGTTATAATCAATTTTAGGATTTGTTTTAACTAAAATACTAAAAACACTTGGATTTTAAGACTTCTCTAAACCGAACACTTTTCTCATCTCTTGATTTTCATCTTCTATAATTAAACCTCTGCAACAACAAGGAGCTCGGAGCATGGTGGGCAGCACGGCCATCGTCATCAGCAAAACCTGAGTCTACTTCAGGAAAACATTCTTAGAATTAAACAACCAAGCCATAGGATTTCGAGGTAGTTTGCCTAGTGCAACACAAATCCTCAACTCTTCGTTAGGCATTTGCATAGCAAATTAAGCCCTAACCGGTCTTAGGACTCCGAGGTAGTCGTCCGATACGATATAAACCCTCACATCTTCGAGGCTATTTGTATGATTATATCATACGAATATAAGTCCTAATTAATTAAAATTGGCAAGATCAAAATATTAAATAAACATTAGGACTTTCCTAAATCCAAGCCAAACAATAGGATAGTCGGGAAATTACCGAAGTTCGCTTTGAATCTGTAATTTCTCCTACTTTTCTTCCTTTGAATTCCCAAAACAAAATGTTCCAAATTTGATCTATTCCCTATTGAAATTCCAAAATTCAATCCTTTGAAAACTTAAACTTCGAAATTTTTGAGAGCAGAACTACTGATTATTATCGAGAGTTTTCTTAGGTGATTCCCGTCACTTAGGATGTAATTAACTATAGGGGCTTGCCCTTATAGGGAATTCTAAGAACTTAGTTAATATAAACCCTGTTTAATTCATTGATGTTAAGCAGGGGAATTTGTCGGCTTATAAAATTGGTTCGCAGACCAAACGGATGTCACAAATCATCTAGTTTATTTAATCGAGCCCCATCGTCAAGCAGTGTGTCTATTCTTCGGGATAGATACACGGTTTGTGATGTGGTGCTCATTTATATAAACTATTCGGGATGTGAGATCAGTTTGATTTCATATCTTAAAATTTTCAAATTTAAAATTATTTTCAAAAATCAAATACTACTTTTCAAATTATTTATTTAAATTAAATTAAAAATTTGCCGACAATTTCTGTAGGCGACCCCCTTTTCAAAACACAACCTAAAAATAATGCCGACAGCTCCACGCAAGGGTCTACACTATCATTTCCATGACGTTTCAAGCAAAGACATCCAAGAATGGAGAGAAATATATTGTTTTAGCAGCTTTGTTTAAAGAGGGCCTTCACCTAGAGACTTCGTGTCGAGAGGTAATATTCTTAATTGTAGTTGAGATAATTTCTTGTAAATATTTTCTTATTTTGACAAACATATGAAAACTTTCAATTTTGTCAAGCAAATTTCGTAGGAGTTTGTACAAATGAAATTATTACCATGGCAGAAAAGTTCTAGGAATGCAATTTTGTTTTTATGCCTTTCTTTTTTTTTTTTTTTGCTATTTATGATTCAATAAAATATATTTAGCGTTTAGCCTTATGAGGTGTGCGATTAGCAAAGAATGGCAGCTTTCAGATGTGTTTGGAGTTCCTAATCTGCCACTCATTCGCATGGTGAAATTAAAGTTTAATGCATTGCTATTGTGATGAATCATTTCCTCATTTTTTTTTAAGTTTCATATAAATACAAAACTATATGTATGCAAATTCCCCATAATTTTGATGTCATAGTGTTTAATTATAAAATTCAAGCTCTTTTTTTTCTCCATTAATTTGATGCACATAATTTCAAATAATTTTATGATTTGATTATTAAAGCACGGAATTAATTGCGGGAGAGTACAAACACATTTTTTTAAGCTGGAAGATTTATATACTTCATACAAACCTTACATACATACATATCTCACACCTAAATTTTTATATTTACATATACAACACTTCGGTACTTTCAACATACATATATAAATTTTTTTAAATAGAAAGAACAACTAATGGCTCCTTACGTGTTTCATCAAAAAATTAAGAATACAAAAGAGAATGAGAAAGAGTTCCAACTACATACCACATACAACTCACACAAAAAAATAAGAATCTAAGGGAACTCCAACCCAAAGGAAAATAGAGTCCAAACTAAACACCACATACAACTCACACAAAAAAATGAAATCTAAGAGGACTCAAATCTTCCAAAAAAACAAAAAAACAACAAAAAAGAAGAAAAAAGACAGAACAGAAAACAAAGACATCAAAAATCAAGAGAAGCAATCGCCCACAAATCCAAAGGGATGAAGAAGTAAAGCCGAGCATCACTAATCTTCAAACCCCACTTGGCCGTCCAATGTGCAACACAATTACCATCTCTTCTAACATGAGACCATCTAATAATTAGATTACGAGATAAAAGAAAATTTTTCTTCATTTGGAGACGACTACGCCAATGAAACTCCTCCTGCAAAAGATAACATCTCCAAACAATTAAAGAATCAGTCTCAAATTCAATAAATTTCCATCCCATCCTATGAGCAATAATAAGCCCAAGCACAAGAGCATCGGCCTCAGCTACTAGGGGGGAAACCGGAAAGGACCTAGCCGAGAACCAACACAGAATAAGACCCATGGCATCTCTGCAAATGCCACCAATACTAGCAGAATTATTATTTCAACAATCATCAATATTGATTTTAATATAGGGAATAGCAGGTTTACTCCAATTAACCGAAGCATAATTAGGTAAAAACAGCTCAAAATCCAAGCCCAAATCCTGAAGCAAACTCAGTACAGCCGAAGATTTAAACTTCTAAGTTGGACTTAAAAAAACGTAAGCAGTTAAAGAAATAAGCCCTAATGAAGTAGAATGTGGAGTCCACAGAAGCAGTAAGATTTTCAAATTTAGCATTATTACGAGTAATCCATATGAACCAACATACAATCGTGGGAGCAACAGCAAAAAACCTCCATCAATCTTCTTCCAATCATCAAAAAGCTTAATAAGAGAGGAAATATTGGAAAAGCTGTGATTGATTTTAAGGAGCTCAATACACAGCTGCCAAACATCTAAAGTAAAAGAAAATTGAAGAAAAAGATGGGTAATAGTCTTCATATTGCAATTGCATAAAAGGCACATAAAAGGTAATCTTAACCCTTTCATCTTAAGAATATCATCTGTAGGAATGATATTATTAAGAACACGCCAAATAAAAAACTAAATAGAAGGTTTTAAACAAGGATTCCAAATCCATTTACCATTATAACCGTGCAAAAAGGGTAAAGATTTAGCAAAACATTTAGCTAAAGACTCCCCCATATTACACTTAATCAAAGGCTTATCAGGATTTTCATTCATAATAGGAATACTGCTAATAGAGAGGGCATCATTGAAATTAACCACTTTCTAAAGCATTCTTAAACACCACATATTATCATGCCAAAAATCATTTACCTTCACATCAATCTCAGCAGGACCTCCATAAGAGTTTGCTAAATAGTCATGACCTGACCAATTGTCAAACCAAAAGGAGCAGTTACCTTTGCCAATGTCCCAAAAAATAAAATCCTCAGTAGCCTTCGCTACATTAAGCATATTGCGCCAAATATAGGAATCTGTGCCCTTAGAAGTGATAGCATAGGATGAAAATTACCACAATACATAGAATACATAAAAGAAGCCCATAAAGAATTATTTTGACGAAATCTAAACCATAATTTCATGTAATTAATGTGAATAGAATAAAAAATTACGAAAACCAAAGCTACCTTTATCTGTAGGCTTATGTGTACTTTGTTTAAAAAAAATAAAAATATTGATATTTTGATGTGGTATTAAAAACTTGAATATCATATGTGTAAACATGAAAGTTTAGGCGTGGGATATACATAAATACATAAGAATTGAGTGAATTTTAGGTAAACTTTCCCATTATTACATAATAATTTCTTTTTAATGTTTCAAATTAGCAATTATGGATTTATATATTGTAATTCTTATTTGAACTGACATAGGAGGCGCAGGTACATGTCACTATTTTATCTTACTGTGCAGTATGAAAAATACTACACCTAATTCTCATATAATTTTCTCTATGCGCCTTTTGCGAGGTAAACTTGGTCATGCTCAAAGCGTTCAAAGACCGTGAAGCTACTCTGAGACGGATAAAACAAACGGCACCAAATTTTATTTTGGTTAGATCTTTCCAAAACACAACTTTTAATTTCAATACTCCTTCAAAATTCTATAATATACATTCATGTGATCACAAAATAATATTTTAAACTTTATTTGAAATATAATAATAATAATAAGAATTTGGAATAAATTAGTTAAGTGTTCTCTTCTCTCTCACCTTTTCTCGGAACAAGACGACGACGCGTTCGAGTGACGATTCATCTCTAGGAAGAAGTCAAAATGACAACAAGAGGTGGCAGGAGGAGCTTCAATTGAACTTCCGTAGTTTTAAATAACATAACACCTATAGGGCACTAAGTTTGTGTTTTGATAAGACGTAAATCCTCACATTATATTTTAGGACTTATACGATTGTATAGAGATCCTAAACTCTGTTAGGATTCATGGTAGTCGTTTAGTACGACATATGTCCTCCTATTTCATGGGTCGTTTGCATATGATATGCAGACAAAAATCTTGAATATCTAAATAATTTGCAAGATTAAAACATAAGCATAATTTCATTTTCAAAAATGTAAAACCCAACCATGGTTTAGGTAGAGGTGTCACTGAAGTTTCTTCAGTATCTCTGACATCTCCTACTTTTCACTCCTTGAAATTCTGAAAAATAATTGTTCCACATTGAAATTTTTCCATTTGATTTTCCTATAAGCAATCATGGAAACATAAATGTCGATATTTTTTAGGAAGAAACCCATGATCTTAATCGAGAGTTTTCTTAGGTGACTTCAGTTGCCTAAGATGTAATTAACTATAGGGGCTTGCAGCAATAGAGAGTTAAGAACCCATATTAATCTAAACCCTATCTAATTTATGTAATAGATAGGAGAATTTGTCAGCTACAAAATTCGCAGACCAAAATAGAGTCATATACTTTTAAGTTTAGATAGTTAAGCCTACTAACAAGTTATACACTCGTCTTTTGGAATGATATGTCACTTGTGGTATCGTGCTCAACTATTTAAGCTATTTGATATATGAGATCTATTCAGTCTCGCTATTTTCAAAATTAAAAAAAATATACGATCATTTTTAAAATTAAAATTACATTACATATTATATTAAATATAAATTTTAAAACTTCCTTTCCAAAAATTAAAAAAAATAGCCGACAAGTGTGGTTTATGTTTAGGAGTGTGGTTTATGTTTGAGAGTTATTTTAGAAATACACTACTTCACTTCACCATTTTAACTTTACTTTGTTACTGTTTGTACTAGGATTAGAAGTGAGAATTAGAATCATTAGAGTTGGGCACCAAACTCTAAGGGATATTATAAGGGAAAGAAAAGTTTTCAAAGGAACTTCAAGAGTTTGGTGGAGGGGATTTTTATATAAGTCTTTATCTTTTTTATTAAATTTAGTTTTTAATTAAGACTTCTTTTGTTTTCACTATGATTTCAACTTTTAAAAAAATTTGTGATTATATTTTCTCAATGAATTGTGAGTAGCTTTCTTTATCTTTTTCCTCAAAATGATTAAGTAAGAAATTTATGGAAGTATGTTGTGTGAAGTATAGGATTTCAATGTTGGAAGAAATTGTGATGATTTAAAATCTTGCACTTCATTTACTTTCTGATTTGGCCAATTAAGATGTTAGAATTTGTTGTAAGAACATGTAAGAACTGTTATGGTATTGTCTCGGTCAACAATTGGAACTAATCACATGAGATTATATGGCTGAGAATGAAATCAATATTGTTGAGCACAAATAAATAAGGAGATATATTTTTATGAGTGTAGAATTAGAGGACTTTAGAGTGACAGGATAAAGCCCCCAATTTGATTTATTGTTTTATGTTTTGATACGAGATGTTAACCCCAGGTGGAGGGAATAGATGAAACTCTAGAGTGAGAGCTAGTATCTTTCCTACCTAACCCGTCTTCAAGATTTTTAAAATATTAGATTAACCTATGTTCTTTATAGCATCTCTAGTAAGGGTAAAGAATATAATTGCTCCTATTTGGCACAACATATTTTAGATACATCCATAACAATAATTTTCATGACTTGTTACTAATTCATACTAAGGAAAAAGATATTTTATTTGCATTAGTTTTCATCTTACAAAAGTTTAGTTAAAGTAGTTACTTACTTTCATTTCAAATTATAAAAATTAACAAAAAGAATCAAATTTTATTTCCTAGAATATTATCTTTAATTTAAGTAAGATCTTTTCTAAAAAGTAAAATGTTATTTTCCTCTTTCTGTGCTAATAAATGTTTTCTTTATTTATCACCTTCCCTGTGGGTTCGATATCTCGGGGCTTAATTAGAAAGTCCTATATTATTTAATAATGATACATATACTTGTATAGTATCCACATTATAATATCATTAAAAAGGAGTATCAATACATATATATACGTTAACGTAAATGTTGGTGGATCACTTACAAGTGAGACAATATAGAAGGGTCTTTTGAAGTTAAAGTGATCAGTGTGTGGTGGGATACAGTTTCCTGCTTCATATATATTCACAATATAGCTGGCAGGAAAACCTATAAGTGGGATAAGATGACATAATATAAACCTCTTAATCATAAATTTGAAAATCACTAGTATATAATCTATGTCATCTCTACTAGTTATGACAGGTGGGTGGTCTAGCATATAACGCTTGTAGTAGTAGCAAAGTCCAAACTGTAAGGTACTTCTGCCCTTTCCCTTCATCTAACATGGAGGCTCTAAGTAACTTTGTTTCTTCAATAGACTCTGACGACCATTCTTCTGTAATCTTCATATAGACTGTACAATTACCTTCTACTCATAATCATAAACACTTGAGTAAAGATTTGCAATCCTTTCAGAATATTGATAGGTCTATCTCTTAATTATTCAAAGTGATCAAAGTTTTATTTTTGCATTTTTTTACAGTTCACTTGTTGATCATCATACTCGATCTTGGTAGATTGAGGAAGTTATTATGGTTATTCAAATAGAAACTCAGTAGAAATGGTTGGAGTTCTGTACTTGAACTAACTTTGACCATCTCAGATAACACAACAAGTATGTATACCTCTACAGCTTACGCAAACTTAGCTTTCTTAGCCAATTTGGTTGTCATCTTGTTTCATTCTTCTTCTTTTTTTCGTTCTTCTATAAGTCTTTGTTAAGGAAGGCTTAATAATTCTAAACTTGAGTCTCTCCTTAACTGGTATTCTACTAGGTTCTATATGAAAAGAAGAAAATATTGCCTTGTTCAAAGAAAACTCTATCAAATGTTCTTTGTCAGCAATTCTTTTGGATCAGGTACTGCGATGTTTGGCTCATTACAAAGTATGTCTAAATCATTAAATTTCATGCCAAATTTTATTTTAGGGTTTTTATCAAATAGTTAGATCAACTGCTGGTTCGAAGTTTTCCTTGAAGTACAATATGAGCTTGCTAGTAGACATTTCCCTGCATCAAGAATGAAGAGTTAAATTTCATCCATAGCTCAATCACAACTTGTTTATTTTTAAAAAGTTAGAAAAATTTTAATCCTCAACAAGTACTAACTTTAATTAAAAATTTAGAAAATCAAAATTAAATCATAATCATAGTAAATTTTGAAAATTTTTGTCAAAAATATTTTTAAATTTAAATAGATTGCGAAGATTTAAAAATGGTAGGTGATACCGGGACTTTAATTTTATGTATTTAAATGCAAGAATTTTTTACCACTGTAAGAAGATTTAAAGCTTTAGCAACGACACCAAAAATTTGATCGCGATGGGCTTATATATGCAAGATTTTATGAACTCATGTTTATATATTTATAAAGATTTTGTAAAGTCCAAGCAATCAACGCAAGTATACGTATTGTATCAAGTAATACAGGGCTCTAATGGAGTCCTGGTTATCGATCCCACAAGGAGGTTTTGAGTTGAAGTAAATTAAATGTTTTCACAAGTTATAATAAAGCACAAAAATCATATACTCTAATTACTCTTAAAGTTCAACACTTACTTCTACTGACACAACTACTATGCAGAGAACAGTAACAACTAACTAAACTACAATTACTTCTAATAACTATGAAAATAAAATTAACTAACAGACAAACTAAACTAAGTATTTGAAAGGTTTTTAATATATGAGAAATGTATCTTTCTTCTTGCAATGAGAATATGATGTGTGGATTGATATGGATCAATTATCTAATTTATTGTGCCAAATATGAGCAAAGATGATTCTTTACCAATAGAAGAGTACCCCCTCCTCTAAATAAGAAATGAACATTGACACATTCTAAGTTTAGTTACTAACTCTAAGGCTAGGTTAGGTGGATACCGGCTCTCACATCAGAGCTCCCACTCACCCTTCACCCGAAGGCTAACTTTTGATATTAGTTACTAATCTTA
Source organism: Papilionanthe hookeriana x Papilionanthe teres (assembly GCA_022702705.1). Lineage (NCBI taxonomy): Eukaryota > Viridiplantae > Streptophyta > Magnoliopsida > Asparagales > Orchidaceae > Papilionanthe > Papilionanthe hookeriana x Papilionanthe teres. The sequence continues at coordinate 48,098,831 of CM040429.1, read as the reverse complement.
GAACTAATTTGGGGATTTCAGCCTATCACCCTGAAATCTCCACATTGAAGTCCTTCAAAACACATTTCCCTATTTATTTGCATACAATTCCCATGAACTACGCAATTTATCCATGGAAATTGAATGGATCTTTCATCATTGTTGTAGGACATTAAATCCTTTCAAACTTAATGTTTAACAACATATTTTAGCATTTCAATTGGCTAAATCGAAAGTAAATTAAGTTCTAAATGAAAAACCATCACAATTTCTTCATCACATTAAAAGCACATCAAATCCACATCAAACCATCATCACACCTCTAAGCAAGAAGAAAGACAAAGAAGACTACTAAGAATTCATAGAGAAGGTACAATAAAACATGGATTTAATATATAAAAGAAAAGTCATACAAACCACAAAAGGAAATACAACTTATCTCTTTCTCTTCCCCAATGCAATCGCCTTGAAGTTCTTTTGAATCCTCTTCTCTCTTCTTTACAACACTTGATTCTCTCTTTAGAAGGGAAAGGAAGAAGCAATCTCTCACTTTACTTCTTCTCCTTCACTTCTTAGAGAAAAATTCATCTTAAATCCTCACTTCTACACTAAACTCTAACACTTAACATACACTTAAACACTAAGAGAGAGCAATATAATTCAAGAGAGTCCCCTCTAGACTCACTTCCCTCATCCAAAATTAGTTATTTAAGAGTTATGGACAAAATCCCTAGAGTTTCCATAGGCATCCCTTCAAAATTTTGCCAAAACTCTCAAAATTTGAAGATGTTGGGTGCCGGTGGCACCAGATTGGGGGCGGCGGCACTCTATCGTGCCATAATATTTCTAGAGTCTCTGGATTTGGGCGCCGGTGGTGTCCATTCTAGCGTCGGCGGCGCCAGAGTACCTTTTCCACCATTTTGCTCCTTTTTGCTCCGAATTCGTTCCTTTTTTATTCTTTTCGCTCCAATCACCTAAAATCATCATACATGTAACAAATCATGAAAAATACCTTTCTTTAAAGTGCAATATCGCCAAAAATGGGTAAAATTAGATAGCAAAAACTGTATATATTTTTGGTGCATCAAAATCCCCCAAACTTAAACTATTACTTGTCCTCAAGTAATCCTATTACTACATAAAATATAACTTTGGGCAATGTACTTTTCAACTATAAGACACTAAAATTTTCATTCAAAAGAATATATTGGTTAGATTTTCAGAGAAAGTTTAGTAACTCAGGTCAATATTACAGGCATAAGAATATTCAGTAATCAAGTCTAAGAGTTCTAATCTTCTATTTATTTCAAGATGAACCATAATTTGTCACATTAAAAGTGCCTTAAATAATATGTGAAAAAAGAGTTCATGCAAACTTTACTAGAATGTAGACTGGTGCTTTAAATATAAATTCAAAAATGAAATCAAGTATTCCCTTTAAGGTGATTCAAGTGAAGCCAATTTTTTATTAGGCATCTCCTCAAGCTTCTCCTCATAAATATTTATCTTTTCTATTCTTTTCTTTTCTTTTCTTTTTTCTTTCTTCTTTTTTTTTCTGAAGATTACTATATCTAGATAACCTTTAATTATTTTGAACTTCACTCTCGTCTTTCTAAAGTTCAATCTTAAGTCACCTCCTTACTTTATAGCTAGGTACAAGCTTTATTATTTTTCATAAAGTCACAATCTCTTCTTAATACACAATACTTTAAGTCCCTTAACATTTCAAAAATACAGTTTTCTTTACTTTAAATAGTTAACTATAATCAAATCCTTTCATACTAAATATCTTACTTCTATAAAATAAACTTTTATTACCAAAAATTTTCATCTTATCCTTCCATATTATTCAATTGAAATAAAAAGTTTTAGTTAATGTACAATGAGGTTCAACTGCCTGAAGTTATGCTAATAACTTTTTGAAAATATAATAATTGAGAACAAATAAAAGTTTAGTATTTCTCTACCCTCCCCCAAACTTAAGTTTTTCAATAAATTTTAAACAATTGAGAGTTAAAGAAGACTAACCTTTTTGTGCTAGGATCTTCAAATCTTCAATAGCTATCTGGTATTAATCAAAATTTACAACTAACAGGCATGAAGCAATTAGTAGCAGTGATATAAAAATTTTTAAATATTTGCATAGTTAAAGAGAAATTAATGTTAAACATCTACACATCCAACAAAACACTACAACATAAAACAAACAATCACACTACTAACAGTACAACTAACAGTTTCAATATTTCAGTACAACATAACAATACAACATGAAATGTAAATAACACTATATCACAACAATACAACACAAGGGTACAAATCACATGAAAAAGTAATATTCACTACATCACATTAATACAACACAACATACTAAGAATAATAGAAATAAAAATAAACAAACTATCTACCAGTCTCCATCACCAGGATCAGCAGCAGGGTCATCAGCAGGGTCAAGTCTATATGGTGTATAGCTGGGGCAAGTAGGAAAAATCACATCAGACTCCCCCTCATAAATCTGACTTGAGCATCATAATAAGAAATATCAAACTCCACTCTCCTCTACAGATAATGTTCATTCACATCACTCCTCACCTTAAATACATCCATCTGATAATGGAGTCTATCCATACTAGCATTCTGTAATCTCAGCTGCACCATAATATCAGATAAGGTAGGCGGCTCAGATGTAGATGGAACATCATAACGCGTGTTGACCTCATTTTTGATGAAGTCCTCTCTTCTTCTTTTAGTACATAGGATCTAGCCTTAGGCTTTTCCTTTGACTGTCTTAGAGGACTAGAATTGGGACCCACCACCTAGAATTTCAAACCACTTCTTAACTCCCTGCAAACTCCACAAACTTGATCGTAGACCCCTAATCACCTAGAGGGTTGAAATCAAATGTGGAAGTTTAAAGGATGAGTTCCTATAGGACTCTTTGGCCTTAGGACTACCCCAGGTGGCCCTGGTCCAGTGAAGGGCCGACTTACACACACACTACATTTATACACTACACTTTAACACACCTCCTAAAACCACACCCATACCCAACTTGACCTCCTGACTCATAAAGGTGATTCACATGGATGGTCCTTAACCCCTAAGCCCTCGGCAAGAGGGTTAGGAACAACATAGTGGATGCCTCAAATGAGTCCCTTCATGGCTCATGTGGGCTTGATATGGCTTCATGGCTCAACCAAAATGATTTTATTCCACTTATATTCACCCAATCTTCAATTTTCCAAATTTTCAATTTTTGACCCCGGGACCCTACACCCGCTTAGCCTACCCAAAACCTCGAAACTACCCAAATTTCTCAAAAATTTCCAAATCACCCAAAATTCTCCAAAATAATTCCTAAACATTTCTCTCCACTCAAATTGACCAACCATACCCAAAAATACCAAAAATTCCAAAAATACCTCCCAATACCCTCCAAATACCCAAAATACCCCTCTTGACCCAAAAATCCAAAAATTCAAAAAATTCCCAGAAAATTCCAGAAAATCCCAAATATTCCCAATTTCATTTTATTCAACTACACCATGGGCCAATTTTATCAATTTACCCTACTTTTGTTAAAACCCCCAATTTGACCCATTTTAACCCAAAGTGAACCCAATGTCAAACCAAACCTACCCAATTGACCCAAATTTTTGTCCAATTCAATTCTAAACTTCAATTCAACATTCCCAACACCAATATAGACCAAATACAAGTCTAATTTGATTGACATTTGGATCCAATTTCACTTTTGGCCTTAAAGCCCAATTTGGACCCATGACCCAAACCCTACTCAAACTCAACCCAAAGCTAAAAGGCCCAATTTTGACCTAAACCCAAACCTAACCCAAATAAGCCCAAACCCCAAAATCAAAGCCCAACCAAAGTCAAAACCTCTTTGAAACACTCCCATAAACATTTCCCAACATTAATTTTACATCAATTTCAACCCTAGCCCAACATTGGCCCAAGTTAGCCCAATTTGACCTATATTGGCCCATTCACCAAAGAAGCCCAAATTCAACCCAATTCAAACCCAAATCACTCCCAATTTGCTCCAAGTCACTCATGACACATCTATGAGCTAAACCCAACAATTATTTGGCTCAAGCCTTTACCAAAACTTCATCTTAAAATCCATTTTAAAATTCAAAAAGCCCACTTCCCTTAAACCTTCCTAAAAGCCCACTTCCTTCAAATTCAAAAGCCCAAATTCATCCAAAGCCCACATGACACTTCCCCTCATCATCCATTTAATCAAAATCACCCCTAAGTTTCAAAATCATCAATTAAACAATTCCAAATCAAGCCCCATAATAATTTCCATTAAAATGCCAAAATCCACAAAATCCCTTTTTATGAAATTGACCCAATCTTTTCCCAAGCCACATGGAGCCATGAAGCCACATGCAAGCCATTGGCAAGCCATGAGGATCTCTAAGTTGTCAACTCTCCTTAAATGGCAAAAGAAGGAGGTCCTTTAAGCACCTCCTAAAAGTCATTAACCTTAAGCATGTTTCACCTTAACTCCAAATTTAATCCAAATATATTTGGATAAGGACTTCTCCATGCCAAGCCAGCTGATCCTTTTGACTCCCCACAACACCCAAAGCCACCTTGAAGGGTGAACCAAGCCCAAAATGATGGGTTGACCCAAACCAAGCCAAAATGGCCTCTTCCCCATTCCATTCCAAGCCATCCCCTTTACACATGGCAAGGCCCAATTGACTGCACTAAACCCCAGCCCTGACCCACCTGGACCTGAGGGTGACCCATGCCTACCGGCCAACCGCCTGGGTCGCCGGAAAACTCCATGGCCGAGACATGGGGAGGAGCCAAACTTTAGAATTCCACCTTACTGAGTTGCCCCATGCCCAATGGCCACCATGGCTGTTCGCCGCTCGACCTAAGCGGCTGATCCCAACCCTTGGCCATCCCTGTGAGGCCCTCCACCCTCTCCTATTTAAACACCACCCCCTCTCGGCCATGAGAGGTGATGAAACAAACCTTAAGGAAACTCTGCCAAAATTGCTCCAGATCACTCTCCATACTTAGAGCAATTGATCCCTGGTGCCAATTTGCCCTAATCCCCACCAACAGAACTCAATTTCTCGGCCAAAATTCCACCCAAAACCAGGACACTTCTCCACAGTGAGCCAATCCTCAAATTGACTGGTCCTACACCTTCACTGGACCAAGAGGAGAAGTCCACCAGAAAAAGCCCCCTCTCCAGGCCACCCAGTTGCTTCAGCCTCCAAGCTTTGTGATCGGCTGTGGTTGAAATCATACCTAGGCGATTCACCAGACCAGGAGACTTCATCTGGAGCTTGTTGAGATCCAATCGAAGGTGACACAACCCTCATATTGAAGCCACACTTCTTTGAGCAAAGGTATGAGCTAATTCTTCATCCCGAGCTTCTGGAGATTCTCCATTTCAAATGCTTTAATTTCAATGCATGATCACCGTATAGATGTGTTCGTCTCTTCAAGACGAATCCATAGAGCACAAGAACACGAAAATCTGTTAAGTATTGAGTGAGTTCTTAGTGGTTTTAGTGTGGACGGCTCTCGGGTGAGGATGCTTGGGGACGATGAACGGATGTCGTCCATTTAATACACGCGCGGACGGACGGCTCAGATTAGGTCGGATCAACGGATGATACGTGGAAGGCGGGACCCAGGCTGCTGACTCAAGTGGCGGCTTCGAATGGGAGCGCGCCACGCGGTACTTCGGAGATGTTAAGATTGACGCGGCGCCAACTCGGATAAATAGAAAATTAGGGATTTTCTGATTTATTTAATTCCTTAAACTTCAAAAATGCATAACTTCGTGTAGAAAAATCAGAAAAATAAAATAAAAATACCCTCTTGCTCAGTGAACAGAGGAGAATAATGTGGAAAAGAAATCATTTAATTTCATCAAGTATTTTATTTTTAATGATTTATTTCCCTTCTACATTGTTTTAATTCTCCATGCATATAGGAAATTCACCATGGATGAGACCATAGTGGCTTTTGAAGCCTCTGAATTTGGGAACATTCCTCGAATTTTCCAAAGTCGAGGCCATCCCTATGAGAAGTTATTGATTTTTCAAATTCATGTTACTCGTTTTCGAGTATTTTAATTCCAATAATTAGCATGTTGTGAGATAAATTCTAGGAAAATTTGGTGATGTCTCTTATGACCGTGAGGACCCTAGGAAAAATAGGTTTTGAGTTAACTCATTTAAAATAACCCTAATTGGCTTAAACACCCAAAATAGATCCCTAATTAATTAGAGCTAACCATACATCAAATTGACTTGAAATCAATTCTCCACTGACCTTTAGGATCAGAGGAACCGACCAAAAAAATTTGAAGTCAATTGGACTTGGTTAGCCCTACTAAATGGGTTGATTAAGCCATTTAACCATCTTAAACTTCAAAAATTCATAACTTTCAAAATACCTTTCAAAAATTCACCAAATTGGTTTTGGAGACTCTCTAATATTAGGGGAATTTAAGTAAATTAAAATTTCAATTTTCTAAAAAAGTTGATTTTTTGTATTATTTTAATATTTTAATGATTAAAAAATAATAAAAATCATAGAAATAATAAAAATCACCAAAATATCACATTTTGAATTTTAATCACTTAGGAACAAACCCCATATTTTTCTTAGGTCTATTTAATGAGATATTAAATTTTAAAGCCCTAAGGTAATTTAAAAATTAAAAAATACATTTTTTGGCATTTTCACTAAAATAATTATAATAAATCAAAGAGAAAATCAGAAAATTACAAAAATTAATTCTCTGATTTCCTTGATATCAGAGAGATTTTTGAAAAATATAAATTTCATTTTTCAACCTTTATTTTATTTTTAAATTAATTAATACTCCAAAATTTAAAATAATTATAATAAAAATAATATAATTCAAAAAATCACCAAAATTGGTCCAAGTGGTCCTCTCGGTCATTAGGAATGTCCCATAATTTTCTTAAGGACAGAAACTTTCCCTTGGTCATATTATTAAATTTTCCTTGGAAATTCCTATTTTCCACTAAAAATAATTATATAAATAAATTAAATACAGAAAAATCACATTTTTTCCTCTCATGTCTTTATTGACATATGAGTGAAGTCACATAAAAATTTCAAATTCATTTGAGCTCAATTTAGTGAGTTATGGAATTATTAATCTTGAAGGGCAAAATGGTAATTAAAAATTTTAACCCTTAATTAAAACTTTAGGTTTAATAAAATTAACAAGTAAAATATTTGATCTTAATATGATTTGGATGATTGAAATTTAAATAATTAAAGGGTAGAAACCCATTAAACAATTTAAAATAATTGAAATAAACCTTAATTAAATAATTGATTAAATTTGGAATAATAATAAAATTGGAATTATTAAAATAGGGATATTATTAGGAAGAGATTTATTTTTAAACTTAAAAATCCCTAAATTAATCATCTCAATAATATTTAATTCCTAATTAAAAATGATAATTCAAATTTAAGTTTTAAAATGTTAAAGGACTTAATCATTAAATTAAATTAAAAAAAAGAGTTAAATTATTAAACTTTTTTTTTTAAATTTAAAAATAAAATTAAATTAAAGATTAAATTAAATTAAATCAAACAAATAAAATTAAATTAAAGATTAAATTAAATTAAAATAAATAAATTAAATTAAATTAAATTAAATTAAACTAAATTAAATTAAAAAATGTTAAATTAAATTAAATTAAATTAAATTAAAACATATTAAATTAAATTAAATTCAATTAAATTAAATTAAAATTAAATCAAATTAAATTAAATCGAAGGAAGTTAAATTAAATTAAATTAAATCAAGTTAAATTAAATTAAATTAATTTATATCAAATCAAACTAAATTGAATTAAATTAAATTAAATTAAATTAAATTAAAATTAAATTGAATTAAATAACATCACCTAAGACATAAAGAAATTAAATATAAAGCAACTTGAACACTATTCTAAATTTAAACCCTTTAACTGATGTTAAACTAAATCACAAATTATTGGAGCACCAATTTGCCCTCGAAAACATTTATTATCATAACTCCTAAATAGAACATTAAATGAAATGTTACTTCACTCATAGGATATTCAAATGTCCTAGTTCATCGAGCAAGATGACAAAGCTTGAATCCCGGACGATTAATTCATTTGTATAATTAAATTCATTTGGACTTAAAACAATCCTAGAAATATTGAAAAGATGTTTAAGATTTGTCTTAAGCACTTCCTCGATATGATAGGATGTTTATAAGAACAACTGAACTTAATTATTCTTTGATGAAGAAAATCGTCCTTAAACCAAAATACAAGAACCTAGACGTCATAGGAAATGACTAGTTATAGGATTAGGAACTTGGTAGAAAACCATAACCCTTCCCTTAGCTTTACCTAGGAACTTGCTTAAATATTCTAATTGTGTTTTAAGTGCAGCTTGGGATGACGGGAAGACCCTCCAGTGTACGCTTTTATTTTATTGCGATTTACCTTATTGCAATTTATTTAATCGCATCGCACTTACTTTTCTTGCATGATAAACAACTCGTTGCATGAAAACCCACACCTTTAGGATAGTCCCTAAAACTGAAACCAAAACTAAGTAAAAAGTCATTGCAAGATAAAATTCACCACCACAACATTTCAAAATATAAAACAACTCAAAATTTAATCACAAAACGTAACACAAAACTACAATTACAACTAAATTAAAACGTCCCGTTGGATGATCGGGAATACCTCGGATGATGTAACCTACGTGTTGCTAACGGGATTTCCCACGGTCTAAATGAAAGTGTGGAACTCATTCAGTTGAGTTTAGCAAATTCATCTGGACTAAGTGAATCCGATAAAAATATTGATGCCGGAAGGATGGAGCCGTGGGATCTTAACCGGTGTCGTTATAATCAACTTTAAGATTTGTTTTAATTAAAACACAAAAACACTTGGAAATTAAGACTTCTCTAAACCAAAACACTTTTCTCATCTCCTGATTCATGACTTCTATAACTAAACCTCTGCAACAACAAGGAGCTTGGAGCATGTTGGGCAGCACGGCCATCGTCGTGAGCAAAACTTGAATCTACATCAACAAAACTTTCATAGAATTAAACAACAAAGCCATAGGATTTCGAGGTAGTTTGCCTAGTGCAACATAAATCCTCAACCTCTTCGTTAGGCATTTGCATTGTAAATTAGGCCCTAACCGGACTTAGGATTCCGAGGTAGTCGTTTGGTACGACATAAACCCTCACATCTTCAAGGCTATTTGTATGATACTATCATATAAATATAAGTCCTAATTAACTAAAATTGGCAAGATCAAAACATTAAACAAACATTAGGACTTTCCTAAATCCAAGCCAAACAATAGGATAGTTGGGAAATTACCGAAGTTCGCTTCGGATCTGTGATTTCTCCTACCTTTCTTCCTTTGAATTCCCAAAATAAAATCTTCTAAATATTATCCATTCCCTATTGAAATTCCAAAATTCAATCCTTTGAAAACTTAAACTTTGAAATTCTTGAGAGCAGAATTACTGATTATTATCGAGAGTTTTCTTAGGTGATTCCCGTCACTTAAGATGTAATTAACTATAGGGGCTTGCCCTTATAGGGAATTTTAAAGAACCCAGGTAATATAAACCCCGTTTAATGCTTTCATATTAAGCGGGAAATTTGTCGGCTTATAAAATTGTTTTGCAGACCAAACGGATGTCACAAATCTTCTAGTTTGTTTAATCGAGCCCTATCATTAAGTAGTGTGTCTATTCTCCGGGTAGATACACGGTTTGTGATGCGGTGCTCGTTTATATAAACTATTTGGGATGTGAGATCAGTTTGATTTCATATCTTAAATTTTCAAATTTAAAATTATTTTCAAAATCAAATACAACTTTTCAAATTTTTTATTTAAATTAAATTAAAAAAAATTCGCCGACAATTTCTGTTAGGCGACCCCTTTTCTAAATACAACACAACCTAAAAATAATGCCGACAACGCGTAGTAGGAATATCAGTACTCCTACGCTCAACTCTGGCTCCCACATGAGACTCATAAGTATGGATAATATTATTTGTAATAGGTCTCAATGGTATAGCCACTTCCTCATAACTGCTGAACTCCACTTCAGACTGAACACAGAGGGCATGAACTAAAGTAGGATGTCCTAATCCTCCAGTTGTCTCATCTCTAGCAATTGTCTGAATGTTCTTGTAAATAATAGATCCAATATCAATCTTTTTTTCTTTTCTGTATACAGTAGATCAGAATCACTCTATCTCTAGTAACTTTGCTGTGGTGATAAGATGGTAATAGCCTTGCAGAAATGAAATAATGCTAAACCTTTGAAGCAACATTTAATGTCGAGGCGAGGAAATTAATTAACTATTTTTTACTTACTTTCCATTCTCCTCGCCCGTCAGTTAGAAAAGCAATCACTTCTCTCATATTCTCCCTTACAATGTCAAAGTTTTCGTATTCACATACGAATGGTTCCTGAGCCTGATAGAAAGCATTGATGCACTGAGGAGTAAACTCAACCATCTTTCCTCTAACAAGCACATACTCAGTCTCAGTCCAGGGTAGATTCGAGTAGAATTCTCGAACAACTCCCATAACAGCATTCGCAGTGAAATAACAAAATCTCTCCTAGTTTCTCTCTACAATCAACTGTTCTACCGTTACTCTAGGACTATCAAAAGCTCGATTCTGAATACACTTCTTGTTGTGAAGGATAGAGTTGTGAAATTGGGCTTTGACGTTGACAAACCTCTCCTCATCAAAATCCAATTTCCTCTTTCCTCTTGGAGCCATGTGAATTTCTAAAATTTGCAAGATTATTCCAATAAATCTCAAATTCATAATGTATTAACTCCAAAAACTATTCTAAACAAGTAAGATCAAATTTCATCATGAAAATCTCAAAATTTCTTTAAAACTCCAAACATTCCATCATTAGAAATGTGGGAGATTTACATGGTGAAAATCCAAAAATTTTAACTTAAATTGAAGCTCTTACCAAGAGAAGTGCAAATGCGGTGTCGAATAGCCTTGAAATCTACTTAAATCCTAGCAAGCCCTAGATCTTCAAAATCGCGAAAATGGAGGAAGAAGGCGAAGGAAATGGAAAAATTTGCGGGTCCCAGGGCAAAAATCACGAAATCGAGGGTTTAAGACCTTTTTCTGGGTTTGGGGGCCGGCAGCACTCGATAAAGAACGGTGCTCTATTAAAATATATTGGCCAAATTCTCTGGATTTGGGCGGCAGTAGTGCCCAATCTGGCGCCGACGACGACAAACCAAAATATTATCTAGGTCAAAGACTTTTTTCATAATTTTGATCGTTTTGACATCCACAACGATGTTCAACACTTCAATAGGCATTTACATCATCCCATAAGCAATAATTAACACATTTCTTCACACAAACAATACACAATAATCTTATATATATATAATCCAAGTTACATCAAACACACCAAATAAGTTCATTCAAACTAACTATTTCTTAGATATTTAGTGCAGCAAGTACTCTACGATAGGCAAGCACTAATATCTAAGCACACAATGAAAGTAAGCACATCCCAATCCAAGTTCAAATTGCAAAGGAAATACTACACAAACCAAACAAAACTAGACAATGCAAATCAAACACACAACACAGTTAAGTAGAATCCATCAAATTACTCCATATCAGTATTAGAACTATCCTCTCCTTTAATATCTCCAATCAATTTCTGAAGCACAAACAAGTTATAAAATGGACGAATTGGAAATTCGTCAGATGATTCTTCAGCAATCACCGCGTTCTTCTTCATCAAATTAACCAAGCCCATCTCAATTCGACCAGTATGATCGAATTCCTCTTTAATTCTCCAATCTATATGATCAAACAAATCAGAAATGTTATTGATCGCATTCATAATGTTTTGTACCTCTTTCTCCAATTGCTTGATCCTCTTTAATATAATTCTGGAACCTTCTGGAAAGTAGGGTTGAATCGACTGTGAAGTCTGTGTCGGTTGATCAGTAAGTAGATTCATGTCATCCTCATCTCCAACTGTCTAGTAGTCGTAGGGATTAGTTTGATCAATAGGCCTCCATGGAAGAATAACCTTTTCCCAATTTTCATATGGAACCTGTGACTGACTATATAACAGGAATATGGTGGACGGGTGTCCAAGCCCATATTTAGATCCATGCACAACTAATCCAGGTACTGATTTCACAACAAGATTACCAATGTCAACCGACCTTTCAGTTTGAATGCAGAAATTCAAAATGGCGCTTTCCTTGGTCACATTGCTTATCTTCAATGTCGGAAGCAATTTTGCCGAAATAAAGTAGTGCTACTGCTTCGATACTGGATTAAGAGATGCGGAAGGGAAACTAATATATTCATTCTCCCTGATTTCCCATTCCTCATTCTCATTCATCAAATATCGATACACATCATTCATATTATCTCGAGAAGCATTGAAATTTGAATAATGGCAAATAGGAACATTTTCAATCATGAAGAGATCGTTGATTCGTGCAGGAGTGAATTACACGAATCTACCACACATAAATACAAACCCTTGGTTGATCCTGTGAATATTCTCATAGAATTCTTTCGTGAAGGGAACAAAAACGGCGACTGTAGTGAAACAAAGTACTTTCCAATGTCTCTCCTTAATAATTTCTTCAGTTCTAGTTGTAGGATTATCCATACCTCGATTTATGAAGCCCCTTTCCTCGATAATCCGACTTTTCATCATCACTTTGTTGAACAAATGCTGCACTTCAAAACTTATGAACTTCCTTCTATTGCAAATGCGAGATCGAGAGGTTTCAATGGCATAGAAATCCATTGGAATCGAATTGGTATTGGTGGTTTTCGTTTTTCTAGAGTTTAGAAGTCAAAAATGGAGTTTGGGGAGTTATAAGGACGAAGATCCCGCCAAAAATTGCCAAAACTCAAGTTTTGAAACTCAAAAACGGTCAAGCAGATTTTGGGCACCGGCGGTGTTCAATAGAGCGCCAGCGGCGCTCAAACAGACAAGTTCAGTAGGGTGAAAATTATAGGGCGCCGGCAGCGCCAGTGGTCAAAACCTTACACCGAACTTCATTTGATCGATAATATTCCAATATCTTGATTTGATCCATCATTTATCATTTTTTTAAGTATTTAGGAGTAATTAGGATTCAGAAATAACTATCTAAAAAAAGCACAACTACAACAAACAAGAAAACACACTACAAGGTTGCCTCCCATAAAGCGCTTGGTTTAACGTCGTCAGCCCGACAAAACATTCAGTTAATCGAGATGACTTGGCATTAAAATCTCTTTAAAATCAAGTTGAAACCCGTCAAATTAAGGCTTTAATCGATGCCCATTAACCTTGAAAATCTTTCCAGTATTAGGATCTTTAATATCAACAGCTCCAAAAGAATGAACTTTTACAACTGTAAAAGGTCCTAACCATTTAGAATTGAGCTTTCTAGGAAATAACTTCAATCTTGTGTTGTTTAATAAAACATTTTGTCCAAATTCCAAGTTATTTTTTAATATCTTCCGATCATGCCATAATTTTCTTTTCTCTTTATAAATCTTATCATTGTGATAAGATGCATTTCTAATCTCTTCCAATTCGTTTAATTGCATAAATCTTTTCTCTCCAGCATTTTTCAAATTAAAATTTAACTCTTTTATCGCCCAATATACTTTATGCTCCAATTCAACTGGTAAATGGCTAGTCTTACCAAACACTATTCTATAAGGAGACATTCTTATAGGGGTTTTAAAAGCAGTTCTATAAGCCCATAAAGCAGTGTATAATCGAGCAGACCAATCTAATTTATGACTATCCACAGTTTTCTCCAAAATTCTTTTAATTTCACGATTAGATACTTCTGCTAAACCATTAGTCTGTAGATGATAAACAGTAGAGATTCTATGAATAATATTATATTTCGCACGTAATCTCTTAATTCGATTATTCCTGAAATGAGATCCACTATCAATTATGATCACTATCATCATTCCATATCTTATAAATATATTTTTTCTTTAAAAATTTTGAAACACTCCGAGCATCACATCTTGGTAAAGTAATAGCTTTAGTCCATTTCGAGACATAATCAACAACAACTAATATATATATATATATATATATATATATATATATATATATATATATATATATATATATTTCCAAATGAAGGAGTAAATGGTCTCATAAAATCTAATCCCCATACATCAAAAATTTCAACTTCCAAATTATAATTTAGAGGCATTTCATTTCTTCTAGATATATTACCTACTCTCTGACATCGATCAAATGATTTAATATATCTATAAACATCTCTAAATAGAGTAGGCCAATAAAATCTAAATTGTAAATTCTTAAAAGCAGTTTTATCAACACCAAAATGACCTCCAAATTCATAATCATCACATTGTTGAATAATCGAATTTGTTTCTTCTTGCGGCACACATTTCCTAATAATTAGATCCTTACACTGTTTATATAGATGGGGCCCATCACAAAAATAAAATTTTGCATCATATTTAAACTTTTTTTGTTGTTTCCTTCTTAAATCAGGTGGTACAATATCACTTACAATATAATTCACAATATCAGCATACCAAGGCAAATTTCTTTCCATAATAGTATAAAGTTGTTCATCAGGGAAAGTTTCTATAACTTCTCTTTCAAATTCAGATAAATTATAATTTTCTATTCTGGATAAATGATCAGCTATTTGGTTATCAGTTCCCTTCTTATCAACTATCATAAAATCAAATTCTTGCAGAAGAAGTATCCATCTAATAAGTCTAGGTTTTGCATCCTTCTTTTGCATTAAATATTTGATAGCTGAATGATCTGTTTGCACAATACTTTTAGTTCTAATTAAATAATGTCTAAATTTTTCAAAAGCAAATACTATAGCTAATAATTCTCTTTCAGTTGTGGTATAATTAATTTGAGCCTCATTAAGGGTTTTACTAGCATAGTAAATAACTTTGAAAACTTTATCATACCTTTGCCCCAATGCTACTCCAATTGCATAATCAGTAGCATCACACATCAGTTCAAATGGTTTATCCTAATCGGGTGAAAAAATTATAGGTGCAGTGATTAACTTTTCTTTTAATTATTCTAAAGCTTTGAAGCATTCATCATTAAAATCAAACTTTCTATCATTTTCTAAAAGTTGGCACAAATGTTTGGTAATTTTAGAAAAATCTTTATTATATCACATGTAAAATCCAGTGTGTCCTAAGAAACTCCTCACCTCTCTCACAGTAGTGGGTGGCGGAAATCTCTCAATCACTCTAATTTTAGCAGGATCGACCTCCATACCATGTTCAAAAATTTTATGCCCAAGCACAATTCCTCCTGCAACCATAAATTGATATTTCTCCCAATTCAGAACTAGATTTGTTTTCTCACAAAGCTCCAAAACTTTTGTTAAGTTTTTCAGACAAATTTAAAATGAAGTCCCGAATACAGACAAGTCATCCATAAAAACTTCTATTCCATTATCTATCATACTACTGAAGATAGAAATCATATATCTTTAAAGTGTTGCAGGTGCATTACACTGTCCAACAAGCATTCTTCTAAAAGCAAAGGTTTCATAAGGGCTAGTAAATGTTGTCTTTTCATGATCCTCTTGAGCAATAGGTATTTGATGGTAAGCAGTATATCCATCTAGAAAATAGTAGTACATGTGTCCAGCAAGTCTATCTAGCATTTGATCAAGAAAAGGAAGAGGAAAGTGATCTTTTCTATAGTCAATACAAATTCGTCATCCATTAATTTTCTTGTGGTTATAATTTCATTAATTTCTTTCGCTTCAACAGTCACTCCTCCCTTTTTCGGTACACAATGTACTGGACTTACCCAAGCACTATCCAAAAGAGGATAAATAATTCCAGCATCCAACCATTCTAAAATCTCTTTCTTAACTACTTCTTTCATTATAGGATTTAATCTCCTTTGCGGATCAACTCTCGGTTTATGTTCTTCATCTAATAAAATTTTGTGCATACAAATCGAAGGACTAACTCCTTTAAAATCTGCCAAAGTCCATCCAAAAGCTTTCTTTTATCTTTTTAAAGTTTTCAACAGTTTTTTTCCTTGATAATCATTTAACTCCGAAGATACTATAACTGGCAAGGTAGAAGATTCTCCTAAAAACATATACTTTAAATTATTAGGGAGAATTTTCATCTCAAGTTCAGGAGGTTATATGATAGATGGAATTAAGCTTTTATTTTCACCTTCCATAGTGTCTAATATTTCTAATCTCTCCTGAACATACTCCAATTCTTCATTCTTTTCATTATCTGAATTTTCATCATTTTTAATTTCTTCTTCAAATATTTTTTTATATTCTTCTTCTTTATATTTTTTAAATGATTGTTTCTCAGATAATCACAGACCTCCATCCTAAATCATTCATTATCTTTTTCCATTAAGGGATACTTCATAGATTTTAAAATATTAAAGGTCACCTCTTGATCATTAACTCTCATAGTTAATTCTCCTTTTTGAACATCAATTACAGCTCTTCCAGTAGTAAGGAATGGTCTTCCCAAAATGATTGGAATTTATTTATCTTCCTCCATATCGAGTACAATAAAATCCACAGGGAAGATAAATTTATCGACTTTCACTAACACATCTTCCACCACTCCTTTAGGGTAAGTAATGGAACGATCGGCCAACAGAAGAGTCACAGATGTAGGAGAAATTTCTCTTATTCCCAACCTTTTGAAAGTTGATAAAGGCATAAGATTAATACTCGCTCCAAGATCACATAAAGCCTTTCTAAAAAAAATTTCACCTATAGCACACAGAATTATGAAACTACCAGGATCTTTAAGTTTTTCAGGAAGCTTCTTCTGAATAATTGCACTACACTCTCTGCTAAGTGCAACAGTTTCATTATCTGTAAACTTTCTTTTTTTCTCAAAATATCCTTCATAAACTTTGCATAGTCAGGCTATTCCAATGCTTTAACAAAAAGTAATATTTATCGTTAATTTCTTAAGGATCTCCAAAAATTTTCCAAATCTGTTATCCCTAATTTGTTTCTTTAATCTTTGAGGAAATGGAGGTGGTGGTTTTTCAATAGTTATCTTCATTGGCGAAAGAGGACAATCCAAGTCTAGATAAATCTTGTTTGAACCTTTTTCAATTTCCACCTTCCCCTTTTCTATTACAACTTCTTTTTGCACTCTAGTTTCCAGTTCTTTTCCACTCTTTAATTGAATAGCCTTAAGTTGTTCCTTGTTTTGATCTTTTGGATTGATCTCCACATTGCTTGGAAATGTACTAGAAAGTCTATTATTAAGTGCAGTGAAAATATATCCTAATTAATTTTCAATATTTTTCATAGCAACACCTTGAGCTTGTAATTGATTTCCCATATTCATAATCATTTCTTCAGTAGACAACTTCTTATCCTTAAATTGCGGGTTACTATTGAATCCAGAGGGATAAGATGATCTAAAATTAGTATTTTCTTGATTGTTCGAATTTTCAATTGGATTCATAGAATTGTTAGCCCAGTTCGGGTTAACATTAGCATTATTATTATTCTAATTGAAATTTGGGTGAATCTTCTAATCCACTTAAAAAATACTCATTTTATACCTTATTTATGATTTAATTCTTAAGGTTATTATGCTTTAATGAAAGGTATTTTCAAGTTTTTGGATGTAGATGGTTAAAAAGAGCCCAAAAGGAAAAAAAGAGCAAAAAGGAGCAAAAACGGAGCTTATGGAGCAATTTTTTGAATTATTGGCCTGGCGCCTAGTGATCTATAAAAAAATTCTTATTTCTTTATGTCTTAATTTTTTATTAATTTCTAAGGATATTATGCTTTAATGAAAGGTATTTTTTGTATTTTTGGACGTAGGTAATGTAAAAAGGTCTAAGAAGGAAAAAGGAGCAAAAAGGAGCAAAAATGGAGCAAAAATGGAGCAAAATACCAAAACTATAAAAAAATATGGCCTGGCGCCTAGGCGCCAAAAACTGGCGCTTAAGCGTCAGACTCGATATGAAAACTGTCAAGTTTTTGACAACGTTTGATCAGTTATTTTGACAGAGTGAGCGGTTATTGGACATTCTAGAAGGCTAGCAGTTATTCCTTGATAATAGGACATGTGATACATTGCATTTGGACGCTCCAAAATAGTTTTAATCGCGAAGAGGTGCAAGCCAAAGTGAAGAGGTGCGAAGAAGTGGACGCAGTGTCCGGTGCCTAGGCGCCAGACCGACCTTCTAGAAGATTCATTGAATGTGGACATGTTTTGAAGAGGTGCCTCAAGGCAACTCTTGAAGCCTATAAATAGAGGTCCAATTCTTCAGAAAAAGTGCCCCTCCCATTGTACCCCTTTCTCTTATCTACTTTAAGATCTCTCATCCTTAGAGAGAGAAATAGAGAGAGAAATTTAGGGCCACTTTTGTTTAGTTTAGTGAGTTTATTTTCAAGTTATTGCATCTGGAGTTCATTACACTGTGGAGTCAGTAAGAATCAGAAGATCTGTAGAAGAAATATTTGAGATAAGTATATTTTTACGTTTGATTCAAAGTTTAATTATCATGTTTTGTTATCTATTTTTAATGTTTTCTGAGTAGTTAGTTACTTTCTTACTTCAATTATGAAGAGATAGATAAGATAATATAAAGATTCGATGGAGAATTAAAATTCAAAATATTTTCAAAACATTGTGATGACATTAATACCTGATCTTACTTTAATTTTTAAATTAGCCGTTTGAATTATTAAAACCTATTGAAGAGTTTAAAAACCTTGTAGGAGAAGAACTCTTAACTTGTAAATGTCACATGAATCCTTGGGTAGTCGAAGGCCATGTGCGGGCTATTCATGGTGAAGTGCAAATAAATAAGAAGATAATATTTAAAGGGCATAGAATTGATAAGTTTTTAGAGTTTCAGACTAAATTCTTATAATTTGATTTATAGACTAGGAAAGGGTCACTAGTAGGGCCGACCATAGCCACCCTTGGACATCTAGAAGTGTAAGCCTAGATTAACCCATTCTGCTAACAATACATCCGGACCTATTCTGTAAATTAGTCAATGTTCTTTGCACCTAGATCAAAGGGTAAAGAATAGGAATACTTCTATTTGGCACAATACCATAAATTAAATTCTCCAATGAATATTAAATTATCTTAAAAATCTTAGATTAATTGAAGGAAAAAAAGTTGTTTATTTTATATAGAGTTTATAAAATAATTTTCTTATTATCGTTTTCTTTAAATTGCTTCTAGTAAATTAATAGAATTTATAATCAAAATAAAAATATTTTTACTATTATATTTCGCTTTCTCTTTATAGAAAATCTATTTCTATAAATCTTCCCTGTAGATCGATACTGGGTCTTTGTTTAAAAACCCTATATTACTTGAAACGATACGTATACTTGCGTAGTACCCTTAGTGTGTAAAAATATTACTTATATAATATTAATTTTATACACTAGCCGCTATTTATAAATCGAGTCAAAGCTTTTTGGCTATCTTTGGAAGCAAACATTACTGCGTTAAGCGCGACGGTCGGGTCAAGTTTTTGGTGTCGTTGCCGAGGAAGAAATTAAAGGAAGAAAGAAATAAAATAGTTAAATTTTATTGCTCGTTTTATGCGAAGATTTGGTTCTGAAGGATTAATACCTTTAGATTCTGAAGTGGAAGGAATAATTAGAAAAATTAAAAAG
The DNA here is from genome assembly GCA_022702705.1 of Papilionanthe hookeriana x Papilionanthe teres. NCBI lineage: Eukaryota > Viridiplantae > Streptophyta > Magnoliopsida > Asparagales > Orchidaceae > Papilionanthe > Papilionanthe hookeriana x Papilionanthe teres. The sequence goes on along the minus strand of CM040429.1, from coordinate 48,079,080 downwards.
GGAAAATAAATTCAAAAATTTCAAGAAATGGCTACTTTACAAAATCCAATTGAACTTAATGATCAAAATATTTATAAACTATTAAGGGATTATGTTAACCCTACAGTTGATGAACTTCATAGTAGTATTCAAATACCCACTGTAGATGCTAATTCTTTTGAACTTAAACCGTTTATTATTCTAATTGTGCAAAATAATCAATTTGGTGGATCACCAGATGAGGATCCAAATTTGCATCTTGTTAGTTTTTTAGAACTTTGTGCTACCTTTAAATATAACAATGTTTCTGATGATGCTATTAGACTTAGACTCTTTCCTTTTTCTTTAAGAGATAAAGCAAAGATGTGGTTAAACTCATTAGTGACTGGTTCTATTAAAATTTGGGCTGAAATGGCACAAAAATTCCTTACTAAATATTGTCCTCCTTCTAAAACTGCTAAATTAAGAAATGATATTTCTTCATTTAGTCAATTTGATGGGGAGACAATATATGAAACTTGGGAAAGATTTAAAGAACTATTAAAAAAATGTCCTCATCATGCTTTACCTGATTGGTTGATTATTCAAACATTTTATAATGGCTTAACTGGATCTTTAAAATCAATTATTAATGCTGCTGCTGGAGGTTCTTTAATGTCTAAATCCTTTGAAGAAGCTTACACTTTAATTGAAGAAATGGCTAATAACAATTTTCAATGGCCTTCTAAAAGGATTAACCCTAAAAAGATGGCTAGTATTCAAGATAATGAAGCATTTTCTATCTTAGCTTCACAAGTTGCAGCAATATCTAAGAAATTAGATAATTTTGCAATTAATATTTCGCATAATAACTCTGCTAATATTGAAGATTCTCAAACTATTGAAACTTTGCAAGCTATTGCAAGTAAAAATAATCCTTATTCAAATTATTATAATCCTGGGTGGAAAAATCATCCTAATTTTAACTGGAACAATTCACAATAACAATGGGGTAATAATCAATCTCATCCCACTGGAAATTGGAATAATCAAGTTAATTCAAATTATAAACCTCCTGATTTAATAATTAACAGAAAAAGTTATCAATAGAAGAATTAATTATGCAAATGAATAATTAATTACAAAATCAAAATACTGTTATTCGTAATATTGAAAATCAAATGGGGCAAATTACTACTTTAATTAATAACGGACACTGTAGGAACACTTCCTAGTAATGTTGAAATCAATCCAAAGGAAACTGAAAAAGAACATGAACAAATTAAAGCTGTGCAACTTAGAAGTGGAAAGGAATTAAAAGAAAGATTGCAGAATGAAATTGAAAAAGAGACTGACGTTGAAGAGATTGAAAAACCTAAAGAAACTCTCTCTCCTAGTCAAGATCAAACTGTTATACCTGTTAATGTGGATGTTGAAAAACCACCACCACCTTTTCCTCAAAGACTTAAACAGCAGAAACTTGATCATCAATTTCTAAGTTCTTTGAAATTTTTAAGAAACTTACTATTAACATACCTTTTGCTGAAGCTTTGGAACAAATGCCAACTTACGCAAAATTTATGAAGGATATTTTAAGCAAAAAACAAAAATTTGAAGCTTTTAAAACTGTTGCATTAAGTGAAGAATGCAGTGCTATAATTCAAAAGAAATTAGCTGAAAAAGCTTAAGGATCCTGGAAGTTTCACTATACCCTGAGCTATTGGAGAAAAATTTTGCGGAAAAGCTTTATGTGATTTAGGAGCAAGTATTAATCTCATGTCATTTTCTATCTATCGAAGATTGGATTTAGGAGATATTACTCCCACCACTGTAACTCTTCAGTTAGCTGATAGATCTATCACTTATCCTAAAGGAGTTATAGAGGATGTCCTTGTTAAAGTGGATAAATTTATCTTCCCTGTAGATTTCATAGTACTTGATATGGAAGAAGATAAAGAGATACCTATTATTTTAGGAAGACCTTTTCTAGCTACTAGACGAGCTATGATTGATGTGCAAAAAGGAGAATTAACCAGGAGAGTCAAAGATCAAGAAATTAAATTCAATGTTCTTAAATCAATGAAGTACCCTGATAAAGAGAAATGTTATCGAATGGATATAATTGATTATTTAATTGAAAAACATTATCAAGAAAAATGTAAAGTTATTTCTGAAGAAAAATTTGAATTTTTAATCGATGAAGATGAAATAGTAGAAGAAGAAGAGACTCATTTTATTAAAGATAATAGGGAAACTTTAGACATAACTCAAAATGATATACTTTTACCCTCAATTAAAAAAGCACCTGAACTGGAATTAAAAATGTTACCTTCCCATTTAAAATATGTTTTTCTTGAAAATTCGTTAACTTTACCTGTTATTATTTCTTCTGAACTGAGTAAAGATCAAGAAGAAAAATTACTAGGTGTGTTAAAGAATTATAAGAAAGCTTTTGGTTGGACTATTGCTGATATAAAAGGAATAAGCCCTTCCATTTGCATGCATAGAATTTTAATGGAAGAAAATTTTAAACCTACTATAGAATCGCAAAGAAGATTAAATCCTATTATGAAAGAGATTGTTAAAAAAGAAATTATTAAGTGGTTAGATGCTGGTATTATTTATCCTATTTCAGATAGTCAATGGGTAAGTCCTATTCATTGTGTTCCGAAGAAAGTAGGAGTAACTGTCATTGTTAATGATAAAAATGAACTTATTACTACAAGACAAGTTACTGGATGACGAATTTGTATTGACTATAGGAAACTAAATAAAGCCACTTGAAAGGATCATTTTCCTTTACCTTTCTTGGATCAAATGCACGATAAATTAGCTGGACACTCATATTTCTATTTTCTGGATGGATATTCTGGTTATCAATTACTTATTGCTCCTGAGGACCAAGAAAAGACAACATTTACAAGTCCTTATGGAACATTTGCTTTTAGAAGAATGCATTTTGGCTTATGTAATGCACCTGCAACTTTTCGAAGATGTATGATGGCAATATTTTGTGATTTGATTGACAAAGGAATTGAAATATTCATGGATGATTTTTCATTCTTTGGAACTTCTTTTGAATCTTGTTTGGAAAACATAGCCAAAGATCTGAAAAGATTGTTGACCTCATTTTACAATGAGTCAATGCCATTTTGACCTAAAAAGTCAACTTTGGTCAAACTGGTCAAACCAGACCTAATGACCTACACTGTTGACCCCATAGGTCAACCCTATGACCTAAAAAGTCAACTTTGGTCAAAATGGTCAAACCAGACCTAATGACCTACACTGTTGACCCCATAGGTCAACCTTTTGACCTAAAAAGTCAACATTGGTCAAAATGGTCAAACCAGACCCAGTGACCAACCCTGTTGACCCCATATGTCACCCTTATGACCTAAAAAGTCAACATTGGTCAAATTGGTCAAACCAGACCTAATGACCTACACTGTTGACCCCATAGGTCACCCCTATGACCTAAAAAGTCAACTTTGGTCAAACTGGTCAAACCGGACCTAGTGACCTACATCGTTGACCCTATAGGTCAACAACCCTATGACACTAAAAGTCAACTCGGTCAAATTGGTCAAACCGGACCTAGTGACCTACACTCGTTGACCCCACAAGTCAACCTTATGACCTAAAAAGTCAACATTGGTCAAATTGGTCAAACCAGACCTAATGACCTACACTGTTGACCCCATAGGTCACCCCTATGATCTAAAAGGTCAACATTGGTCAAATTGGTCAAACCAAATCTAATGAATTACACTGTTGACCCCATAGGTCACCCCTATGACCAAAAAAGTCAACTTTGGTCAAACTGGTCAAACCAGACCTAATGGCCTACACTGTTGACCCCATAGGTCAACCTTTTGAGCTAAAAAGTCAACTTTGGTCAAATTAGTCAGACCAGAGCCAATGACCAGTCCCGTTGGCCCATAAATCAACATTTTCACCCATTGACACATTTAAAACACCACAATGACAAAATTACAAGAATTGGACATCTTAAAATCAATTTGACCAATTTGGGCTAACTTGGGTCAACCCAAGTCAAAATTGGTCAACACTTATCTATTTTAATTAAAATAAATAAAAATGACATAAAAATAACAAAATTAATCAAATAGTTAATTTCAAAATTATTTTGATTAATTAAAATGATTAATGATTTAATTTTCAACATTTTTATTAAATGACATAATTAAAATGAAAATTAAATTAAAAATCATAAAATGAAATAAAATGACAAAAATAATCAATTAATTAATTTGAAATCATTTTCAATTAGTTAATCAAATAATTTCCACCAATTTTAATTAATAAACAAAATTAATTAAAATGGAAATTAAAGGGGAGGGATGAAAATACAAGTGGGCTCTTCATATTTAATTGGGCTAATTCATTTTAAAAGCCTCTTTAACATATAAAAAGTCCATTTTAATGTTCATTTTAAAGCCCATCCTAAAGCCCATCATCCATGGCTTAACCCCCATGGTTATGCATGGAATGAGGTGTCATCACCTCCCTCATTCCCTCCTTAAGGTGGTCGGCCAACATAGGTCAAAAAATGACCACCACCCAAGCAACCCAATGAGGAGAAAACCTCACATGTAACCTCTCTTTACCATGGTAAATGGAAATGATGAAGGCTAGGCTATAGGCTAGGTTATGTGTCATCACTTCTTAAGCTCATGGATTGAGTTGTAAGCTCCTTAGCAAGCCTAACAAGAGCTCACAAGTAACCTCCCGCAATGGCCAATGGACATGAGACAAAATGATAATATTTACCATGAAATACTTAGAGAGAAAAAAATCTAAGCTTATCTCCTGCCAATTGATCACCCAATCAGCATGTAGGGGAGATAAGTAATGCCCAAGAACAGCTTAAGGCAAGCCAACTCCATCATTTGGCTATAAATAGAGCCCTTGGCCGAAACTAGCTAAGGAGGAAGAAAATATTTAGTGAGACCTATAGGCTGCCCAAATCCTCCTACTCCCAACATAAAAGTTCTTCCTAAGAGTCCCCACTATCTTTTAGGAGTGAAACCCAGCCATAGATCTAACCCATTTGGGCCAATTTGAGCCATTTTCAAAATTAGCCCAAATCAGGACCAATTCCTAAATTCCTCTCCAACCACAACTTCGGAACAAATCGTCGCTTCCACAATCTTCTCTTGGGGTCCAAGGAGACAACCATAGGGTCTGATCTGACTTGATCCACTTGTGGCCAAGGTATGGAATTTATATTTGCAAAATAATTCATGTTTTTAATAAATCATGTATTTTGATAGCTCAAAAGTGTATCATCACCGTATGGATTGATACTACTTGTCTAGATGAGCATTTTAAAAAAAAATCACTCAATTTCATCAAGAAATGAGTGAGATATTAATGTTTGAAGTTCAATAGCTACGGAATTTCGGGATTAAATCTCGAATTTTTTGCGCCGTCCGATCCGGCGCCTTTGGAACGGACGGCGCAGTTCTGCGCCGAACGGAGCCCCGCGGTCCGACCGCTGCACGGGATCTTCCCGCCCGTTCGACGCGTCCGAGGACACGCGTCGAACGGGCGTGAGTTCAGCGGTGCGGTAATAAAAAAAAAAGAAAAATTTCTTTTTAATCCCTTAAACTTCAAAAATTCTTATCTTTTTAACCAGAGGTCATAAAAATAAAATAAAAATACCTCTGGAAAGCTCTTGAAGAGGAGAAAATTATAAGAGAAAAATCATAATTTTATTCTCAGTATTTAAATTTTAATTAATTAAATACTCTCTAGAGTATTTTAATTATTAAAAATTATTTACAAATCAAAAAATTATAAAACTTTGGGGCATTTATCTTTATGTTTTTAGGGACCTTCCATAATTTTTCTAATGACAGAAAACATGCTTAGGATACTTTTCTTGAATTTTCAAATTTCTTTGTAATTATTTCAAATAATAATTATAAAAATTTGAAAATTAAGAAAATTAAAATACAAATGACTAGGAATGATAAGGCAACAGACAATGACCCTAGGAAAAATATTTCTAAGTCATAGAAACAATCTTGAATGACATTTGGAAATTTAGGGTTAAAAGCATTTATTAATCAAATAATTTTGATCCTAAAAAGACCTTTTGGAAAATCGAACTATTTTCATCAACAATTTAAGTTTGAAAATGGTTCTAGCTCTATGATAAGCTAATAATAAACCTCACTTGAGTCTAAAATGACAAGATTAGATTTAATTAAGGCTTAAAATGACATTTAAATCAATTAAACCTTACCTAAATTAGGTTTAATAAAAATCAAACTCCTTTAATTAAGTTTAAGGACAGACTAAACTTAATTAACCAATTAAACCTTAACTAAATCAAACTCCTTTAAGCCTTAACTAACTAAGGTTTAGTCAAACTCAAACCCTAATTAGGTCTAACCCTTAGACCTAATTAAAACCATTAAGCCTTAACTAACTAAGGTTTAATAAAACCTAAACCCTAATTAGGTCTAAACCATTAGACCTAATTAAACCATTAGACCTTAACTAACTAAGGCTTAATAAAACCTAAACCCTAATTAGGTCTAAACCATTAGACCTAATTAAACCATTAGACCTAATAAAACCATTAGACCTTAACTAACTAAGGTTTAATAAAACCTAAACCCTAATTAGGTCTAACCCATTAGACCTAATTAAACCATTAGACCTTAACTAACTAAGGTTTAATAAAACCTAAACCCTAATTAGGTCTAACCCATTAGACACTAATTAAACAATTAAACCTTAACTAACTAAGGTTTAAAAAACCTAAACCCTAATTAGAGTCTAACCCATTGAACCTAATTAAACCATTAGACCTTAACTAACTAAGGTTTAATCAAACCTAAACCCTAATTAGATCTAACCATTAGATCTAATTAAACCATTAAGCCTTAACTAACTAAGGCATAACTAAATTCAAATCCTAATTAGGTCTAAACCTTAGACTTAAAAAGAATATTAAGCCTTAATTAACCAAGGCTTAACAAAAATCAAACCTGACTAAAGTCTAACCCATTTAGACTTATGTCAAACCAAACTTAGTTAGATCTAAGCCAAACTTATGTCCAAATCTACACTGAACTTAAATCAAACTTAAACCTAACTTAAGCCTAATCTACAATAGACTTAAGCCAAACCAAACCCTTAGGTTCAACCTGACATAAACCTAAAACAAACCTAAACCTAATCTAACTTGAGTCCAACCTAACTTAAACTCAAGTTAACCTAAACCTTAGGTTCAACCCACATTGAACCTAACCTAAACATAATCTAACTTGAGTCTAACCTAACTTGAACCCAAGTTAACCTAAACCTTAGGTTCAACCCACATTGAACCTAACCTAAATCTAATCTAACTTGAGTCCAACCTAACTTGAACTCAAGTTAACCTAAACCTTAGGTTCAACCCACATGGAACCTAACCTAAACCTAAAATAACTTGAGTCCAACCTAACTTGAACTCAAGTTAACCTAAACCTTAGGTTCAATCCACATTGAACCTAACCTAAACCAAATATAACTTGAGTTCAACCTAACTTGAACTCAAGTTAACCTAAACCTTAGGTTCAACCCACATCGAACCTAACCTAAACCTAACCTAACTCGAGTCCAACCTAACTTAAACTCAAGTTAACCTAAACCTCAGGTTCAACCCACATTGAACCTAACTTAAACCTAACATAACTTGAGTCCAATCTAACTCGAACTCAAGTTAACCTAAACCTTAGGTTCAACCCACATCGAACCTAACTTAAGTTGAAACCTTAGGTTCAACCCATATTGAACCTAACCTAAACTGAACTAAACTTGAGTTCAATCCAACTAGAACCTAATTTAATCTAAGTCAAATCTTAACTTAGGTTCAACCCATATTGAACTTAAATCAACCTTAAGTCTAGGATCAACCTGACTTGAATCTAACTTAACCTAAACTCAAAACTTAACTTAAGCTCAACCCATATTGAACTTAAGTCGACCTTAAGTCTAGATTCAACCCTAACTTGAACTTAAGTCAAACATCAAACCTTAGGTTCAACCTGACATGAACCTAAGTCTAACCTAAACCAACTTAAGCCTAGCCCATATTAGACTTAAACCATACTTAGGTTCAACCTGACACAAAACCTAAGTCTAACTTAAACCTAACTTAAGTCTAACCCATATTAGACTTAAGTCAAACCATAATTAGGATCAACCTGACATGAACCTATGTTTAACACAAACCTAACTTAAGTCTAACCCATATTAGACTTAAGTCAAATCATACTTAGGTTTAACATGACATGAACCTAAGTCTAACCTAAACCTAACTTAAGCTCAACTCATATTGAAACCTTTGGTTCAACTGACAGTGAACCTAACTCAGCTTAGCTTGACATAAACCTTAGGTTCAACATACATGAACCTAATCTTAACCTAACTTAAGTTCAACCTACATCGAACTTAAGTCCAAACCTAAACCTTAGGTTCGACTCAACTTGAACCTAAACCAAAACCTAACTTATGTTCAACCTACATTGAACTTAAATCCAAATCTAAACCTTAGGTTCAACCAACAATGAACCTAACTCTACTAAACTGAACATAAACCTTAGGTTCAACCCAAATTGAATCTAAATCGACATAAACCTTAGGTTCAACCCAAATTGAATCTAAATCGACATAAACCTTATGTTCAACCCAAATTGAATCTAAATCGACGTAAACCTTAGGTTCAATCCAAATTGAATCAAAATCGACGTAAACTTTAGGTTCAATCCAAATTGAATCTAAATCGACGTAAACCTTAGGTTGAACCCAAATTGAATCTAAATCGATATAAACCTTATATTCAACCAAAATTGAATCTAAATCGACATAAACCTTAGGTTCAACCTAAATTGAATCTAAATCGACATAAACCTTAGGTTCAACCCAAATTGAATCTAAATCGACATAAACCTTAGATTCAATCCAAATTGAATCTAGATCGACATAAACCTTAGGTTTAACCCAAATTGAACCTAAATCGACGTAAACCTTAGATTCAACTCAAATTGAACCTAAATCGATATAAACCTTAGGTTCAACCCAAATTGAACTTAAATCGATAAAATTGAACTCAAATAGACATAATCAATATAAATTTGACATTTTGAACATTTAATCGACAAAACCGACATAAATTTGACATTCAAACGTTTAATTGACATAACCGACATAAATTTGACATTTCAAACGAATATCGACATAATCAACATAAATTCGATATTTCAAACTAAAATCGACATAACCGACATAAATCTGATGTTGACATAATCAACGAAAATTTGACATTTCAAAAATAAAACAACATGATTAACATGAAATTGACATTTCAAAATAACTTGACATTCAAAAAAAATATTCTGTGACATTATTTCTGACAATATTTTCTTTGCAGGATGAAGACAAGAAATTCCGTTTAGATTTTCTTTGCATGTTTTAGGGTGTGCTAACTCTATTTTGCAGGACATCGACGATAGAATATTGACAACAAAACAAAACAAAACTTTTAGGTTAGACATATAACCTGAAACTTTTCAACAAAACAATGACATTAGCAACAAAACAAAACAAAACTTTTAGGTTAGACATATAACTTGAAACTTTTCAACAAAACAACGACATTAGCAACAAAACAAAACAAAACTTTTAGGTTAGACATATAACTCGAAACTTTTCAACAAAACAACGACATTAGCAACAAGACAAAACACACTGCCACGACAACACTCACACTTTTTCGAGGATAAATGTTAACCTTAATCGGGAGTTTTCCTAGGCAATATTACTTTCTCGGAATGTAATTAACTATAAGAGCTTGCTCCTATAGGAGATTAAAGAACTCAGGATAGGTATTTTACCTACAAGACCTCTCTGGTTATCCAAGATCTTCATATGATCTTCTTATATGAAAAACTTCAGTAATTACACAATCTGAAAACTTTTTCTATGAGATTATCATTTTGATCTCTTTTCTCTCAATCTCTATCATGATTAATCCTTCTTCAAATTCTCCAAATGCTTCTGATAGTAAGTCTAGGAAGGATAAGAATTAAGGTGATAGATAGAGAAAGAGAGTGGTGACTCCTTGACATTGACATGATACAGGAATTGACGGCGACGACATGCGACAAATATCTATGTTTCATCGCCATCAAAAGAGTGGCGACTCCGCTGGGGACAATCTTTCTTGTCATCTTTTGTTATCATTTGTTTTCATTTCAAAATTTTTAAAATAAAAATTCCCAGTTTATAAATAAGTCGATAATATTCGTTTTTCTTGAAATTACAGAAAAATCGCAATGGATTCTCCAAATTCGATCTTTTCTTACTTTCAAGACTTTGACATACCAATAGAGGAAATCCTCCCTTCTATCATAATGATTATGGATTATTTAGTGAAACGGAATTCATATTAGATATCCATATCAAACTGATTCTCAATCTTTTCAAGAATTTGGCTTGCAACCTTATGAAGACTTTCAGAATTTTACAGACAATTTACCTGAATATACACCTGAAGAACCTTACACCCTTGAAGAAATGAAAAGATAGAGTGATAAGAAAGGAAAACAAGTTTACAAGGAAGATGATGTTCCACCATCATCTATGTATGAGATCAGATCTTCTTCAAGGAACGTTCATGAAACTCCTTCATTTAAAAGAAAGAAAAGGTGGAACGAAAATGATAATTTTGAAACACCTGAATTTCAACAGAATATTTTTGGAAATCCTTCCTTTTTGGAGGAAAATCAGTATATTCCAATTCTCGTTGAATACACTCGACAATTCCTTTCAACCTAAAAGATCTCCCCCATTTCGTGCTCGTAAATTCGAGTGTTTAAGAGATTAGCACGAAAAGAAAAATGTTCATTATCTAAGTTATTAGATAAAATGGGTCATGTGCAGTCTCCAACTCGTTGACCTCATTTTTTATGAGGTCTTCTCTTCTTCTTTTTAGTACTTAGGATCTAGCCTTAGGCTTTTCCTTTCGACTATCTTAGAGGATTAGAATTGAGACCCACCACCTAGAAATTCAAACCACTTCTTAACTCCCCGCAAACTCCACAAACTCGACCGTAGACCCCTAATCACCTAGAGGGTTGAAATCAAATGTGGAAGTTTAAAGGATGAGTTCCTATAGGACTCTTTGGCCTTAGGACTACCCCAGGTGGCACTGTCCGGTGAAGGGCCGACTTACACACACACTACACCTATACACTACACTTTCACACACACCCTAAAAAAAACACACCCATACCTAACTTGATCTCCTGACTCATAAAGGTGATCCACATGGATGGTCCTAAACCCCTAAGCCCTTGGCTAAGAGGGTTAGGAACAACATAGTGGATGCCTCAAATGAGTCCCCTCATGGCTCATGTGGGCTTTATATGGCTTCATGGCTCAACCAAAATGATTTTATTCCACTTACATTCACCTAATCTTCAATTTTCCAAATCTTCAATTTTCCAAATTTTCAATTTTCCAAATTTTCAATTTTTGACCCCCGGGACCCTACACCCGCCTAGCCTACCCAAAATCCTTGAAACTACCCAAAAATTTGCAAAATCACCTAAATTACCCAAAATTCCTCAAAATCAATCCCAAACATTTCCACATTACCCAAATTGATCATCCAAACCCAAAAATACCAAAAATTCCAAAAATACCTCCCAATACCCTCCAAATACCCAAAATACCCCTCTTGACCCAAAAAATCCAAAAATTCAAAAAATTCCCAAATATTCCCAATTTCATTTTGTTCAACTACACCATGGGTCAATTTTGTCAATTTACCCCACTTTTGTCAAAACCCCCAATTTAACCCATTTTAACCCTAAGTGAACCCAATGTCAAGCCAAACCTACCCAATTGACCCAAATTCTGGTCCAATTCAATTCTAAACTTCAATTCAAGATTCCCAACACCAATCTAGACCAAATCCAAGTCTAATTTGATTGACATTTGGATCCAACTTCACTTTTGGCCTTAAAGCCCAATTTGGACCTATGACCCAAACCTAACCCAAACTAACCCAATTCAACTCCAATTAACCCCAAATCTTTTCTAAACCTTCCTTAACATTCCCACAAACAAAATACTAACATGATTTGCCCAAAATTTAGACCCAAACCCCACTCAAATTCAACCCAAAGCTAAAAGGCCCAATTTTGACCTAAACCCAAACCTAACCCAAATAAGCCCAAACCCCAAAAACAAAACCCAACCAAAGCCAAAACCGCTTTGAAACACTCCCATAAACATTTCCCAACATTTATTTTACATCAATTTCAACCCTAGCCCAACATTGGCCCAAGTTAGCCCAATTTGACCTACATTGGCCCATACACCAAAGAGGTCCAAATCCAACCCAAACCTAGCCCAAACACTTCAAGTTTATTCCAAATCATTCATGGAACATTCCTAAACTAAATTCAACACTCATTGGATCCAATCCTTTGCAAAATTCCCATCCTAAAATCCATTTTAAAATCCAAAAGCCCACTTCTCTAAACCATTTTAAAAGCCCATTTCCACCAAATACAAAAGCCCAAAATTGGCCCTAAAGCCCACATGGCAATTTCTTTTCATCATACCTTTAATTGATATCACCCCTAAGTTTCAAAATCATCATTAAACCATTCCAAATCAAGCTTCATCCAAATTTTCACCAAAAATGCCAAGATTCCTAAAATCTACTTCCATGAAATTGACTAAGCTTTGCCCCAAGCCAAATGGAGCCATGAAGCCCCATGCAAGCCATGAACAAGCCACATGAAGCCATGGAAGGTTTAACATGTGATCAAGCCATTAATGGCAAAAGGGGAACCCCTTTCCTAACCCTCCCTTAAGCAATTTTAACCCTATTTTATGCAACACCTAAACCCAAGATATACTTAAACCAATTTGATAGGGACTTCACCACTCCATCTCAGCTAGCCTATCTGATTCCCCACAGCACCCAAAGCCCCTTGGAGGGTACACCATGCCCAAAACCATGGGTTGACCCAAACTAAGCTAAAATGATCCCTCCCCCCTCTACTTTGATTCAACACCTTTACACATGGCCAACTGCGATCGATTTCACCATTGCCAAGACTCTGACCTCCCCGAGCCCGAGGGTGACTCGACTCGAGCCGGCCGGCCACCACGGCCGCCGGAAACCACCGAGGCCGAGAGCTCACATGTGAGCCCAAACTTGGAATTCTCACTCGCCGAGCCGCCCCATCCCCATCGGCCATTGTAGTCGTTCTTCTCTTGCCAAGAGCAGCTCGATCCCAAGCCCTAACTCCCCGGGAGGCCCTCCACCCTCTCCTATTTAAACACCACCCCCTCTCGGCCATGAGAGGTGCCGAACCGCACCTTACCGAAACCCCGCCAAAATTGTTCCAGAACACTCTCCATACTTAGAGCGAGCTTGATCCCCAGAGTGACAATTTGCCCTAATCCCCACCAACAGAGCCCAATTTCTCAGCCAAAATTTCACCCAAACCAGGACACTTCTCCACAGTGGATCAATCCTCAATTTGATTGGTCCTACACCTTCACCAGACCAAGGGGAGAAGTCCACCAGCAAAAGCCCCTCTCCGAGGCCACCCATCCGTTCCGGACTCCAAGCTTTGTGATCGGGCTTGGTCGAAATCATACCTAGGCGACTCACCAGACCAGGAGACTTCATCTGGAGCTTGCTGGGATCCAATCGAAGGTGACACAACCCTCAGATTGAAGCCACACTTCTCTGAGCAAAGGTATGAGCTAATTTTTCATCCCGAGCTTCTGGAGATTCTCCATTTCAAATGATTTAATTTCAATGCATGATCACCGTATAGATGTATTCGTCTCTTCAAGATGAATCCATAGAGCACAAGAACACGAAAATCCGTTGAGAAATGAGTGAGTTCTTAGGGTTTTAGTGTGGACGGCTCTCGGGTGAGAACGCTTGGGGACGATGAATGGATGCCGTTCATTCCATACACGCGCGGACGGATGGCCAGGATCGTGCCGGATGAGGAGACGGAACGATACAGCGGGCCCCCGGAGCGCTGAGTTGGATGGCAGCGCCGAATCAGAAGGCGACGCGTGTGCGTTCGGAGCTACCGAGGTTGAGCTGGCGCTGCGTCACTTAAATAGAAAATTAGGGTATTTTCTTATTTATTTAATTCCCTAAACTTCAAAAATGCATAACTTTGTGTAAAAAATCAGAAAAATAAAATAAAAATACCCTCTTGCTCAGTGAACAGAGGAGAATAATGTGGAAAAAAATCATTTAATTTCATCAAGTATTTTATTTTTAATAATTTATTTACTCGTCCGCATTGTTTTAATTCTCCATGCATATAGGAAATTCACCTTGGCATGAGACCATAGGGCTTTTGAAGCCTCCGAATTCGGGAACATTCCCCGAATTTTCCAAAGTCGAAGCCATCCCTATGAGAAGTTATTGATTTTTCAAATTCATGTTGCTGTTTTGAATATTTTAAATCCAATAATTAGCAGGTTGTGAAATAAATTCTAGAAAAATTTGGTGATATTTCTTATGACCAGAGGACCCTAGGAAAAATAGCTTTTGAATTAATTCACTTGAAATAACCCTAATTGGCCTAAACACCCAAAATAGTTCCTTAATTAATTAGAGCTAATCATACATCAAATTGGCTTGAAATCAATTCTCCACTGACCTTTAAGATCAGAGGAACCCACCATAAAAATTTGAAGTCAATTGGACTTGGTTAGCCCTACTAAATGGGTTGAATAAGTCATTTAGCCAATTTAAACTTTAAAAATTCATAACTTTCAAAATACTTTTCAAAAATTCACCAAATTTGTTTTGGAGCCTCTCTGATATTAGGGGAATTTAAGAAAATTAAAATTTCAATTTTCTAAAAAAGTTCATTTTTTATATTATTTTAATATTTTAATAATTAAAAAAATAATAAAAATCACAAAAATAATAAAATTTACTAAAATGTCACATTTTGAATTCTAATCACTTAGGAACAAACCCTATATTTTTCTTAGGTCTATTTGATGAGATATTAAATTTTAAAGCCCTAAGGTAATTTTAAAATTAAAAAATGTATTTTTTAGCATTCCCACTAAAATAATTCTAATAAATCAAAGAAAAATCAGAAAATTGTAAAAATTGATTCTCTAATTTCCTTGAAATCAGAGAGATTTTTGAAAAATATAAAATTTATTTTTCAACCTTTATTTTATTTTTAAATTAATTAATACTCCAAAACTCAAAATAATTATAATAAATATAATATAATTCAAAAAATCACCAAAATTGGTCCAAGTGGTCCTCTTGTTATTAGAAATGTCCCATAATTTTCTTAAGGACAGAAACTTTCCTTTGGTCATATTATTAAATTTTCCTTGGAAATCCCTATTTTCCACCAAAAATAATTACATAAATAAATTAAATACAGAAAAATTACATTTTCTCCTCTCATGTCTTTATTGGCATATGAGTGAAGTCACATAAAAATTTCAAGTTCATTTAAGCTCAATTTAGTGAGTTATGAAATTATTAAGCTTGGAAGGCAAAATGGTAATTAAAATTTTAACCCTTAATTAAAACTTTAGGTTTAATAAAATTAAAGAGTAAAATACCTGATCCTAATATGATTTGGATGATTGAAATTTAAATAATTAGAGAGTAGAAACCTACCAAACAATTGAAAATAATTAAAATAAACTTTAATTAAATAATTGATTAAATTTGGAAGAATAATAAAATTGGAATTATTAAAATAGGGATATTAATAGGAAGATATTTGTTCTTTAATTTAAGAATCCCTAAATTAATCAGCTCAATAATATTTAATTCCTAATTAAAATGATAATTCAAATTTAAGATTTAAAATGTTAAAAGACTTAATCATTAAATTAAATTAAAGTTAAATTATTAAACTCTTTTAAAATTTCAATTAAATTAAAATTAAAAAAAAATTAAATTAAAATTAAATTAAATTAAACAAATTAAATAAAATTAAATTAAATTAAATTAAACAAATTAAATTAAATTGAATTAAATTGAATGAAATTAAATTAAATTGAATTAAATTAAATTAAAATTAAATTAAATTAATTAAATAAAATTAAATTAAAACATATCAAATTAAATTAAATTAAATTAAATTAAATTAAATTAAATTAAATCAAATTAAATTAAATCAAGTTAAATTAAATTAAGTTAATTCACATCAAATCAAACTAAATTGAATTAAATTAAAATTAGATAATAGAATCAAGTTAAAATTAAATCAAATTAAATTAAATTAAAATTAAAACTAAATTAAATTAAATTAAATTAAAGTTAAATTAAATTGAATTAAAAATAACATCACCTAAGACATAAAGAAATTCAAAAATAAATATGAAGCAACTTGAACACTATTCCAAATTTAAACCCGTTAATTGAAATTAAATTAAATCACAAACCTTGTGAACATCAATTTGCCCTCGAAAGCTTTCGTTGTCATAACTCCTAAACAGAACGTTAAATGAAATGTTACTTCACTTATAGGATATTCAAATGTCCTAGTTCATCGAGTAAGATAACAACAAAACTTAACTAAACCTCGGACGATTACTTCACTCGATCGATTAAATCCATTTGGACTTAAAACAATCCTAGCAGATATTGAAAAGATGTTTAAGACTCGTCTTAAGCACTTCCTCTATATGATAGGATGTTTATAAGAACAATTGAATTTAATTGTTCTTCGATGAAGAAAATCGTCCTCAAACCAAAACACAAGAACCTAGACGTCATAGGAAATGACTAGCTATAGGATTAAGAACTTGGTAGAAAACCATAACCCTTCCCTTAGCTTTACCTAGGAACTTGCTTAAATATTCTAAATTGTGTTTAAGTGTAGCTTGGGATGACGGGAAGACCCTCCAGGTTACGCTTTTATTTTGTTGCAATTTACTTTATTGCAATTTATTTAATCGCATCGCACTTACTTTTCTTGCATGATAAACAACCGTTGCATGAAAACCCACACCTTTAGGATAGTCCCTAAAACTGAAACCAAAACTAAATTAAAAGTCATTGCAAGATAAAATTCACCGCCACAACATTTCAAAATATAAAACAACTCAAAATTTAATCACAAACAGAACACAAAACTACAATTACAACTAAATTAAAACGTCTTGTTGGATGATCGGGAATACCTCGGATGATGTAACCTACGTGTTGCTAACGGGATTTCCCACGGTCTAAATGAAAGTGTGGAACTCATTCAGTTGAGTTTAGCAAATTCATCTGGACTAAGTGAATCCGATAAAAATAACGATGCCGGAAGGATGGAACCGTGGGATCTTAACCGGTGTTGTTATAATCAACTTTAAGATTTATTTTAAATAAAATATAAAAAACACTTGGAAATTAAGATTTTCTCTAAACCAAAACACTTTTCTCATCTCCTGATTTATGACTTCTATGACTAAACCTCTGCGACAACAAAGAGCTCGGAGCATGGTGGGCGACGACGGCCATCGTCATCGAGTAAAACCCGAGTCTACTTCAAGAAACTTTCTTAGAATTAAATAACCAAGCCATAGGATTTCGAGGTATTTTGCCTAGTGCAACATAAATCCTCGACTCTTCGTTAGCCATTTGCATGATCATGTCATGTAAATTAAGCCCTGACCGGTCTTAGGACTCCGAGGTAGTCGTTTGATACGATATAAACCCTCACATCTTCCGTGCTATTTCGTGCGATCATATGATACGAATATAAATCCAAATTAATTAAAATTGGCAAAATCAAAATATTAAATAAACATTAGGACTTTCCTAAATTCAAGCCAAACAATAAGATAGTCGGAAAATTACCGAAGTTCGCTTCGAATCTGTAATTTCTCCTACCTTTCTTCCTTTCAATTCTCAAAACAAAATATTCCAAATTTGATTCATTCCCTATTGAAATTCTAAAATTCAATCCTTTGAAAACTTAAACTTTGAAATTCTTGAGAGCAGAATTACTGATTATTATCGAGAGTTTTCTTAGGTGATTCCCGTCACTTAAGATGTAATTAACTATAGGGGCTTGCCCTTATAGGAAACTTTAAGGAACCCAGGTAATATAAACCCTGCTTAATTTCTTTGTATTAAGTAGGGGAACTTGTCGGCTTATAAAATTGGTTCACAGACCAAACGGATGTCACAAATCTTTTAGTTTATTTAATCGAGCCCTATCATCAAGCAGTATGTCTATTCTTCGGGATAAATACACGGTTTGTGATGCGTTGCTCGTTTATATAAACTATTTGGGATGTGAGATCGGTTTGATTTCATATCTTAAAATTTTCAAATTTAAAATTACTTTCAAAATCAAATACTACTTTCTAAATTATATATATATATTTAAATTAAATTTAAAATTTAAATTTCGCCGACAATTTCTGTAGGCGACCTCCTTTTCAAAAATACAACACTCAACCTAAAAATATGCCGACACCAACACCATGAAAAGGAGAATTTTAGCAATGGGAAATTTTGATTATCAAGAAACTGATTATCAATTCCCAATTGATGAACATTGTGTTCGAGTGCTAGTAAAATTTTGACTGGGCCCTAGAATAAAAGATGTAGTGGTCACCAATGACAAAACTCGATATGACAATTTAATGTCAGAAGCAGAAAATACAACTGCTAAAATGACAGACTTGGTCCAGATGCTACAAAAAGTAAATTATCCTTATACTGGATATGATACACCACCTATGAATTCTCGCCATATACTTGAAAATAATGTATGGAGACGAAAATCATCTGAAAGAAATTCTGATACCACCAACACTCCTGCAAATAATTCACAAGAAGTGATTTGCAGAAAACATTCTACAAAATCATTTCAGGAGAGATTAAAGAAATTAAAAGAAGATATTAAACAACTTTCAAGACAAGAAAGGAAAAATACTTCGAAAGTTCCAATGAGAATGTTGCTTAGCGTTAACATGGTAGAAACCCGATCTGCTTCCTTAACGCGAGAATCAAATGAAGAGGAATTGCGAGAGGTGATACGACAACGAGATGAAAAAATAAGTCGTCTTGAACAAAGAATGGAAGAACTGGTAGCGACTTTGCAAAAACCACCAGCGGACCCTTCTCCAGCTATTGAAATCATTAGACCGGAGGCTATTCACATCCTCGAAAGCAGAGAAGAACTGATGGATGTTGAGGAAAGCACTCGAAAGAGAAAGAATTCTCCTCATAATGAAACTCCAGAAAAGGATATTACAAAAATAGTGGAACAAAATATTAAAGAAACAATGGCTCTGGCAAAAGCTGGAGCATTAAATCCAAAGGGTAGGCCATACCCAGAGGAATTTGATTTTGTTCAATATCCTAAAGGTTTTGTTCCTCCTGTCTTTAAAATGTTCGATGGGACGGGAAATCCCCGACAACATCTGGCACATTTTAGAGCAAGCCGTCGTAATGTCGGAGGAAATGACGCTCTCCTTTTTCGACAATTTGTTAACAGTCCCACGGGAGTTGCCTTCGACTGGTATGCAGAACTTCCCAACAGATCTGTCAAAACTTTTGTAGAGCTTGAAAACCTTTTCATTCAACGCTTTGCAGGAGCACAACATCACACCACTGTTGGTGATCTGGTGGTAGAAAAACAAAAACCAGGAGAAACCTTGGTAGATTATATTTTACGCTGGAGAAATCTCAGCATGAAATGTGAACCACAATTACAAGAACAACATGCTGTTGGAATACTGCTCAAAAATATCCATGGTCCTATAGAATTCATGCTTAAAGGATTTACGATAAAAACTTTTGAAAAATTACTCAGTAAAGCTGCCAATCTTCAGGAAGAGGTTAAGCAGATGTGTGTAATGGGGAAAACTGAAAAGACAAAAACTATCAAAACTTTTGAAAAGAAACCTGGGAATATTGCAGAAAAAGGCAAACAAGTGATGCAAATTCAACCGGAGCAAAAGAAGCAACAACAAAATCCTTCGACATCACAGACATCACCTCAATTACAACTTCAACAACCAATCCCAGTATCAACTGAGAAGAAAACAATGGCTCAAAGAATGAATAAAGTATATTCATTTAAAACAGAAGCCGTTGGTAAAATATTTCGTAGCTTACTTAAAATACTTGAATTTAAGCTACCGTAAGCTAAAAGGCCAACGAGATATTGACATGAAGGAATATCCTAATTATTGTCCTTATCACAGGATGCTCGGACATAAAATCGAAGAATGTTTTGTCTTCAAAGATCGGTTAGAGCATAATTTCAAAGATGGAAATATAGTCATTCCAAAAGAATACTTGAAAGAACCTGAAAAGGGATCAGTCAATATGGTTTCGATAGAGGAACTTAATCCTAAAAACAAGGATAGCATTTTTGAAAAGATCTTTGCTAAATACTGTTGACCTCATTTTTGAAGAGGTCTTCTCTTCTTCTTTTTAGTACTTAGGATCTAGCCTTAGGCTTTTCCTTTGACTATCTTAGAGGACTAGAATTGGGACCCACCTTTTAGAAATTCAAACCACTTCTTAACTCCCCGCAAACTCCACAAACTCGACCGTAGACCCCTAATCACCTGGAGGGTCGAAATCAAATGTGGAAGTTTAAAGGATGAGTTCCTATAGGACTCTTTGGCCTTAGGACTACCCTGGGTGGCTTGGTCTGGTGAAGGGGCTGACTTACACACACACTACACCTATACACTACACTTTCACACACCTATACCTAACTTGACCTCCTGACTCATGTAGGTGATTCACATGGATGGTCCTTAACCCCTAAGCCCTCGGCTAAGAGGTTAGGAACAATATAGTGGATACCTCAAATGAGTCCCCTCATGGCTCATGTGGGCTTGATATGGCTTCATGGCTCAACCAAAATGATTTCATTCCACTTATATTCACCCAATCTTCAATTTCCCAAATTTTCAATTTTTGACCCCCGGAACCCTACACCCGCTTAACCTACCCAAAACCCTTGAAACTGCCCAAATAACTAAAAAATTTTCAATTCACCCAAAATTCTCCAAAATCATTCCTAAACATTTCTCTCCACTCAAATTGATCATCCATAGCCAAAAATATCAAAAATTCCAAGAATACCTCCCAATACCCTCCAAATACCCAAAATACCCCTCTTGACCCAAAAATCCAAAAATTCAGAAAATTTCCAGAAAATTCCAAAAAATCCCAACTATTTCCAATTTCATTTTGTTCAACTACACCATGGGCCAATTTTATCAATTTACCCTACTTTTGTCAAAACCCCCAATTTGACCCATTTTAACCTAAAGTGAACCCAATGTCAAACCAAACCTACCCAATTGACCCAAATTCTAGTCCAATTCAATTCTAAACTTCAATTCAACATTCCTAACACCAATCTAGACCAAATTCAAGTCCAATTTGATTGGCATTTGGATCCAATTTCACTTTTGGCCTTAAAGCCCAATTTGGACCCATGACCCAAACCTAACCCAAACTCACCCAATTCAACTCTAATTAACCCCAAATCTTTTCTAAATCTTCCTTAACATTCCCACAAATAAAACACTAACATGATTTGCCCAACATTTAGACCCAAACCCTACTCAAACTCAACCCAAAGCTAAAAGGCCCAATTTTGACCTAAACCCAAACTTAACCCAAATAAGCCCAAACCCCAAAATCAAAGCCTAACCAAAGTCAAAACCTCTTTGAAACACTCCCATAAACATTTCCCAACATTAATTTTACATCAATTTCAACCCTAGCCCAACATTGGCCCAAGTTAGCCCACTTCGACCTATATTGGCCCATTCACCAAAGAAGCCCAAATTCAACCCAATTCAAACCCAAATCACTCCCAATTTGCTCCAAGTCACTCATGACACATCAATGAGCTAAACCCAACAATTATTTGGCCCAAGCCTTTACCAAAATTTCATCCTAAAATCCATTTTAAAATTCAAAAAGCCCACTTCCCTTAAACCTTCCTAAAAGCCCAAACTTCATGCTAAAGCCCATATGACACATTCTTTTCATCACTCCATTAATTGAAATTATCCCTAAAGCCTAAATCAATAATCAAATCATTCCAAATTAGGCTTTATCCAAATTCCATCAAAAGTACCCAATATCCTTAAAAAACCATTTTCATGAAACCAAGCCAACTTTTTCCAAAGCCAAATGGAGCCATGAAGCCACTCTTAAGCCACATGTAAGCCATGTGAGTTGCTCACATGTGACCTAACCACATTTGGCAAAAGGAGGGCCCCCTTTCCTAATCCTTCTTAAACCATTTTTTACCTTAAGCATGTCACACACTAAACCAAGCTTAGCCACCTCATCAAGGATGGAGACCATACCATTTTCTCTTGGCTGACACAAGTGATCCTTTTCAGCCCAAAACCAGGCCTTGGGTGGTGCACCTAGCCCAAAGGGATGGGTTGACCAATTTGAACCCAAAATGGCCTTCCCCCCCATTCCATTTCAATCCAAGCTCTTTACACATGGCATTGGCCAATTGACTGCACTAAGCTCCAGCCCTGACCTCCCTGGTGACAACAGTGACCTGACCCCGGCTCGGCCGACCACCACAGCCCGCCGGAAACCACTGGGCCGAGAGCTCACATGTGAGCCCAAACTTGGAATTCTCACCTGCCGAGCTGCCCCATCCCCAGTGGCCATTGTAGCTGTTCTTCTCTTGCCAAGAGCAGCTGATCTCAAGCCCTAACTCTCCCTGGGAGGCCCTCCACCCTCTCCTATTTAAACACCACCCTCTCTCGGCTATGGGAGCTGCAGAAACAAACCTTAAGGAAACTCTGCAAAAATTGTTCCAGACTACTCCCCACACATAGAGCATTTAATCCCCACTGAATTCCAGCCCCAATTCCCTCCAGCTGAGCTCAATTTTGAGCTCAAACTTTAGCCCAAAAACCAGGACACTTCTTCACAATGGATCAATCCTCAAATTGATTGGTCCTACACCTTCACCAGATCAAGGGAAGGAGTCCACCAGCAAAAGCCCCCTCTCCAGAGCCACCTCGGCTGCTCCAGGCCTCCAAGCTTTGTGATCGGCCGTGGTCGAAATCCTACCTGAGCAATTCACCGGACCGGGAGACTTCATCTGGAGCTTGCTGGGATCCAATCGAAGGTGACACAACCCTCAGATTGAAGCCACACTTCTCTGAGCAAAGGTATGAGCTAATTCTTCATCCCGAGCTTCTGGAGATTCTCCATTTCAAATGCTTTAATTTCAATGCATGATCACCGTATAGATGTGTTTGTCTCTTCAAGACGAATCCATAGAGCACAAGAACACGAAAATCCGTTAAGTATTGAGTGAGTTCTTAGGGTTTTAGTGTGGACGGCTCTCGGGTGAGGATGCTTGGGGACGATGAACGGATGCCGTTCATTTAATACACGCGCGGACGGACGGCTCAGATTAGGTCGGATCAAAGGATGATACGCGGAAGGCGGGACCCGGGCTGCTGACTCAAGTGGCGGCGTCGAATGGGAGCGCGCCACGCGGCACTTCGGGGATGTTAAGGCCGACGCGGCGCCGACTCGGATAAATAGAAAATTAGGGATTTTCTTATTTATTTAATTCCCTAAACTTCAAAAATCCATAACTTTGTGTAGAAAAATCAGAAAAATAAAATAAAAATACCCTCTTGCTCGAGTGAACAGAGGAGAATAATGTGGAAAAGAAATCATTTAATTTCATCAAGTATTTTATTTTTAATGATTTATTTCCCTTCTGCATTGTTTTAATTCTCCATGCATATTGGAAATTCACCATAAGCATGAGACCATAGGGCTTTGAAGCCTCCGAATTTGGGAACATTCCCCGAATTTTCCAAAGTCGAGGCCATCCCTATGAGAAGTTATTGATTTTTCAAATTCATGTTACCGTTTTGAGTATTTTAATTCCAATAATTAGCATGTTGTGAAATAAATTCTAGGAAAATTTGGTGATGTCTCTTACGACCAGAGGACCCTAGGAAAAATAAGTTTCGAGTTAACTCATTTAAAATAACCCTAATCGGCATAGACACCCAAAATAGATCCCTAATTAATTAGAGCTAACCATACACCAAATTGACTTGAAATCAATTCTTCACTGACCTTTAGGATCAAAGGAACCCACCATAAAAATTTGAAGTCAATTGGACTTGGTTAGCCCTACTAAATGGGTTGATTAAGCCATTTAGGCAATTTGAACTATAAAAATTCATAACTTTCAAAATACTTTTTAAAAATTCACCAAATTGGTTTTGGAACCTCTCCGATATCGGGGAATTTAAGAAAAATAAAATTGTAATTTTCTAAAAAGTTGATTTTTTGTATTATTTTAATATTTTAATAATTAAAAATAATAAAAATCACAAAAATAATAAAATTCACCAAAATGTTACATTTTGAATTTTAATCACTTAGGAACAAATCCCATATTTTTATTAGGTCTATTTAATGAGATATTAAATTTTAAAGCCCTAGGGTAATTTTAAAATTAAAAAAATGTATTTTCTAGCATTTTCACTAAAATAATTATAATAAATCAAAGAAAAATTAGAAAATTGTAAAAATTGATTTTCTGATTTCCTTGATATTAGAGAGAGTTTTAAAAAATATAAATTTCATTTTTCAACCTTTATTTTATTTTTAAATTAATTAATACTCCAAAACTTAAAATAATTATAATAAAAATAATATAATTCAAAAAATCAGCAAAATTGGTTCAAGTGATCCTCTGGTCATTAGGAATTTCTCATAATTTTCTTAAGGACAGAAACTTTCCTTTGGTCATGTTATTAAATTTTCCTTGGAAATCTCTATTTTCTACCAAAAATAATTACATAAATAAATTAAATACAGAAAAATCATATTTTCTCCTCTCATGTCTTTATTGACATATGAGTGAAGTCACATAAAAATTTCAAGTTCATTTAAGCTCAATTTAGTGAGTTATGAAATTATTAAGCTTGAAGGGCAAAATGGTAATTAAAATTTTAACCCTTAATTAAAACTTTAGGTTTAATAAAATTAACAAATAAAATATTTGATCTTAATTTGATTTGGATGAATGAAATTTAAATAATTAAAGGGTAGAAACCTACTAAACAATTTGAAAATAATTGAAATAAACCTTAATTAAATAATTGATTAAATTTGGAAGAATAATAAAATTAGAATTATTAAAGGGATATTATTGAGAAGAGATTTGTTCATTAATTTAAAGATCCTTAAATTAATCATCTCATTAATATTTAATTCCTAATTAAAAATGATAATTCAAGTTTAAGTTTTAAAATGTTAAAGGACTTAATCATTAAATTAAATTAAAAAAAATAATAAGTTAAATTATTAAACTCTTTTTAAATTTTCAATTAAATTAAAATTAAAAATAAAATTAAATTAAAGATTAAATTAAATTAAATTAAATAAATTAATTAAATTAAATTAAATTAAATTAAATTAAATTAAATAAATTAAATTAAATTAAACTAAATTAAATTAAAAAAATGTTAAATTAAATTAAATTAAATTAAATTAAAACATATTAAATTAAATTAAATTAAGTTAAATTAAATTAAATTAAAATTAAATCAAATTAAATTAAATTGAAGGAAGTTAAATTAAATTAAATTAAGTTAAATTAAATCAAATTAAATTAATTTATATCAAATCAAACTAAATTGAATTAAATTAAATTAAATTAAATTAAATTAAAATTAAATTGAATTAAATAACATCACCTAAGACATAAAGAAATTAAATATAAAGCAACTTGAACACTATTCCAAATTTAAACCCTTTAACTGAAGTTAAACTAAATCACAAATCATTGGAGCACCAATTTGCCCTCGAAAACCTTTATTATCATAACTCCTAAATGAACATTAAATGAAATGTTACTTCACTCATAGGATATTCAAATGTCCAAGTTCACTAAGCAAGATGACAAAACTTGAATCCCCGGACGATTAATTCATTTATATAATTAAATTCATTTGGACTTAAAACAATCCTAGAAATATTAAAACGATGTTTAAGATTTGTCTTAAGCACTTCCTCGATATGATAGGATGTTCATAAGAACAATTGAACTTAATTATTCTTTGATGAAGAAAATCGTCCTCAAACCAAAATACAAGAACCTAGACGTCATAGGAAATGACTAGCTACAGGATTAGGAACTTGGTAGAAAACCATAACCCTTCCCTTAGCTTTACCTAGGAACTTGCTTAAATATTCTAATTGTGTTTTGAGTGCAGCTTGGGATGACGGGAAGACCCTCCGAGTACGCTTTTATTTTATTGCAATTTACCTTATCGCAATTTATTTAATCGCATCGCACTTACTTTTCGCATGATAAACAACCGTTGCATGAAAACCCACACCTTTAGGATAGTCCCTAAAACTGAAACCAAAACTAAGTAAAAAGTCATTGCAAGATAAAATTCACCGCCACAACATTTCAAAATATAAAACAACTCAAAATTTAATCACAAACAGAACACAAAACTACAATTACAACTAAATTAAAATGTCCTGTTGGATGATCGGGAATACCTCGGATGATGTAACCTACGTGTTGCTAACGGGATTTCCCACGGTCTAAATGAAAGTGTGGAACTCATTCAGTTGAGTTTAGCAAATTCATCTGGACTAAGTGAATCCGATAAAAATAACGATGCCGGAAGAATGGAACCGTGAGATCTTATCCGGTGTCGTTATAATCAACTTTAAGATTTGTTTTAATTAAAACACAAAAACATTTGGAAATTAAGATTTTCTCTAAAGCAAAACACTTTTCTCATCTCCTGATTCATGACTTCTATAACTAAACCTCTGCAACAACAAGGAGCTTGGAGCATGGTGGGCAGCACGGCCATCGTCGTCGCAAAAACTTGAATCTACATCAGCAAAACTTTCCTAGAATTAAACAACAAAGCCATAGGATTTCGAGGTAGTTTCGCCTAGTGCAACATAAATCCTCAACCTCTTCGTTAGGCATTTGCATTGCAAATTAAGCCCTAACTGGACTTAGGATTCCGAGGTAGTCGTCCGATACGACAATAAACCCTCACATCTTCGAGGCTATTTGTATGATTCTATCATATAAATATAAGTCCTAATTAATTAAAATTGGCAAGATCAAAACATTAAATAAATATTAAGACTTTCCTAAATTCAAGCCAAACAATAGGATAGTCGGGAAATTATCGAAGTTCGCTTCGAATCTGTGATTTCTCCTACCTTTTCTTCCTTTGAATTCCCAAAATAAAATGTTCCAAATTTGATCCACTCTCTATTGAAATTCCAAAATTCATTCCTTTGAAAACTTAAACTTTGAAGTTCTTGAGAGCAGAATTACCGATTATTATCGAGAGTTTTCTTAGGTGATTCCCGTCACTTAAGATGTAATTAACTATAGTGGGCTTGCCCTTATAGGGAATTTTAAAGAACCTGTGTAATATAAACCCCGTTTAATGTTTTCATATTAGGCAGGGGAATTTGTCGGCTTATAAAATTGGTTCGCGGACCAAACGGATGTCACAAATCTTCTAGTTTATTTAATCGAGCCCCACCATCAAGCAGTGTGTCTATCCTTAGGATAGATACACGGTTTCGTGGTACGGTGCTCGTTTATATAAACTATTTGGGATGTGAGATCGGTTTGATTTCATATCTTAAAATCTTCAAATTTAAAATTATTTTCAAAAATCAAATACTACTTTTCAAATTATTTATTTAAATTAAATTAAAAATTCGCCGCACAATTTCTGTTAGGCGACCCCTTTTTCAAAAATTAAACACACAACCTAAAAATATGCCAACAAATACCAAGTTACAAAATCTCCCAAGAAAGAAAAGAAAAAGAAAATCAAGAAAATGAAAAAGATTAGAGGTCTTCCAAACATAGGGGCTGCAACTCCTTTTGTACCTTCTAGTTCATTTCACTCTTGTACTAGGATAGTTATGTCGGCCGAAGGACGAAAAATCCTTAAGCCAATAACTTTTTATGACTTTCTTTTTATCATCAATAATAACAATCCTAGTTTTGCGTACATTTTGTCCATTCTGGATGATGCTTCTTAGAATGACCATTTGAATTCTAACCCTATAGACAATGCTCAAATCGTATATGATCAATCTAAAGACAACCAAACTAATGAAAACGAAAATGAGAAATCTGACAATGACACAAATGAAGATGACATTCCTATGCTTCAATTACAAGGAATTCCAATTTCTATAGGATTGGAGTCCTCAGACTCAGAAACTAATGAATCGGATAATCAACTTGAAGAAATAGTTGAAATTAACTTGAGAAGTGGAAAAATCTTACCTCCTAGGATAACTCCACAAGAAAAAGAAAAACAAATAATTACACCAGATAAGATCATTCCTCCAATATATCCTCGAACTTCTGAAGGAAGTAAGGATGATCTTCACAATAAGGTGGATTATAATGTACTGGCTCATTTGAGAAAATTACCTGCAAAATTAAGCATTTATGACGATCTCATACTTTCCAAAGAAATGAGAGAATCATTAATAAAAGCTCTTTCGGACCTTGACATTTGCCTAACTCAACTTGCCAGTACCACCCAAAACGAAGCCTGCTCATTAAAGGAATCAACAAAGACTACCTTCTCTGACAATGACTTGTTGCTCGGAACAACTGAACACAATCGTCCACTATATATTACAGTAAACATCAATGACACGATACTTTCGAGAGTTCTTATTGACCCAGGTGCTTCAATCAACATTATGAATTTGAGAACTCTTGCATACTTAGACATTGATGCCTCTCAACTATCAAGGGATACGATGATGTTAAGAGGATTCAATCAACAAGGAGAACGGGCCCTTGGATCAATAACATTGCTCTTAAAAATAGCCGACTTGGCAACAACAGCAAAATTTCACATTATTGATTCAGACACCTCTTTTAATGCCTTACTTGGCAGACCATGGCTCCATAAATATAAAATGGTACCCTCTTCATTACATCAATGTATCAAATATTTACGAAAAAGACGAGAATTTCGTATTATAGGAGACCTGCAACCGTTTTCAATCCATGAAATCGGTATACATGAAGATGCAGCATATTATGCTCCTATAAATAAAGCAATATCTTCCAAAGAGATAACGGTAAATATGGAAGAAAAGAACAAAGAAAAGAAAATAAATGAAAAGGATTTTTCTTCAATAAAGACAAAAGAGACTAATTTCCGTCAGACTCGCACTCGAGGTCGAGGCCGAGAACGAGGATGAAGGAGAGAAGATCCAATTGTCACAATGAAGAAACCACTGAAATTCAAAATCCACCGGGATTCTGAAGAAGAAACGGCATCTGTGGTTGCAAAGGAACCCCAATTGAAAATATCTTTAGAAGAAGAAGACAAAGAGAAACAATTTGAATCCATGTATGACAAAATCAATCATTATATACATTCTATGACTCTAACTCCAATCTCCACTTCTAAGATTGAGAATTTAATAGTCAAAGAAGTATATAATGATGACAAAAAGCCAATTCAGTTTAGACTTGGCTCTACTTCTTCTTGCACTAAAGATGATGTAAAAATAGAAGATGGAAATCTTCCACAATCAATGAAAATTCCTTTTGAGCTGTATTCTCCTTGGGCACGAAAATTCATTCAAAATAGTTTAATGCTCAAACAATGGTCTTTAAAACAACCGCATTTCATCGAACAAATGTGGAATGATAATAAACGAAATTCTAACTCTAAAAAAGGTGTTGGATTTGGATTTTGGGACCATTAGATGATACGAATTTAGTTTGATCGTCACAGAAGAACGTGATTCGAAATATTGTCCGATCTTCCAATTGAAAATGCTCCCCGGAGTTGGAAGAAGAAATTAAATCGACAATTGATGAACTAAAAGAAATAAATTTAGGAACTAATGAAAATCCAAAACCGACTTTTATTAGTTCATTCCCTAATGATGAGGAAATAATAGACATAACTCAATTATTGATGGAATATAAAGACTATTTTGCCTGGACTTATGACGAAATGCCTGGTTTATCTCCGAAATGCAGTCCATAAACTCGGGATAGACCAAATCATAAACCCGCTTAAACAAGCTCCGAGAAGGATGCGTGTCGAAATAGAGCAACAAGTCATTGCGAAGTCAAGAAATTGATAGAGGCCGACTTCATACGAGAAGAAAACTATCCAACATGGCTAGCCAATGTGGTGCCGCTTAAAAAGAAAAATGGACAAATAAGAGTCCGCATAGTACTACGGGGACTTCGAACAAAGCATGTCCGAAAGATGAATTTCCTTTACCAATTCCTGAGTTAATGGTTGATATTAATATTTTCTTTCATGGATGGATCATCAGGATATAACAAAATAAAAATGTTTTCGGAAGACGAAGTAAATACAGCTTTCCGAACACCCATCGGCATATATTGTTATAAGGTTATGCAATTTGGACTGAAAAATGCCGGTGCAACCTATCAAAGAGCCATGACACGGATTTTTGATGAACTAATACATAATCAAGTCGAATGTTATGTCGACGATCTGGTTGTCAATAGTAAACAAAAAGACGATCATATATACGATTTGAGAATTGTCTTTGAACGACTACGACGATATAATCTTAAAATGAACCCTTTAAAGTGCGCCTTTGGTGTCACTTCAGGAAAATTTTTAGGATTTGTAGTTCGACATCGTGGGATAGAAATTGATCCTCTCAAAATTGAAGCTATTCTAAATATGCCTCCTCCTAAAAATCTAACTCAATTGAGATCCTTCCAAGAACAACTAGCATACATACGAAGTTTCATTTCCAATCTATCGGGTAGATGTCAACCCCTTACTACCCTTACTAGAAAAGATGCCAAATTCGTGTGGGATGAAAAGTGCCAACATACCTTTGAAGACATTAAACAATATTTGACAACCCCTCATATCTTAGCAGCCCCTGTATTAGGAAGACCTTTAATCCTTTACACCGCGGAAATAAAATATCCGACAATTGAGAAGCATTGTTTAGCCTTGATCTTCGCAGTTCAAAAGCTAAGACATTATATGCTTTCTCATAAAATAACTCTTATTTCAAGAGTTAACCCGTTACAATATTTAATAACACAACCGACACTTTCTGGGAGATTAGCAAGATGGGCAATGATCTTGTTACAATTCGACATAACATTTGTACCGCTATGTGCTATTAAAGGACAAATCCTAGCAGATTTCTTAGAGGCACACCCAATTCCAACAGGATCACCCCTTACTGACGATCTACCTGATGAACAAATATCAGAAGTAAAAAATTCTAACATGCAACGATGGGAACTCTACTTTGACGGAGCATCGTCCGCATGGAAAGACAAAGACAAGCGGACAATCATACCAGGCAAAGCCGGAGTAGGATTAATTTTCATTAATCCAGACAAAATGATGATGCCCTTTTCCTATCATTTGACATAACCATGCACAAATAACGAAGCCGAATATGAAGCGCTCATAACCGGTCTTGAATTGACAATATTAATGGAAATTGAGAATATTGATATCTATGGAGACTCACAGCTAATTATCAATCAAATTGCTGACAAATAAAAAATTCTGAAACCACGACTTGAACAATATTCCCGTTACACTCTGAAATTACTTCAACAAATTCCTGATGTAACACTCTTCTTAATCCCGAGACGAGACAATTCTCTAGCGGATGCTCTGGCAAAACTTACAGAGGAATTCGCATGTCCAGAAGAAAATGACATACCGATTTCTATAAAAGGACGACAAGTTCTTTCTCAAATTGATATGGATAATTTGCATAAAACTGGTGAAAATATGACAATGTCAATAAATGACGAGAAGGATGATTGGCGACAACCAATCATCAAATATTTACAAACTGGAGAATTACCCGAAAATAGTTCTATTGCCAACCAAATTAAACAAAGAGCATTATCATATGCTCTAATAAATGACATCCTTTACAAACGATCTTTTGATCAAATGTGGTTAAGATGTTTAAACCAAATTGAAGCTCGAGAGATTGTCAAAGAAGTTCATTCAGAGTTTATGTGGTGCACATCAACTGGGCCCAAAATGAAAATGAAAATAAAAAGAATGGGTTATTATCGCCAACAATGATGACAGATTGTCTTGACATTGCAAAGAAATGTCATCAATGTCAAATACATGGAGTAGTTTTACATCAACCTCCAAATGTCCTACATCCGACCATTGCATCATGACCATTTGAATGTTGGGGTACTGACATAGTGGGCCCTACAGATCCTCCATCCTCCAAAGGCCATAAATTTAATCTGGCAGCTACTGACTATTTTTCTAAATGGGCAGAAGCAATACCCTTCGAGAAGTCAAGGCGAACAAGTTCTCCACTTCTTTAAAACCCATATAGTTTATAGATTTGGGATTCCTCGAAGAGTCATATCAGATAATGGGTTGGCCTTCAAAAATACAAAAATGAATCACTTCATCCAGAGGCATGGGATTGACTAGAGATATTCCACAATCTATTACCCTAAAGCCAATGGATTAGCTGAAGATTTCAATAAAACATTGGTGCAAATCTTGAAAAAGACATTAAGTAATAGCCCGAGACAGTGGCATGAAAGACTAATAGAAGCTTTATGGGCTTATAGAACTACATACCGAACTCCAACACGATCTACACCATTTGCTTTGGTATATGGTTCTGAAGCCATTTTGCCTCTAGAAGTCCAAATTCCTTCTCTCAGAATCGCAATAACTGATAAAATAATTGAAGAAGAAAATGTCAAGTTGCGACTTGAAGAACTTGAAAATTTGGAGGGCAAGCATTTGCAAGCCCAACAAAATCTTGAATTATATCAAGCAAAAATGATACGAGCTCACGACAAACTAGTTCGTCCTAGAACCTTTCGAATCGGTGAATTAGTTTTACTTCTTCGAAGACCTATACTAGCTCATCGAAAGATAGGTGGCAAATTCGAACCCATATGGGAAGGTCCATATGTAATCGAAAAGACATATTCCGGAGGATCCTACCAATTGGTGGATTGTCAAGAAGAAAGAATCCTACCTCCAATCAATGGGCGTTTTCTAAAGAAATACTACGCGACATAAAAAATAAGAAATGAATAAAGACTTATTTATAAACTGGGACAATAAATTCTCCTTTCAAAAATCATCTTTGATGTTTTGTGACATCTCTTTCATTTGTTGAACAAACATTTGTTAATCTGAAATGATATTCTGTCTTCATATTTTCAGGAAAAATGCCTGAAGACAGATTATTTTTCTCATTCCGAAATAATATGACTTTTGCCTTGGACCGTCGACATATAGACGCGGGGACCAGAGTTCACTTTTATTTCGACTTATTGCAGGTTGAATCCATATATCATGGATAGTTACTTTATCTGGTGAATCACAGTGAAGTTATTCTGCAAACACCTTTGATAGAATTCAAACTCCGACAACCCGAAGAATATGACTTCACAATCTGTGATAGCTCAGATGAAGCAGAATTCATTATTGCCCCTGTGCAAGGAGCATCAACATCGGGAACCAAAAATCCAACGACAGGATTTACCATATCACAAAGATGAAATCGCAATAAACGACTAAAACGACAAAAACAATTACAAGAGAAATAAGACATGGAAGATATGAGTCAGTTAAAATCACGGACTATCAATACTCCTTTTGAGGAAATAATATCGGAAACGACAAATCTAGACCTTACAGAAAAAGAGGATGGCAAAGCAGTCGTCACTCCACCATCGGTCACACCTGCTCAATATTTGAGGGAATCCGACGAAAAGAATCACTCAGAGGAAGAGATACGACGAATTCGTGTCATTGAGTGGAGAACTTTCGAACAATATAAATATGTGAATAAAAGAACAATAAATATTGTGGATGGTCTTAAACTTTTTACCGAATATTTGATGAAACCGAACAAGCTGCTATCATCAACCACATCATAGAAGCCTGAGATCATGGTAGGGCTGGACGCCTTCGAAGGAGGACCTATTCTGAACCTAGTAAATGGATTCGAGGTAAAGGTAGGCAAACCATTCAATACGGATGTTGCTATAACTATGCAAGAGACAGAGAAGGAAATCTTCCTGGGATTCTACGACATGAACAAGTCGACCCTTTACCCGTTGTGATAATCCAAATTATCAAACGACTCGTTACTTGGGGGATCATACCTGCGGATTGTGTTCCCGATAGCTGCATCATTAATATGTATGATAAAGGGGATTGTATCCCTCCTCACATCGACAGTCATGATTTTGAAAGACCATTTTGTACTCTCTCTTTAATGAATCGCTGCTCCGTGATATTCGGAGGAGAGATACAAATCTTGGGACCCGGAGAATTTGAAGGGACATGCCGCGTCCTTTTAACTCGAGGATCAGTTCTTCTGTTCCAAGGGAACGGAGCAGATTTTGTGAAACACTGCATACCCAGTGTCAACAAGCCACGAATCTCCATTACCTTGCGACGAATGAAAACCGACAAACGACCAGACGGATATCAACCGATACCAGAGCTCGAAGGACTAAAGCCTTTGGAACTGCTGTGATTCCATAAATGTCTGAACACCTGAAACATGTTCGACGAATGATGTTTTGAAGTGTAGGGCGTTTATGGACGATCTGATAATCTCCAAATCTACAACATGATGTGAAGAACTCCCGACATATAATATATCTATAGTTGTCGATGTGTGATATATCGGTAGCTATTGACATGTAAAATATCAGTAGTTTGTTGCAGCGTGCTATATGATATGTACATATGTATGTACTGTAAGCTTTTGTTTGCAATAAATATGTACTGGTGACTTTTTTATGGAAATAAAATAAAGTGCTGAAGGAAAATATATCCCCATTGTTTGTGATATGTCGACAGGTCCTGAAATCAATAAATAATAAAATGAATAATCTATGATAACCAAACATGAGAATTAACTTTCGACCTATATAGGTTAAAACCCCAGTGGAAATTCCCATAAAAAATATTAATGAATTCGCCACTCTCTCCGGTTATTGGATATAAGTCCTTTCCTGATACAGAAATCACGGCTTTCCTTTAACCAAATCTTGATATCAAAATTTTGAGGGAAATAGAAAATGACATCTATTTTCTCTCTTCGGTTATTGGATATAAGTCCTTTCCTGACACGGAAATCACGGCTTTCCTTCAACCAAATCTTGATATCAAAATTTTGAGGGAAATAGAAAATGACATCTATTTTCTCTCTTCGATTATTGGATATAAGTCCTTTCCTCACACGGAAATCACGGCTTTCCTCTAACCAAATCTTGACATTAACATTTTGAGGAAAATAGGAAATGACATCTATTTTCTCTCTTCGGTTATTGGATATAAGTCCTATCCTGACACGGAAATCACGGCTTTCCTCTAACCAAATCCTGATATCGACACTTTGAGGAAAATAGAAAATGACATCTATTTTCTCTCTTCGGTTATTGGATATAAGTCCTTTCCTGACACGGAAATCACGGCTTTCCTTTAACCAAATATTGATATCAAAATTTTGAGGAAAATAGAAAATGACATCTATTTTCTCTCTTCGGTTATTGGATATAAGTCCTTTCCTGACACGGAAATCACGGCTTTCCTCTAACCAAATGTTGATATCAAAACTTTGAGGAAAATAGAAAATGACATCTATTTTCTCTCTTCGGTTATTGGATATAAGTCCTTTCCTGACACGGAAATCACGGCTTTCCTCTAACCAAATCTTGATATCGACACTTTGAGGAAAATAGAAAACAACATCTATTTTCTCTTTTCGGTTATTGGATATAAGTCCTTTCCCGACACGGAAATCACGGCTTTCCTCTAACCAAATCTTGATATCGACACTTTGAGGAAAATAGAAAATGACATCTATTTTCTCTCTTCGGTTATTGGATATAAGTCCTTTCCTGACACGGAAATCACGGCTTTCCTCTAACCAAATCTTGATATCAAAACTTTAAGGAAAATAGAAAATGACATCTATTTTCTCTCTTCGGTTATTGGATATAAGTCCTTTCCTGACACGGAAATCACGGCTTTCCTCCGACCAAATCTTGACATTGACATTTTGAGGGAAATAGAAAATGACATCTATTTTCTCTCTTCGGTTATCGGATATAAGTCCTTTCCTGACACGGAAATCACGGCTTTCCTCTGACCAAATCTTGATATCGACACTTTGAGGAAAATAGAAAATGACATCTATTTTCTCTCTTCGGTTATTGGATATAAGTCCTTTCCTGACACGGAAATCACGGCTTTCCTTTAACCAAATCTTGATATCAAAATTTTGAGGGAAATAGAAAATGACATCTATTTTCTCTCTTTGGTTATTGGATATAAGTCCTTTCTTGACACGGAAATCACGGCTTTCCTCTGACCAAATCTTGATATCTACACTTTGAGGAAAATAGAAAAGGACATCTATTTTCTCTCTTTGGTTATTGGATATAAGTCCTTTCCTGATACGGAAATCATGGCTTTCCTTTAACCAAATCTTGACATTAACATTTTGAGGGAAATAGAAAATGACATCTATTTTCTCTCTCTGGTTATTAGATGTAAGTCATTTCCTTCCACGGAAATCATGGCTTTCCTCTAACCAAGTCTTAACTTTGACATTTTGAGAAATGGAAAATGACATCCATTTTCTCCCTCCTGTTATAGGGTGTTCGTCCTTTCCTGACACGGAAATCACGACATTCCTTTAGCAAAATATCGACATCGACATTTTGAAAAATGAAATATGACATTCATTTTTCCTCCCAATAAATTTCTTTTCAAATACAAGAAGAAAATCTCAAACCAACATAAAAGACATCTGACATCCTTTGAGAGCGATACGATATCCCCTCCTTTTCCTGATCATTATGAAACACCTCTTAGACCAATTCGGTCAACGCCAATCTGTGCAGAATACTTATATAGTATTCTACACATATTGGGGGCCCTTTTGTTGACCTCATTTTACAATGAGTCAATGCCCTTTTGACCTAAAAAGTCAACTTTGGTCAAACTGGTCAAACCAGACCTAGTGACCTACACTGTTGACCCCATAGGTCAACCCTATGACCTAAAAAGTCAACTTTGGTCAAATTGGTCAAACCAGACCTAATGACCTACACTGTTGACCCCATAGGTCAACCTTTTGACCTAAAAAGTCAACATTGGTCAAAATGGTCAAACCATACCCAGTGACCAACCTTGTTGACCCCATAGGTCACCCTTGTGACCTAAAAAGTTAACTTTGGTCAAATTGGTCAAACCAGACCTAATGACCTACACTGTTGACCCCATAGGTCAACCTTTTGACCTAAAAAGTCAACATTGGTCAAAATGGTCAAACCAGACCCAGTGACCAACCTTGTTGACCCCATAGGTCACCCTTATGACCTAAAAGTCAACATTGGTCAAATTGGTCAAACCAGACCTAATGACCTACACTGTTGACCCCATAGGTCAACCCTATGACCTAAAAAGTCAACTTTGGTCAAATTAGTCAAACCAGACCTAATGACCTACACTGTTGACCCCATAGGTCAACCTTTTGACCTAAAAAGTCAACATTGGTCAAAATGGTCAAACCAGACCCAGTGACCAACCTTGTTGACCCCATAGGTCACCCTTATGACCTAAAAAGTCAACATTGGTCAAATTGGTCAAACCAGACCTAATGGCCTACACTGTTGACCCCATAGGTCAACCTTTTGACCTAAAAAGTCAACTTTGGTCAAATTAGTCGAACCGAGCTAATGACCAGCTCCCGTTGGCCCATAAATCAACATTTTCACCCACTCGACACATTTAAAACACCACAATGACAAAATTACAAGAATTGGACATCTTAAAATCAATTTGACCAATTTGGGCTAACTCAGGTCAACCCAAGTCAAAATTGGTCAACACTTATCTATTTTAATTAAAATAGATAAAAATGACATAAAAATAACAAAATTAATCAAATAGTTAATTTCAAAATTATTTTGATTAATTAAAATGATTAATGATTTAATTTTCAACATTTTGATTAAATGACAATTAAAATGAAAATTAAATTAAAAATCATAAAATGACATAAAATGACAAAAATAATCAATTAATTAATTTAAAATCATTTTCAATTAGTTAATCAAATAATTTCCACCAATTTTAATTAATAAAAACAAATTAATTAAAATGGAAATTAAAGGGGAGGGATGAAAATACAAGTGGGCTCTTCATATTTAATTGGGCTAATTCATTTTAAAAGCCTCTTTAACATATAAAAAGTCCATTTTAAAGTTCATTTTAAAGCCCATCCTAAAGCCCATCATCCATGGATTAACCCCCATGGTTATGCATGGAATGAGGTGTCATCACCTCCCTCATTCCCTCCTTAAGGTGGCCGGCCAACATAGGTCAAAAAATGACCACCACCCAAGCCACCCAATGAGGAGAAAACCTCACATGTAACCTCTCTTTACCATGGTAAATGGAAATGATGAAGGCTAGGCTATAACCTTGGTTATGTGTCATCACTTCTTAAGCTCATGGATTGAGTTGTAAGCTCCTTAGCAAGCCTAACAACAGCTCACAAGTAACCTCCCACAATGGCCAATGGACATGAGACAAAATGATAATATTTACCATGAAATACTTAGAGAGAAAAATCTAAGCTTATCTCCTGCCAATTGATCACCCAATCAGCATGTAGGGGAGATAAGTAATGCCCAAGAACAGCCTAAGGCAAGCGAACTCCATCATTTGGCTATAAATAGAGCCCTTGGCCGAAACTAGCTAAGGAGGAAGAAAATATTTAGTGAGACCTATAGGCTCCCCAAATCCTCCTGCTCCCAACATAAAAGTTCTTCCTAAGAGTCCCCACTATCTTTTAGGAGTGAAAACCAGCCATAGATCTAACCCATTTGGGCCAATTTGAGCCATTTTCAAAATTAGCCCAAATCGGGACCAATTCCCAAATTCCTCTCCAACCACAACTTCGGAACAAATTGATGCTTCCACAATCTTCTCTTGGGGTCCAAGAAGACAACCATAGGGTCTGATCTGACTTGATCCACTTGTGGCCAAGGTATGGAATTTATATTTGCAAAATAATTCATGTTTTTAATAAATCATGTATTTTGATAGCTCAAAAGTGTATCATCACCGTATGGATTGATACTACTTGTCTTGATG
Organism: Papilionanthe hookeriana x Papilionanthe teres; assembly: GCA_022702705.1. Classification (NCBI taxonomy): domain Eukaryota; kingdom Viridiplantae; phylum Streptophyta; class Magnoliopsida; order Asparagales; family Orchidaceae; genus Papilionanthe; species Papilionanthe hookeriana x Papilionanthe teres. The sequence continues at coordinate 48,039,825 of CM040429.1, read as the reverse complement.
AGCATATTAAAAAAAATCACTCAATTTCATCAAGAAATGAGTGAGATATTAATGTTTGAAGTTCAATGGCTACGGAATTTCGGGATTCAATCCCGAATTTTCTGCGCCGTCCGATCCGGCGCCTTTGGAACGGACGGCGCAGATCTGCGCTGAACGGAGCCCCGCGGTCCGACCGCTGCACAGGATCTTCCCGCCCGTTTGACGCGTCCGAGGACACGCGTCGAACGGGCGTGATTTCGGTGGCGCCGTAATAAAAAAAAAGAAAAATTTCTTTTTAATCCCTTAAACTTCAAAAATTCATATCTTTTTAACCAGAGGTCATAAAAATAAAATAAAAATACCTCTGGAAAGCTCTTGAAGAGGAGAAAATTATGAGACTAAAATCATAATTTTATTCTCAGTATTTAATTTTTAATTAATTAAATACTCTCTGGAGTATTTTAATTATTAAAAATTATTTACAAATCAAAAAATTATGAAACTTTGAGGCATTTATCTTTATGTTTTTTAGGGCCCTTCCATAATTTTTCTAAGGACAGAAAACATGTCTAGGATACTTTTCTTGAATTTTCAATTTTGTTTGTAATTATTTCAAATAATAATTATAAAAATTTGAAAATTAAGAAAATAAAAATACAAATGACTAGGAATGATAAGGCAACAGTACAATGACCCGAGGAAAAATATTTCTAAGTCATAGAAACAATCTTGAATGACATTTGGAAATTTAGGGTTAAAAGCATTTATTAAATAAATAATTTTGATCCTAAAATGACCTTTTGTAAAATTGAACTATTTTCATCAACAATTTAAGTTTGAAAATAGTTCTAGCTCTATGATAAGCTAATAATAAACCTCACTTGAGTCTAAAATGACAAGATTAGATTCAATTAAGGCTTAAAATGACATTTAAATCAATTAAACCTTACCTAAATTAGGTTTAATAAAAATCAAACTCCTTTAATTAAGTTTAAGGCCACACTAAACTTAATTAACCAATTAAACCTTACCTAAATCAAACTCCTTTAAGCCTTAACTAACTAAGGTTTAGTCAAACTCAAACCCTAATTAGGTCTAACCCTTAGACCTAATTAAAACCATTAAGCCTTAACTAACTAAGGTTTAATAAAACCTAAACCCCAATTAGGTCTAAACCATTAGACCTAATTAAACCATTAGACCTTAACTAACTAAGGTTTAATAAAACCTAAACCCTAATTAGGTCTAAACCATTAGACCTAATTAAACCATTAGACCTTAACTAACTAAGGTTTAATAAAACCTAAACCCTAATTAGGTCTAACCCATTAGACTTAATTAAACCATTAATCCTTAACTAACTAAGGTTTAATAAAAGTTAAACCCTAATTAGGTCTAACCCATTAGACCTAATTAAACCATTAGACCTTAACTAACTAAGGTTTAATAAAACCTAAACCCTAATTAGGTCTAACCCATTAGACCTAATTAAACCATTAGACCTTAACTAACTAAGGTTTAATAAAACCTAAACCCTAATTAGGTCTAACCCATTAGACCTAATTAAACCATTAAACCTTAACTAACTAAGGCTTAACTAAATTCAAATCCTAATTAGGTCTAAACCTTAGACTTAACAAGAATATTAAGCCTTAATTAACCAAGGCTTAACAAAAATCAAACCTGACTAAAGTCTAACCCATTTAGACTTATGTCAAACCAAACTAAGTTAGATCTAAGCCAAACTTAAGTCCAAATCTACACTGAACTTAAATCAAACTTAAACCTAACTTAAGCATAATCTACATTAGACTTAAGTCAAACCAAACCCTTAGGTTCAACCTGACATGAACCTAAAACAAACCTAAACCTAATCTAACTTGAGACCAACCTAACTCAACTCAAGTTAACCTAAACCTTAGGTTCAACCCACATCGAACCTAACCTAAGCCTAATCTAACTTGAGTCCAACCTAACTCGAACCCAAGTTAACCTAAACCTTAGGTTCAACCCACATCGAACCTAACCTAAATCTAATCTAACTTGAGTCCAACCTAACTCGAACTCAAGTTAACCTAAACCTTAGGTTCAACCCACATCGAACCTAACCTAAACCTAATATAACTCGAGTCCAACCTAACTCGAACCCAAGTTAACCTAAACCTTAGGTTCAACCCACATCGAACCTAACCTAAACCTAATCTAGCTTCGAGTCCAACCTAACTTGAACTCAAGTTAACCTAAACCTAGGTTCAACCCACATCGAACCTAACCTAAACCTAATCTAACTCGAGTCCAACCTAACTTGAACCCAAGTTAACCTAAACCTTAGGTTCAACCCACATTAAACCTAACCTAAATCTAATCTAACTTGAGTCGAACCTAACTTGAACTCAAGTTAACCTAAACCTTAGGTTCAACCCACATTGAACCAAACTTAAACCTAATATAACTTGAGTCCAACCTAACTTGAACTCAAGTTAACCTAAACCTTAGGTTCAACCCACATTGAACCTAACCTAAACCTAACCTAACTCGAGTCCAACCTAACTCGAACTCAAGTTAACCTAAACCCAGGTTCAACCCACATTGAACCTAACTTAAACCTAACATAACTTGAGTCCAATCTAACTTGAACTCAAGTTAACCTAAACCTTAGGTTCAACCCACATCGAACCTAACTTATGTTGAAACCTTAGGTTCAACCCATATTGAACCTAACCTAAACTGAACTAAACTTGAGTTCAATCCAACTAGAACCTAATTTAATCTAAGTCAAACCTTAACTTAGGTTCAACTCATATTGAACTTAAATCAACCTTAAGTCTAGGATCAACCTGACTTGAATCTAACTTAACCTAAACTCAAAACTTAACTTAAGTTCAACCCATATTGAACTTAAGTCGACCTTAAGTCTAGATTCAACCCTAACTTGAACTTAAGTCAAACATCAAACCTTAGGTTCAACCTGACATGAACCTAAGTCTAACCTAAACCAACTTAAGCCTAGCCCATATTAGACTTAAACCATACTTAGGTTCAACCTGACACAAAACCTAAGTCTAACTTAAACCTAACTTAAGTCTAACCCATATTAGACTGAAGTCAAACCATAATTAGGATCAACCTGACATGAACCTAAGTTTAACACAAACCTAACTTAAGTCTAACTCATATTAGACTTAAGTCAAATCATACTTAGGTTTAACATGACATGAACCTAAGTCTAACCTAAACCTAACTTAAGCTCAACTCATATTGAAACCTTTGGTTCAACCGACAAGTGAACCTAACTCAGCTTAGCTTGACATAAACCTTAGGTTCAACATACATGAACCTAATCTTAACCTAACTTAAGTTCAACCTACATCGAACTTAAGTCCAAACCTAAACCTTAGGTTAGACTCAACTTGAACCTAAACCAAAACCTAACTTATGTTCAACCTACATTGAACTTAAATCCAAATCTAAACCTTAGGTTCAACCAACAATGAACCTAACTCTACTAAACTGAACATAAACCTTAGGTTCAACCCAAATTGAATCTAAATCGACATAAACCTGGTTCAACCCAAATTGAATCTAAATCGACATAAACCTTATGTTCAACCCAAATTGAATCTAAATCGATGTAAACCTTAGGTTCAATCCAAATTGAATCTAAATCGACGTAAACCTTAGGTTCAATCCAAATTGAATCTAAATCGACGTAAACCTTAGGTTGAACCCAAATTGAATCTAAATTGATATAAACCTTATATTAAACCAAAATTGAATCTAAATTGACATAAACCTTAGGTTCAACCCAAATTGAATCTAAATCGACATAAACCTTAGATTCAATCCAAATTGAATCTAAATCGACATAAACCTTGGGTTTAACCCAAATTGAACCTAAATCGACGTAAACCTTAGATTCAACTCAAATTGAACCTAAATCAATATAAACCTTAGGTTTAACCCAAATTGAACTTAAATCGATAAAATTGAACTCAAATAGACATAATCAACATAAATTTGACATTCCGAACATTTAATTGACAAAACCGACATAAATTTGAGATTTCAAACGAATATCGACATAATCGACATAAATTCGATATTACAAACCAAAATCGACATAACCGACATAAATCTGATGTTGACATAATCAACGAAACATTTCAAAAATAAAGCAACATGATTAACATGAAGTTGACATTTCAAAATAACTTGACATTCAAAAAAAATATTCTGTGACATTATTTCTGACAATATTTTCTTTGCAGGATGAAGACAAGAAATTCCGTTTAGATTTTCTTTGCATGTTTTAGGGTGTGCTAACTCTATTTTGCAGGACATCGACGACAGAATATTGACAACAAAACAAAACAAAAATTTTAGGTTAGACATATAACCTGAAACTTTTCAACAAAACAACGACATTAGCAACAAAACAAAACAAAACTTTTAGATTAGACATATAACCTGAAACTTTTCAACAAAACAACGACATTAGCAACAAAACAAAAAAAAAACTTTTAGGTTAGACATATAACCTGAAACTTTTCAACAAAACAACGACATTAGCAACAAGACAAAACACACTGCCACGACAACACTCACACTTTTTCGAGGATAAATGTTAACCTTAATCGGGAGTTTTCCTAGGCAATATTACTTGCTCGGGATGTAATTAACTATAGGAGCTTTCTCCTATAGGAGATTAAAGAACTCGTGATAGGTATTTTACCTACAAGACCTCTCTCGGTTATCCAAGATCTTCATATGATCTTCTTATATGAAAAACTTCAGTAATTACACAATCTGAAGACTTTTTCTATGAGATTATCATTTTGATCTCTTTTCTCTCAATCTCTATCATGATCGATCCTTCTTCAAATTCTCCAAAGACTTCTGATAGTAAGTCTAGGAAGGATAAGAATTAAGGTGATAGATAGAGAAAGAGAGTGGCGACTCCTTGACATTGACATGATACAGGAATTGACGGTGATGACATGCGAAAAATATATATGTTTCATCGCCATCAAAGATGCGAAGAAATAAATTTAGTTCTTAACTGGGAAAAATGTCATTTCATGGTTGTCGGCATATTTTAGGTTGTGTGTTTAATTTTTGAAAAAGGGGTCGCCTAACAGAAATTGTGCGGCAAATTTTTAATTTAATTTAAATAAATAATTTGAAAAGTAGTATTTGATTTTTGAAAATAATTTTAAATTTGAAGATTTTAAGATATGAAATCAAACCGATCTCACATCCCAAATAGTTTATATAAACGAGCACCGTACCACAAACCGTGTATCTATCCTAAAGATAGACACACTGCTCGATGGTGGGGCTCGATTAAATAAACTAGAAGATTTGTGACATCCGTTCGGTCCGCGAACAAATTTTATAAGCCGACAAATTCCCTCGCCTAATATGAAAACATTAAACGAGGTTTATATTACTCGGGTTCTTTAAAATTCCCTATAAGGGCAAGCCCCTATAGTTAATTACATCTTAAGTGACGGGAATCACCTAAGAAAACTCTCGATAATAAACAGTAATTCTGCTCTCAAGAAATTTAAATTTTAAGTTTTCAAAGGAATGAATTTTGGAATTTCAATAGAGAGTGAATCAAATTTGGAACATTTTATTTTGGGAATTCAAAGGAAGAAAAGGTAGGAGAAATCACAGATTCGAAGCGAACTTCGATAATTTCCCGACTATCCTATTGTTTCGCTTCGAATTCGTGAAGTCTTAATATTTATTTAATGTTTTGATCTTGCCAATTTTAATTAATTAGGACTTATATTTATATGATAGAATCATACAAATAGCCTCGAAGATGTGAGGGTTCATTGTCGTATCGGACGACTACCTCGGAATCCTAAGTCCGGTTAGGGCTTAATTTGCAATGCAAATGCCTAACGAAGAGGTTGAGGATTTATGTTGCACTGCAAACTACCTCAAAATCCTATGGCTTTATTGTTTAATTCTAGGAAAGTTTTGCTGATGTAGATTCAAGTTTTGCTGACGACGATGGCCGTGCTGCCCACCATGCTCCAAGCTCCTTGTTGTTGCAGAGGTTTAGTTATAGAAGTCTTAAATCAGGAGATGAGAAAAGTGTTTTGGTTTAGAGAAAATCTTAATTTCCAAGTGTTTTTTGTGTTTTAATTAAAACAAATCTTAAAGTTGATTATAACGACACCGGTTAAGATCTCACGGTTCCATCCTTCCGCATCGTTATTTTTATCGGATTCACTTAGTCTAGATGAATTTGCTAAACTCAACCGAATGAGTTCCACACTTTCATTTAGCACCGTGGGAAATCCCGTTAGCAACACGTAGGTTACATCATCCGAGGTATTCCCGATCATCCAACAAGACGTTTTAATTTAGTTGTAATTGTAGTTTTGTGTTCCGTTTGTGATTAAATTTTGAGTTGTTTTATATTTTGAAATGTTGTGGCGGTGAATTTTATCTTGCAATGACTTTTTACTTAGTTTTGGTTTCAGTTTTAGGGACTATCCTAAAGGTGTGGGTTTTCATGCAACAGTTGTTTATCATGCAAGAAAAGTAAGTGTGATGCGATTAAATAAATTGCAATAAGGTAAATTGCAATAAAATAAATACGTACCTGGAGGGTCTTCCCGTCATCCCAAGCTGCACTTAAAACACAATTAGAATATTTAAGCAAGTTCCTAGGTAAAGCTAAGGGAAGGGTTATGGTTTTCTACCAAGTTCCTAATCCCGTAGCTAGTCATTTCCTATGACGTCTAGGTTCTCGTATTTTGGTTTGAGGACGATTTTCTTCATCAAAGAATAATTAAGTTCAATTGTTCTTATGAACATCCTATCATATCGAGGAAGTGCTTAAGACAAATCTTAAACATCTTTTTAATATTTCTAGGATTGTTTTAAGTCCAAATGAATTTAATTATATAAATGAATTAATCATCCGGGGATTCAAGTTTTGTCATCTTGCTTAGTGAACTAGGACATTTGAATATCCTATGAGTGAAGTAACATTTCATTTAATGTTCTATTTAGGAGTTATGATAATAAAGGTTTTCGAGGGCAAATTGGTGCTCCAATGATTTCGTGATTTAGCTTTAACTTCGCTTAAAGGGTTTAAATTTGGAATAGTGTTCAAGTTGTTTTATATTTAATTTCTTTATGTCTTAGGTGATGTTATTTAATTCAATTTAATTTTAATTTAATTTAATTTAATTTAATTCAATTTAGTTTGATTTGATATAAATTAATTTAATTTGATTTAATTTAACTTAATTTAATTTAATTTAACTTCCTTCAATTTAATTTAATTTGATTTAATTTTAATTTAATTTAACTTAATTTAATTTAATTTAATATGTTTTAATTTAATTTAATTTAATTTAATTTAACATTTTTTTAATTTAATTTAGTTTAATTTAATTTAATTTAATTTAATTAATTTAATTTAATTTAATTTAATTTATTAATTTAATTTAATTTAATTTAATTTATTTATTTAATTTAATTTAATTTAATCTTTAATTTAATTTTATTTTTAATTTTAATTTAATTGAAAATTTAAAAAGAGTTTAATAATTTAACTTATTATTTTTTTTGATTTAATTTAATGATTTAGTCCTTTAACATTTTAAAACTTAAACTTGAATTATCATTTTTAATTAGGAATTAAATATTAATGAGTTGATTAATTTAGGGATCTTTAAATTAATGAACAAATCTCTTCTCAATAATATCCCTTTAATAATTCTAATTTTATTATTCTTCCAAATTTAATCAATTATTTAATTAAGGTTTATTTCAATTATTTTCAAATTGTTTAGTAGGTTTCTACCCTTTAATTATTTAAATTTCAATCATCCAAATCAGATTAAGATCAAATATTTTATTTGTTAATTTTATTAAACCTAAAGTTTTAATTAAGGGTTAAAATTTTAATTACCATTTTGCCCTTCAAGCTTAATAATTTCATAACTCACTAAATTGAGCTTAAATGAACTTGAAATTTTTATGTGACTTCACTCATATGTCAATAAAGACATGAGAGGAGAAAATGTGATTTTTCTATATTTAATTTATTTATGTAATTATTTTTGGTAGAAAATAGAGATTTCCAAGGAAAATTTAATAACATGACCAAAGGAAAGTTTCTGTCCTTAAAAAAATTATGGTACATTCCTAATGACCAAAGGATAATGTGGACCAATTTTGGTGATTTTTTGAATTATATTATTTTTATTATAATTATTTTAAGTTTTGGAGTATTAATTAATTTAAAAATAAAATAAAGGTTGAAAAATGAAATTTATATTTTTCAAAACTCTCTTTGATATCAAGAAAATCAGAGAATCAATTTTTACAATTTTCTGATTTTTCTTTGATTTATTATAATTATTTTAGTGAAAATGCTAGAAAATACATTTTTTTAATTTTAAAATTACCCTAGGGCTTTAAAATTTAATATCTCATTAAATAGACCTAAGAAAAATATGGGATTTGTTCCTAAGTGATTAAAATTCAAAATGTAACATTTTGGTGAATTTTATTATTTTTGTGATTTTTATTATTTTTTAATTATTAAAATATTAAAATAATACAAAAAATCAACTTTTTTAGAAAATTACAATTTTATTTTTTTTAAATTCCCCTAATATCAGAGAGGCTCCAAAACCAATTTAGTGAATTTTTAAAAAGTATTTTGAAAGTTATGAATTTTTAAAGTTCAAATTGCCTAAATGGCTTAATCAACCCATTTAGTAGGGCTAACCAAGTCCAATTGACTTCAAATTTTTATGGTGGGTTCCTCTGATCCTAAAGGTCAGTGGAGAATTGAATTCAAACCAATTTGATGTATGGTTAGCTCTAATTAATTAGGGATCTATTTTGGGTGTTTAAGCCAATTAGGGTTATTTTAAATGAGTTAACTCAAAACCTATTTTTCCTAGGGTCCTCTCGGTCATAAGAGACATCACCAAATTTTCCTAGAATTTATTTCACAACATGCTAATTATTGGAATTAAAATACTCAAAACATGTAACATGAATTTGAAAAATCAATAACTTCTCATAGGGATGGCCTCTGACTTTGGAAAATTCAGGGAATGTTCCCAAATTCAGAGGCTTCAAAAGCCCTATGGTCTCATGCTATGGTGAATTTCCAATATGCATGGAGAATTAAAACAATGCAGAAGGGAAATAAATCATTAAAAATAAAATACTTGATGAAATTAAATGATTTCTTTTCCACATTATTCTCCTCTGTTCACTGAGCAAGAGGGTATTTTTATTTTATTTTTCTGATTTTTCTACACAAAGTTATGGATTTTTGAAGTTTAGGGAATTAAATAAATAAGAAAATCCCTAATTTTCTATTTATCCGAGTCGGCGCCGCGTCAACCTTAACATCCCCGAAGTGCCACGTGGCGCGCTCCCATTCGACGCCGCCACTTGAGTCAACAGCCCGGGTCCCGCCTTCCGCGTATCATCCGTTGATCCGACCTAATCTGAGCCGTCCGTCCGCACGTGTATTAAATGAACGGCATCCGTTCATCGTCCCCAAGCATCCTCACCCGAGAGCCTCCACACTAAAACCCTAAGAACTCACTCAATACTTAACGGATTTTCGTGTTCTTGTGCTTCTGTGGATTCGTCTTGAAGAGACGAACACATCTATACGGTGATCATGCATTGAAATTAAAGAATTTGAAATGGAGAATCTCCGAAGCTCGGGATGAAGAATTAGCTCATACCTTTGCTCGCAGAAGTGTGGCTTCAATCCGAGGGTTGTGTCACCTTCGATTGGATCCCAGCAAGCTCCGCGATGAAGTCTCCCGGTCCAGTGAATTTCCTAGGTAGGATTTCGACCACGCCCGATCACAAAGCTTGGAGGCCGGAGCAACTCGGGTGGCCTCGGAGAGGGGGCTTTCGCCGGTGGACTCCTTCCCTCGATCCGGTGAAGGTGTAGGACCAATCAAATTGAGGATTGATCCACCGTGATGAAGTGTCCCGATTTTGGGCTAAAGTTCGAGCTCAAAATCGAGCTCGACTGGAGGGAATTAGGGCCGGAATTCAGTGGGGATCAAATGCTCTATGTGTGGGGAGTAGTCTGGAACAATTTTGGCAGAGTTTCCTTAAGGTTTGTTTCAGCACCTCTCATGGCCGAGAGGGGGTGGTGTTTAAATAGAGGTGGCTGGAGAGCCTCCCAGGGAGAGTTAGGGCTTGGGATCAGCTGCTCTTGGCAAGAGAAGAAGAGCTACAATGGCCACTGGGATGGGGCAGCTCAGCAGGTGAGAATTCCAAGTTTGGGCTCACATGTGAGCTCTCGGCACGGTGGTTTCCGGCGGCCGTGGTGGTCGGCCGGCCGTGGTCGGTCACCGTTGTCATCGGGGAGGTCGGTGGCGGGCTTAGTGCGATCAATTCGTCAATGCCATGTGTAAAGAGCTTGGATTGAAATGGAATGGGGAGAGGCTTATTTTGGCTCAAATTGGTCAACCCATCCCTTTGGGCTAGGTGCACCACCCAAGGCCTCGGTTTTGGGCTGAAAAGGATCACTTGGGTCGCCCAAGAGAAAATGGTATGGTCTCCATCCATGATGAGGTGGCTAAGCATGGTTTAGTGTGCGACATGCTTAAGGTAAAAAAAGGTTTAAGAAGGATTAGGAAAGGGGGCCCTCCTTTTGCCAAATGTGGTTAGGTCACATGTGAGCAACTCACATGGCTTACATGTGGCTTAAGAGTGGCTTCATGGCTCCATTTGGCTTTGGAAAAAGTTGGCTTGGTTTCATGAAAATGGTTTTTTAAGGATATTGGGTACTTTTGATGGAATTTGGATAAAGCCTAATTTGGAATGATTTGATTATTGATTTAGGCTTTAGGGATAATTTCAATTAATGGAGTGATGAAAAGAATGTGTCATATGGGCTTTAGCATGAAGTTTGGGCTTTTAGGAAGGTTTAAGGGAAGTGGGCTTTTTGAATTTTAAAATGGCTTTTAGGATGAAATTTTGGTAAAGGCTTGGGCCAAATAATTGTTGGGTTTAGCTCATAGATGTGTCATGAGTGACTTGGAGCAAATTGGGAGTGATTTGGGTTTGAATTGGGTTGAATTTGGGCTTCTTTGGTGAATGGGCCAATATAGGTCAAATTGGGCTAACTTGGGCCAATGTTGGGCTAGGGTTGAAATTGATGTAAAATTAATGTTGGGAAATGTTTATGGGAGTGTTTCAAAGAGGTTTTGACTTTGGTTGGGCTTTGATTTTGGGGTTTGGGCTTATTTGGGTTAAGTATGGGTTTAGGTCAAAATTGGGCCTTTTAGCTTTGGGTTGAGTTTGAGTAGGGTTTGGGTCTAAATGTTGGGCAAATCATGTTAGTTTTTTGTTTGTGGGAATGTTAAGGAAGATTTAGAAAAGATTTGGGGTTAATTAGAGTTGAATTGGGTGAGTTTGGGTTAGGTTTGGGTCATGGGTCCAAATTGGGCTTTAAGGCCAAAAGTGAAATTGGATCCAAATGCCAATCAAATTGGACTTGAATTTGGTTTAGATTGGTGTTAGGAATGTTTAATTGAAGTTTAGAATTGAATTGGACCATAATTCAGGTCAATTGGGTAGGTTTGGTTTGACATTGGGTTCACTTTGGGTTAAAATGGGTCAAATTGGGGGTTTTGACAAAAGTAGGGTAAATTGATAAAATTGGCCCATGGTGTAGTTAAACAATATGAAATTGGGAATATTTGGGATTTTTTGGAATTTTCTGGGAATTTTCTGAATTTTTGGATTTTTGGGTCAAGAGGGGTATTTTGGGTATTTGGAGGGTATTGGGAGGTATTCTTGGAATTTTTGATATTTTTGGGTATGGATGGTCAATTTGAGTAATGAGGAAATGTTTAGGAATGATTTTGGAGAATTTTGGTGATTTGGAAATTTCGAGAAATTCGGGTAGTTTCAGGGTTTTGGGCAAAGTTAGCGAGTGTAGGGTCCCGGGGGCCAAAAATTGAAAATTTGGGAAATTGAAGATTGGGTGAATATAAGTGGAATGAAATCATTTTGGTTGAGCCATGAAGCCATATCAAGCCCACATGAGCCATGAGGGGACTCATTTGAGGTATCCACTATGTTGTTCCTAACCCTCTTAGCCAAGGGCTTAGGGGTTAAGGACCATCCATGTGAATCACCTACATGAGTCAGGAGGTCACGTTAGGTATAGGTGTGTGAAAGTGTAGTGTATAGGTGTAGTGTGTGTGTAAGTCAGCCCCTTCACTGCGACTGTGCCACCTGTGGGTAGTCCTAAGGCCAAAGAGTCCTATAGGAACTCATCCTTTAAACTTCCACATTCGATTTCAACCCTCTAGGTGATTAGGGGTCTACGACCAAGTTTGTGGAGTTTGCGAGGAGTTAAGAAGTGGTTTGAATTTCTAAAAGGTGGGTCCCAATTCTAGTCCTCTAAGATAGTCAAAGGAAAAGCCTAAGGCTAGATCCTAAGTACTAAAAAGAAGAAGAGAAGACCTCATCAAAAATGAGGTCAACAATTGTCACAGAAGGCATTGTACTTGGACACGAAGTATCACGGAAAGGGATGGAAGTAGATCAAGAAAAAGTGAAAATTATTGTTGAATTGTAACCACCTACTACTGTTACTGATGTGAGAAGTTTTCTAGGTCATGCTGGATTTTATAGAAGATATATAAAGGATTTTTCTAAAATTTCTAAACCTCTTTGTCATTTATTAGAAAAAGATGCACAATTTGAATTTAATAAAGAATGTATTAATGTTTTTAATATTCTAAATGAAAAATTAATAACCGCACTCTATCATTGTTGCACTCGATCGAAATAAATCTTTTCGAATTAATGTGTGATTCAAGTGATTTTGCAATTGGAGCTGTATTAGGACAAAAATATGAGAAAGTTTTCAAAGTTGAATATTATGCTAGTAAAACTCTCACTGAAACACAAAGAAATTACACTACCACTGAGAAAGAGCTTCTAGCTATAGTATATGCCTTTGATAAATTTGGATCTTATCTTCTTAGTACTAAATGCATAGTTCATACTGATCATTCTGTTATTAAATATCTAATATCTAAGAAGGATTTTAAACCTAGACTTATAAGATGGGTTTTACTTCTACAAGAATTTGATTTTCAAATAGTAGATAGAAAAGGAACTGAAAACCAAATTGCTGATAATTTGTCTAGAATTAAAAATGATATTATTTTGGAAGAAAATATAAATGAGAAATTCCCTGATGAATCTTTATATGTTATTCAAAGATACAAAACACCGTGGTATGCTCATATTGTTAATTATTTAGTTAGCAATATTTTACCTTATGACTTGGATAACAAATTTATTAAGAAATTTAAATATGATGCTAAATCTTATATTTGGGAAGAACCTCATTTATTTAAAATTGGTAAAGATTCTATGATTCGAATATGTGTACCTTATGAGGAAATTTTTGCTATTATTCAAAAATGTCATGATTCTGATTTTAGAGGACACTTTGGCATATTTAAAACTGCATTTAAAATTTTAAATTCTAGATTTTATTGGCCTACCTTATTTAAAGATGTGAGACAATATGTGAAAACATGTGATCGATGTCAAAGGATGGGAAATATATCTAGGAAAGATGAAATGTCATTAAACTATTTATTGGAAGTTGAAATTTCTGATATATGGGGATTAGACTTTATGGGACCATTTGTTCCATCATCTGGAAAAATTTATATTTTATTAGTAGTTGATTATGTTTCAAAGTGGATTGAAGTTTTTGCTTTAGCAAACTGTGATTCCAAAAGTGTTTCAAAATTCTTAAAGAAAATGATATTTTCAAGATTTGGAATGCCTAAGGTAATTATCACTGATGGTGGAAGTCATTTCAAGAATATAAGAATTCAATCATTACTTCAAAAATTTAGAATCAAACATAGAATTGCAACTGCTTATCACCCTCAAACTAGTGGAATGGTCGAAGTATCAAACAGAGAAATTAAAAGAATTTTAGAAAAGACTCGTTAATCCTAAAAGAACTGATTGGGTTGATAGACTTGATTCTCGCATTATGGGCTTATAGAACGACTTATAAGACACCAATCGGAATGTCACCTTACCGGTTAATTTATGGTAAACATTGTCACTTACCTGTAGAACTTGAATATAAAGCTTATTGGGCGATAAATGAGTTTAAATTTAATTTGAATAACGCAAAAGAAAAACGATTATTGCAACTAAACGAGATGGAAGAAATTAGAAACGAATCATATGAAAATGTGAGGATTTATAAAGAGAAAATGAAGATGTTGCATGATAAGGAAATTTCGAGAAAAATTTTGAGCTCGGACAAAAAGTTTTACTGTTTAATTCTCATTTAAGACTTTTTCCTGGAAAATTAAGATCTAAATGGATTGGACCTTATTTTGTTGAGAAAGTATACCATTATGGAGCTGTGGATATTAAAGATCCCAAAACTGGAAAAAGTTTTAGAGTAAATGGATTAAGATTGAAGCCTTATTTGGGAAATATTAAGAAGATTTATAAAGAGGCTTATGAATTGAGTCAACCCGATTAAAGATTTACTTAAGTCGGGCTGACGACGTTAAACCAAGCGCTTTGTGGGAGGCAACCCATAATTATCTTTTGTTTTGTGTTTTAATGTAAGGTTATGCCTCAATCTTGATAAATTTTATATTACTTCAGAAAAATTTGATGCTCATAAGTCTTGGTTGACTTAGGCTGAAAATTATTTTGAGGTATGTAAGATTTAAAAATAGGATCACTCTATTTTGAATATGAGTAAAAAGGATATCAAGTTAACCTTCATTATGATAGTTTACAATGTGAGTTATCGAGTCTAAATTACTCTTACCAGTATAATTTACCTATCTTGGAGAACGAAATTTTGAAAATTCGACGATTAGGTGAAATGGAGTCGAACATAGTTCGAGCGCCAGCGCTGTAGAATTCGGCGCCTAAGCGCCAGAATCAACTATGTATCAATAGGTCCGGCGCCTAGGTGCCAGATTTGGCGCCTAAGTGCTACGGTTACAGGGTCATGCAAAAACAAAAAATTTTCAGTTTTTCACACGATTTTCCCCTTTTAATCTACCCATCTTCTTCCCTAACCATCAAACAATTAAAATTACGTCCCTTACATTTCATTCTTGAGAGATTTGAGAAATATTTGAAGAAATGGAAATGAGAAATCATGGAGAAGAGTCTAGGGACAAGGTCTCAAGGTATCCTCAACCCTACTTCAATGGTTTCATCGCTGTAAGTTTAGAGAAAATTTATAGTCATTTAGATAAGTTTGAAGAAGATTTTAAAAGGATTGGAGATCACCTTCATGAGATGTTTCATCAAGTTGAACATCTAGAATGGCAAATGAAACTTCAATTTGATCATATTGCAGCTTATCAAGATGCTCAAGTTGAAATGTATGCTAAGAACAAGTGGATTGATGAAAAGACAGCTACGGATTTCCCGAGAGCGTTAGTCTTCTTTCCAAGTGGAATACACAATTTCCCTTGTGAAGATTAGAATATTCTAGTAAAGAGATAGTTATTATGGTTTGTTGAGTCGTTGTATCGATTTAGAGAATTGATTGTGTTTGTTAGTATATTTGCTTTCATGTTCAATGTGTGTTGTATTTGCTTTGAACTTGTTATGATTGAGTGTGTATTAAGAACTTGAATCAAATGAAGTACTTATCTGGAATGTATTGAGTCAAAATTGAAGATTTTAAATGGAAATTAGTGAGTTTGATTGAAAACCTTATGTTTGATTGGTGGATTCAATATTTAATTTTTATAAATTTTTGAAAAATGTTGTGGAAGTTAGAAAATGAAGCCCTACTCTGATATGAGTAATTGGAAGTTGAATTTATGAATTTTGGTGGAAAAATAAATTTAAAAAAAAAAATTGTGAAAGGCGAGTCTGGCGCCTAGGGGCCAGAATTCGGCGCCTAAGCGCCAGTTCAGCCTGCTACCCGAGAATTACCATTTAAACCCCCAAAAGCCATTTTTGACACCTAAGCTTCATCTTCTTCCCCATTTTCACGAAAATACATCCTCTAGATTCATTTTGAGGTCAAAACATCAAGGATTTGAGCGCGAAACCACTCGATTTCTTCGTCTCAAGGTCAGATCTACACTTTAAACCATTTATTTTCGATTTTCACCATAGATTTCCCTAAGTTTTGCTAAGAACCGAAAATTTGAAAAAATATTCGATTTTTAGTTATTTCTTTGGATTTTTAAACTTATTTTAAGTTTTATAAACTTAAAAATAGTTTAAATCTTTGATTCCTAAATTAGTTCTTGTTTTCTTTCACGTTTAGATGACTCCAAAATCTAAGTGCGGGAAAGGACGAGAAAATTTTGATAGCAGCAAATTTCCAACTGTGGCTGCGCATTTTCGCTTCCACGAACTTGCGTCATTGAGAAAGTTCATCTCGGAACGAAGTTTTTATCATCCTGGGGAGATGATCGAAAACATTATCATTGCGCACAACTGCCATTGATTTTGTTACTTCACTGCTATTGCTGTTATTCCGGTTGTTCGAGAATTTTATGCAAATTTTCTGGATGCTGAAGATTCTGAAGTCTTTGTTAGAGGAATCGGAGTAGGATTTACTCCGTAAAGAATCAACATATTCTATGGCCTGCCACCGACTATCGAGTGCTATTATTCGGATTATCACCATCCGAGGGAGATTTGGACATGATTATTGCTTATCCGACTAACCGTACTGGATCTTGGAAGATCGGGAACGAAAGAGGGTAAACTTCAAATCCTCTCGAATTAAATGGTGTATCTAAAGCGTGAAACTACTTTATTTCGCAAGATTGTTACCTTCCAACCACTTGAGTGAAGTGACTAGAGATCGAGCGATCTTAAATTACCGCATTCGGGAGAGGAAGCCTATTGATGTCAGAAGCATTATTTATGATTCTGTGGAGTCTACTGCGAGATCCAGCACTTCTGTTGGATTGGGATTTCCATCTCTGATCTATTTACTATGTGTTAGTAATGGAGTCACTATTGATATTTCTGAGGAGAAGTTGAAGTCTACCAAGCCAATTGGGCTGGAGAGTGTTAGTATCTATGATCTTCTTCGAGGGAAGAGATCAACCGCTCCTTCTACATCTGCACATACTTCAGGTAGACCTTCTACTTCTAGACCCTCTACTTCTGCTGAGTCACCATCAGATTTCGGGAATCAATGCATGATCGCTTTTAGAACGACGAGCTAGGAGTTATTTCAAACTCACTCTAGGGATTGATACTATTGATAGAAAACTAGATCATTTATATGATTATACCCGGAGGAAGAGTAATTATGATGCCGAGTATGATGAAGCCCTAGTCGATTTCGAAGGGTGAACATGATGTTAGTTTTCCTACTTTTCCTAGATTCACACCATTTGTTGATCCTAAGGACGTAGAATTTTTCTTTGGTGATGAAGATGATGATGAGGCTACAGCTAGTGATTAGTTGTTATCGATTTCTTTGATGTGTAACTCTGTTAGTTTGTTTTATTTGGATTGTTTGTTAGTTTTATATTTGATGTATGTTGACTGTTTAGTATTAGGATTTTGTTGTGTTGAGACTGAATTTAGAATTAGTTTATATGTTGTTTTAGTTTAATGTTTAGTACTTAATTATTTTGCTCCGTTTTAATTTCGTTT
The DNA here is from genome assembly GCA_022702705.1 of Papilionanthe hookeriana x Papilionanthe teres. Taxonomy (NCBI): domain Eukaryota; kingdom Viridiplantae; phylum Streptophyta; class Magnoliopsida; order Asparagales; family Orchidaceae; genus Papilionanthe; species Papilionanthe hookeriana x Papilionanthe teres. The sequence continues at coordinate 48,022,161 of CM040429.1, read as the reverse complement.
CAAATTTAATATCATCATAAAATTAGCATGCTTACCTTCCTATATACATGCTTCAATTTTATCTTAATTATTCATAAAATCATGTTTAGAAGTTAATTTTTCTATTTAAGATTTTTTTTACATACTTACTAAAATACTTATGATTTTCTTTCTCTCATACTTTCAAATTATCATAGTATACCAAAACTTAAGTTTGGGGGAAGGGAAAATCCATTCAAAATTAAATTTTATTTCGTCCTTAAAGAGCTAATACTTTCTTAAAAATAGAAACTTTTTAACATAACTTAAGGAATGAAGAATTTATTTGAGATCACTTTTATTTTTGAAATTATAAACAATTTAGTGAAATTAACCAAAATTTTACTAACTTTGATTGATTTTAAGAATAGAATTATTTAACTTAAAGAAGAATGAGAAAAAGAATTTTTCTATTCATGATAGAAATAATAGAATTTTAGAAATATTAAGTAATAAAAAATTATCACTTGAAAAAGAAAAGATTGGAATTATTTTTGAATTTTTATTTATGTTATAATAATTAAGTGGAGAAGTATAAGTTTTGAAAATATAAGTTAAGGATAGTGAAGTTCAAAACCATTAACAGGCTATCCAGATATAGTAATCCTCTCTATTAAAAAAAAAAGAAACACAAAAAAAGATAGAGAGGAGAAGCTTAAGGAAATGCCTAATCAAAAATTGGCTTCACTTGAATTATCTTATAGGAAGAAAACTAATTACATACTTTACTTAATTTTTATGCATAAATATTTATTTCGAAAAGATTTTTCAAGAAGATCTTTTTCTTGTAAATAATCTATGAAAGCTTAATATAATAGACTTCTATTATTTTCAAAATGAATGAAAAGTTTGAAATCTTATGATTTGGTAGTTAAATATTCTTTAAATTCTTAAAATTAAACCTAGTTAAGTGAAATTGGGTTAATAATTTACTAAAGACTTTATAAAATAAAAAATTATAAGGAATCTTAAATATTTATCTTTTATTTCCAAAAGTTATATTTTATGTAGTAAAAAGAGTTACTTGAAGACAAGTAACATTTAAGTTTTGGGGATTTTAATCTATAAAAAAATATATATTTCTTTATGTCTTAATTCTTATTAATTCTAAGGATATTATGCTTTAATGAAAGGTATTTTTTATATTTTTTGATGTAGGTAATGTAAAAAGGTTTAAGAAGGAAAAAGGAGCAAAAAGGAGCAAAAATGGAGCAAAATACCAAAATTATAAAAAAATATGGCCTGGCACCTAGGAGCTAGAAACTGGCGCCTAGGTGCTAGACTCAATACGAAAACTGTCAAGTTTTTGACAACGTTTGATCAATTATTTTGACGGAGTGAGCGGTTATTGGACATTCTAGAAGGCTGGCAGTTGTTCCTTGATAATAGGACATGTGATACATTGCATTTGGATGCTCCAAAACGGTTTTAATCGCGAAGAGGTGCGAGCCAAAGTGAAGAGATGCGAAGAAGTGGATGCGGTGTCTGGCGCCTAGGCGCCAGACTGACCTTCTAGAAGATTCATTGAATGTGAACATGTTTTGAAGAGGTGCCTCAAGGCAACTCTTTAAGCCTATAAATAGAGGTCCAATTCTTCAGAAAACGTGCCCCTCCCATTGTACCCCTTTCTCTTATCTACTTTAATATCTCTCATCCTTATAGAGAGAATTAGAGAGAGAAATTTAGGGCCACTTTTGTTTAGTTTAGTGAGTTTATTTTCAAGTTATTGCATCTGGAGTTCATTACACTGTGGAGTCAGTATGAATCAGAAGATCTGTAGAAGAAATATTTGAGATAAGTATATTTTTACATTTGATTCAAAGTATAATTATCATATTTTGTTATTTATTTTCAATGTGTTCTGATTAGTTAGTTAATATAAAGATTCGATGGAGAATTAAAATTCAAAATATTTTCAAAACATTGTGATGACATTAATACGTGATCTTACTTTACTTTTTAAATTGGCCGTTTGAATTGTTAAAACCTATTGATGAGTTTAAAAACCTTATAGGAGAAGAACTCTTAACTTATAAATGTCACATGAATCCTTGGGTAGTCGAAGGCCATGTGCGGGCTATTCATTGTGAAGTGCAAATAAATAGGAAGATAATATTTAAAGGGCGTAGAATTAATAAGTTTTTAGAGTGACAGACTAAATTCTTATAATTTGATTTATAGACTAGGAAAGGGTCACTAGTAGGGCCGACCATAACCACCCTTGGACATCTAGAAGTGTGAGCCTAGATTAACCCATTCTACTAACAATACATCCGGACCTATTATGTAAATTAGTCAATGTTCTTTGCACCTGGATCAAAGGGTAAAGAATAGGAATGCTTCTATTTGGCACAATACCATAAATTAAATTCTCCAACAAATATTAAATTATCTTAAATATCTTAGATTAATTGAAGAAAAGAAAGTTGTTTATTTTATATAGAGTTTATAAAATCATTTTCTTATTATTGTTTTCTTTAAATTGCATCTAGTAAATTAACAGTAATTTATAATCAAAATAAAAATATTTTTACTATTATATTTCGCTTTCACTTTATAGAAAATCTATTTCTATAAATCTTCCCTGTGGGATCGATACTGGGGTCTTTGTTTAAAAACCCTATATTACTTGAAACGATACGTATACTTGCGTAAGTACCCTAGTGTGTAAAAATATTACTTATATAATATAAATTTTATACACTAGCCGCTATTTATAAATCGAGTCAAAGCTTTTTGGCTATCTTTTGGAAGCAAACATTAATGCGTTAAGCGTGGCGGTCGGGTCACCTAGGCGCCAGAGTCCGAACGCTGTTAAGTTTTTTCGATGACTTTAGGCAGTTGTTTTAACGGTGTTAAGCGGTTATTGGAGCTTCTAGAAGACTGAAAGTTACTCCTAGTATATAGGACATGTGATACAATGTATTTGGACACAAGAACACGGTCTGGATCGTGAAGAGGTGCGACCCAAAGTGAAGAGGTGGAAATGACCTGGTCACGGAGTCCTGCGCCTAGGTGCCTGATCCTGGCACCTGGGCGCTACAGTTACCTCCTAGAAGATACATTGAATTTGGACGAATTTTGAAGAGGTGCATTAAGCAACCCCTCGTCAAATTCTGAGCTCTATAAATAGAAGCCCATTCTACAGAGAAAATCGCACCAAAACCCCCCTCTTAGTACACATACCCATTTTAGCCTCTTTCATACTTAGGGTGCCACTTTATTTTGTATCTAGTGAGTTTATTTTGAGTGTTTATTGTGTGTAATTGCTGTTGGAGTCTTTCATCATTGCGTTGGAGTCGGTAGAAGTCGGCGGAGCTCTTGAAGGAACACTTCGTATAAGCATTTGTACTTTGATTCAAAGTTTTATAAATATATTTTGTTGTGTTATTTTAATGAGTTCTGAGTAGTTAGTTATCTTTCTCCTTTCAACTATGAAAAGATTATAAATTAATTAGATTTCGTAGAAGAATTAAATATAAAATATTTTAAAATATTGTGATCATATTAATACCTGATCTTAGTTTACTTTTTAAATTGGCCATTTAATTTGTTAAAGCCTGTTGAAGAATTTTGAGACCTATCCGGAGATAAATTCTTAACTAGTAGATATCACATGAATCTTTAAGGTAATTGAAGGCTTTATGCGGATTATTTAAGGTGAAGTGTAAATAAATAGGAATATATTATTTATTGGGCGTAGAATTAATTAGTTTTTAGAGTGACAGACTAAATTCTAATAATTTGGTTTATAGAAAGGTAACGGGTCACTGGTAGGGCCGACCATAGCCACCCTTGGACATCTAGTAGTGTGAGCCAAAATTAACCCATTTTACTAATAACACATCCTGAGCCTAACTATAAATTGGTCAATGTTCTTTGCACCTTGACCAAATGATAAAGAATAGGAATACTTCTATTTGGCACAATACTATAATCTTAATTCTCTACAAAAGATAATTAATCTATAATTTTTGGATTAGTTGAAAAAAGAGAAAGTCGTTTTTATAATTGCATTGAATTACTGCTTACTTTACTTTCTTGCTTATTACTTACTTTCTTTTAGTAAAAGTTATTAGTTAATTAAATTTGAATATATATATAAAAAAAGAGTATCTATAATTTTCTTAAGAAAATTTCAAAATATTGTTTTAATATATTTTTACTTTTTCTTTTTATTATCCCTGTGGGATCGATAACCAGGACTCCACTAGAGCGCTGTATTAATTGAACGATACGTATAATTGCGTTTAATAACTAAATCTAATAAAATTATAAAAGTAAACCTTACACATCAAGTTTTTGAAGCCATTTGCCAGGAATTAAATCTTCTAAAAAGTGGTATCAAAATCTTGTATTTTAAAGATTAATTAAAGTCGCATCGCATCACGTTTTTGGCGTCGTTGTCAGGGATAAGATAAAATAAAAAGTAAAAGTAAAAAAATAAAAACAAAAATAAAATAAACAAAAATAACAAAAACATAAAAACAAAATAAAATTATTATCTTTAAATTTTTATGCATAGTTCTGGATCCAAAGGATTACTACCTTTTGATCCTGAATTAGAAAGAACAATTAAAAGAATTAAAAAAAGAAAACAAATTTCAAAACATAAAAAAATGGCTAACTTACATAACAATAATCAAATTCCAATCTAAATTAATGAACAAAATATTTATAAACCATTAAGGGAATATGCAAACCCTACAGCTAATGAACTTCATGTTAGTATTCAAATTCCAGTTGTAGATGCTAATTCTTTTGAGCTTAAACCTTCTATTATTCAAATGGTTCAAAACAATCAATTTGGAGGAACACCTAATGAGGATCCAAATTAACACCTTGCTAGTTTTTCAGAACTTCGTGCTACCTTTAAATATAATAATGTTTCTGATGATGCAATTAGGATTAGACTCTTTCCTTTTTTCCTTAAAAGATAAAGCAAACATGTGGCTTAATTCATTAGCAACTTGTTCTATTAAAACATGGGCAGATATGGCACAAAAATTCCTTGCTAAATATTTTCCTCCTTCTAAAACTGCTAAATTGAGAAATGATATTACTTCATTTACGCAATTTGATGGAGAAAAATTTATGAAGCTTGGGAAAGATTTAAAGAACTATTAAGAAAATGTCCTCGTCATGCTTTACCAGATTGGTTAATTATTCAAACATTTTATAATGGACTTATTGGATCACTTAGATCAATTATTAATGTTGTTCTTGGTGGTTCTTTAATGGCTAAGACATTTGAAGAAGCCTACACCTTAATGGAAGAAATGGCTAACAACAATTTTCAATGGCCTTCTGAAAGGTTTAATCCTAAAGGAATGGCCAGTATTCATGATAATAAAGCCTTTTCTATTTTAGCTTCACAAGTGGCTGTGATATCTAAGAAATTAGATAATTTTGCTATTAATATATCGCATGTGAATAATGAAAATGCTGCCAATTCTGATGATTCTCAAACAATGGAAACTTTTCAAGCTATTGCTAGTAAAACTAATAATCCTTATTCTAATTATTATAATCCTAGTTGGAAAAATCATCCTAATTTTAATTGGAGTAATGGAAATCAAACCAATCCAAATTGGAACAATCAAGGAAATTCAAACTATAGACCAACTTATCCTCCTGGTTATAACAATCAGCAGAAAAAGTTGTCTGTAGAAGAATTGATCTTGCAACTTAAGCAATCGATTACAAAGTCAAAACACCGCTATTCGTAATATTGTGAATCAGATGGGTCAAATTGCTAATTTCATTAATTACAGACCTTAAGGAACACTGCCTAGCAATGTCAAAATTAATCCTAAAGGATCTGGAAAAGAACATGAATAAGCAAAAGCTGTACAACTTATGAGATTGAAAAAGAGAAAGAAGTTGAAGAGATTGAAAGACCTAAAGATACCCTTTCTCCAAGAAAAGATCATATTGTTATACCTAAGTGGAAGTTGAAAGACCACCACCACCTTTTCCTCAAAAACTTAAACAGCAGAAGCTTGACCATCAATTTTCTAAGTTCTTTGAAAGTTTTAAGAAACTTACCATCAACATTCCTTTTGCTGAAGCTTTGGAGCAAATGCCAAGCTATGCAAAATTTATGAAGGATAATTTAAGTAAGAAGAGAAAATTTGAAGCTTATGAAACTATTGCATTAAGTGAAGAATGTAGTGCAATTATCCAGAAGAAATTACCTCAGAAACATAAAGATCCTGGAAGTTTCACTATACCATGTGCTATTGGAGAAAAATTTTGTGGAAAAGCCTTATGTGATTTAGGAGCTAGTATTAATCTCATGCCATTTTCAATCTTTCGAAGGTTAGATTTAGGAGAGATTTCTCCTACCACCGTAACTTTTCGGCTAGTCGATCGATCGATCACTTATCCTAAAGGGGTTATAGAGGATGTGCTTGTTAAGGTAGATAAATTTATCTTCCCTATAGATTTTATTGTTCTAGATATGGAAGAAGATAAAGAAATACCTATCATATTAGGAAGACCTTTTCTAGCTACCGGTCGAGAAATGATTGATGTGCAAAAAGGAGAATTAACAATGAGAGTTAATGATTAAGAGATAACATTCAAAGTTCTGAAATCAACGAGGTATCCTGAAAAAAATGTTATTGGATGGATATTTTTGATTATATGATTGAAAAGCATTACGATGAAAGATGTAAGGTCATTTTTTATAATAAAAACAAAGAATCTATGTTATATGATGAGTTACTAAATGAAGAGAATTCATCTGAAGAAGCTCATTATATTCATGAAAATTGGGATATTTTAGACACAACTACAAATGAGATATTATTACACTCAATTGAAAAAGCCCCTGAACTGGAATTAAAAATGTTACCAACGCATTTAAAGTATGCATTTCTCGGAGATTCTTTAACTTCACCTGTAATTATATTTTTACAACTAAGCAAAGATCAAGAAGAAAAATTAATTAGAGTTCTGAAGAATTATAAGAAAGCTTTTGGTTGGACTATTGTAGATATAAAAGGAATAAGCCCTTCAATCTGTATGCATAGGATTTTAATGGAAGAAAATTGTAAACCCACTATTGAACCTCAAAGAAGATTAAATCCAATTATGAAAGAGGTTGTTAAGAAAGAAATTTTGAAATGGTTAGATGCTGGAATTATTTATCCTATTTCGGATAGCCAATGGGTAAGTCCTATTCATTGTATTCCGAAGAAAGGATGAGTAACTGTCATTGTTAATGAAAAAAATGAATTAGTCCCAACAAGACATGTTACTGGATGGCGAATTTGCATTGATTATTGAAAATTAAGCAACGCCACTAGAAATGATCATTTTCCTTTACCTTTCTTGGATCAAATGTTGGATAAACTTGCTAGACATTCATAATTCTGTTTTCTGGATGGATATTCTGGTTATCATCAACTACCAGTTGCTCCTGAAGATCAAGAAAAGACAACATTTACTAGTCCTTATGGAACATTTGCCTTTAGAAGAATGTCTTTCGATTTATGCAATGCACCTGTAACTTTTCAAAGATTTATGATGTCAATATTCTGTGATTTGATTGCTAAAGGAATTGAAGTATTCATGGATGATTTTTCAGTTTTTGGAACTTCTTTTGAATCTTGCTTAGAAAATATAACGAAAATTTTGAAGAGATGTGAAGAAATAAATTTAGTTCTAAACTTGGAAAAATGTCAATTTATAGTTATAGAAGGCATTGTACTTGGACATAAAGTTTCACAAATAGGGATGAAAGTTAATCAAGTAAAAGTGAAAATTATTGCTGAATTGCAACCACCTACTACCGTTACTGATGTAAGAAGTTTTCTGGGTCATGCTGGATTTTATAGGAGATATATAAATGATTTTTCTAAAATTGCTAAACCTCTTTGCCATTTATTAGAAAAAGAAACTAAATTTAAATTTAATGAACATTGTCTAAATGCATTCAATATTCTAAAAGAAAAGTTAATCACTGCACCTATCATTGTTGCACCTGATTGGAATAAACCTTTTGAATTAATGTGTGCTGCAAGTGATTATGCAATCGGAGCTGTATTAGTACAATAATATGAGAAGATTTTTAAAGTTATATACTATGCTAGCAAAACTCTTAATGAAACTCAAATAAATTACACAACTATTGGAAAAAGAGCTGTTTGCAATAGTATATGCCTTTGATAAATTTAGACCATATCTTCTTGGAACAAAATGTATCGTACAGACTGATCATTCTGCTATTAAGTATTTAATATCTAAAAAGGATACTAAACCTAGATTGATCATATAGGTTTTACTTCTGCAAGAATTTAATTTTGAAATAGTAAACAGAAGAGGGACTGACAACCAAATTGCTGATCATTTATCAAGAATCAAAAACAATAATGAGAAGATTTATGAAGAAATTATAAATGAAAATTTTCGGGATGAGCAATTATATGTCATTCAAGGATTAGAAATATCGTGGTATGCAGATATAGTTAACTACTTGGTTAGCAATATTTTACCATATGGGATGAATAATAAATATATTAAGAAATTCAAGAATAATTGTAAATCATATATTTGGGAAGATCCTCATTTATTTAGAATAGGAAGAGATTCTGTGATTCGAAGATGTGTACCTTATGAAGAAACTTTTGATATTATTCAAAAATGTCATGATTCTGAATTTGGAGGACACTTTGGAGTGGATAAAACTTCATTTAAAATTTTAAATTCTGGATTTTATTGGCCTACTTTATTTAAAGATGTTGGACATTATGTGAAAACTTGTGATCAATGTCAAAGATGGGAAATATATCCAGAAAAGATGAAATGCCTCTAAATTTTATACTAGAAATCAAAATTTTTGATGTATGGGGTTTAGACTTTATGGGACCTTTCGTATCATCATCAGGAAAGATTTATATTTTATTAGCAGTTAATTATGTTTCAAAGTGGATCGAAGCTGTAGCTTTACCGAACTGTGATTCCAAAAGTTTTTTAAAATTTTTAAAGAAAATGATTTTTACAAGATTTGGAATGCCTAGGATAATTATCACGAGATGGGGAAGTCATTTCGAAATATAAGAATTCAATCATTGCTTGGAAAAATTCGAATTAAGCATAGAATTGCAACTCGTTTATCATCCTCAAACAAGTGGAATGGTCGAAGTATCAAACGAAGAATTAAAAGAATATTGGAAAAGACTGTTAATCCTAAAAGAACTGACTGGGTTGATAGACTTGATTCTGCATTATGGGCTTATAGAACAGCTTATAAGACACCTATCCAAATGTCACCATATCTGTTAATTTATGGTAAACATTGTCACTTACATGTTGAACTAGAGCATAAAGCTTATTGGGCGATAAAGGAGTTCAATTATAATTTGAATACTGTAGGAGAAAAATGATTATTACAAATAAATGAAATGGAAGAGATAAGAAATGAGTCTTATAGAAATGCAAAAATTTGTAAGGATAGAATGAAGAAATTACATGAAAAAATGATTTCAAGGAAAATATTCGAGCCTGGACAAGAAGTATTATTATTTAATGTTCGTTTAAAACTTTTCCCTGGAAAATTAAAATCTAAATGGATGGGAACGTTTATAATTGAGAAACTATATCCTTATGGAGCTGTGGATATTAAAGATCCCAAAACTGGAAAAGTATTTAAAGTTAACGGATTAAGACTGAAGCCTTATATGGGAAAAATGAAATTAAATTACAAAGAGGCTTATGAACTGAGTCTACCCAATTAATTCAATTAATTAGGTCGGGCAGATGACGTTAAACTAAACGCTTTGTGGAAGCCAACCCATATTTATTAGTTTGAGTTTAATTGTCGTTGTAAGGTTTTGCCTTGGTTTTGACTAAATTTGTATATAACTTCTGGAAAAAGAAGGCTAACAAGTCTGTATTGGCTTAAGCTAAACATTTTCTTGAAATATATAGAAATTGGACTTGGACCACTCCATGACAAATGTGAGTAAAAAGGAGATCAAGTTAACCTTCGTTTGTGATTGTTTGTGATTTAAATTTTTCATAATTGTGTTTGTGTGTTGAACATAGTTGTTTATTAGACCTATTTTTACGACTGAAACTTTGTAAAATTTGATGATAGGTGAATCGGAGTCGATCGAGGTTCCGGCTCCTAGACGCCAAAAGTTGGCTCCTAATAACAGGCATATTGATGAATCCGGCGCCTAGGCGCCAGATTGTGGCGCCTAAGCGACGCGGTTACATATCGTGGAAAAACCGAATTTCTTCAGTTTTTCACACGAAATTTCTTATTTATAGCCTATTTTGCATCCCCAATCCCATAGAAACACTAATTTTGACCAGAGCAATTCATTTTTGAGGAGTTAGGAAGGATTTGGAGGCCATGGATAGAAGAAATCATGGAAAAGAGGTAAGAGACAAATCTCCTAAAGATCCTCAGCCTTATTTTAATGGTTTTATTGTTGTTAGTTTGTAGAAAATGTTTAGTCAAATGGATAAGATTGAAGCGGAACTTCGAAGTATTGGTAATTGTCTCCATAATATGTGCCACCAATACGAACACTTGGAAAGGTGAACCAAACTTTAATCTGATAAAATGGCTGCCTATTAAGACGCTCAAGCAGAAATGTACGCTAAGAACAAATGGATTGATGAAAAGATGACTTTGGAATTTCCAAGGTTGTTGGTGTTCTATCCCTTCGGTCCTAGAGAACTTTATTGCGAAAGAGATGGAAATTGAAGATCAGTGTTAAATAGATTCTATGTGTGTTTTGGGTGTGATTGAGTCTTGTTTTAGTGTGTTGAATATCTAATGTGTGTATTTGCTTAAATTGTTCAAAGTGTGTTGTTGGATTTGAATGTTTGCTTTTAATATGTTGTTAATTGTGTTAGTTATAAAACGATGAACCTTGATACAAGTCTTGTACTGAAGATTGTTGAATTTGGAATGGATATTAGGATTTTGAATTGAAGAATTTGGATACATTTATGTGGATCCATACTTTTATTTTAAATTGATTGTGAAAATATTTGGAGGTTGTAAAATGGATTAATACTCTCATAAGAGTAATTAGGAGTCGAATTTGATAAAATTTGGTGGAAAATATTTAATTTAAATCGAATTTTTTGGAAAGGAGAGTCTGGCGCCTAGGCGCCAGAATTCAGCGCCTAGGCGCCGGTTCGGCCTAAACCCAAAAACTCATCTTCTTAAACCCCCCTCCCCCCGCCATTTTTGACACCTAAACGTCTTTATCCATAGTTTTTTTGCAAAAATACCACCTAGAGATCCCATTTAGAGCTGGATTTGCAAGTTTTGGGCTTGAAATCACCTGATTTCTTCATCTCGAGGTCAGATCTACATTCTAAACTAATTATTTTTTATTTTTACCATAGACTTTTCTCTCATTAGAAAAAACCAAATTTTTGAGAAAAATTTTGATTTTTTATGATCAAATTTATGGGTATTTAAGCTATTTCATGTTTGAAAAGCTTAAATTAGTTTATTTTCCTAGATCCGTTGAATTTATTTCGCGTTTTTCTTTTACGTTTAGATGGCAACCAAATCTAGGCAAGGAAAAGAACGAGAAAACTTTGATCATAGCAAGTTCATCACTGTTGCTGCACACTTCCGATATAATAATTTTGCTACGACTCGGAAGTTTATCTCAGAGCAAAGTTTTTATAATCCTGGAGGAAGAATTGAGGAGACAATCATTGCACTCAACTGGAAATGATTTTTGCTATTTCACTGTTGTTGACATTATCCCGGTGGTTAGAGAGTTTTATGCTAATTTCGTGGATGCAGAGGAATATGAGATTTTCATTTGAGGAGTTGGAGTAGGATTCACTCCTAAATGTATCAGCATTTTCTATGGCCTGCCGCCAATCATTGAGTGTTATTACTCAGGTTTATCTCCATCTGAGGAAGATTTGGACATGATCATTGCCTACCTGACTGATAGTACTGGAGCCTGGAAGACTCAGAATGGAAAAAGGGTAAATTTTTTATCTCCTAAGCTTAATGGTGTTTCCAAGACATGACACTACTTTATTTCTGCTCGTCTCCTTCCAACCAATCATCTGAGTGAAGTTACCAGAGATAGAGCTACTCTAAACTACTATATTCAAGAGAAGAAGTCTATTGATGTAGGGAGCATTATTTATGATTTTGTGGAGGCTACTGCTCGTTCTAGCACATCTATTGGACTTGGTTTTCCATCACTGATCTATTCTCTTCGTCAAAGTGGTGGAGTAGTTGTTGAGCTTTCTGAAGAAAAACTTAAGTTAACGAAGCCAATAGGAAGAGAGAGTGTCAGCATTTATGACTGACTGCGAGGTAAGAGTTCTACTGCACCTGCTGGTTCATTACCTACTTCAGATAGAGCTTCTACTTCTAGACCATCTACTTCTGCTGAGCCATCATCTACATTTTGGGAAACCATGCATGATTAGTTCATAGAGCAGTAGCATGAGTTATTCTTAACTCACTACAGATTTGATACCATAGACAAGAAGATTGATTATCTTTCTGAGCATACACAAAGAAAGAGTGATTATGATGCTGAATATTCAGACTCTTTAGTGAGATTTCTGAAGGGTGAGCATGATGTTCAGTTCCCTACTTGTCTCAGATTTTCAACTTATGTTGATCCTAAGGATATGGAGTTCTCTTTTGGTGATGATGATGATGAAGCTACAGACAGTGATTAGTATCTTGATTTATCTCTAGAGATTGTTGATTCTATTTTTAGAGTATTATCTTTTTTGTGATGTTATTTATTGATGTTATTTGTGAACTTTTAATGTTAAAACTGTTTTTAGATTATCTGATGTGTGTTTAAGACTGAGATGTGAATGAATTTCTATAAAAGATTATTTCTGTTTCAGCCTACTGTTTAGTGTTCATGAATAGTTATTAAATTTGCATGTTCTAAAATAATTTTTTTTTTAGAAATTAACTCCTGCTCTACAAAACTTTTCTATATATGCTTAATCATTTCTGTTATATTCATATTGAACCATGTGTAGAAGTAGAGTATAGTTTTTCCTTACTACATCATTGTTATACTTAAATTAATTTATGTTTATTTCTTTCTCTCATGCTTTAGAAAATTTCATAATTCATATTTATACTAAAGCTGAAGTTTGGGGGAGGGAAAATATTTATCAAATTTAAATATTATTTGTCCTCAAAGAATAAATATTTTTAAAAAAATATATATTAACATAAAATAAGGAATGAAAAATCTATTTAAGAATACCTAAATTTTTGAATTTATAAATAATTTAGTAAACTTAACTAAAATTTCAAAAATTTTGGTTGATTTTAAGAATAGAATTATTTAGCTTAAAGAATAATAAGATGAAAATTTTTCTATTTATAGTAAAGAGAATTGTATTTTTGAAATACTAAGGAATCAAGATTATTTCTTGAAAAAGAAAAGATTGAAATAAGATTAGAAAAATATTAATGTCATATTTATTAAGTAAAAATGTATAAGTTTTTGAAAATAAGTTAAGAATAGTGAAGTTCAAAATCATTAACAGGCTATCCAAAAATAGTAATACTCTCTAAAAAAAGAAAGAAAAAAGGGTGAGAAACTTGAGGAAATGTCTAATAAAAAATTGGCTTCAGTTGAATTATCTTATAGTAAGAAAACTAATTACATTTTAAACTTAATTTCTATGTACATATATTTTTACTAGAAAAATATTTCATGAAAATCTTTTTCTTGTAAATATTTTATGTGACCTTGATATGATAAACTACAATTATTCTTGAATAAATGAAAAAATGGAAGTCTTATGATTTGGTAGTTAAATGTTCTTTAATTCTTAAAATTAAACTTAATTAGTGAAATTTGGTTAATGATTTGCTAAAGTATTTATAAAACCAAAAACCATAAGGAATCTTAAATATTTTAACTTCATTCCAAATGTTATTTATTTTATGTAATTAAAAGGGTTACTTGAGGACAAGTAACGTTTAAGTTTGGGGGAAATTGATCCACTTAAAAAATACCCATTTTTACGCCTTATTTATGATTTAATTCTTAAGGATATTATGCTTTAATGAAAGGTATTTTCATGTTTTTGGATGTAGATGATTAAAAAGAGTCCAAGAAGGAAAAAAAGAGTAAAAAGGAGCAAAAAAGGAGCTTGTGGAGTAATTTTTGGAATTATTGGCCTGGTGCCTAGGCGCCAGAGTCCGGCGCCTAAGCGCTAGTTCTATACAGACGCTGTTAAGTTTTTTTGATGATTTTGGGCAGTTATTTTGAAGTTGTTAAGCGGTTATTGGATCTTCTAGAGGACTAGAAGTTACTCCTAATATATAGGACATGTGATACAATATATTTGGACACAAGGAAACGGTCTGGATCGCGAAGAGGTGCGACCTAAAGTGAAGAGGTGCGAACGACCTGGTCACAGAGTCCGGCGCCTAGGCGCCAGATCCCGGCGCCTAGGTGTGACGGTTACCTTCTAGAAGATACATTAAATTTGGATGAATTTTGAAGAGGTGCCTTAAGCAACCCCTGGTCAAATTCAGAGCTCTATAAATAGGAGCCCATTCTACAGAGAAAATCGCACCAACACCCCCCCTCTTAGTACACATACCCATTTTAGCCTCTTTCATACTAAGGGTGCCACTTTATTTTGTATCTAGTGAGTTTATTATGAGTGTTTATTGTGTGTAATTATTGTTGGAGTCTTTCATCATTGCATTGGAGTTAGTAGAAGTCAGCGGAGCTCTTGAAGGAACACTTTAGATAAGTATTTTTACTTTGGTTCAAAGTTTTATAAATATGTTTTGTTGTGTTATTTTAATGAGTTCTGAGTAGTTAGTTATATTTCTCCTTTCAACTATGAAAAGATTATAAATTAATTAAATTTCGTAGGAGAATTAAATATAAAATATTTTAAAATATTGTGATGATATTAATACCTGATCTTAGTTTACTTTTTAAATTGTCCATTTAATTTGTTAAAACCTGTTGAAGATTTTTGAGACCTATCCGGAGATAAATTCTTAATTAGTAGATATCACATGAATCCTTAAGGTAATCGAAGGCTTTACACGGATTATTTAAGGTGAAGTGCAAATAAATAGGAAGATATTATTTATCGGGCGTAGAATTAATTAGTTTTTAGATTGACGTGACTAAATTCTAATAATTTAGTTTATAGAAAGGTAACGGGTCACCTGGTAGGGCCGATCATAGCCACCCTCGGACATCTAAGTAGTGTGAGCCTAGATTAACCCATTCTATTAATAACACATCCTGTGCCTAACTATAGATTAGTCAATGTTCTTTGCACCTGGACCAAAGGGTAAAGAATAGAAATGCTTCTAGTTGGCACAATACTATAATCTTAATTCCCTACAAAAGATAATTAATCTATAATTCTTAGATTAGTTGAAAAAGGAGAAAGTCATTATTATAATTGCATTGAATTACTACTTACTTTACTTTCTTGCTTATTGCTTACTTTCTTTTAGTAAAAGTTATGAGTTAATTAAATTTGAATGTATATATATATATATATATAAGAAAAAGAGTATATATAATTTGCTTAAGACAATTTCAAAATATTGTTTTTATATATTTTTACTTTTTGTTTTTATTATCCCTGTGGGATTGATAACCAGGACTCCACCAAAGCCCTGTATTACTTGAACGATACGTATACTTGCGTTTAAAATTGTGACTTTTACAATAATTAAATCTAATAAAATTATAAAAGTAAACCTCGCACATCAAGTTTTTGAAGCCATTTGCCAGGAATTAAATCTTCTAAAAAGTGGTATCAAAATCTTGTATTTTAAAGCTTAATTAAAGTCGCATCGCATCATCTTCCAACTAGGATTATAATAATTCGAATAAGGATTGTTAGGTCTATTAATAGCATTTAAAGTCTCATAAGGCGTTTGAGATTCTGTTATCTATCCAAATGAATTTTCCTCCAACACTTGAGGTGGTTGAGAATAATTCATTCCATATTGATCTATTTTTTTAGAAAGGGCTACAATTTGAGAAACTACCGATCGAAATGAACTTTCATGGTGAGTTGAAAACGTTCTTTAAAGAAGGCTGACATACATGTTCGGGAGAGGTGTAAAATGATTGACGTTACCAAAATAGTTAACTTTTAATTCCATCATTGAAAAACATTATGAATTTAAGATGATAATACCCCATACAATTTTAAAGCCTACTTATTTAGAGAATTCATCTACGGCACGGTCTTTATATCTTCGGATTGACTTAATCACGGAAGAGCCTTAATTGAATGATGAAATCGGTAAAAGATCTCTAAAGACGGAGAGTTATTCAAAATCATTGAATGGCATATTCCATGGTATATAGACCAAATGAATGAGATTTTGATCTTTGAGGGTAACCGAGAGTAAACATGGGATACATCGAGTCATCGATGTTGAACCAACACGGGAGTCAACCCATGTTTATCTTTGTTATTTGTTTAGTGTGATTTTTGTTATGTTGGATTGGATAATAGTGAGATGTTAGACTTTGATCCTTGTTTGATTTGTAAAGAGTGGTTTGGTTAATGTTGCGAGGTTAAGCCTTGGTCTTCGCTAAATTTGTAAATGACTTATGGTAGTAGCGAGTGGCAGTTTGTTACGACTTAGTTCTCAGCCCAGATGAGCATTACCTTGAAGCATGTAAAGTTTGGACTTGGACCACTCAATGTCAACTCTGATATTAAATCTTTTAGCCGACTTTGCCTTTGCGAGTAAGGTCATGAACTTACTTAGTGAACAACATACGGATAGGCTTGCACTACTTTTATTTACCATATTGTGTATACCTTAGACTTGGAGTAAACTTGAGTGGAAACACATAAGATTTTATAATAGAGAGGAATTAAGTTTGAGGGTGATAGCGATACTGGTATGACCCAGAATTTTACTTAATAACAAAATTTATGAATTTGTATTTAAATATTTATAATAATTATTGTAAAAGTCACAATTTCAAACGCAAGTATATGTATCTCATTTAGTAATACATGGCTCACATTGGAGTCAGTTGTAGTCCCATTAGAGAAGAATACAGAGAAAATTAAGAAATATTTTAAAATTTTTAAAATTAAAAGTAATTATTATTTTTATTTCTTTTCAAAATTGATTTACATTTCATCCATTTTTATTAAATGTAAGTAGCAGTAATAAAGTAAAGATTAATGCGCAGTGACCTCATTTTTGATGAGGTCTTTTCTCTTCTCTCTCCTTAGTACTTAGGATCTAGCCTTAGGCTGTCCCTTTGACTATCTTAGAGGACTAGAAATGGGACCCACCACTTAGAAATTTAAGCACCTCATAACTCCCTTTAAACTCCACATGTCGGTGTAAACCCCTAAGTTAATTGGAGGGTTAAGATCGAATGTGGAGGTTTAAAATGGTTATAGGACTTTTTGGCCTTAGGACTACCACAGGTGGCCTGATGCAGTGAGGGTGGCTTGCACACACACACTTTCACACACATTCCAAATCCTAAAACCATTCATACCTAGCTTGACTTCATGATTCATGTAGGTAACCCGTATGGATGGACCTTAACCTTACTGAGCCCTTGGTAGGGTTAGGAACAACATAGTGAATGCCTCGAAATGAGTCCTCTTATGGCTCTTATGGGCTTGATATGGCTTCATGGATTCATGGCTTAGCCCAAAGTGATTCCATTCTACTCAAACTTGATCAATCTTCATTTTCCAGAATTTCAATTTTTGACCCACAGGGACCACACACCGCTAAACTACCAAATGTCCTTGAAACTACCCCTTGAACGAGTGTGACATCATGTTCGGATCCGACCTCCGGATAAGCGAGCCCGGTGAGTTACGAGGACCAAGAAAGATACCTTTACCGGTGGGTTCCGTCATGATACCGCAGTGGTAACGGAGCGGATATCGCTAAGCATTGCATACCGGGAGTGCCGTGGAGCGAATCTCGGCTACTTTCGGGAGAATGGACGACAACGAAGATACCTTACCATTTCCAACTGCACCCGTAGCTAGAGAACCTCCGGCCTTACGAGTTATGAGTTACATGGGAAATATCACACCTCCAACGCACATCCAGCAGGCGTCCTTGCCAAGGATGGCTTGGAAGGTGATGTTATTAACCATGTACCCCACTATTCAGACATGGATTTTTGATAGATGCTTCATTTGATGGATCAACAAAGATCATACACAGTCCATTTTGAGTTTACATGGATTGTATGAGATATATTCCAGATCAAAATGTATGATGTATCTTCTACATGATTGGAATGAAAGTGACCATGTCACGTTTTTGGCCTTCACCTCTTGTGTGCAAATTGATTGGGAAACGCCATTAAAGTTAAATGAAACTTCGAACAAAGAACAGAAAAGAAACAAAAAAAGAGGATAAAAGAAAACTTTCTTTAAAAATCTAAGAATGACGAACACCAAATTCACATGAACATTAAATAAACGATAAAATAAAATTTGAATCATTAAAAGATAAACGAAATCAACATAAATGTTAAATCAAATTCTCAATCAAATTCCAAATCCACTCTCGATCAAATTTCAAATTTGATCTTTTCAAATCTCAATTCAAATTCTCAATCAAATTTCAAATCCAATCTCGATCAAATTTCAAATTTGATCTTCCAAATTTCAAATCAAATCTTAAATCAAATTTCAATCGAGTTCAAACTCATCCTTCCAAATTTCAAATTCAATTTCTTCCAGATCTCGAATCAAATATCAATCACATCAAAATTCAAATTTTTGGGTCGAGGATTTTACATCCAAGACTGCACTGCTTTAGGATCCTTTTCCTATTGCACTAAAATACATCAAATTCAAACTTTTGGGTCGAGGATTTTACATCCAAGACTGCACTGCTTTAGGATTCTTTTCCTATTGCACTGAAATACATTGAACTCAAACTTTTGGGTCGAGGATTTTACATCCAAGACTGCACTGCTTTAGGATCCTTTTCCTATTGCACTGAAATACATCAAACTCAAACTTTTGGGTCAAGGATTTTACATCCAAGACTGCACCGCTTTAGGATCCTTTTCCTATCGCACTCGAAATACATCAAATTCAAACTTTTGGGTCGAGGATTTTACATCCAAGATCGCACCGCTTTAGGATCCTTTTCCTATCGTACGTAAATACATCAAATTCAAACTTTTGGGTCGAGGATTTTACATCCAAGACCGCACCGCTTTAGGATCCTTTTCCTATCGCACCGAAATACATCAAATTCAAACTTTTGGGTCGATGATTTTACATCCAAGACCGCACTCGCTTTAGGATCCTTTTCCTATCGCACCGAAATACATCAAATTCAAACTTTTGGGTCGAGGATTTTACATCCAAGACCGCACCGCTTTAGGATCCTTTTCCTATTGCACCGAAATACATCAAATTCAAACTTTTGGGTCGAGGATTTTACATCCAAGATCGCATCGCTTTATGATTCTTTTCCTATCGCACTGAAATACATCAAATTCAACCTTTTGGGTCGAGGATTTTACATCCAAGACCGCATCGCTTTAGGATTCTTTTCCTATCGCACCGAAATACATCAAATTCAACCTTTTGGGTCGAGGATTTTACATCCAAGACCGCACCGCTTTAGGATTCTTTCCCTATTGCACTCGAAATACATCAAATTCAAACTTTTGGGTCGAGGATTTTACATCCAAGACCGCATCGCTTTAGAATTCTTTTCCTATTGCACCGAAATACATCAAATTCAACCTTTTGGGTCGAGGATTTTACATCCAAGTCCGCACCGCTTTAGGATTCTTTCCCTATTGCACCGAAATACATCAAATTCAAACTTTTGGGTCGAGGATTTTACATCCAAGATTACACTCGCTTTAGGATTCTTTCCCTATTGCACTCGAAATACATGAAATTCAAACTTTTGGGTCAAGGATTTTACATCCAAGACCGCACCGCTTTAGAATTCTTTCCCTATTGCACCGAAATACATCAAATCAAATTCCCGGGTTAAGGATTTTACATCCGAGACTCGCATCGCTTTAGGATCATTTCCCTATCGCAATGAAATACATCAAAATCAAACTCTTGAGGTTAAGGATTTTACATCCAATACCGCATTACTCTGAGATCTATTCTCATTGCAACGATTCAATCTAATCAATTCAATTTTCTTTCGAGGTTGGAGATGTTACATCTAAAACCTCAGAATTCCAATTTTCATTTCAAATCAAATCCTTCAAATTAATTTTCACAAACTCCAATCTAAATTGAAACTCCAAATTGAAATCTAAACTCACACATTGAAACTTAAATTGAAACAAAATAAAATCTAAATTGAAATTTCCCCAGATCATGTGATTTGGAATTCACCTCCTTTTCCTTTCCCCAGCGAGAGTTCAGGAATCTCTAATTTCAGAGATATGCTTGACACTACCCAGCGGAAACTCCTCTATTTCATCCTAAGTTTGTCACTTGGATGTTTGTGTTGGTTTTGTTGATCGCTTCGGTCAACACCAATACGCGTGGTGTGCTCCGTCGACTCACCACACCTATCGAGGGTCCATTTGTTGACCTCATTTTCGATGAGGTCTTCCCTTCTTCTTTTTAGTGCTTAGGATCTAGCCTTAGGCTTTTCCTTTGACTATCTTAGAGGAATAGAATTGGGACCCACCTTTTAGAAATTCAAACCACTTCTTAACTCCCTACAAACTCTACAAACTTGACTGTAGACCCCTAATCACCTAGAGGGTTGAAATCAAATGTGGAAGTTTAAAGGATGAGTTCCTATAGGACTCTTTGGACTTAGGATCGCCCAGGTGGCCTCGTTCGGTGAAGGGGCTGACTTACACTACACCTACACACTACATTTCCACACACTTCCTAAAACCACACCCATACCCAACTTGACCTCCTCGACTCATGTAGGTGATTCACATGGATGGTCCTTAACCCCTAAGCCCTTGGCTAAGAGGGTTAGGAACAACATAGTGAATGCCTCAAATGAGTCCCTTCATGGTTCATGTGGGCTTGAAATGGCTTCATGGCTCTACCAAAATGATTTCATTCCACTCAAATTTACCCAATCTTCAATTTCCCAAATTTTCAATTTTTGACCCCCGGGACCCTACACCCGCTTAGCCTACCCAAAACTCTTGAAATTACCCAAATTTCTCAAAAATTTCCAAATTACCCAAAATTCTCCAAAATCAATCCCAAACATTCCCACATCACTCAAATTGATCATCCATACCCAAAAATACCAAAAATTCCAAAAATTCCTCCCAATACCCTCCAAATACCCAAAATACCCCTCTTGACCCAAAAATCAAAAAATTCAGAAAATTCCCAGAAAATTCCAGAAAATTCCAAATATTCCTAATTTCATTTTGTCCAACTACACCATGGGCCAATTTTGTCAATTCACCCTACTTTTGTCAAAACCCCCAATTTGACCCATTTTAACACAAAGTAAACCCAATGTCAAACCAAACCTACCCAATTGACCCCAATTTTGGTCCAATTCAATTCTAAACTTCAATTAAACATTCCCAATACCAATCTAGACAAAATCTAAGTTCAATTTGGTTGACATTTGGGTCCAATTTCACTTTTGGCCTTAAAGCCCAATTTGGACCCATAACCTAAACCTAACCCAAATGAGCCCAAACCCCAAAATCAAAGCCCAACCAAAGTCAAGACCTCTTTGAAACACTCCCATAAACATTTCTCAACATTGATTTTACATCAATTTCAACCCTAGCCCAACATTAGCCCAACTTAGCCCACTTGGACCTACATAGGCCCACTTACCAAATAAACCCAAATTCAAACCAATTCAACTCCAAATCACACCAAATTGATTCCAAGCCCTTCATAGAACATCCCTAAACCAATTATGACATTTATTTGACAAAGTTCTTCACAAAATCTTTACCCAAATGCCCATCCTAAAATCAAAAAGCCCATTCCCCTTAAACTTTCCTAAAAGCCCACTTCCTTCAAATTCAAAAGCCCAAATTCATCTAAAGCCCACATGGCACTTCCCCTCATCATCCATTTAATCAAAATTGCCCCTAAGTTTCAAAATCATCAATTAAACCATTCTAAATTAAGCCACATGCCAAATCACCCCAAAATATCCAAAATTCTTAAAACCTATTTTTATGAAATTGACCCAACCTTTTCCCAAGCCAAATGGAGCCATGAAGCCATGCACAAGCCATATGCAAGCCATGAGAGCCTCTTTACATGTCACCATGCCATTTTGGGCAAAAGGAGGAGACTCTTTCCTTAATTCCTAAAGGTGATTAACCACTCCCATGATTCCCCTTAACCATGCTTATGCCTAACTTAACCTCCTGACTCATGTAGGTGATTCACATGGATGGTCCTTAACCCCTAAGCCCTTGGCTAAGAGGGTTAGGAACAACATAGTGAATGCCTCAAATGAGTCCTTTCATGGCTCATATGGGCTTGAAATGGCTTCATGGCTCAACCAAAATGATTTCTTTCCACCTAGATTCACCCAATCTTTAATTTCCCAAATTTTCAATTTTTGACCCCCGGGACCCTACACCTACTAAACCTACCCAAAACCCTTGAAATTACCCAAATTTTTGCAAAATTTCCAAATTACCCAAAATTTTCCAAAATCACTCTCAAAAATCTCCACATCACTCAAATTGATCATCCATACCCAAAAATACCAAAAATTCCATAAAATACCTCCCAATACCCTCCAAATACCCAAAATACTCTTCTTGGCCTAAAAATCCAAAAATTCAGAAAATTCCCAGAAAATTCCAGAAAATCCCAAATATTCCCAATTTCATTTTGTCCAACTACACCATGGGCCAATTTTGTCAATTTACCTTACTTTTGTCAAAACCCCCAATTTCACCCATTTTAACCCAAAGTGAACCCAATGTCAAACCAAACCTATCCAATTGACCCAAATTCTGGTCCAATTCAATTCTAAACTTCAATTCAACATTCCCAATACCAATCTAGACCAAATCCAAGTCCAATTTGATTGACATTTGGATCCAATCTCACTTTTGGCCTTAAAGCCCAATTTGGACCCATGACCCAAACTTAACCCAAACTCACCCAATTCAACTCCAATTAACCTCAAATCTTTTCTAAATCTTCCTTAACATTCCCACAAACAAAACCCTAACATGATTTGCCCAAAATTTGAACCCAAACCCCACTCAAACTCAACCCAAGGTTAAAAGGCCCATTTTTGACCTAAGCCCAAACCTAACCCAAATTCAACCCAATTCAAATCCAAATCACCCCCAATTTGTTTCAAATCACTCATGACACATCCATGAGCTAAACCCAACAATTATTTGGCCCAACCTCTTTACAAAATTCCCATCCATAAATTCATTTTTAAACTCGAGGGCCCATTCCTTAAACCATTTTAAAAGCCCACTTCCACCAAATCCAAAACCCCAAAAATTCTTCCAAAGCCCATATGACATTTCCCCTCATCATACTTTCAATTAAAATCATCCCTAAGTCCTAAACCAATGATCAAATATTTCTAAATGAAGCTTCATCCAAATTTCCACCAAATTATCCAAAATCCTTAAAATCCTTTTTTATGAAATCGACCAAACTTTTTGCCAAGCCAAAGGTGAGCCATGAAGCCATGCATGAGCCACATGTGAGCCATGAGAGCTTTGGACACTCCACCATGCCATATTGGGTAAGAAGAGGGGGGCTTTCCTTAATCCCTAAAGCTCATTAGCCTTAATCATGTTTCACCTAAACTTAAATTTAATCCAAATATATTTGGATGGAGACTTCTCCATGCCAAACCAGCTGATCCCTTTCGATCCCCCACGCATCCAAAGCCACCTCGAAGGGTGCACCAAGCCCAAATGGGTGGATTGACCCATTTAGACTCAAAACTAGCCATGCCCCATTCTACTTCGATTCAACCACTTTACACATGGCATTTGCCAATCGCCTACACTAAACCCCAGCCCCGACCCACCCGACCAAGATGGTGACCATTGCTCGGCCGGCCGGCCACCAGTGCCGCCGGAAAACACCATGGCCGAGAGCTCACATGTGAGCCAACATTGAAATTCTCACTTGCTGAGCCGCCCCATGCCTAGTGGTCACCATGGCCGTTCTTCTCCTCACCGCAGCAAACTCGATCCCATGCCTCAACTCCCCCTGGGAGGCCCTCCACCCTCTCCTATTTAAACTCCACCCCTCTCGGCCATGAGAAGAGCTAAGCACAAACCTTGCAAAAACTCTGCCAAAATTGTTCCAGACCCTTCTCCACTCTTAGAGCACTTGATCCCCAAGTGAAATCCCCCCGTCATTTCTCCTCCGTAAGCTCAATTTCGCAGTTAAAATTCCACCCAAAACCAGGACACTTCTCCACAGTGAGCCAATTCTCAAATTGATCGGCTCAACACCTTCACCGTACCAAGGGAAGGTGTCCACCAAGCAAAAGCCCCATCTCCGAGCCACCCGGCTTGCTCCAGACCTCCAAGCTTTGTGATCGGGCTTGGTCGAAATCATATCCGGACAATTCACCGGACCGGGAGACTTCATCCGGAGCTTCGTCGGGATCCAATCGAAGGTGCAACAACTCTCGGATTGAAGCCACACTTCTCCGAGCCAATGTATGAGCTAATTCTTCATCCCGAGCTTCGGAGATTCTCTATTTCAAATGCCTTAGTTTCAATGCATGTTAACCGTATAGATGTGTTCGTCTCTTCAAGACGAATCCATAGAGTATAAGAACATAAAAATCCATTGAGAATCGAGTGAGATCTTAGGGATTTAGTGTGGACGGCTCTCGGGCGAGAACACTTGGGGACGATGAACGGATGCCGTCCATTCAATACACGCACGGACGAACGGCTCAGATGGCGTCGGACCGAGAAACGGTGCGAGAACCGCGGGGCCCGGCCGCCGACTCAAGTGGCGGCGTCGAATGGGAGCGCGCCGTGCGGCCTTTAGGAGTCGCCGAGGATGCGCTGGCGCCGCTTGGATAAATAGAAAATTAGGGTATTTTCTTATTTATTTAATTCCCTAAACTTCAAAAATTCATATCTCTGTGTAGAAAAATCATAAAAATAAAATAAAGATACCCTCTTGCTCAGTGAACAGAGGAGAATAATGTGGAAAAGAAATCATTTAATTTCATCAAGTATTTTATTTTTTGTAATTTATTTACTCTCTGCATTATTTTAATTCTCCATGCATGTACACAATTCACCATGGCATGAGACCATAGGGCTTTTGAAGCCTCTGAATTTGGGAACATTCCCTGAATTTTCTAAAGTCAGAGGCCATCCCATGAAGAGTTATTGATTTTTCAAGTTCATGTTACTGTTTTGAATATTTTAATTCCAATAAATAGCATGTTGTGAAATAAATTCTAGAAAAATTTAGTGATGTTGCTTATGACCAGAGAACCCTAGGAAAAATAAGTTTTGACTTAGTTCATTTAAAACAACCCTAATTGGCTTAAACACCCAAAATAGGTCTTTAATTAATTAGAGTTAACCATGCATCAAATTGACTTGAAATCAATTCTTCACTGACCTTTAGGATTAGAGGAATCCACCATAAAAATTTGAGGTCAATTGGACTTGGTTAGCCCCACTAATTGGGTTGATTAAGCCACTTAGCCATTTTGAACTTTAAAAATTCATAACTTTTAAAATACCTTTCAAAAATTCACCAAATTGGTTTTGGAGCCTCTCTGATATCAGGGAATCTAAGAAAATTAAAATTTCAATTTTCTAAAAAAGTTGATTTTTAATAATATTTTAATATTTTTTAATAATTAAAAAATAATAAAAATCACAAAAATAATAAAATTCACCAAAATGTCACATTTTGAATTTTAGTCACTTAGGAACAAATCCCACATTTTTCTTAGGTCTATTTAGTGAGATATTAAATTTTAAAGCTTTAAGGTAATTTTAAAATTAAAAAAAAATGTATTTTCTAGCATTTTCACTAAAATAATTATAATAAATCATAGAAAAATCAGAAAATTTCAAAATTTGCTTCTCTGATTTCCTTGATATCAGAGAGATTTTTGAAAAATATAAAATTCATTTTTCAACACTTATTTTATTTTTAAATTAATTAACACTCCAAAACTTAAAATAATTATAATAAAAATAATATAATTTAAAAAACCACCAAAATTAGTCCAAGTGGTCCTCTGGTCATTAGGAATGTCCCCTAATTTTCTTAAGGACAGAAACTTTCCCTTGGTCATGTTATCAAATTTTCCTTGAAAATCTCTATTTTCTACCAAAAATAATTATATAAATAAATTAAATACAGAAAAATGACATTTTCTCCTCTCATGTCTTTATTGGCATATGAGTGAAGTCACATAAAAATTTTAAGTTCATTTGAGCTCAATTTAGTGAGTTATAAAATTATTAAGCTTAAAGGGTAAAATGGTAATTAAATTTTAATCCTTAATTAAAACTTTAGGTTTAAAAAAAAATTAAAAAGTAAAATATTTGATCCTAATCTGATTTGGATGATTGAAATTTAAAAATTAAAGGGTAGAAACCCATTAAACAATTTTAAAATGATTAAACTTTAATTAAATAATGGATTAAATTTGGAAGAATAACAAAATCGGAATTACTAAAATAGGGATATTATTAGGAAGAGATTTATTCTTTAATTTAAAAATCCCTAAATTAATTATCTCATTAATATTCAATTCTTAATTAAAATGATAACTCAAATTTAAAATATTAAAAGACTTAATCATTAAACTAAAATTAAATTAAACTCTTTTAAAATTTCAATTAAAATTAAATAAATAAAATTAAATTAAAATTAAATTAAATTAAATAAATTAAATTAAAATTAAATTAAATTAAATTAAATTAAATTAAATTAAAATTAAATTAAATTAAATTAAAATTAAATTAAATTAAACTAAAGATTAAATTAAATTAAATTAAATAAACAGATTAAATTAAATTAAATTGAATAAATTAAATTAAATTAAAATTAAATTTAAATTGAATTAAATTAAATTAAATTAAATTAAATTAAATCTAATTAAATCAAATTAAATTAAATTAAATTAAATTAAATTAAATTAAATTAAATTAAAATTAAATCAAATTAAATTAAAATTAAATCAAATCAAATTGATTAAACATCAAATCAAATTAAATTAAATTAAATTAAATTAAATTAAATTAAAACTCAATTAAATTAAAATAAATTAAATTAAGTTGAATTAAATATAACATTACCAAAGACATAAAACATTCAAAATAAATCTAAAATAACTCGAACACTATTCCAAATTTAAACCCATTAATGGAAATTAAACTAAATCACAAATCATTCGAATACTAATTTACCCTCGAAAGCTTTGGTTATCATAACTCCTAAATAGAACATTAAATGAAATGTTACTTCCCTCATAGGATATTCAAATGTCCTAGTTCACTGAGCAAGATAACAACAAAACTTGAATTCTCGGACGATTAATTCATTTGTATAATTAAATTCATTTGGACTTAAAACAATCCTAGAAATATTGAAAAGATGTTTAAGATTCTTCTTAAGCACTTCCTCAATATGATAGGACATTTATAAGAACAATTGAATTTAATTATTCTTTGATGAAGAAAATCGTCTTCAAACAAAAACACAAAGAACCTAGACGTCATAGGAAATGACTAGCTATAGGATTAGGAATTTGGTAGAAAACCATAACCCTTACATTAGCTTTACCTAGGAACTTGCTTAAATATTCTAATTATGTTTTAAGTGCGGCTTGGAATGACGGGAAGACCCTCCAGGTACGCTTTTATTTTATTGCAATTTACTTTCTTGCAATTTACAATTTATTTAACTGCAATGCACTTACTTTTCTTGCATGGTAAACAACTCGTTGCATGAAAACCCACACCTTTAGGATAGTCCCTAAAACCGAAACCAAAACTAAATTAAAAGTCATTGCAAGATAAAATTCACCACCACAACATTTCAAAATATAAAACAACTCAAAATTTAATCACAAACGTAACACAAAACTACAATTGCAACTAAATTAAAACGTCCCGTTGGATGATCGAGAATACCTCGGATGATGTAACCTACGCGTTGCTAACGGGATTTCCCACGGTCTAAATGAAAGTGTGGAACTCATTCAGCTGAGTTTAGCAAATTCATCTGGACTAAGTGAATCCGATAAAAATAATGATGCCGGAAGGATGGAACCGTGGGATCTTAACCGGTGTCGTTATAATCAACTTTAAGATTTGTTTTAATTAAAACATAAGAAACACTTGGAAATTAAGATTTTCTCTAAACCAAAACACTTTTTCTCATCCTCTCGATTTATGACTTCTAAAACTAAAACCTCCGCAACAACAAGGAGCTCTGAGGATGGTGGGCAAGCACGGCCATCGTCATCAACGAAACCCGAGTCTACTTCACAGAAACTTTCCTAGAATTAAATAACAAAGCCATAGGACTTCGAGGTAGCTTGCCTAGTGCAACATAAATCCTCAACTCTTCGTTAGGCACTTGCATTGCAAATTAAGCCCTAACCGGTCTTAGGATTCCGAGGTAGTCGTCCGTACGACAATAAACCCTCACATCTTCGAGGCTATTTGTTTGATTTTATCATACAAATATAAGCCCTAATTAATTAAAATTGGCAAGATCAAAACATTTAAATAAATATTAGGACTTTCCTAAACTCAAGTCAAACAATAGGATAGTCGGGAAATTACCAAAGTTCGCTTCGAATCTATAATTTCTCCTACCTTTCTTCCTTTGGATTCACAAAACAAAATGTTCCAAATTTGATCCATTCCCTATTGAAACTCCAAATTTCAATCCCTTGAAAAATCTTAAAATTTGAAATCCTCGAGAGCAGACATTATTGATTATTATCGAGAGTTTTCTTAGGTGATTCCCATCACTTGAGATGTAATTAACTATAGGGGCTTGCCCTTATAGGGAATTTTAAAGAACCCGTGTAATATAAACCCCGTTTAATGTTTTCATATTAAGCAGGGGAAACTTGTCGGCTTATAAAATTGGTTCGCGGACCAAACGGATGTCACAAATCTTCTAATTTATTTAATCGAGCCCCACCGTCAGCGGTGTGTCTATCCTTAGGGATAGATACACGGCTCGTGGTGCGGTGCTCGTTTACATAAACTATTTGGGATGTGAGATCGGTTTAATCTCATATCTTAAAACCTTCAAATTTAAAATTATTTTCAAAATCAAATACTACTTTTCAAATTATTTATTTTAATTAAATTAAAAATTCGCCGACAGCTTCTGTTAGGCGACCCCCTTTTCAAAATAAAACACACGACCTAAAAATATGCCGACATCAAGCAGTGTGTCTATTCTTCAGGATAGATACACGGTTTGTGGTGCGGTGCTCATTTATGTGAATTATTTGGGATGTGAAATCAGTTTGATTTCATATCTTAAAATTTTCAAATTTAAAATTATTTTCAAAATCAAATACTACTT
The DNA here is from genome assembly GCA_022702705.1 of Papilionanthe hookeriana x Papilionanthe teres. Lineage (NCBI taxonomy): Eukaryota > Viridiplantae > Streptophyta > Magnoliopsida > Asparagales > Orchidaceae > Papilionanthe > Papilionanthe hookeriana x Papilionanthe teres. Next base: position 47,992,617 of record CM040429.1, on the reverse strand, counting down.
TTCAAATTATTTATTTAAATTAAATTAAAAATTCGCCGCACAATTTCTGTTAGGCGACCTCCTTTTCAAAAATACAACACAACCTAAAAAAAATGCCGACAAGGGCATAAAGGTAATTAAGGATTTTAACCCTAATTAATACTTTAGGCTTAATCAAAGGGAGGGATGAACATTTGATCTTAAATTTTCTCTTGGATGATTGAAACATAGGGAATTAAGAGGTAGAAACCCATTTAATCACCTACAACATAAAAAAATGAAACTTTAATTAATTATGCCATTTAAATTTTGGAAGAATAATCAAATTTTGGATTATTAAAATTAGGGATATGACTTAAGAAGATATCAATTCTTTAATTTAAAATCCTAAGTAGATTAATTCAATAATATTCAACTCTTAATTAATTTTAAAAGAATGATGATTGAAATTAATAGTTAAAAAGATTAAATTAAAAGTTTAAAACATTAAATGATTGAGTAATTGAATTAAAATAAATTTAAAACCTTAAAACTAATTTAAAATCCCTTTGAATTCAATCTAAAACAAATTTGGAATGTTAAAAAAAAATTAATCCCAAAACAATTCATAATTTAAAATTAAACCAATTAAAGATTATAATTAAATTAGAATAAATTTAAATCATTGAAAATGTAAACAGAATTAAATAATTTAAATACCTCCTTCAACTTAACTAATCTAAAAGGAATCAACCTAAAATTTCATAACTAAACTGAATTGTCTTAAATCAGTAATTCAATTTTAATGAAAGATGGTTAAATACTTTAACAAACTGATTTGCCCCTAAAAACTTTCATTATTATAACCTTTAAATGGAGCATCAACTGCAATGTCAATTTACTCATCGGATAATCAAATGTCTGAGTTCACTGAGCAAGAAACATAACTTAATTAAATTCTTGGATGATTAATTCACTTATACAACGAAATTCATTTGGACTCGAAATAATCTCAGAAGCATTGAGAAGATGTTCAGGACTCGTCCTAAGCACTTCCTCTGTATGATGAGATGTTTTAGAAGAACAATTGAACTTCATTATTTTTTGATGAAGAAAATCATCCTCAACAAAACACAAGAACTTAGACGTCATAGGAATTAACTAGCAATAGGATTAGGATCTTGGTAGACAACTATAACCTTCCCTTAGCCTTACTTAGGTATTTCTTGCATATATTGGAATGCCTTGACGTGTGTGCAGCTTGGAATGACGAGGAGACCTGCCAGATACACTTTTATTTTATTGCAATTTATTTACCTTCGTCGTACTTTCTTTCTTGTAAAATTTGCACGTTAAACAAGAATGTCACCTGCATTAAAACTGAAACCTTTAGAATAGCCACAAAACTGAAACCTAAAATTAAATTAAAAATCATTACAAGATAAAATTCACCGCCACAACATTCAAAAGATAAAACAACTCAAAATTTAATCACAAACAGAACAACAAAACTACAACTACAATTAAATTAAAACGTCTCGTTGGATGATCGGGAATCCCTCGGATGATGTAACCCACGTGTTGCTAATAAGATTTGCCACGGTCTAAATGAAAGTGTGGAACTCATTTAGTTGAGTTTAGCAAATTTGTTTAGACTAAGTGAATCCGATGAAAATAGCGGTGCCGGGATGACGGAACCGTGGGATCTTAATGGGTCCTGCTTAATCAACTTTAAGATTTGTTTTAATTAAAACATTAAGACATCTGAACCTTAAGACTTTTCTAAACCAAAACACTTCTCTCATCTCCTGATTTTCACCTTCTAAAACTAAACCTCTACAGCAACAAGGAGCTTGGAGCAAGGTGGGCAGCACGGTCATCTTCATCAGCAAAACTTGTGTCTACTTCAACAAAACCTTTCTTAAAAATAAATAACCAAGCCATAAGATTTTGAGGTAGTTTGCCTAGTGCAACATAAATCCTCAATTTTTTGTTAATACTCTCAAATTGAAGCCAAACAATAGGACAGTCGGGAAGTCACCGAAGTTCACTTCGGATCTGTGACATCCCCTACTTCTCTTCCTTTCGAATTCTGAAATAAACTGTTCCAAATTTGAGCTATTCCCTATTAAAATTTCCAAAATCCAATTTATTTGAAACCTTAAACTTTGAAATTCTTGAGAGCAAAACCACTGATCCTTATCGAGAGTTTTCTTAAATGATTCCCGTCATTTAAGATGTAATTTACTATAGGGGCTCGCCCTTATAGGGAACTTTAAGAACCTGTGTAATATAAACCCCGCTTAATTCCTTTATATTAAGCGGGGAACTTGCCAGACTTATAAAATTGGTTCGCGGACTAAACGTATGTCACAAATCTTCTAGCTTAATTAATCGAGCCCCATCATCAAACAAGGTGTCTATTCCTTAGAATAGATACATGGTTTGTGGTGTGGTTCTCATTTATATAATTTATTTAGGATGTGAGATCGGTTTGATTTCATATCTTAAAATTTTCAAAATTATTTTCAAAAATTGAATGCTTCTTTCTAAAATTATATATATATTTAAAATAAATTTAAAATCTAAAAATTCGCCGACAATTTATGTAGGTGACAATCTTAAAATATATACGCTTTTTGCTATATAATTTTACTCATTTTTTATGATATTACACTTTAAAGAAAGATATTTTGTATGTTTTTTAGTTTTAGGTACAAGAAATGGTGATTGGAGAAAAAGAAGCAAAAACGGTGTAATTTGGAGCAAAAACGAGCAAGAAAGCAACTTTTGGCCTAACACCTTTCGATAAGTCTTTCTATGCTTAATCTCTTTTACATTTCTTGCATATTTTTAAATGAGATTACACTTTAAAAAAAGGGTATTTTTATGCTTATTTTGTAGGGCTATCTGTTAGGGATGCAACACAGCTGAAACGGGGCGAATCGGAGCTAAAACGGAGCCAAACGGAGCAAAATAGTGGAGCCCTGCAGAATAGGGTGCCAGCGGTGCCCTATCGAGTGCTGGTGGCGCCAGGAACCCGCAATCACGATTTTTGGGCATCGGCAGTGCCCAAGTTCAGCGCCGGTGGTGCCAGGAGCGGATATTGGCCAAATACATTGAATCTGGACGCTTTTTGGAAGGTTTCTTCAAGCACCTTATAGGAAATTCATCCCTACATTGTTTTAAACCGAATTTGAAGTCAAAAAGAGGAGAGTAGAAGTTAGAAAAATGTAGAGAATGATTAGAGATCTTAGAATAGGAGTAGAAATGTAGATTTCTACCTTTTGGAGAGATTGGAGAGGGAATTTTGTGAGAATATGTAAGGGAATGTTCTAGCATTGCATGGATAGACGGGAGACTTTGTGTGGGAGATTTTCATCTTTCTTTCAATGAAAAAAAAGCTAAGTATAGTGTTCTTCATCATCTTATGGTTTTGTAAACACTTATTTTGTGGATTTGCTTGGAAATGAAATTTTCTGTTGTGTTTTCTTCGTGTTTTGCGATATCTTTCTCTTACTCTTTCTTCTTCTTTGGAAATAGTGGCATAAGAAGATTATGTCATTATTTTCATTCTACTTTTCTTTTACAATGAGTAGGATTCATGATTAGCATATTGGGATGTTTGTTAAAAGATGTTTTAATTATAAATGTGATGGTTTTTACTTGCACTTCATTTACATTACAATAAAGGCCTCTTGTAGTGTTAAAATTTGTTATAATTGCATTGACTCGAAAGGGGAGGTGTAATTCTCAACAAAGTGGAACCACATTCAATGTCCGTGAATGAATTGCGTAGTTCATGTGGATTAAGTGCAAATAAATATGGAAATGTATTTTGATGGGCTTCAAATTGGAGGTTTCAGGGTGACAGACTAAGATCCCTAATTTAGTTCTAAGATTGGTAACTAAAGTCAAAGGTTAGCCTTCGGGTGAAGGGTGAGTGGGAGCTCCGTAGTGAGAGCCCGTAACCTCCCAGCCTAGCTTTAGATTTAGTGATTGCACTTAGGATATGTCAATGTACTTCACATGCTTGGAAGAGCATGTACTGTTTTGAGGGTAAATAAACATTTATGCTCCTATTTGGCACATACAATATTTAATGTATCTCATTCCTAAACTCTATCCAATTCATTACATAAGATTAGTAGATTTTATTATCTCAAAATTCACCAAACTAATTTATCCAAAAGGGTTATTTTTATAAGCAATATTTTCCTTTAGGAGTATTTATTAGTTATTTTAAAATTAATATTTACCTTTAGGAGTAGTTGTTAAAGAAAAACCACTTATACTGACCTTCCAAACCAAAGTCTGATAGTAGTAGACTAGAATTTGACTAAGGACCTTTTTACCTCACTTCCCTGTGAGATCAATAAACGGGACTCCATTAGAGCCCTGTATTACTTGATACGATACGTATACTTGCGTTTGAAATTGTGACTTTACAAAATCATTATAAATATATAAATCTGGTGTCATAAATTCTTGCATATAAATAAGTCGCATCAAGTTTTTGGCGTGCCGGGGAAGCTTCGGTAAGAACTTTTGGAGAATTTTAGTTAAACCTATAAGACTTAGATTTGAAATTTATAGTACTATATTGTGCGTTTAATTATTGTGTGTTTATTTTCAAGAAAAAAAATCCAAAATACCAAAAATATTTTTGATACCTGTCCTATTAGTTAAGTCTTTAAATTTGTATGCTTAGTTTAGGAGCTACAGACCTTGAATCTTACGACTCGTATTTAGAGAGAACTTTTAGGAGGATGATGAATTAGAAAAGACTCCATGAATTTAATGTAGAAATGGCGGATCGACAATATAATGAATATTCAGATTTGGATTATAATTCTAGTAATTTTGAAAGAGTAAACCCTAAGAGGGTAATGAATTTTCAAGATGATATGCTTACTTTATTAAGTTCTCAGGTTGGTGATATTGAGAGGAAGTTAGATCAATACATAAAGAGTTATTCTCAAGGTCCCCAAGTTATAAAGAAAAATTCATCTGGACTATTGATTGAGCCTAACTATTTTGAAACTGGCCCTGAGATGTACAATCCTTATTCTGATTATTGCAATCTAGGTTGGGAAGATTATTCAAACTTTAACTAGAATACTAATTTTGGAGGAGAAAACCAATTTTGGGAAGATAATCAATTTCATTAGATATTTGATTGGAATAATCAGAACGATTTTAGCGAAGGAACTTCTTTTCCTTATAGATTTCACTCTAACCCACAAGATGAGGAAAAGGAATTACTATTAGAAAAGGATGTGATTCAATTGGCATGTGAGCTAGAAAGTCAAGGGGAGGCTTTGAAGAATATAGAAAACTAGTTGGGGCAGATTATGAATGCAATTAACAGTTACCCCCAAGAGATTTTACCTAGTGACCCTGAGATAAACCCTAAGCAGATGAATGATGAGCAATTTAAAGTTATTGAATTTGAGGATATGATTCAAATAAATGATGAGTTGAGAAAAGAAGAAAAGGAGATTGAAAGACCAATGGAAGAAATTCCAAAGGAATTAGATAGATATATAGAAAGACCACCTCAACTCTTTACTCAGTACCAAGGGGAAGAATTGGAAGATAACTTGAATCATAAGAGTAACATAGAAGAATTTGATCCAGAATCTGAATTATCTAGAGAGAATCCGATCCAAAATTTGGGAGATATTGAATTATCATATATAGATCTATTTCTTATAAATTTTGTGGATGATATTAATATGTGGATTGAGAAAATCAATAGAAGAATATTGGATCTAGAAAGAAATATGAGGAACAATGGTATGAATCAATCTGAAAAAGAAGAACTGAATGAAAAATCATAATTTAAGAATTCTATAGGAATCCCTTGATCTGAAAAAGATTGGGCGATTAATCGAGGATTACTTAATTGGTATTTTGATCCAGGAGGAATTATTTGTCGGGCCCGCGACGTTAAAACCAAGAGCTTTATGGAAGGCAACCCATAGTTATCAGAGTGTTTTGATTTAGGGTGCTTAAGAGTCATGATTGTTAGTGTTGTATTGTGCTTGCTTTACTGTGGATTGTTCAAGTTTGATTGTTGTTGATAGATGTTTGAATTGTTTGTTATTTTATTTGATCTTTGTGTGTCATGAGGGATTTGATTCCTTAACTTCTAATTATGGTTAAACTTTTATGTTCACTTGTAGTAGTTGGATTGTGGAGTCCACTATGACTTGAGTCTTACCCAGATTTAAGTTTTACAAGAGACATCATGAATTTAAACTGTAATAGATCCATCTTAATTTTGTTACTTCCTTTCTATGACTTTGATTTCATTTGGTAGGAGTCTTGAACCTATTTGATGAATAACTTATGGATGATCTTACACTACGATTTATAATTGTTAGAGGTGCTTAATTAAAGAGATTAGATGATGCCTGAGATTGGTTCCTAGGAGCCAATACATCAGGGATAATTTTATCTTTGAGATTATAATCTATAAAATCATTTAAAAGTACCTAATTAATTAGTGTAGTGATTCCGTTAGAAATTGGAGGAAATTTAGTGAGATGTGATAAGTTAAAGGAAGAATTGTCCTCATTTATCATATGTGTGTTTATGTTTGTGTTATAACTTTATATAAGACTTGAAGAACATTTTTATATTCCCTTGTTGATACCTGCTATGCTAATTAAAATTTTATTTAGTGAACTTCATTCTGGCATGATTAGTTTAGATTTACTTTCTGTTGCATATTGTTCTGTCCTAATGAATAATTGAAGATGTTTTTTATAGACATTTGTGGTAGATAAAATTTCTAAACTGTTTTTCTTCCTGCTTATATTTTATGTACTAAATGCTATATATGTTAAAAATTAAGTTTGGTGGTAAGAAGAAAAATAAAATTTTAAAGTGAAAATACTTTCTTTTATTGTAATATTATTGTAAGCATGTTTTAGGCTAGATTTACTTTCTCCTGCAATCATTCTATCTTGATTTTGCATGTATATGAATTTGATAGGATGTTGTAGTAGTTAGTAGATTCAGTTTTTACTTTTTTCTTCCTGCTACTTTTTCTGGAATTAATTGCAAAACATTTAAAAATGTAATTTTGGGGTGAGAAAGAAAAATAACTTTCAAAGTTAAACTTTATTTGTCCTCAGTAGCCTATATTTAATTTAATATTACTTTTAAAATGACTTGTGGTATGTGGTGTTACCTTTAGGTTAATATAGTTTTGATTTTAGGAATGTTAGAAAAATAACTTAGTTGAAATCCTAAGGAAGAAACTGTTCTAGAGTTAAGATATTTTGTAGGAAACATTGGGAAAATGATTTTGCTACTTATGGTAGAAAGGAGTTGAATATTTGAAAAGCTAAAATTCTTAGATTTATACTTAATGAGAATTGAGTATTTATTGAAAACATTTTCATTCTAATACTTACACTTATAAAAAGTAAGGGAAATTTTTGAGTTTTGAACTTTAGAAAGGGGATAGTGAAATTCAAAATTATTAAAGGCTTTTCCAGATATAAAAATCCTCACATAAAAAAAGAGAAAAAAAAGGGATTAAAAATGATCCCGAAAGAAAAAAAAAAGTGAAAAAAATGGGATTAAAAATGATCCTGAAAGAAAAAAAAAGTGAAAAAAAAGGGATTGAAAATGATCCCGAAAGAAAAGAAAAAAAATGAAAAGAAAATAAGTGAGGAGAAGCTTGAGGAGAAGCCTAATCAAAAATTGGTTTCACAAGACTTAAAAATAATCCTAAGCTTATTCTTATTTCAAAAAGTATTGGTCAAATTGGTATAGATAAGGTGCTTAAATTCTGTTTTTATACTTTCTTTGAATCCTTAGTTTGACAAGTTTCAATAACTTTTGAAGTAAATAGAAAATTAGGATTCCTAAGTCGAATATGAGATATTCTTACGCTCTAGTCATAGGTTGATTTGCTAGAATTTCTCCTATGTTATACTATAATATTTCTGAGATTAAATTATAGGAAACTCTATTGAAACCCACAATCACAAGTCAATATACTTGGTTTTTAAAGTTATAGTACAAGTAATAGTTAAGTTTGGGGGTATTTGACACGCTTAAAATATATACGCTTTTTGCTATATAATTTTACTCATTTTTTATGATATTACACTTTAAAGGAAGGTATTTTGTATGTTTTTTTAGTTTTAGGTACAAAAAATAGTGATTGGAGAAAAAGATGCAAAAACGGTGCAATTTGGAGCAAAAATGAGAAAGAAAGCAAATTTTGGCCTAACACCTTTCGATAAGTCTTTCTATGCTTAATCTCTTTTACACTTCTTGCATATTTTTGAATGAGATTACACTTTAAAGAAAGGGTGTTTTTATACTTATTTTGTAGGTCTATCTGTTAGGAACGCAACGCAACTGAAACAGGGCGAATCGGAGCTAAAACGGAGCCAAACGGAGCCAAACGGAGCAAAATGGTGGAGCTCTGCAGAATAGGGCGCCAGCGGCCCTCTATCGGGTGCCGGCGTCGCCAAGAACCCGCGACCACGATTTTTGGGCACCGACAGCGCCCAAATACGGTGCCGGCGGTGCCAGGAGCGGTTATTGGCCAAATACATTGAATCTGGACGCTTTTTGGAAGGTTTCTTCATGCACCTCTTGGGAAATTCGTCCCTACACTATTTTAAATCGAATTTGAAGCCAAAAAGAGGAGAGTAGAAGTTAGAAAAACGTAGAGAATTTTTAGAGATCTTAGAATACTAGTAGAAATGTAGATTTCTACCTTTTTGGAGAGATTAGAGAGGGGATTTTCAGAGCATATGTAAGGGAATTTTCTAGCATTGCATGGATCGACGAGAGACTTTGTGTGGGAGATTTTCATCTTTCTTTCAAGGGAAAAAAGCTAAGTATTGTGTTCTTTATCATCTTATGGTTTTGTAAACACTTATTTTGTGGATTTGCTTTGAAAGTTTTCTGTTGTGTTCTCTTCGTGCTTTGTTATGTCTTTCTCTTACTCTTTCTTCTTATTTGGAAATAGTGGCATAAGAAGATTATGCCATTGTTTTCATTCTACTTTTCTTTTGTAATGAGTAAGATTCATGATTAGGATATTGGGATGCTTGCTAAAAGATGTTTTAATTATAAATGTGATGATTTTTACTTGCACTTCATTTACATTACAATAAAGGCTCGTTGTAGTGTTAAAATTTGTTGTAATTGCATCGACTCGGAAGGGAGGTGTAATTCTCAACAAAGTGGAACCACATTCAATGTCCATGAATGAATTGCGTAGTTCATGGGGACTGAGTGCAAATAAATAGGGAAATGTATTTTGATGGGCTTCAAATTGGAGGTTTCAAGGTGACAGACTGAGATCCCTAATTTTGTCCTAAGATTGGTAACTAAAGTCAAAGGTTAGCCTTCGGGGGAAGGGTGAGTGGGAGCTCCGTAGTGAGAGCTAGTATCCTCCCAGCCTAGCCTTAGATTTAGTAATTGAACTTAGGATATGTCAATGTTCTTTACATGCTTAGAAGAGGATGTACTCTTTTGAGGGTAAAGAAACATTTATGCTCCTATTTGGCACTTACAATATTTAATGTATCTCATTCCTAAACTTTATCCAATTCATTACATAAGATTAGTAGATTTTATTATCTCAAAATTCACCAAACCAATTTATTTGAAAAGAGTTATCTTTAGAAGCAATATTTTCCTTTAGGAGTATTTATTAGTTATTTTAAAATTAATATTTACCTTTAGGAGTAGTTGTTAAAGAAAAACCACTTATATTGACCTTCCAAACTACAGTCTGATAGTAGTAGACTAAAATTTGACTAAGGACCTTTATACCTCGCTTCCATGTGGGATCGATAAACGGGACTCCATTAGAGCCCTGTATTACTTGATACGATACGTATACTTGCGTTTGAAATTGTGACTTTACAAAATCATTATAAATATATAAATCTGGTGTCATAAATTCTTACGTATAAATAAGTCGCATTAGTAGGTGACCCCCTTTTCAAAACACTTAATGTAAAAATATGCTGACAGGTGAATTTTGAACTTCAATGGTTTCTTCATTGTGACAGTCGGGTTTACTTTCCCTCATCCTCGTCCTCGGCCTCGGCCTCGGTTATGATTTTGATGAGATCACCACCCTTCGCCTTTGTTGAAGAATAATTTTTTTCATTTATTTTCTTTTCTTTGTCTTTTTATTTTATATTCACCATTGTCTCTCTCGAGAATATTATTTTCTTTATAGAAGCATAATATGGCACATCTTCATGCATACCAATTTCATTGATTGAAAATGGTTAGAGATCTCCTATAATACAATATTCTTGTCCTTTTTGTAAATATTTTATGCATTGATGTATTGAAGAAGGAACCATTTTATGCTCATGAGGCCTTGGTCTGTCAAGTAAGGCATTAAAAGAAATATCAGAGTCGATGATATGGAATTTTGTCATTGTCACCAAGTCATCTATCTTTAGGAACAACGTTATTGATCCTAGAGCTCATTCTCCTAGTTGATTAAATCCTCGTAACATCATTGTATCTCTTGATGGTTGGGATGTATCAATATCCAAATATGCAAAAGTTCTTAAATTTATTATGTTAATCGAGACACCTGGGTCAATAAGCACCCTTAAAAGTGTCGTGTCATTTATGTTCACTGTGATGTATAGTGGACGATTATGCTCGGTTGTTCCAATTAACAAGTCATTTTCAGAGAAGGTAATCTCTGTTGATTCTTCTAATGGACAAGCTTCATTTTGAGTGATGTTGGCAAGTTAAGCTAAGCAAATGTTTGGATCTAGAAGAGCTTTTATCAATGACTCTCTCATTTCTTTGGAGAGAATAAGAGTGTTATAAATACTCAATTTTGCTGGTAATTTTCTGAAGTGAGCTAATACATTATAATCCACATTGTTATGAAGATTTTTTTTTTATTTCAGGGAGTTGTGGATGTATTGAAGGAACAACCTTTTCCGGTGTAAATTCGTTTTCTTGGGAAGCCATTCTGGAGGGTAGAACCTTTCCACTTCACAAATTAATTTCAACTATTTCTCCAAGTTTATTGTTTGACTCTTTAATCTCTGAGTCAGAAGATTTAACTTCTATGGAAATTGGGGTTCCTTGTAGTTGGAGTGTGACAATATCACTTTCGTCTTTATCATTGTCAGAATTATCATTAATGTTATTATTGTTTTGATTGTCATTAGATTGATCATGTACGATTTGAGTATTGTCTTTAGAATTTGAATGATCATATTCAAATGTATCACCCAAAATAGCTAAGATGTAAGCAGAACTGGAAGTGTTATTATTCACAGTAATGGTAAAAAGAAATTCATATAAGGTCAATAGCCCGAGGGATTTTCTCCCTTAATCCGAGACAACTATCCTAGTAGGAGATGGAGAAACATAAGATCTAGGAGATACAAAAGGAACCTTAGTCCCTATATCTAGAAGACCTCTAGTCCTTTTTGATTCTTTATTTTTCTTTTTCTTTTTTCTTGGAAGATTTTTTGACTTGAATGTCCGTAAGGATCTCCTCAGAAGATTTACTTTGAACAATATTGTCTTTATTCTTATTATCAGGATTAAGCTTATCAACCGAGATCATATTGATCGAACTTTTTTTAGGTTCTTTTAAATATTCTTTCAGGATTACTATATTTTCTTCTTTAAAGTTATGCTCTAACCAGACTTTGAAGACAAAACATTCTTCAATCTTATGTCCAAGTATTTGTGTTAAGGAAAATAATTGGGATTGTCCTTCATGTCAACTTCTACTAACCTTTTAGCCTTGAGAAGCTTGAATTCCAATATTTTTAGCAAGCTACAGAATATTTTGTTGACAGCCTCTGTCTTAAATGGATATTCCTTATTCACTCTTTTAGCCATCTTCCTTTTGTCTGCCGGTACTAGGATCAGTTGTTGAAGTTGTAATTTGAGAAGAAGTTTGGGTGATGATTGAATCTGTCGTTGTTTCTTTTGTTCTGGTTGAACTTGCATTACTTGTTTATTCTTCTCAACAAAATGTAATCCACAAAACTTTCTCCTGGCTTTTACTTTTCTACTACCAAATCACCAACTGTCGTATTATGTTGTGCTCCAGCGAACCGTTGAATGAAAAAACTTTCAAGTTCTGCAAAAGACTTAACAGATCCTTTAGGAAGTTCTTATTGACTTCACTTTTAGTTGAGGTTTAGTCTCTCCTTAAATAGCCTAGGGTCTAGCCATAGACCTCTCTTGGTGACTTTCTTAGAAGACTAGCAATGAAACCCAAGCACATAGAATTTTTCATATGCTTAAAATTTTTCATATGCTTAAAGCTTAACCTCCAGCTTTTGGGAGGAAAAGACCTAGCAAAAGGAAGTCCAAGTAGGATTCCTATAGGTGGTCAGGCCTTAAGATAAACCTTAGGAGGTTTGGAGCACATTCACATCTACACATTTACACCTACACATCACACTTTATACTCATAATTCTAAACCAAACACATCTCATTTTGATTCCTTAACTCTTTAGAAACTCATATGGGTGGTCCCACCAACTTTAAGCCCATGGCTAAAATGGCTAGGACCAACACATAGAGGACGAAAAGAGGGTTTTCCTTGGTCCATGACTTAGCCAGAATGTTCCCATTCTTCTTACCTTCAAGCAATTTAAATTTCCCCAAAATTTCATTTTTGACCCTAAATAACCAAATTGACCCTGAAAAGCCCCCAATTTCCAAAATTTTCCAGAATTACCCAAGCTCTCCAAAAACCATTCCAAGACATTCCCCTCGTCGCACTGAGAATTTTAATTGTAAACATGTCATACTTCCGAGCTACCTTTGGGCTCCTCAACACCAAAAATGACTGATACTTAAAAAGTGCTCCGGGATTCATAAAACCTTCCACATTGATCAAAAATGCCCCCGGACACTGTCATTCGACTCTAAATTTCATTTAGAACTACCTTGAGCTTTCGGTTCAGCCTTTTGACCACTTACCCCCAAAATCTCCTAAAATTACCAAAATACTCCTCCTAGCCCAAAATTCCAACAATTCAAAAAAAAATCCCAAAATTCTCAAAATCTTCCAAATACTTTAAAATTTCTCAAAACTGAAATCTATTTTTCAAAATGATCAATGACGAGCCAGAATTTCAAGACGAATTGAATTCGACGTCTTTTTGACCCCCTCGACGACGAAGTTGCCAGAATGACCTTAGATCGCAAAACGAACTGCGTCAATGCATCTAGAACGTCGAAATTACTTGTAAAGGACATATAACTTGCTATGATTTTGTGCATGAAAAAAATGGCTCAAAATTCAGCACATTTTTTATTAAATAATTAAAATATTACATTTTAAACACCTAAATCCCTAAATCCTCACACCAAACCCACGCCCATTGCCATGGTCGAACCCCTTTCTTACTTGAAAAGACATGGCAGATGCCCTCCCTGGCCTCCATCCCATCTCATGCCATGAGTCATCACCTCCTCCAGGGAATCGTCACTTCTTTGCTTCGACTTTTCTTGTAACCATCACCTCCATGGCTGCTCACCTCTTGTACCAAGGGTTTTTACCCCTAGGAAGGTTGGCGGTCTTCTTCTTCTTCTTCTTCTTCTTCTTCTTCTTCCTTTTAGCTTTAAAATAGGCTCCTATTTTTTTTTTTTGGTTGGCCAAAATTTGAGGAAGAGGGGGAGGTGCTGTCCAAACTTCCTTTGATTGAAGGCTAGGGTGAAAAACTTTTTTGTTCACTATTTGGGCTAGGTTTTTTGGCACACTTACTTTCCCCTTTGGCTTGGTTGGTGATTTTGGCCATTAAGGTATAAATTTCTCCTCTCATGGCTTAAATTTGTGGCTTTTAGCTAAGGTTTTACATGTCGACATTGCAAGCTTATGGTTAGGTTTTAGAACCATTCTACATGGCAAAGTTTCAGTTTTATGTTTGCCTTTTGAAACTATTTTACATGGCAAAAGTCTAAGTTAATGCTTGGCTTTTGAGTTCATTTTACATGCCAAACTTTTAAGTTTATTCTTGGCTTTTGGAGCCATTCCACATGGCAAAATCTTGATTTTTTATGCTTGGCTTTTGAAGTTATTTTACATGCCAAAATTTTAAGTTCATGCTTAAGTTTTGCGCCATTCTACATGGAAAACTTTTTGAGTTTGTGCTTAAGCTTTGATGTCACTCTACATGTCAAAATTTTGAGTTTATACTTGGGCTTTGAATTTATTTCTCATAGCAAAAACTTGAATTAAGCTTGGAGTTATTTTTCCTTGTCGTTGCTTTCTTTCTTTCCTACTTTAAATTTTATGATTATACTTGAGGCCAATGTTTAACATAAGAAATGAAAGAAAGAACAAAAGGAAAGAAGGGGAAAAAAAGAGGAGATTGAGAAGGATTTTCTCATGCTAGCCTAGCTTTTATAAGGTTTGAAACTCCTTGGATATCATTGGCAGACTTGAGAAAATATTTGCTAGCTCTCTTTTTACTACTTCATGACTAACCCTTCTTCTCTTTTCCATTACTCTTGTATGCTCTCTACCTTTACTTGTTGGATGGGGATAGTGGCATCAAATACATGTGGCTTTAGTGTGGGAACTTGAGATGGAAGGCTTTACATAGCATATTTTACACTTTTTCTAATGTTTTACATGTTTTTATGTTACATTTGAGGATTATCCATGCTTAGTTCTCATGGTTAGCATGTTTTACTTGAAAACTTTGGGGACTTTACCTCTTTGTGAGGTGTATGCTCATGAATGTGGTATATCTTCTTCTCTTTCTTTACTCTGATACATGGTTTATTGCATGTATGGGATGTGGTGGCTTTAACTTAACTATTTCTTTCCTATGCTTGATAAACTTTGTTTGGAAGATTTAGCTTGTTTTACCCTTGTTCCTTCAAGCTTGATACATGTTGGTTGAAAAGTTTAGCATGCTTTATTGATGTTATCACACATAATTTAGCTTTGGGGCTTTGCATTTTGAAACATGAAGAGATTCATTTATTATTTGCAATTTTCGGATTTCAAGATGTTCACATATATAACAACAAAAAATGAAGCCATGTGTGTTTTTTCTTCATTTATTTCATCAAGTATTCACATGTATAACACCCAAGCTTTGATTTCACACATATTCCACCTCATTCCATACATAAATTTCACTTTTTATATACACATTCATATTTCACATTCACTTCCCTTCACTTTCAAAATATTCAGATGCTCCATACATGAACCTCACTTTTTACATAACACTTCACTTCACCTTCAAAAAATTCACATGCTCCATACATGAACCTCATTTTCTACATAACACTTCACTTCACTTTAAAAATATTCACATGCTTCATAAATAAATTTCACCATTCACATAGACTTCACATTCTACATACACTTCACTTATTTTTGAAATATCTACTTGCTAAACACATAAACTTCACATTTCACATGTGCATCACTCAAATTTGAAATATCTACATGCTACAAACATAAACTTCACATTCCATGAGTGCCTCACTCAAATTCGAAGTATCTACATGCTTCATCAATAAACTTCATTTTTCACATATACTTCACACACTTTTAAAAATATTTACATGCTTCATACATACATTTCACATTTCACATTTCACATTCACTTCACTTCACTTTTGAAATATTTACATGTGTCACTTATGGAAATAGTTGTTGACATCAAATACTTGTTGGAAGACTGGGGTGTTGTACATATATACTTGTAGCACTTTTTTGTTATCTTTATTGCACATACGAAAGATGTCATTATTTCCATGCAGCCATTATGTAAAAATCTGCATGCTTTAACATTTTTTGGATTGGTTTGGAGCATCCCTATGCTGCCATTATGCAAAAATTTTCATGCTTTAACGTTTTTTGGGGTTGGTTTAAATCAATCCTTTGCTATCATTATATGAAAATCTGCATTGTTTAACTTTTTGGGGTTGATTTAAATCATTCTTATGCTGCCCCTAAGTGAAGATCTGCATTGTTTAACTTGTTTTGAGTTGGTTTAAATCATTCCTATGCTGACCCTACATGAAAATCTGCATCAATAACCTTCTCATATATTAATTTTAAAACGTTTCTACACTGTCCCTACATGAAAATCTGCATCGATAGCCTTCTCATATGTTGGTTTTAAACGTTTCTATGCTTCCTATACATAAGAATCTGCATTGGTAACCTTCTTATATGTTGGTTTACATTGTTTCTATGCTGCCCCTATATTAAAAATTGCATTGATGGCCACCTTATACGTTGGTTTAAATTGTTTCCTTGTTGCCCTCACTTAAAATTTACATTGGTGGGCATTATTTATGTTGCTTTCAAGTGAGAAAAAGAAAAGAGGAGAAGTGGCATACTTACTACTTCAAAGAGGAAGTTTTGAAATGTGATTCATGCTTGGATTGCTTTACTTTTACATGTTAATGTTGGGAGCCCTTTCACTTTCAAACTTTCTCTCTACACCATCTCAATACACCTTCTACTTGTTTAATCTATTCGTTATGGCACACGATTTCAATGTGCCTACTATTGTATTCTCTTTGTTATGGCATGTATGGGAGAGTTAATGTTGTTTAGGAAGAACATTTCATGTAGCGATTTATACTCTTCCCTTTTTCTGGCTTTCTATTTTTGAGGGTTGCCCTCTTTGCCTAGCTTGAAATCAAAAGTATCATGAGGAGAACCAAGAATATTAATGAAAAGTAAAACTTTATCAAAAACAATATTGAAGATGATGAGAATTTAATATAACATGTTTGCATAAAGCACAATCCTACCAACACGTGAATAATGGTGATCTTAAATGCTCCACGGTTTTGCTCCGTTTGACTCCGTTTCAACTCCATTTCGCCCCATTTCAGTTGCGTTGCGTTCGTAACAAATAGCCCTACAAAATAAGCATAAAAACAACCTTTCTTTAAAGTGTAATCTCATTCAAAAATATGCAAGAAGTGTAAAAGAGATTAAACATCAAAAGACTTATCGAAAGGTGTCAGGGCAGAATTTCATTTCTTGCTCGTTTTTGCTCCAAATTGCACCGTTTTTACTTCCTTTTGCTCCAATTACCATTTCTTATACCTAAAACCAAAAAACATACAAAATACCTTCCTTTAAAGTGTAATATCATCAAAAAATAAGTAAAATGATATAGCAAAAAGCATATATATTTTAGGCGTGTCAAATACCCCCAAACTTAACTGTTACTTGTCCTCAAGTAACACTTTTACTACATAAAAATATAGCTCAAGGCAATGTAATTTTCACCTGTAAGACACTAAAATTTTTCATTTAAAAGAATATAATGGTTAGATTTTTAGAAAGAAATTTAGTAACTCGGGTTAGCACTACAAGTATAAGAATATTCAGCAATCAAGTCTAAGGGTTCTAGTCTTCTATTTATTTCAAGATAAACCATAATTTGTTACATTAAGAATGTCTTGAAAGACTATGTGAAAAAGGAGTTCATGCAAACTTTATCAAAATGTAGGCCAATACTTTAAATATAAATTCAGAAATGAAATCAAGTTCTCCCTTTAGAGTGACTCAAGTGAAGCCAATTTTTGATTAGGTATCTCCTCAAGTTTCTCCTCATAAATATTTTTCTTTCTCTTTTTTTTTTTCTTTCGAGATCACTTTCAATCCCTTTTTTTCACTCTCTTTGTTTTTCTTTATTTTTTTTATATGAGGATTACTGTATCTGGAGAGCCTGTAATGATTTTGAACTTCACTCTCCTCTTTCTAAAGTTCAAACTTAAAACATATCCTTACTTTATAATTATGTATGAGCTTTATTATTCATCATAAAGTCACAATCTCTTCTTAACACATAATACTTTAAGTCTCTTAATATTTCAAAAATATAGTTTTCTTTACTTTAAATAGTTAACTATAATCAAATTCTTTCCTACCAAATATCTTACCCTTATAAAATTAACTTTTATTACTAAAAAATTTCATCCAATCCTTCCATAATATTCAATTAAAATAAAAAGTTTTAGTTATCTCAACCGAGGTACAATTGCCAGAAGTTATGTTAATATTATTTTTTTGAAAATATAACAATTGAGAACAAATAAGAGTTAATATTTTTCTTCTCCCCAAACTTAAATTGTAAAATATTTTGCAATTAATTTCATAAAATATAGTAGGAAGAAAAAGTAAAGATTGAATATACTTACTATTACAACATTCTATCAAATTCATATGATGCATAATCAGGATAAAATGACTGCAGGAGAAAGTAAATCTAGCCTAAAATATACTTGTAATAAAATTACACTAAAAGGAAGTATTTTCATATCAAAATTTTATTTTTCCTCCTACCCCCAAACTTAATTTTTAACATATATAGCATTTAGTACAGAAAATATAAGCAGGAAGAAAATAATTAGAAATTCTATCTACCACAAATGTCTATCAAAACCATTTACAAGTATTCATTAGGACAGAACAATATGCAGCAGAAAATAAATCTAAACTAATCATGCCAGAATGAAATTAACTAAACCAAAGTCTAAATAGCATAGCAGGTATCAGCAAGGGAATATAAAAATGTTCTTCAAGATCTAAATAAAGTTGTAACACAAATATAAACACACATATAATAAATACAAACACAAATGATAAATGAGGATATTTCATCCTTTAACTCATCCAATCTCACTATGTTACCTTCAATTTCTAAATGAATCACTACACTAGTAAATTAGGTACTTTCAAATGATATTATAGATTATAATCTCAAAGATAAGATTATCCCTGATAAATTAGTTTCCGGACACCAATCTCAAGTATCATCTAATTCTTATAATTAAGCACCTATAACAGCTTATAAAGATAGTGTAAGATCATCCATATGGTATTCATCAAATAGGTTCGCGACTCATACCTAATGAAAATAAAGTTGTAGAAAGGAAGTAACAAATTAAGATGAAACTATAATAAGAAGTTAAGGAATCACCTCCCTCAAGACACACAAAGATCAAACTACTAACAATCTAAACATCTACCAATCATCAATCAAACTTATCAATACATTATAAAGCAAACATCATACAACACTAACAATCATGACTCTCAAAACATACTAAATCAAAACACACCGATAACTATGGGTTGCCTCCCATAAAGCACTTGGTTTAACGTCATTAGCCCGACAATTGATTCCTCCTGGATCAAAATTCCATTTAAGCAGTCCTCGATCAATTGCCCAATCATTTCCAGATCCAGGGATTCCTATAAAATTCTCAAATTTTAACTTTTCATTCAGCTCTTCCTTTTCAGATGGATTTATATTATTTTTCCTCATATTTTTTTCTAGATCCAAATTTCTTCTATTTATTTTCTCAGTCCGCATATTAATATCATCCTTAAAATTTATTAGAAATGGATCTTTATAAGATAATTCAATATCTCCCAAATTTTGGATAAGATTCTCTTTAGATAATTCAGATTCAAGATCAAATTCTTCTATATAACTCTTATGATTCAAGTTATCTTCCAATTCTTCCCCTTTATAATTATTAAATGATTGAGGATCTATCTTAGTTGAGGAAATAGGTTTTTCTAATTCCGTAGGAATTTCTTCCAATGGTCTTCCAATATCCTTATCCTCTTTTCTCAACTCAAAGTTCTTTTGAAATTTATCATTAAATTCTCTTCCAAGTCTTAGTTCAATAATTTTATCTTGTTCATCATTCAATTCAGGTCTTTCTTGTGATTGAGTCGAATCTAAAGATATAAAGTCTAGTTGTGTAGATGAATTCCCTGAATAGATAGGCTTTAAAATTGTATGGGGTACATCCATCTTAAGTTCATGAGATTTTTCAAGAGATGGAACTAAAAGTTTACTATTTTTGGTAGCGTCCATCATTTCACACCTCTCCTGAACATACATACAGTCTTCTTTACATAACATTTTTGACTCATCATGAAAGTCTATTTCAATCTCATCGTTTAACTTACTCTCAAAACTTTCTTGGAAATGTTCTTTACTTAGATAATCAATTTCATCCATCCAAAAATAATCATCATCTTTTCTCTCAGCTGGATATTTCATAGTCTTTAATACATCAAAAGTGACTTCATGGTCATTAATATTTATAGTCAACTCTCATTTTTGCGCATCTATCATAGCTTGTCCAGTAACAAGGAAAGGTCTCCCTAAAATAATTGGAATTTCTTTATCTTCCTCCATATCTAATACAATAAAGTCCAAAGGAAAGATAAATTTATCCACTTTAACAAGCACGTCTTTTATAACTCCTTTTGGATAAATGATAGATCGATCAGCTAACTAAAGGGTTACAGTAGTGGGAGAAATATCAGCTAAACCTAACCTTCTAAATATAGATAGAGGCATCACATTAATGCTCGCTCCTTAATCGCATAAAGCTTTTCCATATAATCTTTTCCCAATTGCACAAGGAATTGTAAAGCTACAAGGATCTTTAAGTTTCCGAGGAAAATTTTTCTCGAAGTATGGCATCGCACTCCTCACTTAAGTGCAACCGTCTCGTAATTCCCGCATTTTCTTTTCCCGTTTAATATATCCTTTATAAACTTTGCATAACTTGGCATATGTTTCAAAGCTTCTGTGAAAGGAATATTTATCGTTAACTTCTTAAGTACTTTCATGAACTTTGAAAATTTTTTATCCAACTCATGCTGTCTAAGTCTTTGAGGAAATGGAGGTGTTGGTCTTTCCAAATTGATTTTAGTTGGAGATATTAATTTTTCTAGATCCTTAGAAACATGTTCTTCAGGCCTTTTAGTTTCCTTTGTTTCTCTCACAACATCTTTTTCTTTTCTAACCACATCCTCTATCTCTCTTCCATTTTTTAATTGGGATGCCTTCTATTTGTTCATTAGTGTTCTCTTTAGTGGTCGATCTCATTGTTGCTAAGAAGTGTTCCTTGTTGTCTATTGCTAAGTGAATTAGCAATTTGTCCCGATTGATTCTCTATGTTTCTAATCGCAAGATTTTGACTTTGCAATCGGTTTCCCATTTGCAATACCACTTCTTCCACGTACATCTTCTTACCCTCAAATTGTTGATCATTGTTAGAGTCTCGGTGGATATGAAAGTCTATAGTTTATGTTCCTGTAATTATTCCAACTTCCATTAGGATTTGCATGATTATTTTCCCATTGTTGGTTTCCACCATTAGTAGTATAATTCCAGTTAAATTTTGGATGGTTCTCCCAATCTGGGTTGTAAAAGTTAGAGTACGGGTTGTTTATGGTATTTAAAGTCTCATATGATAATTTAGAATCAATTATAGGCCCTAATAAACTTTCCTCACTTACAGGAGTAAATCGAGGTTGGTTCATTCCAAATTGGTCCAACTTACTTGATATTGCAGCAATCTGAGATGCAAGAATTGTAATCGTATCCGTATCACGAACACTAGCTACATTTTTATGATTTACCCTTGTAGAGGGCCATTAAAATTCATTTGTAGCCATTTCTTCAATTAATGCATACGCTTCATCAAATGATTTTGAAATTAATGATCCACTAGCAGCAAGCATCAATTATAGTACCTAAGGGATCCTACTAACCCATTATAAAAAGTTCGAATGATTAACCAATCGGGCGAGCATGGTGTGGACACTTTCTTAGGAGTTCTTTATATCTTTCCCATGCTTCGTATATTGATTCCCCTTCATACCGACAAAATGAGATAATATCGTTTCGAGTTGAGTAGTCCTCGAAGGTGGAAAATACTTAGCTAAGAATTTCGTGTTAACTCCTCCCAATTTTTAATGAACCAGGTGCTAAAGAATATAACCACATTTTAGCCTTATCCCTTAGTGAGAAAGGAAAAAGCCTTAGCCTAACAAAGATCGTCTCGACATACCGTTATAACGAAATGTAGCACAAAGTTCTAGAAAATTTGATAAGTGTAAATAAGGATCTTCTAAAGGAGTTCCCCCAAACTGATTGTTCTGCACCAGTTGGATAATCTTAGGATTTATTTAAAATGAGTCAGCTTCTACGATAGGGTATTGTATACTTAAGTGAATTTCATCTGTCGTAGGATTTATGCAATCCCTCAATAATTTATGATGATTTTCCAATTTATTATCTTGAAAGTTTTTCATTTCCACTTCTAGTTTTTTGAGTCCTTTCTGAATTTTTATTTTTTTATTTTCTTCAAACTCGGGATCATAAGGCACAAGTCCTACAGATCCTTTGTTTTGCATATGTAACACAACAAATAATATATTAACAATTAAACAAATAAACGACGAAATATATTCAACACAACAAAATATTTTTACGAACACCATATTTTTCACACAAACAATTTTTTTCACAACAATGTTTCATACGACAAAAAATTTTTCACACAAAGATAGTTTTTACTACACTACAGTTTGCCAAATCTAAGCCTAATTGCTTCAACTAAAACTTTCCTAAAGTTCTTACCGAAGCTTCCCCGGCAACGGCGCCAAAAACTTGACCCGACCCGCAATTACGCAGTAAATTAACTTCCAAAAGATGGCCAAAAACTTGACCCGATTTATAAATAGTGGCTAGTGTACAAAGTCTTAAATGATATAAAAAATTAGAAAATATTTTACACACTAGGGGTACTACGCAAGTATACGTATCGTTTCAAGTAATATAGAGTTTTCTTTAAAAACCCCAGTATCGATCCCACGATGAAGTGAAGTAAGAGGTCTTTAGTCAAATTCTAGTCTACTACTAATAGTCCTTAGTTTGGAATGTCGATTAAAATTGTGTTTTATGTAAATACTACTCCTAAATGCAAGTGTTAAATGTAATAGTAATTATAACTAAGTGCAAATACTAATTTTAAAGATAACCCTTTTTGTATGAATTAGTTTGGAGAATTTTGAGATATTAAAAACTACTATTCTTATGTAATGAAATAGATAATGTATAGGATTGAGATGCATTTAATATTGTATGTGCCAAATAGGAGAAATCCTATTCTTTACCCTTTGGTCCGGCATAAAGAACATCGACTAATCCTATGCTTCGGTTACCGAATCACGGCCAGCTCGGGAGGATACCGGCCGCCACTTTGGAGCTCCCACGTTCTCCTCGCCCGAGGGCTAACATCTACACTTCAAGCACCTAAACGATAGGACCGACCGAGGATTTTAGCTCGTCACTCTAAAATCTCCAATTCTACGCCCGATTAATATTATTTCCCTATTTATTTGCATTCAACTTCTATGAACTTCACCATTCATGGAATTTAAATATGGTTCGTACTTAGTTGTAGAAAGCATAGCTCTCTCGGATTGTATGTTTTCACAACAAATTTTAACATTACAACAGGCCTTAATTGCAATGTAAATGAAGTGCAAGTAAAAACCATCACATTTAAATCTAAATTAACTTCTAACATGCATCACAAAATCCTAAGCATGAATTCTACTCATTAGAAAAGAAAAGTAAATTGAAAACAATGGCATAATCATCTCATGTCACTATTTCCAAAGAAGAAGAAAGAGTAAGAGAGATACGTCACAAAGCACGAAGAAAACGCAAAGGAAACTTCATTTAAACAAAGCAGATCTACTACATAAATGTTTACAAAATCATAAGATAATGAAGAACAATACTTAGCTTTTTCCCTTTGAAAGAAAGAGGAAGATCTCTCCCACAAAATCTCCCGTCGATCCATGCAATGCTCGTACAATCCCTTACAAATTCTCTCAAAAATCTCCTCTCCAATCTTTCCAAAAGGGTAGAAATCTACATTTCTACTCTTAATCTAAGAATCCTAAACATTCCTCTAAGTTTTTCTCCAATTTTTTCTCTCTAATCTTCTCTTAATCTCTCCTTTTTCTAACCTATATTCACCATTTTTAAAGAGTTTGGACGAATTCCCAAGAGTTTCCTTACGCACCCCTTCGAAAAAGCGTCCAAATACGTCGAATATTGGCCCAAAACCTCCAAAAGTCGGTTTGTGGTCGTCCGGGCCGCTGTCGGCGGATTCGAGCTAGCTGTCGGCAAGCTTTTTGGGCTTATTTTGGTGCTCTCGGGTAAATCTAGCCGTCGGCGAGATTGACCTCGCCGTCGGCGAGCAGGCTGCTGCGCGGCTCCACGGTTTTGCTCCGTTTGGCTCCGTTTCAACTCCGTTTCGTCCCATTTCAGTTGCGTTGCGTTCGTAACAGATAGCCCTACAAAATAAGCATAAAAACAACCTTTCTTTAAAGTGTAATCTCATTCAAAAATATGCAAGAAGTGTAAAAGAGATTAAACATCAAAAGACTTATCGAAAGGTGTCAGGGCAAAATTTCATTTCTTGCTCGTTTTTGCTCCAAATTGCACCGTTTTTGCTTCCTTTTGCTCCAATTACCATTTCTTGTACCTAAAACCAAAAAACATACAAAATATCTTCCTTTAAAGTGTAATATCATTAAAAAATAAGTAAAATAATATAGCAAAAAGCATATATATTTTAGGTGTGTCAAAGCCCCAACTCGCCTTAGGTTTCTGAGGTTGTCATTCGATATGACATAAATCCTCCCAACTCCCAGGTTATTCACATGATCAATATTAAGTGAATGTAAACCCTAAACAAATAAAATTGGCAGGATGAAACATATAATAAATTTTCTCAAAATGAAGCCAAACAATAGGATAGATCGATAGTCACCAAGATTTTCTTGGATCCATGACATCCTCTAGTTCTTCCTCCTTTAGATTCCTACAATCAATTGTTCTAAAATATGAACCTTTCACCCATTGGATTCTGATCACGACAATTTCATTGAAAAATCTTTACCCTCTTGATGTCGTAAAAATATATTTCCTGATCTTTATAGAAAATTTTCTTAGGTAACTTCAGCTATCTAAGATGTAATTAACTATAGGGGCTTGCTCTTATAGGAAAATTAAACGAACCTAATATTAATATAAACCCTATTTAGTTCATTTTTGTATTAAATAAGAGAAAGTGCCAGTCAAAATACATGTTTCGCAGACCAAACGGATGTCATTGATTTTTTTAGTTTATTTAATCGAGTTGCACTATTGAGCAACATTCCTATCTTTCATGATAGATGTGTAGCTTTATGTGTAGTGCTCGATTGTTTAAACTATTAAGGATATGATATCAGTTTGACTTCATATATTTTTCCTAAACTAAATTTATACTTAAATTAAAAGTCCTTCCGAAGCGGGCGACGGGATTTCAATTCCGGCGGCTGACAGCTTCTACTGGGCAACTCCTAAAACACATAAAACATAAAAAACGCATCAACGGGTTTTTGACAACTCCGCTGAGGAGTGGTTTCTCTTTCTATATAGATCAGGAAACTTATTTTTACACATCGGTAATGCATCTATGTCCCTCATAGGCCATATTACCATTCTTCTGTCGATATGCTTCACCCATTTCTTTCTTACGAAAGTACGATCGACTCTCCTAGACTAAAGGACCATTCATGTAAATCACTTTTAAATGAAAGGGTCCAGAAGGTTTTTAGGTTTTTTTTCTTTGATCATATGGGGTCCAACCCCCGATAGGTGTGTCGGTAGACAAGTTCCACTAGAGCGAGGAATGGTGTGAAGAGGGTCCCAGACTGGATCCCACACTTCACTTATCCTTCTCACCCATCGGGCATAGTTTTGCTACTTTGCATCTTTTTCGAATCTCAAAATCTTTCTAAATTCCAACTTCTCTAAAACAACAACAAAGTCAAAAAATACATAAAACAAAATAATTACTTTTAAGAACAAAACAACATGAAAATAAAAAGAAGCTTACCCAGTTCGCAGATTAACCTTCGTTAACTTGTGGTGTTTACATTACAACTACAAGGCTTTGGCCCATTAGCTAATTCTCGAAACTATTTTTCTTTTTGTGATCGATAGAAATAATGTCAACCCTTACTCTCACATTCTCCTGCAACTTGCCTACTTCCCGCGAAGGTTGCCTTGCCGCCCCCATAATTCAGTTCGGAGCTGGCTTCGACCAGTTCGAGGTCGTCCTTGGAAAAGCTCCATTCGTCATAGTTAAAGTCGCTGCCCATGAGGTTCGAGGGCCTTCTGTTGAGTTCAAGTTGAACTCCCACCAGGATTTTCCCACCGTTAAGAAGATGAAAGTTACTCCTGCTCCTATTAAGTCAACCATTTTTGTACCCAGGAGGACTGTCTCTACTACTGCCACCGAATTCACTGTGACTTCCCCCACCTTCCCATCTGTGAAGGGAAAGGAAGTTATGCATGAAGATACTGAGGAAGGCTTCTTCAGCCCGCCAGTTTTTGAAGTTGGTTCTTATTCCAGGGTCAATCTGTCGATAAAGACTCGGAAGAGGAATCACCACCACAGAAATTTAAGGGCCACCAAGGCCAGAGTTGCTAGTTTTCCAGCTACGGGTGAGATTCCTCATGAGGAGGAACTCGGTGTACCAAAAACCACTCATCTCCTCTGAGGAAGTAGGTTCCACCCACTAGTGGATACCACGAAAGATGAGAGTCTCCACCAGATTGTTGCCACACTACCGTTGGCTACTCACAGATGTGATGAGGTGAGGGAGAAGCCCTCACTCGTTACCCAAGTCTGTACTGTGTTTCATAAACTAGCAGAAAGAGAGATATGCTCTGTCACCAAACTACTCAAGAGGATAGGATGTGCAGTGTCCACGAAGATGAAAAAGGAAATTTTGAGAAGGATGAGTCTGAAACACCGTCAGCCTGTATCCCAGCATGATCTCATTTGGGAGAATGTATTACCACTACCGTCAGTACGTATACAGCTGCTACCGCTCCAACACCCATCAAACGTAGACTGGTCAAGTCTCGATTGGGTCTGAGAATACCACCTGCTACAACTCAAAGAGAGATACCTATCAGAAAATGATGAGAGAGGATTACAATCCTCCGCACATGGCCTGCACCCTAGGGAGCACACCTCCTTTCCTCACTCCGATGTCCTCACCGAGGCACCCCGCCTCAAGACATTAAGTTCTAAAAGAAAGGTGTGGATACTGAAGGTTGCTACACTAGTGAAATCAGAGAAGTCTGTTAGCCACAATATGGATCATGAGTCATATATTCCCATTGCCACTACCACTGTCGCCTAGGAATCAATGGCATAAAGACCGCCAAATCTTTAATAAGTGAAAGGAAAGATGATAGAAGATAAAGACCAAAAACTCCATGAGGAAATTACATAACTAGCAAAAGAACAAGGACTAGATGTCGACGATGAGGATTTTTACCTCTCTGACCACATGGATGAATTAATATGATCAACATGGTGGAAACTAGGGCTACCTCAGCTGCACGCAAAGTTCTTCATACTGAGGAGAACATCGTGGAGGAATACCAGAGGGCCATCCAGACCCGGGATGAACAAATACTTTGGCTAGACAAATGAATGGAAGAGATTACTACAGCCATGACAGCAATGGCTATGGTACATGGACTGACACAGTTAAGATCCACAACATCTCTGGAAGCCAATCAACCAGAAATTGTACACCTTATGGATGAGAGAAGAGAAGTCGCCTCCGCCAATGGAGAAGAACAGTAGAAGAAAGATTCATCTTCTAATTTACTAGAAAAAGATATTAACCAAATGGTCAAGCAGCAGGTGTGAGAGGCCTTAGCTCAGTCCAAAGGCGGTACATCAATTTCAAAGAGTAGACCCTACCTGAAGGAGTTCAATGTCATACCTATCCCACAGGCTTCGTACCCCCAACCTTCAAGACATTCGATGGCACCGAGAATCCCTGCCAGCACATCGCCCATTTTAGAGCCAGTTGTCACAATATAGGAGGAAGTGATGCGCTACTTTTTTGTCAGTTTGTTAGTAGATTGTCAGAAATAGCTTTCGACTGGTACGCAGAACTACCTAATGGATCAATAAAGATGTTCACAGAAATGGGAAACTTGTTCGTCAAGAGGTTTGCCAACGAACGATACCACATAACCATTAGAGATCTCATAGTGGAGTGACAGAAGCCTCACAAGTCCATGGTCGATTACATTCTTAGATGGATAAACCTTAACATGAAATGTGAGCCTCAACTATAGGAGCAGCACACGATCAAGTTACTATACAAGAGTATCCACAGTCAAGTGGCTTTCATGCTCAAATGTTTGGCCATTAAATCCTTCGAGAAGTTACTTAGTTAGGTGAGCAGTTTGCAAGAAGAACTCAAGCACATGGAGCCTTGAGAGAAAAAGGAGAAATTAAGACTAGTCAAAGCATTCGAGAAAAGATTAGGTGTAGTGGCGACGGTTGATAAAGGGAAGCAACCAATGAGGATATAGCCAGAGCGACGGCCTCAGCACAGTCAGCATCCACCACAGTAAAATCAGCATCCTCTGCAGTACGCTCTGTCTTAGATGCAGCACGGCCAGTCCCATCTGCAACAATACAGTCAGCCTGGCCAGTAGTGCTCCTAAGAAATGTCACATCAGACAGACATCAGATGAAGTGAGACAATAGCAGAACATTTAACCAAGAATTACTCCGTCAGAGACGTTGTGGCAAAGATGTTCTAAAGTCTGATAACAAAACAAGAATTCAGGTTGCCTAAGCTAAAGAAACTGGAAGAGGTCAATAAGAAAGATCAATCCAATTATTGTATATTCCACAGGTTATTTGGAAATGCAATAGATGGATGCTTCATTTTCAAGGATTGGCTTGAGAGGAATTTCAAAGAAGGAAACATCACAATCCCGAAAGAATATATAAAAGAATCTACGAGAGATTCTATAAATATGATTTTGGCCGAGCTGATCTCTCAGTTAGATCCATACGCTGGTGAAGGAGGATGGAGCACAACCTGGGACGATCTCAAGAGAGTTTTGGATCAGATTCAATCAGATTCAAAATAAGTTGCTACCCAGATTCTACCGCCAGCCCAGCCAAAGATGAAGCCTGTGACAGGAGCACCATCGCGACAGTAAAGGACAAAGAAGAAAGAGATCGTAAGAGGAACTAAGGACGATAGCACGAAGGCTAGGATAGAGGCTGCCCCTATTAGATTGGTCGTCTCAGATTTGGGGATTAAATCCCTCAAACCTCTGATGTTGTACGATTATCTCTACACCCCTTCGAGCTCTTTTGAATCCAATGATTTTGATTTCGGTTACGTTCTAGTTGTCTCTACCGACGACATACCTAGCCATCATCAATCTAACTTTGATTTCGATTCCCAAACCGATCCTCAAATCACATTAACTCCCGATGAGAACATCGATGAAGAAGAAGACATCAACAACATCGGCTATGAAAGTTCGAGGAGCGAGGAGCCAGTCCTCGAATGCAAAGGAATTCTACTCAATTTAGACTCTTCGGATATAGAGTCGACACAAGAGAAACTAACTACAACACCGGAAGAACCTCTGGGTCTAGAAGAGGAGATGATAGAGGTGAATCTCAAAAGTGGTAAGATACTACCTCTAAGGACAATTAGAGAGGAAAACAAATTGTCACACAAGAAGAATCTCCTCCAACGGTAAAGGAAACACAAATTTAAGAAGAAAATAGAAACCCAAATCAAGTGGATTACAATGTATTAGCACATCTTAGGAAGTTGTCGGCCAAACTAAGCATTTACGATGCTCTGATCCTGCCAACGAAAATGAGAGATAATTTGGTTAGGGCTTTCCTCGATCCATAATTTTGCTTAGCTGACTTGGCTAGCTCATCCTCGAATAGAGTTTGTACTTTGGGAGAATAGCCTGGTGTGACTTTCACCGACAACGATTTGCTACTTGGTACCGCTGATCACAACTATCCACTCTACATCTTAGTCAATATTGGCAAATATGTGCTCTCCAGAGTGTTGGTGAACCCAGGAGCATCACTCAATATAATGAGCCTACGGACATTAGCATATTTGGATATCAACACATAAGAATTCACTATGGATAAGATGATGTTAAGAGGCTTTAATCAGAAAGGAGAAAGAGCCCTGGGATTGATTACCTTACAGATGAAAGTTGGAGATCTAGTAACAACCGCAAAATTCCATATCATCGATGCAGAGACTTCGTTCAATACTCTACTTGGTCGATTGTGGCTTAATGAGTACATCATGGTCCTGTCATCCCTACATCAATGCATAAAATGCTACAAGGATGGATAAGAGAATTGCATCAAGGGAGACTTGCAACCGTTCTCGATACACGAAGTGGGCATCCATGAAGACGTTGCCTACTACGCTCCACCAAAGAAAATGGTGTTCTCCAAAAGCATTGTGACAAAGAAAGATGAAGTTATAACTGTTTGAGAAGTTATGGAATATTAAAGGATAGAAACTTAACTCGAAAGAAGGTCTAGAGTTTGGAACAATAGGACAGGTCAATGACTCAGAATTTTGCATGGTTGTTACTAGCCATTCAGATGAAAGTTGCTTTGACATACAAGAAGACTTTGAAGATTCTACAATCGACGATGAGTCACTAGAATTCAAAGAAGAAATCAAATCAACAGTAGACGAACTATGGGAAATCAACATCGGGACTGAAGAGTGGCTCCGACCAACTTTCATAAGTTCATTATTCAACGAAGAAGAGGTTACAGACTTGGTCAGGCTATTGTCATAATACAAAGATTACTTCACTTGGAGCTACGATGAAATGTCTAGATTATCCCCAGAAGTTGCAGTTCACCGCCTTGGAGTGGATCTAAATACAACGCCAGTAAAACAAGCTCCGGAAGAATGCGTCTTGATATAGAACAGCAAGTTACAACAGAGAAAAAGAAAATAATAGAAGATAATTTTGGCTAAGATTTTCCTATCACTTGACAGAGACGTGCACAAATAAGGAGGCAGAATATGAAGCACTAATCATAGGATTAGAATTGGCGATCTTAATGGATATAACAAATATTACCATTTATGGTGACTCGCAGCTCATCATTCAGCAAGTGGCCGGACAATATAAGATTTTGAAACAAAGATTGGCAGATTACCACAGATACATGATGAAATTGTTGGAACAAATCCCCAATGTGATGTTCTATAGGATTCCTTGAGTAGATAATACATATGCAGATGCTTTAGCTAAATTGCCTAAAGAGTTTGCATGTTCGTTGGAGGATTCTATAGACATCACAGATATACCTCGACACAGCTATAGTGACAGAAGACACAGAAGATTGGTTTCATCCCTTAATAGAATATTTGCAAACTGGAAAGCTATCTGAAGATAAATCAGCATCACATCAGATATAGAAAAGATTCATGTCATACACAGTAATCAACAATGTTATGTATAGAAGATCCTTCGATCTAATGTGGCTCAGATGTCTAAGCAGAGCAGAAGCACAGAAAGTCGTCAATGAAGTACATGCTAGATTGTGTGGAGCTCACCAGTCAAGAATGAAAATGAAAATAAAAATAAAAAAACTTGGATAATATCGGTCTATAATGATGATAGACTACATGGACATAGCTAAGAAATGGCATCAATGCCAGAAGCATGGAGTGGTCCTGCGCCAACCTCCAAATGTTCTACACCCCACGATCACATCGTGTCCATTCAAATGTTGAGGCACAGACATATTGGGTCCAATACACCCTTGATACACCTAATATATATAGTATTTTTATGCACATTTTTATACCTATTTTTAATGATATTACACTTCAAGGGAAGATATTTTGTGTTTTTCTTGTAGATATGATGAAAATGGATGGTCATGATGAAAGGAGCAAAATTGGATCAAATTTGGAGCAAAAATAATGAAAAATCAAAATTTTGGCACTGGCGGCAAAGCACCGCTGGGCCGGCACTTAGCCGCCATAGTTAAAAATCGAAATCTTCATGTATTTGGCGCCAATTTCAAAGGGGATGGGATGCAAATCTTGGTGGTAACTATCATAACTTACTTTAGGTGGAAAGTTTGAATGATGGGGTGCGTTCCTTGGTAGATACATCGAATCTGGACACATTTTGAAGAGACACCAAGGCACCTTTTGGTTTACTATTTAAAAAGAGTCTTAGGAAAGATTAGAGGAGGCTTTAGGAGGCTCTTCCACTGCATTTTGAATGGTACTTCCATTGCTCTTCCACTTGCATTTTGAAGAGAGTTCTTACAGTATTTTACTTTTATTTTGTGAGAGTTTTTATTAAGAGTAGGAGTAGAGAGTAGAAAGGAAAAAAGGGTCGGAGTGAAGTCTTCTTCTTCCCACTTCTTTTCTTTCTTTTAGTTTAGTTTTTATTGAAGTCTGAAGTCTGTATTCTAAGTCATTGGAGTTGAGAGACTTGCTCTGAGGAGTAGTTTAGCGAAGAGTCAAAGTTTTAGAGGAACTTCCTTAGTCTTGTAGAGAGGATTTTCAGATAAGTGTTTACTTTTAATCTTTTTATTAATACTTGCTTTTGTTTGTTATTTTTCTTATTGTTTTTAATTTCAAATCAATGTGTTTTTGTATTTTCTCAATGCATTCTGAGTAGTTTACTTTATCTTTTTCTTTCTTAAATGGAGAAGTAAAGAATTTATAAGGAATTGTTGTGGAAAGTATAAGTGTTTAAAAGTTGGAAGAAGTTGTGAAGATTGATTCTAAAAACATTGTTTACTTCTTCATTTGGCCTATTAAGTTGTAAAATTTCTTGAGATTATGTAAGATCTAATGCGGTATTGTCTCATAAAAGTTAGTAAGAATCACATGCAATTATATGGGTGAGAATTGTAGTCCATATAATTGAATGTAATATTAGAAGATATTTTTATGGAAGGGAGTAAAATTAGAGGATTTTAGAGTGACAGACTAAAACCCCCTAATTTGGTTTGAAGTTTTGAGTTTTGTTATGAGAAGTTAGCCCCCAGGTGGTGGGAATCAAGGGAACTCTAGAGTGAGAGACTTCTATCTTCCCTGCCTAACCATGTTCAAATTAATAAAAATTTCAAATTAACCTATATTTTTTATAGAACCAAGTAAGGTTAAAGAACACACTTGCTTCTATCTGTCACAACAAATTTAAATACTTCCACAACAATACTTTAAGAATTATTACTACTTCATAAAAGGAAAGAAAAAGATATTCTAGTTAATAGTATTTTACATCCAGTGTTTTTAGTTATTATAATTTTAATTTCTTGCTTAACATTTTATTAAGGAAATTTCAAAAGACAAATCAACTTTTAAAACCTTTCAAAATCAACACATACTTTCAAAAGCCATAACAAAAAGTAAAAAGATAATTTTTCTGATTTCTTTAAAGATTTTACATTTTCCCTATGGGTTCGATATCTTGGGGCTTAATCAAAAAGTCCTATATTACTTGATAAATGATACGTATACTTGCGTAGTATCCCATATTATAAAATCATAATTTTCATATCTAAATCATCAGCGCATTTACCGAACGGTACCAAGTTTTTTGCACCGTTGCATTTATCGGGGATCAACCCTCTTTCCTCTAAGGGACACAAATTCATACTAACAGCTACGGATTACTTCTCCAAGTGGGCAGAGGTCATTCTGTTAAGAGAAGTCATAGCTTAGCAAGTTCTACAGCACTTGAAGGAGCGAATCCTCTACCGCTTCATTGTACCGCACAGAATCATTTCCGATAATGGGTCCACCTTTAAGAGCACCAAAATCAATAATTTCGTCAGACATTACAGGATAGATTGGAGATACTCTACAATTTACTATCCCAAAGCTAACAGACTAGCAGAAGCATTCAACAAAACACTAGTTCAGATCCTAAAGAAGACACTCGACGATAATATGAAAAAATGGTACGAGAAATTGTTAGAAGCCTTATGGGCTTACAGAACGATAATTACGACACCGACACAGTCTATACCCTACACTCTCGTGTACGGGTCTGAGGTCATTCTTCCATTAGAGGTACAGCTACCATCACTCATAGTCTCCGTTGCAAATCAGGTTACTACAGAAAAGAATGTCAGGCTCTGACTTACAGAATTGGAGAACCTTGACGGAAAAAGATTACTCACACAGCAGAATTTGGAACTTTACCAAGCAAAGATGATCCAGGCCTACGACAAATTGGTCCGCCCGAAGTCATTTAAAGTTTGTAACCTCGTACTCGTTCTTTGAAAGCCTATTCTTGCACACCGCAAGATTTGTGGAAAATTTAAACAGACATGGGAGGAACCATTCGTGGTAGAGAAATTTTACTCCTGAGGTGCTTACCAGTTGGTGGATTCTCAAGGGGAAAGGCCTATGCTGCTGATAAACGGATGATACCTAAAGAAATATTACGCAACATGAAAATGTTAAAAGAGAGTTTTTGTTCCGATGAAGCTATGTGGCTAGTACTTATGACTGGGTTTAAAATTTTGTAATAACTTCAAAATAAAATAAGATAATTTCCTCTCAAGATATTCATGTGAAACTTCCTAACTTTGAATCTCATAAAATTACATTAAATAAAATAATGCAATCAACATAACTTAAAACTCATTAAAATAAATTTTGATATTACCGATAAATTCCCCTGTTTAATATAAAGGAATTAAGCAGGGTTTATATTACCTGGGTTCTTAAAGTTCCCTATAAGGGCAAGCCCCTATAGTTAATTACATCTTAAATGACGGGAATCACTTAAGAAAACTCTCGATAATGATCAATGGTTTTGCTCTCAAGAATTTCAAAGTTTAAAGTATTCAAAGGATTGAATTTTAGAGATTTCAATAGGGAATGGATCAAATTTGGAACAGTTATTTTCAGGAGTCCAAAAGAAAAAGAAGTAGGAGAAGTTGAGGATCCAAGAAAAATCTTGGCAACTTCCCAAACTATCCTATTATTTGGCTTTAATTTGGGAGTTTATTTGATGTTGTAATCCTGCCAATTTTAATTAATTAGGACTTTTACTTGTATGATATGATCACACAAATAGCCTAGAAGATGTGAGGGTTTATGTCGTACCAAACGACCACCTCAGAATCCTAAGACCGGTTAGGGCTTAATTTGCATAACATGATTATACAAATGCCTAACAAAAAGTTGAGGATTTATGTTGCACTAGGCAAGCTACCTCAAAGTCCTATGGCTTGGTTATTTAGACTAAGGATTGGTTCTGCTGAAGTAGCCACAAGTTTTGCTGAAGACGATGGTCGTGCTGCCCACTATGCTCCAAGCTTCTTGTTGTTGCAGAGGTTTGGTTTTAGAAGGTGAAAATCAGGAGATGAGAGAAGTGTTTTGGTTTAGAAATCTTAAAGTCCAAATGACTTTTAGTGTTTTAATTAAAACAAATGTTAAAGTTGATTATAACAACACTGGTTAAGATCCCACGGTTCCATCCTTCTGGCATCGTTATTTTTATCAGATTCACTTAGTCCAGATGAATTTGCTAAACTCAACTGAATGAGTTCCACACTTTCATTTAGACCGTGGGAAATCCCGTTAGCAACATGTAGGTTACATCATCCGAGGTATTCCCGATCATCCAACAAAACATTTTAATTTAGTTAAAGTTGTAGTTTTGTTGTTCTCTTTGTGATTAAATTTTGAGTTGTTTTATATTTTAAATGTTGTGGCGGTGAATTTTATCTTTTTTTTACTTTTAATTTTGTTTTGGTTTCAGTTCAGGGACTATCCTAAAGGTTTTGGTTTTCAGGCAACAGTCTTGTTTAACATGCAAGAAAAGTAAAGTGCAGTGCATGTAAGTAAATTGCAATAAAATAAAAGCGTATCTGGAGGATTTTCTCATCATTCCAAGCTGCACTTAAAACACATGTTAAGGCATCTAATTGTTTATAACAAGTACCTAGACTAAAGGAAGGGTTTTGGTTTTCTACCAGAATCCTAATCCTATAGCTAGTCATTTCCTATGACGTCTAGGTTCTTGATTTTGGTTAAGGATGATTTTCTTCATCAAAGAACAATTAAGTTCAATTGTTCTTTAAAATATCTCACCATATTGAGGAAGTGCTTAGAACAAATTCTAAACATCTTTTCAATACTTATGAGATTACTACTTTGAGTCCAAATGAATTTTATTGTACTGGTGAATTAATCATCCAAGGATTTAGTTAACTTTTGTTTCCTTGCTCAGTGAACTAGGATGTTTGATTATCCTATGAGTGAGGTGACATTTCACTTAACACCTCATTTAATAGTTATAATAGTTTAAAGCATTTAGGGGCAAGTTAATTTGTTAAATATTTTAATGATTTGAAGTTAAAGTTGATGATTTACTTTAATGCGATTTAATTATGAAATTTTAATCAAAGATTTCAAGTTTGGAATGATGTTTGATTCATTAAAGTTAAACTTTTTTTTTATAAAATTATTTTAATTAATTTAATTTTTACATCATATTTTAAAATAAGTTGTTTTAAAATTATTTAAAATTTGTAATTTTTTATTTAAGTTTGTTTTTGAAGTGATTTTAAATCGGCTTCAAATATTTTAATTTACTTTTTAATTATTTAACATTTTAGGTTTAATCAATTGTTAAATTATTTAATGATGTAGGTTTTGATTAAATTAAGAATTATTTACTTTTAATCATTTAATTATTAATTCCATTTATCTTCTTAAGTTATATCTCCATTTTAATAATCCAATTTTAATTAATCTTCCAAAATTTAAATTATTTAATTAATTAAAGTTTCATTTTTTTTTACTTATTAAAGTGATCAATGGGTTTCTACCCTTTAAATTCCCAAAGTTTCAATCATCTAGGAGAAGATTAAAATCAGATATTTTACCTCCATGTTAATTAAACCTAAAGTTTTGATTAGGGGTTAAAATCTTTTAATTACCTTTATGCCACTTTAAGATTATTTATTTTATAACTCATTAAATTAAGCTTAAATGAACTTAAAATTTTTATGCCACCTAACTCACATGTCAATTAAGACATTAGAGAAGAAAATGTGATTTTTCTGAATTTAATTTATTTATATAATTATTTTTAATGGAAAATAGGGATTTTCAAAGAAAATTCACCAACATGACCAAGGTAAAGTTTATGTCCTTAAGAAAATTATGGGATATTCCTAATGACCAGAGGACCACTTTGACCAATTTTTGTGATTTTTTTGAATTATATTTTATTTATTATAATTATTTTAAGTTTTGAACTGTTAATTAATTATAAAATAAAATAAAAGTTGAAAAATGAATTTTATATTTTTCAAAAATCTCTCTGACCTCAAGATAGTTAGAGAAACAAATTTTATATTTTTATGATTTTTCGTTAATTTATAAGAATTAATTTAGTGGGGAAGGCTAGAAAATACATTTTTTAATTGAAAAATGTTTTAAAGCTTTGAAATTAAATATCTTAACCTAGAGACTTAGAAAAATATTTGATTGGTTCCTAAGTGATTAGGGGACCAAATATGACATTTTTATAATTTTTATTATTTTTTATTTTTATTATTTTTTAATTATTAAAAATATTAAACTATGCTTAAAAATGAAATTTTTTAAAAAATTCCAATTTTATTTTTTCTTAGACTTCTCTGATATCAGGGAAGTCCCAAAATCAGTTTAGTGAGTTTTTGAATTGTATTTTTGAAGTTATGAATTTTTAAAGTTTAACTTTGATTATGTGGTTTAATTAATCTATTTAGTGGTGTTAAACATTTCGAGTTGACTTCAAATTTTTATGTGAGGTTCCTCTGATCCTAAAGATCAGTGGAGAATTATTTTCAAGTCATTTTAGTATGTGATTAACTCTAATTAATTAAAGTTTAATTTAGAGTGATTAGGCCAATTAGGATTATTTTTAATGAATTAACTCAAACCATAATTATCCTAGGGTCCTCTGGTCCTAAGGAACTTCACTAAATTTTTCTGGAATTTTCTAAGCAACATGCTAATTTTTGGAATTAAAATGTCAAAAACAGTCACATAAACTTAAAAAATACATAACTTGCCACAGGGATAGCCTCTGGCCTTGGAAAATTCAGGGAATGTTCCCAAGATCAGAGGCTACAAAAGCCCTATGGTCTCATGCCATGGTGAAATGTATACATGCATGGAGAATTAAAATGCTCAAAATAGTATTAAATTAATTAAAAATAAAATACTCAAAAAAATAGATCAATTTTTTCCATATTATTCTCCTCTGTTCACTGAGCAAGAGGGTATTTTTCTTTTATTTTTATGATTTTTCTATGCAAATATATCAATTTTTGAAGTTTCTGGTATTTAAATAAATATGAAAAATCAGATTTTCCTACTTAAACCAGTCCGCGCCGCGTCAACCTCAGCAGCTCTAAAGCCCTATGTGTCACGCTCCCATTTGACACCGCCACCTGAGTCAGTAGCCACGCGTCACGCGGTTCACGCTCCATCTCCTCATCTGATGCCATCTGAGTCGTTCGTTCGATACACGTGCAATTCGATGGTCCCTGGTCATCGTCTACGACTGGTGCATCACGTGAGCCGTCCACCTTCTAACCCTAGGATCTCGCTCGATACTCAACAGATTTTTGAGTTCTTATGCTCTATGGATTCGTCTTGAGAAGACAAATACATCCATATGGTAAACATGCATTGAAATTGACTTAAATGAAATGAAGAATCACTGGAAGCTCAGGAGGAAGAAGAGGGCAATACCTTGGCTATGAGAAGTGAAGCTTCTATCAGAGAGGCTCGGCACATTTGTTGGAGTCCAAGGAGGCTAGGGATGAAGCCTGGAGCTGTGGTGAAATGCTTAGGCTTGACTTCCACCAGGCCCGATCACAAAGCTTGGAGGCCGGAACAACTGGGTGGCCTATAGAGGGAGCTTTCACTGAGGAACTCCTTCTCTACCTCTGGTGAAGGTGTGGGAAGAGTTAATTTGGATTTGGTGAAGTTTCAGAGAGTGTCCTATTTCTGGCCTGATTTTCAACTGAGAAATTGGGCTCGGCTGGGGGGATTCAGGGCAGGAGAACAGTGGGGATGAGCTTCACTTGGCTAGGAGGAGCTCTAGGAATAGTTTGGAGGGGTTCTGTTGAGAAAAATTTCAATACCTTTCAGCACCTTTCTCATGGCCAAGAAGAGGTGTTTAAATGGCCAGGGCCATTGGGCTGAGCTAGGGCTCAATTGGTGGGTAGATTCCACTGCTTAGGTGGAGGGCAGTGGAGCTCCAAAGTTTGATTTGGCTGAGGTGGCCAATTGGATGAGATTGGGTTTGTTTCACTTGGTGGTGGTTCTCGATTTTGACCCCCTCCAGCGGCTAGGCCGGCCGGCAAGGACAAGGAAACTATCCATGGGTCAGGTCAACCAAGGAGTAGGGTTTAATGGTGATAAACCAGGCAAGGGGGGATTTGGGTGAGGCAAAAGGTGGATTTGTCCATTTAAAGGAAGAGATCCCTTAAAATGGGGAACCCTTGGTCCATGGCTCACTTAGCTTGGGCTAGTTGGATCAAGGGTGGTTCCTAGGGTTTACTTAGTGGTTGTGGATAGGTTGGTTTAGCCACATTTGGTTCAATTTGGTTTGGTTTGGTCATAGGTTCAAATTGGCTCATTTGGGTTTGGGTTAGGCTAACTTGAGTTTGGGTTTGATTTAGGCCCAAGTGTCTTGAGCAATTTTGAAGAGATGATTTCCATGAAAAACTTTCATGAAGACAAGGAATGGTTTTTAGTTCATTTGGAAGGTCAATTTGGTGGATTTCGGTATTTTGGTTAATTTAGACAAGGTTGAATCAACTTGGGTCCAAGTTGGGTTAAGGTGGGGTTTAGACCCAATTGAAAGTTTCAAATGGTCTATGGGAATGTATTGAAGAGTTCCCAGCATCAATTGGGAAGAAATTTTAGGGTTTGGCTAATCAATTTGATAGGTTTAGGGCATGGATTCACTTTAGGCTAAAATGGGGGTATTGGATTTCAAATGGTATTGAACTCAAATGTGAATCAATTTGGACTTGGATTTGGTTTATATTGAGATTAATGATGTTGAATCAAAGTTTAGAATTGGAATTAGGAAAAATTGAGGTCAAATGGGTTGGTTTGGTGTGACATTGGGTCCATTTAGGTTAAAAATGGGTCAATTTGGGGATTTTGATAAAAGTGAGTTATTTTGGCAAAATTGGGCTATGGTATAGTTGAACAAAATGAAATTAGGAATATTTAGGATTTTCTGGAATTTTTTGGGAATTTTTGAAATTTTTGGAATTTTGTGTCAAAAGGGTATTTTAGGGTATCAAGAGGTTATTTTGAGGGTATTGGGGTATTTTGGTGAATTTAAAAGGTGGGGGTTGTTTCAAAATGATCTTTAGGATTTTTGGGAATTTTGGATAATTTTTGGAAGTTTTGGAAAATTTTGGGGCAATTAGGTACTTTTAGGTAGGTTTGAAGGACCCAATGTCACAACTAGGCATTTTGGCAAAAGTTGAATTTTGATCATGATGAAGCTTAAAGTGAGCCATGGACCAAGAAATGTCCACCCTGAACATCTCATGGGTTGTTCTCAACCCTCTTAGCCAAAGAGCTAGGGGTTTGGACTTAGCCACATGAGTGCTCAATTGAACTAGGGGGAGAATTG
Source organism: Papilionanthe hookeriana x Papilionanthe teres (assembly GCA_022702705.1). Lineage (NCBI taxonomy): Eukaryota > Viridiplantae > Streptophyta > Magnoliopsida > Asparagales > Orchidaceae > Papilionanthe > Papilionanthe hookeriana x Papilionanthe teres. The sequence continues at coordinate 47,952,237 of CM040429.1, read as the reverse complement.
GGTAAGGATGGTGTGTGTGAGAGTGCAGTGTGTTGCAAGCCAGACCTCACCAGGACCAGGCCACCCAAGGTAGTCCTAAGGCTTGAACAACCTTATAGAAGCTCACTATTGGTTCTTCATATGGTGTTCTTAACCTTCTTAGGTGATTTAGAGGTTTACAACCATCCAAGTGGGATCCCAAGAGGAGTGAAGAAGTAGCTGAATTGCTAAAAGGTGGGTCCTAATTCTAGTCCTCTAGGATAGTCAAGGAGAAACCTTATGGCTAGATCCTAAGAACTAAGGAGAGAAGAAAAGACCTCACCAAAATGAGGTCAACAGGTTTCTTGTGGCAACTCTACAAACTTCATCCCTACACTTTAAAAGAACGATTTTAGGTCAGGAAAGAGAGGACTAATGGTAAAAAAACTTAGAGAATGCTGAGAGATCTTAGAATAGGAGTAGAATTATAGATTTATACCTTTTTGGAGAGATTAGTGATGGGATTTTGAGAGAAATTATAAGGGTTTGTTGTAGTGTTGCATCGATTAGTGGGAGACTTTGTGGAAGAGATTCTTCTTTCTTTCATGGGAAAAAGCTGAGTATTGTGTTCTTCATTATCTTATGATTTTGTAAACACTTATTTTGTGGATTTGCTTTGAAATGAGAATTTCTGTTGTGTTTTCTTCAACCTTTGTGATGTCTTTCTCTTACTCTTTCTTCTTCTTAAGAAATTATGGCATGAGAGATTATGTCGTTATTTTCCTTTTACTTCTCTTTTGCAATGAGTAAGATTCATGTTTAGGATATTGTGATGCATGTTAGAAGTGGATTTAATTATAAATTTGATGGTTTTTACTTGTGCTTCATTTACATTACAATAAGAGCTCTAAAATTTATTGTAATTGTGCTATGATCCGAGAGGGTAGTGTAATTCTCAACAAAGTGGAACCACATTCAAATTCCATGGATGGTGAAGTTCATGGGGGTTGAGTGTAAATAAACAGAAAAATATACTTTGATGGGCGTAAAATTAGAGATTTTAGGGTGACAGAATAAAATCTCCAATTCAGTCCTAGTGTTTGAAAACTAAAGCGAGAGTTGGCCTTCAGGCGAAGGAAAGTCAGAGCTCTTAAGTGAAAGCCAGTATCCTCCTAGCCTAACCATGGATTTGGAGACTAAACCTAAGATTAGCCAATGTTCTTTATACGCTATAATATAGGTAAAGAATAGGATTGCTTCTATTTGGCACATACAATATTTAATGCATCTCATTTCTTTACTTTATCCAATTAACTACATAAGAATAGTAGATTTTATTATCTTAAAATTCACCAAATTAACTCAACCAGAAAGGTTATCTTTAGAAGTAATATTTGCATTTAGGAATAGTTATTATCCTTACATATAATCATCTGCATCTAGGAGTAGTTGTTAAGAAAACCACTTATATCGACCCTCCAATCTAAAGTATGATAATAGTATACTAGAATTTGACTAAGAATCTTTTATCTCACTTCCATGTGGATCGATAAACAGGACTCCACTAGAGCCCTGTATTACTTGAGTGATATGTATACTTGCATTTAAAATTGTGACTTTACGAAATCTTTATAAAAATATAAATACGGGTTCATAAATTCTTGCATATAAAAAGTCGCATCAAGTCTTTAGTGTCGTTGTCGGGGAAGCTTCGGTAAGAATTTTAGAAGAATTTTAGTTGAAGTAATTATGCTTAGATTTGGAAAACTTTAGTGTCGTAAAACTTTTTTGTGTGAAAAGTGTTTTATTGTATGAAAAAGGGTTGTGAAAAAATTATTTGTGTGAAAAACAAGGTGTTTGTGAAAATATTTTGTTTTATTGAATATATTTTTTGTTTTATTTATGTTGTTGTTAATGTATTGTTTGTTGTGTTATGTATGCAAAATAAAGGATCTGTTGGACTTGTGCCTTATGATTCCAAGTTAGAAAAATGGAAGAAAATTAAAAAATAGAAAGGAATTGAAAAACTAGAAATGAAAATGGAAAACATTCAAAATAATAACTTGGAAAATCATCATAAATCATTGAGTGATTATGTAAATCCTACGAAAGTTGTAGTTCACTCAAGTATACAAAACCCTGTCATAGAAGCTGACTCGTTTGAACTAAATCTAGTGACTATCCAACTTGTGCAGAATAACCAGTTTGGGGGAACTCCTTCAGAAGATCCCTATTTACACTTATCTAGTTTTCTAGAACTTTGTGCTACATTTTGTTATAACGGCGTGTCAGATGATGTTGTTAGACTAAGGCTTTTTCCTTTCTCATTATGGGATAAGGCTAAAATGTGGTTTATACTCATTAGCACCTGGTTCTATTAAAAATTGGGAAGAGTTAACTCAGAAATTCCTCACTAAGTATTTTCCTCCTTCAAGGGCTACAAAACTTAGAAACTTAGAAACGATATTATCTCATTTTGTTAGTATGAAGGGGAATTAATATACGAAGCCTAAGAAATATTTAAGGAACTCCTAAGAAAGTTTCCACATGCTTTGCCAGATTGTTTAATCATTTAAACTTTTTATAATGGGTTAGTACGATCCCTTAGGTCCATTATTGATGTTGTTGTGTTGGTTCATTAATGTCAAAATCATTTGATGAAGCATATGCATTAATTGAAGAAATGGTTACAAATGAATTTCAATGGCCCTCTGCAAGGGTAAATCCTAAAAAGGTAACTAGTGTTCATGATACAAATGTGATTGCAATTCTTGCGTCTCAAGTTGCTGCAATATTAAGGAGGTTGGACCAATTTAGAATGAACCAGCCTCAATTTACTCCTATAAGTGAGGAAAGTTCATTAGAGAATATGATTGATTCCAACATATTATATGAGACTTTAAATACCATAAACAACCCATATTCTAACTTTTACAACTCAGATTGGAAAGACAACCTAATTTTAACTGGAATCATACTACTGAGGGTGGAAACCAACAATGGGAAAACAATCATGCAAATCCTAATGGAAGTTGGAATAGTCAGGGTAACACAAGCTATAGACCTTCATATCCACTGGACTCTAACAATGATCAACAATTTTAGGATGAGAATATGTCTATAGAAGAAGTGGTATTGCAAATGGGAAACCAGTAGCAAAGTCAAAATGTTATGATTAGAAACATTGAGAATCAACTGGGACAAATTGCTAATTCACTTGGCAATAGACCTTAAAGAATACTTCCTAGGAACACTGAGATTAAACCTAAAGAGAACAATAATGATCCAGCTGAGAGAAAAAATGATGACTGTTTTCTGATGGATGAAATTGATTATCTAAGTAAAGAAAGTTTCCAAAATCGTTTTGAAAGTAAGTTAACAGATGAGATCGAAATGGACATTCATGATGAGTTGAAAACGTTATATAAAGAAGACTGCATGTATGTTCAAAAGAGGTTTGAAGTGATGGATGCTACCAAAAATAGTGAACTTTTAATTCCATCTGTTGAAAAATCTCATGAACTTAAGATGGATGTACCCCATACAATTTTAAAGCCTACCTATTTAGGGAATTCATCAACACCACCAGTCTTTATATCTTTAGATTCAACTCAATCACAAGAAAAATCTGAATTGATTGATGAACAAGATAAAGATATCGAGCTAAGACATAGAAGAGAATTTGAGGATATATTTCAAAATAACTTTGAGTTGAGAAAAGAGGATAAGGAGATTTAAAGACCATTAGAAGAAATTCCTAAGGAATTAAAAAAAAAAAACTATTTTCTCAACTAAGATATAGAAAGACCACCTCCATCATTTAATAATTATCAAGAGGAAGAATTAGAGATAACTTGAAACATAAGAGTAGCATTGAAGATTTTGATCTTAAATTTAAATTATCTAGAGAGAATTTGATCCAAAATTTGGGAGATCCTGAATTATCTTATAAAGATCCATTTCTTATAAATTTCAAGGATGATAGTAATATGAAAATTGAGAAAATCAATAGAAGAATATTGGATCTAAAAATAAATATGAGGAACAATGATATAAATTAATATAAAAAGAAAGAGTTTAATGAAAAATTAAAATTTAAGAATTTTTTAGGAATTCTTGGATCTGAAAAAGATTGGGCTATTGATTGAGGATTACTTAAATGGAATTTTGATCCAGTTGGAATCATTTGTCGGGCCCGCAACATTAAAACCAAGAATTTTATGGGAGGCAACCCATAGTTATCAGTGTGCTTAGATTTAGTTTGCTTGAGAGTCATGATTGTTAGTGTTGTATTGTGTTTGCTTTAGTGTGGATTGATCAGTTTGATTGTTAATTGGTAGATGTTTGGATTTTTAGTAGTTTGATTTGATCTTTGTGTGTCACGAGAAAGGTGATTCCTTAGCTTATTATAGTTATATTTGTATGTTCTCTTGTAGTAGTTGAATTGACGAGTCCACTATAACTCGGGTCTCACCCAGACTTAAGTTTTACAAGAAATATCATGAATTTAAGCTGTGACAGATCCATCTTAATTTTGTTACTTCCTTTCTCTGACTTTGATTTCATTTGATAGGAGTCATGAACCTATTTGATGAATAACTTGAGGATGATCTTACACTATGATTTGTAACTGTTATAGGTGCTTAATTAAAGGGATTAGATGATGTCTGATGTTGGTGCACGTGAACCAATATATCTGGGATAATCTTATCTTTAGAATTATAATCTATAAAATCATTTTAAAAGTACATGATTTATTAATGTAGTGATTCCATTAGAAATTGGAGGTAAATAGTGATATGTGATGAGTTAAAGGATAAATAGACCTCATTTATTATGTGTGTTCGTATTTGTGTTACAATTTTATGTAAGACTTGAAGAACATTTTTATATTCTCATGCTGAAACCTGCTATGCTAGTTAAACTTTTATTTAATCAATTTTATTCTGGCATACTTAGTTTAGATTTATTTTCTGCTACATGATTTCTATCCTGATTAATGATTGTATATGTTTTTGATAGACATTTGTGGTAGATAGAATTTTTGAACTAATTTTTTTCCTACTTATATTATCTGTACTAAATGATATATATCTTAAAAATTAAGTTTGGGGGTAGGAAGAAAAATAAAATTTTAAAGTGAGAATACTTCTTTTTAGTGTACTTTTATTGCAAGCATGTTTTAGGCTAGATTAATTTTCTTCTACAGTCATTTTATCCTGATTATGCATGTATATGAATTTGATAGAATGTTTTAGTAGTAAGTAGATTCAACCTTTACTTTTACTTCCTGCTACATTTTATGGAATTAATTGCAAAATATTTTAAAATTTAAGTTTGGGGAAAGAAAGAATTAACTATTAGTTGTTCTCATTAAAAAGTATTTTCAAAATTATTAACATGATTTCCTGTGATAGAGCTCAATTTCAGATAACTGTATTTTGATTTTATTTGAGTACCTTAGTAGACTTGAATGAAAGTATTTGGTAATGAAAAGTAATTTTGTAGGTTAAGATATTTGGAATAAGAGAATAGGACTATAGTAAATTATTCAAAGTAAGAAAAACTGTATGTATGAAATATTAAGAATCTTAAAATTTTATATGAAAAAAAAAGGATTGGGACTCTATGATGAATCAATAATAAGCTAAAGAAATACCTATAAGGTAAAGGATTATGGTAAGTTTGAAATTTAGGGTGAGAAAAGTGAAGTTCAAAATTATTAAAGGCTATCCAGATATAGTAATCCTCACTTGAAAAAACAAAAAACAATAGAAAAAAAAAGTGAAAAAGGGGGATTGAAAATGATCTCGAAAGAAAGAAAAAAATATGTGAAAAGAAAGAAAAGAGAAAAATAAGAAAAAGAAAAGAAAAGTAAGTAAAAACTTGAGGAGATGTCTAATAAAAAATTGGCTTCACTTGGATCTACCTAAAGGGAAGAACTTAATTACTTTCTTGAACTTATATGTATGGATTTGCATCTTTATTAATAGTATTCTCATAAACTTCTTTTCATGTACTTTTTTTAAGTGCCTTAATAGGACAATCTTTAGTCATTTTTAAAATGAATAAAAGGCTAGAACTCTTAGACTTGATGACTAAATAGCCTTATACCTGCAGAATTTACTTGAATTATTCAAAGATCTTTCTGAAAATCTTACTATTGTACTTATTTAAATCAAAATCATGGTATTCTAGAAAGAAAGTTCATTGCAGTGGATCATTATTTTGATGTATTAACCAAATTACTTGAGGACAAGTAATAGTTAAGTTTGGGGGATCTTGATCCACTAAAAATTAGATAGTCTTTTACTGTCTATTTCATGCCTATATTTGATGATATTGCACTATAAAGAAAGGTATTTTGTATGTTTTCTGGTTTTTTACAAGAAATGGCTTTTGGAGAAAAAGAAGTAAAAAATTATGCAAATTGGAGCAAAAACGAGCAAAAATGGAAATTTTGGCTGACACATTTTGTTAAGTCTTTCTTTGCTTAATCTATTTTACGCTTCTTGAATATTTTTGAATGATATTACACTTTAAAGAAAAGTTGTTTTTATATTTATTTTGTAGGCCTATCTGTTAAGAATGCAACGCAACTGAAATGGTGCGAATCGGAGCTGAAATGGAGCCAAACGAAGCAAAACGGTGGAGCTGCGCAGAGTAAGGCGCCGAACGGCACCCTATCCAACGTCGGTTGGCGCCAATGTCCAGAGAACACAAAAAAGTCATTGGAAATAGCGTCGAACAGCGTCTGAACAGCTCCAGACCTCGCCCAAACAATTTGGACGTGATTTTGGACGGTTGAGGGATGAGATTTAATGTATTTGGACACTTTTTGGAAGGTTTCTTGTGGAAACTCTTCAAACTTCATCCCTAAACTTTAAAAGAATGATTTTAGGTCTGAAAAGAGAGGAGGAATGTTAAAAAAAATTATAGAATGCTTAAAGATCTTGGAATAGGAGTAGAAATGTAGATTTCTACCTTATTGGAGAGATTGGTGAGGGGATTTTGAGAGAAATTGTAAGGGTTTGTTCTAGCTTGCATGGATCAGTAGGAGACTTTGTGGGAGAGATATTTTTCTTTCTTTCATTGGGAAAAAGTTAAGTATTGTGTTCATTATATTATGATTTTGTAAACACTTATTTTGATGATTTGCTTTGAAATGAGACTTTCTGTTGTGTTTTCTTCATGCTTTGTGATGTCATTATCTTACTCTTTCTTCTTCTTAGGAACTTGTGACATAAGAGATTATGTCGTTATTTTCCTTTTACTTTTCTTTTGCAATGAGTTGGATTCATGTTTAGGATATTGTGATGCATGTTAGAAGTGGATTTAATTATAAATGTGATGGTTTTTATTTGTGCTTCATTTACATTACAATAAGAGTTTGTTGTAGTGTTAAAATTCGTTATAATTGTGCTATGATCCAAGAGGGCGATGTAATTCTCAACAATGTGGAATCACATTCAAATTCCATAGATGGTGAAGTTCATGGGGATTGAGTGCAAATAAATAAAGAAATATACTTTGATGGACGTAGAATTGGAGATTTTAGGGTGACAGACTAAAATTCCCAATTCGGTCCTAGTGTTTGGAAACTAAAGTGAGAGAGCCTTCAGGCAAAGGGAAGTGGGAGCTCTGGAGTGAGAGCCAGTATCCTCCCAGCCTAACCACAGATTTGGGGACTAAACCTAGGATTAGCCAATGTTCTTTATACACTAAAGTATGGGTAAAGAATAGGATTTCTTCTATTTGGCACATACAATATTTAATGCATCTCATTCCTTTACATTTCCAATTCACAACATAAGAATAGTAGATTTTATTATCTCAAAAATTCACCAAACCAACTCATCCAGAAAATTTGTCTTTAGGAGTAATATTTGCATTTAGGAATAGTTATTATCCTTACATATAATCATCTGCATCTAGAAGTAGTTGTTAATCTAAAGTCTGATAATAGTATACTAGAATTTGACTAAGAACATTTTATCTCGCTTCCCTATGGGATAGTTAAACGAAACTCCACTAGAGCCCTATGTTACTTGAGTCATACGTATACTTGCGTTTAAAATTGTGACTTTATGAAATCATTATAAATATATAAATTTGGGTTCACAAATTCTTACATATAAGAAAGGTGCATCAGCTAGTACAGGATTTGATGGAACAGATTTTCACGAGATGCCCGACATGCATGTCGGACTTCTCTTGACAGTTGACAGCTTTAGGGGCATTCTCAATGTACATATACTGTAATGTGATACAATTGGAAGAATATAGGACCTATGAGGCGTATGTCACCGCCGCACTGAGGAGGCAACTTGGGGAGCGACCTGATGTCGAGCCGTGCATGCTGCAGTTCATCCTACTACCGCCGCCACCGCCAATACCAGATTACATCATGACAAAGATCAAAAAATTCAGGAGGGATAGGTTCGAGCACTACGATAATATTCAAGGAAAGGCGGTCAACATTTTGGAAGGCCTCAAGCTTTGCACCAATGTCTTCCTGAGTGAAGATGAGCAGATTCTGGCTTGTGTTCAAGCTCTGCAGGACTTGGGCAGGGCAAGCCACTTGAAGGAAAGAACTTATTCAGCACCTATAAAGTGGAAAAGAGGCAAAGGCAGAGTCACGATACAATGTGGTTGTTGCTATAATTTCGCAAAGGACAGATAGGGTAATCCCCCGAGGATTTTACCACATGATGAGGTGAATGAGATGCCACCAGAAATTAAAAGGATGATTGAATGGCACATCCTCCCTGCTGACTGTATTCCGAACAACTGCATTAGCAACATCTATGAGGATGTGGACTTCATTCCCCTTCATATCAACAATCTTGATTTATTGAGACCATTCTGTACAGTCTCATTTGAGAGCGAAAGCGACATCCTGTTTGGATGAGAAATTCAAATCGTTGTAGCGGGAGAATTCAAAGGCACAGAAAATATTACTCTATCAGTTGGATTAGTTTTGGTGCTCCAAGTAAATGAGCAAATCTGGCAAAGCACTGTATCACAGGGGTCCGATGACAAGTGGTCTCAATCACGTTCAGAAGGATGGATGAAGATAAGACGACATTTTTCTACAAAACATATCTAGAACTAGAGATCTGCGCCTGTCACTGCTTTGACAGCAGTACCTCTGGGTGAGCGCGAGGGGACTTTTATTCCAGAGCATAGCCTTTGGGAGGTTGGCTTGACTGCGGGGCATCATGCTAGACATTAGCAGATTTCTACAAGTTTCTGCATCAGCTTATAGCAATTACTACTACTCCAACATCAGTTAATGGATATTTCAGTTCCACTGCATTCAAGCATGTGTACTTGATCGGTTTTGAGATGTTCGTCAGCACTAGATTAGTTGTACCAATGTTTTCTGTAAAATCAATGAAGATTTCTTTTTCAACTCGCTCAGTTCGCAAAGTGTTCCCCTTTGTGCAATGGTTGATAAGCCGAAGGGCCATACATGGGTCCCAAATTAAAGCCAACAAAGAACTATACAAATAATAATAAATGGACATGTACGTAAAATTGTGACAAAATAAATCAGAGTCAAAAGAAAGCTTGTGAATGAACTAAACAAATGAAATTGAAATTAAGACATCTACGAAAAAATTAAACTGAAATAAATGAATAGAATGAAAATAACGAGATAAGGAAAATCCAAATCAAGAGAACTTAAACAAATTTGAAAACTAAATTCTCTCTTCAAAATTCTACGCCTCTCACTCGTTCCGAAAGTTCTGCGTTCTGAATTGAGCACTTCATAGATTCTCATATTTTACACATCATCACTCTTCACAGATTTCAAGTCTACTCAAATTCGAGGAATCCTACAAATGTCCTTACATCTTGCATAAATTGCACAATCTATACTAAAATTCAACCAAGATTGATTACATTTCCCTACATTATCATACATTTCATACATTCCCTACATCTTATACATTCTAGGATAGGTGCAGGGTCGTTCAATTCCTTACACTTACCTTACATTTCCATACATTTTCCATACAGTTTCCATACATTCCCTTCATGTCATACATTCTAGGATCGGTGCAAGGTAGTCTGATTCCTTACACTTACCTTACATTTCCCAACATTTTCCATACAGTTTCCATACATTCCCTACATGTCATACATTCTAGGATCGGTGCAGGGTTGTCTGATTCCTTTCACTTATCTTACATTTCCCTACATTTTTCATACAGCTTCCATATATTCTCTACATGTCATACATTCTAAGATCAGTGCAGGGTTGTCCAATTCCTTAAACTTACCTTACATTTTCCTACATTTTCCATACAGTTTCCAAACATTCCCTACATGCCTTACATTCTAGGATCAGTGCAGGGTCGTCTGATTCCTTACACTTACCATACATTTCCTTACATTTTCCAGACAGTTTCCATGCTTTCCCTTCATGTCATACATTCCAGGATCGGTGTAGGGTCATCTGATTCCTTACATTTACCTTACATTTTCCTACATTTTCCATACAATTTTCATACATTCCCTACATGTCATGCATTCTAAGATCGGTGCAGGGTCATCTGATTCCTTACACTTACCTTACATTTCCCTACATTTTCCATACAGTTTCCATATATTCCCTACATGTCATACATGCTAGGATCGGTGCAGGGTCGCTTGATTTCTTAAACTTAACTTACATTTCCCTACAGTTTATATACAGTTTCCATACATTGCCTACATGTTATACATTCTAGGATCAGTGCAGGGTCGTCCGTTTCCTTGCACTTACCTTACATTTCCCTTCATTTTCTATACGTTTTCCACACATTCTCTATATGTCATACATTCTAGGATCGGTGCAGGGTCATCTGATTCCTTGCACTTACCTTAAATTTCCCTAAATTTTCCATACAGTTTTCATACATTCTCTACATGTCATACATTCTATGATCGGTGTAGGGTCATCTGATTCCTTACACTTACCTTACATTTCACTACATTTTCCATACAGTTTCCATGCATTCCCTACATGTCATACATTCTAAGATAGTTGCAGGGTCGTCTGATACCTTACACTTACTTTACATTTCCTTACATTTTCCATACAGTTTCCATACATTCCCTACATGCCATACATTCTAGGATCGGTGCAGGGTCGTACAATTCCTTACACATACCTTACATTTCCTCACAGTTTTATACATTCCCTTCATGTCATACATTCTAGGATCGGTGTAGGGTCATCCGATTCCTTACACTTACCTTACATTTCCTTTCATTTTCTATACAGTTTCCATACATTCCCTATATTTCAAACATTCTAGGATCGGTGCAGGGTCGTCCGATTCCTTACACTTACCTTAAATTTCATTACATTTTTCATACAGTTTCCATGCATTCCCTACATGTCATAAATTCTAGGATCGATGCAGGGTCGTCTGATTCCTTGCACTTACCTTACATTTCCCTACCCTTTCCATACAGTTTCCGTACATTGCCTACATGTCATACATTCTAGGATCTATGCAGGGTTATCCGATTCATTACACATACCTTACATTTCCTTTCATTTTCTATAGAGTTTCCATACATTCCCTATATTTCATACATTCTAGGATCAGTGCAGGGTTGTCCGATTTCTTACACTTACCTTAAATTTCCCTACATTTTCCATACAGTTTCTATACATTCCCTACATGTCATACATTCTAGGATCGGTGCAGGATCATCAGATTCCTTGCACTTATCTTACATTTCCCTACATTTTTTAAACAGTTTACATACATTCCCTATATGTCATACATTCTAGGATCAGTGCAGGGTCGTCCGATTCCTTACACTTACCTTACATTTCTCTACATTTTCCATACAGTTTTCATACATTCCCTACATTTCATACATTCTAGGATCGGTGCAGGTTCATCCAATTCCTTACACTTATCTTACATTTTCCTACATTTTCTAGACAGTTTACATATATTCCCTACATGTCATACATTCTAGGATCGGTGCAGGGTCGTCTAATTCCTTACACTTACCTTACATTTCCCTATATTTTCCATACAGTTTCCATACATTCCCTACATGTCATACATTCTAAGATTGGTGCAGGGTCGTCCGATTCCTTACACTTACCTTACATTTCCCTACATTTTCCATACAGTTTCCATACATTCCCTACATGTCATACATTCTAGGATCGGTGCAGAGTCGTCCGATTCCTTACACTTACCTTACATTTCCCTACATTTTCCATACAGTTTTCATACATTTCCTACGTATCACACTTTTTAGGATCGGTGCAGGGTCGTCTGATTCCTTACACTTACTTTACATTCCCTGCATTTCCCATACAGTTTCCATACACTTTCTACATGTCATATATCTTGTGAGCAATGCAATGTCATTCAATTACCTTCGACACTCTGAATCAAAATTCCCAGTTCGAAAAGATGATAATCCCATTCAAATTAAATTGAAATTGCAAACTCAAACTTGAAATCAAAACTTCAAAATCAAAATTACGGAAATTACTTCAAATTACTTCTTGAAATCCTAAACTCAAGTTCTCAAATCAAATCAAATCGGGTCCCCTTTAGAATGTGGAATAGTGAATTATTTGCCGCATTTTGAAGGTTTTCACCCATTGTTCCCCAGCCAGAGTTTTCTCTTCCCCAGCGGAAGTTCAATCCCCAGTGATACCTTCTCACTTAATTCTATGTCCTGTCTTGAGCTTTAGCTCATACAGTTGTGTTGGTTTTGTTGATCCCTGATCCACTGAAAATTTGATATCTTTTTAATGTCCATTTCATACCTTTTTTGATGATATTGCACTTTAAAGAAAGGTATTTTTCATGATTTCATGCAGGTACAATGATTTTATGCCTTTGGAGCAAAAAGAAGCGAAAAGGAGCAAAATTAGGGAAAATTTGGGCTAAAGTGCATTTTATTGAACTAGCATTGAACAGTGTTGTCACCAGCACCAGACCGCACCAATTTATAGAAACTTTGGACCATAAGGTGGAAAATAGTGCTGGGCGGCACCCTATCCTGTGCCGGACTGCACCCTATCCCGATTTCAAACTAGATTCAATGTATTTGGCCGAATTTTGGAGGATTGCTTGAAGAAACTCTTGGGAAATCAGTTATGGCTGGATTTAAACTACTTTAGAGCCAAATTTAGAGAGGGAGATAGAGTTTAGAGTGTGAGGGAGTGAAGAGTGAGTGTGTCTTTTCATTTTGTTTAGGAAATCTAGGGTTTGTGTGTTCTCTTCTAAGGAGTGTAGGAGGAGATTGAAAGTGAGATATTTCTTCTTCCTTAATTATCTAAAGAGAGAATTGTGTGTTATTGTGAAGAAAGAAGATGAGTCAAAGGAATTCCTTGAGATTCTTTTGGAGAATAAAGAACAAGTTAAAGCAATTCAACTGAGAAATGGAAGAGAATTGGAAGATAGAGTTCAAAAAGAAACTGAAGTAGAGAAAGAATAGATTGAAGAACCAAAAGATGACGCTCTAAAAGGTTTGGAAAGACCTGTTTCTCCACATAAAGTTCATTTAGAAAAACCACTACCTTCATTTCCTCAGAGACTTTGTCAACAAAAGTCAGATAAGCAATTTTCAAAATTCTTTGAGATCTTTAAGAAGCTTACTATTAATATTCCATTTGCTGAAGCCTTAGAACAAATGCCAAGCTATGCAAAATTTATGAAGGATATTCTTAACAAGAAAGGGAAGTTTGAAGATAACAAGATTGTTGCACTTAGTGAGGAGTGCAGTGCATTAATTCAGAAAAAGCTTCCTGAAAAGCTTAAAGATCCTGGTAGTTTAACAATTCCATGTCCAATCGGAGACAGATTCTATGGAAACGATTTATGTGATTTGGGTGCACGCACTAACCTTATGCCTCTATCAATATTCAAATGTCTAGGACTAGGAGAAATGACCCCAACTACTGTAACTTTGCAATTAGCAGATTGTTCGATCACATATCCTAACGGAGTTATAGAAAATGTTTTTGTTAAAGTGGATCAATTTATTTTTCCTGTTGATTTCATTGTGTTAGATATGGAGGAAGATAAAGAGATACCTATAATTTTGGGAAGACCTTTCCTAGCTACAGGCCAAGCCATGATAGCTGTGCAAAAAAGGGAATTAACGATGAGGGTTAATGATCAGACTGTTACATTTAATATTTCAAAATAGATGAAATATCCTGCTAGAGGTAAAGAAGATGATTGTTATTAGATGGATATTATCAAATATTTAAGTGAATGTCATTTCAAATCAACTTATGAAGAGAATTTTGAAAGAGAAGAATTGAAACATAAGCAAGAAAAGGAGTTACTTGATTCTGAAGATTTTCAAGAGGAAGATTTAAAGTATGTTTGTGAAAGTTTTGAATTCTTGGATTTGACTGAAAAAGATGAATCTTAAGTCCATCAATTGAAAAATCTCCTTAACTTGAGTTAAAAATGCTTCCTAATAATTTGAAGTATTTTTTTTCTAGGTGAATCCTCAACCTTGCCAGTTATAAATTGCTCTCAATTAACTGAAAAATAAGAAGAGAGTTTACTTGAAATTTTGAAGAAGCACAAGAAAGCCTTTGGATGGACAATTGCTGATATTAAAGGAATCAATCCTTCAATTTGTATGCACATAATTCTTATGGAAGATAATTGCAAACCACGGGCTGATCCCCAAAGGAGATTAAATCCTATCATGAAAGACGTTGTTAAGAAAGAAAATTTAAAATGATTGGATACTGGAATTATCTACCTTATTTCAGATAGTGCATGGGTTAGTCCTATTCACTGTGTTCCTAAGAAAGGAGGAGTGACTGTGACTGTTAATGAAAAGAATGAAATAATACCAACACGACAAGTTACAGGGTGGTGAATATGGATTGATTATAGAAAATTAAATCTTGCCACAAGGAAAGATCACTTTCCACTCCCATTTCTGGATCAAATGTTGGATAGACTGGCTGGGCATAAATACTTTTATTTTCTGGATGCATATACTGGTTACCACAAAATTTAAATTGCTCCTAAGGATCAAGAGAAAACTACGTTTACATGTCCTTATGGTACGTTTGCTTATAGAAGAATGCCCTTTGGTTTATGTAATGCCCCTGCTACATTTTAGAGATGCATGATGGAAATTTTTTGTGATTTAATTGAAAAAGGGATTGAAGTTTTTATGGATGATTTTTCAGTGTTTGGAATTTCGTTTGAATCATGTTTAGACCACTTATCTAAGGTTCTAAAACACTGTGAAGAAACTAATTTGGTCCTTAACTGGCAAAAATGCTAATTTATGGTAGTAGGAGGAATTGTTTTGGGACATCGGATTTCAGAAAAATGTTTGGAGGTAGATCCTACAAAAATTCAAGTTATATCTAATTTACCTTGCCCAACCAGTGTAAGGGGAATTAGAAGTTTTTTAGGACATGCTGGATTCTATATTCGTTACATCAAAGACTTTTCAAAGATTACAAAACCTTTATGTCATTTACTGGAAAAAGATGCAATTTTTAATTTTAATGATCATTGCCTCGAAGCCTTTGAAACATTAAAAGAAAAATTAATCACTACATCTGTAATAAGTTCACCAAATTGAAAAAAACCTTTTGAATTAATGTGTGATGCTAGTGATTATGCTATTGGTATTTTTTTGGGTCAAAAATATGATAAGATTTTCAAAGTTATTTATTATGCTAGTAAAACTCTTAATGAAGCTCAAATTAATTATACCACTACTGAGAAAGAGTTATTAGCTATAGTATTTGCCTTTGACACATTTTAATCATATTTAATTGGAACTAAATGTGTTGTGCATACTGATCATTATGCTATCAAATACTTAACGAAGAAAAAAATGCAAAACCGAGATTGATAAGATGGATTCTTCTTTTGCAAGAACTTGACTTTGAGATAGTAGATAGAAAGGGTTCTGAAAATCAAATTGTTGATCATTTGTCCAGGCTTGAAATTGAAAAATCTCTCTGTGATGTTGAAGAAATTAATAAACATTTTCCTGATGAAAATTTGTTCACTGTTAATGAGTGGTGTATTTTGTGGTATGCAGACATAGTTTATTTTATTTTTAGTGATATTATACCCTATGGTTTTAACATATCAGGAAAAGAAGAAATTTTTGTCTCATGTTAAGACTTATTTTTGGGATGACCCATTTTTATAAAAACAAGGAAATGATCTTATAATTCAAAGATGTGTACCTTTGGAAGAGAGTTATGAAATTATTCAAAAATGTCATGATTCTGATTATGGGGGACATTTTGGAAGTGATAAAACTTCATATAAAATCTTACAATCTAGATTTTATTGGCCTACAATTTTTAAGGATGTGAATGCTTATATTAAAAATTGTGATAGATGTCAGCGTGTAGGAAATATTTCTAGGAGAAATGAGATGCCCCTCAATTATATGTTGGAAGTTGAAATATTTAATGTTTGGGGATTAGATTTTATGGGACCATTTACAACATCTTTCGGAAATGTTTATATTTTGATGGGAGTAGACTATGTTTCCAAATGGATTGAAGCTCTTGCTTTACCTTGATGTGATGCTCAAAGTGTTGTAAAGTTTTTAAGAAAGAATATATTTTAAAGATTTAGAATACCAAGAGTAATCATAACTGATGGGGGAAGTCATTTTAGAAATGTGTTTATTGGAAAGTTAGCAAAGAAATATCATAATAATCATCGCATTGCTACTGCTTATCATCTGCAGACAAGTGTTTTAGTTGAATTATCCAATTGTGAAATTAAAAGAATATTGGAAAAGACTGTTAATCCAAATAGAAAGAATTGGTCAATCAAACTGGATTATGCTTTGTGGGCCTATAGGACTGGCTACAGAACCCCTATAGGAATGTCCCCATATAGGCTGATTTTTGGAAAAGCTTGTCATTTACCTATCGAACTCGAGCATAAAGTATTTTAGGCTATTAAAAAGTTCAATTATAATTTGAAAGATGCTGCTGAGAAGAGATTATTTCAATTAAATGAGCTTGAGAGATAAGGAATGAATCATATGAAAGTGCTGAGATTTATAAGGAAAAGATGAAGTTATGGCATGATCGGAAGATTATTACTAAAAATCTTGTGCCGTGACGTAAAGTTTTACCGTATAATGCCGTATCGAGAATTTTTTCTGGAAAACATAAGTTCAAGTGGATGGGTCCTTTTATTGTGATGAAAATTTATTCCTATGGAGCCGTAGATATTCAAGATCCAAAGACTGGAAAAATATTTAAAAATTAATAGAATAGACTTAAACCATATTTTTTGGTCGAACAATCTAAGTCTGATGAGAATCTGATGTTGGGTCACTCAAAATGAGTTCTGGGTTTGTCAGGCTGAAGACATTAAACCAAGTGCTTTGTGGGAGGCAACCCATAATTATCGGTGTGCATTGCTTTATGATTGTTTTGTGTACTTTATTTGCTTTGTTTGGTTTGTTTTTATATTTCTAGTGGTAGTAATTTGGTGTTTTTAAACCGAATTGAGTTTATTTGACCTTATTTGATGACTTAGAGGCGTCAGAATGAAAATTTGGACATTTGACAGATCTGTGCTAAGTTGAGCACTGGCGACTAAGCGCCACCTAGTGGCGCTTAGGCGCCGGAGTTACAAAAAACATGAAAAATGAGATTCTAGAAGCCTGGATCGTGGGTAAGAGGTTTTGGAAGTTATTTTGGAGTTTTAAAACGTATTAGGGTAGTTTTAGCACTTCCCAAGTCTATAAAAAGAACCTGATTTAAGAGAAACACTTGCCCCAAGTTCTATTTTCATTCCTAAGTCTTAAGAAGTGTATTTTGAGTATATCATGTCTTCCTGGGAGAATGAGATTAAGAAGAAGCAAGATTCTGACAAGAGTAAGTTCATTAGTGATAGTGCTAAAGATTTATTCAATGGATTTCTCGTTGTTAGTATTCAAGGAATTGCAGAAATGATTGCAAAAATTGAAGCCCGAGTGACTTCAATGGAAGCAAAGATCAATGAAACTAACTTACAGTTAGAGCACATGGGATGGCAACTCAAGATGCAATTCAGTCATTCAAGATACGTGGAAGAAGCGGATAAGGTGATGTTTTTGAAGAACAAATGGATTGAAGAAGAAGATATAAGAATGAAAAATTATCACAGGTTCTATCAGATTTATATTCCAGAAGGGTCAAATGAGAATAATAGTGGTCCTGGATATAATCCGCCTAATGGAGAGTGGAATTAAGTGTGCTTTGTTCTTATATGTTTTGTTTAATATGTTTAGTGTTCTTATGTGTTTTGTTTGGTGTGTTTAGTGTTTATGTTTGAGTTTTAATTACGCCTTATGATGTGATAGTTACATCTTAGAAATGTAAACTTATCAATTTTAGAATAAGTCTCTTGTATCTAGAGAATTTCATCCTATTTATGCAGATAGAAATTCTAAGATTGTGTTAAGTGCTATATTTGTTTTAATGAATATAAGTTTGTGTTTGTGCGAAATTTGCTTGGAATCGATGAATATTAAACATTTGAATTGGAATATTGGAAGATTTATGGGAAAGAGATATTTATTTTGAAGAGATTAAGGGTGATTAACGAAATGGTTTAAAGCATATACCTTAATTGTGAAAATTTGGGTATTGGCAGCTAAGTGCCAGAGTGTCGGCGCTTAAGCGTCAGATTTCGCGGCTAAGCACCGAAGGGTTCGCGGTTAAGCGCCAGTTTGCGAAAAAATGGTTCCCAGCAGTTAAAAACCCGCGAATCACCATTTTAACTCCCCTGTTCATCTTCAACCCATCGTTTTCATGCGAGAGAGAGTCTAGGGCATCCTTGATTTAGACCATTTAAGAGCCGATCTCAACAAAAAACTTGTAGATTTGGATTCCTTGAGGTAAGAGCACTACTCCTAAGTAAAAATTTTTAATTTTCACCATGTATTTTGAGTACATTTTGGAAAATCTTAAAATCACTATTCATTGTGAAAATTTGAGGAAAACTTAAGAAATTGCTTGGATTTAGTGGAAACATCTTTTGGAAGATAATTTAGCAAGTTTAGTTTTAATTTGGAATTTATGGTAAATTTTTCATGAATTTTTAGAGATAGCTCCAAAGTTAAAGTGCACAAGAGGAAAGACGAAGTTTGATTCCGACAAATTTGTTAGTAAGAGGGCTGAGGAACGATACGTCGATGCGTTGTGGTCACGTAAATTAATTCCTAAGAGAGTGCTCAGCAAGCCAGGAGAAGTAATTGAAGATATAATTTCTAGGAGGAATTGGGAGAACTACTGTTGCTTCTCTGTTGTTGCCGTTGTTTCTGTTGTTAGAGAATTCTATGCGAATTTACCTGCATCATAAGAGAATTTGGTGATGGTTAGGAGGCAAGATGTGAACTTTTCTTTTGGGGTAATTAACACTTTCTTTCAACTGCCTCCTGCTATGTTTTGTTTTTATTCTAATTTTCATCCTACAGAGGGAGAGTTAGATTCGATAATGGGATTTTTTACTAATGGAAGATGATTATGGAAAATAACAAAAGATAGAAGAGTGAATTTTCCTGCTTTCAAATTAAATGCCACTTCTAAGGCATGGCATTATTTTATCTCTTCTAAACTATTGCCTTCAAGTCATACTAGTGAAGTGACGAGGGAAAGAGCTGTTTTGAACCATTGCATTCAGCAAGGGAAGCTTATAGATATTGGAGCGATCATTTGTGATTATATTGTGAATTGTGTCAGATCTACCACTACTGGAGGTATAGGATTTTCTTCTCTGATTCATTCATTATGTGAATGGTCTGAAGTGAAATTTGAAACCTAGGAAGAGGTACTTCAGCCTTTGAGACCTATCACCAGTGTAAACGTTGGATCTTACACTGTACATTCAGAATTTGGCTGGAGAGGATGATTTGGTAGGGCTTCTTCTACTTCTGCTGCATCTACTTCTTGTGTTACTACTTCACGTGCTTCATCATCTACTGATTCACAGACTAGTTTATTAAGAAAAATTTTGAAGTAAGTGAGTCATACTCGAGAGCATATGAAAGATATGGATGGTAAGATGGATAATGTGGAGAGATATATTATAAAACATGATGAGTATGAGGAGAATTATCAGCATTATTTGGATAGACTGATTTGAGGTGATCAGAGTGCTGAGATGCCCCCTTATCCATTCTACATACCTTATGTGCCATCCAGGGATTGGAACGAGCAGGGTGATGATGATGAGGATGAAGAGTAGATGTATGTTGTTTGTTTTAGTTGTTGTGTTGTTGTGTTATTGTTATTGTGTACTTTGTCTAGTATTTTGTTTGATGATAATGTTGTGATGTGAACTCTAATAGTATGCAGATTGTAGTTGTACTATTTATCTGTTATGAATATTTAGATGTATTGTTGTTGGATTAATGTTTTATATGTTTCTTTGAGTGTAGTGTATGTGGTAGTAAATGTTTTAATGTGTATGTTGTACTAGAGTTTTTTTTAGGATGTACTTTAATTCTAAAAGTATTAGGAGATTAGAGAACACTATAGAAACTACTATTTAGGAAACTGCGTGCTTAAAAACTTTATAAAAATCTACCACTACCATTTGTTATCTAGTATTAGTGTGATTTCAACTGGTGTGTATTTGCTTTGAAAACATCCTTTACTATAGAAGTCTTTTAAAATGTTTACTTTTCTTGTTATAAAAAGAAAATGTTTTGAAAAACTGAATTTGATTTCATTTTACTTCTGTAGTTTAAATTGTTATGCTTATATATTTAGGATATTTAAATTCCTGCAAGCATGTTATGTTAGTCTTTAATTCTCACCCATGTATCATTTCTTATGCTTAAATGCTTTATCCTAACTAAAAATTAAAGTTTGGGGGGGGGGGATTTTAAAAACAAAAATTTTTCAAAAACCTAAAATTTGGTTTGTTCTCAAGAATACTTAAAATAAATATTATTTCTTGATTGAGAACAATTATGAATATGAAGTTATATTAGGGGAACAAAAATTTTGAATATAGAAATGAATAAAAGAATTTAGTTGAAAATTTATCGTAATTATGAAAAACTTAAAGTTAAAATTTTCTTAGGGAAGAAATGTTAAATATAGCTTTCTATCTTTAGTAAGAAATTTTATATTTTTGGATAAATAGAAGATTTGACTTTTATTCTTCAAAGCTTAAATTTCTTTTATTGATCAATAATTTTCAAATACTATTATTCTGATTTTTAAGTGAAAGATATATATCTGACCTTTATTTTAAATGGAAGGGTGGAATTCAAAATCATTAAAGGCCTATCTAGATACAGTAATCCTTGCCTTAGAAAAAGAAAATATAGAAAAAGAAAAAAAAAAGAAAAAGTGAAAAATAGAATGTAAAAAAGGAGGAGAAGCTTGAGGATTTAAGGGCCTAATCAAAAATTGGTTCCATACCTAAAGTTTAAAATACAAGTTCAGAGAAAATCTAAAGCTTAAGGTTATAATATAGTAAGTAAAATTATTTTCAAATAAAGATTTTTAAGTGAGAAAAATAAGATGTTTGAATCCTATATTTTGAAGAATCTACAAATATTTCTGAATTAGATAGAGACTTATATTTGTCATTTTTCTTTCCTTAAGAACTTTCTAAACTTTAAGTTGGTCTTAATTACTGAAATTGTTTTTCTAAATTGGACTATTCCATTTCTAGAACAAAATTTTGTTATCTTCCTAAGAAACTCATTACATAATTTGCTTGTTAAAATTTTTCTATGAGATTAACTATCACTTGAGGACAAGTAACATTTTTAAGTTTGGGGGATTTTGATACACCTAAAATATATAGTATTTTTTATGCACATTTTTAGACTTATTTTTATGATATTGCACTTTAATGGAAGGTTTGGTATTTTGGGTTTTTCTTGCAGGTATGATGAAAATGAGTAATTATGATGAAAGGAGCAAAATTAGATCAAATTTAGAGCAAAAAAATGAAAAATGAAAATTTGGGCACTAGCGGCTAAGTGCCGCTGGGCCAGCGCTTAGCCGTCACAGTTAAAAATCGAGGTTAATTTGAATTTGGCACCATTTTCAAATGGGAAGGGATGCAACTCTTGGTGGTAACTTCCACAACTTCCTTTGGGCGGCAAGTTTGAATGAAGGGGTGCATTCTTTGGTGGATACATCAAATCTGGACACATTTTGAAGAGACACCAAGGCACCTTTTGGTTTAATATTTAAAGAGAGTCTTAGGACAGATTATGGCTCTTCCTTTGCATTTTGAAGGGCTCTTCCTTTGCATTTTGAAGGGCTCTTCCATTGCATTTTTAAGAGAGCTTTTACAGAGTTTTTATTTTAGTTTTCATTAGGAGTAGGAGCAGAGAGTAGAAAAGTCAAAAGGGTAGGATTGAAGCCTTCTTCTTCCCACTTCTTTTCTTTCCTTTAGTTTAGTTTTTATTGAAGTCTGAAGTCAGTTTCTGAGTCATCGGAGTTGAGAGACTTGCTCTGAGGAGTAGTTTAGTGAAGAGTCAAAGTTTTAGAGGAACTTCGTGAGTCTTGTGGAGAGGATTTTCATATAAGTGTTTACTTTTGTTCTTATATTTAGTTTTTAATTAATACTTGTTGTGTTTGTTGTTTTTCTTATGGTTTTTAATTTCAAATTATTGTGTTTTTGTATTTTCTCAGTGCATTCTGAGTAGTTTACTTTATCTTTTTCTTTCTTAAATGAAGAAGTAAGTAATTCATGAAAATTTGGTGTGGAATGTATATGTGTTTAAAGTTGGAAGAAGTGAAAATTGATTCTATAAACTTTATTTACTTTTTAATTTCACCTGTTAAGAAGTAAAATTTGTGGTGAGATTATGTAAGATCCAATGTGGTATTGTCTCATAAAAGTTAGAAAGAATCACATGCAACTATATGGGTGAAAATTGTAGTTCATATAATTGAATGTAATATATTAGAAGATGTTTTAAAAAGGGGAGTAAAATTAGAGGATTTTTAGTGTGACAGGGAAAAAGCCCCTAATTTGGTTTGAAGTTTTGAATTTTGTTATGAGAAGTTAGCCCCCAGGTGGAGGGAAATGAGGGTACTCTAGAGTGAGAGCTGGTATCTTCCCTGCCTAACCATGTTCAAAATGATAAAATTTCAAATTAATCAATGTTCTTTATAGAACCAAGTAAGAGTAAAGAATACATTTGCTTGTATTTATCACAACAAATTTAAATACTTCCACAACAATACTTTCATAATTATTACTACTTTATAAAGAAAAGAAAAAGATATTCTAGTTAATAGTGTTTTTCATACTGTGTTTACAGTTATTATCATTTTAATTTCTTGTTTAACTTTTATAAAAAAAAATTAAAGAGTGAAATCAACTATCAAACTTTTCAAAATCAAAACACGCTTTCAGAAGCCAATTAAAAAGTAAAAAGATAATTTTCTTATTTCTTTAAAGATTTTTCACTTTCCCTGTGGGTTCAATATCTCGGGGCTTAATCAGAAAGTCCTATATTACTTGATAAATGATATGTATACTTGCATAGTATTTGCATTATAAATCAAAATCATAAGCATATATATATATATATATTCGGCGGGATCAAGTTTATGTCGTCGTTGCCAATTTTCATATAATATTTGTAAGTATAAATACTTGGGGTGGAGTCAAGTTTTTGGCGTCGTTTTCGGGGTAGGAAATTAATTAAAATTACATTTTAAAGAAAATTAAGATATTTTAAATTTTTTACTTTTATTTGTTTTTTTCAGTGTGTTGTGTTTTGTTTTGTTTTATTATTGTATGTGTATTTCAGGTTCTGAGGGACTTGTGCCTTACGATTCTGAATTAGAAAGAAGTATCAGAAAAATATAAAAAATTAAAAATACAGAAAAAGATAAAACTATTCAAGAAATGGCAAATCATCAAGATCAAAATGTTGGCATCCATTAAGAATTAAGACCTTTAAGAGATTATGTTAACCCTACAGTGGATGAACTTCGTTCTAGTATTCAAAACCCTATTTTAGTCGCTAATTCTTTTGAGCTTAAACTCCGCTATTATCCAAATGGTGTCAAATAATCAGTTTGGGGGGCAACAACTGAAGATCCTAATTTGCATCTTGCTAATTTTTAAGAGTTGTGTGCTACTTTTAAATATGATGGTGTTTAGGATGATGCCATTAGACTTAGAATTTTTATTTTCTCACTAAGGGATAAAGCTAAAATATGGTTACATTCGTTAGCACCTAGATCAATTAGAATTCGGGTTGAACTGTCACAAAAATTCCTTGCTAAATATTTTCCACCATCTATGACTGCTAAGTTGAGAAATGATATTACATCTTTTTGTCAGTTTGAAGGGGAATCAATATATGAAGCATGGGAAAGATTTAAAGATCTCCTCAAGAAATGTCCACATCATTTAATACCAGATTGATTAATAATTCAAACTTTTTATAATTGATTAGTTAGATCTCTTAGATCAATCATCGGTGCTGCTGGCGGTGGATCATTAATATCTAAACCATTTTCTGATGCTTATGCTTTAATTGAAGAAATGACTACTAATAATTTTCAATGGCCTTCTGAAAGGTTAAATCCTTAAAAAGTAGCCAGTGTTTTTGAAAATGATGCTTTTACAATGTTAGCAAATCGAGTTGGTGTTGTTTCAAGGAAGATAGACCAATTTGGGATGAATTTTTCTCAGCCACATTCCATGATTGAAGAAAATTCATTAGGACAAATGGTTGATTCTTATTCTTCACCAGAAACTGTGAATGCTATAATTAAGCCTAATAACCCATATTCCAATTATTATAACCCAGGTTGGAAGAATCATCCAAATTTTTACTGGAATACCAATAATCAGGGTAGTGTTAATCAACAATGGGGGAATCACCAAGTAAACCCATTGGGGAATTGGAACAACCAAGGAAATAATAATAAGAGATTAACTTATCCTTTAGGTTATAACAATGCTTTACAATTAAAGGAGAAGTTGTATATTGAAGAAGTGGTATCACATATGGGAAATCAATTACAAATTCAAGGAGCAACCATCAAAAATATTAAAAATCAATTGTGACAAGTTGCAAATGCCTTAAATAATAGATCCCAAGAAATGCTTTCAAGTAATATTGAAGTAAATCCAAGAGAAAATAATAAAGAACAAGTTAAAGCAATTCAACTGAGAAGTGGAAGAGAATTGGAAGATAGAGTTCAAAAAGAAACTGAAGTAAAGAAAAAAGAGATTGAAGAACCAAAAGAGGATGCTCCGAAAGGTTTGGAAATACCTGTTTCTTCACCTAAGGTTGATTTAGAAAAACCACTACCTCCATTTCCTCAGAGACTTCGTCAATAAAAGTCGGATAAGCAATTTTCAAAATTCTTAGAGATATTTAAGAAGCTTACTATTAAAATTCCATTTGTTGAAGCCTTGGAACAAATGCCAAACTATGCAAAATTTATGAACGATATTCTTAACAAGAAAAGGAAGTTTGAAGATAACAAAACTGATGCACTTAGTGAGTAGTGCAGTGCAATAATTTAGAAAAAGCTTTCTGAAAAGCTTAAAGATCCTAGTAGTTTCACAATTCCATGTGCAATCAGAGACAGATTCTATGGAAAATATTTATGTGATTTAGGTGCAAGTATTAACCTTATGCCTCTATCAATATTCAAAAGTCTGGGAATATGAGAAATAACCCCAACTACTGTAACTCTGCAATTAGCAGATTGTTCGATCATATATCCTAAAGGAGTTATAGAAGATGTTTTGTTCAAGTGGATCAATTTATTTTTCCTTTTGATTTCATTGTGTTAGATATGGAGGAAGATAAAGAGACACATATATATTTGGGAAGACCTTTCCTAACTACAGGCCGAACCAAGATA
The DNA here is from genome assembly GCA_022702705.1 of Papilionanthe hookeriana x Papilionanthe teres. Lineage (NCBI taxonomy): Eukaryota > Viridiplantae > Streptophyta > Magnoliopsida > Asparagales > Orchidaceae > Papilionanthe > Papilionanthe hookeriana x Papilionanthe teres. The sequence goes on along the minus strand of CM040429.1, from coordinate 47,926,415 downwards.
GATGTGCAAAAAGGGGAATTAATGATGAGGGTTAATGATCAGACTGCTACATTTAATATTTTAAAATCGATGAAATATCCTGCTAAAGGTAAAGAAGATGAATGTTATAGGATGGATGTTATCAAATATTTAAGTGTGTCATTTCAAATCAACTTATGAAGAGAAATTTGAAAGAGAAGAATTGGAACATAAGAAAGAAGAGGAGTTACTTGATTCTGAAGATTTTCAAGATGAAGTTTTAAGTATGTTCGTGAAAGTTTTGAATTGTTGGATTTGACTGAAAAAGATGAATTTTATGGTCCATCAATTGAAAAACCTTCTAAACCTGAGTTAAAAATGCTTCCTGATAATTTGAAGTATATTTTTTTAGGTGAATCCTCAACCTTGCCAGTTATAATTTCCTCTCAATTAACTGAAAAAGAGAAGAGAGTTTGCTTGAAATTTTGAAGAAGCACAAGAAAGTCTTTGGATGGACAATTGCTGATATTAAAGGAATCAGTCCTTCAATTTGTTTGCACAGAATTCTTATGGAAGATAATTGCAAACCGCAGGCTGATCCCCAAAGGGGATTAAATCCTATCATGAAAGATGTTGTTAAGAAAGAAATTTAAAAATGATTGGATGCTGGAATTATCTACCATATTTCAGATAGTGCATGGTTTATTCCTATTCACTATGTTCCTAAGAAAGGAAGAGTGACTGTGACTGTTAATGAAAAGAATGAAATAATACCAACAAGACAAGTTATAGGGTGGCGAATATGCATTGATTATAGAAAATTAAATCTTGCCACAAAGAAAGATCACTTTCCACTCCCATTTCTGGATCAAATGTTGGATAGACTGGCTGGGCATAAATACTTTTGTTTTCTGGATGGATATATTGGTTACCACCAAATTCAAATTGCTCCTGAGGATCAAGAGAATACTATGTTCATCAGTCCTGGTTTTGGGTAGGAAAATTAGGGTAAACTAGTGGACTTCATCAGCTGATTTTATGGGGGATCTATTGCTTAGGGTATGGACAGAAACTTTGATGTTGAGAGTTAGAGGAATTGAGAAATGTTTAGGTGTCTCCTATATTGGCCTCTCTTCTCTAGGTCTCTCGGGTTTAGGCTTATTTATAGCCATGGATGGCCATGGTTAAGCTTGGGCTAGCCTAGGGTTTATTTGGGGAAGTTGCCAACCTTCCATTTATTGCTCTGAAAATAGATTTTGGCTAAAGGGATAAGGGAATTGTATTTTCCACTATTTTCCATCATAGGTTTCACCATGTTAAACCTTAGCATATCATTTTGGTCTCCTCTCATTGGATGGTTTAGGGAGGTGTATGGATTGGCTCAAATGTCATGAACCAGCCTTCCTCATATGAGTTCATAAACCTATTCAATGTACATAAAGGGGAGGGTGGCACATAAGCTCATGACTAACTCCATGCATAGATTGGTCATGATGAACCTCCCAATTATTTGGTTCATATTTATTGGTTTGGAAAGAGGTGTGTGATGACTCACAAAGAGCTAGCCATCTTCTATTTACCATGTCACATAATGTTGGTGGATTGAATGACACATAATTTTCTTTTCTCATTATTTTCCAAAATTTGGTAATAATGAGCTCATGCCATGATGAGATGATGACTTAAACTAAACCTTTCCTGTTTGATGGTCCATGAGGCATAGGAAATTGTTCTCTAGGTGGTCGGCGACCTCATTGTTACTGAGAGGTGAGTCAAGGTTTGCGATAGAATGACACCTCATCCTTTTTCATGATGGTGCCTTAATAATGATCCTTAACCATGGTCAAAATGTCATGTTATGAATCATTAACGGGTTGATTCATATTGAATAGGTTATATGGGTTGTGTCTAACCCATATTAGGTCACTCATGATGTCATATAGGGGTTAGCAATTTTGGAAACTTATTATTATGTCATTAGTGGTGTCACGTGTCTTAATTTCTTTCTCATGGCTTTCTAATTATATTTCCATCTTCAATTAATTATTTAATTAATAAAAAATATTTGAAATTATATTATTAGCCCATAAATTAATCAAAATAATTTTGGGGTTAATTATTTGATTAATTTCATCATTTTTAGTTAAAAAGTGGGTATTTTGACCAAATTTGATACATGTTGACTAGGGTTGACTAATGTTGACTCGGGTTGACTTAGGGTGACCTATTTTGACTCTTCTAACCTTGTCATGGTTTGATTAGTTATAAAGTCCAAGGGTTTTGTCATTAAAAGCTTGATTTGGTCATATTGACCAATTTTAGGGTTTAAGTCAAATCAAAGGTCAATGTGGTGACTTTTGGATTAGATTTCAGTCACTATGATCAATGTCAAGTTAATCATTTACATGTCTATCTTTGAACCCAATTTTGTGGTCAAGGGTCATGGGTTAGCCATTTTCACCAATTTTGACCCTTTCAGATCAAGAGTAGACCAATGGGGCAATGGTTGTTATCTTTATGTCATGTATGGATTGTTATGATCAAATTTTAATCATTTATGTCAAAGAAAGATCGATAAGGTCAATGCAATAATCTTTGGGTCATGGTTTGACCATTTTGACCTAATTTGTCTTTTTAAGTCATGAGATGACCAATGAGGTGAATGTGATGGTCTTTAAGTCTTGGACTAATGATTTTAGCCAATTCTAACTTTTTGGGTTAAAAGTTTACTATTTGGGCCAGTAGGGTGGTCATTGAATCAGAAATTGACTATTTTGACCAAAATTGACTTTTTGGTCAAAGGTTGACCTATTGGGTCATTGGGTTGGTCACTGGGTCAAGGATTGACCATTTTGACCAAAATTGACTTTTTGATCAAAGGTTGACCTATTGGGTTAATGGGATGGTCATTATGTCAGATATTGACTATTTTGACCAAAGCTAACTTTTTGGTTAAAAATTGACCTATTGGGTCAATAATTGATTATATCAGGGTTTGTCATTACTGATTTAATCATTTTGGGTTAAAAAGGATTTATAGGGTTTTACCCTAGTCATTAGGGTTTAGTGACTATCAGTGAGATTTAGGAAGTCAATATTTGTATATTTCCTATCTCAAGCTGACTTTAAAATGATCCTCACAAAAGCGAGGTCAGCACCAGGCTGGCACCTAGGCTCTACATTTGTTTTCTAGAAGATTCATTAAATGTGGCTGAATTTTGAAGAGGTGCCTTAAGCAACCCCTGGTCATTTTCGAAGCTCTATAAATAGATTATTTTGGCTACTAAAGAGAGTCATTTTGGGGTCATTCTAGAGTCATTTTACATAAGGTCCATAGGGCTTATGTGTGAGTGTGTGTGTGAGTAAAAGATTTAAAATCTACATTTTCTGGAGAGATTGGTGAGAGATTTTGAGAGATATATGTAAGGAATGTATGAGCGGTGCATGGATCAGCAGGAGACTTTGGTGAAGAGATTTTATTGTTACTTTCAGTGGGAAAATTCTAATTTTTGTGTTTTTCTTTATCTTATAATTGTTGTAAGCACTTTATAGTAGATTTTCTTTGATTTAAATAAAGTTTTCTGTTGCATTTTAACCATGCTTCATAAGTAATTTTCTTTACTCTTTTCTTTTAATATCAAGTAGTGGCATGTGTAGAAAAATAATTTTTATTATAAAAATATTTTTATTTTCATGTGATGAGTAATATCTCTTTTTCTTTATCATCATAACCTAGGTGGCAATATATTATGTTAAAATCTGTTGTAAGTGAAATTAAGACTCGGGAGAGTGGTGATCATGCAACTTGGGTGCACTCACATTGTCCGGTTTGCTTGTAAAATAGTAGGCGGCAATTCAACTTTTAAGAAAATATAATGTAATAATCTATTTCTATTAGATGCTTCTAGGTGACAGATAGTTGCATAAACTAATAGAATACTAAAGAAATATGTTTCTTGTTGGCCCTTAATTTATCACATAATTCTATCAATTCTTTTACTTCTTTTGTCATTATCTTCATTTTACTTTTCTTTTGCAATGAAATATATGTATATCTAGGAATCTAGATTTGCTTAGATATTCTTTTATTTTAGTAATGTGATGGTATCGCCAGCTCTTAATTTATTTTGCAAACTGATCATTTGAATTGTTAAAATTTGTGAAGAAAACTTATAGACCTGACCGTGGGCTAAGATTTCTTTACTAGTGAGTACCACATTTCACTTTAGAAGATCAGAAGTAATCGTCTGAGGGGAGTGCAAATAGATAGGGATATAAGATTTGATGGGCGTAGAATTGATGCTTTTAGAGTGACAGGCTAAATTCAATCAATTTGGTCTAAAGGGAGGAAAAATGATCACTAGTAGGTCCTATAGAGATGGCACAGTGGGTAATCATGAAGTGAGAGACTAGAAAATTTCCAGTACTACTAATAACACTCCTGCACCAACCTTTAGATTAGTCAATATTTTTTATACCTTGACCATAGGGTAAAGAATAGGTATGCTCCTATTTGTCACTACTACATTAAATTCTAAGAATTTCATTCCTAAGCATTATCTAGGTCACTGCATGAGAAGGGTATTCTTTAATATCTCAAAATTCTCAAAACCAATTTATCAAAATAAATTTTCTTTATATTTAAGAATTTCATTTAGGAATAGTTATTTAAAAACCACATTAATCAACATTCCAAACAATGGCCTGATAGTATTATACTTGAATTAGCCTAAAGGATTTCTTACCTCGCTTCTCTGTGAGATCGATACTGGGGTTTTAAAAGAAAGCTTCATAATACTTGAAACCATACATATACTTGCGTAGTACCCCTAGTGTGTAAACTATTTTCTAGATTTTACAACATTTCGATTTTGCATCCTAGCCACAATTTGTAAATTGGGTCAAGTTTTTGGTCATTTTTAGAGAACTTAAATTACTGCATAATTGTGGGTCGAGTCAAGTTGTTGGCGTCGTTGCCGGGGAAGCAACGGTAATAACATTAGGAAAACTTTAGTTAAATTTTAAGACTTAGATTTGGAAATTATAGTATTATTAGTATGTTTAATTATTTTGTGTTTATTTAAAAATAATAATAATAAATAAATCTAAAAATACCAATGAAATTTTTGATATCTACCATATTAGTTAAGTTTTTAGATTTGTATGCGTTGTTCAGGAGTTGCAGACCTTGAATTATCCAACTCAAATCGAAAGAGAACTTTCAAGAGGATTATGAATCAGAAAGAATCCATGAATTTATGGTAGAAATGGCGGATTAATAAAATAATGAATATTCAAGTTTGGATTATAATGCTAGTCAAGGATAACTTAAGACAGAAGAGAAACCTAGTAGAATTTGATCCAGAATGTGAATCACCTAGAGAGAATCTGATTGAAAATTTATGAGATTATGAATTAAGATATAGAGATTCGTTTCTTATGAATTTTAAGAATGATATTAATATGAATATTGAGAAAATCATTAGAAGAATATTAGATCTCGGAAGAAAATTGAGGAATTATAATCTGAATCAATCTTAAAAGGAAGAGATGAAAGATAAATTAAAATTTGAGGATTTTGTCGGAAACCCTGGATCTGGAAAATATTGGGCAATTGATAAAGGATTACTTAAATGGAATTTTGATCTAGGAGGAATCATTTGTCGAGCTGACGACGTTAAACCAAGTGTTTTATAGGAAGCAACCCATAGTTATCAGTGTGGTTTAATTTAGTATGGTTGGAAATCATGATTGTTAGTGCTTTATTATGTTCACTTTAGTGTGGATTGATCTTCTTGATTAATTATTGGTGGATGTTTGGATTATTGGCAAATTAAATTGATCTTTGTGTGTCAATATGAATTGATCAGTTTGATTGAAGTTTGAATTGTTAATAGTTTGACTTGATCTTCGTGTGTGTCATGAGGGAGATGATTCCTTAACTTCTTATGCATCCATCATAATTTCCATTACTTCTTTTCTTTGACCTTGTTTTCATTAAGTAGGAGTCATGAACCTATTTAATGAGTAACCTGAGGATGGTCTTGCACTATCTTTATAATTGTTAGAGGTGCTTACTTAAAAAGATAAGGTGATTCCTGATGTTGGTGCTCAAGAGCCAACATTTCATGGATAATCGTATCCATGGGATTAGTCTCTATTAAATCATTTATTATTACCCAACAATTTGTCAGTGTAGTGGTTTCGTTAAAAATCAGAAGTAAGGTAATGAGATGTGATGAGTTAACAGAAGATTTAACCTCACTTATATTGTGTGTTTGTGTTTGTGTTACAACAATATTGAGATTTGGAGAACACTTAAATATATATGTTTGATACATGTCATTCTTGTTAAACCTTTCTTTAGTATAATTTTATTCTGACATGTTTAGTTTAGATTTACTTTCTATTGCAAATTATTCTGTCCTAATGAATAATTATAGATGTTTTTGATAGACATTTTTGGTAGATAGAATTTATGAACTGTTTTTCTTCCTGTTTATATTTTTTGTACTGAATGTTATACATGTTAAAAATCAAGTTAGGGGGTAGGAAGAAAAATAAATTTTGATGTTAGTATACTTACTTTTAGTTTGATATTATTGAAAGCAAGTTTTAGGCTAGATTTACTTTCATCTGCAATCTTTCAACCCTGATTATGCATATATAAGAGTTTAATAGGATGCCAGTAAATTCAACTTTTATTTTTCTCCCTGCTATATTTTATAAAATTGATTGTAAAATATTTAAAAATTTTAAGTTTAGGGAGATGAAAAATCAATTTTCAAGACTTAAAGTTTATTTGCTCTAAAGTATGTTACAAATAAATCTATTTTTTTATTTGAAAAATGATTATGTGTATGACGTTATATTAGGGTGATAAAATTTTGAATATAGAAATGTGTAAGAAAATTTAGTTAAATCTTTATAGTGACGAAGAAAAATTTTAAGTTAAAAATTTTCTTAGTAAAGAGATGATTAAATATAATGTAACTATCTTTAGTAAGAGATAATGTATTTTTAAAAAATATAGAAGGATTAGAATTTTATACTCAACACTTAAAATTCTTTTATTAAAAGTACTTTTTCAGAACTATTATTATATTTTTTAGTAAATGATATATCAGACCTTGGCTTTAGGAAGGGAAGAGTGGAATTCAAAATCATTAAAGGCCTATTCAGATATAGTAATCCTTGCCAAAAAGAAAATGAAAAAAAAAGAAAAAAATGAAAAAGAAAAAAAAATGAAAAGAGAAAGAAAAAGAAAAGTAAAGTATAGTATGGGAGGAGAAGCTTAAGAATTAGTGCCTAATCAAAATTTGGTTCCACATCTGATCTTTTTAAATGCATAAGAATTGAGAAATTCCAAAGCTTAAGGATATCATATAGTGAGTATAATTATTTTTAATGAAAATGTTTAAATAGAGAAGATAGAATGCCTAAACTCTATATTTGAAAAATTACAAGTACTTCCGAATTAGATAAAAGCTCATATTTTTATACTTTTTCACTTTATAAAATTTATAAACTTTAAATTGGTCTCAATTACTAAAGTTTTTTTTATAAATTGGTATACTACATTTCTAGAACAAAATTTCAGAATCTCCTAAAGAAACTCGTTCACATAATTTTCTTATGCTGGTTTTCAAAGATTATAGTGTTACTTAAGGACAAGTAACGTTCAAGTTTGGAGCAAATTGATCCAGCTAAAAATTACCTATTTTTAGTGTACATTTCATCATTTTATGTGCATTTTTTATGATACAACACTTTAAAAGAAGGTATTTTGCATGTTTTTGATTTCAGGTGTAAGAAAAGGATATTTGGAGAAAATAAAGCAAAAGTGATGCAAATTTGAAGTCAAAATGAGCAAGGAAGAAAATTTTGATCTTGCACACATCTATGTCTTTTATGCTTAATCTCTTTTTGCATTTCTCACATGTTTTTGAATGAAATTACAATTTAAATAAAGTTTGTTTTCATGCTTGTTTTGTAGATCTAAATGTTAGGAGCAAAACGCAACTGAAACGAGGCGAAACAGAGCCAAATGGAGTAAAATAGTGAAGCTGCCCGCAGAGTGGCGCCTAGGCGCCCAAACTGGTGCCTAAGCGCCAATGAAGACGAGAAAATGTCACCTAGGCACTGAAAACTGGCGGCTAAGCGCCAAAAATGATTGAGGATAGTTTTGGACGATTTTTTGCATTTCCATGATGTTCTAGAAGATTTCAGATGGCAATGCATGCCTCAAATGAGTTATTCAATGAATGTAGACATATTTGAATGAAGAGATGTGTCTCTTGGAGAAAAATGCACTAAACTAAATCAAGAAATAATATTAATGATGATTATCAGAAGAGAAGAGTTGAGTATGATATAGCTTACCATGATGCTAAGATGAAATTCATGAGGAGTGAATCTGGTGTGATATTTCCTACTTGCCCCTGTTGTATTCCATACCAGCCTGAAGTGGAAGAAGAAGCAGAAGAAAAAAAAGAGGATGATTGGTAGAGTAGTGTTCTTTTAGTTTATTATTGATGTGTAAGCTTATGTGTTTGTTATGTCAGTAAATGTTTGGATGAGACTTGTGTTTGTTTGTTAATTGGATTGAAATGGTAATGGATGTATGTTTGTATTAGATATTTTTAAATTTTGTTCAACCTACAAATCTTTAATATATTATGTGAAACAAAGTTTCTAACTGTTTTATGCCTGCTAGTTTTAATTTATATATAATACCTGCATAGCTTCAGAAATATCAAAAGCCCAACACAAAAAGGATAGTTTTCTTTTTGTTTTTCTCTCTCATTCACTAATTTGATATATACTGAAAAATTTAAGTTTAGGGGACAAAAGATTAACTGTTATTTGTTCTCAATTAAAATATATTTTTAAAATAACTTTAACACGACTTCAAGTAGTAGAGCTTAAATTTAGATAACTAAATTTTTTTTTAAATCTCATAGTGAGATTGAAATGAAAATTTTTAGAAGTGAAGGTTAACTTTATGGGATAAGATATTTAGTATAAGAGAATTAGAGTATAGTTGACTATTTAAAGTAAAGAAAACTCTATTTTTGAAATATTAGGAGTCTTAGAAGTTTATGTGAGAGAAATAGATTGGGACTCTATGATGAATCATTTAAAGCTAATATATATCTATATAGTAAAGAGATGTTATAAGTTGCTACTTCGGGGGGAAGAGAGTGAAGTTCAAAATTATTAAAAGCTGTCTAAATATATTAATCCTCACTTCAAAAAAAAAAGGGAAAAAAAGAGAAAGAAAAGAAATGATTGAAAAAAATACATATATAGAAAAGAAAAAGAAAATATATGTGAGGAAAAGCTTGAGGAGATGCCTAATAAAAAATTAGCTTCACTTGAATCAACTTAAAGGAAGAGCTTAATTGTATTTCTGAATTTATATTTAAGTATTAGCATCCTTACTAATAGAGTTCTCATGAGCTTCTTTTTCATACGATTCATCGGTGCTAGAACTCTAAATTTGATGACTAAATGTTCTTACACTTACAGTTTTAACCTAAGTTACTGAAAGTCTTTCTAAAAGTCTTGTTATTATATTCATCTAAATCAAAAATCATGGTGTTCTTTAAGTAAAGTTCACTACTATGAGTTGTATTTTTATGTAGTAAAAGGATTACTAGAGGACAAGTAATAGTTAAGTTTTGGGGATTTTGATACACAAAAAATATGTTGAATTTTTCATATATATTTTGTACTCATTTTTTGTGATATTGCACTTTAAAGGAGGTATTTTTCATGTTTTGTTGCAGGTATGATGATTTAAGAAATTTGGAGCAAAAATAAATTAAAATGAATGAATTTGAAGCAAAAAAAAGGCAAAAACTAGAAAATTGTATTATGGCACTGATGGCACTAGAATGGGCGTTGATGTTGCTCAAATCTAGAGAACACCAGATAAAAAGATGCTCTGGGCGTCGATGGCCCCCAATGTAAGAGGAGGCCAAATGCAATGTATTTGGATGACTTTTGGAGGGATTCTTGAGGCATCTCCTAGGGAATTCATCCCTAGGCTATTTCAAAGTGAATTGACACCAAAAAAAGTTGTGAGTGTAGTGTGTGCGGTGCATGGGTGTTGTGAGAGTGGAGAGGAGTAGAGAGGAAATGAGTAGAGAGTTTATAGTCTAGGGTTTGATGTGAAAAGTGTTATTTTGTGAGGGAATCCTCTCTAAAGAGCTGTAGGAGGAGAACGAAAGTGAGAGATTGCTTCTTCCTTACTATTTTAAGAGGGAATTGTGTGTCATTGTGAAGAAAGAAAGAGTATCAAAGGAACTTGAAGGATTTTCTTGAGGAAGAAATTTGAGATAAATTATATTTACTTCTTATTGTTTGTATGACTTTACTCTTATATATACAATTCTTGTTTTTTCGTATCGTCCTCATGAATTATGAGTAGATTTCTTCGTATTTCTCCTTACAATGATAAATGGTGAAGTTATGATTTAGATTGAATGTGCCTTGTGAATGTTAAGAAATTAAGATGTTTTTCACTTCATACTTTATTTACTTTTTGATCTAGCCAGTTGAATTGTTAAAATATGTTGTGTAACATAAGATCCGAAAATACTATGCATTCTACAACAAAAGTGAAGATTACATTCAATTTCCATGAATAAGTGATGTTGTTTAGGGGGGTTAGGTGCAAATAAATAGGAAAATAAAGTTTATTGGGCGTAGAATTGGAGATTTTAAGGTGACAGACTAAAATCCCTAATTTGGTCTTAGAGTTTGGAAACTAAAGCGAGAGTAGGATTCAGGCGAAGGGAAGTTGGACCTCTGGAGTGAGAGTCAGTATCCTCCTAGCCTAACCACGGATTTAGGGACTAAACCTAGAATTAGCCAATGTTCTTTATAGTACTCAGAAGAGGGTAAAGAATATGTATGCTTTTATTTGACACAATACAAAATTTTCACTAATCATTATCATTCACTCATCATAACACCATTGTAAGGGGAGAACAATTTCTCCAAATTTGAACATTTCAATACAAAACTTAGTGTAGTGGTAGTTAACTTTATTTCAAAGTTTAGAAATTACTTTAGTGATCTTAAAATGTCTAGCATATTTAAACTTTAGCAACTTTAGTATTTACTTTACGTGCATTGTAATTTGAATAATGAATTTCTATGCTATGCTTTAAAGATTTGCTTCCTCCCTGTGGGATCGATAAACAGGACTTCACTAGAGCCATGCATTACTTGAGCGATACATATACTTACGTATAGATTTACTGCTTTCTTATTAAACTGATTATACTTTGTGACTGAACTGCAAAATACTTGTAAATACTTATTTAAGATAGCCGTGATCATTGACCATTTCACTAATTTTCATGAATTTGGTCCAAGGTTGACTTTTTGACTAAGTTTAACCAACGTTGACCAATGTTGACCAATTTTGGTCTAAGTTTGACCAGGGTGACTTACTTGACCTTGTCATGGTTAAGTGAGGCATGAAGGGCTATTGGATAACTTAATTTAACCAAATGGTTTAGTTAGACCCATTTTAGTGTTTAGGTTGACCAAATGGTCCAAAGGGTAGTCATTGGGTCCAAAATTGATTATTTTGACCAATTTTGAGTAATTTAAGTTTATGGTTGACCAAACGGTCAATTCATTGGGTAAAAAATTGACCATTTTGACCAAGTTTGATCAATTTTGGGTCTAGGGTTGACCAGATGGTTAATGTGGTGGTCATTGGGTCCAAAATTGACCATTTTGGCCAAGTTTGACCAATTTAGGTATATGGTCAATGTGGTGGTCATTGGGTCCAAGATTGACCATTTTGACCACGTTTGTTCAATTTAGGTCTATGGTTGACCAAATGATCCATATTGTGATCTTTAGATCAAGAGTTAATTAGATCATAGTTTGTCATTGCTGATTTGATCATTTTAGGTTGTCATGATGGTTTGACTTCAAAAAATGTGTATTGGGGTTAATCCAATTTTATGGTTTTAGGGAACCCTAGATGAATTCAAAGAGGTCAATATTGGTAAACTCATTTCCGGGATGAATTCAATCATTATGGTGATCATTAGATTTTAAAGAACTGCGTGGGGATCTTGAGCTACTGTAGATGGCTCAAGACATGTCTTGTCTGTGAGTGTTATTTTGGGGTCCTCATAAAAGCGAGGTCAACACCACCTCCATGTTATCAGCCATGGAAGACTTATCAAACATTGCAACCTTCATTGAATAAGATATTTATAGTGTCTATGTTGAAGAATCCAAAGACGACTAGCCGAATGCTCAGTTTCTCAATCGTCATCACAACCCTAATATGTAGAATAGTCCCCACCTCCAACAATAGCTCTAATATATCTTATGTGTATATGAAGATCTCCATTTAATCTTCAGCAACAAATCAAGGCACCCACAGCTGATTTGTGTCTCCAATGCCACGGCAAGCCAATAGTGACGATGCACCATGCCCAGAAGTCATTGCAGACTTGCAGCTTGAAGCATTGAACTACAAATCGAATAGAAGAACAAAAGAATGAAGAATGAAGAACTTCGACAACTTGTCAGCTTGTCAAAAAGAGTGGATTGAACTGACAAATCAATTTTCAGAGGTTACGGGGGTTAGTATAATAGCAATTAAAAACACACTAAATTTTATTTTCAAGTAGCCTGATTTACCTAAAAAATACTAATTTTTATGCCTTATTTATAATTCAAATCTTAAGGATATTATGTTTTAAAGAAAGTTATTTTTATGTTTTTGGATGTAGATGATTAAAAAGAGTCCAAGAAAGAAAAAGAAGGAAAAATGAGCAAAAAGGAGCAAAAATGGAGCTTATAGAGCAAAATTTTGGAATAATCGTCTAGCGCCAGCGCCGAATCCAGCCGCCTAGGCGCCAGCTCGATACGTACGCCGTCAAGTTTTTCGATGACTTTGGGCGCTTATTTTGACGGTGTTAAGCGGTTATTGGAGCTTCTAGAAGACTGGAAGTTACTCCTAATATATAGGACATGTGATACAATGTATTTAGACACAAGGAAACGGTCTGGATCGCGAAGAGGTGCGACCCAAAGTGAAGAGGTGCGAAAGACCTGGTCACAGAGTCCAGCGCCAGATCCCGGCGCTTAGGCGCGACAGTTACCTTCTAGAAGATACAATGAATTTGGACGAATTTTGAAGAGGTGTCTTAAACAACCCTTGGTCAAATTCAGAGCTCTATAAATAGGAGCCCATTCTACAGAAAAAATGGCACCAAAACCCCCCCTCTTAGTGCACATACCCATTTTAGCATCTTCTCTCTCATCTCTAATTTTATTTAGTCTCTTCCATACTTAGGGTGTCACTTTATTTTGTATTTAGTGAGTTTATCTTGAGTGTTTATTGTGTGTTATTCTGTTGGAGTCTTTCATCATTACTTTGGAGTCAGTAGAAGTTAGCAGATCACATGAAGGAACACTTCAGATAAGTATTTGTATTTTGGTTCAAAGTTTTTTAAATATGTTGTGTTGTGTTATTTCAATGTGTTCTGAGTAATTAGTTATCTTTCTCCTTTCAACTATGAAAAGATTATAAATTAATTAAATTTTGTAGGAGAATTAAATATGAAATATTTAAAACATTGTGATGATATTAATACCTGATCTTAGTTTACTTTTTAAACTGGTCATTTAATTTGTTAAAACCCGTCAAGAATTTTGAGACCTATCCTGGAGATAAATTCTTAACTAAGTAGATATCACATGAATCCTTAAGTAATCACGAGTTATATGCGGATTATTTAAGGTGAAGTGTAGATAAATAGGAAGATAATATTTATTGGGCGTAAAATTAATTAGTTTTTAGAGTGACGTACTAAATTCTAATAATTTGGCTTATAGTAAAGGTAACGAGTCATCTGGTAGGGCCGACCATAGCTACCCTTGGACATCTAGTAATGAGAGCCTAGATTAACACATTCTACTAATAAAACATCTTGAGTCTATCTATAGATTAGTCAATGTTCTTTGCACCTGGACCAAAGGGTAAAGAATATGAATGCTTCTATTTGACAAAATGTCATAATCTTAATTCTCTACAAAAGATAATTACTCTATAATTCTTGAATTAGTTGAAAAGGAGAAAGTCATTTTTATACTTGCATTAAATTTTAATTACTGCTTACTGCTTACTTGCTTTTAGTAAAAATTGTTAGTAAATTAAATTTGAATATATATATATATATATATAAATTACTTTTGAAAATTCCAAAATATTACTTATATTTCTTACTTTGTATAAATTCACTATCCCTCTGAGATCGATAACCAGGACTCTACTAGAGCCCTGTATTACTTGAATGATACGTATACTTGCGTTTAAAATTGTGACTTTTACAATAATAAAATCTAAATATAAAATTATACAAGTAAACCTCGCACATCAAGTTTTTGAAGTCATTTAACAGGAATTAAATATTCTAAAAAGTGGTATCAAATTTTTGTATTTTAAAACATATATAAAGTCGCATCACATCATAGCCCATCACATTTATAAATGGATTTTTTTTTCCTTTGAAACCAATGAAGCTTTTCGTATGCTATTTTTAAGGGTTTGTTTGGCTGCAAGTAGGATTTAATTTAAATAGGATTTAGTGAATCATGTAAATCCTGATTTATCAAACCTAAGGTGGTTAAATCTTGAAAAATTAGTTGGCATGTTAGTAAGTAAATCCTGATAATTCCTGAGAAACTGTTTGTTAGCGTTAAAAAAATTTAGCAGGCTTTATCATGATTTATTGAACATCCAAAGATAAATATTAAATTTAAAAGAATATAAATGAGTATTCAAAGCCTCAAAATATAAACAAATGGGGCATTTACATTAATTAATAATAATTTATAAAAAATAATAATTATTTTTTAAGCTAATTACTTATTAATCAATAATTTAATATTAATCAATTATTAACTATATAAATTTAAAATTATTTATAATTTTATTAAATAATTTAAAATTTAAAATTTTAATTAATTATTAAATAATTACTTATAAAATTATCTAATTATAGTTAATTTGATAATATATAATTTAATTAATGATTATTAATCAATTAAAATATTAAAGTTAAGTTAAATTAAAACAAGTTAAAACCATATATCTTTCTCCTCATTTCTATTTCCTCTCTCCCCGATATCCCTCCAACATCTTTCCCCTCTCTCGATTTAGCCCAAACATCCCATCTCAACCCAAAACCCCCTCACTTATGTCACTCCTCCTGCTAGTTTCACCCAATACCATCGATTTCGTGAACGAACCTTCACGATACATTCGCCATTAGAGCTTGCTGGGAAGGAAACAACGGGATCGTGGCTTACATAAAGCCCAGAAACTCCCATCTTTCCCATCCATCCTCTCTGCTCTTACCAGAAGCCATTGAGGAAGGTAAACTTATTCATGCCATTCTTTCTCTTAGCTCCCCTCGGATTTACTAAATCAGTTGATTCACAGGATTTTTAGGGGCTGTTTGGTTGCAAGTAGGATTTAGTTCGAATATGATTTAGTAAATCCTATAAATATGTATTTATGAAATCCTGAAGAGGTTAAATTTTAAAGAAACTGTTTGGTATACCAGTAGACAAATCCTAATAAATCTGAAAAAGCAGTTTGACAACTTTAATAGGAGTTACTAAATCTCTCTTTTCCCACACATTCCAACTTCTCCAAATCTCTAAATCTGGCTTCCTACGAGGTTTGATAAATCCCAAATTTAAGGCAAAACAGAGACAAAATAGGATTTAAGAACCAGTAGGATTTACACGATCGTTTTTTTATTGTCTGACAGGATTTAGCATAAATACTACATAAATCTACTTAAAAGCGACACCAAACAACCTCTTATCGTGAATCAACCAGATTTTGAGATTTACATTAGCTTAGGATTTACAAAGGTATTTTTGTTATTTGATAATATTTTGTTTGGGGTGTATACAACAAGTAACTGTAAATTTATTACAGAAGAAATTATTTTTAAAAAAAGTTTCGTTAACTATTAAAAATTATTTTATTTTTAAAAATTCAGACGATAGTTTTGTAGTAGTTATTACAGTTTAATAACTCAGATTAAAAAATATAACTTTTTATCATAAAATTTTTTAAAAATTAATAAAAAAATAAATTTCTGAATAAAATTGTGATGAAAGTCTAAAAATCAAAATTGACTTTAAAATTAGTTATCAACACATACGAAGCCGTTTGGGGCGGAACGACGTTTGATTTCTAGCGGCCCCGCGTTAAGCGGCGTCTCGACTGTTATTTGCCTGTCCGTCGCTCGATCTTTCTCTTTGTCTGAGTTTCGGCCGAAGCCATCGCCAAACCCTTCATCCTCCTTTCGAGTCTGAAACCCTAGCTGTACATCCAGAACTGGAACTAGCTGGGTAGGCAATACATCTGGAGCAGCTCGGATCACCTGCTCGTCTACAGGAAATCGCTGTTTCAGTGCTTCGCCGGTTTGGAAAAAGTGGATGGATATGCTGATGATGGGGATAAGGTGAATCTGAGCCTTCCCAATTCCATCGCCTTGTTTCAAGGGAATGTTTGTTACCTGTTTTAACGCAAATTTAAGATGCTATTTTGCACAAGGCTTTGAGCAGGATTAATCTTGCCGAAGAGTTTTATTTTTATTTTTATTTTAAAAAATTAAATCATACACTACCCATAAATCTTGTGCTTCACTTACTTTTTAGTAAGGTTTAATTTAAATCCATCTAAACTATAAAAATGGCTTGTTTGTTTTTAGGGATCTATAAGGTTCTATATTATTTTTTCTTGAAATTATAGAAATAATTATGTTTCACTTTATTTTGTGATGATCTTTAGTAAAGGTTGGGCATTAGTATGTGTCTTTGTATAAGACGTTAGGTGCTTGATTGCTTGTTTCTTTGATGCACTTTTTGTTAGTATTTCTTAGTGTATGGACAATTATATTATGTATGCACTGGGGCATAATGATTATATATCCAGTAAATAACTAGAATCGCTTATTTTTCAAACGCTCAAACTGAATAATGATTAGCTTTATCCGGATCGATTAACTGCTATGCAAGAACTTATCGAAGATAAGATGCTTATTTGAATAAACTGAATAAGCTGCAGCTGTGACAATGGAAAGTTTAGTTGCTGGGAGCGAACTTATTTTTTCTTTTTAGATTAGAACGCGATCCAGCGTTCGGATGGGATTTTTTCCGCAGCTGCCCTCGCGCATGCAGCCCTAGCTTGCATTCGAAAGAGAAGCGAAAACTGCCGAAGAAAGCATTGGATCGAAAGCGTTGATCTGGCCGAAGGAAGCCGAAGGCCCGTTTTGCCCTAGCGTTTGAAAGAGGGCCAAATCCGCTGCCTTATTCCTGCCGCCTTCAGATCTGCTACCTCACCGCTGATCGTCGCCTCAGACCGTTCCAGAGCCGAAGGAAGCATTGGATCCTTGCTCTAACCCGGCGATCCTTGCTCTCGTTCCATCGTCGAAGGAAGCCGATCCGCATTCCGCTGACAGACAGCTCACCCATCGGTAAAAAAAATCCCTCTCATCTCTCGTCTCATTCATCGCCTCTTCCGGTACTGCTATTTGGAGTGAGTTTTGTTGCATGAACTCCAGTTCGTTATCTTATGCCTTACAGATTTTTTTTAGTATGCCCGTGAATGGGAAGTCCTTCCTAACTACACTGTTTGGCATTTCATGATTCCATGTTTACTCTCATTATCCTCTTTAGTGTAACCACAATGGGCAGACCCGAAGGCTTCTGTTAACTTTAATTTTAATCTTTTATTTATTCTTTTTAGTTAAGTTTTGTGATACTCACTACTAGGTGAGGTATCTATGTTTTTTGTGCTGTTTTGTCTAAGCAATGCAGATTATTTTTTCTTTTTTGTGAAATTTAAGTGTTAGATATGTAAATGTGTTACTCAATATAGGACGGTCTTGTGATGCGATCAAATCTTCTAATTTTTATTGAGTTCTTTGTTACAAAAAAGGAGAAGCTTTGCATTAGCTTTTGTTATAAAGTCCTATAAATTTTATAGTTGATTTTATGTAATACTCGAAGAGTTTCACCATTTTAGTATAGAATATGTACAATCAAAATGATCGATTTCATCCTTATTGCAAGTTGAAAATTTATAAAAAATTTGATCTTCGCCTGAAAATAAGATTTGGTATTTGAAAATCAGATTTTAAATTTCAAAGTAATTTTTTGTTTAAAAAAATGTAAAACAGTAATGTATTTGTAATACTAAATATGATATTATTGTAAACATAACATGCAATTATTTTTCGGTACCAATTTTAGCATAAAAAGAAGCAGAAATTGATATTTTTCGATAAACTGTTGCAAATCAGTTGGTCCCAAACCGTTGAAACCAAACAACTTATTCAGAATAGGGGTAGATTTATCATTTAGCCACAAGCATCTGCAATTCAGTTGTTTTCCAAACACTCAAACCAAACAGACAGACAGATTATCCGGATAATCTGCTTATCAGCAGATTATCAGGGTAATATGCTTATCCTGATAATCTGGATAATCTGTAGCTGCGCCAAACAGACCCTAAAGATGCAAATTTATTTTAAATTTTTGAACCACAAGCATGATTTTCTCCTGTTTGCATCGCACGTTTATCTACTTCCGTTCGCAAATGCTGTGCACGTTCCCTTAATAAATTCCGCGGTTGACTCTTCTGCCCTAGCGTCTCACAGAGCCAACAGCTGCCCCCCTATCATCCTCTCGTCCCATCTCCGACTCTGCGAGAAAGGCCGCAGATTATTAGTATTGCCCTCTCTGCCTCCGTGAGAAAGCCTGCACTGAGTCCAACATCGCTCTCTCCACCAACTTCCCGAAGGTGATTCCAGTGCTTCTTGGGTTCCTTTGTGTGCAACTTTATGCATCTTGTGTTCTTTGTTTATGTCATTTGGTTTGATAAACACACAAATATACTGACAAATAATACATGATTGATTCTTTCCCACCATTTCTTCTATTGTAAAGCTTTCTTGTTCAAACAACTTCCTTTCGTCTGTCTAGCCAGAAAATGCATTTTTCTAGAGATTCTTGGCAATCAGATGTTTTTATTTTGAAACTTGTTGTTTGGATGTTTTCATAAATTATTGATATTGGCCTTGGTTTCTGGACCAAAACACAGAGGAAGAGAGTAAAGTGGGGCAGCTTGTTCTTATAGTTGTTGGCAGAGAGGGATAGAGAGGATTGGTTAGGCAAGTTGGGGAGAAGAAACCTTAACAGAAGAACCCATACATGAAGAGATGTATTTCAGTTATAAAAAATTAGCATTGTGATATTTTTGTTGTGATGTTAAAGATTTGAGTGGTATGCGAAAATATCAAAGATTAAGTACTATATATGTGCATATATAAGAATTATGTGGAATGAATGCCCCAATTATCTTTTGATGAAGGAATGCAATAACATTCGTTTAGCTTGTAAATCTAAAGTCATTTCTATATATTTGAGAAATGAATTAAGTACTTTTGATATGTAGATGGAATTAGGAACACGTGAATTCTTCCTTCCGTCTTCTCCCATTCTCTTTTCATCAGCTCTATAAGGATGCTTAAGCTATTAAATATCTCCTTTTTTTCAGTATTTTGATTTTTGAAAACTGGGCAAAAAATATAAAAATTACATACGTTGAAAATACTTGTGAATTCTTTGGATAATATCTGTTGAGGGATATTTTAGATATTTGTCCACAGACAGTATTTTCAAAACTTTATTTTTCAAACAGAACAACTGTTTTTGAAACATTAGTTTTTGATCAATTTCTAGAGTAGCTTTTGAATTGAGATTTTGTACAGTCATAGCTGAAACAAACACATCCTAATTTTTCTCAAAACTCCGTCCACCAACCTCTCTTTGGAGTTGGAGTCACCGCACTTGTCCATGACCTTGATTGCCTGTCACCGCCGTCATGCAACATTTCGCACTCACCTTAAAGACCGGAGCGCTGGAGGAATAACTTAAAGGGAAAGGAAGGATAGAGGACGAGAGTTGGATATTATTCGAGGTTTTTTTTTCTTATCTTTATAGTTTGATCCTTATACTTTATCGTACATAGGATTGTTTATGAAATGAAATTGAAAATGTCTGGGTTGGAATGAATCATTGGACTTGATCACCTTTCTTGATTTCTTTTATTGCTCAAGGGTGTTGGTTCATCAATTTCGTATCTATCTCATTCTTACGAGCTTTCCACTGGAATTTTCATGCGTTGTTTTGTTGGTGACTTTGGTTTCGTAAAAGAATCTTGACATTTGAAGCGGGCTTTAGATTTTGATGTTGGCTTGTAGTTTAATTTCTTTTATTAAAGGTTAGGGTGAGTAATACTTTGTGTAAGGTTGTTCAGAATGGAGGTGAAACCGATTTAAGGCCAAGGCTAATGGCTTTCTTGTTCTTGACAATGGATCTTTACGTTTCCCTTCCTTATGAGGCATGCTATTCAAAGATCATGAAAAATTTTCTCAGCTTACGAGCTTGCACTTGGAGATAACAAGCTCAGTGTCGAAGTTGAAATTGCTTTTTTAGTTCCTGAAGCGATATTGGCTGTTTTCTTGTTCATTTGTGGTTCAGTTTGTTTCAACACATGCTTGCGACTTCTGAATTAATTTCGTAGAATTTGACTTGAATTCAATTAAAAAGTTAAGTTTCAACGTATTTGAATTGCATACGACCAAGCAACTCTTGAATCACAATATTTTACTCTTATTTTATTTAACATTCTTACATTGCTTGAATTTTGAATGCAATCAACCAAACAAAATCTAGAAGCATCTTTCATTTCTATGCTTCTTTTGGACCAGTTAGATCAAATCATGCACGTGATCTCAAAAAGCATTTTAGTTGCTGATGACCACTAGTTTTTGAATGCTATTGATATTTTGGTTTTTACTTGCAGATCTTATTGGATGGAAAGTAAATTTACATGACAGGGATTGTGCTGATTGTGATATGTCTGGAGTGTCATCGCCAGCCTCCATAAACAGTCCTGTAATCCGCCGAGCAGGTGGTAAACCTGCTCTTTTGGAGCAAGGTAACCTGAGGTAAATTATGTTGATCTTTTCCATTGGAATGTCTGAATTGAAGAGTTTGCTAAGGTCTTGCTTAAATAAGTGAAGGAGAAGGATTACCATTATCAGTTGAGATGATTGATTTGAAGAGTGGGAATGTACTTATCCATGGAGCTGCCATTACACCATCTCCTGTCCTCCTATGGAGATTAAAGGTTAGGATGATTTACGCACTTACCACTCAATTCCTACGTATTTACATATCTAACACCTAAACATCATTTTCTACGCATGAAAAGGTGTATTTCACTTATAGTTAAACTGTGGTCTTTTTTGATGTCATATGAAAGATTTGGGTGGTATAAATGTGAAAACTAAAGTTTAGTTGTTAGATATGTAAATACATAAGATTTTGGTGGTGTGTATGTAAGTGCCTCTAAAGGTTGCTGCTTTTCCATCTATCCATCTATATGAATTTTGGCTTCTTTTGACCTCTTTTTTGGCGCTTTGTTGATGGATGTTGTGGATTTTTTTAACTTTTAATTATCTTTGATTGACATTGTTATCGGTTGAGTTTGAAACAACTGCATTGCATTCCTAGCTATCTGTGATAACCGTGGAGCCATTTTATGACAACTGATATCAGACTTGACATTTTTTTTCCCTTGCATTGACTACCTTGGCTGCAGAGTAGTTGAAATTGGACAAACTATATTATTCCTTGATGCCAGAGAAGACACTTCAGTTTTTCATTTTTTAGAGTGGCAACTGCTATATTTAATAATCTCAATAAATTGGAAGGAATAATGCTTCACGTCTGTTATCAATTATAACCTTATGCTTCTCTCTCTGTAAATTGGTTGAGTTCAATTTTTTCTTTTTTGGGGCACTTACAGTCATACTACCCAATTTCCATGTATTTACGTATATAACACTTAAAATATACTTTTTACATCTATATCACTCAATTCTTTCATATAACATAAAAAAGATCACTATTTTATCTTTTATAAAGTGAATTACATCCTTTCAACACATAGGTAAGGTGACATTTGTAATAATATAAGTTTAGGTGTTAGATATGTAAATTCATAGGATGTAGTTGGCATTTATGTAAATATTCCTATTTTTTATGTCAAGTAATTTGTCTGGGGCAGCTGCAGCTATTTAAAGAAGCAGCTGTGAAAATGCTGAAGAAGTTGCTGTTTTAAGAAGCTGCGGGGGCTATTACATTTTTTTTTTAAGTTAGACTGCAGCTTTTTAGCAGCCACCATAAGTAGCTAAGTATGGCGGGAAAACACAGTTTTCAGCTGTAGTTTTTTGAGAATGCAGTCAAAACTACTTTTTTGCCAAAAAAAAAAATTGCGTTGCGGCACCAAATCGCCACCGCACTGCCGCCCCAAACATATTAAGTGTAAATTAGCTCGAATTCTTTCTATATGCATTCCACTATTTCGCTTTTCTTAAAAATCTGTATATGACCTGGTGGAGCTGCATCTTTTTTAGGCTTATTGAATGATTTATAAATTTTTTTTCCAGGTTCTTCTTTTCCTTGCATGGGGAATCAGCTGTTGCAAGGTTAGTTCAATACATTTAATTTTCTAGTATATAGGGAATATTGTTTTAAAAACATTAAGTTCTAAGAAGAATGTTTGATTTCTATCTGAGATAATTAAGACAATCATATTGCTTATGCTGCAGATCAGTTGGGACTCTGTTATGAGAATGAGTACTGATCTTCAAGATCTATTCCTATATGAAGCATTTCTTTATTATAATCCTCTTCTTCTTGTGGTTAGTGCCATTTGGTTTGGCACTTTACTTCTTTGATACAAAAATTAGGATGAGTTGAGCAATTGCGTTTACCATCTATGTTGTTTTTTGATTTTTGTGTTGCAGACATTTACAGTATTTCTTTGGGGAGTGAATTTATGGGTTTTCAGTCAATCATCAGTGAGCTACTCAAAAGTATTTGATCTTAATCACAATTATCTTACTCAACGGGAAATTTTTAAAGTATGTACACTTGGTCACTTCATTAGTCCTTTTCTTACTTTCAAGCATCAATAGTAGCATTTTTCTCATGATGTTTGAGCCCCATTCTATATTTCAGAACGTTGCAAATTATTTTGGGGTATTTACATACATAACACACAATTCTTATGTATTTTCGCATCTCACACCTAAACTTTCACATTTATAAATATAACACCCAAATCTTTAATACCACATGAAAAATAGCACTATTACCTATTTTTGAAGGTGAAATTCACTTTTTCATGCATATGCTTAAAGCACCAACATGCTCTGTGTGTAAATATGAAAGTTTAGGTGTGAGATTTGCAAATACATAAGAATTGTCTGCTAGGTATGTAAATTTCTCCATTATTTAATACTGACATCTCGTGTGAGGGCATAATAAACTCGCTACTAGTAGATGAGTTTTACATTTACACTTGTAGTAATTTTTTGGGAATAGGAAAAAAAAATTGCTCCTCTTCAATTTCATAAGAGAGGTTTAGAAAATAAATAGCAGGGTAAGGCCAACAAACTAGCAAAATTAGCCACAAAATCATCGTGCTAGGAAGAAATTAGCAATCATAAATTGCCAAAAATATAAAATTATAAAAATAGAAAATATTACAAATAAAAGATGCTAAAATAACTAAAAATCGAATACCCCCCAAGTTGGAGCATACACATTTATCATGCCCAACTTGCTTATAAAATGCTAAAAATAAGGATGAAATGCCCTTTATTGAAGATATCTACTATTGTTGTGTAGTCAGGATTAAAGGCATGCAATAGCCCCACAATTAATCTTTTCTTTTATGAAGTGTCTGGAAATCTCCACATGTTTTGTGTAATCATGCTGTACTGGATTTTCTGCTGTTCTTATGACAATTTTATTATCATAATATAACTTCATTGACATGTTTATCGGAATCTACAACTCTCCATGATTTCTTTTCAATCATAACACCTCACATACTCCATTAGCCATAGCCATATATTATGCCTCAGCATTACTCATCACAGTCACATTCTGTTTCTTATTTCGCCAAACTGGATTTCCCTAAAACACAAGAACAGTATCTGTGAACGCCAATCTCCTGTCAATAATTAAGCCCACCACCTAATTTGTATCAATGCATGCTTCTATGTTCTGTTGTGTGGTCTTTTGAAAGTGTAAACCCTTAGTGCACTTTTTAGGCATCGAAAAATCATATTATGTGCTTCAATGTGTTCTTATAGGACGAATGCAAAAATTGACTTACTAAACTTATAACGAATGCAATATTTGATCATGTATGTGATAAAGTATACCAACTTGCTCATCAAATTTTGATACCTAACTGTATTTAATGGATCACATTCTTTCTCATTTCTCAATTTCTAATCGGGATCAATCGGAGTCCGCACGTTTACTTACTCATCCCAATTTCCTGAGAAGATTAATAACACACTTCGCCGGAAACAACAACTCTTTTCTTCAATCGCACAACCTCCATTCTAAGGAAATATTTCAGAGATTCTGATCTTTGGTTTAAAAATCTGATGACAGAGAAGTCTTCAATTAGTTCATCTCTTATATGTCAGATGTGAATTATTTGTCAACTTATACAATCAATATGGTTATCTTCTCATCATTTGAATGTCTAAAAAATATCATATGGTCTCCTTGCCCTTAAGTATATCCATGACCTTTAATAAATAGAGTAAATTTCCCAAACCATGCTCTCAGTGATTGTTTTAGCTAGGGCTGTAAACGAGGCTGATCCGAGCTCGTGTTCAGCTCATTTGAATTTGACTCGTGTTCGAAATGGCTCGTGTTCAAAATAGCTCATGATTAGTATATTCGCGTTCGACTTGAATAATATATTCTTGTTTGTGTTCGGCTCGAAATTGACTCTTTAAAATATAAAATTTTTATAATAATTACTATTTTAAATAAAAATAAAATAATAATTTTATCTAATTTTTTATTAATAATTTAATTTTAAATTAGAGGGATGCATTAGGTAGCCAACGTAAAACTTGTTGAATAATCAGGCGTCCCCTGGAAGCGACGCGCTGTATGACCTGAATACAGTGAAAAATGTGCAAGGGCTGCTACACCGGCGATCGGGTGGTGTCAAATAAGCAAGGGTTCCCACATTATGGACGGATGCGGGTAAAGAAGTTAGTTCATGAAACTAATATTAGGATATGATCTTGGAATATAGGTACTCTCAATAGTAAATTAATGGAATTAGAAACTAATAGAGTTGAAGATAGAATTATAGCCCTTAAGATTATTATTTATACCAAGATTTTTAATATTTTATGTGTTTATGCTTCTTAAGTAGGTTTAAATATAGCGTCTAAAGATAAATTCTGGAATGACTTAGAAGACTTAATACAAATGATACCTCTGTAAGAAAGAATTTTTATTGGAAAAGATTTAAATAGATACGTATCGATAGAATGATCAAGATTTCGAAACATTCATCATAGGCTACTAATTTTGGAGTGACTAATGGCTAAGTTTATAATTAGATGTCGTCGAAAAGCTCGTTGTTCGCGAACAGTTTGTGTTCGGTTCGCTAAAAAGTTCGTATTCGATTCGTTCGATAAGCAAACGAGACGAACATGAACATTTTTTTTCGTTCGGTTTGTGAAACGAACCAAACACGAACAATGATGTGTTCGTTCGCGTTCGGTTCATTTTTGTTCGAAATATAAAATAATTTAAAATAATTATATATAAAAAGTTTATGATATTTTAAAAATAATTATATAGTATGAAAATTTATTATATTTTAAATAATTAAACTTCTATAAATTTAAATATATGATAAATTATTAATAACAATAATAATATTATAGTATTAATTATATTAATATAAATATTATAATATTATAATTAATATACTATACTATATATTAAAATAAAACCCCAAACAAAACCCTAAACGTCTTATTCTGTTTGCTTCATTTTGAGGAAGTATGCTATCAAAGATAGGATCGTAAAAAGCTTCATTGTTCGCGAACAGCTTCGTGTTAGGCTTGCAGAAGTTCGTGTTCGATTCGTTCGATAAGCGAAACGAGACGAATACGAACAATTTTTTTTCGTCCGGTTTGTTAAACGAACCAAACACGAACAGTGATGTGTTCGAATATTTCAAACACAAACACTAGCTCTGCTCGTTCGTGTTCCATTCCTTTACACCCCTAGTTATAGTAATTTAAGATTTTGCTTTAGCGTATGATTTTGTTATTACTAATACCTTATTTAAGAAAAGGGATAAGCATCTTATTACTTAAAAGAATGAATCTAATAGAACACAAATTGATTATTTTCTTATGAGAAGAAGAGATCGTCGAGATTGTAAAAATTAGGTCATTCCAAGTGAGGTTTTAAGTACCCAACATCGATTATTAGTTTTAGATTTTAAGATGAAAACTTGTAAAATAAAGAATACTAGAACTCATCATTTTAGAATTAGATGAGGGTACCTAAAAGACACAAATAAAATTATTCTAAAAGTCAAATAAAATTATTTTTATGAGTAAAATTTAAAATTCTAATATTTGAGTTGCTCATGAAGAAGCAAATGCTATGTGAGACAAAGTAACTAACAATATTAAACATGTAGCAAAAGTTGTACTTGGAGAATCAAAAGATAAAGTTTCTCTAAATAAAAATAGTTGGTGGTGGAATAATAATGTGCAACAAAAGATAAAATATAAGAAGTTATGCTATAAAAATTGGTTTAATTGTAAAAACTTAGAGAATTGGAAAAAATATCAAATGGCCCGCAGACAGTCTAAAAGATCAATATGAGACGCTAAAAATTCTTCTTTTAGTGATCTTTATAATAGGTTAGATAATAAGGAGGGTGAAAAATATATGTATAAATTAGCCAAACAAAGAGAAAATAAACGTAAAGATTTTACTCGTGAAAAATGTATTAAAGCATTTGAAAATAAAAAGTCATTTTCTAGAAAAGATATCGAACATCGGTGGGTGTGTTATTTTGATAAACTTTTAATGAAGCTTCGAAAATACGATTGACCTTATCGATCTTAAAATTGTTAATAATAATAAAACGTTTCATTTTTACCGTCGCATGAGTAAAAAAGAAGTCAAGAGGCTTTAAAGAAAACCAAGGGTGAAAAGTTTAGTAGATTCGATGATATCCCAATTGAACTGTGAAAATATTTAAGAGATTTGAGAGTTTCTTGGTTTACTAAATTCTTTAATATTATTTTAAAAACTAAAAAGATGCTTGAGGATTGGAGGAAGAGTATTTTGGTCCCTACTTTTAAGAATAAAAGTGATGCACAAGAGTGTGCTAATTATAGATGTATTAAATTGATGAATCATACTTTAAAATTATGGGAGAGGGTAATTGAACATAGGTTAAGACGTATTACAAAGATTTCTCATAATCAATTTGGATTTATGTCGGTGCAGTCTACTATGGAAGCTATACATTTATTGAGAGGTTTGATGGAGAAGTTCAGAGATAATAAAGAGGATTTACATTTGATTTTTATTGATTTAGAAAAAACTTACGATAAGGTTCTAAGAGATATTCTTTGGAGAGTTCTCGTGAAGAAATGTGTTGATATGACTTATATTCAAGTCATTAAAGATATGTATACTAGAGCTGTTACTTGTGTTCGAACTGAAGGAGGATTGACCAAATATGTTCCCATTGCTGTTGGATTACATCAGAGTTGGCTTTAAGCCCATAAATTTTTGCTTTAGTTATGGATGGTTTTACTGGACATTTACAGTAGGATGTACCTTGGTGTATGCTTTTTGCTGATGATATCCTTCTAGTGGATAAGAATAGAGAAAAAGCCCGGGAAAAACTTGATTTATGGAGGTCAACACTGGAGTCTAAATGCCTTCATTTGAGTAGAACTAAAACTGAATACATGGAATGTAAATTTAGTGGTAGTAGCACTAGCGACAGAAGTGTAACTTTGGGTGATCAAATTATTAAAAGGTGTGAATGATTTAGTTTTCTCGGATCTGTTGTTCAAAGCGATGGTGATATACATGGGGATGTTAATAGTGGAATTCAAGCTGGTTGGTTGAACTGGAGGAATGCTTCGGGCTTTTTGTGTGATAGAAAAGTACCGCTTAGACTGAAAGGAAAATTTTATAAGATGGTGGTGAGATCTGCAATGCTCTATGGCGCCGAATGTTGGATTTTAAAAGAGAAGCATAATACTAAGTTAAGTGTTGCTGAGTAGGTGGATGAGTGGCTTTACACTTAGAGACAAGATGCGAAATGAATATATCCGTGGTAGGGTTGGTGTAGCTCCTATGATGGACAAAATTAGAGAGAGTCGTCTTAGATGGTTTGGTCACATTAAAAAAAGACCATTTGATGATCCAATTAGGAGAGTAGATGTTTCAGATTCAACTTATGTTAAGAAAGACAGAAGTAGACCTAGGAAGACTTGGGCTTATTGTATAAAAATGATCTTAACTTATTAGAACTGATGAAAATATGACACTAAATAGGACGCAACGGAGAAAAAGGATTCATGTAGCCGACGCCACATATAGTGGGACAGAAGCTTT
Source organism: Papilionanthe hookeriana x Papilionanthe teres (assembly GCA_022702705.1). Taxonomy (NCBI): domain Eukaryota; kingdom Viridiplantae; phylum Streptophyta; class Magnoliopsida; order Asparagales; family Orchidaceae; genus Papilionanthe; species Papilionanthe hookeriana x Papilionanthe teres. The sequence continues at coordinate 47,897,822 of CM040429.1, read as the reverse complement.
GTTGTTGTTGTTGTTGTTGTAATAATTTAATTTTAAACCACAAAATATTGATCAACTAAAAAAGTTTTCAAGTGCAAATTTCATATGAAATTTTACACAAAAAAATATTAATATTACAAAATTTTACTCTATAAGAATCAATTTATTTACAATTTACACACTAAACAAGAGTACAAAATTTTACATAATAAGAATATTAATATTATTTTAGAAATTTTTACACAATAAGAACCAATTTATTCCAAAATTTACAATTTACAAACTAAACAAGATTACAAAATACAAATAAAATATCAAATAAAAATCAAAACCTTAAAAATAATTGGATTGAACATTTCATTTTGAAAATTACATTTAATACACATTTTTATGATTTACATAAACCTAAAAAATAAAAATAATACATTAAATTTATACTCTAATTTTGAATTAATTTCTCGATTTTTATGTTCGACTAGTGATTAAACCAACACTAGAGGCGGATGACAATGAGATCATGCGAGGGGTTCAGAAACGGAGGATCCGCTGAAGGTTCTTCTAATGACCTGAATATAGCAGGACATTTCATTGGTTCCTAGAAGGAGATATTAAAAACAAATTTATGAATAATGAAAATTTATACTTGCAAAACAAGAAAAAGTAGCATATCTCTGTAAGAAGGTATTCAGAAGTAGACATTAAAAACAAATTTTTGAATAATGAAAATTTATACTTGCAAAACAAGAAAAAGTAGCATACCTCTGTAAGAAGTTATTCAAAAGGAGACAAAAATTTTTTTCTTACCGCATAACATTTTCTTACCCAAATCTTTCAAATCACATCAAAAATACCATTTTTTAAGATTGAAAATTTACCGCACAGCAAGTTCATTCCTTGAGCTTACTATTCATGACTTCCAGAGAGCTCGTAGCAACTGCATATTTTTATAGAAGAAAAAGAAAAAATAAAGTATAGGCAGCACTTTTAATTCCAGCATTTCAAGTAATAAATTTTTTAGAGAAAAACACTCATAATTCTAGCATTTCCAACGCTTATAAGTCTTGCATTTCCAGCACTTATAATTCCATCACTTTCACGAGCATTTCAAGTTATTGTTCATGCCATGAAAAAGGCTAAACAACCATACTCTGTAGCTTTGATTCTATTTAACAATACCACTTAAAAAGATAAGTACAATATAAATATCTGGTTAGCAAAAATATTGGATACTCATAGGGTTTAGCATCCATTCCTCCCTTCTCTCATCAAAGAATGAAGCAGAACATAGGAATGAGGCTAATGGAAACTCATATATGTCAAAATGTAGTCATAAGACAAAATAATGACCCATCCATTGGATAAAAGTTATGGGAAGTAAAAACTCAGCTTACGGAAGAACTGAAAACATTCTTCAATCAAAGCATCTATTGAACCTTGAGATCCCATAAATAAAAGATAGTTTAAAATTGAACTCACTAACCTTGACATAACTCACAAATGGGTTACATCTTGGACAAAGAAACTCAGCAAGTTCAATCGCAAGAACTTTAAGCAATAAAAAAAATTGCAAATCAAGTATTGCATGTACCAAATGAGTTACATCTACCTCTCTCGATTCAAAGCTTACAAATATAATCTAAACAATAGTTATAAACACTTTCAGTGTGAAAATGGCACAATTGGCAAGATGAAAGCTTAATTAGCAATATAAAAGCTTTCACACTGAAAATAACACTAGTTAGCACAACAAGTTCATTCCCCGAGCTTACTATTCATCATTTTCAGAGAGCTTGTAGCAGTTGCATATTTTTGGAGAACATAAAAGAAAAAATAAAGTAAAAGCAGCACTTATAATTCCAGCAAATACATTGGATACTCATAGGGTTTACCATCATTTCTTCCCTCTCCTCGTCAAAGAATGAAGCAGAACATAAGAATGAGGCTAATGGAAACTCAAATATGTCAATTTGTTACACTTTGCCAAACTATATAATTGTTTTGCAGAATAAAAGGCGAAGGCATCTTTAATTTTCAACCCACACATAAGAATCTTTCAAGCAAATATAGCATATTTTAAAGCATAGTCTTTGAACCAAATAAAATCTTTCCAATTTAATTGCAGTTCAAGAGAATATAACAAATAATAAATATATAAAAGAAGCTTTTGCTTTCCAATTCAATTTACTGTCCGTTTGGGACAGCTTATTGAACTGCGAAAACGCCACCTCCTGTTTGAAAAAAACTTTCGGGCCAGCTTATTCGTACCGCTGCTATAATGGCGTAGAACTTTTGTGAAGAGGAGCGGAAGCTGGAGGGGAGCCATGTTGTAGCGTTCGGGCGAATAATTCCTCCCGTGCCCTTCTCCTCCGTCGCCCTCGCCCGAGCCCGATCTCTCCTCTTCCCTTCGCTCCTTCGGCCCGCATGGCTAGGGCTTTTGTGTGAATGGCAGTCGTCGTCCTCCTTTGCTCGTCGTCCCTCGCCCACGCCTCGCACAATGGCTGTTGGAGTTCTCCTTCGCTAGGGCTTTCGTGTGAATGGCGGCCGTCATCCTCCTTCGCTCCTCGTCTCTCGCCCACGCCTCGCACAATGGCTGTTGGAGTTCTTAGTTTTCTTTCGTAAGCTTGAGCAAGGTAATTTTTCTTCTCTTCTCCTAACTCTCATTTCTCATTCTTTGCTCCATTTCATCAGTCGCCTTAACTTCTGTTGACTGTTTGGAAATGTTTAGTTTAATTATTTTATTAATCCTGTTTAAATCTTGCTGCTTCGGCAGTCTTTGAAAGCATGGACTCTTCTCATCCCCACTTTTAGTTGTACAAAGTGCTATGCTCGTAAAGGTGAAAGTTCAGGTGTTAGATATGCAAATTTATGAGAATCTAGTGCTTGGTCGTAAGGGATGTCTTGGGTGCAAATATTTGAGGTGTTCTTTCATATAAACTCATGCGATTCAACCTTCATTTTGTGTTTTTATTTCAGCATTTGGGCAAATTGGATGTGCAAAAAGGAAGTATAACTTTTCATAACAAAATAATAATAATAATAATAATAATGGGGGATGGTAAGAATGTGAAAATTGAAAGTTTAGGGGTTATGTAGGTGACTGCAGAGAATTGCTTATTCTTGTGAGTTTCTACACTATTTTATGTGCTTACACGTATAACCTGCATTGATTTTTTTGTATGCTACGAAAAGTTTGGGTATGAAATTTAGGTATTAGTTCGGTAAATATGTGCAGGATTGAATGTTATGAGTATATGGATGTCACTCCTCTCCTTTTTACTATTCCTGCTATCTAATTAGCACAATTCTTTAATTTGTGAAGAAATTTCTATTTGGTTAATTTTCTCCTCGATTAAGCTTTCTGATAAGCATGAATCTTTGTTATTTTAATTGGAAGTTATGAGAAGGTTGTTATGTTGCTTATATATGAGTAATACGTGCGGTTTTATACCCCTATGGTGTGGATTCATTTTGAATTCATTGAGGATGTTTCTTCGTTTTTATTAAATGTAGAGGGTCATTATTGACGCAGTTGTCATTAAGTTTTTTTTATAGGTTATAGACGTTGGAGTGTAGAAGGTAAATTTACTGAACAAGCTGAATTATTGATGCATTCATTTTAGGGGCATAATAGTAATTTATTTATAAACAGATGCGAATCAGCTGTTTTCCAAACGCTCAAACCAAACAGATAGACAGTTTATTCGAATCAGCTGCTTATCAGCAGAATCATAATAAACAGCTTATCTGAATAAGCCGAATAAGCTGCAGCTGCCTCAAACAGACCCTTAATCCATTCCAAGCCTCTTAAGGCTTCCTTCTAAACAAGCTCGCAAATTTACAGAAAGAGAACCTTAAAGTCATGCTTAGTTAAACAACTTTCATAATAAATCAGAGAAAAATATCAGTTTGGAACAAATGAGCAAGAAAGGCTATACCTGGGTATTGGTGTAGGTAGACGGCAAGTCATGGAGGACCTTTGAAGAAGGCTCCCTCTCAATTATGGTCTTTCAGCAATAAAATTGTTAAGAGAGAAATATCTAAAATTACAAATTTACCGAATAATTCATATAAGAAAATCTTCATTTCTATAATAACACTGTGTCGTTAGATAACCGGCCATTGAATATTAACCCAACAAGTAGTTATTGTCCAAAATCAAAATTAAAACTCATCGTTGCAAAATTAAATTTAAAACTACTTCCTAAATCTCTGAACCTTTCTTCTATTTACTCGGGCAAAGTCACTTCAATATGCTCCTCTTCCAATAACTTTTGCCGGAATGAAAGATAAAATATTAGTGATAAGATGAAAAAATGCACATACTTTAAAGACTAATTCTTAAGAGAAATTAACAAGATAGTTTTCAAACTACTCGTGAAAGATCTAATCCAACTAGATGAGCATATTAGTGCATTCATCGTCTTTGTGGATAGTGAAATTCTATAATCATTAAGAACTCTTCCACTAGTACGAATCATAGATTTTGAAGCAATTGTTGTTTATTGGAATTGATAGCATATCATTAACCATTTTGGATAAGTAAGAATACTTGAGATTATTCAATTTCCATCACTCAAGAATATCAAATTATTCTTTATTGGTAAAAAAAAAAACGCTATTCAAGATAGACTTACAAATCTGATTTTGACAATTGAATTGAAGCGGATGAAACAACAAAATCAATAAATGTAAGTATGCAATTAAATTTTTGTGGATTAATTAAATCACTTGGTAACTATGAAGAAACATTGTAACTCGTAGAACTGGAACTAACAATATCGCTTGCATACTATTGTAGATTTCCCACAAAACATCTTCAACTTATTAAATTTTAGAGTTAAATTCAACCGACGTGTACATCTTGGAAAAGCTAAAATATATGAACTTCATTTTCTGCAACAGACATTAAGAGATTGCACTTATCCCAATATTTATCAAATTTATCTCTCATGGTCAAAACCATGTTCCTATTATACATCAGATGAATCAGACTCGTTCAACAACAATTTCTTTTTATGCATAACGAGTAAAAAAATATTGGGAAATCTTTTTGTCACATTATTAAAAATAGCAAGAAAATATTTCGTACATTTCGATACAAAATTTTATTATCAAATTCTTGTAACAAAAGGACCCCCATTGGATCAAACAGGGGTTGACATTCTTCTTGGCTAAAAAATATCTGATAGCAGCGTGATCGATGTACACTGTGACTTGTGTTCCTCTCAGGTAGAATTTAAATTTATTAAACACAAACACTATAACAATAGCTCCTTTCCTGTAGTGATGTAATTCACCTGGGCATCATTGAGGGTTCTACTGGTATAGTATATAACTTGAAAAATCTTGTCTCTCATCTAGCCTAAAACTTCTACGGCATGGTCACTTCTGTCACACACAACTTAAATGGCATCCCCAACTTCGCTGTGAAGTGCATTGATTAATTTGGCTCTTAAAGTTCCAAATGTAGCTAAACAAGCCTCATCAAAATGGAACGGAACTTCCTTCTAACAAATGATATAAAAATATGATGTTCTTAGAAAAGTCTTTAATTTATCGATGGTAAAATTCAGTGTGCTAAAAAAAACCCTTAGAGTGTTTTGAGGTGCGATTATCGAACTTATCGACATCGCTAATTTAGGCTGCCTAGGGAAGTCTACTGGGAAAGTTCTTCACTGGGAAGTCTAGTCGTTTGTTTGTTTCAATTTGCTTGAAAATAGTCAGTGTAGCATTATTTCGGAAAATGACCATTTTTCCTGTGTAGTAATTCTGTTTATAACAGAATTGTTAGTCTTATATTTGATACTTCAGAAGTATAAATTAACTTCAGAACAATACAAAAATTTAGATGCACAAACCACTTAACAGCGAGTAACAAAAGTGCGAAAAAAAGTAAAACACTATTACATTTATAATCAATATAATTTAGATACGCACCTCAGTTACCCAATGATTAAATAAATATGCGAGGAATGTTAGCACTAAAATTTGATCGAATTAGTAAAATTAATAAGACTGTAAATTGGAAAAGATTTTAATACCTTGAGAAAAACTTCTCCTGACAAGGAAATTGCTTTATATTGGATCAGATGTCAATCACTGGAATGTTACATTATGCAGTAATAGCTATGGATGCCTTCGCGAGGGAAGAGGGACAAAATTCGGGAGGGACGAGGTACGCTCAAGGGTTTTGGGCGTCGAACTTTGGGGAAGGCTTCGAACAACAAAGGAGCGTTGAATACGGGGGAAGGCTTCGAAAAGAGGGAAGCGATCGAAGCTGCAGAGGGACGAGGGTTTCATACGTCGAACAATAGAGGAGCGACGAGGGTTTCGAGCGTCGATCAAGAATGGCTTCGTCGAACAGTAGAGGAGCGCACTGTATTCAGTTGTCGAACAACGGGGAAGGGAAGGCAGGGAGTCGAACAGGGAGGGGTAGCGCGTGATAATGCTCGCTCGATCGTGGGTCGCAGGGTTCGATCCACGACCGACATTTCACCAAAACGGCGTCCCGCTGCTGACCTCCCGCCAAACTAAACGGCCGCGATTTGAGGTCGCTCTCTGCACCGCGCGAAAATTGCCGCCTCAAATGGGCTCTTAATTCTCTTCACAAAAGTGGGTGGGAGAAACTTTTCTATCAACTAAATTTTGACTAGATCTACCTCCGACCCCTTTTCAGAAAAATTGTGGCAAAAAAACTCTTTAGGGACCATGAATTGACACTTTCTAGTTCAGCACCAATTGGTCTCACACTTTTACATCACTTTTGCAAGATGGTTTAGGCATGAGTCGAACTAGGTGTCAAATATAGATAAGTCATCCATGAAAATCTCTATCCCAGTCTCAATTAGGTGAAAAATGGATATTATGCAACACTGGAAAATGATTGATACATTATAGAGTCTAAAGGACATCATTCTAAAGGCAAAGGTCCCATAAGGACTAGTGAAGAGGGTCTTGTTCTGGTCCTCAAGTGCGATAGAAATTTTGTGGTATCTTGAATAACCATCTAGGAAGCTGTAGAATGGGTGGCCTACTAACCTATCCAACATCTAATTTAGAAAGGGTTGGGAAAAATGATGTTTCCTAATGATTCGGGCTTGAGTCGAATGAGGTGTCAAACACAGACAATTCATTCATGAAAATCTCTATTTCAATCTCAATTAGGTCAGAAAAGATGGAAATCATGTAAAATTGAAAAATGACTTAACACATTGCAGAGTGTAAATGACATTCTTCTAAAGGCAAATGTGTACAATTGAAAAATGACTAACACATTGCAGAGTGTAAATGACATTCTTCTAAAGGCAAATGTCCCATAAAGACTAGTGAAGGGGTCTTGTCTTGGTCCTCAGGTGCGATAGAAATCTTGTGGTATCCTGAATAGCCATCTAGGAAGCAGTTGAAAGGGTGGCCTACTATCCTATTCAACATCTGATTCAGAAAGGGTCTGGGAAATTTGTCTTTTCTAGTGGTTGCATTCAGCTTTCTATAGTCAATCAAATCCTCCATCTAGTGACAGTCATAGTGGGTATCAACTTATTCTGCTCAATTCCTACTACTTTCACTCCCCCTTTCTTAGGATATGTTTTGAGCAGCTTTAGCTTATCCCAATAAGAACTTTATCCTGATAAGCTGCTGATCAGCATCCGATCCAGATAAGATGGCTATCTGTTTGAAAACAACTGATTTGCAGTTGTTTGTGGATAAATGACCATTTTGCCTTTGTGAAGTAATGTTGTTTGCAACAAAACTGTCTTGACAATATATTTGATACTAGAGAAACATAAAACCCATATAGGATAGTAAAGAAATAAGAAACAACCATCTCTTAACATTGAATATCATGATTGATAAAAAAAGAAAAAATTATTAAAATGATAATTAAAATTATGATAATATTATTTTCTAAAAAACATATAAAGCTCAACTTGAAAAGATACAATATCAATCACGTGAAAATTACAAAACCAAAAATATCGATAATGCAAGTCACATAAAATAAACATAGAGTTTTTTAAATAAAATAGAATAGAATAGTAAAAAAAAAAGAAACAACCTTTTCTTAATAGTGAATATCATCATTGATAAAAAAAAAAAATATTAAAATGATAAGAAAAGGAAAAAATTATTAAAATTCAGAAAACCCATATATAATAGTAAAAAAGATAAGAAACAACCCTCTCTTAACAATATCATGATTGATAAAAAAAGAAAAAATTATTAAAATGATAATTAAAATTATGATAATATTAATTTTTCAAAAACATATAAAGCTCAAATTGAAAAGATATAATATCAATCACGTGGAAATTACAAAATCAAAAATATTCATAATACAAGTCACATAAAATAAACTTAGAGTTTCTTAAATAAATCAATTCGGCCATTTACGCGTTACCTTCGCCATCTTGGGTGTAAAATTACAGTGACTCTACTTCTAGCTGTGTTATAGACCGTCCTACGTGAAATTCAAATGCTTCCAGCTAGACCTGCATGTTATCATCGTTAGTCATACTGAAGTCTGCATTCGACCAGTAATGCCGTCATCGAATGTAGTTGTGAAGCGCCATCATGAATCTTCAATGCAAATACTTATTAAATAATTTTCAAATAAATATATATCTATATCTATGAGCATTATAAATATAAAGATATTAATTTTATATATAGTTTATAAAAACATTAATTATAAATATAGTTATATAAATAATATATAACTATTTAATTTATAATATAGTAAATTAATATTTGTAAAACTATTTATAAATTAATATACAACTATTTAATTTAATATATATAATAATATAAAAAAATTTGTATAAAATCAATTAAAGTAATTGAATTATTATAACTTTAACTTTATGTTTAACATTTATATATTTTAAATTAATTATAATATATGTATAATTTTAAAATTTAATTTTATTATATATAAATTGACTCAATATTAAAGAAATTTAGTTTTATATTAATGTATGAAAAATATATTATGAAATAGTTGATGTTAGATGTATTTTAAGTATATTTACAAGTTAATATTTAACATTTACTGATTTAAACTTAATGTTTTTTACAGACCGCACGAATAACACCGTAATAACAAGTGAATCCCGTAAATAACACCGCAAACACAGCGAATCAACAATTGACAAAATGCGCGAATAATATCGCGAATAACACTACAATAACACATGAATACTATCCCGAATAACACCGCGTAACATGGGAAATCAACGGACGCGCGACTACGCGAATAATATCGCGAATAACACCAAAATAACACCTGAAAACTACCGCGGACACCGTGTAACATCAAGAATCACAGACACACGATTACACAAATAATACCATGAATAACACCTCGAATACTATTGCGAATAACACCGGATGCGCGGCTGTGTGTATAATAATGCGAATAACATCTCAAATAACACTGTGGATAATACCGAACGTGCGACAACGGGTAGGGCAGAGCCGTAAACATTTTTCTCTGAATGCGGGACGCGAGGTCGAAGATGCGGGCAGTGTGTAATACAAAATGAAACTAGCTTATTTGGAAAATAGTTACGACGCAGAAAACAAACATCCATGTCGACGTGTTGAAAATGCCTCGCAGCTGATCCGCCTTGCCAAAGGGCCCCTTAGGTACATAGTGAATCAGGCGGACTTAGACAATATCTAAGATGAGGTAGATTATGCCTGCATCTAACCCCTTCAAGATTTTCTTCTTCACTACCTCTTTCATCACATGATTCATTCCCCTCTGAGGGTCAGCTTTAGGTTAATGTCTTTCGATCAAAATCATATACATGCATATGTTGACCTCACTTTTGTCGATGTCTAGTTTTTCCTTAGGATTTAGGATTCTAGCCTTAGGGTCTTCTTTTTGACTATCTTAGAGCCTTAGCAATGGGACTCGACTCGTTTTTGAAATTTCGAAATCACTTTGTTACTCTTTTTGGAGTTCTGCATGTAATTATGTACCTCTAGTACATAGAAGGTTGCAATTAACGTGAGGAACTCAAAGGGAGTCACCCGTAGGACCACTAAGCCCTAGAACGACCTCCTGCACATTTTTGCACCACCGTGTGCACAAATTTCTCGATTTGCGGCCTCGATGCCTTCAATTTCTTCGTCATTGATTGAAGTTGAAACCAATTTGCCAAAATGATCGCCAGCGAGCCGGAATTTTAAAGATAATTGAATTCGACGAGTTTTCGACTCAATCGTCGACGAGGTTGTTCGAACGACCCCAGATGACGAAATAGACTGTGCCGACATGTCCATAACGTCAAATTTACTTAGGAAGTACACATATTTTGCCATAATTATGCGCACAAAAATATCACCTAGAATTCAACGCGTTTAAGTAAATTAAATTAATTTAATATATTTTTTCTTTATTAAACTCTAAATCCCCAAACTCATGCACCCGTGCGTCCCGCTCCTTTCTTTCCCTCTCTCCTGCGGGATCTTGCGCGCCCTTAGCTCCTCTCTGGTTCGGGCGAGCTCCTCCTCCCTCGTGCTGTCTCATATCGGGGCAAAGCCCTAGCTACATCGCTTCTCTTGACGTTCTCTCCACGCAAGGGGACGTTGACCCGTCTCCCCTTCTCGAGACATGCTGTTCGAGGCTTCCCTTCCGGAAGCCGTGAGCCTTCCCCTTTGGTGTTTCGACTCTTTCGAACTTGTCTCCCGTGGCACGAATGGGGAAAGACCCCTCCTTCCCAATGCCTCCTACGCCCCTTCTCGAGCCTTCTCCCCGTCGTGCCCTGCTGCGACCTCTGGCCCATCTCCTTGCGTTCGGTGGGCTCCTGGGTGAGTTTTGGGTGAGTCTTGGGTGTGTTTGGCTGAGCTCCTCCCACTCTCCTCTTGCTATATAATCTCATGCTTTTTGAGCCCCTTTTGTGTTTAGACTTGGCTCGGTTTTAGCATGTTAGGGGCTCAATTTCATGGCTTATGACAGCTGGGTTTTGGCTCGTGTGGGTTCGGTTTTAGTCTTGTTGGGCTTGGTTTTATGGCTTGTGGTGGCTTGATTTTAGCCCCTTCCGTGGCTCAGTTTTGGCTTGGTTGGGCTCTGTTTCTAGCATGATATGTGACTTGATTTTAGCCCCATATGGGGCTCGGCTTTGGCCATGAGATGGCTCGGCTTGGAGGCTAGTATGGGTCGCGGTTCCGGGCATTTGTTTGGGCCTCGTTTGCGGCATTTTGGGTTCAGCTTTGGAGCTATATAGGCTCAGTTTCGTAACATGTTGGGCCCTGTTTTGGCATGTTGTTGGGCTCGATTATGGGCATGCTGGGTTCGATTTTTTTGGAGCTTGTGTGGCTTGGCTTTGGATTGTTGGTTTTGGGAGTCTTTAGCTGTACATTTTGATCTTGCTAAAACTGTTTGACCCATTGTATGTTGAAGTTTCCTATTGAACTATTCGTAGTTATTTGCACGACGGTTTTGAGATATTTTGGGGAACTTTTACTTGTCGTTTTAGAAGAGGAAATTATTTCTTGTAGGAAGTTCGGCTTGTCTACCTTTCTGAGAGGTGTGAGTCCCTTGTCCTAGATTTGGTGAGGGTTGTCGGGGTCTTGCCTTTGAGAAGTTTTAGCGGAGTTTGTTAGGATTGAGGTCGTCGGGGGTTCGAGATCGTTTATTTTCTTCGGTTTTGAGGATCGATTCACCTTCTTTTCTCCGTTCTTTTTGGTGGGTCGTTTCCTCTTTTCTTGCTTCTTGGCTAGGTTTTTGCGCTTATGTACGAGACATAAGTGTGCACGTATAGCCTTTTGCTATATGTGGGCCATCAAGCAAGGCTGTAAGTAGGATGATTCGGGTTTTGGGCACAAGTGATGAAAGAAACACCTAGGCATGTGTGAGAGGTCCTAGCACGATTCTGACTTAGTGACTTTACGAGAATGAGGGATCGACAGTACCACATCTTTAACACTTAGTAAAAGACTACCCATCGCTTCTACAAGTAGTTGTAAGTTCCTGCCTGCTAATATGACTGATCCATTCACTTTCAAAGTATAAAAATTTCTTTTAAGTGAATGATAAATCAAAATTTCTTTCAAAAAAATGAAATGAACTCTTTCCTAAACATTTTATAAAAAGAAAATTCGCGGGTCAGTCATATGAACTAGGTTAGGAGTTTTCTCTTTTTGTAGTTGTTAGACTGAGAACCTTTTAGTATTGGATCACACATGCATGGTGATTCGTCAGGGCCCTAAAGATTTGATTTGTTTCAGGGTCCTGATTCTGAGTCTTCCCCCCCATCATGCTTACGGTCCTTTTCGGGCTCTCCTGTGTTTCATACTTCTTTGAGTTCTCATAGAACATTTGCGACTTTCATCAGGCTTTTCATGTTTTCCTTACAATTTTTCTCGGCTTTCCTCGAGTTTTCTTTTTGCTTTACCATTTTTTCTTTACCATTGTTTCTTTACCATTTTTTCTTCCGTATATGGATACATGCTTGCTTGTACTAGTGATTTTTGATCTTATTTACAGAAAATAACAGACCCGCTAGACATACAGGTTCCTTTTACGTTTACAGCAGTTTAATTTCTTACACATACTACTTTCTCTTACCGTACTTTACTGCTCCTACTTGCACATTCTACTGCTTACCTTTACTGTACCTTACTGCATTTATTTTCTTTACTGCACTTTACTGTTTTTCTTTTTCTTACTACAAGTTATTACTGCTTTTCCTTACTGCGCTATATCTTGCTTTCTTTTATTGCATTTTTTTTTTATTTATGCACACCATACCTTTTATAGGAGATGACAGTTGCATGTCCACCTTAAACTTTAAACCTAAACTCAATACTGCTACAACATGGAACACAGAGCAAAACTTCGACGACATCACGATGAAGATGCAACGGACGGAGGAGGACGATCTACAGCAGTAAAACAAGTCTACTCTAGCTAAACCTTCTTTTAGTTTAAATACCAAGCCATAAGACTTCGAGGTAGTCCTCCTAGTGCGACGTAAATCCGCACTTTTTCTTTTAGGCCTTTGCATAGCCATGTTGAGTAATCTAAGTTCTAATTCGCTTTAAGTTCCGAGGTCATCGTCCAATACAACGTAAATCTTCCCATCTTCTAGGTTTCTTGCATAATCGGATATTATGCAAGTGTAATTCCTATAATTAATAATTAGCAAGATTGAAATCTAAATAAATTCACTTCCAAAATTTAAAGCCCAACAATAGAATAGTCTGAGAAGTCGTTAAGATTCGCCTCTATTCTGTGACATCCCCTACTTTTTCTTCATTTGATTCCAGAAATAAGTGTTCCTATTTGGTCATTTCCCACTTAACTTTTCTACACATCAACTTGAAAATCTTAAAATTTGAATTCATGAAGATAGATACCTTTGATCATTATCGAGTGTTCTCTCAGGTGATTTAGGTCATTTGAGAGGTAATTGACTATAGCGGCTTGCCTCTATAAGGAGCTTTAAGAATCCATATAATATAAACCTTATCTAATTTTTAATATTAGATAGAGGAATTTGTCGGTCGAAATATAAGGTTCGCAGACTAGAACGTATGTCATAAATTCTGTAGTTTATTTGATGGAGTCGTATCATCAAGTAGTGTGTCTATTCCTTGAGATAGGTGCATCGCTTGTGATATTGTGCTCGTTTATTTAAATTGCTAAATGAATGAGATTCGTCCATTCTCATTTTTCAAAATTTAAATTATTATTTTCAAAAATTAACATATATATATATATATATATATAAAATCAAAACTATATTTTATAAAACCAAATTTTATAAATTATATATATTCTTCAAAATTATTATACACTTTATCGACCGACAGCATAGGGACGGGCTTATGTCTTTTATGTTAGCTATGGTCCACCCGAAGGCTTTTCTAAATGTCCTAAGCACCTTCATCAATTTCTCCTCTTGAACCTCACCAAATCTGCTGAAATGATCACAAATAACACCGAAGGCTCTCCTAAATAAGCATGTTTCATGTGACCTCTACTGTTGGGTAGTTGATACTCTTTTGGATTTCTTCAATAAATTGGTTGGCAACTTGGCATAATCCCTAATTGGTTTCATAGTCTGTTCATGAGGGTTAGCCATTTCTATGGGTGTGTCAGAGAGTATCTGTGCTCTTCTCAGACGTCTAAAGGCTCAATCAATTTTATAGTTAAAAGGTGCATGGCCGGCTTTAGCAGTGTTATGCATACACTAAGACTTGTGAACAAGTGCTTCTAATGGCAGACTCAAAAAGACTCCAAACAGAACACACATAATCATAATGACCCACATAAGTCCGTTAACATATAAGACATGCACATCCGACTACACATGCGAAATAAGAAATATACTCTCTTTTTTGCTTTTTTAACTTTTTTTTTTTGGCTTTTTAGCTTTTTTCAACACTTGCAATAAAGCTGACAAATCAATATGCAAGTGCAACACAAATAACAAGAAAACTAGAAAAACAAATGAAAAACCAAAATTGCTAAACCTAGATTCTTAGGGTCTGTTTGGGGGCAGCTGTAGCTTATCCAGCTTATGTTGATAAATTACTGATCAACAATTTATCTTGATATACTGGTTGGCTGTTTGGTTTGTGCGTCTGAAGAATAATTGATTTGCAGTTGTTTCTAGATAAATGTCAACTCTGCCTCTGATATGGATAAACTGTTTAGCTATTTAGTTTGTGCGTTCGAAGAACAACTAATTTACAGTTTTTTTGGATAAATGGTCATTCTAACGATCGAGCAGATGTTATCATGTTGCAATAAAGCCATAATAGTATGCGATTTGATAGTTGAGAACAAAAAATGCTACTTCATAATAATAATAAAAAGGTTATACACTTCACTTAAGAGTGAGTATCAAGAAATCTAATAAAAAGGAAATAACATATTAAAATTACAATTAAAAGATTAATAATATTTATTTTGAAATGCAGAAGAAGCATGTCATGATCAAAGTTAGTCCACCATTATTACCTCTAACTTCTTAGTGCACCGTTCCCCTGAGACATTAATGGTATGCATAATGAGATCCCAACCCAACCTAGTGGATCCCGATTTAAGCTCCTTCCATAACTTCCACTGCTTCTTCAATTGATATAACTTGTTCTTGAATTTTAGTCTATCATATTCCCTTCCATTCAATTCTTTGAACCTCTTCGAGATATTTTGCCAACCTTCCTTGTTAAACTATGTGGCAGGTCTAGTTCCAGCCTCAATCTCATTAATGCAAATATTGTAAAAAATATTTATTAATTTTTTATCCCACATTGCTGAAGGACCCCTCCTTTTATCTTAGACATGTTGGATCTTGTTGAAGAATCGACACTTAAACAAAATAACTTGACATTTAACAAACTCAACCTGTTAGACCAGTATAGAATGAGAACAAAAAAATTCGATTTAAATGCCATTACATAATGAAAAATAAATAAACATAAACATAAAATAGAAGAGCTTGGAGAAAGCCAACACAATCACATGAGCACCAAGTGCAAAATGATAAAACAAATGCAAAAAGTTAAAAACAAAAAAATTTAAGTTATTTTCTTAATGAGTCAAGCAAACAATGCTTAAACTGGCTCAGATTTGGCTCACTTTCAAATTCATTTAAACCTGCGTAAGACTTGCAAAACATTGTTTGATTCCTTGTATTTCTACTTTCTATGTGCTCCATGAGCTTTGTTGTTGGCATCTATTAGAAAAGCATGAACAGATCAATTTCTCCTTTCTATGGGATCCACATTTTTGTAATTAAGCATTTTCTTCCAAATAGTAATAGAATCATTAACTTTCTTGGTGCAGGAGAAGGGACGAGCCAATGCACAACACTTCTTGGGCATGTGATTTTCCCAATGAAAGTTATTAGATCTAAATTTTATCCATTGCTTTATAAAAGAATTTTCATGGACTCATTAAGAGATCAATAGCCCAAGCCACCATTATCAATAGGTTTGCAAAGCTTATTTGAGTTAAACCAGCGTAACCAGCAAACCAATTCCTCCAGCAAACCAATTCCTCCTAGTAGCGAAAGCACTTTTACTCGTGAAAAATGAGTCAAGCAAACAATGCTTAAACTGGCTCAGATTTGGCTCACTTTCAAATTCATTTAAACCTGCGTAAGACTTGCAAAACATTGTTTGATTCCTTGTATTTCTACTTTCTATGTGCTCCATGAGCTTTGTTGTTGGCATCTATTAGAAAAGCCATCTATTAGAAAAGCATAAACAGATCAATTTCTCCTTTCTATGGGATCCACATTTTTGTAATTAAGCATTTTCTTCCAAATAGTAATAGAATCATTAACTTTCTTGGTGCAGGAGAAGGGACGAGCCAATGCACAACACTTCTTGGGCATGTGATTTTCCCAATGAAAGTTATTAGATCTAAATTTTATCCATTGCTTTATAAAAGAATTTTCATGGACTCATTAAGAGATCAATAGCCCAAGCCACCATTATCAATAGGTTTGCAAAGCTTATTTGAGTTAAACCAGTGTAACCAGCAAACCAATTCCTCCTAGTAGCGAAAGCACTTTTACTCGTGAAAAAAGAGCATTTTCTCTTGTTGACGTGCATACTAGAAACACTTTCTAAGTGTTCAAAAATACTGAGCAATCTTTTAACCGAGCACTTTTAATTTTAAAAAAGATAATAAGATCATCAACAAAAACAAGACTTGAAACCATAGAAGAACAATTGCTACTGAAACGCATGCTTGGAAGCAAAGAAAATTCATGTTGAATGCAATATAGGAGTGACACCATTAGAAGAACATTGGGGCATTCAAAGGAGAGCTGAAGCATAAATGGATTTTTTAAATGATTTTCCCAACTATTACTGTCAAACTCAATATGCGTGACACCAACTGTTTCATAACAAATGCAAGAATTATCTACTAAACTTGTAACCATAATGTTAATGATCTACTAAACAAAGGATGCCATATATAAATATAGCGTTCATCACTATTATTTTCAACCTCAAGTAACAGAAATATAAGAATTTACCTTAAGTTTTGCCGCCCAGCGAGCCAACAATATTACATCAACATATATAGAGATATATAACTTTTTGGTTCAAAGCAATAAGGAGTTCAAAGATTCATCATATTTTGACTAATCTTTGATTATAGAAACATCCATGTTGTGTGTTCATACCACTATCGATTATATTCATATAAAATTAATTCCAACCTTCACTCCTCAACTTGCACTAACTGAATTCCAATCCTATATCCAATAATATCATCAATATACTTTCCAACAATGAATCTCTCAAAAAACACATTTATCACTATAATCATAACGCTGATTACTACACTCATAAAAGAAATAACCTATTTTGTTCACAAGTATTGCAACACAAAGGCCTACAACAATTCAACAGTAAACCTAGATACATAGCTGTAAGGGCTTCCTAAACTAATCGAGGTCCATAAATATAAAATACGCAAGTTAGATTTTTCTAAAGGAGAAAAGGATTTGTTGTTTACTGTAAAAACTATTTGAAATGAATTTGCATATTGCATCGATTGTTTGACAAATTTACTTTTTCAAGATAAGAGCAATAACAGAACATTTGAAGTAAGGATGCATATTTTGTCCTCTTAAAAAATCCTTAATAGCAGTGACAAGATTATATTTAAAATGATCTTCCAACAAGCTTTACAAAAAAATGGCACCATAACCATTAAGACCAGCAGCCTTAGAATTATCCAATGGGTTTAAAGCCAAGGTAACCTTCTCAGTAGAAGGGAAGCTCAAAATTTACTTCCACTATAATAAACTACAATCAATTATTCACAGGATAGTCAAAGTAGAGGATCGCACAGATCAAACGAGTGCTTCCCAATAAAATACTGCAAAAATTAATTTAAAAAAATCATGAACAAATCTCAATCTATTAAACAAATGTTTGGTATCGCCACAAACTTTCTAAGGAAAACCATGTGATTGGAAACCGCAGAGGGAAAACGAAGCAATAAAAGGAAAACCATAGAAATTAAACGTTTAGGAATAATATTGCGAGATACTAGATGAATGCTAGGAAGAATCGAGGGAGAAGAGAGGGAGAGCAGGAATGGAGAACTAGCCTAGGGAATGTGCGGTCACACGAGGGAGAAGGGCACGAGAGGTATTTCCCGATCAAACACAGCTCTTCGAAGTACGATGCAGGGTCGATCCCGCGGCCGTTTCCTTTAATAAAACTTAAACGCCGTTCTCAAAACTCTCGCGGAACGCTCGAACGAAATAACGTTTCAGCATTTTCAAAACGCTTAGCAGTAAGCTGCCCCAAACAGACCCCTAGTCATTCAATTCGAAGTTTCCTAAAATCAGAATAATTCCTAAAACTTTCTCCTGACAACGATGCAAAAAATTTAATGACTTAAAATTGCTATAAGGTTAGTGGCCAAACACACAAGCATACGTGTCTATTAATATACGGTTTTAGAGTCTGTGTATTTATCTCACGACGAAGGAACGAACAATTATTCCAACAGAAAAATCTCTAGTTTAATAATTTTAGACACCAAGCTTAGCACGATCATAACTTTTAGAAATCAAATCCTAAAATTCTAAGCAGCAAGCATAAAACTAAGTTAAGATCTTGGAAAACGAAAATTAAGACTCTTAGTATTCTTCAAGAGGGATGAGGCTCATATATGTGTTATTCTGGTGTGTGTAATTCCAAGGTTTTTCTATGTGTTTTCCTACATGATAGATGTCAACTGTGTAGGTGACAACTATTACGTTATAGTTGTCAACCAGAGATAATTTTTTTCTTAAGTTTATGCGTAGGTCATAAGAAGAATCATAAACCCATAAAGTTAAGTTTCACATATCTCTACTTTTTTTCCCAAGATTTCTTTGATCCCCTATTTAAGTTGCAAAACTCTAATTGGAATATGCTTATTCTACTAGGTTTTTGTGGTTAACCCAATCGTCCTACTACGTGACAGGCAGAAGTCGTAGTTCACGATAAGTTTTAATGTCCTAATTTTTCAGATTAGGAGCAAACAAAGACTAGAAGATTAACCAAAAACTTGAATACAAGAAAGCTTGGAAAACATAGGGGGAAAACATGCGAGAAAAACAACAAAAAAATCACAATTTCTACATAACGAAGGCACGAAAGAGATTTAGCTACTGGTGAAGAAAAAAAATCTACGTAAGGCAATCCGTTGAAATCAATGATGCAAGTAGCAATATAAAGTAAAAATAACTTACAACAAAAACTTTCCTCTCCTCAACAACAGCTAGTCATTCTCGTATATAAGATTTTCTCAAAGAAATAATAAAACAATCCAAGAAGAGAAAAACAGTCCCCAAGGCTTCCTTCCTCAAGGAAGATGAAACCTCAAGGGAACTCTAAACCCTCCAAAATCCTCTCCAAACTCAGCCTTTAGTAGCCCGAGATCTTCTAAAACATGTCCTAAATTATGATTTTTTAACAAGGTGATACTTTCCAAGTGTAGAAGCAGCCTTGGTGGGGTGCTCACACCCAAACCCGGCATAGTCACGCCATGCAACTCATGGAGAGGCGTAGTCACACATGCATTATGGTGCAGCCTATGGCAGACACGGCGTAGTCACGCTCAGGTTGGGCGTAATCATGCCGCAGTGGGGTAATTTCGCCGATTCTGGGCGTGGTTACGCCGGTTTGGCACCTATGAATTTGCTGTTTTCTCGCTCAAAAATGGATGTTCGAGCCTCTGTAACCTGCAAAACACCAGAAACAACCTTCCTCAAGTGTTAAACCATGATAAATGAGAAGGAAAAGACAGATTTAAATGCAGAAGAACACGTAAAATTGCCTCACTTCAGCTTTCACGATTTCACATGTGGAGCAATTTCAAATTTAGTTATGCATGAAGCCGGCTACATGCATATTTGATACTCAATACCAAACCAGTAATTTGCTTTGTTACTATTACTGCGGCCCATCAATTCATGTAATGTTTATCTGAAAATCAATAGAAGTTTGTATGAGAAGATTCTGAGTTTGATATGATCAACAATGGACTCAAGTAATCAGTATTATTATTTTTCACTTTGTTGTCTGTTTCTTTTTTGTCTATATTCTCATAATCTGATCTGAATTAGGTTGGCTTCCTTCTGTTGTTCTCTTCCAACTTCTCTGATTTGAACTTGTTTTTTGACAGTAACATAATCATGCTACTTGTGTTATCTAAATTGAACATGTCTTACTGCAATCTGTAGATGATGAATCATTCAACTTTTGTACTGCCAAGTTGGATGCATTTTTTTTTAACCTTACGATGATACATGGTTCTGCAAGATTTTGCTATTATTAATGAGATTTGAGAGGTTTTAGTATCAAATGCTCATGTCAAAATTTGTTGGCTACTTCTGCAAATTATGAATTAGCGTAGTCACTTTTTTAATTTCTTATTTTTCATTCTTGTTCACTCAGTAACTTTACCTCTTGGTTATATAAGAATAAGAAAATGACTTGCTATATTTTCTTTCTAGAAAATATAAATGTTAATAAGCTTCATTGCTGTCTGATTTGCCTGTGCAGTGTGCTACATGGATGGCCATTGTGGTTCCAACAAGTATGACAGCTTATTTGTATCTTTACTCTCATGGTGAAGTCTCATTAGCTGCATCTCAACCAGTGTAATATCTATTTCTTTCTCATGCATTTTTTCCTCTCATTATTTTGTATATGAGTTATGTCAGTTTTTTTCTTTTATCAGTAACTTCTTTAATTCTGTGGAACTCTCTTTATTTATGCCTTTTTTCAAAATTCCTTCTAAAATAATGTAGGAAATTTGCAGGTTATCTTATATGCTATTTCTGTGATGGCTCTCATCTTTCCTTTTGATATTTTCTACCTATCTTCTCGATACTACTTCATAAGGACATTATGGCGTATCATTCTTCCACTACAGGTAAGTTTCTTATGTCGCTTATTGAGTAACTGGGTTTACTATTAACTAGGTATTTTTCTTCTTAAGTTTCTATAGTTCTATCTGTAGATCTTCACGGTGTCTTCAGCCAATGGATTAGCCTAATTTATTGTTCCTTGTTTCATAATTTAAAATTAAATTTGATAACTTTTTATTGATTCCTCTTCTTGGAGTTTGATGTTCTCCGTGCTCTCACTGCCTTTCTGTGTTTTACTATTGTGAGTCTTCATTCATAAAAAACCAGAATTGTGTTCAGTGTCGTTGTTTTTAATAAACTTTGTATGACTATTCATAAAGCCATCGCCCTATACCCCTCTTGTACTTAATAATTTATAATAGAATCTGAAAGTTTTAATGAATTTACCAAATACTGTTTTGGCTTTGATTCTTTTAATTCTTATCTTATTGAAAATCTGAACCGAATTTTGAAGTTTAGAAAACCTAAAACAATATTGGTCTCTTCTAAGTATTAGGCCTTTATAGGATTGAAATTCATGAATATTGTTTATTATATGTAATATATATTGCAAATCTACCTGTTTATCATAACCATGAGTGGGATAATTTTGAATGATTGGTAGATAGATTACTGTTTTTTTAAACTACTTTTAAAATACTTAAATATAGCTTTTGATTCAGATCTAAATTATTGTCAGTTTTTGCAGCCACATTTTTTTCTATAATCATATAGTGGATTCAGCTAGTAATAATTGATTCCTTAAATGTTTTTTTGTTTGTCATGTTTCTTTACCCATGCTTAACATCTAAATTTATGGAGATGAGCCTATTCTTCGTGTTTATCTCAGGAAGCTGTCACATGTGCTAAAAAAGAATATCGAGTAGAACTTGCTTAGTGGTTATATGAATTATATTCTAAGAAATGTTTAATGTTAGGTTTGATGTAGCTTATACAACTCCTAATGGTTTTTGGTTACGCTTTCTTTCTAATGTACTTTTATGATTTCTCCCTTTGTCATGCAGGCAATATCTTTTGCTGACTTCTTCTTGGCTGATATTCTTACTTCAATGTCTAAGGTAGGTACTCTAGAACTCTACCGGACTGATTTTCCATTTTCTTGTTTGCGAAGGTATAATTGTAATGGGAGAAAGTTTATTACATATTTCTAGTAATTTCAAGTGATGATATAATCCATACAATTGTGAATGTTGGTTATACAGGATGGACCTGGATACCATTTTGTGCTTCTATACTATTTTTTTATTGGCTTTAGCTGAGAGAAGATTGTACAACTCGTTATTTCACATACCACCAAGCCTTATTTGCAGATTTCATTTGTGTGTATTTTAATTTTGTGGCCTTCGAAAGTCACCTCATGAAGGAAAAGAGAGGAGGGAAAAGTATTGCTTTAAAGAATAGTTAACATTTCCCTTCTTGCATCATGAGAATTCATTGGAAGGAATATTAAATATATGTATCCCAGAGATCAAATAATGTTTATTTTTACTTGGGCGTTGAGGATTCTTATGGGAACAAGCTATTGTGGTATTATATTCCAAGTATGATATAGAGAAAATTCTCAATTAATGAGCTTTGCTGATTTGTAGGTTATCAATATATATATATATATATATATATATATATAGATAGATATAATGTTTTTATTATATATATATAGATATAATGTTTTTATTCAAGATGCTTGGCCTAATATATCATGAAAGATCAAAATGGCTAAAAAGTGACTAGTAAATAAAATTCAAAATGATATGAGGATTGGTAGATTATACTTAAGAATCAAGGAGGATATTATGCATAAAGGCTAGAAAAAGAGTCTTTGAGGCTTTATAGCTCTACAACCTCTAGTGAGAGATATTTAGATTGGAATTAGGATATCACTATGTTATTGGGGTCTTATATTTACACGACTTTGGATGGAGATGCTCAAACCCAACTCAGCACACCATAGGGGATCTGCTTTGATGCACGACACTATTGGAGGACTTATAATCCATAAAACTCTATAAAGAGATGCTTAGAATGAATTCCTTATACATCATAAAAAACAACTGCCTTGATAAACCTTTCATTCCATTATAACTTAAAATAGTTCCTTAGATGCATAGTAGTTAAAAATGTAGATTTTTTGAACCTAAAATAAGTTCTAGACTTCAAGGACAATGGTTATATATGTTTGATCCTCCGCCTGTCAAGGAAAATGCCTACCATATGAATTGCAATCTTGATTATTGAAGACCAAGAAGCCTGGCATTTGGTCTTATATCATGCTAGGTTAGGCATGCCACTAGATCTACCTAGGCATATTTTAGTAAGTGATGCTATGTAATTAAGTCTATATTATGCATTTGTGATTAACTCTTGTAGCAAAAATGCGGATGAGGTATATTATGCAATGATTTTTATTTAGTTATTTATCTTAATTTGAAGCTTAACTATTTGCATATTAACAAGGCTGAGATAGGATGTGAATTAACTTGGTTATGTTACGAGGCCCCACATCCATGTCTAGCAATTATTCTCTTAAGGCAAGGATAAGGAGTATTCTTTTTATATTTTATAAAATGTCTAAGAGATTGCCCATGCAATTTTTCGGGCTAAAAAAAATTTGAGTCAATTTAAGTAGAGTAAAATATAATAAAAATTTAGTCACATGTGGCTACTCATTTACACATTATCTCTTGGTCATCCTAGAGAAATTATAGATATACAGTCTTAAAATATTAAAAAAAGTAAGCAATCAATAAGTAAAGATAATAAATTTTTTTCATCCACCAAAGCTTGGTATTCTTATTCTGTTGCAAAACATAATGTCAATATAACCAAATTTAGATCAGAACATATATCACAACACAAATTTAAGATATTACAACATTGCATAATTATGGATGCTTCACATACCTAGATGCATTCAGGTCACATGTGTCATCCTAACAAGACTGAGGTGCGAGGCTGTGTGGGAAAATGTATTGTTTTTTAGAACTCATAAATGCCCTAAATAGTTTTTGGGAGGCTAAAGTCATTATTTATTAGAATCATAAATCTATTTTTTGGAAATGATCTCCTTATATTGCCTTATTAATTTGATGGTTATCTTAAGAAAACTATTTAAGATAACTGAAGAATTTTATACATTTAAAGATTTGACATTATTTATATTCAAATCTTTAATTTTATGCTTCTCTTTTACATGCTAACATTCTGCGAAATAAAGCATTACAGGTGTCACCATCTTCATATAAAATTTTCCATTAAGTCTAATAAGTACTTTTCTATCACATAATAGGCCTGATGCATTCCTCCACTTCAACCATCCAACTTGAAGTTTACTAATAATACCCCCATCTATGTCACCATCACTTTGAACAGTAAACTAGAGATTTATCACTAATTATTACAACCACTCCACTAGTTCTACTTTACTAAAACTACATTCAATGTATTCAATTTTAGATCTGCTCAAATGTAAGCTTCTAGACTCAATGTTGAGCTTTATAATTCAAGTGTTTCTCGAACTCTCTGTAGTTTTATCCACAAAATGGATATCATTAGCGAAAACATACACTAAGGTACATCCTCCTATAAATGTCCACTAAGAATATCTACAACTAAAGCAAAAAGATATGGACTTAAAGTCGATCTCTGATGTAAAAAAAATACTTGGTCAATCCTCCTTATGTTCGAACTCAAGAAACAACTAGTCTACGTATGATTAAAGATTTGAATAAGCAATGTTAACACATTTCTTTTTTAGAATTCTCCCGAGTACTTTTCTTAGAATCTTATCATAAGTTTTTTCTAAATCAACAAAAATCATATGTTGATTCTCCCTCTATATACTTCTCAATCAGTTCTCTCAATAAATGTATAGCTTCCATTATAGACTTGCCAGACATGAATCCAAACTGATTTTTTTGCATCTCATTGTAACCTAGGCTCAATTACTCTCATAACTTTAATGTTTGACAAATTAACTTAATTTTTCTATAATTTGCACACTCTTGTATATTCCCTTTATTCCAAAAAATAAGAACCGATAGACTATTTTTATACTTATACGACATCTTTTTAGTTTTTAAAACAATATTAGTTAACAAAGAAATTCTCAAATCTCTTAAATATTATACACTTTTATTTAAATACCATCAGGTTCTATTATGTTTTCACACTTCTTTTTCTTTAAAGCCCACTCTATTTTCGTTTTACTATTGTCTAAGTAGAAATAAAAAAAATTGATATTATTTACTATTTTAAGGTCATTAAAGTCGATCATATTTTCACAATTTTCATTAAAAAGTTTATCAAAATATTTCTCTCACCTATGTTAAATATCTTCATCTAAGAAAAATATTTCACATTTTATTCGTAGTATTAATAACAATCTTTAGAGCTTTAATTCTATCTCCAATTCTATTAATTTTTACAACTTAATATTTCATACTCTTATGTGTAATATTCTTAGTATTAATAACAATCTTTAGAGCTTTAATTCTATCTCTAATTCTATTAATTTTTACAACTTAATATTTCATACTCTTATGCGTAATTACACCTATACTATTTCTAATACGGCTACTATCTGAATACCAAAGTTTAAAACCTAAGTTTTTAATCTCTTTAGTCTTTTCTCCAACCCATTTAGCATCGTGAATGCATAACATATTTATCTTACTATGAACCATAATATCTACTAATTCTATTAATATATCTGTGAGAGTTCTTATATTCTAAAATTCTATCATAATATTAGTTTCATGAACTAACTTTTTTGTCTGCATCGATCTATAATGCGTGAATATTTGCTTATTTATCACTACAACAATGAGATGGTGTAGTAAGCCATACACACTTTTAACTATATTTAGATCATAAATCACATTGCTTTTAGGAGACGCCCTAGCATTGACATAATTTTTCAACAAAAAAATTAACTTCTGCTTTAGATTACCTAACGAACCCTCCAATTTTCACATTCGAAACTTGAGACACGACAACGGCAATGTTAACCAAATTAACTGTATGAAGTATTATTACTAGTGAAAATTAATTTATTGTACCGATTAATCATAATTTTACATATTTAATGAAAGTATTATCATAATTTTGTCATTATTAAATAATTTTCTATTATGATATAAATTAAGCTTTTTAAATGAATTATGTAGTTGGAAACCACATACCAAGTGGTTACTTTCATAATGCTACTACTCAACTCTCTCTAAGGATCCATTGGTAGCAGCTATGCAATTGCAGGGAGGGAGGAGAGAGAGAGGTTCTACAACAATGAATTAGAAGAAGGGAGGACAAGCCAGCTAATACAACACTTCTGTGACATTCATCATTTGTATTAGGACTAGACTGCATTTGATGACATTTGGTTGTGCACAATCTGATATGATTAACCACAGACCATTGAATTTGAAGCTCTAGATCCAATTTTGCACGTATCGTCTCCGATGTGGATTAGGGTTAGGGTTTCACGGCTTTGCAGAGATCTGCATGTACCTTCGTTCTATCAATTGCTAGGTTAGCTGTTTTGAAGTTTGGGCCACGAGAAAGTTACTTTGTTGGATTCATTAGTGGTCTTGCTGTTGGAAAAAAGGTGCTAGAAGTTTTTCTACGATTTTTAACATGTAGGTGATCCTAGAGCTTTTGCAATTGGGTTTTAGGGTTTGGGTTCCAAATGTTCAGGTTGCAAGAGACTTGTGTGTCGTGATATAAACAAATACTTAGGGGTTGCTAACATAGAAGACCTTAGGGTTTTTAAAATCATGTTACCTAGTTCTACAGTTAAGGTGATATCTAGGTTAACTTGTTTAGATAATTCCTTGATTTAATCAGCTAGGTGATCTCTTTGGACATGGGGGGGTGTTGACCTAGACTTAGGTTGATTAGGTGGATTCCTAGGATCCATAGAGGTAAATATGGTCTAGGATTTCTAGCTAGATCTCCTTGGTCAAGTCTCACATTGGTCGATTAACATAGATTTGACTGAGGGTTAACTTGTTCACTATTGACCAATGTTGACCATGTAGGTCCATCTATGGTCATTTAGATCAAGGTAGGATTGTTTGGTGCAAAGACATGATAGCTTGTTGACTAGTTTATTTATTTGTTTTATGCGCTAGGGTTCATTGTATCCAATTTAGGCTAGGGTGGAGCTAACCTCTCTTGCATGGTAGACAAAATTTTAAGCAATTAGTGATAATAATAATAATAATAATAATAATAATAATAATAATAATAATAATAATAATAAAATGATTAAAAATTCTCACAATTAGTTTTTTAGAGGAAAAATTACAAAGAACTAATACGATAAATCACCAAATTTATAAGAGGAAAATATAAATAAATAAGGGGTCATGTCGGACATTTTAGTGAGGCTTGGCTAAAGGGGCGCGAACTCCTAAAGGTCAAACACATTAGGTGTCTCTAATACCTCAATGGGTGACCAAAGCGTGCTAGGATAAGAGTTTGATTGGAATTTTTACCTGGTTAACAAGGTGTCAAGGTGTTTGACTGAATAAACCCACTTAAAGCAATTTAGGGTAACCTTGGTCAAGCAATGCACAAGGCATCAAGATAAATTTAGACTTGGTCAACTCATGAAGACGGGCTAGACTAAGTCTTTCAAATATTATTTCAACCAGTTGTTTCCTGCATTGTCATTTTTTTTTTGCAAATATTTAAATTCTTGTATTTGATCTAATACTTTTTTTGTTATCAGTTTGTGCTATGTTTGATCTGCTTCAGTTTTTTTGATTTAACACCACTTAATCATTCATGACAATTGCTTACCAGGTGCTCTCAGATTTGGAGCGGTCTGTTTGTCGGATGTTAAACCATCAGGTGAGTGCAATAGTAGAATTTTGTTCAAGCGATCACTTTGTCATCTTTGATGACAAGCTTTAGAGATATGAATTCACATGATTATCTTTAATGATAAATTTTCCTGTTAACTGTAAATATAAAACTGTGACTTTGACTTGTGTAAATCCTTTTTTTATATTTTTATTTTACTGAACTATTCAAACATTGTCCAGTGGTTAATATATATTTTTTCAGATTATTATGTGATTATTTAAAGGCAGAGGTAGACCTAGGAAGACTTCGGCATATTGTATAAAAAATGGTCCTAATTTATTAGAATTGAATGAAAATATGACACTAAATAGGACACAATGGAGAAAAATGATTCATGTAGCCGACCCCACTTAGTGGGATAAAGGTTTTTGTTGTTGTTGTTGTTGTTGTATTATGTGATTATTTAAGTGTCGCTACTATTACTGATTGAGCCTGTTGGGTTGAGTCACCTTACCACAGAAGCCAATCCACTTTTATTAAACCATCCAAACACTAATGCAGCTCTAGGTAAGTTGTTTATAGGAATTTTTCCTTAGCACGAGGACTGCATAATCCTCAGCCTAAATTATAATGAAATGCTAATCAAATAACTCAGTTAAAATAACATGGCAAATATGAAAATGATGCGGAAGTCCTTGAATACTTTCAAACTGACAAGTACGCCAAGATAACATTATAAGATCAGACTGCACTGCAGCTGTGGCGGCCTGAGCGACATTGGAGTTGATGAAAGAATCAGGCTCTTTGTGTTTGGAAACAAAGTTGCTTTGTAAATTGTGCAGCAACTCAAGCGTGTATGTTTCCCATAGTACATTTTTATTTTTTAATCTTGAGGACTAGCAAAGATTAAATGCTAAAGTGTCTAGGTTTGTTTGAGATTTGATTTTTAGTCTTTACATTTCTATACAACCTATTGCAGTGGTTCAAACTTGGATGGAGGTTTATACTTTTATGGTTATGAACTGGTCTATTCTATTATAGCCACTTACTCCAAATCCAGGACCAGTAATTGATGGCTCTAGTTTAAACCGGCACTTAACATCTCCACGGTTTAGAGGGAAAGAATTGCTTCTATGCAATAGGTTTTATTTTAGAATTGAAATTGCTGGTAAAGTGAAGAAGGTTTCGCTGATAAATGTTAAAGAAAGAATCTCTGAACCTTTATTTTATAAATGTTAAAAATTTAATTCACGAACTCATAATCTTAATGAGCATCTTAATACGAAGTAAACAAAGATAACTCTGATTTATCTCTCATGTAAAGTTATGGAAGGAGTTTTAGGTCATTAATTTGCTCCTTTTTGTGTGGATTCTTGTTTGACTTTTAATGTGGTCATTTGAAGCCCTCCTTAATAAATTTTTTAAGTATTTATATCCATTGCTTTTCAAGTATAGCCATATTTCTCATACACCAATCTTTTTGAGATGTTATTTCTTTTAGTCTACAATAATATTTTATTAGTTGAGGATTTCCAGGTTGCTACCATTGCATGGTTTGAAGCTGATTCCATATGTGGAAGTCACTCTATTGCGATCCCTTTGGTCCTCGTCTTTCCTTACTTGTGTCGTTTTCTCCAATGTTTGCGTCAATACAAGGATACGAAAAAAAGATCCTCACTTTTGAATGGTATGCTACTTCTTTTTATAAATCCTTTTCTCCTGCAAATTTTTGAAACATAAAATAGGTATGCTACTTCTGTTTATAAATCCTTTTTCTCCTGCAAATTTTTGAAGTATAAAGTAGGTATCTTCATGTTCAACTGCAAAATTTGAATAGGTTTCTTATAAATTGGATTTAAGGGAGAGACATAAAAGTTTTAGATGTTATCTTCTTGTTCACATTATAGGGTTGATATTTCTCTCTTAATCATCCAACAATTTTTATTATTGGTTATAAGCGTGAGCGTTGAGTCTAAAAGTTCTATGACCTTTATGGAGTCCATGAATTTCTGTTGTGGGTAAATATTTTTATTTATTTCAAATAGAAGGCTATTAAGTTTTCTCTGCTGAGTTGATTTACATCTTGTTTTCGGTTTTAGTTGATAATCATTTAAACTTTAAGTAGAAGTAGACTAAATTAAGAATGATTATATGATCTGTTATTTTAGCGGGTGATACTAACGAGTTTTATGTCAATATAATTGAAGTATGTGATAATGTGATGTAATTGTTTTAATTTGAATATTTTTTATAAAAGAATGTGATTTAGAGTTTAGGGTAATTTGGATATTTTTTTAATTTGAATATTTTTTATAGAAGAATGTGATTTTATGTTAATATATTGTTTTAATTCAATAAGAGAATTATCATGAAAACTTTAATGTAAAATGGTAAATAATTGCAAAATTTTCAATTATGTTGTATGACTAGCATTTATTTTCTCACCTGCCCTTCACAATCTTATTTGTTGTTCAGCTCTGAAGTACTCGACAGCAATCCCAGTGATATTTTTATCTGCTCTCAAATATCATGTTTTGCCTGCTAATTGGACAAACTTTTATCGTCCTCTATGGCTCCTCTCCTCTACCTTGAACTCATTGTATTCTTTCTACTGGGATATTACGCGAGATTGGGATCTGAGGTAAGCTAATTATTATTTTTCTTTATAGATAAATAGACGGCTTGGTTTAAATCTTCTTAACGCCCATGATTTCACATACAGCATTTTCTCATCCGTATTCAAGTTCAAGAATCCAAACCTGTTCTCCGGCCTTTTGTACGGGCGTACGTGGGTATGAGGTCATTTTTACTTTATTTACTTTGAGATCAAAATAAATATATTAAGTATCTTCAAAGCATGTTTTTTTGTTTTATTGAATAACAAATAAGTTGAGTTATGTGGTGGAGGTAGTGGTCGCCAGCGGGGCCATAGTGGTAGATGGTAAATCTTTCGCCCATGTTGTTAGTATTGGGGGTTGGCAGTGATAATTGTTTTCAAAACACTGAAAATACCTCGAATTCATTTTACTTTTTGTTGTTTTGAGAGCTTTTAAAAGTAACTTGATTTATTTTAAAAATATAAATAAAAATGACATTTACATGCATATCACCCAGCTCTTAAATATTTACACATTTAACACCTACTTTTTACTTGTTACTTTTATACCACCCAAATCTTTCATATCACATTAAAAATGTCTCTATTCTAACTTTTGAAAAGTTCAAATACATCTTTTTCAAGCATGTATAGCTAAGTTGACACACATGTAAAAAATTGAAGTATAGATGTTAGACATGTAAATGCATAGGAATTGAGCTTAATGCAAGTAAATCTCCCAAAATAAAATAGTTAAAAACACAAGTAATTGTTTTTTAAACAGAATTACAAATAGATAGCAAAAAATGATCCCAAACTGGCCTCTTATTAATAAAATAATGTCGTCTGCTTTGCAGGTGTACTGGTGGGTGCTTAGCAGCAATCTGGTTCTTAGGTGCACATGGACTTACAAGCTGTCAGCTCATCTCCGCCACAACTACCTCACAGTTTTCGCCATCACCTCATTGGAGATATTTCGCCGTTTCCAGTGGATTTTCTTCCGCGTGGAGAATGAATGGAACAAAATGTCTTCAAAGACTAATTCTGAGCTTAAATTGACAGAAATATCCACTGAGGAGTCACGCCTGCTCGCTTCTTCTACCCATAATGTATGAACTTGATTTTTTGTAAGTTCCCATATAGCCGTTGTCTACTATATATATATATATATATATATATATAAATATATATGTTCATTTTTCTATTTTTCTTATAATCATGAAAACTGGGTGAAATTCTTATTGTCATCTCCATGTGTAAGCTAAGATAATCACATTTTCATTATCCTGTTTTAGGAGATGCTTACAAGTAGGCTATGGACCCATGTTGTTGCCTGAAGTTCGAATATACACGTTATAAAAGATGATGAATTTTCTAGATTTTATTATTTGCTTTGATATTTTTATTGAGGAAGATTTACACTACTCAATTCCCACGTATTTACATATGACCCCTAAATTTTAATATATATATATATATATATATATAACTTATGGATGAAAATGTGTATTATACTTTTTAATAGTGAATATATTATTATTTTTATGTGATATGACACATTTGAGTGGCGTAAGTGTAAACAGTAAAATTTAGGCGTTAGACTTTTAAATATATCAGAATTGGCTGTTATGCATGGGAATGTCCTTTTTCAAAATCAGTATTGATTATGGTCTGCAAACAACTTCGAAACCTCTTAAAATCTGATATTTCATTTTTCACATTGTTTCATTTGAGCTACTGAAAAATTTCTGGCTTAGCAGTAAACCTTAGTGCCATGGTTTTACACTGCTATCATCAGCTCAGCAGCTGATAGAGCTGAATATTTATCAAATTTGGCTGTTATTAGATTTGTGCTGTTGGGGTGGGCTATTTTCGTGTAAAACGATTGCTTTAAAATTAGAAACAATCAAATTTTAGTAATAAAAACAATAAAAAATTAATAGTATTAAAAGTTCTTAAAAATTTGAAGCTGTGTACAGGAAGAAATAAATGAACTAGAGATGTTTTGATAATTTGTTCTTATAATTTTAATGAGGCATTAGGTCAACTATTAAATTTTAAAGAGTCAAAATGTATTTGGGTACTCAACTAATTTTATTAGCATATTTTTTAGAATTTTTAAAATTGGTTGGATAGTAACACAAAAATTTTTTTTTTGAATAATACGTCGCCATTATGCAGAAGTCGCGGAAGAAACACAGGCTCTGTTGTAAATCAAGTAGGGGGAGAATGATAGCTTGCAGCCTTACATCACCCGCTTCTAGATGATGTCAAAAGTGCAAGGTTTTCAACCACTGATAACCCAGTTTGCTTTGCCATAAGGGGTTAAAGACGGGCGCTTCAAGTATGACTTGAATATGTTTGAACAAAAGTATTTTTTGAGATGTCGGAGATGGCCAAAAGCCATATCGCCAGTTAAGAAACCTTCATAGATTTCTCCCTAGCCAAATTGGCTTCAATCGACCCATAATCGAAGAAGAGGAACGTGGAGGACGAAACGGAGGTTAAGAGTCAATCAAAATCTCTTCGATCATATACACCACTACAACTCCTAGCGATGGGAGGGTCGAAGCCATCTGGGGGCTCGAGTCGGAGTTCTGACCAGCGACCACCTCGATATTATGAGCAATCACGTTTACATTGGGAAATGCATGGTTTAACCCCACTATATGTCTTAATTGTTGAGTTAGTAGCAGCCATACAAAATAAGAACAAACAGTTTATTTATGTCGATTGAAAGGTACAAAACATATAGATAGTAATAAATACAAAAGCTATACCCTTTACAAATCATTTGAGATAAGCACTATCTTTCAAGCCGAAGGTGAAAGTTTTGGTAGAACTCAATTGACGGGCCTTCGCCAAGGGCTGTCGTTACACTTCCTCTCTTCACATTCTCATATTTTCATCTGCATGGGCAGATGATGGAGAGAGGGATGAAAGTTTTGGTAGAACTCAATTGGCGGACCTTCGCCAAGGGCTGTCGTTACACTCCCCCTCTTCACATTCTCATATTTTCCTCTGTATGGGCAGATGATGGAGAGGGAGGATACGACTGCTAGGTGGCCTTCTAAATTCGACTTCCATGCACTAGCACTAACAAGTCAACTCCACTTTTGGCAACAACCTTTGAATGTATGTATTTGTTCCCTCGAAATGTGTACTCAGCTCAACCTTTCCCCGTGGCTCACCAAAAAAATTCGCCGAGAGGACTTCCTGCTGGTGTCAATTTATGACTATGTTGCATTCAACATGTGACTCGGAGAAAGTGCTCACCTTCAACACTGGACTCGAAGAAAAGTTAAGCTAGTGATTGACCATCGCAAGGCCCTTCACGTCTGCTAACGGAAAGTCTCCTTCACCTCTGACTCCACATAACCAACAAAATTCTCACATTTTATACTAACCCCCTAACTTATCTCGAGTATGAGTGCAATTGCCAGAGGCCCCCTCCTCTTTTTTATAAGAGTGAAGGTCAATAGTTTCAACAGGATTTGTCCGAAAAAAGCTTGCTAAGGGCTCAACATGAACACCCTCACAAGATAAATCGATACCTTGGTCCGATAGCTTAGCAACCACTTTACCAAGAAGGAAAGGAAAAAAAATAGATCCCTGTCAAAACAAACTTTCAAGCCGGCCCACAAGAGGCCACGGGAAAATAAAAAAACTCTATCATTACTACTGTGACATTAGACGACCACTTTTTAATGCTCAAGGAACTTGAATTGATCGAGTGAAAGTGTATGAATGACTATGATAGATCGATTTATTTTTTCTTTTACACTACCTTGACTTGCAAACCCGAATCCTCAAGGTTAAGATGGTAAGTTTTCTGGAGATACTTCTCAACTCGGTGTCGAGAAGATCCAGAAAAGAGTATAGTGTAAATCATCCTAGAACAAAGTCTTGGAGGTTATCCTTACCGTTAACGATAAGTTACGTGCCTAGTGTAAGGAGTAAACCTGGCCATGGCAAAGGTTCAATCGATCAGATGCGATGAGGGTTAGTGGTGACTTAGGTTTCCGTAAGATAAACCAACCGATGTGAACTACTCGATCAAAAAAAGAAGTTTTCATAGTCGTTCGACTTTATTGGTCAATCACATAAATCTTAGTCAATCGATGTGAAGATACATATGGATTAAGCTCTAAGGTGATTCAATATATGCCATACGATCCGTGGTACTTTATAAAAATCACCTTAGATGCGAATCTCTTCTGGTGTGATAATACAATCAAACGATTTAAATGAAGTATGTTTATCGGTTGATTAAAAAAATAAAAAGAGATTAGAGAAAAAAACCGACAGACTCTCTTCCGAGTTGAGCAAATAATTGATAACCACAAATTTATCGTGGGTATCATAAACAAGCACAAAAAAGACAAATTTTTTATTATATTCTTAAATAGTTACAATTATCTAAATTAATTTTCTCTCGACTAATAAAGAAAGGCACATATATTTTTTGTTAAGTACATGAGGGGTTAACGTGTAGCTGAGCAATCTTCGTCGCTGCTACTTTCCTCAACGTCCTGTTTCGAGGAATATTCGACTTTGTCGGAGAATAAGCATCGTAAATTCATCTGGCTAGAAAAAATTTGCATTAATTAGACCGTGGTGAATAAATCTTTCGATTGCATAATCAATGAAACATCGAAATTGTTTCACTAACTCCACCATGAGCTCTTCTTACAAAACGGGATGAAACGACCTCCTTTAGTTCATCATGTTCTTTCAAAAGGCCCTCCAACATTCTTGCTGACTCTTTATTCTCCGCAACAGAACTCTTAAGCTTTAGCTGGAGGAATTTTTTATCGTTCTTAACTCTTCAAAGATTAGCGTCCAGTGAGGTAATTGTTGACCTTATTTTTGGTGAAGTCTTTTTTCTTCTTAGTGCTTAGGATCTAACCATAGGTTTTCCCTTTGACTATTCTAGAGGACTAGAAATGGAACCCACCACTTAGAAATTCAAACACTTCTTAACTCTTCTTGAACCACACAGATGACCATAAACTTCCAAGCCACTTGGAAGGTTAAAAGTCAAATGTGGAGGTTCAAGGATGAGTTCTTATAGGATGGTTAAGCCTTAGGACAACCCTGGGTGGCCTGGTCTTGGTGAGGTTCAACTTGCACACACCACACTTCCACACACATTCCAAACCCTAAAACCACTCTTACCCAACTTGACTTTCTGACTCATGTAGGAAACTCATATGGATGGACCTCAACCCCTAAGCCCCTGGCTAAAAGGGTTAGGAACAACATATTGAGTACCTAAAATGAGTCCTCTCATGGCTCTTGCGAGCTTAATATGACTTCATGGCTCAACCAAAATGGTTTCATTCTACTCACATCTAAGCAATCTTAATTTTTTCTAAATTTCAATTTTTGACCCCCAGGGGCCCTAAACCCACCAAACTTACCAAATACCCTTGAAATTGCCCAAAATTATAAAAAATTGGCCAAATTACCAAAATTTCTCAAAATCAATCCTAAACACTCCCCAACACTCAAATTGATCATCCATGACCAAATATACCAAAATTTCCAAAAATACCCCCCAATATCCTCCAAATACCCAAAATACCAATTTTGGCCCAAAAATCCAAAAAATCCAAAAAATTTCCAGAAAATTCCAAAAAATCCCAAATATTCTTAATTTCATTTTGTTCAACTTCCACATACCCCAATTTTGTCAATTTAACCCAATTTAATCAAAAATCCCAAATTTGCCCTTAAGGCCCAAATTGACCAAGTGACCCAATCCATCCCAAATTCAACCCAAATGTCATCTAATTTTCCCCAAATTTGTTTTGAAACCTCCCCAACATCCCCACAAACAAAACTCTAACTTAATTTATCCAATATTTGGACCCAAACTCCACCCAAGCCTAACTCAAACAAAAATTTCTCAAATTGGCCCAAACCAATCATGAACCCAAACAAGCCCAAATCCCAAAATCAAGACCCAACCAAAATTGAAAACTCTTTTTCACACTCCCATAAACCTTTTGTAACATTAATTTTACATCAAACCCAACATTAGCCCAACTTTAGCCCAAGTTAGCCCAATTTGACCCACTTTGGTCCTATTACTAAAAGACCCAAATTAAACCCAATTCAACTCCAAATTAGCCCAAACTTGTTCCAAATCATTCATGGCACATTCCTAAACCAAATTCAATATTTATTTGGCTCAACCTTTTACCAAATTTTCATCCAAAAGTTTATTTTGAAACCTAAAAGCCCATTTTCCTAAAACTTTTAAAAGCTCATTTTCACTAAACTTAAAAAGCCCAAAATTGGCTCTAAAGCCCACATGACATTTTCTTCTCATCATCCATTTAATAAAATCATCCCTAAGTTTCAAAGTCATCATTAAACCATGCTAAATCAAGCCTCATGCCAAATTATCCCTAAAATGTCAAAATTCCTAAAACCCTTTTCCATGAAATTGACCAAGCTTTGCCTCAAGCCACATGGAGCCATGAAGCTATGGGTAAGCCATATGCAAGCCATAGGAGCCACTTTCCACCTCACCAAGCCATTAATGGTAAAAGGAGGAGGCTCTTTCTTAATCCTTCACTAATTTTTTTAACCCCATTCATGTCACACTCTAATCTAAGTTAGCCACCTCACCATGGATGGGGACCTCACCACCTTCTCTTGGCTAAACCCACTGATTTCCCTCAGCCCAAAATCAGGCCTTGGGGAGGTGCACCAAGCCTATTTCCATGGATTGACCAAACCAAGCTCAAAATACACCCTCCCCATTCCATTTTAATCAAACCTCTTTACACATGTCCAAAGCCAATTGAGCTCACAAACCTCAAGCCCTGACCTCACTGACCATGAGGGTGACTTGACCCTGGCCGGACCACCACCCTAGTCACCGGAAACCACCAGGCCGAGAGCTCTATGTGAGCCAAAAAATTCAAAACTCCCTTGCTGAGTTGTCCCATGGCCAGTGGAAACCATGACCCTTCTTCCCTTGACCTAAGCAGCTGATCCCAGCCCCTGGCTTGCCCTGAGAAGCTCCACAGCCATGGCTATTAAACTCACCACCACACGGCTAAAAGAGGTGATGAACAAAAACCTTGCCAAAACTCTGCCAAAATTACTCCACACTCTTCTCCTAGCATAGAGAAGTTGATCCCCACTATTTTTCTGCTCTAATTCCTACTGGTTGAGCTCAATTTCAGAGCTCAATCTCAGGCTTGAAACCAGGACATCCCTGAAACCTCCACCAAAATCAAATTAAACTCACCCACACCTTCACCAGACCAAGAGAAGAAGTTCCCCAGTGGAAGCCCCCTCACTAGGCCACGCATTTGTGCTGAAGACCAAAGCTTGAAATTGGGCTTGGTGGAAGTCATACCTATGTATTTCACCATAGCTCCAGGCTTCATCCTTAGCTTCCCTGGACTCCAACGAACGTGCCAAGCCCCTCTGATTGAAGCTTCACTTCTCAGAGCCAAGGTAGTGACCTCTTTTTCCTCTCGAGCTTCTATGAATCCTCCATTTTGTTTGGCTTGATTTCAATGCATCATAGCCGTATGAATATGTTTGTCTAGTCTAGACCCATCGATAGAGACCAACCACGCATGATTTGGTTGAGTATCGAGCAAGATCTTAGGTATATAAGGTGGACGGTTCTCGGGTTAGGACGCCTGAGGACGATGAACGGATGCCGTCCATTCGCACGTGTATTGGATGGACGGCTAGACTCGCGTCAGAC
Source organism: Papilionanthe hookeriana x Papilionanthe teres (assembly GCA_022702705.1). NCBI lineage: Eukaryota > Viridiplantae > Streptophyta > Magnoliopsida > Asparagales > Orchidaceae > Papilionanthe > Papilionanthe hookeriana x Papilionanthe teres. The sequence goes on along the minus strand of CM040429.1, from coordinate 47,859,793 downwards.
GGAGGCACAGAACAGAACTGCGGGTCGCGTGGCTGCTGAGTCGGATGGTGGTGCCGAATCAAATTGCGCTACGTATGCTTTCGACCCGGACGAGGATGACGTGGCGCTGACTGGTTTAAGTAGATAAATCAGATTTTCTGAATTTATTAAATAATCAGAACTTCAAAAATTCATATCTTTGCATAAAAAAATCATAAAAATAAACTAAAAGTATCCTCTTGCTCAGTTAACCGAGTAGAATAATATGGAAAAAGAATTAAGTTAATTTGTCGAGTCTATGATTTTTAATGATTTAAATACCCCATGTGGTTTTTTAATTTTCTATTTGCATACACAATTCATCATGGCATGAGACCATAGGGCTTTTGTAGCCTCTGCTCTTGGGAACATTCCCTGAATTTTCCAAGGCTAGAGACCATCTCTATGGAAAGTTATATAATTTTCAAGTTTATGTGTCTGTTTTGGTATTTTAATTCTAATAATTAGCATATTGCTTAGAAAATTCTAGAAAAATTAGGGGAGGTATCTTATAATTAGAGGACCCTTGGAAAATTATGGTTTGATTTAATTTCTTAAAAATAACCCTAATTAGCCCAAACACTTAAAATTGAATTTTAATTAATTAGGAGTAACCACCCACCAAAATCACTTGAAAACAATTCTCCATTGTCACTTAGGATACAGAGAACCCAACATAAAAATTTTAAGTCAATTGGAAATAATTTAACCCCTTAAATGAATTAATTAAGTGACATAGGTATTTTGAAAATTTAAAAATTCATAAAACCAAAAATACACTTAAAAAATTCACCAAATTGGTTTTGTGGGTTCTCTGATATCAGAGGAGTCTAAGAAAATTAAAATTGGAATTTTCTAAAAATTTTCATTTTTAACCCTATTTTTAATATTTTAATAATTAAAAAATTTAAAAAATCACAAAAATATTAAAAATCACAAAAATGTCATATTTTGTTCCCTAATCACTTAGGAACCAACCAAATATTTTTCCTAAGTCTCTAGGTAAAGATATTGAATTTTAAAAGCTTAATGTAATTTTTAATGTTAAAAAAATGAATTTTCAAACACTTCCACTAAAATAATTCTAATAAATAAAAAAAATTATAAAATTTGGTTCTCTGACTTCTTTGAGGTCAGAGGGACTTAAGAAAAATATAAAATATATTTTTCAACTTTAATTTTATTTTATAATTAATTAATACCCCAAAGCTTAAAATAATTATAATAAATAAAATATAATCCAAAAATTCACCAAAATTGGTCCAAGTAGTCTTCTAGTCACTAGGAACATCCCATAATTTTCCTTAGGACAGAAATTTTACTTTGGTCATGTTGTTGAATTTTCATTGAAAACCCTTATTTTTTCATTAAAATAATTATATAAATTAAATTAAAAATGGAAAAAATAACATTTTCTCCTCTAATGTCTTTATTGACATGTGAGTAAGGTGACATAAAAATTTTAAGTTCATTTGAGCTCAATTTGGTGCGTTATGAAATGAACATGCTTAAAAGGGCAAAAAAGTAATTAAGGATTTTAACCCTAAGTAATACTTTAGGCCTAATCAAAGGGAGGGTGAAATATTTGATCTTAATTTTCTCTTGGATGATTGAAACTTAGGGAATTAAGAGGTAGAAACCCATTTAATCACCTGCAACATAAAAAATGAAACTTTAATTAATTAAATCATTTAAATTTTGGAAGAATAATTAAAATTTAGATCATTAAGATTAGGGATATGACTTAAGAAGATATCAATTCTTCAATCTAAAATCCCTAAATGGATCAATTCAATAATACTCCATTCTTAATTAATTCTAAAGAGTGATAATTAAAATTAATAATTAAAAAAAGGAAATAATCATTAATTAAATTAAAGCTTAAAACATTAAATGACTTAATAATTAAACTAAAATAAATCTAAAACATTAAAACTAATTTGAAATCACTTGGAAACAAATTTAAAACAAATTTGAAACAAAAAATTAATCTCAAAAAAATTAATAACAAAAAAAGTGAAAACCAAACCAATTAAAATTAACCTAAAGTACTATGATTAATTTAAACCAAATTTGAATCATTAAAATTTAATGAAATTAAATAATCTAAACACCTCTTTCAACTTAAATAATTTGAAACATCAAATATTAACCTAGAACAATTCATGATTAAAACACCATAAATTAAAAATTAAATCAGTTTTAGACATTAAAATTAATTTAAAACATTAAGATCATTTAAAATATAAAAGTTTAATTGAATTAAACAACTTGAATACTATTCCAACTTAAAATGTTTTAAAACACCTAAAAAGATCAAATTAAAATTTATAATTAAATCAAAACCACTTTAAATCTCCAACTCAAATTTCAATTAAGAATGGCTAAATCCTTTGATGAACTAATCGCACTGAAGGCTTTCACCTTCATAACCTTTAAACAGAGCATCAAGTGAAATGTCACTTTACTCATCGGATAATCAAATGTCTAAGTTCACTGAGCAAGAAACAAAACTTAACTAAACTCTTGGATGACCAATTCACCTGTACAATGAAACTCATTTGGACTCGAAATAATCCCAGAAGCATTGAAAAGATGTTCAGGATTCGTCCTGAGCACTTTCTCAATATGATGGGATGTTTTAGAAGAACAATTGAATTTAATTATTTTTGGTGAAGAAAATCATCCACAAAACACCAGAACCTAGACGTCATAGGAATTGACTAGCAATATGATTAGGATTTTGGTAGACAACCAGAACCTTCCCTTAGCTTTACCTAAGTATTTCTTGCAAATATTTGAATGCCTTAATATGTGTTTTAAGTGCAGCCTAGAATGACGAGAAGACCCGCCAAGTACGCTTTTATTTTACTGTAATTTATTTACCTGCGCTGTACTTTCTTTCTTGTAAAACTTGCATAGTAAACAAGAATGTCACCCTGCATGAAAACTGAAACCTTTTAGGATAGCCACAAAACTGAAACCCAAAATTAAATTAAAAGTCACGACAAGATAAAATTCACCGCCACAACATTCAAAATATAAAACAACTCAAAATTTAATCACAAACAGAATAACAAAGCTACAACTACAACTAAATTAAAACATCTCGTTGGATGATCGAGAATCCCTCGGATGATGTAACCCACGTGTTGCTAACGAGATTTCCCACAGTCTAAATGAAAGTGTGGAATTCATTTAGTTGAGTTTAGCAAATTCATTTGGACTAAGTGAATCCGATGAAAATAACAGTGCCGGGATGACGGAACCGTGAGTCGGTTTTGTTTAATCAACTTTAAGATTTTGTTTTTATTAAAACACTAAGTCATCTCAATTTTCAACTTTTCTAAACCAAAACACTTCTCTCATCTCCTGATTGCCACTTTCTAAAACTAAACCTCTGCAACAATAAGGAGCTTGGAGCACAGCTATCTTCATCAGCAAAACTTGTGTCTATTTCAGCAAAACCTTTTTTAGAATTAAATAACAAAGCCATAGGATTTCGAGGTAGTCTGCGTAGTGCAACATAAATATTCAACTTTTCGTTAGGCATTTTGCATAATTGTGTTATGCAAATTAAGCCCTAACCGGTCTTAGGACTTCGAGGTAGTCATTCGGTACGACATAAACCCTCGCATCTTCGAGGCTATTTGTGTGATTATGTCATACAAATATAAGTCCTAATTAAATAAAATTGACAAGATTGAAACATTAAATAATTCTCTCAAATTGAACCCGAACAATAGGATAGTCGGGAAGTCACCGAAGTTCACTTCGGGTTTGTGATATCCCCTAATTCTCTTCCTTTGGACTCCTGAAATAAACTGTTCCAAATTTGAGCTATTCCCTATTGAAATTTCTCAAAGTCCAATTGTTTGAAAATCTTAAACTTTTAAATTCTTGAGAGAAAAACCACTGATCACTATCGAGAGTTTTCATAAATGATTTTTGTCAATTAAGATGTAATTAACTATAGGGCTTGCTCTTATAGGGAACTTTAAGAACTTAGGTAATATAAACCCTGTTTAATTCCTTTATATTAAGCAGGGGAACTTGTCGGCTTATAAAATTGGTTCGCAGACCAAACGGATGTCACTAATCTTCTAGTTTATTTAATCGAGCCCCACCATCAAGCAGTGCATCTATTCTTCAGGATAGATACACGGTTTGTGGTGTGGTGCTCGTTTATATAAACTATTTGGGATGTGAGATCGGTTTGATTTCATCTCTTAAAATTTTCAAACTTAAAATTATTTTCAAAATCAAATGTTACTTTCCAAATTATATATATTTAAATTAAATTTAAAATTTAAAATTCCCTGACAATTTCTATAGGCAACCTCCTTTTCAAAACACAAACCTAAAAAAATATGTCGACAGCAATGCTCTTATTCACCTAGGTCAGAGAACAATCTGATTTATTTAGCGCCAGACCCTGAAGATGGGCAGATTGCACCGCTATTAGGTTGAACCGAGCCATGTGTTGAAATATCACTGGGTGGCTCAAATCCTTGAAATCCCAAGCAAGTTTCTCTAATAAGAATTGGGGTACCAATCTTTCAAGGTATCCACCATACTGAATTGCTCTTCGAAACAGATCCGTAAACTTCCCTCTCCACCCTTCCCCAAGTGCCAAGTGAAAGATTCACTTTTTATTTTAGGTTGAGGGAGGAGAGGGAGGTTTGGCTCCTCCTCTGGCTCCTTCCTCTACCGATGAGCTGGTTCTTCTTTCGAAGATGAGAAGGGCCATAGCCAGAGGATGCTTCTGTGTCTTACTCCGGGGTGGAACTAGAGGGGGGAGCAGGCTCAATACGAATGACCTTAGTCCATTCTGTTTAGTGGGATGGCAGTAATCGGCAGTGGATCAGACAGTTCTTGGGTGTTTGGCTAAGTGGATTGACTTAACTCCTTCAAAAACTCCCTTACTAATGCAGGCTTCTTTCTTCCACTTTTCCCTACATCAACACAATGAGATCGAGCAATAATGGTGAACTCACCAGTCGCCATATCCTGAATAACTGTCATGGCCTTAGAACATTAAGTTATAAATTTCATACTGCGGCGTCAGCCATCGCAGAGGCAATAACACCAAGGGACAGACTTTCTAAAATAATACCTTTTATGAGATTACCTGTTAGGGGAAGTTTTAGCTTATGTTATTTGGCAACCAATTTCTCCCTTAATGCCTTCACTTGGCCTCAACAACATTCGAGGACAACCTTGATCTCGAGTCTTTCACCCTTCATCACCCGAGTTATTTTTCTTTCGACAGTATACTATGGAACCGAGAGCCGACATTCGTTCAACATTTCCTCAGTGGCATGCAGTTCCACTCCATTTCCTCCACAAAAACTCATAATCTTTACATAATATCTAAGAGAGTGAGGTTGTGCGCACTTCTTGAGAGCTATATTCAAAGAGGAAGGCTTCCTCTTTCTTTGAAGTAGGGCATCTTCTTTCATAAGGAGAAATTCACCAGCTCCTTGGAGAAGGAAGAAGGAAGTCCACCACCTCCTCTCATAAGAAGAGCTTCATCCTTCATTTGAGGAGGAAAGAAGGAGTTATCACCATTTATCCTACCTAAAAGATGAAAAATGACATTGATTACCACGGTGGTGAGATTTGATAATACCCTTGCATTTCTCTTTTTCTAGAGCCCTTAGGCTTGATTTTAGAGATTTAAGGATTAGAGATTTTGTGCTAGAGGGATGCCTTCTAGGTTAGAAGGTTTTGTTGACAAATCTCTAGCAAGTCCTGAGTGTTTTCTCTTTGTAAAAAACCTTTAACACCAAAACCTTATCAACCGGGATATGAATAATCATGTGACTATTCCGCGTTTATAACTTCCAATGAATGGGTTAAGGTCGAATTACAAAAGCTATGTCTATGATTGGAGCTTTCACTTGCCGAGAATGAAATATCATGAAAGAGCTTTTTACATTCTTTTGATTAGTTAGAAGCAGGCCCTTCGTTGTTGAGCAATGGATTGGAAGCTACGATTTCATCATGGCAAACCTAGGTTCCCATGTGAGCTTGTGTCGATCGTTAAAAATGTGAAGTTTGTTGGTTGCCTGAATGAGTATCTCATCACCGCTTAATTTAATTTAATATATATATATATATATATATATATATGTATAATTTTTAAAAGTAACATTTCATTTTAAAAATATGAGACCGAACCAATCCCATATGTTTAATAGTTTAAATAAATGAGCACTACATCACAAGTCATGCATCTAACCCGAAGAATAAACATAATGTTTGATGATGAGGCTTGATTAAATAAACTACAGAAATTATAACATCCATTTTGATGTACGAAACTTTTATGTTGACCGATAAGTTCCCTTATATAATATGATGATTAGATATGATTTACATTACCTGAGTTCTTAAATTTCCCTATAAGGTCAAGCCCCTATAGTTAATTACCCATCAAATAACTGAAATAACATAAAAAAAACTATCGATGATGATCATAGGTATTGTCTTCATGAATCTAAAAGTTTAAGGTTTTCAAGGTCGGACATGGAAAATTTCAAATGAGAAATGATCAAACTGGAACAGTTATTATGAAATCAAAAAGAAGAAAGGTAGGGGATGTCACTGATCTTGAAGAGAACCTTGGTGACTTTCCAAACTATCCTATGGTTTGACTTTAATGTCAGAGTGATATTATTAGTGTTTCATCTTACCAATTTTTATTATGTAGGGCTTACATTTGTATTGTACCGACCATGCGAATAACTTAGAAGATAGAAGGATTTACATCGTACCAAATGACGACCTCAGAATTATAAGATGAGTTAGGACTTATGCTACTCAGTAGGACTATGCAGGAGCCTAAATATCAGGTGAGGATTTATATCGTGCTAGAAAAACTATCTCGATGTTCTATGGCTTATTGTTTAATTCTAAGGGAAGAGATTTTCTGTTGTAAACTTGTTTTCTCTCTTGAAAAGTCTAAGGTTCAAAATGTTTTACTAGGTGTTTTTCACTTTTTGGTTGTTGTCGTCGTTGTTTTATTTGGGGAATTTTTAATTTAATCAGAGCAATACCGATTAGGATCCCAGAACTCCCTCATTTCGAAACCATTATTTACTTTTGGATTGACTTAGTTTAAACAAGTTGTTACACTCATTTAAACCAAGGAAATCTCGTGAACAATCGTAAGTTACCTCATCCGTGGGATTCCCGTAATCCAAAAGGAGTGATTTAAGAGTGTTCATTAGGTTTAAAAGTGTATGCTTAATTTTGAAAATGTGTTTTTGTTTTGTTTCTAGTTTTGGTTTTGATTTTGCATGCATATTTGTTTTGAGTTTTGTAAATAAAGTAAGTGAATGCAGGTAAAGAAGTACTGTAAAGTAAAAGGAAATTACAATGCATAAAATAAATGTGTACCTGGGCTTCTGCTGCCGCTGCATGGTTAGCTCATAAAACATAAATATAATTTGTAAGAATTTAAATAGATTTCAGTTAAGTAAATAAGATTAGCAAGCAAAATCCATTACAAGAAAAGTAGAAAAGTATGTCGCAAGAAACACGAGCAAGTAAAAGAAAAGACCGTGTCGGCATATTTTTAGGTTATGTGTTTTGTATTTTAAAAAAGGGGTCGCCTACAGAAGTTGTCAGTGAATTTCAAATTTAATTTAAATTTATATATAATTTGGAAAGTAGCATTTAATTTTGAAAATAATTTTAAGTTTAAAAATTTTAAGATATGAAATCAAACTAATCTCACATCCCAAATAGTTTATATAAACGAGCACCGTATCACAAACCGTATATCTATCCCGAAGAATTGACACACTGCTTGATGATGGGGCTCGATTAAATAAACTAGGAGATTTGTGACATCCGTTTGGTCTGCGAACCAATTTTATAAGCCGCCAAGTTCCCCTGCTTAATATAGAGGAATTAAACAGAGTTTATATTACCTGGATTCTTAAAGTTCTCTATAAGGGCAAGCCCCTATAGTTAATTACATCTTAAATGACGGGAATCACTTAAGAAAACTTTCAATAACGATCAGTGGTTTTTCTCTTAAGAATTTCAAAGTTTGAGTATTCAAAGGATTGAATTTTGGATATTTCAATAGGAAATGGATCGAATTTGGCACAATTATTTTCAGGAGTCTAAAGGAAGAGAAGTAGGAGAAGTTGAGGATCCAAGAAGAATCTTGGCAGCTTCCCAAACTATCCTATTGTTTGGCTTCAATTTAAGAGTATATTTAATTTTTAAATTATGCCAATTTTAATTAATCATGACTTATATTTGTATGATAAAATCATACAAATAGCCTGGAAGATGTGAGGGTTTGTGTCGTACCAAACGACTACCTCGGAGTCCTAAGATCGGTTAGGGCTTAATTTGCATAACATGATTATGCAAATGCCTAACGAAGAGATGAGGATTTATGTTGCAGTAGGCAGACTATATCGAAATCTTATGGCTTGGTTATTTAAAACTAGGAAAGGTTTTGCTGGTGTAGATTCCAGTTTTGCTGACGACGATGGCCGTGCTGCCCACTATGCTCCAAGCTCCGTATTGTTACAGAAGTTTAGTTTTAGAAAGTGAAAATCAGGAGATGAGAGAAGTATTTTGGTTTAGAGAAATCTTAAAGTCCAAATGTTTTAATGTTTTAATTGAAACAAATCTTAAAGTTAGTTAAACAGAACTGATTAAGATCCCACGGTTCCGTCATCCAGGTACCGTTATTTTCATCGGATTCACTTAGTCCAGATGAATTTTCTAAACTCAACTGAATGAGTTCCACACTTTCATTTAGACTGTGGGAAATCCCGTTAGCAACACGTGGCTTACATCATCCGAGGTATTCCCAATCATCCAACGAGACATTTTAATTTAGTTGCAATTGTAGTTTTGTTGTTCTGTTTGTGATTAAATTTTGAGTTGTTTTATATTTTGAATGTTGTGGCGATGAATTTTATCTTGTTGTGACTTTTAATTTAGTTTTGGGTTTCAATTTTGTGGCTATCCTAAAGGTTTCAGTTTTCATGCATGGTGACATTCTTGTCTAGCATGCAAGAAAAGTAAAGTGCAGTACAGGTAAGTAAATAAATTGCAATAAAATAAAAGCATACCTGGAGGGTCTTCTCGTCATCTCCAAGCTACACTTAAAACAAATGTTTAGAGCATTTATATATTTGCAACAAGTACCTAGGTAAAGCTAAGGAAAGGTTCTGGTTGTCTACCAAAATTCTAATCCTATTGCTAGTCAATCCCTATGACGTCTAGGTTCTTGTGTTTTGTTAAGGATGATTTTATCCATCAAAGAACAATTAAATTCAGTTGTTCTTCTAAAACATCTCATCATATTGAGAAAGTGCTTAGAACGAGTCATAAATATCTTTTCAATACTTCTGAGATTATTTTGAGTCCAAATGAATTTTATTGTACTGGTGAATTAACCATCTCAAAGTTTAGTTGAGTTTTGTCTCTTGCTCAGTGAACTTGGACATTTGATCGTCCGATGACTAAAGTGACATTTCATTTAATGTTTCATTTAAGAGTTATGAAAATGAAAGCCTTTAGGGGGCAAATCAGTTTGTTAAAGAATTTAACTACTTTGATTAAAGTTGAATTGATGTTTTGGGATAATTTAATTTAGTTTTGAAATTCAAGTTGATTTTCTCTTAAGTGTTTTAAATTGTTTGATTTGAAAGAGGTGTTTAGATTATTCAATTTAATTAAACTTTTAATGATTTAAATTTAATTTGACTTAATTGTAACACTTTATGTCAATTTTAATTGGTTTGATTTTTTATGTTTTTAATTATGAATTGTCTTAAGGTTGATTTTCTTTAATGTTTCAAATTTGTTTTAGATTTGTTTTTTAAGTGATTTCAAATTAATTTTAATGTTTTAAATTTATTTCAATTTGATTATCAAATCACTTAATGTTTTAAGCTTTTTATTTAATTAAGGTTTATTTTCCTTTTAATTATTTAATTATTAATTTTAATTATCATTTTTTGAGTTCGATTAAGAGTTGAATATTATTAAAGTGAATCATTTAGGGATTTTAAATTAAAGAATTGATATCTTCCTAAGTCACATCCCTAATCTTTAATAATCCAAATTTCAATTTATTCTTCCAAAATTCAAATTGTTTAATTAATTAAAATTTAATTTAAATATTTTCAAGATGATTAATGGGTTTCTACCCCTTAATTCCCTAGGTTTCAATCATCTAATAAAAATTTTAAAATCAGATATTTTACCCTCCCCTTGATTAAACCTAAATATTAATTAGGGTTAAAATTCTTTAATTACCTTTATGTCCTTTTAAACATGCATTTCATAACTCATCAAATTAAGCTCAAATGAACTTAAAATTTTTATGTCACTTCACTCACATGTCAATTAAGACATTAGAGGAGAAAATGTGATTTTTTCTGAATTTAATTTAATTTATATGTTTATTTTTATGAAAAATATGGGTTTTCAATTTTTCATAAAAATTCAACAACATGACTAAGGTAAAGTTTCTATCCTTAGAAAAATTATGGGATATTCCTATTAACCAGAGGACCATTTGGACCAATTTTGGTGATTTTTTTAATTATATTTTATTTATTATAATTATTTTGAATTTTGGAGCATTAATTAATTATAAAGTAAAATTTATGTTGAAAAATGGATTTTATATTTTTCATAAATCTCTCTGACCTCAAGTAGTTCAGAGAAGCAAATTTTATATTTTTATAATTTTTCTTTGATTTATTAGAATTAATTTAGTGAAAATGTAAGGAAATTCATTTCTTAATATTAAAAATTGTTTTAAGCCTTTAAAATTCAATATCTCAACCTATAGACTTGAGAAAAATATTTGGTTTGTTCCTAAGTAATTAGGAGGCTAAATGTGACATTTTTATGATTTTTAATATTTTTATGATTTTTGTTATTTTTTAATTATTAAAATATTAAAAATATGGTGAAAATTGAAGATTTTTAGAAAATTCCAATTTTAATTTTCGTAGACTCCTCTGATATCAGAGAAGTCCCAAAACCAATTTGGTGAATTTTTGAAATGTAGTTTGGGAGTTGTGAATTTTTAAAGTTTAATTTTGGTTATGTGACTTAATTAATCCATTTAGTGGGTTAAATCTTTTCCAATTGATTTCAAATTTTTATGAGAGGTCCCACTGACCCTAAAGATTAGTGGAGAATTATTTTCAAGTGGTTTTGATGTGTTGTTAATCCTAATTAATTAAAATTCAATTTTGAATGTTTAAGATTCTTGAGGAATCAAACCAAACCAAAATTTTCCTAAGGTCCTTTGGTCATAAGATACCTCCCTAAATTTTTCCAAAATTTTCCAAGCAACATGCTAATTATTGGAATTAAAATGCCAAAACAGACACTTAAACTTGAAAAATCAATAACTTACCATAGAGATGGCCTCTGATCTTGGAAAATGTTCACAAGAACAGAGGCTACAAAAGCTCTGTGGTCTCATGCCATGGTGAATTGTGTGTGTGAGTGGAGAATTAAAACACTGAAATCAGTAAATAATTAATTAAAAATAAAATACTCATCAAATTAACTTAGTTCTTTTTCCACATTGTTCTCCTCTGTTCACTGAGTAAGCGGGTATTTTTATTTTATTTTTTTGATTTTTCTACACAAAGATATGGATTTTTAAAGTTTCTGGTATTTAAATAAATAGAAAAAAATCCTATTTATCTACTTAACCTAGTCAGCGTCGCGTCAACCTCGGTAGCTCCGAAGGCTCACGCGGCGCGCTCCCATTCGACGCCGCCATCTGACTGGGATGCCACGCGGCCCGCGGTCTCATTCCTTCTGTTCGTCCGACGCAATCTGGACCGTCCATCCGATACAAGCGCGATCCAACGGCTACTAGTCATCGTCTCCGACTGGTGTGTCCCGAGAGCCGTTCATACTAAAACCTAAAGATCTCGAGCTATAGTTAACCAAATCGCAAGTGGTTTTCTCCTACATGTTCGTCTAGCCTAGAGCTACACATCCATACAGCTAACATGCATCGAAATCGACTCAAATTAAATGATGGATCACTAGAAGCTCGGGCTAAAGAGAACTCCACTTACCTTGGTTCAGGAGGTGAAGCCTTGACTTAATGTGCTCGACATGTTTGTTGGAGCTGAAGGAGCCTAGGGATGAAGCCTCTGGCCCTGTGAATTGTCTAGACCACACTTCCAACAAGCCCGATTTCAAAGCTTGGCCGATAGAAGAGATGGCTGGCCTGGAGAGGGGGCTTTTGCTGTGGAACTTCTTCTCTTGGTCTGGTGAAGGTGTAGGGTCAATCAATTTGAGGATTGACTTACTGTGGTGACGTGTCCTGTTTTTTGGGTGGATTTTGAGCTGAGAAATTGAGCTCGACAAGAGGGAATTAGGGCTGGATTTTTTGGGGATCAAGTGCTTTATGCTAAGAGAAAAGTGTGGAGTGATTTTGGCAGAGTTTTGGTAAGGTTTTGTCCAGCACCTCTTTTGGCCGAGAGGTGGTGGTGTTTAAATAGAGGTAGCCGGAGGGCTCCCCATGGGGGTTTGAAGGCTGGGATCAGCTGCTCAGGGGAGGAGAAGAACAATGATCACAGGAAAATATATTAAGAAATTCATACCCATTTTTATGAAATTGCACTTTAAAGAAATGTATTTTCTTTATTTTATTGCAGGAATGAAGATTTATAAGTGATGAAAGCAAAAAGCATGAAATGGAGCAAATTTGGATCAAAAAAGGAAGAAATTCACGCAAAATGAACTAAGTCGCTGACGGTGAGATCGAGCCCGCCGACGGCGAGATCATGAGGAGAATTTTTGAAGGATTTGCAACTACCTCGCCGATAGCGAGCCCGAGCCCACCGAAGGCGAGATCGCGCGGTTTGGAGACCTTCTAGAAGCCCGCCGACGGCGAGGTCATTTCTCGCCGACGGCGAGACAGTTCAAAATGCTAGATACATTGAACCTGGACGTTTTTTAAAGAGGTGTTTAAGCACCCCTTGGACCTTTGCCTACCTCTATAAATAGAGGACGAATTTTAGTATGTTGTGTGTCATTTTGTCTCCTGAGTGTCAATTTGTGCTATTTTAGAGAGTGTTAGTGTCTACTTGGTGTCTATTTTAAGAGTTTAAGAGTATAATTAGTGAGTTTAGAAATGTGCTGTACTAGAAGGAAAAGTCAAAGGAACTACAAGGAATCTGCTTGGGGAGGAAATCGAGATAATTATCTTTGTTTATTGTTGTTAACTTTAAATGAAATCCATACTTTGTTTAATTTCCATGCATTCTGAGTAGTTTTCTTAGTCATTCTCCTTGTTTATGAAGTTATGTGAATTGATGAAATTAAATAGAAGTGCCTAATATATTAAAATAAATTGTGATAATTTTTACTTAAAACTTAATTTACTTTTCAATTTGGCCCATTAATTTGTTAAAATATGTTGAATTATCAACTATAGTAAAGATTACATCCAATATTCAGGGAAGTCAAAAGCCTTGGAAGGAGGGTGCAAATAAATAGGGAAATATTATTTATCGGACGTAGAATTGGACATTTTAGTGTGACGGACTAAAATATTCAATTTGGTCCTATTGTTCGAGAGCTGAAGTGTAGATGTTAGCCCTCGAGTGAGGGGAACGTGGGAGCTCGAGTGGCAGCCAGTATCCTCCCAGCCTAGCCGCAGATTCAGTAATCAAACATAGGACTAGTCAATGTTCTTTGCACCTGGACCAAAGGGTAAAGAATAAGAATGCTCCTATTTGCCACAATACAATAAAAGATCTATTTGAATTCATCATTCACTTAATTCTCTAAAAAAAAGGAGAAGGATACTTTTTCTGAAATCTTTAAATCAACTTTATTTAAAGCATTAGTTTACTTTAGTTCGCTTTAGTTACGTATTCTAAATTTTCGTCTACCATATTAGTAAGTAAATACTTTTTAAATTTAGCTGTTACAAATCTTTTAAAAACTTCCCTGTGGGATCGATAACCAGGACTCCACTAGAGCCCTGTATTACTTGATATGATACGTATATTTGCGTAGAATCCACATTATACATTCCATCATAAAATCAAATATATATATTAAAGAGGAATCATGTTTTTGGTGCCGTTGCTATTAACATAATTTGCAAACATAAAAAAAGTGGGTCAAGTTTTTGGCACCGTTGTCGGGGAAGTAAAAAAATTATTTACTAGAGTAACGTACTATTTTAAAATTTATTTTGCAAAATATTGTGCATAAATTTGGAAACGAAAATTTAATACCTTACGATTCTGAATTAGAGCGTACAATTAAAAGAATTAGAAAATAAAAAAGAGAAATTATAAATTTAACACAAATGGCGAATATTCCTGAAAATGAAAATATCAATCAACAGAGACCATTAAGAGATTATGCCAACCCTACATTTGATGAAATTCATTTAACTATTCAAAACCCCGATGTAGTTGCTAACTCATTTGAACTTAAACTCTGCAATTATCCAAATTGTACAAAACAATCAATTTAGTGGTTCACCTACTCGAAGATCCTAATTTACATCTTGCTAGTTTTTTAGAATTATGTCTTCTTGTTGACCTCATTTTTGATGAGGTCTTCTCTTCTTCTCTTTAGTATTTCAGGATCTAGCCTTAGGCTTTTCCTTCGACTATCTTAGAGGACTAGAATCGGGACTCACCTTTTAGAAATTCAAACCACTTCTTAACTCCTCGCAAACTCCACAAACTTGACCGTAGACCCCTAATCACTTAGAGGGTTGAAATCAAATGTGGAAGTTTAAAGGATGAGTTCCTATAGGACTCTTTGGCCTTAGGATTACCCTGGGTGGCCTGGTCTGGTGAAGGGGCTGACTTTCACACACACTACACCTATACACTACACTTTCACACACTTATACCTAACTTGACCTCCTGACTCTTGTAGGTGATTGACATGGATGGTCCTTAACCCCTAAGCCCTTGGCTAAGAGGGTTAGGAACAACATAGTGGATGCCTCAAATGAGTCCCTTCATGGCTCATGTGGCTTGATGTGGCTTCATGGCTCAACCAAAATGATTTCATTCCACTCAAATTTACCCAATCTTCAATTTCCCAAAATTTTCAATTTTTGACCCCCGGGACCCTACACCCGCCTAACCTACCCAAAACCCTTGAAACTACCCAAATTTTTCAAAATCACCTAAATTACCCAAAATTCCTCAAAATCAATCCCAAACATTTCCACATCACTCAAATTGATCATCCATACCCAAAAATACCAAAAATTCCAAGAAAACCTCCCAATACCCTCCAAATACCCAAAATACCCCCCTTGACCCAAAAATCTAAAAATTCAGAAAATTCCCAAAAAATTCCAAAAAATCCCAAATATTCCCAACTTCATTTTGTCCAACTACACCATGGGCCAATTTTGTCAATTTACCCTACTTTTGTCAAAACCCCCCAATTTAACCCATTTTAACCCAAAGTGAACCCATTGTCAAGCCAAACCTACCCAATTGACCCAAATTCTGGTCCAATTCAATTCTAAGCTTCAATTCAACATTCCCAATGCCAATCTAGACCAAATCCAAGTCCAATTTGATTGACATTTGGATCCAATTTCACTTTTGGCCTTAAAGCCCAATTTGGACCCATGACCCAAACTTAGCTCAAACTCACCTAATTCAACTCCAATTAACCCCAAATCTTTTCTAAATCTTCCTTAGAATCCCCACAAGCAAAACACTAACATGATTTTGCCCAAAATTTAGACCCAAACCCCACTCAAATTCAACCCAAAGCTAAAAGGCCCAATTTTGACCTAAACCCAAACCTAACCCAAATGAGCCCAAACCCCAAAATCAAAGCCCAACCAAAGTCAAAACCTCTTTGAAACACTCCCATAAACATTTCTCAACATTAATTTTACATGAATTTCAACCCTAGCCCAACATTGGCCCAACTTGGCCCACTTGGACCTATATTGGCCCATTCACCAAAAGAACCCAAATTCAACCCAATCCAAACCCAAATCACCCCCAATTTGCTTCAAGTCACTCATGACACATCCATGAGCTAAACCCAACAATTATTTGGCCCAACCTCTTTACAAAATTTCATCCCAAAATCCATTTTAAAATTCAAAAGACCACTTTCCTAAACCATCTTAAAAGCCCATCTAAAACCATTTTAAAAAGCCCAAATTCTACCCTAAAGCCCACATGACATCTCAACTTGCCATCCACTTAATAAAAGCCATTCCCTAAGTCCTAAATTCACCATCAAATCATTCCAAATCAAGTTTCATACAAATTTCCATCAAATTACCAAAAATTCCTAAAATCCATTTTCATGAAATTGACCCAATCTTTTCCCAAGCCAAATGGAGCCATGAAGCCATGCACAAGCCATATGCAAGCCATGGCGGCCACTTTACACATCACCATGTCATTTTTGGCAAAGGGAGGGAGTCCTTTAATGATTCCCTTAAGGGTGATTAAGCCTTTTCATGACTCTTCTAAACCTTGATTAAACATAAATGTACTTAGATGGTGACTTCTCCCCACTAAGCTAGGCTGACTTACCCGATTCCCTCGGCCCAAAAATCAGGCCTTGGAGGGTGAACCAAACCTAAATCCATGACTTGGACCCATTTGGACCCAAAATTAGCTCCTCCCCCATTCCATCTAAATCAAACCCTTTACACATGGCCAATGCCAATTGATTGCACTAAGCCCCGACCTCGACCTCCCCGACCAAGATGGTGACCAATGAGTCGGCCGGCCAGCCACGTGTAGCCGGAAAACACCATGGCCGAGAGCTCACATGTGAACCAACTTTGGAATTCTCCCTTGCTGAGCTACCCCATTCCCAGTAGCCATTGTAGCCGTTCTTCTCTTGCCAAGAGCAGCTGATCCCAAGCCCTAACTCTCCCTGGGAGGCCCTCCACCCTCTCCTATTTAAACACCACCCCTCTCGGCCATGAGAGGTGCTGAAAAAAACCTTAAGGAAACTCTGCCAAAATTGTTCCAGACTACTCCCCATACACAGAGCACTTGATCCCCACTGAAATCCCCCTGCCATTTCTTCTCTGTGAGCTCAATTTCAGAGTTGAAATCCAAGCCCAAAACCAGGACACTTCTCCACAGTGAGCCAATCCCTAAATTGATTGGTTCTACACCTTCACCAGACCAAGGGAAGGTGTCCACCAGCAAAAGCCCCATCTCCAGGCCACCCAGTTGCTCCAGCCTCCAAGCTTTGTGATCGGGCGTGGTCGAAATCCTACTTAGGCAATTCACCGGACCGGGAGACTTCATCCGGAGCTTGTCGGGATCCAATCGAAGGTGCAACAACCCTCGGATCGAAGCCACACTTCTCTGAGCAAAGGTATGGCCTCACTCTTCTTCCCGAGCTTCTGAACATTCTCCATTTCTATTGCGTAAATTTCATCCCACATAAACCGTATGGATGTGTTCGTCTTCTCAAGACGAATCCATAAAGCATAAGAACATGAAAATCCATTGAGTATCGAGTGAGATCATAGGGATTTAGTGTGGACGGCTCTCGGGTGAGGACGCTCGGGGACGATGAACGGATGCCGTCCATTCAATACACGCGCGGACGGACGGCTCAGATGGCGTCGGACTAGGAGACGGTACGAGAACCGCGGGGCCCAGGCTGCTGACTCAAGCGGCGGCGTCGAATGGGAGCGCGACACGTGTGCGTTCGGAGATGCCGAGGATGACGCGGCGCCGCGTGGATAAATAGAAAATTAGGGGTATTTTCTATTTATTTAATTCCCTAAACTTCAAAATTCATAACTTTGTGTAGAAAAATCATAAAAATAAAATAAAAATACCCTCTTGCTCAGTGAATAGAGGAGAATAATGTGGAAAAGAAATAATTTAATTTCATCAAGTATTTTATTTTTAATAATTTATTTACTCTTTGCATATTTTTAATTCTCCATGCATGTAAACAATTCACCATGGCATGAGACCATATGGCTTTTGAAGCCTCTGAATTTGGGAACATTCCCTGAATTTTCCAAAGTCGAGGCCATCCCTATGAAAAGTTATTGATTTTTCAAATTCATGTTACTGTTTTGAGTATTTTAATTCCAATAAATAGCATGTTGAGAAATAAATTCTAGGAAAATTTGGTGATGTTCCTTATGACTGAGAGGACCTCTAGGAAAAATAGGTTTTGAGTTAGTTCATTTAAAACAACCCTAATTGGCTTAAACACCCAAAATGGATCTCTAATTAATTAGAGCTAACCATACATCAAATTGACCTGAAATTAATTCTCCACAGACCTTTAGGATCAGAGGAACCCACCATAAAAATTTGAGGTCAATTGGACTTGGTTAGCCCTACTAATTGGGTTGATTAAGCCATTTAGCCATTTCAAACTTTAAAAATTCATAACTTTCAAAATATCTTTCACAAATTCACCAAATTAATTTTGGAGCCTCTCTGATATTAGGGGAATTTAAGAAAATTAAAATTTCAATTTTCTAAAAAAGTTGATTTTTAATATTATTTTAATATTTTTAATAATTAAAAAATAATAAAAATCATAAAAATAATAAAATTCACCAAAATGTCACATTTTGAATTTTAATCACTTAGGAATAAACCCCATATTTTTCCTAGGTCTATTTAGTGAGATATTAAATTTTAAAGCTCTAGGGTAATTTTAAAATTAAAAAATGTATTTTCTAGCATTTTCACTAAAATAATTATGATAAATCATAGAAAAATCAGAAAATTGCAAAATTTAATTCTCTGATTTCCTTGATATCAGAGAGATTTTTGAAAAATATAAAATTCATTTTTCAACATTTATTTTATTTTTAAATTAATTAATACTTCAAAATTTAAAATAATTATAATAAAAATAATATAATTCAAAAAATCACCAAAATTGGTCCAAGTGGTCCTCTAGTCATTAGGAATGCCCCCTAATTGTCTTAAGGACAGAAACTTTCCCTTGGTCATGTTATTAAATTTTCCTTGGAAATCTCTATTTTTTACCAAAAATAATTATATAAATAAATTAAATACAGAAAAATCACATTTTCTCCTCTCATGTCTTTATTGACATATGAGTGAAGTCACATAAAAATTTCAAGTTCATTTGAGTTCAATTTAGTGAGTTATGAAATTATTAAGTTTAAAGGGTAAAGTGGTAATTAAAATTTTAATCCTTAATTAAAACTTTAGGTTTAATAAAAAATTAATAAGTAAAATATTTGATCCTAATCTGATTTGGATGATTGAAATTTAAATAATTAAAGGGTAGAAATCCATTAAGCAATTTAAAATAATTGAAATAAACCTTAATTAAATAATTGATTAAATTTGGAAGAATAATAAAATTGGAATTATTAAAATAGGGATATTATTAGGAAGAGATTTATTCTTTAATTTAAAAATCCCTAAATTAATTATCTCATTAATATTCAATTCTTAATTAAAATGATAACTCAAATTCAAAATATTAAAAGAATTAATCATTAAACTAAAATTAAATTATTAAACTCTTTTAAAATTTCAATTAAAATTAAAGATAAAATTAAATTAAAAATTAAATTAAATTAAGTAAATTAAATTGAATTGAATTAAATTAAATTAAATTAAAATTAAAAGTTGAATTAAATTAAAGATTAAATTAAATTAAATTAAATAAACAAATTAAATTAAATTAAATGAATAAATTAAATTAAATTAAATTAAATAAATAAAATAAAATTAAATTAAGTTAAATTAAAATAAATAAAATAAAATTAAAATTAAATTAAATTAAATTAAAGGAAATTAAATCAAATTAAATTAAAATTAAATCAAATCAAATTAATTTAATTTAACTTCAAATCAAACTAAATTGAATTAAATTGAATTAAATTAAATTAAATTAAATTAAATTAAGTTGAATTAAATATAACATCACCAAAGACATAAAGAAATTAAATATAAAGCAACCTGAACACTATTCCAAATTTAAATCCGATAACTGAAATTAAACTAAATCACAAACCATTTGAACACCAATTTGCCCTCAAAAACATTGGTTATCATAACTCCTAAACAGAACATTAAATGAAATGTTACTTCACTTATAGGATATTCAAATGTCCTAGTTCACTGAGCAGGATAACAAAACTTGAATTCTCGGATGATTAATTCATTTGTGTAATCGAATTCATTTGGACTTAAAACAATCCTAGAAATATTGAAAAGATGTTTAAGATTCTTCTTAAACACTTTCTCAATATGATAGGATGTTTATAAGAACAATTGAACTCAATTGTTCTTTGATGAAGAAAATCGTCCTCAAACCAAAACACAAAGACTTAGACGTCATAAGAAATGACTAGCTATAGGATTAGGAACTTGGTAGAAAACCATAACCCTTCCCTTAGCTTTACCTAGGAACTTGTTTAAATATTCTAATTGTGTTTTAAGTGCAGCTTGGGATGACGGGAAGACCCTCCAGGTACGCTTTTATTTTATTGCAATTTACATTATTGCAATTTATTTAACCGCATTGCATTTACTTTTCTTGCATGATAAACAACTGTTGCATGAAAACCCACACCTTTAGGATAGTCCCTAAAACTGAAACCAAAACTAAGTTAAAAGCCATTGCAAGATAAAATTCACCGCCACAACATTTCAAAATATAAAACAACTCAAAATTTAATCATAAACGAACACAAAACTACAATTACAATTAAATTAAAACGTCCTCGTTGGATGATCGGGAATACCTCGGATGATGTAACCTACGTGTTGCTAACAGGATTTCCCACGGTCTAAATGAAAGTGTGGAACTCATTCAGTTGAGTTTAGCAAATTCATCTGGACTAAGTGAATCCGATAAAAATAATGATGCCGGAAGGATGGAACCGTGGGATCTTAACCGGTGTCGTTATAATCAACTTTAAGATTTGTTTTAATTAAAACGTAAAAGAGACACTTGGAAATTAAGACTTATCTAAACACAAACACTTTTCTCATCCCCTGATTTATGACTTCTAAAACTAAAACTCTGCTACAACAAGGAGCTCGTAGCATGGTGGGCAGCACGGCCATCGTCATCGACGAAAACTCCGAGTCTACTTCGACAAAACTTTCCTAGAATTAAATAACAAAGCCATAGGACTTCGAGGTAGTTTGCCTAGTGCAACATAAATCCTCAACTCTTCGTTAGGCATTTACCTTGTAAATTAAGCCCTAACCGGTCTTAGGATTCCGAGGTAGTCGTCTGATACGACATAAACCCTCACATCTTCAAGGCTATTTGTATGATTCTGTCATATAAATATAAGCCCTAATTAATTAAAATTGGCAAGATTGAAATACTAAATAAGCATTAGGACTTTCCTAAATCCAAGCCAAATAATAGGATAGTCGGGAAATTACCGAAGTTCACTTCGAATCCGTAATTTCTCCTACCTTTCGTCCTTTGAATTCTCAAAACAAAAATGTTCTAAACTTGATCCATTCCCTATTGAAATTCCAAAATTCAATCCTTTGAAAACTTAAACTTTGAAATTCTTGAGAGCGGAATTATTGATTATTTTCGAGAGTTTTCTTAGGTGATTTCGTCACTTAAGATGTAATTAACTATAGGGGCTTGCCCTTATAGGGAATTTTAAAGAACCCGAGTAATATAAACCCCGTTTAATGCTTTCATATTAAGCGGGGAATTTGTCGGCTTATAAAATTGGTTCGCAGACCAAACGGATGTCACAAATCTTCTAGTTTATTTAATCGAGCCCCACCATCAAGCAGTGTGTCTATCCTTAGGGATAGATACACGGTTCGTGGTGCGGTGCTCGTTTATGTAAACTATTTGGGATGTGAGATCGGTTTGATTTCATATCTTAAAATCTTCAAATTTAAAATTATTTTCAAAAATTAAATACTACCTTTCAAATTATTTATTTAAACTAAATTAAAAATTCGCCGACAACTTCTGTTAGGCGACCCCCTTTTCAAAATAAAACACAAACCTAAAAAATATGCCGACAGCTACTTTCAAATATGAAGTAGTATCTAACGATGCTATTAGACTTAGTCTTTTTCCTTTTTCTTTAAGGGATAAGGCTAAAATGTGGTTAAATTCGTTAAGCACTCGGATCTATTAAAACTTGGGGAGAGTTATCACAAAAATTTCTATCCAAATATTTTCCACCATCAAAAACTCGCTAAGCTTAGAAATGATATAACTTCTTTTAGTCGATTTGATGGAGAATCAATATATGAAGCTTGTGAGAGATTTAAAGAATTTCTTAGGAAATGCCCACATCATGCGTTACCGCATTAGTTAATTATTCAAACTTTCTATAATGGATTAGTAGGATCTCTTAGATCAATCATCGATGCTCATCCTGGAGGATCATTAATGTCAAAACCATTTGATGAAGCCTATGCACTAATCGAAGAAATGGCTACCAATAATTTTCAACGGCCTGCTGATAGAATGAATCCAAGAAAGATAGCTAGTATTCATGAAAATGATGCAATATCTATGTTAGCTTCACAAATCACTGCTATATCTAAAAAATTAGATCATTTTGGAATGAATTACTCTCCAACTATATTAGAAGAAAACTCATCTGGACAACTTATAGAATCCCAATCTCATTATGAAACTATAAATGCTATTAATAACATACCCAATAATCCTTATGCGAATTATTATAATCCTGGAAGGAAAATCATCCTAATTTTAATTGGAATAACAATATAACTAATCAACCATGGATGAACAACATAACACAACCATTAGGAAATCCCTCTAACCAAAAAAATTCTAATTATAAACCTAGTTATCCACCTGGATTTAATAATAATAACCCTCAATTTAAAGATAAAAAATTATCTATAGAAGAATTAATATTAAATATGGGTCAACATTTACAAAATCAAAGAAATCAATTACAAATACAAGGAAACCAATTGCAAAATCAAGGAACAGCTATTAAAAATATTGAAACTCAACATGGACATATCGCTACCGCGCTTAATAGTAGAATACCTGGAACATTTCCTAGTAATTTGGAAATAAATCCTAAAGACAAAGGAAATGAACAAATTAAAGCAATACAATTACGAAGTGGAAAAGAATTAGAACCTTGAATTCAGAAAGAACTGGAAAGTCAAAAAGAGGAAGTGGAAATCGAAAAGGAAAAGAATCAACAAGATCCGAACTTAGAAAATCCTTTAATAGTAATGAAAATTTCTGTTGAAAAACCTCCACCACCATTTCCTCAACAACTAAATCAACATAAAAAAGATAATCAGTTTGCTAAATTCCTTGAAATTCTGAAGAAATTAACAATAAATATTCCTTTCATAGAAGCTTTAGAACAAATGCCAAACTATGTAAAATTCATGAAAAATATTCTAAATAAAAAAAGAAAATTTACCGATAATGAAAGGGTCGCACGTAGTGAAGAGTGTAGTGCTATTATTCAGAAAAAGCTTCCTGAAAAATTAAAAGATCCTGGTAGTTTCACTATGCGCTATTGGAGAAAAATTCTATGGAAAAGCTTTGTGTGACTTAGGAGCAAGCATCAATCTAATGCCTCTATCAATTTTTAAGAGATTAGGATTGGGAGAAATTTCACCTACTTCAGTAACCCTTCGAGTTAGTCGATCGTTCATTACATATCCTAAGGGAGTTATTAAAGTTGTTTTAGTAAAAGTGGATAAATTTATCTTCCCGGTAGATTTTATTGTTTTAGATATGGAAGAAGATAAAGAAATTCCTATTATCTTAGGAAGACCATTTTTAGCCACTGGGAAAGCTATGATTGATATTCAGAAAGGAGAATTAACTATGAGAGTAAATGATTAAAAAGTAACTTTTAATATTGCTAAATCAATGAAATATCCTGCGCTAGAAAAAAATGATGAGTGTTTTCGAATGGAAGTACTCGATCATTTACAAAAAGAACATTTTAAGGAATATTATGAAGAAAAATTAGAAAAAGAAAATACCGAATTAATTGAAAAAGACGATATAAATGAAGAACTAGATTATATTCAAGAGAAATTTGAATTTTTGGATAATACAAAAAACACTGAAAAAAATATAGTTCCATCGATTATTAAACCTCCTGAACTTGAGTTAAAAGTGTTACCTAATCATTTGAAATATGCTTACTTAGGTAATTCTTCAACTCTACCAGTTATTATTTCATCTGAATTAAATGAATCTCAAGAATAAAAACTTTTAGATACCTTAAAAAAATATAAGAAAATTTTTGGTTGGACTTTAGAAGATATTAAAGGAATTAGTCCTTCAATCTGTATGCACAGAATTATTTTAGATAATGAACATAAGCCTAAAGTAGATCCCCAAAGGAGATTAAACCCGATAATGAAAGAAGTAGTCAAGAAAGAAATTTTAAAATGGTTAGATAATGATATTATATATCCTATTTCTGACAGTGCTTGGGTAAACCCAATTCACTGTGTGCCTAATAAAGGAGGAGTGACCGTAAAAGCTAATGAAAATAATAATCTTATCCCTGTAAGACAAGTTACTGGATGACGAATATGTATTGATTATAGAAAATTAAACGCAGCCACCAGGAAAGATCACTTCCCTTTACCATTTCTAGACCAGATGTTAGATAGAATAGCCGGACATAAGTATTTTTGTTTCTTAGATGGATACACCGGTTATCATCAAATACAAATTGCTTCGGAGGATTAAGAGAAAACTACATTTACTAGTCCTTATGGAACTTTCGCTTTTCGAAGGATGCCTTTTGGATTATGTAATGCACCTACAATATTCCAGAGATGTATGATGTCTATATTTAGTAAATTAATTGATAATGGAATAGAAGTATTTATGGATGATTTCTCTGTATTTGGAACATCATTTGACACATGCTTAAATCATCTTGAAAAAGTATTTAAAGTATGTGAGAAAACTAATTTAGTTCTTAATTGGGAGAAATGTCAATTTATGGTTGCAGGCGGCATTGTATTAGGGCATAAAATTTTGGAAAAGGGCATGGAAGTAGACCCTGCAAAAATTCAAGTTATAGATAAATTACCACCTCTAACTACGGTAAAAGGGGTAAGCAGTTTTCTTGGACATCCTGGATTCTACATACATTATATAAAAGATTTTTCAAAAATTACTAAACCTCTATGCCAACTTCTTGAAAAAGACAAGAAATTTGAATTTACAACTCAATGCCTGAATGCTTTCGAATTATTAAAAGATAAATTAATTACAGCACCTATAGTAGTTTCACCTAATTGGGAGAAATCATTTGAGCTTATGTGTGATGCTAGTGATTATGCTATAGGAGCAGTTCTTGGGCAAAGATATGATAAGATTTTCAAAGTTATATATTATGCTAGTAAAACTCTAAATAATGCTGAAATAAATTATATAGTTACTGAAAGAGAATTATTAGCGATTGTATATGCTTTTAATAAATTTCGGCATTATCTAATAGGAACTAAATGTATTGTGCATACTGATCACTCTGCTATAAAATATTTAATGCAAAAGAAGGATTCTAAACCAAGATTAATTAGATGGATATTATTAATGCAAGAATTTGATTTTGAGATCGTTAACAAAAAGGGAACTGATAATCAAATTGTTGATCATTTATCAAGATTAGAATATCATGAATTATCCGATATCGATAATGAAATTATAGATAGTTTTCCCGATGAACAACTTTATAATATAAATGAGTGGAAAATACCTTGGTATGCTGATATAGTAAATTATATTGTGAGTGACATTTTACCACCTATGTTAACTTTGCAACAACAGAAAAAATTCATTCATGATACTAAAACATACTTTTGGGATGAACCATACTTATATAAGCAATGTAAGGATTTAATTATTAGAAGATGCGTGTCTTATGAAGAAACTGAACCAATTATTCAAAAATGTCATGATTCTGATTTTGGTGGACATTTTGGGACAGATAAAACTGCGTATAAAATTCTACAATATGGATTCTACTGGCCTACTCTATTTAGAGATGTATACAGATATATGAAAACCTGCGATAAATGCCAAAGAGTAGGAAATATATCAAGAAAAAAGGAAATGCCTACGAATTTTATATTAGAAGTTGAAATTTTTGATGTTTGGGGATTAGATTTCATGGGACCTTTTATTCCTTCATTTGGAAACTCATATATATTAGTAGTCGTTGATTATGTTTCCAAATGGATTGAAGCGCAAGCTTTACCTAGGTGTGATGCTAAAAGTGTTTCAAAATTTTTAATGAAAAATATTTTTACTAGATTTGGAATGCCGAGAGTGATTATCATCGACGGAGGAACTCATTTTAGAAATAAATATATTCACAAACTAGTAGAAAAATATAATATTATTCATAAGATATCAACTGCTTATCATCCACAAACTAGTGGATTAGCTGGAGTTTTTAATCGAGAGATTAAGCGTATTTTAGAAAAGTCTGTAAACCCTAATAGATTGGACTGGTCTATAAGACTAGAGACTGCATTATGGGCATACAAGACTGCTTATAAAACTCTGATTGGAATGACTCCTTACAGGCTTATATATGGAAAAACTTGCCACTTACCAGTTGAATTAGAACATAAAGCTTATTGGGCGATTAAAGAATTTAATTATAATATGAAAGAAGCTGGTGAGAAGAGATTGTTGCAATTAAATGAATTAGAAGAATTAAGGAATGAATCATATGATAATGATATGATTTATAAAGAAAGGATGAAATTGTGGCATGATCGTAAGATTAATCAGAGAAATTTTGAACCAGGACAAGAAGTTTTGCTATATAATACTAGATTGAAATTATTTCCTGGGAAATTGAAATCTCGATGGTTAGGACCTTTCACTATAACTCAAATATTTTCATATGGAACTATAGAAATTAAAGATCCAAAAATAGGACATAGATTTAAGGTAAACGGACATAGATTAAAACCATATTTCGAAGGTAGAAGACCAAATTTTAAAGAGGTTTAAATGCTTAGTCGACCTGATTACTAACTGAAATTAGGTCGGGCTGACGACGTTAAACCAAGCGCTTTATGGGAGGCAACCCATAGTAGTCTTTTATTTTAATTATATACAAATTTGTGAGTCTGTATTATTAAAACAAATCTTACTAATCATTTTTTTAATTAGAATCATCACAAATTCGAACCTATATGATGAGATCAGAAAATATTCAGACCAGAGCGAAATTGGGCAATTTTACGAAATCTCACCGACGACGAGGTCGATTCTCGCCGACCGCGAGATCGGCGCCTAATTACATTTCAGTTTTATAACTAGCTCGCCGACGGCGAGAAACTTGCCGCCGACTGCAAAGCAGTTGAAAAATGGGTTTCTTAAGTTTTTTGTGCGGTTTTGGACGGTTCTAAAGCCATTTCTTTGTATAAAACCATCCCAAATTCATTTTTACACTGTTTTCTTCCTAAAAAACGACTAGAGACCATTTCTTTCAATCCGAAATGGCCACCAAACTCTTAGAAACCACAAAAACTGTAGTTTTCAACCGAAGAAAATTCGTTAGTTCGGAGGCGCAGCGTATTTTCAACAAAGTTTTAATGAAGAAGAGACTTATTAAAGAAAGGGGATTTGTCAACAGAGAAGTAGAGAATTCTACCACAAAAAGTGAAGAAATGATCGCGCAGCGGCATTGGGAGGTATTTGGCTATACAACATCCGATGTAGTTATTCCTGTAGTTAAAGAGTTTTACTCTAATCTACATGCGATCAACAATGGAAGTGTCTACGTCAGAGGAAGATGGGTAACATTTACTCCTTCAAGGGTAAATGAATTATTTTCTATAGAAAATACCCCTGCTGTCATTATTCAAACTTTGTTCCTTCAAGATACAATATGAACGAGATTTATAGTTACCTGACCGACGAACCTGATAATTAGGAGTTGTGCGAAGACAAGTATGTTAGTTTTTCTGCATCACTTCTTAACCCTGTCTCGAAGCATTGGCATTTCTTTATCTCATCAAAGTTATTACCCACTATGAGAGTAAATAAGGTTTCAAAGGAATGCGCTACATTAAATTACTGTATTCAAATTGGACTACCTATCGATGTTGGATCAATTATAGTAAAGTATGCATTGGGATTTATTGTGCATGGGTCAGTTCATGGACTTGGACACCCATCGACTATATTTGCTTTATGCAGTCAGTACCAAGTTTCTTATGAGGCTTGGGAAAATGTACTTTTGCCATGGAAACCACTCGATCCTACGGATATGTTTCCAACTTTGAATAACAATGGTGAGATTACCATTATTTCCGACGAGCATCACGGAACAATCCTTTAGCAAGGCCCCTTATCGATAAAACAAATTTCATTCGAAAAAGATTAAAGGATTAGAGAAAGAGTTGCAGAACGTGATGAATTCCATCGATAACATCTCCGATATGTTCGATCACATTGATCTGGAGGATGAAGGAGCACTTTGATCATACTCGGACATCCGGAGACCAGTTTTATTCATTTACCGAGACGAAAGGGTGGATTGATGAAGAATCTACTCGCGAATCCCTTTCGAGCCTTTCTACAATCTATTTGTGCACTCGCGTCACATCGAAAATATCAGAGAGGATTTTAGTTCAGACACTGAGGAGTAGTAAAAATTTCTATCTTATGATATATTTGTGTGTATATTTGTGTTAATTTGGATTTAGGTTTTTTTATGATTTGAATCTTAATTTGATCATCTCAGATTAGATGAAATTATATGTATTTGTTATGTCTCAGCATTTAGTGTATAGTGGTTTGGATTGCAATGCTGAGTATTATAGATTTGGACATTAAAGTTAAGTATGTTGTTAGCTATTAGTGTGAAGTTTGTAAGTCTCATGGATTTCATATATAAAGTTATATTATTTGTGTTGTGTGAACTTTTTGTGAGTATAAGTATCTAATCTTCATACTAAATTATTAAATTATGTGATCAGAAGATTGATTAAGGGCAAATTGAGGTTGAAAATGATTGACGAATTTTAAAAATTTAAAATTTTGGGATCTAGCCGACGGCGAGAATTATCCCGCCGACAGCGAGGAAAATCCCACTGACAGCGAGAACGATCTCGCTGATGGCGGATTTTTCCCTAAACTTTTGCCTTTGTCAAATTAATTAGCTCACCGACGGCGAGAAAAATCTCGCCGACAGCGAGATCGCGAAAAGTCCTATATTTGACCAGTCAACCGACACTATTCATCATCCCCTTCCTCAAAACTTCGAAAAAACTGACCTAGGGCTTGTGAGATCTTAGATTTGAGGCGATTTCAACACTTTTTGACACCGAATTTCATCTTCTCTTGGTAAGAGCTTCACTCATATGCAAAAATTTTTGATTTTCACCATGGATTTCTTCTACATTGGGAAATTCTGAAAAAAATTGAAATGTGGAGAAAATACTTGAAAGAAATTCATGGAAATTGATTTAAATGGATTTTAGATGTTATAGGAAGCATTCTTAGTAATATTTAGAAGTTTAGTTAGATTTTTTGCAAATTTCACAGATCGAAAATGGCTCCACTACAAAAGCGATGGTTGGATTACGACGAAACCCGATTTGTGAATGCAAGGGCACAATCAAGATATTTTCACAATATTCAATCAAGAAAATGCATTCAAGATCGAGTTTTTAAGAATCCAGGAGGAGAGGTGGAGTGAGTAATAAAGGAACGAGAATGAGAAAATTTTTGTTTCATAACCAACAGAGCCGCTGAAGAAGTGGTAAAGGAATTTTATGCGAACCTGACACAAGCTGAAGATGCACCAGTTAAGGTTAGAGGATTTTTTGTAGAGTTCAGCGCTGCAAGAATAAATGCTTATTACGAGGTACGTGATACCTACACCAGTGAGTATGATACATTTGGAACTATGGAAGGACCACTGGAAGAGGTGATCGACTTTCTCACTGACGGGAAAGGAGTTTGGAAGATAAAGCAGCGAGAATGGGTAAACTTCCCTCTTTCTATGTTAAATGCAACATCTAAAGCTTGACACTATTTTATTTATTCTACTTTGTTACCTACTTACCACCATAGTGAGGTAACAAGAGATTGAGCAGTTCTGAATTTCTGTATTTAGAACCAAAAAAGTATTAATGTGGGAAGTGTAATTTATAAGAATATATTAGCCACCTCAAGAAGTGAAAGTGGAGGAGGACTAGGACATCCCGGTCTTATCTATGCACTCGCCAATTATCCGGGGTAGAGGCAAGAGATGATGAGGAATGGGTTGAGCCTATGAAACCCATTACTCTGGCTAATATTAAGAAATATGAATGCCACGAAGGATGGAGATCTGGGACAAGGGACTATGTACCTTCTTCAAGTAGAGATATACCCTCTACTAGTTATGAACCCCCTCAGTACACCACTCCTACCCTTCAAGATCTGATAAATGAGCTGACCCTAAGTAGAAAGAGTTTTGAACAATTTGGAGAGAATATGGAAAGAAAATTCGAGCATATGGACCATAGGATCGATGGCTTGGAAAGAAGACATGATTATGATAGTGAATATCTCCAGCGGCATTCGTAGTACGAAATTGCATATTATGAGGCTGAACGTCGATATAGGAGTGGTGAGTTAGATGTTGTCTTTCCCGAGTGCCACCGCTACACACGATACTCAGCTGCTCAGCCTTCTCAGCCTGGAGATCAGGGAGATGATATAGCCTGGGATTTTGATATGTAAGATTAGAGACTTTGTTTAGTTTTTTTAGATTAATTGTTCTTTTGAAAACTTTATTGTTCTGTGTGTAATTATTATGTACTTTCTGTGGACTGAGGATTTGGGTTGTTTGTTTGTTTGCTTATGTTGTAATGTTAGACTTTTTATGTGTGTTAAGTTAGTTTGCAATTTTTCTTTTAGATAGGATGTTAGTTTTTCTTTAATGTGTTGTTTAAGTTTTTATAAGCTATGAACTTTTAATATGTTTAGATTGTTTTAATATGTTTAAAGTAGGTTAGTTGATTGTATGTGTAGTAATAGATTTAGTTTTCATTTGTTGTGTTTTATACTTATTAAAAATTTCTTATCCCAACACTTTCTTTTAAATACTATATATATGGAAGAATACTAACAGTACAGGTTCTTTAAATAATGAAAAAGCCTGCAAAAATTTCAAGAAAAGAAATACCTAAAGCTTAAAGGTATGATGTACTTTACTATATATTTTTCCTTTTCACCATTTAGAAATAGATAGAAAAATTTAAGTTTGGGGGAGGAAAAGTACAAATTTAATTATTAAATTGTTCTCAATTTCTATTTTCAAAAATTATTATCAAATGATTTTTCTATAGTAATGTTTCAATTCAATAAACATGAATTACTTTATTTAATTATTTTAGAAAGTTAAATAAAATGTTTCTAGTAATCCAAATTAATTTAATAGAATAAGATATTTGGTTAAAAGAAATAAGAATATAGTAAACTATTTAAAATAAGGGAAACTATATTGTAAAAATTGAAATTCTTAAGTATTTAGATGAAAAAGAAGAGATTGAAACTCAATGAAGTAAAGGCTATAAAATAAATATAAGCAAAGAAATATTTTAAGTTTCAAATTTAGGAAGAGAAAGTTGAAGTTCAAAATTATTAACAGGCTATCCAAATATAGTAATCCTCACTTGAAAAAGAAAAAAAAGAGAATGATTGAAAATCAATCCAAAAAGAAAAAGTAAAAAAAAAAGAGAGAAAAGAAAAGAAAAGAAAAAAAAAATATAAGTGAGGAGAAGCTTGAGGAGATGCCTTATCAAAAATTGGCTTCAATGGAATCAACCTAAAGGGTAAAACTCAATTATATTTCTAAACTTATATATATAGATTAGTATTTTACTAAATAGTGTTTTCTTGAACTTCCTATCATCTAAATATCTTAAGTAAATTACTCTTTTTAATATAGTCTTTCCTGAAATAAATAGCAAGCTAGAGATCTTAGATCTGATAACTAAATAATCTTATATCTATAAAGTTAATTTAATTACATAAAAATATTTCGATTTAACTTTACTATATTATATTTAAATTTAATTCATTGTATATCTGAATTGAAAAATTTTATTACAGATATCATTATTTTTATTTAGTACTAAAATTACTCGAGGACAAGCAATAATTAAGTTTGGGGGATTTTGATCACAGGAAAATATATTAAGAAATTCATACCCATTTTTTATGAAATTGTACTTTAAAGAAAGGTATTTTCTTTATTTTATTGCAGGAATGAAGATTTATAAGTAATGAAAGCAAAAAGTATGAAATGAAGCGAATTTGGATCAAAAAAGGAAGAAATTCATGCAAAATGAACTAAGTCACTGACGACGAGATTGAGCCCGCCGACGGCAAGATCATGAGGAGAAATTTTGAAGGATTTGCAACTACCTCGCCGACAGCGAGCCCGAGCCCGCCGACGGCGAGATCGCTTGGTTTGGAGACCTTCTAGAAGCGCGCCGAAGGCGAGGTAGTTTCTCGCCGACGGCGAGACAGTTCAAAATGCTAGATACATTGAACCTGGACTTTTTTTGAAGAGATGTTTAAGCACCCCTTGGACCTTTGCCTACCTCTATAAATAGAGGACGAATTTTAGTATGTTGTGTATCATTTTGTGTCTCATGAGTGTCAATTTGTGTCTATTTTAGAGAGTGTTAGTGTCTACTTGGTGTCGATTTTAAGAGTTTAAGAGTGTAATTAGTGAGTTTAGAAGTGTGCTGCACTAGAAGGAAAAGTCAAAGGAACTTCAAGGAATCTACTTGGGGAGGAAATCAAGATAAGTATCTTTGTTTATTGTTGTTAACTTTAAATGAAATCCATGCTTTGTTTAATTTCCATGTATTCTAAGTAGTTTTCTTAGTCTTTCTCCTTGTTTATGAAGTTATGTGAATTGATGAAATTAAATAGAAGTGCCTAATATATTAAAATAAATTGTGATAATTTTTACTTAAAACTTAATTTACTTTTCAATCTGGCCCATTGATTTGTCAAATTATGTTGAATTATCAACTATAGTAAAGATTACATCCAATATTCAGGGAAGTCAAAAGCCTTGGAAGAGGGTGCAAATAAATAGGGAAATATTATTTATCGGACGTAGAATTGGACATTTTAGTGTGACAGACTAAAATATTCAATTTGGTCCTATTGTTTGAGAGCTGAAGTATAGATGTTTGCCCTTAAGTGAGGGGAACGTGGGAGCTCTGAAGTGGCAGCCAGTATCCTCCCAGCCTAGCCGCAGATTCAGTAATCAAACATAGGACTAGTCAATGTTCTTTGCACCTGGACCAAAGGGTAAAGAATATAAATGCTTCTATTTGTCACAATACAATAAAAGAAATATTTGAATTCATCATTCACTTAATTCTCTAAAAATAAGGAGAATGATACTTTTTCTAAAATATTTAAATCAACTTTATTTAAAGCATTAGTTTACTTTAGTTCGCTTTAGTTACGTATTCTAAATTTCCGTGTACTATATTAGTAAATAAATACTTTTTAAATTTAGCTGTTACAAATCTTTTAAAAACTTCCCTGTGGGATTGATAACCAGGACTCCACTAGAGCCCTGTATTACTTGATACGATATGTATACTTACGTAGAATCCACATTATACATTCTATCATAAAATCAAATATATATATTAAAGCGGGATCAAGTTTTTGGTGCCGTTGCTATTAACATAATTTGCAGACAAAAAAAGTGGGTCAAACAACCATGGTGTCCATTGGCCATGGGACAGCTCAGCCAGTGGGTTTGAATTTTTTAAAGCCAATTAAGGCTCTCGGCCTAGTGTTTTCCGGCAGCTGTGGTGGCTGGCCGGCCAGGCATGGGTCACCATCTGACTCAGTGGGGTCAGGGCTGGAAGTTGGTGCAATCAATTAGGCTTTGACATGTGTAAAGGGTTTGATTTAAATGGCATGGGGGGAAGCTCATTTTGGGCTTGGTTTGGTCAACTCATGGAAATGGGTTGGGTGCACGCTCCCATGACCTGGTTTTGGGCTTAGGGAATCATTTGGGTCAGGTGAATTGAAGTGGTGAAGTCTCCATCCAAGGAGAGGTGGCTAAGCTTAGTTTAGAGTGTAACATGGATGAGGTTAAAAATGCTTAATGAAGGTTTAAGAAAGAACCCCCTCTTCTTGCCATTAATGGCTTGGTGAGGTGTCAAAGTTCTCATGGCTTCATATGGCTTGTGAATGGCTTCATTTGGCTTGCCCATGGCTTGGGAAAAGGTTGGCTTATTTACATGGAAATGTATTTTGGGATTTTTGATTAGTTTATGGGAAATTGGCATGATGCTTGATTTGGAATGATTTGATTATTGATTTAGGACATAGGGATGATTTTAATTAAAGGTATAACGAGAAGAAATTGTCATGAGGGCTTCAGAGCCAATTTTGGGCTTTTTGAAATCATTTTGGATAGGCTTTTAAAATGGTTTAAGGAAGTGGGCTTTTAGGTTTTGAAATAAATTGATAGATGAAAATTGGTGAGGGGTTGTGTCAAATAAATGTTCGGATTGGTTTAGGAATGTGTCATGGGAATTTTAGAAGAGATTTGATGCCATTTGGAGTTGAAATGGGTTCAATTTGGGGTTTTTTAGTAATGGGGTCAAAATGGGCCAAATTGGGCTAACTTGGGCTAAGGTTGGGTTAATGTTGAGTTTGATGTAAAATTAATGTTGAAAAATGTTTATGGGAGTATAACAAAGAGTTTTCAATTTTGGTTGGGCTTTGATTTTGGGATTTGGGCTCATTTGGGTTCATAATGGATTTAGGCCAAATTGGGGATTTTTGGTTTGGGTTAGGTTTGGGTGGAGTTTTGTTTCAAATTTGGGCAAATAATGTTAGTGTTTTGTTTGTGTGAATGTTAGGAAGGTTTAGGAAAATATTTTGGGTTAATTGGAGTTGATTTGGGTTGGTTTGGGCTAAGTTTAGGTCATGGGTCAAAATTGGGTTTTAAGCTTCAAATTGAAGTTGGATCAACATGTTGATGAAATTGGGTTTGTGTTTGGTCTAAATTGGTATTGCGGATATTAAATTGAAGTTTAGAATTGAATTGGACCAAAATTGAGGTCAATTGGGTTGGTTTGGTGGGACATTTGGTCCACTTAGGTTAAAAATATGTTAAATTGGGGGTTTTGGTAAAAGTGGGCTAAATTGACAAAACTGACTTATGGTATAGTTGAACAAAATAAAATTGGGAATATTTGGGATTTTTTGGATTTTTTTGGGAATTTTCAGAATTTTTGTAATTTTGGGCTAAAAGGGTATTTTGGGTATTTGAAGGGTATTGGGGGGTATTTTTGGAAAATTTGATGTATTTGACCAAGGATGATCAATTTGAGTGGGGGGAAGTGTTTAGGATTGATTTTAAGTAATTTTGGATAATTTAGGCAATTTTGCAAATTTTGGGTAATTTCAAGGGCATTTGGTGGGTTTAAGGCCCTAGGGGTCAAAAATAGAAGTTTTGGGAAAATGAAGATTGATTAAATATGAGTGAAATGAAACCATTTTGGTTGAGCCATGAAGCCATGTTAAGCTCACAAAAACCATGAGAGCACTCATCTTAGGCACTCAATATGTTGTTCCTAACCCTCTTAACCAGGGGCTTAGGGGTTGAGGACCATCCATATGAATTACCTACATGAGTCGGGAAGTCAAATTGAGTAAAAGTGGTTTTAAGATTTGAAAAGAGTATGAGAGTGTGGTGTGAGCAAGCTAGAGCTCACCAGACCAGACCACCCAGGGTAATCCTAAGGCCAAAGAGTCCTATAGGAAACTCATCCTTTAAACCTCCACATTTGATCTTAACCCTCAAAGTGGCTTAGGGGTTTACAATCAAACTTGTGGGGTTTGAAGGGAGCCAAGAAGTGTTTGAATTTCTAAGTGATGGATCCCATTTCTAGTCCTCTAAGATAATCAAGGAGAAAGCCTAAGGCTAGATCCTAAGTACTAAGGAGAAAGAGGAGAAAAGACCTCATAAAAAATGAGGTCAACAAATTGACCCCCAATAGGTGTGGTGTGCTAACCAGGCACACTGCGCGTATTAGCGTTGACCGAAGAGATCAACAAAATCAACACAGATGTCTAAGTGACAAACTCAGAACAAAGCATAGAAAATTCCCGCTGGGGAGAATCAGGTAAACCTTCAAGAATGAAGTTTCCAGAACTCTCGCTGGGGAAGAAGAAGGTAAATTTCAAATCACAAAATTTCAAGAGATTGGATTTTAGATTGGTTTCATTTTTATTTCAAGTTTCAATTTTGAGTTTGAATTTTCGATTCAAGTTTTAAATTCAGTTGCAATTTGACTTAATCGAAATTTTGTTTTAAATTTAATTTGGGATTTAGATTTCAAGGTGAATTTCGCAGAGATTTCGGATTTGAAATGAGAATTGGAGCCTAGGTTCCAACCTCAAGATTGTAAAGAGAACTAGAATTTAGGTACTAGCCTCGAGGAGAAGATCAGAATTTAGGTATTGATTGAAAAAGATGAGAATCAGAATTTAGGTACTGATCTCGAAATGAGAACTGGAATTTGGTACCAGTCTCGAAAGAGAGAATTGAAATTTAGTATCAATCTCGAAAAGAGAGTCGGAATTTGGTACCGACCTCGAAAGAAGAGAACTGGAATTTGGTACCAGTCTTGAAAGAGAGAATTGAACTTTAGTATCAATCCAGGAAAGAAGGTCATAATTTGGTACCGACCTCGAAAGGAGAGAACTGGAATTTGGTACCAGTGTCGAAAGAGAGAATTGAAATTTGGTATCAATCTCGGAAAGAGAGTCAGAATTTGGTACCAACCTCGAAAGGAGAGAGCTGAAATTTGGTCCCAGTCTCGAAAGAGAGAATTGAAATTTGGTATCAATCTCGAAGAGAAAGTCAGAATTTGATACCGACCTCGAAAGAAGAGAACTGGAATTTGGTACCAGTCTCGAAAGAGAGAATTGAAATTTAGTATCAATCTTAAAGAGAGATTCGGAATTTGGTACCGACCTCAAAAGGAGAGAACTGGAATTTGGTACCAGTCTCGAAAGAGAGAATTGAAATTTAGTATCAATCTCAGAAAAAAAGACTGAATTTGGTACCGACCTCGAAAGGAGAGAACTGGAATTTGGTACCATCTCGAAAGAGAGAATTGAAATTTGGTATCAATCTCGGAAAGAGAGTCAGAATTTGGTACCGACCTCGAAAGGAGAGAACTGGAATTTGGTACCAGTCTTGAAAGAGAGAATTGAAAATTGGTATTAATCTCAAAAGTTTGTATTTAATTTAGTTTGGAAGATTTTGTGGAAATTTCAGTTTATTGGAAGATTAGAATGAGTCATGAAAGTATTTCACATCCCAGGAGAGTTGATCTAATTTTGATTGTTTGGCGAAGGATATGAATCTATGCCATCAGAACCAAATCAAAAATTTCGTGGTTCTGTGTCAGTAGACTCAGTCGACCTTCTCAAAAAGAGGAAAGAGATCGCGAAAAGTCGAAAAGATTTGAGAACAGCCTGAGGCTGGGGATTTCAGATTCGGAGTTCGAAGTTTGAAACCGAAGTTGAAGTCTTCTGTAAGGAAGAATCAACTCAAAAGAGGATTTGGAGGTGCTTCAAATGGATTTCAGTCGAAAGATTCAACTCGACGGATTCAGATCGGAATTCAATTCAAGATTTAGGTTCGTTTCGTTAGCTTTGGTGATTCAATTTCATTTTTGTTTATTTAGAGTTCATGTTAATTTGGAGTTTATTTTGACATTCAGATTTTTAAAAAGAGTTCTCATTTATTTTCTATTTTTCCTTCGTTCTTTGTTCGAAGTTCATTTAAATTAATGGCGTTTCCCAGTCAATTTGCACAAAAAGAAGTGAAGGCAAAACATGACATGGTCATTTACATTCCAATCTTGTCGAAAATACATCATACATCTGTTGACCTCATTTTACAATGGGTCAATATCTTATGACCTAAAAAGTCAACTTTGATCAAATTGGTCAAACCAGACCTAGTGACCTACACTGTTCACCCCGTAGGTCAACCCTATGACCTAAAAAATCAACTTTGGTCAAATTGGTCAAACCATACCTAGTGACCTACACTGTTGACCCCGTAGGTC
The DNA here is from genome assembly GCA_022702705.1 of Papilionanthe hookeriana x Papilionanthe teres. NCBI lineage: Eukaryota > Viridiplantae > Streptophyta > Magnoliopsida > Asparagales > Orchidaceae > Papilionanthe > Papilionanthe hookeriana x Papilionanthe teres. Next base: position 47,821,634 of record CM040429.1, on the reverse strand, counting down.
AACCATATGACCTAAAAAGTCAACTTTGGTCAAACTGGTCAAACTAGACCTAATGACCTACACTGTTGACCCCATAGGTCACCTTTTTGACCTAAAAAGTTAACTTTGGTCAAATTGGTCAAACCAGACCTAATGACCTACACTGTTGACCCCATAGGTCACCCTTTTGACCTAAAAAGTCAACTTTGGTCAAATTGGTCAAACCAGACCTAATGACCTACACTGTTGACCCCATAGGTCAACCCTATGACCTAAAAAGTCAACTTTGGTCAAATTGGTCAAACCAGACCTAATGACCTACACTGTTGACCCCATAGGTCAACCCTATGACCTAAAAAGTCAACATTGGTCAAATTGGTCAAACCAGACCTAATGACCTACCCTGTTGACCCCATAGGTCACCCTTTTGACCTAAAAAGTCAACATTGGTCAAATTGGTCATACCAGACCTAATGACCTACACTGTTGACCCCATAGGTCAACCCTTTGACCTAAAAAGTCAACTTTGGTCAAATTGGTCAAATCAGACCTAATGACCTACACTGTTGACCCCATAGGTCAACCTTTTGACCTAAAAAGTCAACTTTGGTCAAATTGGTCAAACCCGACCTAATGACCTACCCTGTTGACCCCATAGGTCACCCTTTTGACCTAAAAAGCCAACTTTGGTCAAATTGGTCAAATTAGACCTAATGAAGTACATTGTTGACCCCAAAGGTCACCCTTTTGACCTAAAAAGTCAACTTTGGTCAAACTGGTGAAACCAGACCTAGTGACATACACTGTTGACCCCATAGGTCAACCTTTTGACCTAAAAAGTCAACATTGGTCAAAATTGGTCAAACCGTACCTAGTGACCTACACTGTTGACCCCATAGGTCAACCTTTTGACCTAAAAAGTCAACTTTAGTCAAATTGGTCAAACCAGACCTAATGACCTACCCTGTTGACCCCATAGGTCACCCTTTTGACCTAAAAAGTCAACTTTGGTCAAACTGGTCAAACCAGACCTAGTGGCCTACACTGTTGACCCCATAGGTCACCCTTATGACCTAAAAAGTCAACATTAGTCAAAATGGTCAAACCAGACCTAATGACCTACACTGTTGACCCCATAGGTCACCCTTTTGACCTAAAAAGTCAAATTTGGTCAAATTGGTCAAACCAGACCTAGTGACCTACACTGTTGACCCCATAGGTCAACCTTTTGACCTAAAAAGTCAACTTTGGTCAAATTGGTCAAACCGGACCTAATGACCTACACTCGTTGACCCATAGGTCAACTTTTCGACCTAAAAATCAACTTTGGTCAAATTGGTCGCACCGCACCTATCGACCAGCTCCCGTTGACCCATAAATAAACCTTTTCACCCATCGACACATTTAAAACACCACAATGAAAAAATCACAAGAATTGGACATCTTAAAATCAATTTGATCTATTTGGGTCGACTTGGTCAACCCAAGTCGAAATTGGTCAACACCTATCTATTTTGATTAAAAAAGATAAAAATGAAATAAAAATAACAAAATTAATCAAATAATTAATTTCAAAATTATTTTGATTAATTAAAATGATTAATGATTTAATTTTCAAAATTTTAATTAAATGACATAATTAATTAAAATGAAAATTAAATTAAAATCATAAAATAACAAAAATGACAAAAATAATTAATTAATTAATTTGAAATTATTTTCAATTAATAAATTGATTAATAAAATAATTTCCACCAATTTTAGTTAATAAAATAATTAATTAAAATGGGAATTAAAGAAGAAATGAAATAACTTTTTTAGCCTCTTCATATTTAATTAGGCTAAACCATCTTAAAGGCTTATTTAACACTTAATTTAACCCATCTTAAGGCCCATTACACATGGCTTAACATCCATAGTTATGCATGGGGTGAGGTGTCACCACCTCCTTCACCCTAACCATCATCTCTCCATGAAGTGGCCGGCCAACACAAGGCCATCTTCTCCACCTCCCAAGCCACCCAATGGGAGGAAAACCACACATGAAACCCCCCTCCCTCACCATGGTTAAAGGTAATGATGAAGGCTAGGCATATGTGTCACCATTTGCCAAGCCTAAGGAGTGTGGTGTAAGCTTCTTAAGAGAGGTATAAGCAGCTCACCATTCACCTTCCACAATAGCCAATGGACAAGAGCCAAAGAGATGAAACTCATCATGGCAAACTTGGGGAGAAGCATCAAAGCCTATCTTCAGCCAATTGATCACCCAATGAGCTGATAGAGGAGGTAAGTAATCCCCTAGAACAGCTCTAAGCCAAGCCAACACCATCCCCTTGCTATAAAAAGACCCCATGGCCGAAACTAGCAAGAGAGGAGAAAATATTTAGGGAGGTCCATAGGCTGCTCAAACCCTCTTGCTCCCAACACAAAATTTCTTCCTAAGAGCTTCCATAATCTTTTAGGATCATTCCCAAGCCATAGTTTCAGCCCATTTGAGCCAATTTGACTAATTTTCAAAAACAGCCCAAATTAGGCACTTTTTCCAAATTCCTCCCTAAGCCCTACTTCTGGAACAAATTGCTGCAGCAATTATCTTCTATTGGGGTCCTATAAGGCAACCATAAAGACTGATCTAGCTTGATTTGCTTGTGGCCAAGGTATGAAATTTATCTTTGCAAAATAAATCGTATTTTTGATAAATTATGTGCCATACTGGTTCAAAAGTGTATCATCACCGTATGGATAGATACCTCTCACCGAGATGAGCATTTTAAAAAAAATCACTCAATTTCGCCAAGAAATGAGTGAGACATTAACATTTGAAGTTTAAGGGTTTCGAAATTTTCGAAATAAATCCCGAATTTTCTCAGCCGTTCGATCCTGCGCCTTTGAAATGGACGGCGCTGATCTGCGCCCGCGGTATCCACTGTTCGGCTGCCTGCATGGGATCTTCCCGCTTCTTCGATGCTGCCAAGGACGCGTGTCGTCCTCGGAGCGTTTTGGCGGTGCAGAATTAAAAAAGAAAAGAAAAATTCATTTTAACCCTTCAAACTTAAAAAAATCATATCTTTTTAACCAGAGGTCATAAAAATAAAATAAAAATACCTCTGGAAAGCTCTTGAAGAGGAGAAAATTATGAGACCAAAATCATAATTTTATTCTCAGTATTTAATTTTTAATTAATTAAATACTCTTTGGATTATTTTAATTATTAAAAATTATTTACAAATAAAATAATTATGAAACTTTGAGACATTTATCTTTATGTTCTTAGGGACCTTCCATAATTTTTCTAAGGACAGAAAACATGCCTAGGATACTTTCCTTGAATTTTCAAGTTTCTTTGTAATTATTTCAAATAATAATTATAAAAATTTGAAAATTAAGAAAACAAAAATACAAATGACTAGGAATGATAGGGCAACAGACAATGACCCTAGGAAAAATATTTCTAAGTCATAGAAATAATCTTGAATGACATTTGGAAATTTAGGGTTAAAATCATTTATTAATTAAATAATTTTGATCCTAAAAACGACCATTTGTAAAATTGAACTATTTTCATCAACAATCTAAGTTTGAAAATGGATCTAGCCTATGATAGGCTAATAATAAACCTCACTTGAGTCTAAAATAACAAGATTAGATTCAATTAAGGCTTAAAATGACATTTAAACCCATTAAACCTTACCTAAATTAGGTTTAATAAAAATTAAACTTCTTTAATTAAGTTTAAAGACATAATAAACTTAATTAACACATTAAACCTTACCTATAATAAAAATTAAACTTCTTTAATTAAGTTTAAGGATATACTAAACTTAATTAATCAATTAAACCTTACCTAAATTAGGTTTAATAAAAATCAAACCTTTTTAATTAAGTTTAAGGATACACTAAACTTAATTAACCCATTAAACCTTACTTAAATTAGGTTTAATAAAAATTAAACTTCTTTAATTAAGTTTAAAGACACACTAAACTTAATTAACCCATTAAACCTTACCTAAATTAGGTTTAATAAAAAAATCAAACTTTTTAATTAAGTTTAAGGACACATTAAACTTAATTAACCTATTAGACCTTACCTAAATTAGGTTTAATAAAAATTAAACTCATTTTAATTAAGTTTAAGGACATATTAAACTTAATTAACACAAAACCAAACACCCTTTAATTACGTTTAAAGACATATTAAACTTAATTAATCAAAACTAAATTCCCTTAATTAGGTTTAAAGACATACTAAACTTAATTAACCTCCATAAACTAAGGTTTAATCAAACCTAAACCCTAATTAGGTCTAACCCTTAGACCTAATTAAACCATTAAGCCTTAACTAATTAAGGTTTAATCAAACCTAAAACCTAATTAGGTTTAACCCATTAGACCTAATTAAACCATTAGACCTTAACTAACTAAGGTTTAATCAAACCTAAACCCTAATTAGATCTAACCATTAGATCTAATTAAACCATTAAGCCTTAACTAACTAAGGCTTAACTAAATTCAAATCCTAATTAGGTCTAAACCTTAGACTTAATAAGACCATTAAGCCTTAATTAACCAAGGTTTAATAAAAATCAAACCTGACTTAAGTCTAACCAATTTAGACTTAAGTCAAACCAAACAGTTAGATCTAAGTCAAACTTAAGTCCAATCTACACTGAACTTAAGTCAAACCTAAACCAAACCCTTAGGTTCAACCTAACATGAACCTAAATCAAACCTAAACCTAACTTAAGTCTAACCCACATTAGACTTAAGTCAAACCAAACTTAGGTTCAACCTGACATGACATTAAGTCAAACTTAAACCTAACTTAAGTCTAACATATATTAGACTTAAGTCAGACCAAACTTAGGTTCAACCTACATTGAACCTAAATCAAACCTAAACCTAACTTAAGCCTAATCTACATTAGACTTAAGTCAAACCAAACTTAGGTTCAACCCACATTGAACCTAAATCAAACCTAAACCTAACTTAAACCTAATCTACATTAGACTTGAATCAAACCAAACTTAGGTTCAACCCACATTGAACTTAAATCAAACCTAAACCTAACTTAAGTCTAACCTATATTAGATTTAAGTCAAACCAAACTTAGGTTCAACCCACATTGAACCTAAATCAAACCTAAACCTAACTTAAGTCTAATCTACATTAGATTTAAGTAAAACCAAACTTAGGTTCAACCCACATTGAACCTAAATTAAACCTAAACCTAACTTAAGTCTAGCCTACATTAGACTTAAGTTAAACCAAACTTAGGTTCAACCTGACATGAACCTAAGTCAAAATCAAACCAAACTTAAGTCTAACCCATATTAGACTCAAGTTAAACCAAACTTAGCCAAAAATAACCTAACTTGAGCCCAATCCAACTTGAACTTAAGTAAACCTAAACTTTAGGTTCAATCCACATTGAACCTAACTTAAACTCAAACATAACCTAACTTGAGTCCAATCCAACTTGAACTCAAGTAAACCAAATCTTAGGTCCAATTGTCGGCATATTTTTAGGTTATGAGTTTTGAAAAGGGGGGGTCGCCTACAAAAATTATCGGCGAATTTTCATATTTTAAATTTAATTTAAATATATATATATAGTTTAAAAGATAACATTTGATTTTGAAAGTAATTTCAAGTTTAAAAGTTTTAAGATATGAAATCAAATCGATCTTACATCCTGAATAGGTTATATAAACGAGCACCACATCACAAACCGTGTATTTATCTTGAGGAATAGACACACTGCTTGATGATGGGGCTCGATTAAATAAACTAAAAGATTTGTGACATACGTTTGGTCTGCGAATCAATTTTATAAGCCAACAAGTTCCCCTGCTTAATATAAATGAATTAAGCAGGGTTTATATTACCTGGGTTATTAAAGTTCCCTATAAGGGCAAGCCCCTATAGTTAATTACATCCTAAGTGACGGGAATCACTTAAGAAAACTCTCGATTATGATCAGTGGTTTTGCTCTCAAGAATTTTAAAGTTTAAGGTTTTCAAACAATTGGATTTTGGAAATTTCAATAGGGAATAGCTCAAATTTGGAACAGTTTATTTTATGAGTCCAAAGGAAGAGGAGTAGGGGAAGTTGAGGATCCAAGAAGAATCTTGGCACTTCCCAAACTATCCTATGGTTTGGCTTCAATATGGAAAAATCCTAATATTATCTTTGTATTTCAATCTTGCCAATTTTAGTTAATTAGGACTTATATTAATATGACATAATCATACAAATAGCCTCGAAGATGTGAGGGTTTATGTCGTACCGAACGACTACCTCGGAGTCCTAAGACTGGTTAGGGATTAATTTGCATAACATGATTATACAAATGCCTAATGAAGAGTTGAGGATTTATGTTGCACTAAGCAAACTACCTCGAAATCCTATGGCTTGATTATTTAATTCTAGGAAAGATTTTGTTGAAGTAGACCCGAGTTTTGTTGATGACGATGGCCATGCTGCCCACCATGCTCCGAGCTCCTTGTTGTTGCAGAGGTTTAGTTTTAGAAGTCATAAATCAGGAGATGAGAGAAGTGTTTTGGTTTAGAAATCTTAAAATCCAAGTGTTTTTAATATTTTAAGTAAAACAAATTTTAAAGTTGATTATAACAGAACCGATTAAGATCCCATGGTTCCGTCATCCCGGCACCGTTATTTTCATTGAATTCACTTAGTCCAGATGAATTTGCTAAACTCAACTTAGTGAGTTTCACACTTTCATTTAGACCGTGGGAAATCCCATTAGCAACACGTGGGTTACATCATCCGAGGTATTCCCGATCATTCAACGAGACATTTTAATTTAGTTGCAATTGTAGTTTTGTTGTTTGGTTTGTGATTAAATTTTGAGTTGTTTTATATTTTGAAATATTGTGGCGGTGATTTTTATCTTGTAATGACTTTTAATTTAGTTTTGGTTTCAGTTCAGGGACTATCCTAAAGGTTTTGGTTTTCATGCAATAGTTGTTTATCATGCAAGAAAAGTAAAGTACATTTGCAATAAAGTAAACTGCAATAAAATAAAAGCGTACCTGAAGGGTCTTCTCGTCATTCCAAGCTGCACTTGAAACACATGTTAGAGCATTTTAAGTATTTGTAGCAATTACCTAGGTAAAGCTAAGGGCAAGGTTTCTGGTTTTCTACCAAGATCCTAATCCTATAACTAGTCATTCCTATGACGTCTAGGTTTCCAATTTTGTTTTATGGATGATTTTCCGCACCAAAGAATAATTGAGTTCAATTGTTCTTATGAAAGACCCCGTCATATTGAGGAAGTGCTTAAGACGAATCATAAATATTTTTTCAATATTGCGGGAATTGTTCTAAGTCAAAATGGATTTAATTAATTAAGTGGATTAATCATCCGCAGTTTAATTAAGTTTTGTTCTTTTGCTCAGTGAACTAGGATGTTTGAATATCCTATGAATGAAGTGACACTTCACTTAATACTCCATTTAGGGGTTATGATAACAAGAGCTTTTGAGGGTAAATTGATGTTTTAATTTAATTTTAATTAATGGATTTAAGTTTGGAATAGTGTTGAAGTTGTTTTAGATTTATTTTGAATTCTTTATGTCTTAAGTGATGTTATGTTTAATTTAATTTTATTTAATTCAATTTAACTTAATTTAATTTAATTTAATTTGATTTAATTTTAATTTTAATTTTAATTTTAATTTAGTTTTGATTTTTATCTTAATTTAATTTTATTTATTTAATTTAATTTAATATGTTTTAATTTAAATTAATTTAACTTGAATTTACTTTGATTTAACTATAATTTAATTTAATTTTAATTTGATTTAATTTTTTATTTTTAATGTTTTAAAGATGATTTAATTTAATTATTAAAGTATTAATTTAATTGAAGTTTTGATTTAATATAGTTTAAATATTTTAATTTTAGTCTAATTGAATGATTAAGTCTTTTAGTATCTTAAATCTTGAGTTTGGATTATAATTTTAATTGTGAATTAAATATTATTGAAGTGATTAATTTAGGGACTCTTAAATTAAAGAATAAATGTCTTCTAAATAATATCCCTATTTTAATAATTTCAATTTTTATTAATCTTCCAAATTTAATTAATTAATTGATTAAGGTTTATTCTTAAAAATGATTGATGGGTTTCTACCCTTTAATTATTTAAATTTTTATCATCCAAATCATATTAGGATCAAATATTTTACTCTTTCATTTTATTAAGCCTAAAATTTTAATTAAGGGTTAAAATTTTAATTACCATTTTGCCCTTCAAGCTTAATAATTCCATAACTCACCAAATTGAGCTTAAATGAATTTGAAATTTTTATGTGGCTTCACTCACATGTCAATTAAGACATTAGAGGAGAAAATGTGATTTTTCTGTATTTAATTTATTTATATAATTATTTTTTGTGGAAAATAGGGATTTTCAAGGAAAATTCAATAAAATGACCAAGGAAAATTTTCTATATTTAAGAAAATTATGGGTCACTCCTAATGAGCAGAGGACCATTTGGACTAATTTTGGTGGTTTTTTGAATTTTATTTTATTTATTATAATCATTTTGAGTTTTGGAGTATTAATTAATTTGAAAATAAAATAAAGGTTGAAAAATGAATTTTATATTTTTCAAAAATCTCTCTGATATTAGAGAAACCAGAAAACCAATTTTTATAATTTTCTGATTTTTCTTTGTTTTATTAGAATTATTTTAGTGAAAAGGTTGAAAAATACATTTTTAATATTAAAAATTACATTAAACCTTTAAAATTCAATATCTTATCCTAGGGACTTAAGAAAAATATTTGGTTTGTTCCTAAGTGTTTAGAATTCAAAATATGACATTTTGGTGATTTTTAATATTTTTGTGATTTTTATTATTTTTTAATTATTAAAAATATTAAAATAAAGATAAAAATCAACTTTTTAGAAAATTATAATTTTAATTTTTATAAGTTCCTCCGATATCGGAGAAGCTCCAAAACCATTTTTTGTGAATTTTTGAAAAGTATTTTGTGAGTTATGAATTTTTAAAGTTTGATTTCATTCATGGGGCTTAATTAACCAATTGGTGGGGCTAACCAAGTCCAACCGATCTCAAATTTTTATGTGGTGTTCTCCTATCCCTAGAGGATAGTGGAGGATTGTTTTTAAGTTAATTTGATGAATGGTTAACCCTAATTAATTAAAGTTCAATTTTGGGTGTTTAGGCCAATTAGGGTTGTTCAAAGTGAATTAGCTCAAAAATTATTTTTCCTAGGTCCCTCTGGTCATAAGAAACATCACCAAATTTTCCTAGAATTTATTTCTCAACATGCTAATTATTGGAATTAAAACACTCAAAACAGTAACATGCACTTGAAAAATTAATAACTTCTCATAGGGATGGCCTCTGACCTTGGAAAATTCACGGAATGTTCCTAAGTTCAGAGGCTTCAAAAGCCCTATGGTCTCATGCCATGGTGAATTTCCTATATTCATGGAGAATTGAAATAGTGCAGAGAGTAAATAAATCATTAAAAATAAAATACTTAATGAAATTACTTGATTTCTTTTCCACATTATTCTCCTCTGTTCACTAGCAAGAGGGTATTTATTTTATTTTTAGTATTTTTCTACACAAAGTTATGAATTTTTGAAGTTCTGGGAATTAAATAAATAGAAAAGAGCCTATTTTTCTACTTATCCACGCGGCGCCACGCCATCCTCGGCAGCTCCGAAAGGCCAAGCGGCGCGCTCTAATTCGGCGCCGCCATCCGACTCAGAGTTCCAGGGGCCCGCGGTTCATGTCCCGTTACTCCGTCTGGCGCGATCCTGGCCGTCCGCTCAATACAAGCGCGATCCAACGGTTCCAAGTCATCGCTACGACTGGTGTGAACCCGTGACCGTCAACCTTCTAACCCTAATTTCTCACTCGATTCTCAACGGATTTTTGAGTTCTTATGCTCTATGGATTCTTCTTGAAGAGACGAACACATCCATACGGTAAACATGCATTCAAATTAACCCAAACTAAATGGAGAATCTCTGGAAGCTCGGGAGGAAGAGTGAGTCCATACCTTTTCTCAGAGAAGTGAAGCTTTGATCTGAGAGTTGTGTCACGTTCGATTGGGTCCAAGAAAGCTCCAGATGAAGTCCCTTAGCCTGGTGAATTGTCTAGGTATGATTTCGACCAAGCTCGATCACAAAGCTTGGAGGCTGGAAGCAATGGCTGGCCTGGTGAGGGGGCTTTTCGTCGGGAAACTTCTCCTCTTGGTCCGGTGAAGGTGTAGGACCAATCAATTTAGAGATTGGCTCACTGTGGTGAAGTTTCCTGGTTTTGGGCTTGAATTTTAACTCTGAAATTGAGCTCACAGAGAGGAAATGACAGGGGGATTTCAGTGGGGATCAAGTTCTCTATGTGTAGAGAGTGGGTTGGGATGATTTTGGCAGAGTTTCAGTAAGGTTTGGTTCAGCACCTCTCATGGCCGAGAGGAGGTGGTGTTTAAATAGGAGAGGCTGGAGGCCCTCCCAGGGGGGTTTAAGGGTTAGGATCAACTGCTCTGGTGAGGAGAAGAACAGCTGCCATGGCCATTTGGAGTGAGGCAGCTCAGCAAGGTGGAATTCCAAAATTTGGCTCCTCCCAAGGTCTCGACCATGGTGTTTTCCGGCGATCCGGTGGTGCGGCAGGGCGGGCATGGGTCACCCTCAGGTCCAGGTGAGTCAGGGCTGGAGGTTTGTGCAAGCAATTGGCCAATGCCATGTGTAAAGGGGTTAGATCAAAATGGAATGGGGGCATGGCTATTTTGGCTTGGTTTGGGTCAACCCATGTGTTTGGGTGGGGTTCACCTCCCCATGACCTGGTTTTGGGCTGAGAGGATCATGTGAGTCATCCTACCAAAGGTAGTGAAGTCCACATCAAGGATTAGGTGGCAAAGTATGGTTTAGAGTGTATCATGTTTAAGGTAAAAAAGGTTTAAAAAGGTTTAAGAAAGAGATCCCCTCTCTTGCCATTAATGGCTTGGTCACATGTCAAACCTTTCATGGCTTCATATGGCTTGTACATGGCTTGTCTTTGGCTCACCTATGGCTTAGGAAAAAGTTTGGTCAATTTCATGAAAAAGGGTTTTAGAAATTTTTGTAATTTAGGGGTGATTTGATGGGATTTGACATATGGCTTGATTTGGAATCATTTCATTATGGATTTAGAACTTAGGGGATGGTTTTATCAAATGGATGATGATAGAGGATTGTCATGCGGGCTTCGTCATGGACTTTGGGCCTTTGAAATTTAGTGAAGATGGGCTCTTGAAATGGTTTAGGGATGGGCTTTTAAATTAAAAAAAAACAAATTGGTAAGTGGAAATTTTGTAAAGGGCCATGCCAAATAAATGTTGGGTTTAGTTTAGGGATGTGTCATGAGTGATTTGAAATGAATTTGAGGTGGTTTGGGTTTGAATTTGGTTGAATTTGGGTTTGGTAAACGGGCAAATGTAGGTCAAATTGGGCTAATTTGGGCCAATGTTGGGCTAAGGTTGAAATTTATGTAAAATTAATTTTGGGAAATGTTTATGGGAGTGTTTCAAAGAGGTTTTAACTTTGATTGGGTTTTGGTTTTGGGATTTGGGCTCATTTGGGTTAGATTTGGGTTTAGGTCAAAATTGGGCTTTTTGGTTTTGGGTTGAATTTGAGTAGGGTTTGGGTTCAAATTTTGGGCAAATCATGTTAGTATTTTGTTTTTGGGGATGTTAGGGAAGGTTTAGAAAAGGTTTGGGGTCAATTGGAGTTGAATTGGTTTGGTTTGGGCTAAGCTTGGGTTATGGGTCCAAATTGGGCTTTAAGCTCAAAAGTGAAATTGGACCCAAATGTCAATCAAATTAGACTTGGATTTGGTCTAGATTGATATTGTGGATATTAATTTAAAGTTTAGAATTGAATTGGACCAAAATTGGGTTCAATTGGGTAGATTTGGTTTGGTTTGGGCTAAGCTTGGGTTATGAATGGGCTAAATTGGGGGTTTTGGTAAAGGTGGGGTAAATTGACAAAATTGGACCATGGTGTAGTTGGACAAAATGAAATTAAAAATATTTGGGATTTTCTGGAATTTTCTGAGAATTTTATGAATTTTTGGATTTTTGGGTCAAGAGGGGTATTTTGGGTATTTGGAGTGTATTGGGGGGTACTTTTGGAATTTTTGGTATTTTTGGCTATGGATGATCAATTTAAGTGGAGGGAAATGTTTAGGAATGGTTTTGGGGAATTTTGGGTAATTTAGGTGATTTTGCAAATTTTGGGTAGTTCCAAGGGCATTTGGTAGGTTTGGTGGGGCCGGGGCCCCGGGGCCAAAAATTGAAATTTTGGAAGAATGAAGATTGATCAAATTTGAGAAAAAATGGAATCACTTTGGTTGAGCCATGAAGTCATATTAAGCCTATATGAGCCATGAGGAGACTCATTTGAGGCATTCACTATGTTGTTCCTAACCCTCTTAGCTAGGGGCTTAGGGGTTAAGGTCCATCCATATGAATTACTTACATGAGTCAAGGAGTCAAGTTGGGTATGGGTGTGGTTTTAGGATTTGGATTGTGTGTGTGAGAGTGTTGAGTGTGAGTGTAGTGAGTGTGTAAGTCAACCCTCACCAGACCAAGCCACCCAGGGTGGTCCTAAGGCCAAAGAGTCCTATAGGGAACTCATCCTTTTAAACCTTCACATTTGATTTCAACCCTCTAGGTGATTAGGGGTCTACAATCAAGCTTGTGGGGTTTGCAGGGAGTCAAGAGGTGTGTAAACTTCTAAAGGGTGGGTTTCACTTCTAGTCCTCTAAGATAGTCAAAGGAAAAGCCTAAGGCTAGATCCTAAGTACTAAAGAGAGAAGAGAAGACCTCATCAAAAATGAGGTCAACAAATGGACCCCCAATAGGTGTGGTGTGCTAACCAAGCACACCGCGCGTATCAGCGTTGATCGAAGAGATCAACAAAATCAACACGGATGTCCAAGTGACAAACTTAGGACGAAGTAGAAGAATTTCCGTCGGGGAATATCAGGTATATCTCCAAGACTGAAGATTCCAGAACTCTCGCTGGGGAAAAAGGCGGTGAATTTCAGATCACAAGATTTCAAGAGATTGGATCTTAGATTCGTTTCATTTTTTTTATTTTAAGTTTTAATTTTGAGTTTTGAATTTCAATTTGAGTTTCAATTTTGATTTTATGCGAAGAAAAGAGTAGGGCTAAGGCCCACCCGAATGCATTTGTATGCTAAGAAGGAAGTAGGACTGAACCTATTCCAAATGCTGAGAAAGAATTGGACAAAGCCTATCCGAAATGCAGAGTGTTTTAATTTCAATTTCTTGTCGAGAGGGTCAAATTTTGAGATTCGTTGAGAAAGGAGTAGGACCGTGCCTATCCCGAGTGCCGAGAATCGCCGAGCGGGAGTAGGGCGGAAGCCTATCCCGAGTGCCGAGATTCGTTGAGATGGGAGTAGGGCGGAAGCCTATCCCGAATGCTGAGATTGCTGAGATGGGAGTACGGCGAAAGCCTATCCCGAATGCTGAGATTGCTGAGATGGGAGTAGGGCGGAAGCCTATCCCGAATGCTGTGTTTGTTGAGATGGGAGTACGGCTGAAGCCTATCCCGAATGCTGAGATTGCTGAGATGGGAGTACGGCGAAAGCCTATCCCGAATGCTGAGATTGCTGAGATGGGAGTAGGGCGAAAGCCTATCCCGAATGCTGAGAATTGCTGAGCAGGGAGTAGGGCGGAAGCCTATCCCGAGTGCTGAGATTCGTCGAGATGGGAGTAGGGCGGAAGCCTATCCCGAATGCTGAGATTGCTGAGATGGGAGTACGGCGAAAGCCTATCTCGAATGCTGAGATTGCTGAGCAGGGAGTAGGGCGGAAGCCTATCCCGAATGCTGAGAATTGCTGAGCAGGGAGTAGGGTGGAAGCCTATCCCGAGTGCTGAGATTGCTGAGATGGGAGTACGGCGAAAGCCTATCCCGAATGCTGAGATTGCTGAGATGGGAGTACGGCGGAAGCCTATCCCGAATGCTGAGATTATTGAGCAGGGAGTAGGGCGGAAGCCTATCCCGAGTGCTCGAGATCGCCGAGATGGGAGTACGGCGAAAGCCTATCCCGAATTCTGAGATTGCAGAATTTTGTCGAAATTTATTTATGCAGAGATTGAGGGAAATTTTGCTGAGGTCCATGGGGAATTTTTGCTGAGATTCAGTTTATGCAGTGGTTGTGAAAGATTTTGTTGATATTTGGGAATGCAGAGTTTTATGAATGCAGAGGCTGAACATATTGCTGAGATTTATGAATGCAGAGATCGTGAAAATATATTGTAAAGTGCAGAGAATGTTTGTAGGAGTTCATGTGGATTTGAAGTTCTTTTTAATGTTTGGATTTTTATGAAAGAGAGTTTCTTATTTATTCTCCTTTTCTTTCTCGTTCTTTGTTCGAAGTTCATTTAACTTTAATGGCGTTTCCCGATCAATTTGCACAAAAAGAGGTGACGGCAAAATGTGACATGGTCACTTTCATTCCAATCTTGTTGAAGATACATCATACAACTCGATCTGAAATATTTCTCATACAATCTATGACTCAAAACGGACTTTGTATGATTCTTGTTGATCCATCCAAAAAGCATCTGTTAGAAATCCATGTCTGAGTAATGAGATACACGGTCAATAAAATCACCTTTCAAGTCATCCTTGGCAGGAATGCCGCATGGATGTGCATTGGAGGTGTGTTATTTCCCGTGTAACTCACAGCTCGTAGGGCCGGAGACTCTCCAATTCTGGATCTGGCTGGAAGTGGTAAGGTGCCTTTCTGTCGTCCATCCTTCTAAAAGTGACGGAGATCCGCTCCACTGGTACTCCCGATATATAATGTTTTTCGATGTCTGCTCCATTTCCTTGTAATATCATGACGGAACCTACCGAAAGTGGTATCTCCACCGGACCTCGGAACTTACCCGGGCATGCTATCCGGAGGTCAGATCCGAACATGATATTGCATTGGTTGACGAATGAAACTGTGCAGAAAGGTCTGACAAAGTCATGGTGGTCTATGTGTGGAGGTATGTAGTCGCCCTTCTGATAAATGTTGATGATGCAACTGTTGGGTATGCAGTCTGCTGGCAGTACCCTCCTTATTATCATTCTTTTCACCATTCTTTTAATTATTCTCGGCATTGGATCCACCTCACCGTGACGGAGTATCCCTAGTGGATTTCCTTTTCTGTCCTCTGCGAAGTTATAGCAACATCTGCATTGTATTGTGACTCTTCCTTTCCCTGGCATCCATTTTCGGGGTTCTGAATAAGCTTTTTCTCTCAGACGACCTGCTCGACCCATCTTCTGAGGTTCTAAAATGCAATCTACAATCTGCTGTTGCTCGTACTCTGAGAATACACCTGTGTGTAATTCGAGGCCTTCCAAAATGTTGATTCTTTTGCCTCTAATCCTCTCAAAGTATTCGAAGGTTTTCTTCTCAACATTTTGCATTCTTTCTAGTTCATATTCTGGGATGATCTGCAAGTGATGAGGCCTAGTAACGTATTGCGGGATGTATGGCTCAATCCCGTCACGTTCTCCTGCATACCTCGACTCCTTGGGCATTGTCTCTGTCAGGACATCCTCCGGGTTGCTCTCGCAACAAGGTTTCTTACCACTGATGGCTCTGTCTGGCGTCGTGGTAATTTCTCTGCCTCTGGTCTTCTTAGAGTTTTGTTTATCCTTTCTGTTGTTCTTGGAACTTGTTCTCTCTTTTCGGGTTCCCGACGAACCGACATCTTTGAAATGTGTGTGTTGGCGAAGGTGGCCGTTTCCTCGTGTTGATCCGTCTGCTAGTTTAGTCAACATCTTGCGAATACGGCGATTTTTATTCCTTCTTTCGAGTAGCGAGTGAGTGTAGCTCTCCTCACTTCTTGAATTTCTGCGGGCGTGGCGCTGACGAGCCTGCCCTCTACCGTGGCAACTACTGACTTAATTTTCTTGCTTTCCTCGGTGTTTGTCTTTCTTTTCTTGTTGCTGGATTGGTGGCTCGGGCCACCCATCTTCATCACTGTCTGGCTATGAAGCTCTTCTCGGTCCACTGGGACCCAATCATTTTCTTCATACTGTAGGCTGGCTGGTGTGAAGTCGAATCAATTTCTATCATCGCTCCATCCTTCACTCTCTTTTCATCGAGTGCGAGACTCACGCCATTTTTAAAGTTTAGGACCAACCGCCCGTTCGACATTTCCCCGCAAAGAAGACAAGGAAAGGATCGGGGGCCGTACTAAGAACAAGAACATTAAGAAAGTATTTATCACTGAAGATTCTTATTCACTTATTCCAATTTTAATTTTTTAAGGAAAGTAGGAAAAGATGAAGAAAGATCAGGAACAAGATTTAATTTGAAAGGAAGGGTAAAACTTTATTATTATGATTTTCACATATTTTATTTTTAGCACATATATTTTTTATCCATTTTTTATGTTTTTGGGTTCGGACCCTGTCACAAAGTGATTACTTTACCCATGTTTCTAGGGATAAGTCTCTATTTTAGAGGCCACCCTTCGAAACATCAGGTTGCGTAATACTTCTTCAAATATTGTCCGTTGATTGGAAGCATTTGTCGTTCTCCTTGGCAATTCACAAGTTGGTAGGAGCCTCCTGAGTAGACTGCCTCAACTACAAACGACCCTTCCCAAGTTGGTTCAAATTTGCCTCCTATCTTGCGATGTGCAAGAATAGGTCTTCTGAGAACAAGAACTAAGTCACCAACTTTGAAAGTTCTTGGGCGGACCAGTTTATCATGGGCCTGGATCATCTTAGCTTGGTACAGCTCCAAATTTTGTTGTGCTGCAAGTCTTTTTCCTTCCAAGTTTTCCAGTTCTTCTAGTCGTAATCTGGCATTTTCTTCTGTAGTAATTTTATTTGCAACTGCAATCCTGAGTGATGGAAGTTGAACCTCTAAAGGTAAAACTGCCTCGGACCCGTACACCAAAGTGTAAGGTGTAGACTGAGTAGGAGTCCTGAAAGTCATCCTGTAGGCCCATAAGGCTTCTAACAAAATCTCGTGCCAATTTCTCTTGTTATCATCCAAAGTTTTCTTTAAAATCTGAATGAGAGTTTTATTAAAAGACTCGGCCAAGCCGTTTGCTCTTGGGTAGTAAATTGTTTAATATCGCCAATCGATTCCATGTCTTCTGACAAAATTATTGATTTTTATGCTTTTGAATGCAGACCCATTATCTGAAATGATTCTGCGCGGTACTCCGAAACGGTATACAACTTGATTCTTGAAAAATATTAGCACATGGTGTGCCTTTACTTCTCTGAGTGAAACTGCTTCTGCCCATTTAGAAAAGTAGTCTATAGCTGCAAGGATGAAGCGATGTCCTCTTGAAGAAGGTGGTTCTATCGGACCCACTATATCTGTGCCCCAACACTCAAATGGCCACGACGCAATTGTCGGATGTAGCACGTTTGGAGGTTGGTGTAGAACCACTCCGTGCACTTGGCACTGGTGACAACGTTTGGCAATCTTCATGCAATCGGTCATCATCGAGGGCCAATAATACCCTAGTCTTTTAATTTTCATTTTCATTTTCGGACCCGACTGATGAGCGCCACAAAGTCCTGAATGCACTTCTTTGACAATTTCACGAGCCTCGGACCCGCTCAGGCATCTTAACCACATCTGATCAAAAGACCTTCTGTATAATGTATTGTTTATTAATGCGTAAGACAGAGTTCTTTTCTTGATTTGATGTGCTAATGACTTATCGTCTGGTAATCTCCCTATTTGCAGGTAGTCTATTAACGGTTGACGCCAATCTTCTGTGTTTTCTGTCAATGCTGCAACTGATTCCTCTGCTTTTCCTGATTTCTGTATCATATCCATGTCGAGCTGTGATAGGACCTGTCGTCCTTGAACTAAGATTTCAACTTACTCATCTTGTAAGCAGGCAAATTCTTTTGCAAGGCGAGCTAGCGCATCCGCGAGAGCATTTTCTCTTCGGGGATCTTGTAGATTGTTACATTCGAATTTGTTCCAACGGTTTCATTGCATACCGAAAGTATTGCTCGAGTCTTGGCTTTAAGATTCCGTATTGTCCCGCGACTCGTTGAATGATCAACCGAGAATCTCCGTAGATGTTGATGTCCGTTATTCCCATTTGAATGGTTAGTTCCGGTCCCGTTATGAGGGCTTCGTATTACGCCTCGTTGTTTTTGCATGGCTCGTTAAGTGGTAGGAGTATCTTAACATCCCCCGCTCCGGTGTTATAAAGATTAGTCCGATTCCTGCCTTACCGGGCACTATCGTTTGCAATTCTTTGTCTTTCTGTGCTGAGGACGCTCCGTCGAAGTATAGTTCCCAACGTCGATCATCAGTGTCTTCTAGGCTCATTATCTGCTCGTCAGGCAAATCATCGTCGAGAGGCGAATCTACAGGTAAAGGGTGTGCTGCAAGGAAGTCAGCTAGAACTTGTCCCTTTATGGCACGAAGATGAACGTAAGTTATGTCGAATTGCAATAGTATCATCAACCACCTGGCAAGTCTGCCAGAAAGTGTTGGACGGGTCATCAAATATTGCAACGGATTAACTTTCGAGATAAGGTTGACCTTATGAGAGAGCATGTAATGCCTGAGCTTTTGAGCGGCGAAGATCAGGGCCAAACAATGCTTCTCAATTGGAGGATACTTTACTTCCATCGGAATCAAACGACGACTTAAGTAGTAGAGAGCATTTTCTTTTCCCTCATCATTGACCTGGGCTAGCAGGGCTCCAAGGCAGTCGTCTAAAGCCGTGGTATAAAGTATCAACGGTCTACCTGAGACTGGGGCTGCTAAGACAGGAGGTGTCATTAAGTATTGTTTAATGTCCTCGCTTTAGTGCAGAGAGTAAATAAATCATTAAAAATAAAATACTTAATGAAATTACTTGATTTCTTTTCCACATTATTCTCTTTTGTTCACTGAGCAAGAGGGTATTTTTATTTTATTTTTATGATTTTTCTACACAAAGTTATGAATTTTTGAAGTTCTGGGAATTAAATAAATAGAGAAATAGCCTATTTTTCTACTTATCCACGCTGAGTCACGCCATCCTCGGCAGCTCCGAAAGGCCACGCGGCGCGCTCTGATTCTGCGCCGCCATCCGACTTAGCGTTCCAGGGGCCCACAGTTCATGTCCCGTTACTCCGTCCGGCACGATCCTGGCCATCCGCTCAATACACGCGCGATCCAACGGTTCCTATTCATCGTTGACGACTGGTGTGAACCCGTGACCGTCAACCTTCTAACCCTAATTTCTTACTCGATTCTCAATGGATTTTTGAGTTCTTATGCTCTATGGATTAGTCTTGAAGAGACGAACACATCCATAAGGTAAACAAGCATTGAAATTGACCCAAACTAATTGGAGAATCTCTAGAAGCTCAGGAGGAAGAGTGAGTCCATACCTTTGCTCAGAGAAGTGAAGCTTCGATCTGAGAGTTGTGTCACCTTCGATTGGGTCCATGCAAGCTCCAGATGAAGTTCCTTGGCCTGGTGAATTGTCTAGGTATGATTTCAACCAAGCCCGATCACAAAGCTTGGAGGCTGGAAGCAATGGCTGGCCTGGTGAGGGGGCTTTTGCTGGGAAACTTCTCCTCTTGGTCCGGTGAAGGTGTAGGACCAATCAATTTGGAGATTGGCTCACTGTGGTGAAGTGTCCTGGTTTTGGGCTTGAATTTCAACTCCGAAATCGAGCTCGCAGAGAGGAACCGGCGGGGATTTCGGTGGGGATCAAGTTCTCTATGTGTAGAGAGTGGTCCGGGATGATTTTGGCGGTGGTTTCGGTAAGGTTTGGTATAGCACCTCTCATGGCCGAGAGGAGGCGGTGTTTAAATAGGAGAGGCTGGAGGGCCTCCCAGGGGGGTTTAAGGGTTGGGATCAGCTGCTCTGGTGAGGAGAAGAACAGCTGCCATGGCCATTTGGAGTGAGGCAGCTCAGCAAGGTGGAATTCCAAAATTTGGCTCCTCCCAAGGTCTCGGCCATGGTGTTTTCCGGCGATCCAGGTGGCTGGCCGGCAGGCATGGGTCACCCTCAGGTCCAGGTGAGTCAGGGCTGGAGGTTTGTGCAAGCAATTGGCCAATGCCATGTGTAAAGGGGTTAGATCAAAATGGAATGGGGGCATGGCTATTTTGGCTTAGTTTGGGTCAACCCATGTGTTTGGGTGGGGTTCACCTTCCCATGACCTGGTTTTGGGCTGAGAGGATCATGTGAGTCATCCTACCAATGGTAGTGAAGTCCACATCAAGGATTAGGTGGCAAAGTATGGTTTAGAGTGTATCATGTTTAAGGTAAAAAAAGGTTTAAAAAGGTTTAAGAAAGAGATCCCCTCTCTTGCCATTAATGGCTTGGTCACATGTCAAACCTTTCATGGCTTCATATGGCTTGTACATGGCTTGTCTTTGGCTCACCTATGGCTTGGGAAAAAGTTTGGTCAATTTCATGAAAAAGGGTTTTAGAAATTTTGGTAATTTAGGGGTGATTTGATGGGATTTGGCATATGGATTGATTTGGAATCATTTCATTATGGATTTAGAACTTAGGGGATGGTTTTATCAAATGGATGATGATAGAGGATTGTCATGTGGGCTTTGTCATGGACTTTGGGCCTTTGAAATTTAGTGAAGATGGGCTTTTGAAATGGTTTAGGGATGGGCTTTTAAATTAAAAAAAAAACAAATTGGTAAGTGGAAATTTTGTAAAGGGCCATGCCAAATAAATGTTGGGTTTAGTTTAGGGATGTGTCATGAGTGATTTGAAATGAATTTGAGGTGGTTTGGGTTTGAATTGGGTTGAATTTGGGTTTCTTTGGTAAATGGGCCAATGTAGGTCAAATTGGGCTAATTTGGGCCAATGTTGGGCTAAGGTTGAAATTGATGTAAAATTAATGTTGGGAAATGTTTATGGGAGTGTTTCAAAGAGGTTTTAACTTTGATTGGGTTTTGGTTTTGGGATTTGGGCTCATTTGGGTTAGATTTGGGTTTAGGTCAAAATTGGGCATTTTAGTTTTGGGTTGAATTTGAGTAGGGTTTGGGTCCAAATTTTGGGCAAATCATGTTATTATTTTGTTTGTGGGGATGATAGGGAAGGTTTAGAAAAGGTTTGGGGTCAATTGGAGTTGAATTGGTTTGGTTTGGGCTAAGCTTGGGTTATGGGTCCAAATTGGGCTTTAAGCTCAAAAGTGAAATTGGACCCAAATGTCAATCAAATTAGACTTGGATTTGGTCTAGATTGATATTGTGGATATTAATTTAAAGTTTAGAATTGAATTGGACCAAAATTGGGGTCAATTGGGTAGATTTGGTTTGGTTTGGGCTAAGCTTGGGTTATGAATGGGCTAAATTGGGGGTTTTGGTAAAGGTGGGGTAAATTGACATAATTGGACCATGGTGTAGTTGGACAAAATGAAATTAAAAATATTTGGGATTTTCTAGAATTTTCTGGGAATTTTCTGAATTTTTGGATTTTTGGGTCAAGAGGGGTATTTTGGGTATTTGGAGTGTATTGGGGGGTACTTTTGGAATTTTTGGTATTTTTGGCTATGGATGATCAATTTGAGTGGAGGGAAATGTTTAGGAATGGTTTTGGGGAATTTTGGGTAATTTAGGTGATTTTGCAAATTTTGGGTAGTTCCAAGGGCATTTGGTAGGTTTGGTGGGGCCGGGGCCCCGCGGCCAAAAATTGAAATTTTGGAAGAATGAAGATTGATCAAATTTGATTAAAAATGGAATCACTTTGGTTGAGCCATGAAGTCATATTAAGCCTATATGAGCCATGAGGGGACTCATTTGAGGCATTCACTATGTTGTTCCTAACCCTCTTAGCTAGGGGCTTAGGGGTTAAGGTCCATCCATATGAATTACCTACATGAGTCAAGGAGTCAAGTTGGGTATGGGTGTGGTTTTAGGATTTGAATTGTGTGTGTGAGAGTGTAGTGAGTGTGTAAGTCAACCCTCACCAGACCAAGCCACCCAGGGTGGTCCTAAGGCCAAAGAGTCCTATAGGGAACTCATCCTTTTAAACCTTCACATTTGATTTCAACCCTCTAGGTGATTAGGGGTCTACAATCAAGCTTGTGGGGTTTGCAGGGAGTCAAGAGGTGTTTAAACTTATAAAGGCTTGGTTCCACTTCTAGTTCTCTAAGATAGTCAAAGGAAAAGCCTAAGGCTAGATTTTAAGTACTAAAGAGAGAAGAGAAGACCTCATAAAAAATGAGGTCAACACCAATCCACATTGAACCTAACTTAAACTCAAACATAATCTAACTTGAGTCCAATCCAACTTGAACTCAAGTAAACCTAAACTTTAGGATCAATCCATATTGAACCTAACTTAAACTCAAACATAATCTAACTTGAGTCCAATCCAACTTGAACTCAAGTAAACCTAAACTTTAGGTTCAATCCACATTGAACCTAACTCAAACATAACCTAACTTGAGTCCAATCCAACTTGAACTCAAGTAAACCTAAACTTTAGGTTCAATCCACATTGAACCTAACTTAAACTCAAACATAACCTAACTTGAGTCCAATCCAACTTGAACTCAAGTAAACCTAATCTTAGGTCCAATCCACATTGAACCTAACTTAAACTCAAACATAGCCTAACTTGAGTCCAACCCAACTTGAACTCAAGTAAACCTAAACCTTTGGTTCAACCCACAATGAACCTAACCTAAACTTAAACATAATACAACTTGAATTCAATCCAACTTGAACTCAAGTTAATCTAAATCTTAGGTCCAATCCACATTGAACCTAAATAAAACCCAAACCAAAGTTAAGTCTAATCTACATTAGACTTAATTCAAACTGAACTAGAGTTTAACCCCTAATGAACTTAAGACAATCCTAAATCTAGGTCCAACAAAATAGACTTGATTAAGACTTAAACCTTACCTAAAATGGATTTGAATGGTCTATAATTCTAATTAAGTCTAATTTATTAGGCTTGATTAACCTTTAAATCCTATTTAAACAAGGTTTAAAATTTAATTAAGTCTATCCTAAACCAAACCTATTAACTTAAGTTCAGACAGACATGAACTCGAGTTAATCAAATTCAATCAACATTGAATTTAACTTAGATTCAACCAGACGTAAATCCATGTTAATTCAATCAATATTGAATTTAACTTTAAACCTTTTAACTTAAGTTCAAACAGACATGAACTCAAGTTAATTAAATTCAATCAACATTGAATTTGACTTAGGTTCTACCAGACATGAACCCAAGTTAGTTCAATCAATATTGAATTTAACTTTAAATCTTTCAATAGACATGAATTCAAGAATAGACACGAACCCAAAATTTAAGTTCAAACTCAAGATCAATTCAACATTTCAGATCAAGCCCGACATAATTCGACATTCACATAACTGACATAAATCTGATGTTGACATAATCAACGAAAATTTGACATTTCAAAAATAAAACAACATGATTAGCATGAAGTTGACATTTCGAAATAACTTGACATTCAAAAAATATTCTCTGACATTATTTCTGACAATATTTTCTTTGCAGGATGAAGACAAGAAATTCCGTTTAGATTTTCTTTGCATGTTATAAGGTGTGCTAACTCGTTTTCACAGACGTCGACGACGTAATATTAGCAACAAAACAAAACAAAACTTTTAGGTTTGACATATAACCTGAAACTTTTCAACAAAACAACGACATTGACAACAAAACAAAACTTTTAGGTTAGACATATAACCTGAAACTTTTCAACAAAACATCAACATTGACAACAAAACAAAACTTTTAGGTTAGACATATAACATGAAATTTTTCAACACAACAATGACATGACAACAAAACCAGAACCTTTAGGTTAGATATAATACCTAAAGTATTCAATAACATGATATAACGACATTTGTGAGTGATAGTGGGTACATCTCTCCTTAAAATAAATTTTTTAGAAAACAAATGATTAACATTAATCGAAGTTTTCTTAAACAATTGAAAATTGTTTAAGATGTAATTAACTATAGAGGCTTACCTCTATAGGAGATCTAAAAGAACCCAAAATAGAAATCTCTGGTTTACCATGATTTTCTTAATATCAAAATTCTAGAATACGTTATTATAGAATATCCTCATATAAGAATTATCATAAACATCCTTTTTTACTATTAGTCCTAAAAATTCTCTAAATCCTTCATAGGATTTATACGAATAAAACTAGGCTAATATTAGATGGCGACTCCTTGACATTGATATGATATATTGGATGACGATGACATGACCTCATCCGCACCAAGGACATTCAGAAATTTATATATATTTTTTCCATCGCCACCAAAAGAGTGGCGACTCCGTTGGGGAGAATATTTCTTCTCATCTTTTGTTATCATTTTTTTTCATTTCAAAATTTTGAAAATAAAAGTTCCCAGTTTATAAATAAGTCGATAATATTCGTTTTTCTTGAAATTACAGAAAAATCGCAATGGATTCTCCGAATTCGATCTTTTCTTACTTTCAAGACTTTGACATACCAATAGAGGAAAATCCTCCCCTTTATCATAATGATTATGGATTATTTAGTGAAACGGAATTCATATTAGATAATCCATATCAAACTGATTCTCAATCTTTTAAAGAATTTGACTTGCGACCTTATGAAGACTTTCTGAATTTTACAGACAATTTACCTGAATATACACCTGAAGAACCTTACATCCTTGATGAAATGAAAAGACAGAGTGATAAGAAAGGAAAATAAGTTTACGAGGAAGATGATGTTCCACCATCATCTATGTATGAGATCGGATCTTCTTCAATGAACGTTCATGAAACTTCTTCATTTAAAAGAAAGAAACGGTGGAACGAAAACGATTATTTTGAAACACCTGAATTTCAACAGAATATTTTTGGAAATCCTTCCTTTTTAGAGGAAAATAAATATATTCCAATTCCTGTTGAATACACTGACAATTCCTTTCAACCTAAAAGATCTCCCCATTTCGTGCTCGTACATTCAGTGTTTAAGAGATTAGCACGAAAATAAAAATGTTCATTATCTAAGTTATTAGATAAAATGGGTTATGCAATCTCCAACACCATGAAAAGGAGAATTTTAGCAATGGAAAATTCTGATTATCAAGAAACTGATTATCAATTCCCAACTGATAAACATTGTGTTCGAGTGCCAGTAAAATTTCGATTGGGCCCTAGAATAAGAGATGTAGCGGTCTCCGATGACAAAACTCGATATGACAATTTAATGTCAGAAGCAGAAAATACAACTGCTAAAATGACAGACTTGGTCCGTATGCTACAAAAAGCAAATTATCCTTATACCGGATATGATACACCACCCGAGAATTCTCACCCTATACTTGAAAATAATGTATGGAGGCGAAAATCATCCGAAAGAAATTCGATACCACCAACACTCCCGCAAATAATTCACAAGAAGAGATTTGCAGAAAACATTCTACAAAATCATTTCAGGAGAGATTAAAGAAATTAAAAGAAGATATTAAATAACTTTCAAGACAAGAAAGGAAAAATACTTCTAAAAGTTTCAATGAGAATGTTGCCGGTGTTAACATGGTAGAAACCCAATCTGCTTCCTTAGCATGAGAATCAAATGAAGAGGAATTGCGAGAGGTGATACGACAACGAGATGAACAAATAAGTTGTCTTGAACAAAGAATGGAAGAACTGGTAGCGACTTTGCAAAAATCACCAGTGGACCCTTCTCCAGCTATTGAAATCATTAGACTGGAGGCTATTCACATCCTTAAAAGCAGAGAAGAACTAATGGATGTTGAGGAAAGCACTCGAAAGAGAAAGAATTCTCCTCATAACGAAACTCCAGAAAAGGATATTACAAAAATAGTGGAACAGAAGATTAAAGAAACAATGACTCTGGCAAAAGCTGGAGCATTAACTCCAAAGGGTAGGCCATACCCAGAGAAATTTGATTCTGTTCAATATCCTAAAGGTTTTTTTCCTCCTGTCTTTAAAATGTTCGATGGGACGGGAAATCCCCGACAACATCCGGCACATTTTAGAGCAAGCTACCGTAATGTCGGAGGAAATGACGCTCTCCTATTTCGACAATTTGTTAACGGCCTCTCGGAGTCGCCTTCGACCGGTATGCGAACGTCCCAACGGATCCGTCAAAACTTTTGTAGAGCTTCGAAAGCCTTTTTATTCAACGCTCATGCAGAGCACAACATCACACCACTGTTGGTGATTTGGTGGTAGAGAAACAAAAACCAAGAGAAACCTTGGTAGATTATATTTTACGCTGGAGAAACCTCAGCATGAAATGTGAGCCACAATTACAAGAACAACACGCTGTTGGAATACTCGCTAAAAAATATCCATGGTCCTATAAGCATTCATGCTTAAAGGATTTAAGATAAAAACTTTTGAAAAATTACTCAAGAAAGCCGCCAATCTTCGGAAGAGGTTAAGCGGATGAGTGTAATGGAGAAAACTGAAAAGATAAAAACTATCAAAACTTTTGAAAAGAAACCTGGGAATATTGCAGAAAAAGGCAAACAGGTGATATGATCACTGAAAAATTTATTAAGAAATTCATACCTATTTTTGATGAAATTGCACTTTAAAGAAGGGTATTTTCTTTATTTTATCACGAGAATGAAGAATTTAGGTGATAAAAGCAAAAATAATAAAAAGGAACGAATTTGGAGCAAAATCATGCAATTTGTGCCGAGTCGCCAACGGCGAGATCGAGCTCGCCGACGGCGAGGTTACGAGAAGAAAATTCTCGAAGAATTTATAACCGTCTCGCCGACGACGAGCCCGAGCCCGCCGACAGCCGAGCTATAGCGGTTCGAAGATCTTCTAGAAGCCTCGCCGACAGCCGAGGTAGTTCGTCGCCGACGGCGAGCTAGTTCAAATGGTGCAGATACATTGAACCTGGACACTTTTTGAAGGGATGCTTACACACCTCTTGGTCCTTTGCTCACCTCTATATATAGAAGCCGAAATTAAGTCTTTAGTGTCCAATCTTTTGTGTTCTAAGTGTGTTAAGTCGAGTTTTGTGTCTTAGTGTGTGTCTTAGAGAGTTCCTGAGTGAGTTAGTGAGTTTTTAGTGAGTCGTGTCGTATCGGAAGGAAGAGTCAAAGGAATCGCGAGGAGTCCGCTGGGAATAAATTAAGATAAGTATTTGTATTTATTGTTTTTAACTTTAAATGAAATCCATGCTTAGTTTAGTTTCCATGCATTCCGAGTAGTTTATTTAGTCTTTCTCCCCGTTATGAAATTAAGTGATTTGATGAACTAAAAATAGAAGTACTTTTATATATTAATAAATTGTGATAATTTTTACTTAAAACTAAATTTACTTTTCAAACCGGCCATTTGATTTGTTAAAATATGTTGATTATCAACTATAGTAAAAATTACATCCGATATTCGGGGAATTCAAAAGCCTTGGAAGGAGGGTGCAAATAAATAGGAAATAATATCACTGGCGTAGAATCGAGCATTTTAGTGTGACGGACTAAAATATTCAATTCGGTCCTATTGTTCGAGAGCCGAAGTGTAGATGTTAGCCCTCAAGCGAGGGAACGTGGGAGCTCGAAGTGACGGTATCCTCCCGACCTAGCCAGCGATTCGGTAATCAAACATAGGATTAGTCAATATTCTTTACACCTGACTAAAGGGTAAAGAATAGGAATACTCCTATTTGTCACAATACCTTAACATTATCCATTTAAATTCATCAATCACTTAAATTTCTAAACAAGGGGAAAGATACTTTTTCTGAATAGTTAAGACTTATTTAGCAATTAGTTTTATTTCCTGCACTTGCAATTCATATTAATTTTCTTCTTAGTTAATTTATCTAATTAAAATACTTAGTTTACTTTATTGCGCTTAAATTCAGAATTCCAAATTTTTCGTATATTATTATTATTATTATTATTATTATTTTAAAATTAGCTGTTATTTAATTTTCTCTTTCCCTGTGGGATCGATAACCAGGACTCCACTAGAGTCCTGTATTACTTGATACGATACATATACTTGCGTAGTATCCACAACATAAACAATTACAATTCTATACATATATTATAACGGGGTCAAGTTTTTGGCGTCGTTGCAATTAAATTAAAAATATCATAATATAAAATTGTGGGTCAAGTTTTTGGCGCCGTTGCCGGGGAAAGTAAGAAAAATTTACTAAAGTAACGGACTATTTTAAAATAATCATAATAAATAAATTAATATCTATTCTAAAAATTGTATGCGCAAATTTGGACACGAAAATTTAATACCTTACGATTCTGAATTAGAGCGTACAATTAAAAGAATTAGAAAACAAAAGAAACATATAATAAATTTAACACAAATGGCGAATATTCCCGAAATTCAAAATATGAACCAACAAAGACCATTAAGAGATTATGCCAACCCTACATCGATGAAATTCATTTAACTATTCAAAACCCCGATGTAGCTGCTAATTCATTCGAACTTAAACCCGCAATTATCCAAATGGTACAAAACAATCAATTTAGTGGTTCACCTACCGAAGATCCTAACTTACATCTTGCTAGTTTTCTAGAACTTTGTGGTACTTTTAAATATCAAGGAGTATCTGACGATGCTATAAGACTTAGACTTTTTCCTTTTTCATTAGGAGATAAGGCTAAAATGTGGTTGAATTCGTTAGCACCCGGATCTATTAAAACTTGGGGAGAATTATCACAAAAATTTCTATCCAAATATTTTCCACCATCTAAAACTACTAAGTTTAGAAATGATATAACTTCTTTTTGTCAGATAGATGGAGAATCAATATATGAATCTTGGGAGAGATTTAAGGAACTTCTTAGGAAATGCCCACATCATGCGCTACCGTATCAGGTCGATTATTCAAACCTTTTATAATGGATTAGTGGGATCTTTAAGATCAATCATCGATGTCTGCTTGGAGGTTCATTAATGTCTAAACCATTTGATGAAGCTTATGCACTAATCGAAGAAATGGCAATAAATAATTTCCAATGGCTCACAGATAGAGTAAATCCGAAAAAATAGCCGCATTCATGAAAACGATGCAATATCTATGTTAGCTTCTCAAATTGCTCGCTATATCTAAGAAATTAGATCATTTTGGAATGAACTACTCTCCTACTTTGAAGAAAACTCATATGTACAAATCATAGAATCTCAATCTAATTATGAAACTTTAAATGCTATTAATAATAGAACTAATAACCCTTATTCAAACTATTATAATCCCGGTTGGAAAACTCATCCAAATTTTAATTGGAATAACACATCTAATCAACAATGGATGAATCAACCTAATCAAGCAAATCCAAACTATAAACCTAATTACCCACTTCGGATTTAATAACAATAACCCACAATTCAAAGATAAGAAATTATCCATGGATGAATTAATTTTGAATATGGGTCATCAACTACAAAATCAAGGAAATCAACTACAAATTCAAGGAAATCAATTACAAATTCAAGGAACATCTATTAAAAATATCGAAACTCAACTTGGACATATTGCTATCGCGCTAAATAATAGAATACCCGGAACTTTTCCTAGTAATGTGGAAATAAATCCTAAAGATCAAGGAAAAGAACAAATTAAAGCAATACAACTAAGGAGTGGAAAAGAACTAGAACCTCAAATTCAAAAAAAACTTAAAAGCCAAAATGAGGAAGTGGAAATTGAAAAGGAAACAATTCAACAAGATTCAAACTTGGAACATCCTTTAATACCTATGAAAATTTCGTTGAAACACCTCCACCACCATTTCCTCAACGACTAGCTCAACATAAAAAAGATAAACAATTTGCTAAATTCCTTGAAATACTAAAGAAATTAACAATCAATATACCTTTTGTCGAAGCTTTAGATCGGATGCCAAATTATGTAAAATTTATGAAAGATATTTTAAATAAGAAAAGAAAATTCACTGATAATGAAACAGTCGCACTTAGTGAAGAGTGTAGTGCTATTATTTAGAAGAAGCTTCCTGAAAAATTAAAAGATCCTGGTAGTTTCACTATACCCTGCGCTATAGGAGAAAAATTTTATGGAAAAGCTTTGTGTGACTTAGGAGCAAGCATCAATCTAATGCCTCTATCAATTTTTAAGAGATTAGGATTAGGAAAAATTACACCTACTTCGTAACCCTTCAATTAGCCGATCGTTCGGTTACCTATCCTAAGGGAGTTATTGAAGATGTGTTAGTAAAGGTGGATAAATTTATCTTCCCAAGTAGATTTTATTGTTTTAGATATGGAGGAAGATAAAGAAATTCCTATCATTTTAGGAAGACCATTTTTAGCTACTCGAAAAGCTATGATTGATGTTCAGAAAGGAGAATTAACTATGAGAGTAAATGACCAAAAAGTTACCTTTAATATTGCAAAATCAATAAAATATCCTGCGCTAGAAAAAGATGATGAATGTTTTCGGATGGAAATACTTGAACAATTACAACGTGAACATTTTAAGGAATATTACGAAGATAATTTAGAAAAAGAAAATACTGAATTAATTGAAGATAATAATGAAGAATTAAATTATATTCAGGAAAAATTTGAATTTTTGGATAATACTGAAAACACTGACAAGAATATAGTTCCATCAATTATTAAACCTCATGAACTTGAGCTAAAAATATTACCTGATCATTTGAAATATGGTTATTTAGGTAATTCTTCAACTTTACCAGTTATTATTTCATCTGCATTAAATGAATCTCAAGAACAAAAACTTTTAGAAACTTTAAAAAAATATAAGAAAACTTTTGGTTGGACTTTAGCAGATATTAAAGGAATTAGTCCTTCAATCTATATGCATAGAATTATTTTAGATGATGAACATAAACCTAAAGCTGATCCCCAAAGGAGATTAAACCCGATAATGAAAGAAGTAGTTAAGAAAGAAATTTTAAAATGGTTAGATATCGGTATCATATATCCTATTTCGACAAGTGCTTGGGTAAGCCCAATTCACTGTGTTCCTAAGAAGGGAGGAGTGACCGTCACTGTCAATGAAAATAACGATCTTATTCCTATAAGACAAGTTACTGGTTGGTGTATATGTATTGATTATAGGAAATTAAATACCTCCACCAGGAAAGATCACTTCCCTTTACCATTTCTAGACCAGCTGTTAGATAGATTAGTCGGACATAAGTATTTTTGTTTTCTAGATGGATACACCGGTTATCATCAAATACAAATTGCTCCCGAGGATCAAGAGAAAACTACATTTACTAGTCCTTATGGAACTTTCGCTTTTGAAGAATGCCTTTTGGATTATGTAATGCTCCGACAACATTCCGGAGATGTATGATGTATATATTTAGTAAGTTAATCGACAATGGAATAGAAGTATTTATGGATGATTTTTATGTATTTGGAACATCATTTGACACATGCTTAACTCATCTTGAAAAAGTATTAGAAGTATGTGAGAAAACAAATTTAGTTCTAAATTGGGAGAAATGTCAATTTATGGTTGCTGGCGACATTGTATTAGGGCATAAAATTTCGGAAAAAGGCATGGAAGTAGACCCTGCAAAAATTCAAGTTATAACAAAATTACCACCTCCAACTACGGTAAAAGGGGTAAGAAGTTTTCTTGGACATGTTGGATTCTACAGACGCTATATAAAAGATTTTTCAAAAATTACTAAACCTCTATGCCAACTTCTCGAAAAGGACAAGAAATTTGAATTTACAATCGAATGCCCGAATGCTTTTGAACTCTTAAAAGAAAAAATAATTACAAGACCTATCATAGTTTCACCTAACTCGGAGAAACCATTCGAGCTTATGTTTGATGCTAGTGATTATGTCGTAGGAGCAGCTTCTTGGGCAAAGATATGAAAAGATTTTTAAAGTTATACACTATGCTAAGTAAAACTCTAAATGATGCCGAAATAAATTATACGATTACGTAAAGAGAATTATTAGCGGTAGTATATGGTTTTAATAAATTTAGACCTTATCCGATTGGAACAAAATGTATCGTGCATACCGATCATTCTGCTATCAAATATTTAATGCAAAAGAAAGATTCCAAACTAAGATTAATTAGATGGATGCTATTAATGCAAGAATTCGATTTCGAGATCGTTGATAAGAAAGGAACCGATAATCAAATTGCGGATCATTTATCAAGATTAGAAAATCATGAATTATCCGATATTGAAAATGAAATTATAGACAGTTTTCCCGATGAACAACTATATAATATCAATGAGTGGAAAATACCATGGTATGCCGATATAGTAAACTATATAGTTAGTAATATTTTACCACCTATGCTAACTTTGCAACAACGAGAAAAAATTCATTCATGATACGAAAACCTATTTTTGGGATGAACCATATTTATATAAGCAATGTAAGGATTTAATTATTAGAAGATGTGTACCTTATGAAGAAATCGAACCAATTATTCAAAAATGTCATGATTCGATTTTGGAGGACATTTTGGGACCGATAAAACTCGCTTATAAGATTCTACAATCCGAATTTTACCGGCCTACTCTATTTAGAGATGTATACGGATATATTAAAACTTGCGATAAATGTCAAAGAGTAGGAAATATATCTAGAAGAAACGAAATGCCTCTAAATTTTATATTAGAAGTTGAAATTTTTGATGTTTGGGGATTAGATTTTATGGGACCTTTTATTCCTTCGTTTGGAAACTCATATATATTAGTAGTTGTTGATTATGTTTCCAAATGGATCGAGGCACAAGCTTTACCTAGGTGTGATGCTAAGAGTGTTTCAAAATTTCGATGAAAAATATTTTTACTAGATTTGGAATGCCTAGTAGTGATTATCACCGACGGAGGAACTCATTTTAGAAATAAATACATTCACAAACTAGTAGAAAAATACAATATTACTCATAAGATATCCACTGCTTATCATCCACATACTAGCAGATTAGCTGAAGTATCCAATCATGAGATTAAACGTATTTTAGAAAAATCTGTAAACCCAAATAGGTTAGATTGGTCTATTAGATTAGACACTGCATTATGGGCTTATAGGATCGCTTATAAAACTCCGATTGGAATGACTCCTTACAGAGCTTATATATGGAAAAACATGCCACTTACCAGTTGAATTAGAACATAAAGCATATCGGGCGATTAAAGAATTTAATTATAATATAAAGGAAGCTCGGTGAGAAAAGATTGCCGCAATTAAATGAATTGGAAGAATTAAGAAATGAATCATATGATAATGATCGGATTTATAAAGAAAAGATGAAATTATGGCATGATCGGAAGATTAATCGGAGAAATTTTGAACCGGGACGGGAAGTTTTGTTATATAATACTAGATTGAAATTATTTCCTGGAAAATCGAAGTCTCGATGGTTAGGACCTTTCACCATAACTCAAATATTTTCATACGGAACTATATAAATCGAAGATCCAAAAGCTGGACATAAATTTAAAGTTAATGGACATAGATTAAAACCATATTTCGAAGGTATAAGACCTAACTATAAAGGTTTTAATGCTTAGTCGACTCGATTAATAATTGAAATTAGGCCGGTCGACGACGTTAAACCAAGCGCTTTATGGGAGGCAACCCATATTAGTTATCTATTTTTATTGTATCTTAATAGTTAGTTTATATTATTGAAACTTTACTACTCAATTATTATTAAGAATCATCACATATTCGAACCATTATGATGAGAAAAGAAATTATTTGATTTAGAGTGAAATTGGACATTATTTTGAAATCTCGCCGACGGCGAGGTCTATACTCGCCGACAGCGAGGTTCACGCCTAATTTAATTCAGTTAATTTATCGAACTCGCTGACAGCGAGAAACGAGCCCGCCGACAGTGAGAACCTGAAAGGCAGTTTTTATAACTGAGTCGCCGACGGCGAGAAACTTCTCGCCGACAGCGAGGAAGTTATAAAAATGAGTTATATATACTTTAAATGCCAAATTGGACGGTTTCAACACCAAATCCTTAGTGAAAAACCATTCTTAAACCATCCTAAGTCCGCCTTCTTCACTAGAATTCATTCCATTCACCATAATGGCCTCCAAATTCTTAGATTCTTCTAAATCCGGAGTGTTTAACCGGAGGAAATTTGTGAGTGCGGAAGCGCAACGGATCTTCAACAAGGTTTTGGTAAAGAAAAGAGTTATCAAGGAACGGGGATTTGTCAATCGAGGATTAGAGAATTCCACTACGAAGATAGAAGAAATGATCGCGTAGCGGCACTGAGAGTTATTCTGTTACACTACGTCTGCTGTTGTTATTCCAGTTGTGAAAGAGTTCTACTCTAACTTACATGCGATCAACAATGGGAATATCTTCGTCCGAGGAAGATGGGTGACGTTTACTCCATCAAGAGTAAATGTGTTATTCTCTATAGAAAACACCCCGGTATGTCACTATTCAAATTTTGTGCCTTCTCGGTATAATATCAATGAGATATTTCGATATCTGACTAATGAAATGAAAGATTGGGAAATGCGTGAAGACGGGTATGTTAGTTACTCTGCATCACTTTTGAATCCTGTCTCGAAGCACTGACACTTTTTCATATCATCTAAATTGTTACCTACTATGAGGGTAAACAAGGTTTTGAAAGAATGCGCTATATTGAATTATTGTATTCAAATTGGATTGCCTATCGACGTGGGATCAATAATTGTTAAGTCCGCATTGGGTTTAATCGTGCATGGGTCGGTTCACGGACTAGGACACCCATCTACTATTTTTGCATTATGCGATCGAGTACTGTGTTTCTTATGAAGCTTGGGAAAAGGTTCCGTTACCTTGGAAGCCGCTCGATCCTAGAGATATGTTCCCTACTTTGGACAATAATGAAGACATTACATTTATCTCCGATAGAGCTTCGACGTAATCATCCTATAACGAAGGCCTATTTCGGATAAAACAGAGTTACTTATGAAGAAAATTAATGGAATGGAGAAAGAACTACAGAATATGAGAGATTTAATCGGCAATATATCCGATTTATTTGATCACATTGATCGGAGGATGAAGGAACACTTCGATCATTCCGGACACTTGGAAGCTAGCTTTCTTCATTTACCGAGACGAAGGGTTGGATCACCGAAGAATGCGCTTCGAATTTCCTTCGGACCTTTCTATAACTTATTTGTGAATCATCGTCATATCGGAAATATCGTAGAAGATGAAGATTCCGACATTGAAGAGTAGTAGTAAAGATTTCCATAGTATGTTTATGTTTATGTTATTTGATTTGATTTAGATTTTTATTATGTGTGGAGTGATGATTTGAATATCTCAAACTTAATTGAGATATGCGTCATAGTTTTGTATCGACATTTAGTGTGTCGTGGTTTGGTTTGCGATGCTCGATTAGTAGTAAGGATCGAAGTTTGATTATAGAGTTTAAATTATGTTAGTTTGTACATCTCATGGATTTCAATATTAAAGTTAATTTGTTGTGTTGTGTGAATTTGTTTGTGTATAAGTAGCTAATCTTCATATTAAATTAATAAATGATGTGATCGAAAATATAATATAAGACAAATCAAGGACGAAAATGAGTGACGAATTTCAGAAATTTAAAATTTTTGGAATCTCGCCGACGGCGAGAAAAATCCCGCCGACAGCGAGATCGATCTCGCTGACAGCGAAGAATTTCTCGCCGACAGTGGATTTTTCCCGAGAGTTTTTGGTTATGAAAAATATTAGCTCGCCGACGGCTAGAAAAATCTCGCTGACAGCGAGGTCGGAAAAAAACATATATTTGACCGCATCAAAAACACTATTCATCATCCCCAACCTCCGGCTTTCACAAAAACCGACCTAGTGGCTTGAGAGATCTTGGATTCGAAGCGATTTCATCACTCAAAAACACCGGATTTCATCTTCTCTTGGTAAGAGCTTCACTCATATACAAAAATTTTTGATTTTCACCATGTATTTTCACCACATTGCAAATTTTAGGAAAAATCAAAATGTGGAAGAAATATTCGGTGGAAATCCATGGAATTTGATTTAAATTGCTTACAAATGTTGTAGGAAGCCTTCTTAGGATTATTTTTAAGTTTAGTGAAAATTTTTTTGATTTTCACAGATCGATCGAATGGCTCCACGACAAAAACGTTGAGTAGAGTTCGACGAAAACCGATTCATTAATGCACAAGCACAAGCAAAATATTTTGAAAATATACAAGGAAGAAAGTGCATTGCGGATCGGGTATTCAAAAATCCGGGAGGAGAAGTAGAGCGGATTATAAAGAAAATTGGCTGGGAAAATTTCTATTATGTTCGGTATAGAGCAGCTGTAGAAGTGGTGAAAGAATTTTATGCCAATTTGACTGCCGCTGAAGATGCACCGTAAAGGTACGAGGTTTTTTTTGTAGATTTCAATGCTGCAAGAATTAACGCGTTCTATGAAGTTCATGACTTGCACTTTAGCGAGTATGATACTTTTGGAACGATGGAAGGACCACTGGAGGAAGTCATTAACTTTCTCACTGATGGGACCGGAGTATGGAAAATTAAGCAGCAGGAAAGAGTGAATTTTCCTCTTTCCAAATTAAATGCAGTCTCCAAAGCCTGGCATTACTTTATTTGTTCTACTCTGTTACCCACATATCACCATAGTGAGGTAACACGAGATAGAGCAATTCTGAATTTCGCATTCGGAATAACGAAGCATCAACATCGGGAGAGTTATTTATCGTAACATCCCGCCACTCCTCGAAATGAGAGTGGAGCCGGATCGGGCCACCCTGGATTGATTTTCGCACTCGCCAACTCTCCGGAGTTGAGGCTAGAGATGATGAAGAATGGGTGGAACCTATGAAACCACTTACAGCTGCTAACATTAAGAAGTATGAGTCCCATGAAGGGTGGAGAGCGAGGAGTAAGAAGTTATTTTACTCGATCCAGTAGAGATATACCCTCTACTAGCTATGGACCTCCCGAGCCTACCACCCCTACCCTACAAGATCCGATGAATGAATTGACTCGCATAGGAGGAGTTTTGAGCGGTTGGAGAGACCATGGGGAGAAGGTTTGATAATTTTGATCAAAGGATTGATAATCTGGAGAGGAGACATGATTATGATAGTGAATACCTCCAGCGACATTCGGAATACGAGATTGCATATTATGAAGCTGAACGTCGTTATAGGAGTGGAGATTTAGATGTTGTCTTTCCGTAATGCCCTAGGTATACTCAGTATCACCCTGCTCAGTCTTCTCAGCAACCTACAGATCAAGGAGGAGATGATATAGTTTGGGACTTCGATGCTGAAGATTAGGACTTTATGTATTTTATTTGTTTGATGTAAGTTATTTTGAGGACTGTATATGTTTGTAATATTCAGTACTTTATTTTGAGACATTGGATGTTAGTTAGATTAATCTGCTTGGGTTGTTATAGTAGTTAGTTTTTGTTTTTGTGTTAGTTAATTGCATTTATTTTTATGTTAATTAGGATGTTAGTTTTCTTTAATATGTTTTTATTTTATTTTGTATTGTTTTAAGTTTTTAAAATTGTTAATCCGTTAGTTCAATTGTTTTTAATATGTTAGTAATTCATATGTGTAGTGTAGAGTTATTTTAATTGTTGTGTTTAATACTTATCTTAGATTTTATCCCTGCATTTTCTTTAAATTATTATATATATATGGAGAATACTAACAGTATAGGTTCAATGAAAAATGAAAAAGCCTGCAAAAATTTCAAAGAAAAAAAAATATATACCTAAAACTTCAAAGGTATGATTTATTTACTTTCCTTCTTATTCATTATTTAGAATAGATATAAAAATTTAAGTTTGGGGGGAGAGTAAAATACAAATTTAGTTATTAACTTGTTCTCAATTTCTATTTTCAAATTATTATAAAAATGATTTTTATAGAAAATTTTTCAATTTGATTTAATATGAATTATTTTTATTTAATTATTATAAAAGGTTAAATAAAATATTTCTAGTACTTTAATTAATTAAATAGAATAAAATATTTGGTTAAAGGGAATAAGAATATAGTAAACTATTTTTAGTAAGAAAAACTATATTCTAAAATTAAAATTCTTAAGTATTCAAGTGAAAAAGAAAAGATTGAAAATCAATGAAGTAAAAACTATGAAGTATATATAAGCTAAGAAATATTCCTAAGTTTCAAATTTAGGAAGATGAAAATGAAGTTCAAAATTATTAACAGGCTCT
This sequence comes from Papilionanthe hookeriana x Papilionanthe teres, assembly GCA_022702705.1. NCBI lineage: Eukaryota > Viridiplantae > Streptophyta > Magnoliopsida > Asparagales > Orchidaceae > Papilionanthe > Papilionanthe hookeriana x Papilionanthe teres. The sequence continues at coordinate 47,783,412 of CM040429.1, read as the reverse complement.
CCAGATACGGTAATCCTCATAAAAAAAAAATGAGGAGAAGCTTGAGGAGATGCCTTATCAAAAATTGGCTTCATTTGATTTAACCTAAAGGGAAAAACTTAGATATTTCCAAACTTATGTTTATGGATTAGAATTTTACCTAATAGTATTTTCTTGAATTTCTTATCATATGAATATCTTAAGTAGTTATTCTTTTAAATATAGTCATTCCTGAAATGAATAGGAAGCTAGAAATCTTAGACCTGATGACTAAATAATTTATTTCTATAAGATTAATTAAATTACATGAATTATTTTTATTTAACTTTATTATGATATTAATTAATCTAATTCATAATTATTTAAATTGAAAAATTTTATTATAAAACTCATTATTTTTCTGTAGTACTAAAATTACTTGAGGACAAGTAATAAGTAAGTTTGGGGATTTTGATCACTGAAAAATTTATTAAGAAATTCATACCTATTTTTGATGAAATTGCACTTTAAAGAAGGGTATTTTCTTTATTTTATTGCAGGAATAAAGAATTTAGGTGATAAAAGCAAAAATCATAAAAAGGAACGAATTTGGAGCAAAATCATGCAATTTGTGCTGAGTCACCGACGGCGAGATCGAGCCCGCCGACGGCGAGGTTACGAGAAGAAAATTCTAAAGAATTTATAATTGTCTCGCTGACAGCGAGCCCGAGCCCACTGACAGCGAGCTAAAGCGGTTTGAAGATTTTCTAGAAGCCTCGCCGACAGCGAGGTAGTTCGTCGCTGACATCGAGCTAGTTCAAATGGTGCAGATACATTGAACCTGGACACTTTTTGAAGGGATGCTTACACACCTCTTGGTCCTTTGCTCACCTCTATATATAGAAGCCGAAATTAAGTCTTTAGTGTCCAATCTTTTGTGTTCTAAGTGTGTTAAGTCGAGTTTTGTGTCTTAGTGTGTGTCTTAGAGAGTTCTTGAGTGAGTTAGTGAGTTTTTAGTGAGTCGTGCTGTACTGGAAGGAAGAGTCAAAGGAACTGCGAGGAGTTTTCTTGGGGATAAATTACGATAAGTATTTGTATTTATTGTTTTTAACTTTAAATGAAATCCATGCTTAGTTTAGTTTCCATGCATTCTGAGTAGTTTATTTAGTCTTTCTCCCTGTTATGAAATTAAGTGATTTGATGAACTAAAAATAGAAGTACTTTTATATATTAATAAATTGTGATAATTTTTAATTAAAACTTAATTTACTTTTCAAAGTGGCCATTTGATTTGTTAAAATATGTTAATTATCAACTATAGTAAAAATTACATCTGATATTCGGGGAATTCAAAAGCCTTGGAAGGAGGGTGCAAATAAATAGGGAAATAATGTCACTGGGCGTAGAATTGAGAATTTTAGTGTGACAGACTAAAATATTCAATTCGGTCCTATTGTTTGAGAGCTAAAGTGTAGATGTTAGCCCTCGGGCGAGGGAACGTGGGAGCTCCGAAGTGGCAGTCGGTATCCTCCCAGCCTAGCCGCAGATTCAGTAATCAAACATAGGATTAGTCAATATTATTTACACCTGGACCAAAGGGTAAAGAATAGGAATGCTCCTATTTGTCACAATACCTTAACATTATCTATTTAAATTCATCAATCACTTAAATTTCTAAACAAGGGGAAAGATACTTTTTCTGAATAGTTAAGACTTATTTAGCAATTAGTTTTATTTCCTGCACTTGCAATTCGTATTAATTTTCTTCTTAGTTAATTTATCTAATTAAAATACTTAGTTTACTTTATTGAGCTTAAATTCAGAATTCCAAATTTTTCGTATATTATTATTATTATTATTATTATTATTATTATTTTGAAATTAGTTGTTATTTAATTTTCTCTTTCCCTGTGGGATCGATAACCGAGGACCGCACTAGAGCCCCGTATTACTTGATACGATACGTATACTTGCGTAGCATCCACAACATAAACAATTACAATTCTATACATATATTATAGCGGGGTCAAGTTTTTGGCGTCGTTGCAATTAAATTAAAAATATCATAATATAAAATTGTGGCTCATGATGCAAATCCAACCGGAGCAAAAGAAGCAACGACAAAATCCTTCGACATCACAGACATCACCTCAATTACAACTTCAGCAACCAATCCCGGTATCAACTGAAAAGAAAACAATGGCTCAAAGAATGAATAAAGTATATTCATTTAAAACAGAAGCCGTCAACAAAATATTTTGTAGCTTGCTTAAGATACCTGAATTTAAGCTACCAGAAGCTAAAAGGCCAGCAGAAATTGACATGAAGGACAATCCTAATTATTGTCCTTATCACAGGATGCTCGGACATAAAATTGAAGAATGTTTTGTCTTCAAAGACTCGGTTAGAGCGTAATTTCAAAGATGGAAATATAGTCATTCCGAAAGAATACTTGAAAGAACCTGAAAAGGGATCAGTCAATATGGTTTCGATAGAGGAACTTAATCCTAAAAACAAGAATAGCATTTCTGAAGAGATCTTTGCTAAATACCAAGTTACAAAATCTCCCAAGAAAGAAAAGAAAAAGAGAATCAAGAAAATGGGAAAGATTAGAGGTCTTCCAGACATAGGGGCTGCAACTCCTTTTGTACCTTCTAGTTCATTTCACTCTTGTACTAAGATAGTTATGTCGGCAGAAGGACGAAAAATCGTCAAGCCAATAATTTTGTATGACTTTCTTTTTACCATGAATAATTACAATCCTAGTTTTGCGTACATTTTGTCCATTCTGGATGATGCTTCTGAGAATGACCATTTGAATTCTAACCCTATAGACAATGCTCAAATCGTATATGATCAATCTAAAGACAACCAAACTAATGAAAATGAAAATGAGAAATCTGAAAAAGACACAAATGAAGATGACATTGCTACGCTTCAATTACAAAGAATTCTGATTTCTATAGGATTGGAGTCCTCGGACTCAGAAACGAATGAATCGGATAATCAACTTGAAGAAATAGTTGAAATTAACTTGAGAAGTGGAAAAATCTTACCTCCTAGAATAACTCCACAAGAAAAAGAAAAACAAATAATTACACCAGATAAGATCATTCCTCCAATATATCCCCGAACTTCTGAAGGAAGTAAGGATGATCTTCACAATAATGTGGATTATAATGTACTGGAACATTTGAGAAGATTACCTGCAAAATTAAGCATCTATGACGCTCTCATACTTTCCAAAGAAATGAGAGAATCATTAATAAAAGCTCTTTCGGACCCTGACATTTGCCTAACTCAACTTGCTAGTACTACCCAAAACGAAGCCTACTCGTTAGAGGAATCAACAAAGATTACCTTCTCTGACAATGACTTGTTGCTCGAAACAACTGAACACAATCATCCACTATATATTACAGTAAACATCAATGACACGATACTTTCGAGAGTTCTTATTGACCAGGTGCTTCAATCAACATTATGAATCTGAGAACTCTTGCATACTTAGACATTGATGCCTCTCAACTATCAAGAGATACAATGATGTTAAGAGGATTCAATCAACAAGGAGAACGGGCCCTTGGATCAATAACATTGCTCTTAAAAATAGATGACTTGGCAACGACAGCAAAATTTCATATTATTGATTCAGACACCTCTTTTAATGCCTTACTTGCGGTACCATGGCTCCATGAATATAAAATGGTACCCTCTTCATTACATCAATGTATCAAATATTTACGAAAAGGACAAGAATTTCGTATTATAGGAGACCTGCAATCATTTTCAATCCATGAAATCGGTATACATGAAGATGCAACATATTATGCTCCTATAAATAAAATAATATCTTCTAAAGAGACAACAATAAATATGGAAGAAAAGAACAAAGAAAAGAAAATAAATGAAAAGGATATTTCTTCAATAAAGATAAAAGAGACTAGTTTCCATCAGACTCGCACTCGAGGTCGAGGCTGAGAACGAGAACGAAGGAGAGAAGATCCAATTGTCACAATGAAGAAACCACTGAAATTCAAAATCCACCTGGATTCTGAAGAAGAAACGACATCTGTGGTTGCAAAGGAACCCCAGTTCAAAATATCTTTAGAAGAAGAAGACAAAGAGAAACAATTGGAATCTATGTATGACAAAATCAATCATTATATACATTCTATGACTCTAACTCCAATCTCCACTGCTAAGATTGAGAATCTAATAGTCAAAGAAGTATATAATGATGACAAAAAGCCAATTAAGTTTAGACTTGGCTCTACTTCTTCTACTAAAAATGATGTAAAAATAGAAGATGAAAATATTCCACAATCAATGAAAATTCCTTTTGAGTTGTATTCTCCTTGGGCACGAAAATTTATTCAAAATAGTTTAATGCTCAAACAATGGTCTTTAAAACAACCGCATTTCATTGAACAAATGTGGAATGATAATAAACGAAATTTTAACTCTAAAAAAGGTGTTGGATTTGGAGTTTTGGGACCATTAGATGATAAAGAATTTTGTTTGACTGTCACAGAAGAATGTGATTCCGAAACATTGCCTGATCTTCCAATTAAAAATGCTCCCCCGGAGTTGGAAGAAGAAATTAAATCGATAATCGATGAACTAAAAGAAATAAATTTAGGAACTAATGAAAATCCAAAACCGACTTTTATTAGTTCATTCCTTAATGATGAGGAAATAAAAGACATAACTCAATTGTTGATGGAATATAAAGACTGTTTTGCCTGGACTTATGACGAAATGCCTGGTTTATCTCCAGAAGTTGCAGTCCATAAACTCGGGATAGACCAAATCATAAACCCAGTTAAACAAGCTCCAAGAAGGATGCGTGTCGAAATAGAGCAACAGGTCATTGCGGAAGTCAAGAAATTGATAGAGGCTGACTTCATACGAGAAGAAAACTATCCAACATGGCTAGCCAATGTGGTGCCAGTTAAAAAGAAAAATGGACAAATAAGAGTCCGCATAGTACTACGTGGGACTTGAATAAAGCATGTCCAAAAGATGAATTTCCTTTACCAATTCCCGAGTTAATGGTTGATATTGCATCAAAATATGCAATATTTTCTTTCATGGATGGATCATCAGGATATAACCAAATAAAAATGTTTTCGAAAGATGAAGTAAATACAGCTTTCCGAACACCCATGGACATATATTGTTATAAGGTTATGCCATTTGGACTGAAAAATGCGAGTGCAACCTATCAAAGAACCATGACACGGATTTTTGATGAACTAATACATAATCAAGTCGAATGTTATGTCGACGATCTGGTTGTCAATAGTAAACAAAAAGACGATCATATATATGATTTGAGAATTGTCTTTGAACGACTACGACGTTATAATCTTAAAATGAACCCTTTAAAGTGCGCCTTTGGTGTCACTTCAGGAAAATTTTTAGGATTTGTAGTTTGACATCGTGGGATAGAAATTGATCCTCTCAAAATTGAAGCTATTCTAAATATGCCTCCTCCTAAAAATCTAACTCAATTGAGATCCTTCCAAGGAAAATTAGCATATATACGACGTTTCATTTCCAATCTATCCGCTAGATGTCAACCCCTTACTCGCCCTTACTAGAAAGGATGCCAAATTCGTGTGGGATGAAAAGTGCCGGCATGCCTTTGAAGACATTAAACAATATTTGACAACCCCTCCCGTCTTAAGCAGCCCTCGTATTAGGAAGACCTTTAATCCTTTACACCACGGCATTGGACAATTCACTGGGAGCTTTACTAGCACAAGTAAATGATGAAGGAAAAGAAAATGCGTTATACTACTTGAGTCGTTATTTACTTCCAACGGAAGTAAAATATCCGACAATTGAGAAGCATTGTTTAGCCTTGATCTTCGCAGTTCAAAAGCTAAGACATTATATGCTTTCTCATAAAGTAACTCTTATTTCAAGAGTTAACCCGTTACAATATTTAATAACACGACCGACACTTTCTGGGAGATTAGCAAGATGAGCAATGATCTTGTTACAATTCAACATAACATTTGTACCTTTACGTGCTATTAAAGGACAAATCCTAGCATATTTCTTAGCGGCACACCCAATTCCAACAGGATCACCCCTTAATGACGATCTACCTGATGAACAAATATCAGAAGTAAAAAATTCTAATATGCAACGATGGGAACTCTACTTTGACGGAGCATCGTCTGCATGGAATGACAAAGATAAGCAGACAATCATACTAGGCAAAGCCGGAGTAGGATTAATTTTCATTACTCCAGATAAAATGATGATGCCCTTTTCCTATCATTTGATAGAACCATGCACGAATAACGAAGCCGAATATGAAGCGCTCATAACCAGTCTAGAATTGACAATATTAATGGAAATTGAGAATATTGATATCTATGGAGATTCCCAGTTAATTATCAATCAAATTGCTGGCAAATACAAAATTCTGAAACCACGACTTGAACAGTATTCTCGTTACACTTTGAAATTACTTCAACAAATTCCTGATGTAACATTTTTCTTAATTCCAAGACGAGGTAACTCTCTAGCGGATGCTCTGGAAAAACTTGCAAAGGAATTTGCATGTCCAGAAGAGGATTACATACCGATTTCAATAAAAGGATGACAAGTTCTTTCTCAAATTGATATGGATAATTTGCATAAAATCAGTGAAAATATGACAATGACAATAAATGACGAGAAGGATTATTGGCGACAACAAATCATCAAATATCTGCAAACTGGAAAATTACCTGAAAATAGTTCTATTGCCAACCAAATTAAACAAAGAGCATTATCATATGCTCTAATAAATGACGTTCTTTATAAACGATCTTTTGATCAAATGTGGTTAAGATGTTTAAACCAAATTGAAGCTCGAGAGATTGTTAAAGAAGTTCATTCAGGTTTATGCGGAGCACATCAATCTGGGCCCAAAATGAAAATGAAAATAAAAAGAATGGGTTATTATTGGCCAACAATGATGACAGATTGTCTTGACATTGCAAAGAAATGTCATCAATGTCAAATACATGGAGTAGTTTTACATCAACCTCCAAATGTCCTACATCCGACCATTGCATCATGGCCATTTGAATGCTGGGGTACTGACATAGTGGGCCCTATAGATAATCCATCTTCCATGGGCCATAAATTTATTTTGGCTGCTACTGACTATTTTTCTAAAGGGAAGAAGCAATACCCCTTCGAGAAGTCAAGGCAGAACAAGTTCTCCACTTCTTTAAAACACATATCATTTATAGATTTAGGATTCCTCGAAGAGTCATATCAGATAATGGATTGGCCTTCAAAAACACAAAAATGAATCACTCTATCCAGAGACATGGGATTGACTGGAGATATTCCACAATCTATTACCCTAAAGCTAATGGATTAGCTGAAGCTTTCAATAAAACATTGGTTCAAATCTTGAAAAAGATGTTAAATAATAGCCCGAGACAGTGGCATGAACGACTAATAGAAGCTTTATGGGCTTATAGAACTACATATCGAACTCCAACACGGTCTACACCATTTGCTTTGGTATATGGTTCTGAAGCCATTTTGCCTCTGGAAGTCCAAATTCCTTCTCTCAGAATCGCAATAACTGATAAAATAACTGAAGAAGAGAATGTCAAGTTACAACTTGAAGAACTTGAAAATTTGGAGGGCAAACGTTTGCAAGCCCAACAAAATCTTGAATTATATCAAGCAAAAATGATACGAGCTCACGACAAACTAGTTCGTCCTAGAACCTTTCAAATCGGTGAATTAGTTTTAGTTCTTTGTAGACCTATACTAGCTCATCGAAAGATAGGTGACAAATTCAAACCCATATGGGAAGGTCCATAAGTAATTGAAAAGACATATTCCGGAGGATCCTACCAATTGGTGGATTGTCAAGGAGAAAGAATTCTGCCTCCAATCAATGGGCGTTTTCTAAAGAAATACTATGCGACATAAAAAAAAGGGAAATGAATAAAGATTTATTTATAAACTGGGACAATAAATTCTCCTTTTAAAAAATCATCTTTGATGTTTTGTGACATCTCTTTCATTTGTTAAACAAACATTTGAAAATCTAAAATGATATTCTGTCTTGATATTTTCAGAAAAAATGACTGAAGACAGATTATTTTTCTCATTCCGAAATAATATGACTTTTGCCTTGGACCGTCGACATATAGACACGGGGACCAGAGTTCACTTTGATTTCGGCCTATTGCAAGTTGAATCCATACATCATGGATCATTACTTTATCTGGTGAATCACAGTGAAGTTAATCTGCAAACACCTTTGATAGAATTCAAACTCTGACAACCCGAAGAATAAGACTTCACAATCAGTGATAGCTCAGATGAAGCAGAATTCATGACTGCCCCTGTACAAGGAGCATCAACATCAGGAACCAAAAATCCAATGACAGGATTCACCAGATTGTAAAGACGAAATCGCAATAAACGACTAAAACGACAAAAACAATTGCAAGAGAAACACGACATGGAAGATATGAGTCAGTTAAAATCACGGACTATCAATACTCCGTTTGAGGAAATAATATCAGAAACGATAAATCTAGACCTTACAGAAAAAGAGGATGGCAAAGTAGTCGTCACTCCACCATCGGTCACACCTGCTCAATATTTGAGGGTATCAGACAAAAAGAATCACTCAGAGGAAGAGATGCGACGAATTCGTGCCATTGAGTGGAGAACTTTCGAACAATATAAATATGTGAATAAAAGAACAATAAAATTCTGGATGGTCTTAAACTTTTTACCAGAATATTTGATGAAACTGAACAAGCTACTATCATTAACCACATCATAGAAGCCCGAGATCATGGTAGGGCTAGACGCCTTCGAAGGGGGACCTATTCTGAACCTAGTAAATGGATTCGAGGTAAGGGTAGGCAAACCATTCAATACGGATGTTGCTATAACTATGCAAGAGACAGAGAAGGAAATCTTCCTGGGATTCTACGACATGAACAAGTCGACCCTTTACCCGTTGTGGTAATCCAAATTATCAGACGACTCGTTACTTGGGGATCATACCTGCGGATTATGTTCCCGATAGCTGCATCATTAATATGTATGATAAAGGGGATTGTATCCCTCCTCACATCGACAGTCATGATTTTGAAAGACCATTTTGTACTCTGTCTTTAATGAATCATTGTTCCGTTATATTCAGAAGAGAGATACAAATCTTGGGACCTGAAGAATTTGAAGGGACATGCCGCGTCCTTTTAACCCGAGGATCAGTTCTTCTGTTCCAAGGGAACGGTGCAAATTTTGTAAAACACTGCATACTCAGTGTTAACAAGCCACGAATCTCCATCACCTTGCGACGAATGAAACCCGACAAACGACCGACGGATATCAACCAATACCGCAGCTCGAAGGACTAAAGCCTTTGGAACTGTTGTGATCCCATAAATGTCTGAACACCTGAAACATGTTCGACGAATGATGTTTTGGAGTGTAGGACGTTTATGGACGATCTGATAATCTCCAAATCTACAACATGATGTGAAGAACTCCCGACATATAATATATCTATAGTTGTCGATGTGTGATATATCTGTAGCTGTTGACATGTAAAATATCAGTAGTTTGTTGCAGCAGTGTTATATGATATGTACATATGTATGTACCGTAAGCTTTTGTTTACAATAAATATGTACTGGTGACTTTTTTTATGGAAATAAAATAAAGTGTTGAAGAAAAATATATCCCCATTGTCTGTGATATGTCGACAGGTCCTGAAATCAATAAATGACAAAATGAATAATTTATGATAATCAAACATGAAAATTATCTTTCGACCTATATAGGTCAAAACCCCAGCGGATATTCCCACAAAAAAATATTAGTGAGTTCGCCACTCTCTTCGGTTATTGGATATAAGTCCTTTCCTAATACGGAAATCACGGCTTTCCTCTAACCAAATATTGAAGTTGACATTTTGAGGAAAAGAGAAAATGACATCTATTTTCTCTCTTCGGTTATTGGATATAAGTCCTTTCCTGGTACGGAAATCACGGCTTTCCTCTAACCAAATATTGACATCAACATTTTGAGGAAAATATAAAATGACATCTATTTTCTCTCTTCGGTTATTGGATATAAGTCCTTTCCTAATACGGAAATCACAGCTTTCCTCTAACCAAATATTGACATTGACATTTTGAGGAAAATAAAAAATGACATCTATTTTCTCTCTTCGGTTATTGGATATAAGTCCTTTCCTGATGTGGAAATCATGGCTTTCCTTTAACCAAATCTTGACATTGACATTTTGAGAAAAATAGAAAATGACATCTATTTTCTCTCTTCAGTTATTGGATATAAGTCCTTTCCTGATACGGAAGTTACAGCTTTCCTCTAACCAAATATTGACATCGTCATTTTGAGGAAAATAGAAAATGACATCTATTTTCTCTCTTCGGTTATTGGATATAAGTTCTTTCCTGACACGGAAATTACGACTTTCCTCTAACCAGACATTGACATCAATATTTTGAGGAAAATAGAAAATGACATCTATTTTCTCTCTTTAGTTATTGGATATAAGTCCTTTCCTGATACAGAAATCACGGCTTTCCTCTAACCAAATATTGACATTGACATTTTGAGGAAAATAGAAAATGACATCTATTTTCTCTCTTCGGTTATTGGATATAAGTCCTTTCCTGATAAGGAAATTACAGCTTTCCTCTAACCAGATATTGACATCGACTTTTTGAGGAAAATAGAAAATGACATCTATTTTCTCTCTTCGGTTATTGGATATAAGTGATTTCCTAATACAGAAATCACGGCTTTCCTCTAACCAAATATTGACATTGACATTTTGAGGAAAATAGAAAATGACATCTATTTTCTCTCTTCGGTTATTGGATATAAGTCCTTTCCTGATGTGGAAATCACAGCTTTCCTTTAACTAAATCTTGACATTGACATTTTGAGGAAAATAGAAAATGACATCTATTTTCTCTCTTCGGTTATTTGTCCGGCATATTTTTAGGTTATGTGTTTTGATTTTGAAAAGGGGTCGCCTAACAGAAATTGTCGGCGAATTTTCATATTTTTAAATTTAATTTAAATATATATATATATATATATATATATAGTTTAAAAGATAACATTTGATTTTGAAAGTAATTTTAAGTTTAAAAGTTTTAAGATATGAAATCAAACCGATCTCACATCCCAAATAGTTTATATAAACGAGCACCGCACCACAAACCTTGTATCTATCCCGAAGAATAGACACACTGCTTGATGATGGGGCTTGATTAAATAAACTAGAAAATTTGTGACATCCGTTTGGTCTGTGAACCAATTTTATAAGCCGACAAGTTCCCCTGCCTAATATAAATGAATTAAGCAGGGTTTATATTATCTGGGTTCTTAAAGTCCCCTATAAGGGCAAGCCCCTATAGTTAATTACATCTTAAGTGACGGAAATCACCTAACAAAACTCTCGATAATGATCAATGATTTTACTCTCAAGAATTTCAAAGTTTAAGGTTTTCAAACAATTATATTTTTGGAAATTTCAATAGGGAATGACTCAAAATTTGGAACAACTATTTTCAGAAGTCCAATGGAAGAGAAGTAGGAGAAGGTGAGGATCCAAAAAGAATCTTGGCAACTTCTCAAACTATCCTATTGTTTGGCTTCGAGTTTAAGAAAATCCTAATATTATCTGATATTTCAATCTTGCCAATTTTAATTAATTTGGACTTATATTTGTATGATAAAATCATACAAATAACTCTCGAAGATGTGAGGGTTTATGTCGTACCAAACGACTACCTCGGAGTCCTAAGACCGGTTAGGGCTTAATTTGCATAACATGATTATACAAACGCCTAACGAAGAGTTGAGGATTTATGTTGCACTAAGCAAACTACCTTGAAATCCTATGGCTTGGTTATTTAATTCTAGGAAAGGTTTTGCTGAAGTAGACCTGAGTTTTGTTGATGACGATGGCCGTGCTGCCCACCATGCTCCGAGCTCGTTGTTGTTGCAGAGGTTTAGTTTTAGAAGTCATAAATCAGGAGATGAGAGAAGTGTTTTGGTTTAGAAATCGTAAAATCCAATTGTTTTTAATATTTTAATTAAAACAAATCTTAAAGTTGATTATAACAGAACCGATTAAGATCCCACGGTTCCGTCATTCCGGCACCGTTATTTTCATTGAATTCACTTAGTCCAGATGAATTTGCTAAAATCAACTGAGTGAGTTCCACACTTTCATTTAGACCGTGGGAAATCCCGTTAGCAACACGTGGGTTACATCATCCGAGGTATCCCCGATCATTCAACGAGACGTTTTAATTTAGTTGCAATTGTAGTTTTGTTGTTCTATTTGTGATTAAATATTTAGTTGCTTTATATTTTGGAATGTTGTGGCGGTGAATTTTATCTTGCAGTGATTTTTAATTTAGTTTTGGTTTCAGTTTTAGGGACTAACCTAAAGGTTTTGGTTTTCATGCAACAGTTGTTTATCATGCAAGAAAAGTAAAGTGCATTTGCAATAAAGTAAATTGCAATAAAATAAAAGCGTACCTGGAGGGTCTTCCTGTCATCCCAAGCTGCACTTAAAACACGTGTTAAGGCATTTAAATATTTCAACAAGTACCTAGATAAGGCTAAGGGAAAGGTTTTGGTTGTCTATCAAAGTCCTAATCCTATAGCTAGTCATCTCCTATGACGTCTAGGTTCTTGTATTTTGGTTTAAGGACGATTTTCTTCATCAAAGAACAATTAAGTTCAATTGTTCTTTTAAACATCCTATCATATTGAGGAAGTGCTTAAGACGAGTCTTAAACATCTTTTCAATATTGCTGGAATTGTTCTAAGTTCAAATGGATTTAATTAATCAGGTGAAGTAATCATCCGAGGTTTAATTAAGTTTTGTTCTTTTGCTTAGTGAACTAGGATGTTTGAATATCCTATAAGTGAAGTAAGACTTTACTTAATACTCAGTTTAGGAGTTATGACAAAAAGAGCTTTTGAGGGCAAATTGATGTTTTAGTGATTTGTGTTTTAATTTAATTTTTGATTAATGGATTTAAGTTTGGAATAGTGTTCAAGTTGTTTTAGATCTATTTTGAATTCTTTATGTCTTAAGTGATGTTATATTTAATTTAATTTAATTTAATTTAATTTAATTTAATTTAATTTAGTTTAGCTTTAATTTTAATTTTATTTTAATTTTTAATTTAATTTAAATTTTATTTTTAATTTGATTTTATTTTTTTTATTTAATTTAATTTAATTTAATATGTTTCAATTTAACTTAATTTAATTTAATTTTAATTTAATTTAATTTAATTTTAACTTTAATTTAATTTAAATTTAAATTTAATTTTAATTTTAATTTTAATTTAATATTTTATTTTTTATGTTTTAAAGATGATTTAATTTAATTATTAAAGTATTAATTTAATTGAAATTTTGATTTAATTTAGTTTGAATATTTTAATTTTAATTTAATTTAATGATTAAGTCTTTTAGTATTTTAAATCTTGAGTTTGAATTATCATTTTAATTAGAAATTAAATATTATTGAGGTGATTAATTTAGGGATTCTTAAATTAAAGAACAAATGTCTTCTAAATAATATCCCTATTTTAATAATTTCAATCTTTATTAATCTTCCAAATTTAATTAATTAATTGATTAAGGTTTATTCTTAAAAATGATTGATGGGTTTCTACCCTTTAATTATTTAAATTTCAATCATCCAAATCAGATTAGGATCAAATATTTTACTCTTTCATTTTATTAAACCTAAAGTTTTAATTAAGGGTTAAAAATTTTAATTACCATTTTGCCCTTCAAGCTTAAAAATTCCATAACTCACTAAATTGAGCTTAAATGAATTTGAAATTTTTATGTGACTCTACTCACATGTCAATTAAAACTCTAGAGGAGAAAATGTGATTTGTCTGTATTTAATTTATTTATATAATTTATTTTTTGTGGAAAATAGGGATTTTCAAGGAAAATTCAATAAGATGACCAAGGAAAATTTTCTATCCTTAAAAAAATTATGGGGTACTCCTAATGACAAGAGGACCATTTGGACTAAATTTTGTGATTTTTTGAATTTTATTTTATTTATTATAATTATTTTTGAGTTTTGGAGCATTAATTAATTTAAGAAAAAAATAAAGGTTAAAAAATGAATTTTATATTTTTCAAAAATCTCTCTCATATCAGAGAAACAAAAAAACCAATTTTTATAATTTTCTGATTTTTCTTTGTTTTATTAGAATTATTTTAGTGAAAAGGTTGAAAAATACATTTTTAATATTAAAAATTACATTAAACCTTTAAAATTCAATATCTTATCCTAAGAACTTAAGAAAAATATTTGGTTTGTTCCTAAGTGTTTAGAATTCAAAATATGACATTTTGGTGATTTTTAATATTTTTGTGATTTTTATTATTTTTTTATTATTAGAATTATTAAAATATTGATAAAAATTAACTTTTTTAGAAAATTATAATTTTAATTTTCCTAAGTTCCTCTAATATCAGAGAAACTCCAAAACCAATTTTGTGAATTTTTGAAAAGTATTTTGTGAGTTATGAATTTTTAAAGTTTGATTTCATTCATGGGGCTTAATTAACCCATTTGGTGGGGCTAACCAAGTCCAATTGATCTCAAATTTTTATGTGGTGTTCTCCTATCCCTAAAGGACAGTGGAGAATTGTTTTTAAGTTAATTTGATGAATGGTTAACCCTAATTAATTAAAGTTCAATTTTGAGTGTTTAGGCCAATTAGGGTTGTTCAAAGTGAATTAGCTCAAAAATTATTTTTCCTAGGTCCCTCTGGTCATAAGAAACATCACCAAATTTTCCTAGAATTTATTTCTAAACATGCTAATTATTGGAATTAAAACACTCAGAATAGTAACAAGCACTTGAAAAATCAATAACTTCTCATAGGGATGGCCTCTGACCTTGGAAAATTCAGGGAATGTTCCCAAGTTCAGAGGCTTCAAAAGCTCTATGGTCTCATGCCATGGTGAATTTCCTATATACATGGAGAATTGAAATAGTGCAAAGAGTAAATAAATCACTAAAAATAAAATACTTAATGAAATTACTTGATTTCTTTTCCACATTATTCTCCTCTGTTCACTGAGCAAGATGGTATTTTTATTTTATTTTTAGTATTTTTCTACACAAAGTTATGAATTTTTGAAGTTCTGGGTATTTAATAAATAAGAAAAATCCCTATTTTCCTACTTATCCACGCGGCGCCGCGTCAACCTCGGCAGCTCCGAAGCTCCATGCGTCGTCTCCTGATTCGGCGCCGCCATCTGACTCAGTGCTCCAGGGGCCAGTGGTTCATGTCCCATTGCTCCATCCGGTGCGATCTTGGCCGTCCGCTCAATACACGCGCGATCCAACAGTTCCCAGTCATCGTCTATGATTGGTGTGAACCCGTGACCGTCAACTTTCTAACCCTAATTTCTCACTCTATTCTCAACGGATTTTTGAGTTCTTATGCTCTACGGATTCATCTTGAAGAGATGAACACATCCATACAGTAAACATGCATTGAAATTGACCCAAAAAAAATTGAGAATCTCTGGAAGCTCGGGAGGAAGAGTGAGTCCATACCTTTGCTCAGAGAGGTGAAGCTTCGATCTGAGAGTTGTGTCACGTTCGATTGGGTCCAAGCAAGCTCCAGATGAAGTCCCTTGGCCTAGTGAATTGTTTAGGTATGATTTTGACCAAGCCTCGATCACAAAGCTTGGAGGCCGGAAGCAATGGCCGGCTCCGGTGAGGGGGCTTTTGCTGGGAAACTTCTCCTCTTGGTCTGGTGAAGGTGTAGGACCAATCAATTTGGAGATTGGCTCACTGTGGTGAAGTGTCCTGGTTTTGGGCTTGAATTTCAACTCTGAAATTGAGCTCACAGAGAGGAAATGGCAGGGGGATTTCAGTGGGGATCAAGTTCTCTATGTGTAGAGAGTGATCTGGGATGATTTTGGCAGGGTTTCGATAAGTTTTGGTTCAGCACCTCTCATGGCCGAGAGGAGGTGGTGTTTAAATAGGAGAGGGTGGAGGGCCTTCCAGGGGGGTTTAAGGCTTGGGATCAGCTGCTCCATGCAAGAGAAGAATAACCATGGTGTTCAATTGGGCTGGGACAACTCAGCAAGGCAGAATTAAAAAGTTTGGCTCCTCCCAAGGTCTCGGCCATGGTGTTTTCCGGCGATCCAGGTGGGTCAGTGCTGGAGTTTTGTGCAGGCAATTGAGCTTTGCCATGTGTAAAGAGGATGGCTTGAAATGGAAAGGGTAAGGGTTCATTTTGGGCTCAAATTGGTCAACCCATGATTTTGGGCTTGGTTCACCTCCCCATGACCTGGTTTTGGGCTGGGTGAATTAGTTGGGTCAGTTGCCATGGAGTGGTGAAGTCTCCATCCATGGTGAGGTGGCTAAACATGGTTTAGTGTGTGACATGGTTATGGTTAAAAAGGCTTAATGAAGGATTAGGATAGGGGGCCCTCCTTTTTCCATTAATGGCTTGGTCACATGTCAAACCTTCCATGGCTTCATATGGCTTGTAAATGGCTTGCTCATGGCTCCATGTGGCTTGGGACAAAGCTTGGTCATTTACATGAAAAAGGGTTTTAGAAATTTTGGTAATTTAGGGGTGATTTGATGGGATTTGGCATATGGCTTGATTTGGAATTATTCCATCATGGATTTAGAACTCAGGAGATGGTTTTATCAAATGGATGATGAAAGAGGATTGTCATGTGGGCTTCAAGATGGATTTTGGGCTTTTTGAAATCATTTTGGATGGGCTTTTAGGAAGGTTTAAGGGAATGAGCCTTTAGGTTTAAGAATGAATTCATGGATGGGAATTTTGTAGAAGTTTGGGCCAAATAATTGTTGAGTTTGGTTTAGGGATGTGTCATGAGTGATTTGAAATGAATTCGAGGTGGTTTGGGTTTGAATTGGGTCGAATTTGGGTTGATTTGGTAAATGGGCCAATGTAGGTCAAATTGGGCTAATTTGGGCCAAAGTTGGGCTAAGGTTGAAATTAATGTAAAATTAATGTTGGGAAATGTTTATGGGAGTGTTTCAAAGAGGTTTTAACTTTGGTTGGGTTTTGGTTTTGGGACTTGGGCTTATTCTGGGTTAGGTTTCGGGTTTAGGTCAAAATTTGGCTTTTTGGTTTTGGGTTGAATTTGAGTGGGGTTTGGGTCCAAATCTTGGGCAAATTATGTTAGTGTTTTGTTTGTGGGGATGTTAGGGAAGGTTTAGAAAAAGTTTGGGGTCAATTGAAGTTGAATTGGTTTGGTTTGGGCTAAGTTTGGGTCATGGGTCCAAATTTGGCTTTAAGGTCAAAAGTGAAATTGGACCTAAATGTCAATCAAATTGGACTTGGATTTGGTCTAGATTGATATTGTTGATATTAAATTGAAATTTAGAATTGAATTGGACCAAAATTGGGGTCAATTGGGTAGGTTTGGTTTGACATTGGGTTCACTTGGGTTAAGAATGGGCTAAATTGGGGGTTTTGGTAAAAGTGGGGTAAATTAACAAAATTGGCCCATGGTATAGTTGGACAAAAAGAAATTAGGAATATTTGGGATTTTCTGGAATTTTCTGGGAATTTTCTGAATTTTTGGAATTTTTGGCTAAGAGGGGCATTTTGGGTATTTGGAAGGTATTGGGGGGTATTTTTAGAATTTTTGGTATTTTTTGCTATGGATGATCAATTTGATTGGTGAGGAATTGTTCAAGGTTAACTTTGGGAAATTTTTGGGTGATTTGGAAATTTTTGAGGATTTGGGCAATTTTAAGGGTTTTTAGTAGGTTTGATAGGTGTAGGGTCCCCGGGGTCAAAAATTGAAATTTTGGAAAAAAGAAGATTGATCAAATATGAGTGAAATGGAAGCACTTTGGTTGAGCCATGAAGTCATATTAAGCCTATATGAGCCATGAGAGGACTCATTTGAGGCATTCACTATGTTGTTCCTAACCTCTTAGCCGGGGGCTTAGGGGTTAAGGTCCATCCATATGAATTACCTACATGAGTCAAGGGGTCAAGTTGGGTATGGGTGTGGTTTTAGGATTTGGATTGTGTGTGTGAGAGTGTAGAGTGTGAGTGTAGTGAGTGTGTAAGTCAACCTTCACTGCACCAAGCCACCTGTGGTGGTCCTAAGGCCAAAGAGTCCTATAGGGAACTCATCCTTTAAACCTTCACATTCGATTTCAACCCTCTAGGTGATTAGGGGTCTACAATCAAGCTTGTGGGGTTTGTAGGGAGGCAAGAAGTGGTTCAAATTTCTAAGGGGTGGGTCCCAATTCTAGTCCTCTAGGATGGTCAAAGGAAAAGCCTAAGGCTAGATCCTAAGCACTAAAGAGGGAAGAGAAGACCTCATCAAAAATGAGGTCAACATTATTGGATATAAGTCATTTTTTGATGTGGAAATCACGGCTTTCCTTTAACCAAATCTTGACATTGACATTTTGAGGAAAATAGAAAATGACATCTATTTTCTCTCTTCGGTTATTGGATATAAGTCCTTTCCTGATACGGAAGTTACGACTTTCCTCTAACCAAATATTGACATCGACATTTTGAGGAAAATAGAAAATGACATCTATTTTCTCTCTTCGGTTATTGGATATAAGTTCTTTCCTGACATGGAAATTACGACTTTCTTCTAACCAGATATTGACATCAACATTTTGAGGAAAATAGAAAATGACATCTATTTTCTCTCTTTAGTTATTGGATATATATCCTTTTCCTGATGCGAAAATTACGACTTTCCTTTAATCAAGTCTTAACATTGACATTTTGAGAAATGGAAAATGACATCCATTTTCTCCCTCCGGTTATTGGATATAAGTCCTTTCCTAATATGGAAATCACGGCTTTCCTCTAACCAAATATTGACATTGACATTTTGAGAAAAATAGAAAATGACATCTATTTTCTCTCTTCGGTTATTGGATATAAGTCCTTTACTGATGTGGAAATCACGGCTTTCCTTTAACCAAATCATGACATTGACATTTTGAGGAAAATAGAAAATGACATTTATTTTCTCTCTTCGGTTAGTGGATATAAGTCCCTTCCTGATACGGAAGTTACGGCTTTCCTCTAACCAAATATTGACATCGACATTTTGAGGAAAATAGAAAATGACATCTAGTTTCTCTCTTCGGTTATTGGATATAAGTTCTTTCCTGACTCGGAAATTACGACTTTCCTCTAACCAGATATTGACATACACATTTTGAGGAAAATAGAAAATGACATCTATTTTCTCTCTTTAGTTATTGGATATAAGTCCTTTTCCTGATGCGGAAATTACGAATTTCCTTTAACCAAGTCTTAACATTGACATTTTGATAAATGGAAAATGACATCCATCTTCTCCCTCCTGTTATACGTCCTTTCCTGACACGAAAATCACGACATTCCTTTAGCAAAATATCGACATCGACATTTTGAGAAATGAAATATGACATCCATTTTCCCTCCCAATAAATTTCTTTTCAAATACAAGAAGAAAATATCAAACCAACATAAAAGACATCTGACATCCTCTGGGAGCGATATGACATCCCCTCTTTCCCTGACTATTATGAGACATCTCTTAGACCACTTCGGTCAACGCCAATATGTGCAGAATACTTATATAGTATTCTACACATATTGGGGGCCCTTTTGTTGACCTCATTTTACAATGGGTCAATATCTTATGACCTAAAAAGTCAACTTTGGTCAAACTGGTCAAACCAGACCTAGTGACCTACACTGTTAACCTCGTAGGTCAACCCTATGACCTTAAAAGTCAACTTTGGTCGAATTGGTCAAACCAGACCTAGTGACCTACACTGTTGACCCCGTAGGTCAACCCTATGACCTAAAATGTCAACTTTGGTCAAACTGGTCAAACCAGACCTAATGACCTACACTATTGACCCCATAGGTCACCTTTTTGACCTAAAAAGTCAACTTTGGTCAAATTGGTCAAACCAGACCTAATGACCTACACTGTTGACCCCATAGGTCAACCCTATGACCTAAAAAGTCAACTTTGGTCAAATTGGTCTAACCAGACCTAATGACCTACCCTGTTGACCCCATAGGTCACCCTTTTGACCTAAAAAGTCAACTTTGGTCAAATTGGTCATACCATACCTAATGACCTACACTGTTGACCCCATAGGTCAACCCTTTGACCTAAAAAGTCAACTTTGGTCAAATTGGTCAAATCAGACCTAATGACCTACACTGTTGACCCCATAAATCAACCTTTTGACCTAAAAAGTCAACTTTGGTTAAATTGGTCAAACCTGACCTATTGACCTACCCTGTTGACCCCATAGGTCACCCTTTTGACCTAAAAAGTTAACTTTGGTCAAATTGGTCAGATCATACCTAATGACATACACTGTTGACCCATCGGTCACCCTTTTGACCTAAAGAGTCAACTTTGGTCAAACTGGTCAAACCAGACCTAGTGACATACACTGTTGACCCCATATGTCAACCTTTTGACCTAAAAAGTCAACATTGGTCAAAACTGGTCAAACCAGACCTAGTGACCTACACTGTTGACCCCATAGGTAAACCTTTTGACCTAAAAAGTCAACTTTGGTCAAATTGTTCAAACCAGACCTAATGACCTACCCTGTTGATCCCATAGGTCACCCTTTTGACCTAAAAAGTCAACTTTGGTCAAATTGGTCAAACCAGACCTAATGACCTACACTGTTGACCCCATATGTCACCCTTTTGACCTAAAAAGTCAACTTTGGTCAAATTGGTCAAAACAGACCTAGTGACCTACACTGTTGACCCCATAGGTCAACCTTTTGACCTAAAAAGTCAACTTTGGTCAAATTGGTCAAACCGGACCTAATGACCTACACTGTTGACCCCATAGGTCAACCTTTTGACTTAAAAAGTCAACTTTGGTCAAATTGGTCAGACCAGACCCAATGACCAGTCCTGTTGACCCATAAATCAACCTTTTCACCCATTGACACATTTAAAACACCACAATGACAAAATCACAAGAATTGGACATCTTAAAATCAATTTGATCAATTTGGATGACTTGGGTCAACCCAAGTCAAAATTAGTCAACACCCATCTATTTTGATTAAAATAGATAAAAATGAAATAAAAATAACAAAATAAATCAAATAATTAATTTCAAAATTATTTTGATTAATTAAAATGATTAATGATTTAATTTTCAAAATTTTAATTAAATGACATAATTAATTAAAATGAAAATTAAATAAAAATCATAAAATAACAAAAATGACAAAAATAATCAATTAATTAATTTGAAATTATTTTCAATTAATAAATTGATTAATAAAATAATTTCCACCAATTTTAGTTAATAAAATAATTAATTAAAATGGGAATTAAAGATGAAATGAAATAACTTTTTAGCCTCTTCATAATTAATTAGGCTAAACCATCTTAAAGGCTTATTTAACACTTAATTAAGCCCATCTTAAGGCCCACTACCCATGGCTTAACATCCATAGTTATTCATGGGGTGAGGTGTCACCACCTCCTTCACCCTAAGCATCATCTCTCCATGAAGTGGCCGGCCAACACAAGGCCATCTTCTCCACCTCCCAAGCCACCCAATGGGAGGAAAACCACACATGAAACCCCCCTTCACCATGGTTAAAGGTAATGATGAAAGCTAGACATATGTGTCAGCATTTGCCAAGCCTAAGGAGTGAGGTGTAAGCTTCTTAAGAGAGGTATAGGCAGCTCACCATTCACCTCCCACAATAGCCAATGGACAAGAGCCAAAGAGATGAAACTCATCATGGCAAACTTAGGGAGAAGCATCAAAGCCTATGTTCAGCCAATTGATCACCCAATGAGCTGATAGAGGAGGTAAGTAATCCCTTAGAACAGCCTAAGCCAAGCCAACACCATCCCTTTGCTATAAAAAGACCCCATGGCCGAAACTAGCAAGAGAGGAGAAAATATTTAGGGAGGTCCATAGGCTGCTCAAACCGTCTTGCTCCCAGCACAAAACTTCTTCCTAAGAGCTTCCATAATCTTTTAGGATCAATCCCAAGCCATAGTTTTAGCCCATTTCAGCCAATTTGACCAATTTTCAAAAACAGCCGAAATTAGGCACATTTTCCAAATTCCTCTCTAAGCCCTACTTCTGAAACAAATTGCTGCAGCAATTATCTTCTATTGGGGTCCTAGAAGGCAACCATAAAGACTGATCTAGCTTGATTTGCTTGTGGCCAAGGTATGGAATTTATCTTTGCAAAATAAATCATATTTTTGATAAATCATGTGCCATACTAGTTCAAAAGTGTATCATCACCGTATGGATAGATACCTCTCACCCAGATGAGCATTTAAAAAAAAATCACTCAATTTCGTCAAGAAATGAGTGAGATATTTACATTTGAAGTTTAAGGGTTTCAGAATTTTTGAAATAAATCCCGAATTTTCTCAGCCGTCCGATCCCGCGCCTTTGGGATGGACGGCTCTGATCTGCGCCCACGGTATCTGGTATTCGGCTGCCTGCACGGGATCTTTCCGCTTCTTCGACGCTGCCGAGGACGCGTGTCGTCCTCAGAGCGTTTTGGCGGCGCAGAATTAAAAAAAAAAGAAAAATTCATTTTAACCCTTCAAACTTAAAAAATTTATATCTTTTTAACCAGAGATCATAAAAATAAAATAAAAATACCTCTGGAAAGCTCTTGAAGAGGAGAAAATTATCAGACAAAAATCATAATTTTATTCTCAGTATTTAATTTTTAATTAATTAAATACTCTCTTGAGTATTTTAATTATTAAAAATTATTTACAAATCAAAAAATTATGAAACTTTGAGACAGTTATCTTAATGTTCTTAGGGACATTCCATAATTTTTCTAAGGACAGAAAACATGCCTAGGATACTTTTCTTGAATTTTCAAGTTTCTTTGTAATTATTTCAAATAATAATTCTAAAAATTTAAAAATTAAGAAAATAAAAATACAAATGACTAGGAATGATTGGGCAACAGACAATGACCCTAGGAAAAATATTTCTAAGTCATAGAAACAATCTTGAATGACATTTGGAAATTTAGGGTTAAAATCATTTATTAATTAAATAATTTTGATCCTAAAAATGACCCTTTGTAAAATTGAACTATTTTCATCAACAATCTAAGTTTTAAAATGGTTCTAGCCTATGATAGGCTAATAATAAACCTCACTTGAGTCTAAAATTACAAGATTAGATTCAATTAAGGCTTAAAATAACATTTAAACCCATTAAACCTTACCTAAGTTAGGTTTAATAAAAATTAAACTTCTTTAATTAAGTTTAAAGACATAATAAACTTAATTAACCCATTAAACCTTACCTAAATTAGGTTTAATAAAAATTAAACTTCTTTTATTAAGTTTAAGGATATACTAAATTTAATTAATCAATTAAACCTTACCTAAATTAGGTTTAATAAAAATCAAACCTTTTTAATTAAGTTTAAGGACACACTAAACTTAATTAACCCATTAAACCTTACTTAAATTGGGTTTAATAAAAATTAAACTTCTTTAATTAAGTTTAAAGACACACTAAACTTAATTAACCCATTAAACCTTACCTAAATTAGGTTTAATAAAAAAATCAAGCTTTTTTTTAATCAAGTTTAAGGACACATTAAACTTAATTAACCTATTAGACCTTACCTAAATTAGGTTTAATAAAAATTAAACTCTTTTTAATTAAGTTTAAGGACATATTAAACTTAAGTAACACAAAACCAAACACCCTTTAATTAGGTTTAAAGACATATTAAACTTAATTAATCAAAACTAAATTCCCTTAATTAGGTTTAAAGACATACTAAACTTAATTAACCTCCTTAAACTAAGGTTTAATCAAACCTAAACCCTAATTAGGTCTAACCCTTAGACCTAATTAAACCATTAAGCCTTAACTAATTAAGGTTTAATCAAACCTAAACCCTAATTAGGTCTAACCCTCATACCTAATTAAACCATTAAGCCTTAACTAACTAAGGTTTAATCAAACCTAAACCCTAATTAGGTCTAACCCTTAGACCTAATTAAACCATTAAGCCTTAACTAACTAAGGTTTAATCAAACCTAAATCCTAATTAGGTCTAACCCTTAGACCTAATTAAACCATTAAGCCTTAACTAACTAAGGTTTAATCAAACCTAAACCCTAATTAGTGTCTAACCCTTAGCACTCTAATTAAACCATTAAGCCTTAACTAACTAAGGTTTAATCAAACTTAAACCCTAATTAGGTCTAACCCTTAGACCTAATTAAACCATTAAACCTTAACTAACTAAGGTTTAATCAAACCTAAACCCTAATTAGTCTAACCCTTAGACCTAATTAAACCATTAAACCTTAACTAACTAAGGTTTAATCAAACTTAAACCCTAATTAGGTCTAACCCTTAGACCTAATTAAACCATTAAGCCTTAACTAACTAAGGTTTAATCAAACCTAAACCCTAATTAGGTCTAACCCTTAGACCTAATTAAACCATTAAGCCTTAACTAAATAAGGTTTAATCAAACTTAAACCCTAATTAGGTCTAACCCATTACACTTAATTAAACTATTAGACCTTAACTAACTAAGGTTTAATCAAACCTAAACCCTAATTAGATCTAACCATTAGATCTAATTAAACCATTAAGCCTTAACTAACTAAGGCTTAACTAAATTCAAATCCTAATTAGGTATAAACCTTAGACTTAATAAGACCATTAAGCCTTAATTAACCAAGGTTTAATAAAAATCAAACCTGACTTAAGTCTAACCCATTTAGACTTAAGTCAAACCAAACTTAGTTAGATCTAAGTCAAACTTAAGTCCAATCTACACCGAACTTAAGTCAAACCAAACCCTTAGGTTCAACCTGACATGAACCTAAATCAAACCTAAACCTAACTTAAGTCTAACCCACATTAGACTTAAGTCAAACCAAACTTAGGTTCAACCTGACATGAACTTAAGTCAAACTTAAACCTAACTTAAGTCTAACCTATATTAGACTTAAGTCAGACCAAACTTAGGTTCAACCCACATTGAACCTAAATCAAACCTAAACCTAACTTAAGCCTAATCTACATTAGACTTAAGTCAAACCAAACTTAGGTTCAAACCACATTGAACCTAAATCAAACCTAAACCTAACTTAAGCCTAATCTACATTAGACTTAAGTCAAACCAAACTTAGGTTCAACCCACATTGAACCTAAATCAAACTTAAACCTAACTTAAGTCTAACCTATATTAGATTTAAGTCACACCAAACTTAAGTTCAACCCACATTGAACCTAAATCAAACCTAAACCTAACTTAAGTCTAACCTACATTAGATTTAAGTCAAACCAAACTTAGGTTCAACCCACATTGAACCTAAATTAAACCTAAACCTAACTTAATTCTAACCTACATTAGACTTAAGTCAAACCAAACTTAGGTTCAACCTGACATGAACCTAAGTCAAAATCAAACCAAACTTAAGTCTAACCCATATTAGACTCAAGTTAAACCAAACTTAGCCAAAAATAACCTAACTTCAGTCCAATCCAACTTGAACTCAAGTAAACCTAAACTTTAGTTTCAATCCACATTGAACCTAACTTAAACTCAAACATAACCTAACTTGAGTCCAATCCAACTTGAACTCAAGTAAACCTAATCTTAGGTCCAATCCACATTGAACCTAACTTAAACTCAAACATAATCTAACTTGAGTCCAATCCAACTTGAACTCAAGTAAACCTAAACTTTAGGATCAATTTACATTGAACCTAACTTAAACTCAAACATAATCTAACTTTAGTCCAATCCAACTTGAACTCAAGTAAACCTAAACTTTAGGTTCAATCCACATTGAACCTAACTCAAACATAACCTAACTTGAGTCCAATCCAACTTGAACTCAAGTAAACCTAAACTTTAGGTTCAATCCACATTGAACCTAACTTAAACTCAAACATAACCTAACTTGAGTCCAATCCAACTTGAACTCAAGTAAACCTAATCTTAGGTCCAATCCACATTGAACCTAACTTAAACTCAAACATAGCCTAACTTGAGTCCAACCCAACTTGAACTCAAGTAAACCTAAACCTTAGGTTCAACCCACAATGAACCTAACCTAAACTTAAACATAATCCAACTTGAATTCAATCCAACTTGAACTCAAGTTAATCTAAATCTTAGGTCCAATCCACATTGAACCTAAATTCAACCCAAACCAAAGTTAAGTCTAATCTACATTAGACTTAAATCAAACCGAACTCGAGTTCAACCCCTAATGAACTTAAGACAATCCTAAATCTAGGTCCAACAAAATAGACTTGATTAAGACTTAAACCTTACCTAAAATGGATTTGAATGGTCTATAATTCTAATTAAGTCTAATTTATTAGGCTTCGATTAACCTTTAAATCCTATTTAAACAAGGTTTAAAATTTAATTAAGTCTATCCTAAACCAAACCTATTAACTTAAGTTCGAACGTACATGAACTCGAGTTAATCAAATTCAATCAACATTGAATTTAACTTAGATTCAACCAGTACGTAAATCCAAGTTAATTCAATCAATATTGAATTTAACTTTAAGCCTTTTAACTTAAGTTCAAACTGACATGAACTCAAGTTAATTAAATTCAATCAACATTAAATTTAACTTAGGTTCAACCAGACATGAACCCAAGTTAGTTCAATCAATATTGAATTTAACTTTAAATCTTTCGATAGACATGAATTCAAGAATAGACACGAACCAAAATTTAAGTTCAAACTCAAGATCAATTCAACATTTCAGATCAAGACCGACATAATTCGACATTGACATAACCAACATAAATTTGATGTTGACATAATCAACGAAAATTTGACATTTCAAAAATAAAACAACATGATTAGCATGAAGTTGACATTTCGAAATACCTTGACATTCAAAAAATATTCTGTGACATTATTTCTGATAATATTTTCTTTGCAAGATGAAGACAAGAAATTCCGTTTAGATTTTCTTTGCATGTTATAGGGTGTGCTAACTCTGTTTTGCAGGACGTTGACGACGAAATATTAGTAACAAAACAAAACAAAACTTTTAGGTTAGACATATAACCTGAAACTTTTCAACAAAACAATGACATTGAAAACAAAACAAAACTTTTAGGTTAGACATATAACCTGAAACTTTTCAACAAAACAACAACATTGACAACAAAACAAAACTTTTAGGTTAGACATATAACCTGAAATTTTTCAACACAACAACGACATGACAACAAAACCAGAACCTTTAGGTTAGATATAATACCTAAAGTATTCAATAACATGATATAACGACATTTGGGAGTGATAGTGGGTACATCTCTCCTTAAAATAAATTTTTTAGAAAACAAATGATTAACATTAATCAGAAGTTTTCTTAAACAATTAAAAATTGTTTAAGATGTAATTAACTATAGAGGCTTACCTCTATAGGAGATATAAAAGAACCCAAAATAGAAATCTCTGGTTTACCATGATTTTCTTAATATGAAAATTCTAGAATACGTTATTATAGAATATCCTCATATAAGAATTATCATAAACATCCTCTTCTACTATTAGTCCAACAAATTCTCTAAATCCTTCATAGGATTTATACGAATAAAACTAGGCTAATAATAGATGGCGACTCCTTGACATTGATATGATATATTGGATGGCGATGACATGACCTCATCCGCACCAAGGACATTCAGAAATTTATATATTTTTTTCCATCTCCACCAACATCTTGATCCAAAACATGATGATATTTTCCTTGAAAATTCAATATCTCATACAATCCACATAAATCCAAAACAGATTGTGTAAGATTCTTGCAAGTTTCTCCTAAAAGCATCTGTCGAAATCCATGTATGAATAGTGAGTTACATGGATAATAACTTCACCTTCCAAGCCACCCTTTGCAGGAAATGCCGTTTGGATGTGCATTGGAGGTGTGCTATCTCCCATGTAGCTCACAGCTAGTAGGGCCGATGGCTCTCTAACTCTGGATCTGGCTGAAAGTGGAAAGGAATTTTTCTGTCATCCATCCTCCTGAAAGTGATGGAGATCCGCTCAACATACACTCCTGGAATGCAATGTTTTGCTATGTCTGCTCCATTTCCTTTTAGTACCAAGAAGGAACCTACTGGTAGTGGTATCTCCACCGACCCTCAGAATTCTACGAGGCCTGCTATCCGGAGGTCAGATCCAAACATGATATTGCATTGGTTGACAAAAGACACTGTGCAGAAAGGTCTGAAGAAGTCATGATGATCTATGTGTGGAGGTATATAATCGCCCTCCTTGTAGATATTAATGATGCAGCTGTTGGGTATGCAATCCGCGGGCAATACCTTCCATGTCGCCATCCTCTTTACCATTCTCTTGATAATTCTTAGCATCAGATCCACCTCACTGCGACGGAGTATCCCTGGTGGATTTCCTTTTCTGTCTACTGTGAAGTTGTAGCAACACCCGCATTGGATCGTAACTCTTCTTTTTCCTGGCATCCATCTTCGGGGTTCTGAATAGGTCTTTTCCCTTAGGCGGTCAGCTCGACCCATTTTCTGAAGTTTAACGATGCAGTCTACAATTTGCTGTTGTTTGTAATCTGAGAACACATCTGTATGAAGTTTAATGCCTTCCAAGATATTAATCCTCATGCCTCAGATTCTTTCAAAATATTCAAAAGTTTTCTTCTCAACATTCGGCATCCTTTCTAGCTCGTATTCCGGAATTATCTGCAATTGGCGAGGCCTGGTGACGTATTGGGGAATGTATGGTTTAACCCCAGCACGTTCTCCTGCATGTCTTGGTTCCTCGGGGATCTTCTCTGTCGGGACATCCTCCGGGGTTGCTTTTGTAACAAAACTCTTCAGAACTGGTACATCTGCCTGACATCGTGGCACCGATTCTATTTCCGCTCTTCTTGGCATTTCTTTCATCCTTTCTGCTGTTCTTGGAGTTGACTTTCTCTTTTCTGGTTCCTAACGAACCGATTTCTTTGAAGTATTTATATTGACGGTAGAAAATTTCTATTCATGTTGGTCCGCTGCTAGCTTGGTTAGCATCTTGCGAATGCGATGGTTCTTGTTTCTTCGTTGGGTCGGAGTGAGAGTAGCTCTGCTTACTTCTTGAATTTCTGTGGGCATGGCGCTGACAAGCCTGCCCTCTACTGTAGCAACCACGGACTTAACTTTCTTATCTTCCCCCGTTGCACGAGTGGCTTTTGCTTTCTTTTCTTGCTAGTAGATGGCTGACTTGGGCCACCCAATTTTGATTACTATCTCGCTGTTGAGTTCTTCCCGATCAATCGGGGTCCAATCATTTTCTTCGTACTGCAGCCCGGACGGTGTGAAATCAGAGTCAATTTCAATTACGGCTCCATCCTTCATCCTCTTTTCATCGAGTGCTAGACTCACGCCATTCTTAAAGTTCAGAACCAACCGCCCGTTCGACATTTCCCTGCAAAAAACAAGGAAAGGATCAGGGGCTGTAATAAGAA
The DNA here is from genome assembly GCA_022702705.1 of Papilionanthe hookeriana x Papilionanthe teres. Lineage (NCBI taxonomy): Eukaryota > Viridiplantae > Streptophyta > Magnoliopsida > Asparagales > Orchidaceae > Papilionanthe > Papilionanthe hookeriana x Papilionanthe teres. The sequence goes on along the minus strand of CM040429.1, from coordinate 47,753,850 downwards.
CAAGAACAATAAGAAAATATTTATTAATGAAAAATTTATTTACTTATTTTAAATTTTAAAGGAAGTAGGAAGAGATGAGGAAAGATCAGGAATGAATTGATTTCAAAGGAAGGAATCAAAATTTCATTATTATGATTTCACATGTTTTCTTTTTTAACACATTTTTTGTTAATGTTTTTTATCATCCATTTTTATGTTTTTTTTGGGTTTGTACCCAGTCACAAAGGATTACTCTACCCGTGTTTCTAGGAATGAGACTCCAATTTTTAAAGTCCATCTTTCGAAACATCAGGTTGCGTAATATTTCTTCAAATATCGTCCATTAATTGGAAGCATATGTCGTTCTCCATGGCAATTCACAAGCTGGTAGTAACCTCCTAAGTAGACTGTCTCGACCACGAATGGCCCTTCCCAATTCGGTTCAAATTTACCTCCTATCTTGCGGTGTGCAAGAATAGGTCTCTTGAGGACTAGAACTAAGTCACCGACTTTGAATGTCCTTGGGCGGACCAGTTTATCATGGGCCTGGATCATCTTGGCTTAATACAGTTCCAAATTCTGCTGCACTGTAAGTCGTTTTCCTTCCAAGCTTTCCAATTCTTCTAGTCATAGTTTGGCATTTTCTTCTGTAGTGATTTTGTTTGAAACTATAATTCTGAGTGACGGAAGCTGAACCTCCAAGGGTAAGACGGCCTCGGACCCGTACACTAGAGCGTAAGGTGTAGACTGAGTTGGAGTTCTGAAAGTTGTTCTGTAGGCCCATAAGGCTTCTAAAAACTTCTTGTGCCAATTTCTTTTGTTGTCATCCAAAATTTTCTTTAGGATTTGGACAAGAGTTTTATTTAAAGCTTCAGCCAAGCCGTTTGCTCTTGGGTAGTAGATCATTGAATAGCGCCAGTTGATCCCGTGCCTTCTTACAAAATTGTTGAACTTTGTACTTCTGAGCGAGGACCCGTTAACTGAGATAATCCTACGCGGTACCCCAAAATGGTAGACGACTTGATTTTTGGAGAACTGTAGCACATGGTGCGCTTTTACTTCTCTAAGCGGTACTGCTTCTGCCCACTTGGAAAAGTAATCTATAGCTGCCAGAATGAAGCGATGTCCTCTTGAAGAAGGAGGTTTTATCGGACCCACAATATCTGTGCCCCAACATTCAAATGGCTACGACGCGATTGTTGGATGTAGTACATTTGGAGGTTGATGTAAAACCACTCCATGCACTTGACACTGGTGACAACTCTTTGCAACTTTCATGCAGTCGGTCATCATTGAGGGCCAAAAGTACCCTAGTCTCTTTATCTTCATCTTCATCTTCGGACCTGACTGATGAGAGCCACAAAGCCCTGAATGCACTTCTTTAATAATTTCACGAGCCTCAAACTCGCTCAGGCACCTTAGCCACATCTGATCAAAAGACCTTCTGTATAACGTATTGTTTATTAATGAGTAAGACATAGTTCTTTTCTTGATTTGATGGGCTAATGACTTATCGTCCGACAGGTTTCCTGTTTGCAAGTAGTCTATGAGTGGTTGACGCCAGTCTTCTGCATTTTCTGTTACTGCCGCAACTGATTCTTCTTCTTTTTCTGACTTGTGTATCATGTCCATGTCGAGTTGCGAGAGAACCTAACGTCCCCGAATTGACACTTCAATTGATTCATCTGGCAAACAAGCAAATTCCTTTGCAAGGCGGGCTAATGCATCTGCGAGAGCATTTTCTCTTCTGGGAATCTTGTAGATCATTACATTCAGAATCTGTTCCAACAACTTCATGGCATACTGAAAGTACTGCTCGAGTCTCGACTTCAGAATTATGTACTGTTCGACGACCTGTTGAATGATCAACTGATAATCTCCGTAGATGTTGATGTCTGTTATCCACATCTGAATGGTTAACTCTAACCCGGTGTCGGCATATTTTTAGGTTGTGTGTTGTATTTTAAAAAAAAGGGTCGCCTACAGAAATTATCGGCGAATTTTAGATTTTAAATTTAATTTAAATATATATAATTTTGAAAGTAGTATTTAATTTTAAAAATAATTTTAAATTTGAAAATTTTAAGATATGAAATCAAACCGATCTCACATCCTAAATAGTTTATATAAACGAGCACCGCATCACAAACCGTGTATCTATCCTGAAGAATAGACGCACTGCTTGATGATGGGGCTCGATTAAATAAACTAGAAGATTTGTGACATCCGTTTGGTCTGCGAACCAACTTTATAAGCCGATAAATTCCCATGTTTAATATAAAGAAATTAAACAGTGTTTATATTACCTGGGTTCTTAAAGTTCCCTATAAGGGTAAGCCCTTATAGTTAATTACATCTTAAATGTCTGAAGATACTTAAGAAAACTCTCTATAATGATCAGTGATTTTGCTCTCAAGAATTTCAAAGTTTAAGGTTTTCAAAGGATTTGAGTTTTGGAAATTTCAATAAGGAATGGATCAAATTTGGAACAGTTTATTTTAAGAGTCCAAAGAAAGAGAAGTAGGAGAAGCTGAGGATCCAAGAAGAATCTTGACAACTTCTCAAACTATCCTATTATTTGGTTTCAATTTGGGAGTTTATTTAATATTGCAATCCTGCCAATTTTAATTGATTAGGACTTATATTTGTATGACATGATCATACAAATAGCCTCGAAGATGTGAGGGTTTATGTCGTACCAAACAACTACCTCGGAATCCTAAGACCGGTTAGGGCTTAATTTGCATAATATGATTATGAAAATGCCTAACGAAGAGTTGAGGATTTATGTTGCTCTAGGAAAACTACCTCGACGTCCTATAGCTTGGTTATTTAATTCTAAGAAAGTTTTGCTGAAGTAGATCTGAGTTTTGCTGATCATGATGGCCGTGCTGCCCACCATGCTCCAAGCTCCTTGTTGTTGCAGACGTTTAGTTTTGGAAGTCATAAATCAAGAGATGAGAGAAGTGTTTTGGTTTAGAGAAAATCTTAAAATCCAAGTGTTTTTAATATTTTAATTAAAACAAATCTTAAAGTTGTTTAAACAGAATCAATTAAGATCCCACGGTTCCGTCATCCCGACACCGTTATTTTCATTGAATTCACTTAGTCCAGATGAATTTGCTAAACTTAACTAAATGAGTTCCACACTTTCATTTAGACCGTGGAAAATACCGTTAGCAACACGTGGGTTACATCATCCGAGGTATTCCCGATCATTCAACGAGACGTTTTAATTTAGTTACAATTGTAGATTTGTTGTTCTGTTTGTGATTAAATTTGAGTTGTTTTTATATTTTGGAATGTTGTGGCGGTGAATTTTATCTTGTAATGACTTTTAATTTAGTTTTGGTTTAAGTTTAGGGACTATCCTAAAGGTTTTGGTTTTCATGCAACAGTTTTATTTATCATGCAAGAAAAACTAAAGTACAATGCATGTAAGTAAATTGCAACAAAGTAAATTGCAATAAAATAAAAGCATACCTGGAGGGTCTTCCCGTCATCCTAAGCTGCACTTAAAACACATGTTAAGGCATTTAAATATTTCAACAGATACCTAGGTAAAGCTAAGGGAAGGGTTTTGGTTGTCTACCAAATTCCTAATCCTATTGCTAGTCATCTCCTATGACGTCTAGGTTCTTGGTTTGGTTTAAGGATGATTTTCTTCATCAAAGAATAATTAGATTAAATTGTTCTTCTAAAACATCCCGTCATATTGAGGAAGTGTTTAGGATGAGTCCTAAACATCTTTTCAATACTTATGAGATTATTTTGAGTGAAAGTAAATTTAATTGCACAGGTGAATTAATCATTCAGGAGTTTAGTTAAACTTTGTCTCTTGCTCAGTGAACTTGGGTATTTGATTACCTGATGAATGAAGTGGCATCTCATTTAATGCTCTATTTAAGAGTTATAATAATTAAAGCCTTTAAGGGCAAGTTGGTTTATCGAGAATTTTAATCCTTCTTAATTTAAAGTTTGAGATAATGATTTAAAATGTTTTAATTTAATTATGAGGTTTTAATTAATAATTTTAAGTTTGGAATAGTGTTCAAATTATTTTAGATTTAATTTAAATCTTTACATTTTTTATTATCTTGGTATTTCAAATTGAAGTTCATGTTTTAAATTTACTTAGATAAAAAGAGCTGTTGAAATTATTGGTATGTTTTGATTTAACTCTTAATGATTTCATTTAAGTTTGTTGTTGAATGATTTTAATTTAATTTTAATTTGATTTTAATTTAATTTAATTTAATTTTAATTTAATTTTAATTTAACTTAAAATTTAATTTAATTTTATTTTAATTTTAATTTAATTTAATTTTAATTTAATTTAATTTAATTTTAATTTTAGTTTAACTTTAATTTTAATTTAATTTAATTTAATTTAATTTTAGTTTTAATTGTTAATTTGGATTATCATTTTAATTTTTAATTAAGAACTAAATATTGTTAAAGTGACTTATTTTGGGATTTTTAAATTAAATAATAAATATCCTCTTAATAATATCCCTATTTTAATAATCCAAATTTAAATATATTCTTTCCAAAATTTAAATTATTTAATTAATTAAAGTTTCATTTTGATATTTTCAAAGTGTTAATGAGTTTCTACCCCTTAATTTCCCTAAGTTTTAATCATCCAAGAGAAAGTTAAAATTAAATATTTTACCCCCCATTTTGATTAAACCTAAAGTTTTAATTAAGGGTTAAAATTTTTAATTACCTTTATGCCCTTTTAGGCTTATTTATTTCATAACTCACTAAATTGAGCTCAAATGAATTTGAAATTTTTATGTCACCTCACACACATGTCAATTAAGACATTAGAGGAAAAAAATGTGATTTTTCTAGATTTTATTTATTTATATAATTATTTTTAGTAGAAAATAGGGGTTTTCAAAGAAAATTCAACAACATGACCAAGCAAAGGTTTCTATCCTTAAGAAAATTATGGGATGTTTCTAATGATTAGAGGACCAATTAGACCAATTTTGGTGATTTTTTGAATTAAATTTTATTTATTATAATTATTTTGAATTTTAGAGTATTAATTAGTTTTAAAATAAAATAAAAGTTGAAAAATAGATTTTTTATTTTTCTTAAAACTCTCCAACCTCAAAGAGTTCAGAGATAGAAATTTTATAATTTTTTGATTTTTTTTTGATTTATTAGAATTAATTTAGTGAAAATGTTGGAAAATACATTTTTTAATTCAAAAATTGTTTTAGGCTTTTAAAATTCAATATCTTATCCTAGAGACTTAGGAAAAATATTTGGTTTGTTCCTAAGTGATTAGGAGTCAAAATGTGACATTTTTATGAATTTAAATATTTTTGTGATTTTTATTATTTTTTAATTATTTAAAATATTAAAATATTGTGAAAACTCAACTTTTTTAGAAAATTCTAATTTTAATTTTCCTAAGTTCCCCTGATATTAGAGAAGCTCCAAAACCATTTTTTTGAATTTTTGAAATGTATTTTTGGAGTTATGAATTTTTAAAGTTTAATTTTGCTTATGAGGCTTAATCAACCCATTTGGTAGGGTTAATCAAGTCCAATTGATTTCAAATTTTTATATGAGGTTCCTCTAATCCTAAAGTTCAGTGGAGAATTATTTTCAAGTTATTTTGATGTGTGGTTAATCCTAATTAATTAAAATTCCATTTTAAGGTTTTGGCTAAATTATAGTTTGTTTGATTGAAATAAATCATGAAATAATTTTTGAATGTTTCTCTGGTAAAAGGAAACATACTCTAATTTTTTTAAATTTTTCTAAGTAACATGGTAATTTTTATAATTATTATAGGAAAACTGAAGCATAATATTGAAAAATAGATATCTCATCATGAAAATCTTTCTTAACTTTGGAAAAATCTAGAAAGATCAACCATTATGCATAGAATAACATATAAAAATTTCAAGTTATGGTGAAGCTCCTACATGCATGAAGAATTAAAATATTAAAAACACTATTTAATTAATTAAAAATAATATATGCATCAAATAAATATGAAATCACTCCACATTATTCTCCTCATTTCAGTGAGCAATTGGATATTTTTATTTTATTTTTTCGAGTTTTCTATGAAAAGTTATGATTTTTTGAAGTTTAGGTTCAAAACTAAATCAAGAAAAATCCATTTCTCGCTCAAATGACACGTGTCGCGTTGTTACTGACTGGCATGGTTGCCTATTCACGGATGAAGCTGCCGTCCAACTCCATCAGCGCCGTCCGTTGGATACATGCCTGATCGGACGGCTGCTGCTCCTCTTTCCTTGTTCTATTCACTCAAAACCGTCCAACTTCAAACCTTGATATCTCCCTCGATTCTCAATAAAATTGAATGAATTTTTTTTTAAATGATCGTCTAATTTAGTAGCACACATCTATACGGTGATGATATACTTAAAGCATGTGAATAATTACAGAAAATTAAAACATGCTAGGTTGGAGGAGAAAAAATTTGATACCTTTGTGCAAGAGGTGAGGCCTCAATTGGAAATGGTTGGATTGAGCTTAGGAGTGCTTGGAGAAGCTTTGGGAACAATTTGGCAGAGTTTCCCCGAGGTAATCTTTGCATCTCCTTATCTTGGCCATGGAGGTAGGGTTTAAATAAGGAAGGTTATGGTGGAGCTTTGGGTGGCCATGGGGGTTGATTAGTGGGTTCAAAATATGTGTTTAGGTAGAGAGGAGGTTAGAGTTTGATTTTGGTGCAATCAATTTGGGATTGCCATGTGTAAAGTCAAGTATTTAAATGGCATGGGTGTAAGGAGCATTTTTGGTCCAATTTGGGTCAATTCATGGTTTTGGCTTGGTTCACTCACCAAGGCTTGATTTGGGCTGATGTGAGATCATTTGGGTTAGCCTCACATGTGTGGTGAAGTCCCCATCCAAGATAAGGTGGCTAATTTTGGTTAAAGTGTATCATTGATGGGGTTAAAAAAGGTTTAGTGAAGGCTTAGGAAAGGCTCCCCTCTTCTTGCCATAAGTGGCATGGCGAGGTGGAAAGGGCTCCCCATGGCTTGCATATGGCTTATACATGGCTCCATGGCTTCGTTTAGCTTGCTCATGGCTTGGGAAAAGGTTGGCTCACTTGCATGGAAAAGGGTTATTTGGAATTTTGAAAACTTTGGATTCCTTTGATGGGATTTGTCATGATGCTACAAATGGGTTGATTTCATGATGGTTTAAGACTTTGGTCAAATAGGATTATCAAAGGAATGATGAAGAAAAGGTTTCATGTGGGCTTGGGGATGGATTTTAGGCTTTTGAATTTGATGGAAAGTGGGCTTTTAAAGGCTTTATGAAAGTGGGCTTTTAAGTTTGAAAACAAATTGGTGGATGGAGATTTTGTGAAAGATTAGGCTAAAAAAATGTTGGGTTTAGTTTAGGAGTGTGGAATTAGTGATTTGGAGAAGGTTTGGTGTCATTTGGAATTGAAATAGGTTTAATTTGGGCCTTTTTGGTTATGGGGCCAAGGTGGGTCAAATTGGGCTTATTTTGGATATCTTGGGTTAATGTTGGTTTATGGTTGGATTTGATGTAAAATTAATGTTGAGAAATGTTTAGGGGAGTGTTATAAAGAGTTTTCAGCTTTGGTTGGGCTTTGATTTTTGGATTTGGGCCTATTTAAGTTAGGTTTGGGTTTAGGCCAATTTAGGGGATTTAGGCTTCAAATTGAAATTGGATCCAAACGTCAATCAAATTGGGCTTGGATTTGGTCTAAATTGACATTGGTAATATTGAAGTGAAGTTTAGAATTGAATTGGACCCAAATTGAGGTCAATTGGGTTGGTTTAGTGGGACATTGGGTCTACTTGGGTTAAGAATGGGTCAAATTGGGGGTTTTGGTAAAAGTGGGTTAAATTGACAAAATTGGCCCATGGTGTAGTTGAACAAAATTAAATTGGGAATATTTGGGATTTTTTGGAATTTTTTTGGGAATTTCAGAATTTATGGAATTTTTTGGCTAAGGAGGGCATTTTGGGTATTTGGAGGGTATTGGGGGGTAGTTTTGGAAATTTTGGTATATTTGGCTATGGATGATCAATTTGAGTGGGGGGAAATATTTAGGATTGATTTTGAGGAATTTTGGGTAATTTAGGTGATTTTGCAAATTTTGGGTAGTTTCAAGGGCATTTGGTAGGTTTAGTGGGTGTAGGGCCCTGGGGGTCAAAAATTGAAACTTTAGAAAAATGAAGATTGATCAAATTTGAGTATAATGGAATCACTTTGGTTGAGCCATGAAGCCATATCAAGCCCATAAGAGCCATGAGAGGACTCATTTGAGGCATTCATTACGTTGTTCCTAACCCTCTTAGCCAAGGGCTTAGGGGTTAAGGACCATCCATATGAATTACCTACATGAGTCAAGAAGTCAAGTTGGGTGAGTGTGTGGTTTTAGGACTTGGAATGTGTGTGATAGTGTAGTGAATGTGCAAGTTAACCCTCACCAGACCAGGTCATCCAGGGTATTCCTAAGGCCAAAAAGTCCTATAGGGAACTCATCCTTTAAACCTCCACATTTGATCTTAACCCTCCAAGTGAATTAGGGGTTTACAATCAGGCATGTGGGATTTGCAGGGAGTTAATAGGTGTTTAAATTTCTAAATGGTGGGTGCCATCTCTAATCCTCTAGGATAGTCAAAGGGAAAGCCTAAGGCTAGATCCTAAGTACTAAGGAGAGAAAAGACCTCACAAAAAATGAGGTCAACACCCGGTTATGAGAGCTTCGTATTCAGCTTAATTGTTTGTACATGGTTCTGTTAAATGGTAGGAATAACTTAACATTCCCCTTTCCAGTGTTATAAATATTAGTCTGATTCCTGCCTTATCAGGCATTATCATTTGCGATTCTTTGTCTTTATGTGCTGAAGAAGCTCCATCAAAGTATAGCTCCCAACACTGATCGTCGGGGTCTTCTAGGCTCATTATCTGCTCGTCGGCAAATCATCGTTGAGAGGCGATTCTGCCGGTAAAGGGTGTGCTGCGAGGAAGTCTGCTAGGACTTGTCCCTTTACGACACAAAGCACAACGAAAGTTATATCGAACTGCAATAGTATCATCGACAACCTGACAAGTCTGCCGGAAAGCGTCGGTCGGGTCATCAAATATTGCAACGGATTAAAATTTGAAATAAGGTGACCTTATGAGAAAGCATGTAGTGCCTGAGCTTTTGAGAAGCGAAGATCAGGGCCAAACAATGCTTCTCAATAGGAGGATACTTTACTTCCATCAGAATTAAACGACAACTTAAGTAGTAGAGAGCGTTTTCTTTTCCCTCATTGTTGACCTGGGCTAGCAGGGCTCCGAGAGAGTTGTCTAAAGCCGCGGTATAAAGTATTAACGATCGACCCGAGACTGGGGCTGCTAAAAAAGGAGGTGTCATTAAATACTGCTTAATGTCCTTGAAGGCCCGCTGACATTTCTCTTCCCAAATGAATTTGGTGTCCTTTTTAAGTATGCCGAGAAGGGCTGACACCTACCTGACAAATTCGAGATAAAGCGTCGAATATATGCCAATTTTCCTTGAAAGGATCGTAGTTGTTTCAAGGTTTTGGGAGGTGTCATTTCTAAGATAGCTTTAATCTTCTCCGGATCGATTTCAATTCCATGATGTCGGACAACAAATCCTAAGAATTTCCCGGAGGTGACGCTGAAGGCACATTTCAAGGGATTCATCTTAAGGTTAAATTGTCTTAGTCGCTCGAAAAAAAATTCTCAAATCATACAAGTGATCTTCTTTCAGTTCGCTTTTGATGACCACATCATCCATGTAGCACTCGACTTGGTTGTGAATGAGATCATAAAAAATTCTCGTCATTGCTCTTTTGTATGTTGCTCCTGCATTCTTCAGTCCGAAAAGCATCACTGTGTAGCAGTATACTCCGATTAGTGTTCTGAAGGCTGTGAGCTTTTCGTCTTCTAGTGCCATCTTTATCTGGTTGTATCGTGTTGATCCATCCATGAAAGAGAAGATTTCATGTGTCGAAGCGATGTCGATCATCAGTTCTGGAATTGGTAGAGGAAATTCATCCTTTGGACATGCCTTGTTCAGATCTCTGAAATTTATGCGCATTCCGATCCGTCCATTCTTCTTTCGACCGGTACTACATTGGCTAACCAAGTCGGATATTGTTCTTCACGGACAAATTTAGTGTCTATTAGCTTCTTAACTTCAAGCTATAACTTGTTGTTCAATCTCTAGAAGAATTCTTCGGGAGCTTGCTCGATCGCAACGGCGACGTGGGATCCACTCCTAGTTTGTGAACTGCGACTTTTGGAGCTAATCCCGACATTTCATCGTAACTCCAAGAAAAATAGTCTTTAAATTCCATCAGTAGTCTGATCATGTTTTCGAAGTCTTCTTTATTGAGTAAGGAGCTAACAAAGGTCGGCTTAGGCTCTTCGCTAGTACCTAAGTTAACTTTCATTAACTCGTCTATTGTAGATTTAATTTCTTCTTCAAATTCTGGCGGTCGACTGACATTATTCCATATTTTTCTGATTTGGGAATCTTCAAGATCATCTAAGGTTTCTAAGCAGACTTCATTAGGCTCGCAAGTGACAACCAAGCAAAATCCCATATTATCAACTGATCCTACTGTGTCGAATCCGAGTCCATGTTTTGAATTGGGCGGTCGACTGACATTATTCCATATTTTTCAAAGAGCTGTGATTGGCCTTTTGTCCATCGTCGAGGTAAGACACCACGTCGAATTAAATTTTGAACACAGGGAGAATACCACTCAAAAGGTAGTTCCATTAATTTGGAAGAAGTAACATCTTGAAATTGTAAATCATTTTCAGTTTTGAAAGAAGAAGCACTACGGTAGAATTTGATCGGTTTAGCACCGCCACCATGTACCTTCTTAACCACCATACCCTCGACCTTATTAGGATTGATCGGGGTCAGGGTCATATTATGCACATAATGGTTAATCTTCTCGTACATTGATTCGTATTCTTCATTCTTTTCATCTTCGAGAGAGATTTTGAACTTGTGTTTCTTTTGATTTATTGTTGCTGCTTCTTTCTTAATTTCTTCTTCTTCGGACCTATTCTCCCAATCAACTTTGATGACTGGTTTCTTCTGTCCAACTGTTCCAACATTTCTTCCACGACCTTGTCCCCGGCCTCGACCTCGGGTGCGAGTTCTGGAGAAACCTTCACCATCTTGTCGTAAGGGAGTGGTGAGTAACTGTTAGACTAGAATTTCAGGCTCTTCATCGTCTCGAACTTCTTTTGCTTCATTTGGTACGGTATTTCTGGAGAAGATTGTTTGCTTCGGAGGTGCATAGTAGGCTGCATCTTCATGAATTCCAATCTCGTGTACGAAAAATGGTTGAAAATCACCTTTGATACAATGTTCTCCTCCTTCATAATACTTTATGCACTGGTGCAGAGACGACGGTACCATCTGGTTCTCATGGATCCACAGCTGAACCAGTAGAGTGTTTAATAATGTCTCAGAATCAATTATATGGAATTTTGTGGTTGTCTTTGCTAAGTCACTGGTCTTCATTAATAGTGTAATCGATCCTAGAGCTCTTTCTCCTTTTTGATTGAAGCCTCTTAGTAACATTTTATCTGCTTCAAGTTCGCGAGCATCAATTTCCAAATACGCTAGCGTCCAAAGATTCATTATGTTGATTGATGCTCCTGGATCAACCAACACTCTAGAGAGCGTAAACTTTCCAATAGTGACTGAAATGTACAACAGTCGGTTGTGATTAGCTTTTCCTTGTAGTAGATCATTGTTCGTGAAGGTAACACATCACTGTTCTTTTAATGAACAAACCTCGTCAAAGGAATTACCGGCCATTTGAGCTAAGAAAATTTCTGGATCAAGTAAAGCCTTGATCAGAGTTTCTCTCATCTCCTTTGATAGGATTAGAGCGTCGTAGATGCTCAGTTTAGCTGCAGCTTCCTAAGATGGGCTAGCACATTATAATCCACCTTATTACCATGTTCCTCGGTTTCTTCCCGAACGGGAAATTCTTTTGCTGGGGTTGGCTCCTCCTGAGCAACCACCTGCTTTCCTTTATCCTTAGGACCCATTCTCAAGGGTAGAACTTTTTCACTCCTTAGATTGACTTCTGTTATCTCTTCTATATCTGGTGCTGAATCTGCCGGTGTCTCCTCTTGAATCTGAACGACTGGTTTTTCTGGAGTCACTTAGGACTCTGATGACTCTAATTCTATCGTGATTGGAGCTCCTCGAAATTCACAAATAGACTCGTTGCTTGTCGAGCTTTCGTATCCATCCTTGTGAACGTCTTCTCCTTCGTCGTGGTCATCGAGGTTCAGTATGATTTGAGAATAATTTATTGTATTGGAATCGAGATCCGGATTAGGTTGGTTGTCGTTAGTTACGTAATCGTTAGAAACTGTCAAAACGTAGCCAACACTAAAACTCTTCTCATTATAAGATCCCGCCGGGGTGAGCAAATAATCATACAGAGTCAGAGGTCCGAGGGATTTCTCCCCCGAATCGAAAGTAACCATCCTAGGATAAGCAACCCCTACTCTACCCTTCGGAGCCTCGGTTTTCTTTTCTCCCACGATCTTCTCCTCCTTCTGGGGCGATTCTTCAATCGCAAACGATAGCACCGGCTCGGCAAGTTTTAAACTTTGAGTTGAAGTGCGCACCGAAGCATTTTGGATATGATCCAAGATTTTCTTTGAAGACTTTGTCCAAACGGTACTCCATCCATCGTTGGTCGTGTAAGGGTCTATCGGAACAATAGGATCCGTTGAAATAACATTAACGGAACCTCCTTTTTGGGGTTCCTTCATGTATTCCTTCGGGATCGTTATGTTCCCTTTCTGGAGGTTGTCGTCAAGCCAACTCTTGAAAGTAATGCAATCCTCTATCTTTTGCTCGAGCATCTAGTGGTAAGGGCAATAGTTTGGATGATCTCTCTTATTGACTTCTTCCGGCCTCTTGGGCTCTGGTAGCTGAAAATCGGGTGTCTTCATTAGACTGCAGAACATCTTCTCTACTGCTTCAGTTTTGAATGGATAATCCCTATTTAGAAGTTCTTTCAGGGTACGTGATGGACGAGGTGGTTGCTTATAATGCCGAGGCGACTGATAGCTCGGTCGAGGCTGTTGGTAGTTCTATTGAGGTTGCTGATAAACCCGTTGTGGTGGTTGATAACTAGGCTATAGCCACTCTGACTGTATCTGCACTGGCTGTTTGCCTTTATCTACTGCCGCAACGATTCCGAATTTCTTTTTAAATGCTTTCACAGGCTTCTGCTTATCGGTCTTGTCCACGAAACTTAGCTGTTTTGCTTCCTCCTGCAAGCTCCCGGCCTTGCTAAGCAACTTCTCAAAAGTCTTAATTGTGAATCCTTTGAGGAGAAGTGCTATCGGGCCATGGATACTCTTCAACAGGATACCGACTGCATGTTGTTCCTGAAGTTGTGGTTCACATTTCATGCTTAAGTTTATCTATCGAAGTATGTACTCCACTAGAGTTTCGTTTGGTTTCTGTTGCTCCACCACTAAATCACCGATAGTGATGTGGTGTCGAGCCCCGGCAAACCGCTTAACGAAGAGGTTTTCTAATTCTGAAAAGGTCTTAACTAAACCATTCGATAATTCTGCATACCAGTCAAAGGAAATCCCTGACAAACTGATGATGAACTGACGGAAGAGTAAAGCATCACTTCACCGGCATTGCAACAACTAGAACGAAAATGTGCGACATGCTGCCGAGGGTTTCCCATTCCATCAAAAGTCTTGAACAGAGGTGGTATGAAGCCTTTTGGGTATTGGACCGCATATTCTTGAAGATAAGATCTACCTGTCTGAATAGTTGTTCCACTCTTAGACTGGGCTAAGGCTTCTCGTACCTGCTGTTCTACCATGTTTTTGATATCCTTTTCAGGAATCATGCTTTGTGCATAATCTTTCTTCGGTACGTTCGTCTCCGTTAACAGATGTGATCTCCTTTCCTCTGTCCACGATGTGAATAATTTCTGGGGGTGTTTCTTTATGAGGTTGTAGCTGACTCTGGAGAGTAGCTAATGCGGCAGCCATCTCTTCCATCCTTTTTGCTATCTGAGAAATTGTATCATCCTTTTCTTGAAGTTGTGCTCTCATCACTTCCGGTTCCTCCCTTTCTGAAGCTGACGGAGCGCCTTGTGAAGCTGCCGATGCTCGGGTCTCGAGCATATTAATCTCGACGTACTCTTCATCTATAAATTCTGATGAATCTGCTTTAGTTTCCAATTTTTCTCCTCTTTCCTTTGCCAACCGTCGGATGTCCGTTCTTAGTTTTCCTATAGCATCCTCAAGTGGTCTCTTCCAAACAGTTTCGCGGTTATCATGTGATGACTGTTTAACTTCTTTCTCAGGAGTTTCTTTTAATGCAGTAGCACTTCCTTCAGATTCTGGCTTTCTGACGAGATTCTTCTTTCCAGAATATTGTGCTTGTATCGGTTCAGTAATAATAGGTCACCATACCATCCTTCTCGCAGTAGAAGGCCTAGGACCAGATGGTCTGTCGGCTGTGTGTCGGTAGGTGGTGTCCTCCCTAATATGGTGTCCCGATAAGACAACAAACGAACTAGCTCGCACTTTCTTCCTTGGCCTCTCCAGGGCAGTGACGGGGTTCACTAGCATTCCGAGGCGGGATTTGACTGGAACTCATCCCATTCTTCTTAAGATTTCTGATACGGGGCATCCTTCCTTCTTAGCTAGTTTCTCTACTACGGCTCGCAGTCGAGTAAGCGGCGTAGTCTTAGCCCTCTTCCTCTTATAGTCACTATAGTATGCAGGTCGGGGTAATGCAGCGGCGATCCTCTGGACATCTTCCTCATCCGATGCAGCAGAGAGAGGGTGAAACCTACTTTCTTCCAACAATGATGAATACTTAGGTATTTCTTCCTCCTCAGGAATCTCTTCCAAAAAAGCAACTTCAGCAGGCTTGGCCTTCTCGATCCTGGCAATCTTTCTACTCCTATTTCTTCTCTGAGTTCGAGTCAGGGGTGCAACTCTTGAACTGGACCCTATCTTAAAGGCAGGATTTATTGTAGCAAAATTTGTACCCTCCACGGTGGCAGGATCATCACAGACTTGGATTTCCTTCCCCTTCAGTTTGGCAGGAGTCGGGGTAGGTGCAGAGATGACTAGAACGGTGGGGGTAGAGACAACAGTTCTCCTACGAAAAGTGGTACTTGTTTCAGCTGGGACCTTTTGCAGGGGAGGGAAATCTTGAGTCGATTTCAGGTTAAACTCAATTACGGCCTCCTCAGTTTCTGAAACTTTATCCATTAGTGTGAAGAGGGTGACGTCAGTGAACTTATTATCTATATTTTGAATCCTTGTCCAAAACGGATGATTCCATTGCCGGACAGTTCATCCTTATAGACAGCGAAGTCCATTCCATTGGTGAAGGAGAAAATTAACTTTGGTGCAGTCATTTTCTACAGGGTAGATTTTGAACGTCAGTCCCGAATTATGCTTCCTTTTGTCGCAAAACTTAAGGCGGAAAAGAAAGAGTCCGAACACTTTTTAGTTTATCTTAATGTATTTGCGATTTAAAAGAGTTTGCTTATTAAAAGGTTGTTTATTAGATGATTTGTTTGTTAGGAACAAAATGATTAAAGGAGGAGGTTAAAGGAAAGGTAAAGGATTCGATTCAGAATTGGAAAGGAAGAGAAAGTCTCGTAAGACCTCTCAACCCGAAGGACCGCTCCTAAGCTAACACCTATTGAGGGTCCACCCCACCTCACAGAGGTAGAAGGATTTCAGAACCTCTCTATTTAGGGGTGTCTAAACAGTGGCTCCAAAATCCAAAAGGAGTTGACTATACCCGTTCAAGACAGAAATGAACGTGGTATGCCAACAGAAAGAATGGTAGTTTGGTCCACAAAGGGGCATGAACTCACTACGGATTTATGAAAGCAAAACCACTGTTCAAAATGGAGAGAAGAACTAGTCCCCAACGGAGTCGCCAGAAATTTTTGGCATATTTTTAGGTTATGTGTTTTGTATTTTAAAAGAGGGGTCGCTTACAGAAGTTTTCGGCGAATTTCAAATTTAATTTAAATTTATATATAATTTGGAAAGTAGCATTTAATTTTGAAAATAATTTTAATTTTGAAAATTTTAAGATATGAAATCAAACCGATCTCAGATCCCAAATAGTTTATATAAACGAGCACCGTATCACAAACCGTGTATCTATCCCAAAGAATAGACATATTGCTTGATGTTGTGGCTTGATTAAATAAACTAGGAGATTTGTGACATCCGTTTGGTCTGCGAATCAATATTATAAGCCGACAAGTTCCCCTGCTTAATATTGAGGAATTAAACAGGGTTTATATTACCTGGGTTCTTAAAGTTCCCTATAAGGGCAAGCTCCTATAGTTAATTACATCTTAAATGACGGGAATCACTTAAGAAAACTATCGATAATGATAAGTGGTTTTGCTCTCAAGAATTTCAAAGTTTGAGGTTTCAAAGGATTGAATTTTGGAGATTTCAATAGGAAATGGATCGAATTTGGAACAATTATTTTCAGGAGTCCAAAGGAAGAGAAGTAGGAGAAGTTGAGGATCCAAGAAGAATCTTGGCAACTTCCCAAACTATCCCATTGTTTGGCTTCAATTTAGGAGTATGTTTAATGTTTAAATCCTACCAATTTTAATTAACTAGGACTTATATTTGTATCATAAAATCATACAAATAGCTTGGAAGATGTGAGGATTCGTGTCGTACCAAACAACTACCCCGGAGTCCTAAGACCGGTTAGGGCTTAATTTGCATAACATGATTATGCAAATGCATAACGAAGAGCTGAGGATTTATGTTGCACTAGGCAGACTACCTCGAAATCTTATGGCTTGGTTATTTAAAACTAGGAAAGTTTTGCTGATGTAGATTCCATTTTTGGTGACGACGATGGCCGTGCTGCCCACTATGCTCCAAGCTCTTTGTTTTTGCAGAGGTTAGTTTTAAAAAGTAAAAATCAGGAGATGAGAGAATTGTTTTGGTTTAGAGAAATCTTAAAGTCCAAATGTTTTAATGTTTTAATTGAAACAAATCTTAAAGTTGGTTAAACAGAATCGATTAAGATCCCACGGTTCCGTCATCCCGGCACCGTTATTTTCATCGGATTCACTTAGTCTAGATGAATTTGCTAAACTCAATTGAATGAGTTTCACACTTTCATTTAGACCGTGGGAAATCCAGTTAGCAACACGCGGGTTACATCATCCGAGGTATTCCTGATCATCCAACGAGACATTTTAATTTAGTTGCAATTGTAGTTCTGTTGTTCTGTTTCTGATTAAATTTTAAGTTATTTTATATTTTGAATGTTGTGGCGGTGAATTTTATCTTGTTATGACTTTTAATTTTGTTTTGGGTTTCATTTTTGTGGCTATCCTAAAGGTTTCAGTTTTCATGCAGGGTGACATTCTTGTCTAGCATGCAAGAAAAGTAAAGTGTAGTATAGGTAAGTAAACAAATTGCAATAAAATAAAAGCGTACCTGGAGGGTCTTCTCGTCATCTCCAAGCTACACTTAAAACACATGTTTAGAGCATTTATATATTTGCAACAAGTACCTAAGTAAAGCTAAGGAAATGTTCTGGTTGTCTACCAAAATCCTAATGCTATTGCTAGTCAATCCCTATGACGTCTAGGTTCTTGTGTTTTGTTAAGGATGATTTTCTTCATCAAAGAACAATTAAATTTAGTTGTTCTTCTAAAACATCTCATTGTATTGAGAAAGTGCTTAGAACGAGTCCTAAACATATTTTTAATACTTCTGAGATTATTTTGAGTCCAAATGAATTTTATTGTACTGGTGAATTAACCATCTCAAAGTTTAGTTGAGTTTTATCTCTTGCTCAGTGAACTTGGACATTTGATCGTCCGATGAGTAAAGTGACATTTCATTTAATGCTTCATTTAAGAGTTATGAAAATGAAAGCCTTTAGAGGGCAAATCAGTTTGTCAAAGAATTTAACCGCTTTGATTAAAGTTGAATTGATGTTTTTGGATAATTTAATTTAGTTTTGAAATTCAAGTTGATTTTCTCTTAAGTGTTTTAAATTGTTTGATTTGAAAGAGGTGTTTAGATTATTCAATTTAATTAAACTTTTAATGATTTAAATTTAATTTGACTTAATTGTAACACTTTAGGTCAATTTTAATTGGTTTGATTTTTTATGTTTTTAATTATGAATTGTCTTAAGGTTGATTTTCTTTAATGTTTCAAATTTGTTTTAGATTTGTTTTTTCAGTGATTTCAAATTAATTTTAATGTTTTAAATTTATTTCAATTTGATTATCAAATCACTTAATGTTTTAAGCTTCTAATTTAATTAAGGTTTATTTTCCTTTTAATTATTTAATTATTAATTTTAATTATCATTTTTTGAGTTTGATTAAGAGTTGAATATTATTAAAGTGATTCATTTAGGGATTTTAAATTAAAGAATTGATATCTTCCTAAGTCACATCCCTAATCTTTAATAATCCAAATTTCAATTTATTCTTCCAAAATTCAAATTGTTTAATTAATTAAAATTTAATTTAAATATTTTCAAGATGATTAATGGGTTTCTACCCCTTAATTCCCTAGGTTTCAATCATCTAATAAAAATTTTAAAATCAGATATTTTATCCTCCCCTTGATTAAACCTAAATATTAATTAGGGTTAAAATTCTTTAATTACCTTTATGTCCTTTTAAGCATGTTCATTTCATAACTCATCAAATTAAGCTCAAATGAACTTAAAATTTTTATGTCACTTCACTCACATGTCAATTAAGACATTAGAGGAGAAAATGTGATTTTTCTAAATTTAATTTAATTTATATATTTATTTTTATGAAAAATATGGTTTTTAATTAAAAATTTAACAACATGACTAAGGTAAGGTTTCTATCCTTAGGAAAATTATGGGATATTCCTATTGACCAGAGGACCATTTGGACCAATTTTGGTGATTGTTTTAATTATATTTTATTTATTATAATTATTTTAAATTTTGGAGCATTAATTAATTATAAAGTAAAATTAAAGTTGAAAAATGGATTTTATATTTTTCATAAATCTCTCTAACCTCAAGGAGTTCAGAGAAGCAAATTTTATATTTTTCTGATTTTTCTTTGATTTATTAGAATTAATTTAGTGAAAATGTAAGGAAATTCATTTTTTAATATTAAAAATTATTTTAAGCCTTTAAAATTCAATATCTCAACCTATAGACTTGAGAAAAATATTTGGTTTGTTCCTAAGTGATTAGGAGGCAAAATATGATATTTTTATGATTTTTAATGTTTTTATGATTTTTATTATTTTTTAATTATTAAAATATTAAAAATATGGTGAAAAATGAAGATTTTTAGAAAATTCCAATTTTAATTTTCTTAGACTCCTCTAATATCAGAGAAGTCCCAAAACCAATTTGGTGAATTTTTGAAATGTATTTTGGGAGTTGCAAATTTTTAAAGTTTAATTTTGGTTATGTGACTTAATTAATCCATTTAGTGGGTTAAATCATTTCCAATTGATTTCAAATTTTTATGTGAGGCCCCATTGACCCTAAAGATTAGTGGAGAATTGTTTTCAAGTGGTTTTGATGTGTGATTAATCCTAATTAATTAAAATTCAATTTTGAATGTTTAAGTCAATTAGGGTTATTCTTGAGGAATCAAACCAAACCAAAATTTTCCTAAGGTCCTTTGGTCATAAGATACCTCCCTAAATTTTTAAAAAAATTTCAAAGCAACATGCTAATTATTGGAATTAAAATACCAAAACAGACACTTATACTTGAAAAATCAATAACATGCCATAGAGATGGCCTCTGACCTTGAAAAATTTAGGGAATGTTCCCAAGAACAGAGGCTACAAATGCCTTATGGTCTCATGCCATGGTGAATTGTGTGTGTGAGTGGAGAATTAAAATACTAAAATTAGTAAATAATTAATTAAAAATAAAATACTCATCAAATTAACTTAGTTCTTTTTGCACATTGTTCTCCTCTGTTCACTGAGTAAGTGGGTATTTTTAATTTATTTTTGTGATTTTTCTACACAAAGATATGGATTTTTAAAGTTTCTGGTATTTAAATAAATAGAAAAAAATCTTATTTATTTAATTAACCCAGTCAGCGCTGCGTTAACCTCGGCAGCTCCGAAGGCCCACGCGGCGCGCTCCCATTCAATGCCGCCATCTTACTGTGATGCCACACGGCCCGCGGTCTCATTCTGTCTGTTTGTCCGACGCAATCTGGACCGTCCATCCGATACAAGCGCGATCCAACGGCTACTGGTCATCGTCTCAGACTGGTGTGTCCCGAGAGCCGTTCACACTAAAACCTTAAGATCTCGAGCTATAGTTAACCAAATCGCAAGCGGTTTTCTCCTACATGTTCGTCTAGCCTAGAGCTACACATCCATACAGCTAACATGCATCGAAATCAACTCAAATTAAATGATGGATCGCTAGAAGCTCGGGCTAAAGAGAACTCTACATACCTTGGTTCAGGAGGTGAAGCTTCGATTGAATGTGCTCGGCACGTTCGTTGGAGCTGGAGGAGCCTAGGGATGAAGCCTCGGGCCCTGTGAATTGTCTAGACCAGACTTCCTCCAAGCCCGATTTCAAAGCCTGGCCGATAGAAGAGATGGCTAGCCTGGAGAGGGGCCTTTTGCTGGGGAACTTCTTCTCTTGGTCTGATGAAGGTGTAGGGTCAATCAATTTGAGGATTGGCTCACTGTAGTGAAGTGTCCTATTTTTTGGGTGGATTTTGAGCTGAGAAATTGAGCTCGGCCAGAGGGAATTAGGGCTGGATTTCAGTGGGGATCAAGTGCTTTATGCTAAGAGAAGAGTGTGGAGTGATTTTGGCAGAGTTTTGGTAAGGTTTTGTTCAGCACCTCTTTTGGCGGAGAGGTGGTGGTGTTTAAATAGAGGTGGCCGGAGGGCTCCCCAGGGGGGTTTGAAGGCTAGGATCAGCTGCTCAGGGGAGGAGAAGAACAGCCATGGTGTCCATTGGCCATGGGACAGCTCAGCTAGTGGGTTTGAATTTTTTGAAGCCAATTAAGGCTCTTGGCCTGGTGTTTTCCTGCGGTTGTGGTGGCTGGCCGGCCAGGCATGGGTCACCATCTGACTCAGTGGGGTCAGGGCTGGAAGTTGGTGCAATCAATTAGGTTTTGACATGTGTAAAGGGTTTGATTTAAATGGCATGGGGGGAAGCTCATTTTGGGCTTGGTTTGTTCAACTCATGGAAATGGGTTGGGTGCACCCTCCCGTGACCTGGTTATGGGCTTAGGGAATCATTTGGGTCAGCTGAATTGGAGTGGTAAAGTCTCCATCCAAGGTGAGGTGGCTAAGCTTAGTTTAGAGTGTAACATGGATGAGGTTAAAAATGCTTAATGAAGGTTTAAGAAAGAGCCCCCTCTTCTTGCCATTAATGGCTTGGTGAGGTGTCAAAGCTCTCATGGCTTCATATGGCTTGTGAATGGCTTCATATGGCTTGCCCATGGTTTGGGAAAAGGTTGGCTTATTTACATGGAAATGTATTTTGGGATTTTTGATGAGTTTAGGAGAAATTGGCATGAGGCTTGATTTGGAATGATTTGATTATTGATTTAGAACTTATGGATAATTTCAATTAAAGGTATGATGAGAAGAAATTGTTATGTGGGCTTTAGAGCCAATTTTGGGCTTTTTGAAATCATTTTGGATGGGCTTTTAAAATGGTTTAAGGAAGTGGGCTTTTAGGTTTTGAAATAAATTGATAGATGAAAATTGGTGAGGGGTTGTGTCAAATAAATGTTGGGATTGGTTTAGGAATGTCTCATGAGAATTTTAGAAGAGATTTGATGCCATTTGGAGTTGAAATGGGTTCAATTTTGGCTTTTTTAGTAATGGGGTCAAAATGGGCCAAATTGGGCTAACTTGGGCTAAGGTTGGTTTAATGTTGGGTTTTATGTAAAATTAATGTTGAAAAATGTTTATGGGAGTATAAAAAAGAGTTTTCAATTTTGGTTGGGCTTTGATTTTGGGATTTGGGCTCATTTGGGTTCATGATGGATTTAGGCCAAATTGGGGATTTTTGGTTTGGGTTAGGTTTGGGTGGAGTTTGGTTTCAAATTTGGGGCAAATCATGTTAGTGTTTTGTTTGTGGGGATGTTAGGAAGGTTTAGGAAAAGATTTGGGGTTAATTGGAGTTGAGTTGGGTTGGTTTGGGCTAAGTTTAGGTCATGGGCCAAAATTGGGTTTTAAGCTTCAAATTGAAGTTGGATCCACATGTTGATGAAATTGGGTTTGGGTTTGGTCTAAATTGGTATTGGGGATATTAAATTGAAGTTTTGAATTGAATTAGACCAAAATTGAGGTCAATTGGGTTGGTTTGGTGGGACATTTGGTCCATTTAGGTTAAAAATATGTCAAATTGGGGGTTTTGGTAAAAGTTTCCTAAATTGACAAAATTGGCTTATGGTGTAGTTGGACAAAATAAAATTGAGAATATTTGGGATTTTCTAGAATTTTTTGGGAATTTTCTGAATTTTTGGAATTTTCTGAATTTTTGGAATTTTGAGCTAAAAGGGTATTTTGGGTATTTGGAGGGTATTGGGGGTATTTTTGGAAAATTTGGTCTATTTGACCGAGGATGATCAATTTGAGTGGGGGGAAGTGTTTAGGATCCATTTTTAGGAATTTTGGGTAATTTAGGCAATTTTGCAAATTTTGGGTAATTTCAAGGGCATTTGGTGGGTTTGGTAGGTTTAGGACCCCGGGGGTCAAAAATTGAAATTTTGGTAAAATGAAGATTGATTAAGTATGAGTGAAATGAAACCATTTTGGTTGAGCCATGAAGCCATGTTAAGCTCACAAAATCCATGAGAGGACTCATCTTAGGCACTCAATATGTTGTTCCTAACCCTCTTAACTAGAGGCTTAGGGGTTGATGACCATCCATATGAATTACCTACGTGAGTCGGGAAGTCAAATTGAGTAAAAGTGGTTTTAAGATTTGAAAAGAGTATGAGAGTGTGGTGTGTGCAAGCTAGAGAGCTCACCAGACCAGACCACCCAGGGTAATCCTAAGACCAAAGAGTCCTATAGGAAAATCATCCTTTAAACCTCCACATTTGATCTTAACCCTCCAAGTGGCTTAGGGGTTTACAATCAAACTTGTGGGGTTTGAAGGGAGCCAAGAAGTGTTTGAATTTCTAAGTGATGGGTCCCATTTCTAGTCCTCTAAGATAGTCAAGGAGAAAGCCTAAGGCTAGATCCTAAGTACTAAGGAGAAAGAGGAGAAAAGACCTCATAAAAAATGAGGTCAACAACCCATAGTCACATTTGGAAAATCAAGACTAGGTATAAGACATCAGTAAAGGTGGGCGCTGAGAGCTGGAGTGTGTACTTCCTATCCTTGGGTAAGAGCTACTAACTCGACAACCTACAGAGGGCAGCCATAACCTCGATGCAAATCACTAACTATTGAACTTTATAAATTTTTTTCAAAATTCTTTAATTTTCATTTAAAAGTTTTCATGCAGTGTTTGTTTTGACAAGCAAAAGAAATTTTATTTTTATTTTTGGAAAGTAGTATAGTCCACAGGTTAGTCACTCTAATCAAGCTTGAACTACTAATAACCTAAGAGTGTCGGGGGCAATAATCCCACAAAGAGTTTGCAAATAGTATCGTTGGTCCTTTCCTCTTTCTTATTGAAGGTTCTTGAGGTTGGAGATACTATTCTAAAATTCCTACATCGTATCATATTCCTCGCTTTAGCGCACATTAGCCATATCGTCATTGCCCTAGCCACCTAGACAACAGACTTATAATAGTCTGATGATTCATGTGGCAAAAGCAAATATCCCCAATTGCTCGCAAGGATTTAAATACCTTAGAGAAGGCTCAAATCCTTGAGCTTTAGGTTGTAAATGTAGGATACATATTTTTGGGCAATTCTATTAATTTAGGTGAATTAATGGGTTCCAAAGCATAACTTGGTAGGCCCCTAAAAGATTTTAAAGATGATTTTCTTCATTAAAATATTATACTTACAATTTTCCTTCAAAACATCCAAAAGATCATAAAAGTGCTCGGGCCATAACCCTGAACAACTTTTAAAATCCTTTGAATCGTTTCGAGTTCCTTTGAACTTATTATGTTGTTAAATCATTTGCTTGTAGTTAATTTAAGATTTAGTGATAATATTTTAACCCATGTTCAATAAATCTTAATGTTTTAATTATCCAATAAGTGGGGTAATTACGAATTCACTTGATGTTCTATTTAAGGATTATGTGGGTGGATGCCCTTAAGGGCATTTTGAATTATCAAGAACTCTTGCTCTTCCAATTAAGATTGGGCTTGTAGTGTTTTAAGGGTATTTAAAATTAGTTATATTTCATTTTCTAAACCTCATTAAACAAGTTAGATTAAACCTAGCTCACTACTAAGTGATGCGCATACTGTGTACTATTTTTCTATATAATCAGAGTTAAACCTTTATGCTTAATTTAACATTAAAATAACTTTTTTGACCCAAAATATGTTTCCAATATTAAATATTCACTAGGTCGTAAACGTAAGTATACATATCGCTTAAGTAATATAAGACTCTAATGGAGTCCTAAGTATCGATCCCACAGAGAGAGGGTAAAAGTTTACTAATTAAAGAGACATAAACAGATAGTAAGAAAACTACAGAAACTATTAGCACGAAAGCAAGCTATAATTTTTGAAATGCAAGACTAACAGAACTATAATTACTATGCTAAAACTTCAAAGTTAAATCTAATGTAAATAAGTAAAGTATTCTTAACTATGGTTTCAAATTTAAGAAAGTATCTTTCCCTTTGACAATAAGGTTATAACTAGTGAAAAATCAAATTTTATTATAAATTGCATGTGAAAAATATAAGCAATAATATTTTTTAATCCTCCGCAAGAGCGATAAAGAACATTGGCTAATTCGGATGTTTCGAATTCAAATCTGTGGTTAGGCTGGGAAGATACAAGCTGTCACCCTTGAGTTCCCACTTCCTCTTGCCTAAGGGCTAACAATCTCGCTTTAGTTTCTAAACATCTGAACCAAATTGTTAATTTTAGCCTATCACCCTAAAATCACCAATTCTGCACCTATCAAATAATATTTTCTTATTTATTTGCACTGCTTCTATAGGCTACTTCTCCTTCACCGACAAGTGCAATGTGATTCTTTCTTGAATGATGAATGCATAGCCCTACAGGCTCATATGTTATCGCATCGATTTTAACAAATCAATTGGATAGATTGAAAAGTAAATTAAGTTTAAGATTTAAATCATCACAATTAAGAAATTAAGATCATATTCAAACATCTATTGATTCTTAACATCACTATATCTTATTATAAAGGGAAAGACAAAGCAACTACTCAGAATTCATGAAGGATAGATAAAATACATGGATTTATATATATTAAAACAAGTTTATACAACACTAAAGTGAAGTAAACAACTTATCTCACTTTTCTCCATAAGCAAATCCCTTGAGGTTCCTTTGAATCACTTCCTTCTCCTTAGAAGAGTATGCACCTCTCTAGGGATTACAATGAAGAAGAAATCTCTCGCTTTCCCTCTCCTCTTTATAATTCTTAAAGAAGAATCCCTCTAAAACTCTTAAAAATCTCAGTATGAAAATTTTGCCCTTTTTGCCTTCCTTCTTCTTCCTTTTTAGTAAAAAATGGTTGCTAAATAATTTGCGGCCGAAATTTCAAGAGTTCCCTTAAGCACCCCTTCAAAATTTGTCCAAATTCATGCATTTTGATGAGTAACTGTCTTGCTGCCATTTGACGCCCTTTTGGTGCTAGACACACTATTTCAGCAATTCGGGCACTGTTCGACGTTGCTTCTGGCGACGTTCGGCACCAGTGCAATTTTCCACACATTTTGCCCTAAATTTTGTCGTTTTTGCCCTTTTTCAACCCAAATACTTAAATTGGGTATACCTGGAGCAAAAACATGAAAATAACCTTCTTTAAAGTGCAATATCACCAAAAATCACCAAATATAGGCATTAAAAGTATATGAAAAATTGAATATTTTTCTAGTTTATCAAAATCCCTGAAACATAACTGTTACTTGTCATCAAGTAATTATTTTACTATATAGAAAGTATGACTTTCGTTAATGAGGTGAACTAAAAGACCACTATAATTTTTTTTTGTTTTATAATTATAATAGTAAAACTTTAGAAATGGTTTTCAATAATTTAGGTCAAAATTAATTGTAGAAGAATATCTAGTAGTAAAGTTTAAGAGTTTTTTGATTCTCTACCCATTTCAAGAATAATCATAATTTGTTGTATTAAAAGAATTTAGGAGAATCATATGAAAAAAAAAATGTCATGAGAACTACATTAGTAAAGATGCTAATACCTGAATATAAATCCAGAAATGTTAGTAAGTTCTTTCCTTTAGGTTTATTCAAATGAAGCCAATTTTTTATTAGAGATCTTCTTAAGCTTCTCCTCACATATATTTTCTTTTCTTTTCTTTTTCTTTTTCAGGATTGTTTTTGATCCTTTCTTTTTATTGTGAGGATTATTATATCTGGATAGCCTTTAATAATTTTGAACTTCATTATCCTCTTCCTAAAGTTAAAACTTATTGCATTTCTTTACTTTGTAAATGTATATTAGCTTTGATAAGGATTTTTCATGAAGGTTCAATCTTTTCTTCTTATATAAAATCTTAAAATTCTTAATATGTCAAACATACAATTTTCTTTATTTTAAATAGTAAAACATAGTCTTAAACTTTTATACCAAATATCTTAACTTTTATAACCAACATTTATTTTTATAAAACTTTTGCTTAAGTCCACTATAATATTCATAAAATAAAAAAATATAGCTATCTAAAGTTAATCTCTAACACCAATGGTCATCTTAAAAGAATTTTAAAAATATAGTTTATTAAGTACAAATAAAGTTTAGTTTCTTCTCTCCCCTTTTTTTTAAATGAAAAAGAATCTTTCTTTCTCCCCCAAACTTAAATTTGTATAAGGTATAACATTTAGTACATAAATATAGACAGAAAGAAAACTTTAAATGCATTTAAAAGTACTGACCTGTTGCTCAGGGACTTTGAATTTGAGTTTGAACTATGCAAGTATCGATTAAAAGAGCAAATAATAACAGTGTATACAGTTTAATAAACATATTACATCAAAGGATTTACTATTAAAAATTAAAGTGCTAAACATTTAAAAAAATTTTAAAAACATAAACTAAAAAAACTAAATTTACAACTAACAAGTTCAATAAAAATTACACTACACATTCATTAAATAAATAAGAAGCTAACAAAAACATAAAAACAAACAAACAATACTTAATAAAGAAAACCACAAACTAAGCTAATCACCATTCTATTCATCATCACCATCTTCTTCAACTTCTTCTTTTTCTTCCCACTCTGTTACATTCTCCTCATTAACTTTATTCACATAAGGTGTAAAACTCGGGCAGGTAGGGAATTCCATAGAATGATCTCCCTTATGATATCTAGTTTGAGGATCATAATAAGCAATATCAAATTGCAATCTTCTTTGCATATATGCATCATTATGCGAATCTCTAGCTTTCCTACTTCTCATCTGATCTTGCTGTGTCATTATGTCTCCTTATTGAATCATCAATTGGTCCATAACATCCTGTAAAGATAATGAACTAGAAGTGGAAGGTTTTGAAGCTGATGTAGAGGGTAAGTCTCTAGTTCCACTTTCAGTTATCCATCTAGCATGTGCTTCATAAGTGTGCACACTATGCTTATTGATGGGCTTAAGAGGTTGTAATAATTCCTCCGAGCCATCAAACTCTATTCCTAATTGTTTACATAAAGTAAAAAATTATAGTAGGATACCCCAAGGCACCATTGCATTATTGTAAATAAGAGAGCCAATATCTATTTTCTTATGTATCTTAATATAGTAATTTAAAATGGCTCTATCTTTGATTACTTCACTCAAATTATTTGTAGGAAGCAAGAGAGCAGAAATAAAATAGTGTCAGGCTTTAGATTTAGCAGTAAGCATAGATGTGGCAAAATTTACCTTGCTATTATTGTGGGTTTTTCCATACTCCGTTTCGTTCTGTCAGAAATTCCATAACTTCATCCAACATCAAATTAGATACTTGAAAGGATAGATATTTGCACTGATCTTCTTTCCTCAGCTGATATAAAGAATTGATTTTGGCTGGATTAAAATCTACAAATTTACCTCTCACATAGATTCAATCATCAGTAGCTGCTCGGAGGTTTGCATTGAATTCACAAACAATCTTAATAACTTCTACATCAGTAAAGTAGCAGAAAATCTTCCACTGTCTTGCTCCTTCAGGGTTAAAAAATGCTTGCTCTTGAATCAAATTTTTCTTTGCAAAATGCGAATTGTAGTGGTATTGAGCTTCCAGATTGACGAATCTATACTTGTTAAAGTCGAATCTTCCCTTATTTCTCTTCATTTTAGGAGCCATAAAAATCTAAAAATTCCAAAATACATCCAATAAATCCCAAATATTGGTAAACTAAACTCCAAAAGTCAAGATAATGGCTAAAAAGGTTTCACTTAATGGATTTTTCTTTTCTTCTTTCCAATATTTCTTATTTTTGGTTTTTCTTACAATGTAGGAGAAATACATGGTGAAAATAAAAAATTGCTAGGTTAGATTGAAGCTCTTACTGCGAGAAGATGAAATTCGAAGTTCAAGCCCTCAAATCTTCTTAAATCCAAGTATTTTGATGCCTTAGGTGAAGGGTTCGACCCTAACTGACGAAGAAGATGAAGCTCAAAGTGTAATAGTGGTGGAACAGTGGCATTTTAACGAAGTTCTAGGAGGGTTTGTAATTCTGGCACCGTTCGGCATCAATTCTGGTGACGTTCGACGCCAGTGCAAAAAAAAGTTTAGTTTTGGGTTTTCTCCAAATATTTTCGCGCACTAAACCATGTCAAGCTCTATTTAGCTCAAATTTACTTTAATTTTAATTTTAATTAATTTTCGACAATTAATTTTTGACAAACATAAATACACACACACAGATATATATATATATATATATCCAAGTACATACAAACAATCATTTTTTTATCGCGACATATGAATCAGCGTCGCTAATCAGACCAACAACTCAGCGTTGAAAACAAGAAATCAAATTCAACTATCAAACCTAAGCAATCTAATAAGAATAAGTATAAAACATAAATAAAAACTCACTTCTAAGCACATCTTGATCAATTTTCAACACTTATAGACCGTTACACATCTTCAATTTCATCACTATCATCCTCTTAGAGATCTCTAATAAGTTGGTAATGAACATATAGATTGTAGAAAGGGAGGCATGAGAATTCATCTGGCGATTCATCCTCGATACAACAGTTCTTCTTATACATACGTGTGTCCAATCTTGGGCAAGTCCAATATGATCAAAGTGTTGTTTCCAATCTAAATGGTCAAATTGATTAAAGATTTGATGTATCCCATCAATGATACGATCTATTTTCTTCTCCATGTTTTTAACTCTTTTCAATACCATATCTAAATTGTCCGATGGTGGTGGCAACTGAGTAGGTGTAGAATTCTAATTTGATTGATCTATAGGAACATTCTCCTCTTCTTTATTCACCAATCCATTAAAATTAAAAGCTGGATCCAATGGTTCCCAAGGAAGAAGAGCCTTTTTCCCAATTATCATAAGGAACTTGTGATTGGCTACACAACCTAAAGATAGTACAAGGATGTCCAAGCCCATTAGAATAGCCATTTAAAGCCAACCCTAGAATAGACTTCACAATTAAAGTTTCCAAATCTATTGGTCTTCCAGTCTGAATGTAGTAATTCAAAATTGCACTTTACCTTATAACTTTACTAAGTTTTGTAGTAGGGAGTAATTTGGTAGAAATAAAAAGATGTCAAGTCTTTGATGCAACAATTAACAATGAAGATGAAAGACTTACATCACATTCGTCTTTAGCGTACCAGCCTCCATATTCATCCGTTAAAAATCTGAATGTCTTGTACATGTTGTCTTTTATCGAGGCAAATTTGATGTAGTGGAAAATAGGAACATTCTCAATAAAAAATAAATCATTAATACGAGAAGGATTAAGTACCCCCTTACCTCAAACATATACCATTTCTTGATTGATTCCATGAATATTTGCATAGAACTCCTCCACCGCAAAAACTACTACAACCGCAATGGTGTAGCAAAGTACTTCCCAATGAATCTTCATGATAATATCTTCCATAAAAATTTTAGGAATTTCAAATCCTCGATTTAAAAATCCTCGCTCTTTAATCAATTTCTTCTTCACCAAGGCCTTATCATATAATTTATGTGCTTAAACTTCCTCTTATTGAAAACCTCATTTTTAGACATACCTTAGAACCATAAGCCATTTATATGGGAATGAGTGACTTATACTCAATCCAAAAGGTATTTATAGACTCATACTATGAATTAGATTGAATTATTTTCAGCCTTGTTGACCTCATTTTTGGTGAGGTCTAAACTTCCTCTTAACACATAAGATCTAGCCATAGGTGTTCCCCCTTGACTATCTTAGAAGACTAGAGATGGTGCCCACCACCTAGAAAATTAAACCACTTCCTGGATTTTCTTGAAAGCTTACGTGGATGAATTCAAGCATCCAGACCACTTCGAAGGTTAAAACCAACATGTAGAGGTTCAAGGATGAGTTCCCATAGGAATGATTGAACTTAGGGCAACCCTGAGTGAGTAGGGCTTGGTCTTTAACACATACCCTAATCCTTTGAATTCCCCACTTATTCCAAAACTCTAAATCAATTCCCCTCTACCCCTTTAGGAAACTCACATGGGTGGTCCTAAGCCTCTGATATTTGATTAAGATGGTTAGGATCAATATATAAAGGTTCATAAAGAGGTTGTCATTTGGCTAGACTTGGTCTCAAAGTGGTTAGGCATCGTTAAAACTCATGAGAAAATACCCCTAAACCCTAATTTTACTCTAAATCCTAATTTTCTAACCAAAATTTCCAAAATTTACCAAAACCTCCAAATTCATTCCAAAACCTTATCCAAATCATTTTAAACCAACAATTAGCCCAAAATCACCCAAACCCACCAAAATTGGCCAAATTACCAAAATACCCCCAAAACACCCTAAATTGAAAAAAAATCCAAATTTCACCCAATTAAATTCTAAAAATCATTTGAAACATCCCCACATCAACCAATTGTCCCAAAATTACTATATTTGACTAAATTGACCAACTTTGACAACAATTCTAATTTTACCCCAAAATTGACAAATCCCCAAATCAACCACATCTTTCACCTAATTAGTCCCAAATTTCCCTAATTTTAATTATAAACTCTAATTCAACATGCCAAATCTCAATTGAAACCAATTTGAAGCTCAATTGAACTAAATCCAAACCCTAATTTCAATTTTATACCAAAACCTCAATTTTGACCCAAAATCCCAAAATCACCAATTGGAACTTTATGATCAATCAAAATGCCCTAATTTTAAATTTACATCATATCTAAACCCAATTTCAATCAACCTTAATTCAATTTGATTATTTCATGATCGATTTCAAAAGTCAGAATCGTCACATGCATGTTTAAAAGGCCCATCCCCTTATGCATTTTCAAAAAGCCCATCACCCCAATTTTAAATGCCCAATTTGAGCCCATATGATAAAATATCAATTTCTCATCATCTCATGGCACTTAAGGCATTTAACCATGGCATCATACCAACCCTAGCCATGCATACTAATGTGCATCCGACGTGTGTTATTTTTCTGCATGTTTTTATGTTTGTATGTATGTGCACACACTAGAGGTTCTACGCAAGTATACATAATGTTCAAGTAATACATGGCTCTAGTGCAGTCCTATTTATCGATCCCACAGGGAAGCGAGGGAAGAGGTCCTTAGTCAAATTCTAGTCTACTATTATCAGATTTTAGTTTTGAAGCTCGATATAAGTGGTTTTTTTAACAAATACTCCTAAATGTAAGTCTTATGTTTAAAATAACTATTAATTACTCCTAATGAAAAATATAATTCTAAAGATAACCCTTTCTGGATAAATTAATTTGGTAAATTTTGAAATAATAAAATATATTATTCTTATGTAGTGAATTGGATAAAGTTTAGGAATGAGATATATTAAATATTGTATGTGCCAAATAGGAGCAATCCTATTCTTTACCCTCTTTCGAGTGCATAAAGAACATTGGCTGATCCTAGGTTTAGTCACTAAATCCATGGTTAGGTTGGGAGGATACTGGCTCTCACTCCGAGCTCCTACTTCCCTTCTCTTGAAGGCTAACTCTCGCTTTAGTTTCCAAACACTAGGACCGAATTGGGGATTTTAGTCTATCACCCTAAAATCTCCAATTCTAATCCCATCAAAGTATATTTCCCTATTTATTTACAGTCAACCCTCATGAAGTTCACCATCCATGGAATTTGAATACGGTTCCACTTTGTTGAGAATTACACTGCCCTCTCGGTTCATAGTGCAATTACAACAAATTTTAACACTATAACGAGCTCTTATTATAATGTTAATGAAGTGCAAGTAAAATCCATCACATTTATAATTAAAACTTCTTCTAGCATGCATCCCATTATCCTAAACATGAATCCTACTCATTGCAAAAGAAAAATAGAATGAAAACAATGGAATAATCTTCTTATGCTACTATTTCTAAGCAAAAAAAAAAGTAAGAGAAAGACATCTCAAAGCACGAAGAAAACACAACGGAAAACTTCATTTCATCAATGCAAATTCATTACATAAGTGTTTACAAAGTCATAAGAAAATGAAGAACACATTACTTAGCTTTTTCCCTTTGAAAAACAGATGAAAATCTCTCCCACAAAGTCTCTCGCTGATCCATGCAATGCTAGTACAAACCGCTACAGATTCTCTCAAAATCCCCTCACCAATCTCTCCAAAAGGTAGAAATTTACATTTCTACTCCTATTTTATGATCTCTAAACATTCTCCATATTTTTCTTATCTTCTATCATTTTTTTTGACCTAAAATTGCCATTTTAAAGTGTAGGGACGAATTTCCAAGAGATCCCTCAAGCATCCTTCCAAAAAGCATCAAAATAAGTTGAATCTCAGTCATAATCATCCAAAATCGCATCAAAACTGTTTAGGGCTCCGTCAGCACTGAATAGGGCACCGGTAGCGCTGTCCCATGATTTAATTCAAATGTTCTATGGAATTGGGCACCGGCGGCGCCAATGTGCTGTTTTTGCCAAATTGCCTCTTTTTGCTCCAAATTTGCTCCTATTTTGCTTCATTTGCTCCGATCACCTAAAATCAATATACCTGCAGTAAAAATGAAGAATACCTTTCTTTAAAGTGTAATATAATTAAAATTAAGCATAAAATATATATGTAAAACCAAGCAGTTTTAGGCGTGTCAAGTCCCCCAAACTTAACTATACTTGTCCTCAAGTAATACTATAATATTAAAAACAAAATATGTTGAGTTGTGGTTGTGAGTTTCAATAGAGTTTCCTATTATTATATCTCAGAAATATTATATGTATCATAGGAGAAATTCTAGCAAATCAACCTAGGACTAGAGTATAAGATTATCTCATATTCAACTTAGGAATTCTGATTTTCTATTTATTTCAAAAGTTATTGAAACTTGCCAAACTAAAAATTCAAAGAAAGCATAAAATCAGAATTTGAGCACTTTATCTATACCAATTTAACCAATACCTTTTGAAATAAGAATAAGCTTAGGATTGTTTTTAAGTTTTTTCATTTAAAAAGATTCAAGTGAAACCAATTTTTGATTATGCTCTCCTAAAGCTTCTCCTCACATATTTTCTTTTCACTTTTCTTTTTCTTTTTTTTTCTTTTTTTTTTCTTTCAGAATCATTTTCAATCCCATTTTTTCTCTTTTTTTATTTAAGAACTACTATATCTGGATAGACATTTAATAATTTTGAATTTTACGATCCCCTTTTTACAGTCCAAAAATCAAAACTCTCTCTCTTTTTAAAAGTGTAAGTATTTGGTTGAAAAAGGTTTCAATAAAGACTCAATTCTCATTATATATAAATCTAAGTATTTTAGCTTTTCAAATATTCAACTCCTTTCACCATAAATAATAAAATCATTTTCCTAATGTTTGCTACAAAATATCTTGACTCTAGAACAGTTTCTTCACATAGGATTTCAACTAAGTTATTTTTCTAACATTCCTAAAATCAAAATTATAGTGACCTAAAGATAACACCACATGCCACAAGTCATTTTAAAAGTGATATTAAGTTAAATACAGACTACTGAGGACAAATAAAATTATATTTTAAGAAAATTTTCTTCCCCAAACTTGAATTTTAAAATATTTTACGATTAATTCCATAAATTGTAGCAGGAAGAAAATGTAATTGAATTTGATAGCTACTACAACATCCTATCAAATTCATATACATTCAGGATTGAATGACTGCAGGAAAAAATAAATCTAGCCTCAAACATGCTTGCAATAATATTAAACTAAAAGGAAGTATACTAACTTTAAAATATATTTTTCTTCCTACCCTCAAACTTGGTATACATATATACTATTCAGCACAGATAATAGTTCAAAAACTCTATCTACCACAAATGTCTATAAAAACATTTATAAGTATTCATTAGAACAGAACAATATGTAGTACAAAGTAAATCTAAACTAATCATGGTAAAATGAAATTTGCTGAATAAAATTTTTACTAGCATAGCAGGTTTTAGCATAGGAATATAATAATGTTCTTCAAGTCTTATATAAGTTGTAACACATAAACAAACACATATGATAAATGAGGCCAATTCTTTCATTAAATCATTGCATCTCACTAACTTACCTCCAATTTCTAACGGAATCACTACACTAGTAAATTAGGTATTTTAGAATGATTTTATAGAGTATAATCCCAGAGATAAGATTATCCCTCATAAGTTGGGTCGCGAACACCAACCTCAAGCTATGAATTAAATAGGAAGAAAAATAGTTCAAAAACTATATCTACCACAAATAGGTATAAAAAACATCTACAAGTATTCATCAGAACAGAACAATATGCAGTAGAAAGTAAATCTAAACTAATCATGGCAAAATGAAATTTACTGAATAAAATTTTAACTAGCATAGCATGTATCAACATAGGAATATAATAATGTTCTTCAAGTCTTATATAAGTTGTAACACATAAACAAACATATATGATAAATGAGGCCAATTCTTCCATTAACTCATCGCATCTCACTATCTTACCTCTAATTTCTAACAGAATCACTACACTAGTAAATTAGGTACTTTAGAATGATTTTATAGAGTATAATCCCAGAGATAAGATTATCCCTGATAAGTTGGGTCGCGAACACCAACCTCAAGCATCACCTTATCCAACTAGTATGCACCTCTAATAGTTTTAAATCATAGTGTAAGATCATCCACATGTTATTCATCAAATAGGTTCATGACTCCTATCAAATGACAATAAAGTCAGAGAAAGGAAGTAACAAAGCTAAGATGGATCTGTCACTGTTCAAATTCATGATGCCTCTTATAAAACTCAAATCCAGGTGAGACCCAAGTCATAGTCGACTCATCAATCCAACTACTTGAAGAGAATTTACAAGTCTATCCATAATAAGAAGTTAAGGAATCACCTCCCTCTTGACATAGACAAAGATCAAATCAAACCACTCACAATCCAAAC
Organism: Papilionanthe hookeriana x Papilionanthe teres; assembly: GCA_022702705.1. Lineage (NCBI taxonomy): Eukaryota > Viridiplantae > Streptophyta > Magnoliopsida > Asparagales > Orchidaceae > Papilionanthe > Papilionanthe hookeriana x Papilionanthe teres. The sequence goes on along the minus strand of CM040429.1, from coordinate 47,718,081 downwards.
ATCTATCAATCAACAAGAAAATTGAACAATCCACACTAAAGTAAATACAATACAACACTAACAATTATGACTCTCAAGCATACTAAATCAAATCACACTGATAACTATAGGTTGTCTCCCATAAAGCGCTTGGTTTAATGTAGCTAGTCCAACAAAATGATTCCTCCTGGATCAAAATTCCAATTAAGTAATCTTTGATCAATCGCCCAATCTTTTTCAGATACAGAGATTCCTGCTAAATCCTCAAATTGTAATTTTTCATTCAGCCCCTCCTTTTCAGATTGATTCATATCTCTGTTCCTCATATTTTTTTCTAGATCCAATATTCTTCTATTGATTTTCTGAATTTGCATATTAATATCATTCTTGAAATTTATAAGAAATGAATCTCTATATGATAATTCAAGATCTCACAAATTTTTGATCGGATTCTCTCAAGATAATTCAGATTCTGGATCAAAATCTTCTATGGTACTCATCTGTTTCAAGTTATCTTCCAATTCTTCCCCTTTGTACTGAGTAAATGGTCGAGGTCGTCTTTCTATATCTATCTTAATTGAGTAAATAGGTTTTTCTATTTCCATAGGAATTTCTTCCATTGGTCTTTCATTCTCCTTGTCATCTTTTCTAAACTCAAAGTTCTTTCGAAATATATCCTCAAATTCTCTTCCAAGTCTTAGTTCAATAATTTTATCTTGTTCATCATTCAATTCAAGTTCTTCTTATGTTTGAGTCTAATCTGAAGATATAAAGTCTGGTTGTGTAGATGAATTCCCTAAATTGGTAGGCTTTAAAATTGTATGGGGTACATCCATCTTAAGTTCATGAGATTTTTCAATGATGGAATTAAAAGTTCACTATTTTTAGGAGCGTCATTCATTTCAAACCTCTCCTCAACATACATACATTATTCTTTAAACAACATTTTCAACTCTTGATGTCTAAGTCTTTGAGGAAACGGAGGTGGTGGTCTATCCAAGTTGATTTTAGTTAGAGATTATTTTTTTTAAATCCTTAAAAACATGTTCTTCAGCTCTTTTTATTTTCTTTGTTTCTCTCAGAACTTCTTTCTCTTTAGGTTTGATCTCAGTGTTGCTAGGAAGTGTTCCTTGGGAGCAATTTGTCCCAGTTGATTCTCTATGTTTCTAATCACAACATTTTGACTTTGCAACTGGTTTCCCATTTACAATACCACTTCTTCTATAGACATATTCTTATCCTCAAATTTTTATCATTGTTAGAGTCTAGTGGATATGAAGGTCTATAGTTTGTGTTCCCTAGATTATTCCAACTTGCATTAGGATTTGCATGATTATTTTCCCATTGTTGGTTTCCACCCAGGTAGTATGATTCCGGTTAAATTTAGGATTGTTCTTGCAACCTGGATTGTAAAAGTTAGAATACAGGTTGTTTATGTTATTTAAAGTCTCATATAATAAGTTGGAATCAATCGTATGCCTTAATGAAATTTCCTCACTTACAGGAGTAAATTGAGGCTAGTTTATTCCAAATTGGTCCAAATTCTTTGATATTGTAGCAACCTGAGATGCAAGATTAAAATCACATCTATATCATGAACACTAGCTACCTTTTTAGGATTTACCCTTGCAGAGGACCATTAAAATTCATTTGTATCCATCTCTTTAATTAATGCATATGGTTCATCAATTGATTTTAACATTAATGAACCACCAACAACAACATCAATAATGGACCTAAGAGATCCTACTAACCCATTATAAAAAGTTTGAATGATTAACCAATCTGGCAAAGCATGATGTGGACACTTTCTTAGGAGTTCCTCAAATCTTTCCTAGGCTTCGTATATTGATTCCCCTTCACACTGAAAAAATGAGATAATATCATGTCTAAGTTTAGTAGTCCTTGAAGCTAAAAAATACTTAGCTAGAAATTTCTGAGTTAATTTATCCCAATTTTTAATAGAGCTAGGTGCTAATGAGTAACCACATTTTAGTCTTATCCCTTAGTAAGAATGGAAAAAGCCTTAGCCAAACAACATCGTCTGACATGCCGTTATAACGAAATGTAGCACAAAGTTCTAGAAAACTAGATAAGTGTAAATAGGGATCCTCCGAAGGATTTCCCCTAAATCGGTTGTTCTACACCAGTTGGATAATTACTGGATTTAGTTCAAATGAGTCAGCTTCTATGACAGGATTTTGTATACTTGAGTGAATTTCATTCGTCCTAGGATTTTTATAATCCCGGTATGATTTTTGATGATTTTTTAAGTTATTATTTTGAATGTTTCCCATTTACAGTTCTAGTTTTTCAAGTCCTTTCTATTTTTTAATTTTTTTCCATTTTTCTAACTCGAGACCAAAAGGCACAAGTCCTACAGATCCTTTATTTTGCATACGTAACACAACAAACAATACATTAAAAATAAAACAAATAAATATACTCAACACAACAAAACATTTTCACAAACACCTTATTTTTCAAATAAAAAATTTTTTTTACAACACATTTTCATACAAAAAATACTTTTCACACAAAAAATTCTTACCGAAGCTTCCCGATAATGACACCAAAAACTTAACGCGTCTCCAGCGTGTACTATTTTTCCGCGTGTTTTTATATTTGTATGTATTTGCACACACTAGAGGTTCTACGCAAGTATACGTATCGTTCAAGTAATAAAGGGCTCTAGTGGAGTCCCGTTTATCGATTCCACTAGGAAGTGAGGTAAGAGGTCCTTAGTCAAATTCAAGTAAACTTTTATCAGACTTTAGTTTGGAAGGTCGATATAAGTGGTTTTTCTAACAAATACTCCTAAAGGTAAGTCATATGTTTAAAATAACTAATAACTACTCCTAAAGGAAAAATTAATTTGAAAGAAAACCCTTACTGGATAAATTGGTTTGGTGAATTTTGAAATAATAAAATGTATGTTTCTTTTGTTGTGAATTGGATAAAGTTTAGGAATGTGATATATTAAATATTTATGTACTAAATAGGAGCAATCCTATTATTTACCCTCTTCCGAGTGCATAAAGAACATTTGCTAATTCTAGGTTTATTCACTAAATCCATGGTTAGGCTGGGAGGATACTGACTTACTGCAGAGCTCCCACATCTCTTCGCTTGAAGGCTAACTCTCGTTTTAGTTTCCAAACAATAGGATCAAATTAGGGATTTAAGTCTGTCACCCTAAAATCTCCAATTCTACGCCTATCAAAGTATTATTTGCAGTCAACCCCCATGAAGTTCACCATCCATGGAATTTGAATGTGGTTCTACTTTGTTGAGAATTACACCGCCTTCCCGGATTATAGTGTAACTACAACAAATTTTAACACTACAACAAGCTCTTATTGTAATGTAAATGAAGTGCAAGTAAAAACCATCACATTTATAATTAAAACTTCTTTTAGCATGCATCCCAATATCCTAAATGTGAATCCTACTCATTGCAAAAGAAAAGTAGAATGAAATTTAAGGAATAATCTTCTTATGCCACTATTTCCAAATAAAAAAAATTGTAAGAGAAAGACATCACAAAACACGAAGAAAACATAACGAAAAACTTCATTTCATCAAAACAATCCACTACATAAGTGTTTACAAAATCATAAGATAATGAAGAACACAATACTTAGCTTTTTCAATTTGAAAGACACATGAAAATCTCTGCCACAAACTCTCCCGCTGATCCATGCAATGCTAATACAAAACCTTACTAATTCTCTCAAAATCCCCTCGTCAATCTCTTTAAAAAGGTAGAAATATATATTTTTATCCCTATTCTAAGATCTCTAAACATTCTTCACATTTTTCTTAACTTTAACCACATTTTTTCTAACCTAAAATCGCTATTTTGAAGTGTAGGGACGAATTTCTAGGAGTTTCCTCAAGCACCCTTCCAAAAAGCATCTAAATACGTTGAATCTCAGCCATAACCATCTAAATCCCATCAAAACTATCTCGGGTGCCGTTAGAACTAAATAGGGCACCGCGGCGCTACCCCGATGATTTAATTCGAATGCTCTTTAAAATTGGGTGCCGGCGGCGCTAGTGTGCTATTTTTGCCAAATTGTCTCTTTTTGCTCCAAATTCGCTCATTTTTCTCTTTCTTTTGCTCCAATCACTTAAAATCATCATACTCACAGTAAAATATGAAGAATACCTTCCTTTAAAGTGCAATATCATTACAATTAAACATAAAATAATTTAAAATCAAGCAGTTTTTAGGCGTGTCGCATACATGACACCTTACCTAAATTAGGTATTTTAACCTTTTTATTTAAAAATTATGAAAATCCAAAATTCCATTTACATGAAAATTTTCCATTGCTTCATACACATCATTGAATGACCCATGAAGCATTCCATGGCCATGTGAGAGTCAATTTTGCGAAATTTGGCAAGTGGAGGTGACCACTCTCCCTTCTCCTATTCACTTGGACTTACCCTTCATAAAACATTTAAACCTCTTACCCAATGTCCGAAGCAGCCATTTGACCTCACAAAAACCCTCTCAAGGGCCTTAAAATTAACCCTAACCATCTTTAGACCAAGTTTAGCCAAGTGACCAAGGGGTTAAACCAAACCTAGCCAACCTTACTCGAAACTCTAATCCACTTTGTATTTTCACCATGGACCACAATTGACTCCACCACTCAACCTCCCTGGCTCACCTGACCCTGAGGGTGACCTGACCCTAGCCGGCTGAGGGTGACCTGACCCTATCTGGCCAACCACCCTAGTCGCCGGAAGAAACCATGCCCGAGAGGTTCAAAATGGCTTAAACCCAAAATTAAACTCCCCCGAGCTATCCCATTGCTATTGGACACTGGAGATCTTCTTCCCTCCGCCTAAGTGACCTCTCTGTAACCCTAACTTGCCTTAAAGACAACCATGAATTCTCTTATTTAAACACCACCCTCATAGCCAAAGGGGATGATGCATCAAACCTTAACCAAACCTTGTCAAAATTGTACCAAACCATCCCCTTAGCCCAGAGAAACTTGATGCAGCGGACTTTAATATTGCAAGATATTATGAACTCAAATTTATATATATTTATAATGGTTTTGTAAAGTCCAAAAATTCAACGCAAGTATACGTATCGTATCAAGTAATACATGACTCTAACAGAGTCTTGGTTATCGATCCCACCGGGAAGGTATGAATCCTATAGTAGATAATGTAATACTGAATTTCAATACTCAAATTGCAATTAAAGTTTAATATTTACTTCTAATAACAAGAAAAATAAAACAGTAACAATTAAGCAAACTACAATTACTTCTAATATCTTTAAAACAACATTAACTAACAGACACACACTAAGTTATATATTTGAAAGGTTTTGATATATAAGAATAGTATCTTTCCTCTTGCAACGAGAATATGATGTGTGGATGATATGGAATGATTTCTATGGTATTGTGCCAAATAGGAGCATAAATGTTTCTTTACCCTCAAAAGAGTACCCCCTCTTCCAAGCATGAAAAGAACATTGACATATCCTAAGTTTAGTCACTAAATCTAAGGCTAGGCTGGGAGGATACTGTCGGCATTATTTTTTAGGTCGTGTGTTTTATTTTGAAAAGTGGTCGCCTAACAGAAGTTGTGTGGCGAATTTTTATTTTAAATTTAATTTAAATATATATAATTTAGAAAGTAGTATTTGATTTTGAAAATAATTTTTAAATTTGAAAGTTTTAAGATATGAGATTAAGCCGATCTCACATCCCCAAATAGTTTATATAAACGAGCACCGCACCACAAACCGTATATCTATCCCTAAGGATAGACACACTTGCTTGATGGTGGGGCTCGATCAAATAAACTAGAAGTTTTGTGACATCCGTTTGGTTTGCGAACCAATTTTATAAGCCGACAAATTCCTCGCTTAATATGAAAGTATCAAACGGGGTTTATATTACTCAGGTTCTTTAAAATTCCACTATAAGGGCAAGCCCCTATAGTTAATTACATCTTAAGTGACGGGAATCACCTAAGAAAACTCTCGATAATAATCAATAATTACGCTTTCAAGAATTTCAAAGTTTAAGGTTTTCGAAGATTGAATTTTGGAATTTCGATAGGGAATGGATCAAATTTTGGAACATTTTGTTTTGTGAATCCAAAGGAAGAAAGGTAGGAGAAATCACCGATTCGAAGTGAACTTCGGTAATTTCCCGACTATCCTATCGTTTGGCTTGAGTTTAGGAAAGTCCTAATACTTATTTAAATGTTTTGATCTTGCCGATTTTAATTAATTAGGGCTTATATTTGTATGATAAAATCAAACAAATAGCTTTAGAAAATGTGAGGGTTTATGTCGTATCGGACGACTACCTTGGAATCTAAGGCCAGGTTAGGGCTTAATTTGCAATGCAAATGCCTAACGAAAAGGTTGAGGATTTATGTTGCACTAGGCAAGCTACCTCGAAGTCCTATGGCTTGGTTGTTTTAATTCTAGGAAAGTTTTGCTGAAGTAGACTCAGGTTTTGCTGATGACGATGGTCGTGCTTGCCCACCATGCTCCGAGCTCCTTGTTGTTGCGTAGGTTTAGTTTTAGAAATCATAAATCGGGAGTTGAGAAAAGTGTTTTGGTTTAGAGAAAATCTTAATTTCCAGGTGTTTTTTATGTTTTATTTAAAACAAATCTTAAAGTTGATTATAACGACACAGGTTAAGATCCCGCGGTTCCATCCTTCAGGCATCATTATTTTTATCGGATTCACTTAGTCCGGATGAATTTGCTAAACTCAATCGAATGAGTTCCACACTTTCATTTAGGCCGTGGGAAATCCCGTTAGCAACACGTAGGTTACATCATCCGAGGTATTCCCGATCATCCAACGGGACGTTTTAATTTAGTTGTAATTGTAGTTTTGTGTTCTGTTTGTGATTAAATTTTGAGTTGTTTTATATTTTGAAATGTTGTGGCGGTGAATTTTATCTTGCAATGACTTTTAACTTAATTTTGGTTTCAGTTTTATGGGCTATCCTAAAGGTGTGGGTTTTCATGCAACATTTGTTTTATCATGCAAGAAAAATAAACGCGATTACTAATAAAGTAAATTGCGATAATGTAAATTGTTGGAAAATAAATTGCAGGAAAGTAAATTGCAATAATACAAATGCGTACACGGAGGGTCTTCCCGTCATCCCAACTGCACTTAAAACACAATTAGCATATTTAAGCAAGTTCCTAGGTAAAGCTAAGGGAAAGGTTATGGTTTTCTACCAAATTCCTAATCCTATAGCTAGTCATTTCCTATGACGTCTAGGTTCTTTGTGTTTTGGTTTAAGGACGATTTTCTTCATCAAAGAATAATCAAATTCGATTGTTCTTATAAATGTCCTATCATATTGAGAAAGTGCTTAAGAAGGATCTTAAACATCTTTTCAATATTTCAGGATTGTTTTAAGTTCGAATGAATTTAATTATACAAATGAATTAATCGTCCAAGAATTTCAAGTTTTGTTAACTTGCTCGATGAACTAGGACATTTGAATATCCTATGAGTGAAGTGACACTTCATTTAATGTTTTATTTAGGAGCTATAATAACTAAAGCTTTCGAGGGTAAGTTAGTATTCGAATGATTTGGTTTAAGTTAAAGAGTTTAAATTTGGAATAGTGTTCGAGTTGTTTTTTTTTAAATTTATTTTCTTTCTGTTTTAGGTGATGTTATATTTAATTCAATTTAATTTAATTGAGTTTTAATTTAGTTTAACATAGTTCAATTTAATTTGATTTGGTGTTTAATTAATTTGATTTGATTTAATTTAATTTAATTATTTAATTTAATTTAATTTAATTTAATTGTTTAATTTAATTTAATTTAATTTTAATTATTTAATTTAATTTAATTTAATTGTTTAATTTAATTTAATTTAATTTTAATTTAATTTAATTTAATTTAATTTAATTGTTTAATTTAATTTAATTTAATTTTAATTTAATTTAATTTAATTTAATTTAATTTAATTTGTCTTAATTTAATTTAATTATTAAATTTAATTTAATTTTAATTTAATTTATCTTTAATTTACTTTATTTTTAATTTTAATTGAAATTTTTGAAAGAGTTTAATAATTTGACTTTAGTTTAATGATTAAGTCTTTTAATATTTTGAATTTGAATTATCATTTTAATTAAGAGTTGAATGTTAATGAGATGATTAATTTAGGGATTTTTAAATTAAAGAATAAATCTCTTCCTAATAAATATCCCTTATTTTAATGATTCCAATTTTATTATTCTTCCAAATTTAATCCATTATTTAATTAAAGTTTAATCATTTTGAAATTGTTTAATGGGTTTCTACCCTTTAATTATTTAAATTTCAATCATCCAAATCAGATTAGGATCAAATATTTTACTTGTTAATTTTTATTAAACCTAAAGTTTTAATTAAGGATTAAAGATTTTAATTACTTATTTTACCCTTTAAGCTTAATAATTTCATAACTCACTAAATTAAACTTAAATGAATTTGAAATTTTTATGTAACTTCACTCATATGTCAATAAAGACATGAGAGGAGAAAATGTGATTTTTTTCTGTATTTAATTTATTTATATAATTATTTTTGGTGGAAAATAGAGATTTTCAAGGAAAATTTGATAACATGACCAAAAGAAAGTTTTTGTCTTTAAGAAAATTAGGGGACATTCCTAATGACCAAAGAAGCACTTGGACCAATTTTGGTGATTTTTTGAATTATATTATTTTTATTATAATTATTTTGAGTTTTGGAGTGTTAATTAATTTAAAAATAAAATAAATGTTGAAAAATGAATTTTATATTTTTCAAAAATCTCTCTGATATCAAGAAAACCAGAGAATCAAATTTTGCAATTTTCTGATTTTTCTATGATTTATAATAATTATTTTAGTGAAAATGCTAGAAAATACATTTTTTTTAATTTTAAAATTACCCTAGGGCTTTAAAATTCAATATCTCACTAAATAGACCTAGGAAAAATGTGGGATTTATTCCTAAGTGATTAAAATTAAAAATGTGACATTTTGGTGAATTTTATTATTTTTGTGATTTTTATTATTTTTTAATTATTAAAAATATTAAAATATTATTAAAAATTAACTTTTTTAGAAAATTGAAATTTTAATTTTCTTAGGTTCCCCTGATATCAGAGAGGCTCCAAAACCAATTTGGTGAATTTTTGAAAAGTATTTTAAAAGTTATGAATTTTTAAAGTTTAAAATGGCTAAGTGACTTAATCAACCCAATTAGTGGGGCTAACTCAAGTCCAATTGACCTCAAATTTTTATGGTGGATTCCTCTGATCCTAAAGGTCAGTGGAGAATTGATTTCAAGTTAATTTGATGCTTGGTTAACTCTAATTAATTAAAGACCTATTTTGGGTGTTTAAGCCGATTAGAGTTGTTACGAATGAACTAAGCCAAAATCTATTTTTCCTAGGGTTCTCTGGTCATAAGGAACATCACCAAATTTTCCTAGAATTTATTTCACAACATGCTATTTCTTGGAATTAAAATACTCAAAACAGTGACTCGAACTTGAAAAATCAAGAACTCTTCATAGGGATGGCCTCCGACTTTGGAAAATTCGGGGAATGTTCCCAAATTCAGAGGCTTCAAAAGCCCTATGGTCTCATGCCATGGTGAATTGTATGCATGCATGGAGAATTAAAACAATGCAGAGAGTAAATAAATCATAAAAAATAAAATATTTGATGAAATTAAGTGATTTCTTTTTCACATTATTCTCCTCTGTTCATCTGAGCAAGAGGGTATTTTTATTTTATTTTTGTGATTTTTCTACACAAAGATATGGATTTTTGAAGTTTAGGGAATTAAATAAATAAGAAAATACCCTATTTATCTATTTATCCACGCGGCGCCGCGTCGGCCTCGGCGACTCCGAACGCACACGCGTCGCGCTCCCATTCGACGCCGCCACTCGAGTCGGCAGCGCCGGGCCCCGCGGTTCTCGTACCGTCTCCCGGTCCGACGCAATCCCGGCCGTCCGTGCGCGCGTGTATCGAATGGACGGCATCCGTTCATCGTCCCCAAGTGTTCTCACCCGAGAGCCGTCCACACTAAATCCCTAAGATCTCACTCGATTCTCAATGGATTTTTACGTTCTTATACTCTATGGATTCGTCTCGAAGAGACGAACACATCTATACGGTTAACATGCATTGGAACTAAGGCATTTGAAATAGAGAATCTTCGAAGCTCGGGATGAAGAGTTAGCTCATACCTTGGCTCGGAGAAGTGTGGCTTCAATCCGAGAGTTGTTGCACCTTCGATTGGGTCCTAGCAAGCTCCGGATGAAGTCTCCTGGTCCGGTGAATTGTCCGGATATGATTTCGACCAAGCCCGATCACAAAGCTTGGAGAGTTTGGAGCAAGCGGGTGGCTTGGAGATGGGGCTTTTGATGGTGGACACCTTCCCTTGGTGCAGTGAAGGTGTAGAGCCAATCAATTTGGGAATTGGCTCACTTGTGGAGAAGTGTCCTGGTTTTGGGTGGAATTTCGACTACGAAATTGAGCTTACAGAGGAGAAATGGCAGGGGAATTTCACTGGGGGTCAAGTGCTCTAAAGGTGGAGAAGGTCTGGAACAATTTTGGCAGAGTTTTGGCAAGGTTTGTGCTTCTCTCCTCTTATGGCCGAGAGGGGTGGAGTTTAAATAGAGCTGGCTGGGAGGCCTCCCAGGGGGAGTTAGGGCTTGGGATCGAGCTGCTGCGGTGAGGAGAAGAACGGCCATGGTGGCCATTGGGCATGGGGCGGCTCGGCGAGGTGGAATTCCAAAGTTGGCTCACATGTGAGCTCTCGGGTGTGGTGTTTTCCGGCGATCCGGGCGGCTGGCCGGCGGGCATGGGTCACCATCTTGACCAGGGAGGTCGGGGCTTGGCAATGGTGAAGTCGATTGGGTTTGGACATGTGTAAAGTGTTTGAATTAAAATGGAATGGGGAGGGGGTCATTTTGGCTTGAAATTGGTCAACCCATTGGTTTGGGTTGGGTTCACCTCCCCATGGCTGGTCTTGGTGAGAAGATCAGCTAGGCTAGCTGGTCAAGAGGTGGTGATGTCCTTATCCAAGAATATTTGGATTAAATCTTGGTTAAGGGGAGACATGCTTAAGGTTAATGACTTTTAGGAGATGGTTAAAGGACCTCCTCCTTTTGCCATTAATGGCATGGTCACATGCCAAACTTTCATGGCTTCATATGGCTTGTGAATGGCTCATCCTTGGCTCCATTTGGCTTGGGAAAAGCTTGGGTCGATTTCATGAAAATGGGTTTTAAGAATTTTGGATGTTTTGATGGAAATTTGTATGAAACTTGATTTGGAATAATTTGATGGTGATTTTAGGACTTAGGTAATGGATTTAATTAAATGGATGACAAATGGAGATGTCATGTGGGCTTTAGGGTAGATTTGGGCTTTTGAATTTTGAAGGAAATGGGCTTTTAGAAAGGTTTAAGGGAAGTGGGCTTTTAAGTTTATGAATGTGTTCATGGATGAAAATTTTTGTAAAAGGTTGGGCCAAATAATTGTTAGTTTAGCTCATGGATGTGTCATGAGTAACTTGAAGCAAATTTGGGGTAGTTTGGGCTTGAATTGGGTTGGATTTGGATTCTTTTGGTGAATGGGCCAATATAGGTCCGAATGGGCCAAGTTGGGCCAATGTTGGGCTAGGGTTGAAATTTATGTAGAATTATTGTTGAGAAGTGTTTATGGGAGTGTTTCAAAGAGGTTTTGACTTTGGTTGGGCTTTGATTTTTGGGGTTTGGGTTCATTTGGGTTAGGTTTGGGCTTAGGTCGAAAAATGGGCCTTAAGGTCAAAAGTGGAATTGGATCCAAATGTCAATCAAATTGGACTTGGATTTGGTCTAAATTAGTATTAGGAATGTTGAATTGAAGTTTAGAATTGAATTGGACCAAAATTGGGGTCAATTGGATAGGTTTGGTTTGACATTGGGTTCACTTTGGATTAAAATGGGTCAAATTGGGGGTTTTGACAAAAGTAGGGTAAATTGACAAAATTGGCCCATGGTGTAGTTGGACAAAATGAAATTGGGAATATTTGGGATTTTCTGGAATTTTCTGGGAATTTTTTGAATTTTTGGATTTTTAGGCCAAGAAGGGTATTTTGGGTTATTTGGAGGGTATTGGGAGGTTTTCTTGGAATTTTTGGTATTTTTGGGTATGGATGATCAATTTGAGTGATGTGGAGGTGTTTGGGATTGATTTTGGAAAATTTTAGGTAATTTGGAAATTTTGCAAAAATTTGGGTAATTTCAAGGGTTTTGGGTAGGTTTAGTAGGTGTAGGGTCCCGGGGGTCAAAAATTGAAAATTTGGGAAATTTAATATTGGGTGAATTTGAGTGGGGTGAAATCATTTTGGTTGAGCCATGAAGCCATTTCAAGCCCATATGAGCCATGAAAGGACTCATTTGAGGCATTCACTATGTTGTTCTTAACCCTCTTGGCCGAGGGCTTAGGGGTTAAGGACCATCCATGTGAATCACCTACATGAGTCGGGAGGTCAAGTTGGGTATGGGTGTGGTTTTAGGAAGTGTGTGGAAATGTAGTGTGTAAGTGTAGTGTAAGTCAGCCCCTTCACCGGACCGGGCCACCTGGAGCGGTCCTAAGGCGAAAGAGTCCTATAGGAACTCATCCTTTAAACTTCCACATTTGATTTCAACCCTCCAGGTGATTAGGGGTCTATAGTCGAGTTTGTGGAGTTTGCGGGGAGTTTAGAAGTGGTTTGAATTTCTAAAAGGCGGGTCCCAATTCTAGTCCTCTAAGATAGTCAAAGGAAAAGCCTAAGGCTAGATCCTAAGCACTAAAAAGAAGAAAGGAAGACCTCATCAAAAATGAGGTCAACAGATACTGGCTGTCACTACGGAGCTCAACCCTTCACCTAAGGCTAACCTTCAAGTTTAGTTACTAATCTAAGGACAAAATTGGGGATCTCAGCCTGTCACCATAAAACCTCCAATTTGAAGTCCATCAAAACATATTTCCCTATTTATTTGCACTCAATTCCCATGAACTATGCAATTCATCCACGAAAATTGAATGAATTCTTCATTATTATTGCAGGACACTAAATCCTTTCAGAGTTAATGTTCAACAACATATTTTAACAATTCAATTGGCCATATCGAAAAGTAAATTAAGTTCTAAATGAAAAACCATCACAATTTCTTTATTACTTTAAAAGCACTTTAAATCCACATCAACACATGATCACATCTCTATGCAAGAAGAAAGACAAAGGAGACTACTCAGAATTTATGGAGAAGACACAATAAAACATGGATTTTATATATAAAAGAAAAGTCATAACAATCACAAAAGAAAATATTATTTATCTCTTTCTTTTCCCCAATGCAATTCCCTTAAAGTTCCTTTGAATTCTTTTCTCTCTTCTTTACAGCACTCAATTCCCTCTTTAAAATGGAATGAAAGAAGCAATCTCTCACTTTACTCCTTCTCTTTCACTCCTTAGAGAAGAATTCCTCAAGAGCAATAGGTATTTGATGCTAACCAGTATATCCATCCAGAAAGCAGTAGTACTTGTGTCCAGCAATTCTATCTAGCATTTAATCGAGAAAAGGAAGAGGAAAGTGATTTTTTTGGGTGGCTGTATTTAATTTCCTATAGTCAATAAAAATTCACCATCCATTAATTTGCCTTGTGGGTATAATTTCATTGCATTCATTCACTTCAAAAATCACTCCTCCCTTTTTCGGTACACAATGTATTGGACTCACCCAAGCACTATCCGAAATAGGATAAATAATTCCAGCATCCAGCCATTTTAAAATCTCCTTCTTAACTACTTCTTTCATTGTTGGATTCAATCACCTCTACAGATCAACTCTCAGTTTTTGGTCTTCATCTAATAAAATTCTGTGCATACAAATTGAAGGACTGATTCATTTAATATCTGCTAAAGTCCATCCAAAAGCTTTCTTGTATCTTTTTAAAATTTCCAACAACTTATATTCTTGATAATCATTTAACTCTGAAGATACATAATTGGCAAGGTTGATGATTCTCCTAAAAGCATATACTTCAAATGATTAGGGAGAATTTTCATCTCAAGTCCAGGAGATTTTATTATAGATGGAATTAAACTTTTATTTCCACCTTCCATAGTGTCTAATACTTTAAATCTCTCTTGAACATACTCCAAATCTTCATTCTTCTTACTATCTGAATTTTCTTCATTTTCAATTTCATGTTCAAACATATTTTCATACTCTACTTCTTTTTCAAATATATTTTCAAAATGACCATTTCTCAAATATTCAGAGTCCTCCATCGTAAAACATTCTTTATCTTTTTCCATTGAGGGATACTTCATAGATTTCAAAATATTAAAGGTCACCTCTTGATCATTAACTCTCATAGTTAATTCTCCTTTTTGAACATCAATCACTGCTCTTCTAGTAACAAGGGATGGTCTTCCCAAAATGATTAGAATTTCTTCATCTTCCTCCATATAAAGTACAATAAAATCCACAGGAAAGATAAATTTATCCACTTTCACTAACACATCTTCCACCACTCCTTTAGGGTAAGTAATGGAACGATTGACCAACTAAAAAGTCACAGATGTAGGAAAAATTTATCCTATTCCGAACCTTTTGAAAGTTGATAAAGGCATAAGATTAATACTAGCTCCCAGATCACATAAGGCTCTTCCGAAAAAATTTTCACCTATAGCACACAGAATAGTTAAACTAGGATCTTTAAGTTTTCCGGAAGCTTCTTCTGAATAATTGCACTACACTCTCCGCTAAGTGCAACAGTTTCATGATCTGTAAACTTTCTTTTCTTTTTCAGAATATCTTTCATAAACTTGGCATAGTGAGGCATCTGTTCTAATGCTTCAACAAAAGGAATATTTATCGTTAATTTCTTAAGGATCTCCAAAAATTTTCCAAATATGTTATCCATGTTTTGTTGCTTAAATCTTTGAGAAAATGGAGACGGTGGTTTTTCAACAGTAATCTTCATTGGCTCAAGAGGATATTCCAAGTCTAGATAAATCTTGTTTGAACCTTTTTCAATTTCTACCTTTTTCTTTTCTATTTCAACTTCTTTTTGTACTCTTGTCTCCAATTCTTCTCCACTCCTTAATTGAATATCCTTAAGTTGTTCCTTATTTTGATCTTTTGGATTGATCTGAACATTACTTGGAAGTGTTCCAGAAGGTCTATTATTAAGTGCAGTGAAAATATGCCCCAATTGATTTTCAATATTTTTCATAGCAACACCTTGAGCTTGTAATTGATTTCCCATATTCATAAACATTTCTTCAGTAGACAACTTCTTATTCTTAAATTGCGGGTTACTATTGAATTCAGGAGGATAAGATGGTCTAAAATTGGTATTACTTTGATTGTTCGAATTTCCAACTGGATTTATAGAACTGTTCCTCCAATGTGGATTATCATTGGCATTGCTATTATTCCAATTGAAATTTGGGTGATTCTTCCAACTAGGATTATAATAATTTGAATAAGGATTGTTAGGTCTATTAATAGCATTCAAAGTCTCATAAGGTGTTTGAGATTCTGTTATCTGTCCAAATGAATTTTTCTCTAACACTTGAGGTGGTTGAGAATAATTCATTCCATACTGATCTATTTTCTTAGAAAGGGCTGCAATTTGAGAAACTATCATAGTCATGATATTTGAATCATGAACACTAGCTACTCTCTTAGGATTTACCCGTTCAAAGGGCAATTAAAAATTATTAGTAGCCATTTCTTCAATTAATGCGTATGCTTCATCAAAAGGTTTTGACATTAACGATCCACCAGTAGCAGCATCTATAATTGATCTCAATGATCCCACTAATCCATTATAAAATGTTTGAATTATTATCTAATCTGGTAAAACATGATGTGGGCACTTCCTAAGAAGATATTTAAATCTCTCCCAAGCTTCATATATTGATTTCCCTTCAAACTGACCAAAAGATGTAATATCATTTCTTAGCTTAGTAGTCTTTGATGGAGAGAAATATTTTGATAGAAACTTTTGAGACAATTCTCCCCAAGTTCTAATAGATCCAGGTGCTAACGAATTTATCCACACCTTAGCTTTATCCCTTAATGAAAAAGAAAAAAGTCTAAGTCTAACAGCATCACTCGACACTCCCTCATATTTAAAAGTAGCACATAGTTCTAGAAAACTAGCAAGATGTAAATTTGGATCCTCATTTGGTGTTCCTCCAAATTGATTATTTTGTACCATTTGGATAATAACAGGTTTAAGTTCAAATGAATTAGCAGCAACATCAGGATTTTAAATAGTTATATGAATTTAATCTGCTGTTGGGTTAGCATAATCTCTTAAAGGTCTTGGCAAATTTCCAATATCATTTCTCTGATTATCTTGATTATTCGCCATTTCACAAGGATTTTCAGTTTGTTTTTATTGTTTTTTAATTTTTCTAACAGAACGCTCTAACTTCAAATAATAAGGTACTAAACCTATAGAACCACTACTACGCATATAAAATCACACAAATACTTTAAAAAGTAAACAAACACACACAATTACACGCTACAAAGTAAAGGTTTTCAATTACTATATTATCAATAAATATCGTTTATACTTCCTTCCTTCCCCAGCAATGGCGCCAAAAACTTGATGCGGCGGACTTTAATATTACAAGAATTTATGAACTAAAATTTATATATATTTATAATGATTTTGTAAAGTCCAAATATTCAACGCAAGTATACGTATCGTATCAATTAATACAGGGCTCTAATGGAGTCCTGGTTATCGATCCCACACGGAAGGTACAAATCTTACAGTAGATAATGTAATACTGAATTCCAATACTCAAATTGTAATTAAAGTTTAATGTTTACTTCTACTACCAAGATGCAGAAAATAGTAACAATTAAGCAAACTATAATTACTTCTAATATCTTTAAAACAAAATTAACTAACAGACACACACTAAGCTATATAATTGAAAGGTTTTTGATATATAAGAAAAGTATCTTTCCTCTTGCAATGAGAATATGATGTGTGGATGATATGGAAAGATTATCTATGGTATTATGCCAAATAGAAGCATAATTGTTTCTTTACCGTCAAAAGAGTACCCTCTCTTCCAAGCATGAAAAGAACATTGACATATCCTAAGTTTAGTCACTAAATCTAAGGCTAGGCTGAGAGGATACCGGCTGTCACTACGGAGCTCCTACTCACCCTTCACCTGAAGGCTAACCTTCGAGTTTAGTTACAATTCTTAGGACCAAATTGGGGATCTCAGCCTGTCACCCTGAAACCTCCAATTTGAAGTCCATCAAGACACATTTCTCTATTTATTTGCACTCAATTCCCATGAACTATGCAATTTATCCATGGAAATTGAATGGATTCTTCATTATTGTTGTAGGACACTAAATCCTTTCAGCGTTAATGTTCAACAACATATTTTAACAATTCAATTAGCTAGATCGAAAAGAAAATTAAGTTTGAATTGAAAAACTATCACAATTTCTTCATTACTTTAAAAGCACTTCAAATCTACTTCAACACATCATCACATCTCTATGCAAGAAGAAAGATAAAGGAGACTACTCAAAATTCATGGAGAAGACACAACAAAACATGGATTTTATATATAAAAGACAAGTCATACAAACCACAAAAGAATATACAACTTATCTCTTTCTCTTACCCAAAGCAATTCTCATGAAGTCCTTTGAATCCTTTTCTCTCTTCTTTGCAACACTCAATTCCCTCTTTAGAATGGAGAGGAAGAAGCAAGATCTCAATTTACTCCTTCTCTTTCACTCCTTAGAGAAGAATTCCTCTCAAATTCTCACATCTACACTCTTCTCTTCTAAGCCCTAACAGTCAACACACACTCTCCCTCACTAAAACTACACTAGAAACACAATAGACCCCCCTCATTTTTGTCCAAAAATAGTTACTTATAAGTTAGAAATTAAATCCCAAGAGTTTCCATAGGCATCTCTTCAAAAAGTCACCAAAACTCTTTAAATTTGAAATCCACCAACATTGGGCGCCAGCGGCGCTCAATCATCTGAATATTTGCTGAGCTCTTGGAAAAATGGCGCCGACGGTGGACATTCTGACGCCAGCAGCTCCAGAAGCTTTTTCACTCCTTTTTGCTATGAATTAATTCCTTTTCGCTCCAATCACCTAAAATCATCATACCTGTAATAAATCATGAAAAATACCTTTCTTTAAAGTGAAATATCACCAAAAATGGGTAAAATTATATAGCAAAAATAATATATATTTTTGGTGCATCGAAGGTCATCCCCACCATTTTCCAGCCTCCATTTCCTCTGTGTGAGCTCAAATTCAGAGCCTAAATCAGGCAAGAAATAGGACACCCCTTCAAACTCCATCAATCCTTAAATTTAGCTGCTCCTAATCTTCACCCGAACAAGGGAGGAAGTTCCCTATTCAAATCCCAATTAATTGAAGCCTCTGCACCATACTTCCACCTCAAGATTTCCACCTGTAGGAGGAAGTCCTACACAGAAAATTCACCAAAGCTAATCAATACATCCAAGAAGTTCACCAGACTCCACTGAAGCTTCACCAAGCTTCCAATTGAGGCCTCCCCTTTTAGAAAATTGTATGCATCAAAATTCCTAAAATTTAGCTCTATTTGAAACTTTGTGAAGAGAACTTGCAATCCATGCTTGATTAACTGTATAGATAGGTTCGCATCACTTAGATTAAGCTCTAGGATCAAATCCTACTTGATTTGGTTAAGGATCTAGAGAGATATTAAACGAGTGGTTCTTTGTTTAAACCAGTTTGGGACGAAGAATGATAATCGTCGGATCACACATGTATTGGTTGGACGACTAGGATTGTGCTGGATGGAGTCAATGTGCATATACAGTGAGCCGCATGACCTAATCTAAGCCCAGAAAATAAAAATAAAATCATAAAATTATATTTTCTCCTCTGTTATTTTAATTGTCCCTTGAGTGAGGTAACATAAAAATTTCAAAGTCATTTGAATTAAATTTAAAAAGTTATGACGTGATAAGCCTAAAGGGCAAAGTGGTAATTATGAAATTCAAGCTTTAATTAATATTTAGGCATAACTAAAGGGTAAATGGGAAATGAACAATCTTAATTAACATTCTTAGATGATTGAAACATAAGGTGTTGAGAGGTAGAAACCAATTCACCACTTTTCACTATTAATGATAAAGTTGTACTTTCTTAAATTATTAAAATTTGGAAGTTAACTAAATTTGATGATCCTAAGGTAAGGTGTTTTGATCGAGGAAGATTTTAACCTAATCTAAGCCCCTAATCAATGGTTTGATGATAATGATATCTTTAATAAATATTAAATGTCACTTAACCTAATAATTCCCTTAAGATTACAAATCTACCCATAAAAGTTTAAGGACTAGGTGGTGAACCCGGTTTGATCTCAACTTCATTTAATGAAGATTAGAAAAAAGAACATAATCATTTACCAACATCTTTGAAAATAGCACTAGCCCAACCTTAATCTAAATGGCTGAGTCCAATAATAATTCAACTTGCCCCTAAAGGTTTTCACTGAAATAACTTATGAATGAAACATCAAATGAATGTTATCCCACTCAAGGTATAATCAAAACATCTAAGTTTATTAAGCAAGAATTAAAACATCATTAACAAACTCTAATTAAACATGTGTGATTGATTGGATAACATGATGAAACTAAATGAAATCTAAGTGGACTCAAAGCTTTGAGAAAGATGTTCAGTGTTATGCTTCGAGCACTTCCTCAATCTAATAAGTTATTTTAGAAGAACAATTGGATTTCATTGTTCTTTGATCAAGAAAATCATTATTAACATACTTTAGGGACAGCCCAAGTTATGAAATAGGATCCTCTGTTGGACTTAATCCTCTGAACTTTAATTATCACTTTTATGCCTGCTTTAAAATGCTAAACATTTCATTGGATGTAATCAAAGACTGCCAGGTACGCATTTATGTTTATTTATTACAATTTACACTGCTTTATTTATTAAATGCTCTACTTCTTCCTACATGTCATACTTGCGATCACTGCTAAATAAAAAATAAAACCAAAAATCAATTCACAACAGTAAAAATATAAAACAACTGAAAATTTAATCACAAACAAAACAAATCAACAATTGTAATTAAATTAAAGCGTTTCTATCAGATGATCGGGAATCCCTCAAAGGAGGTAACCTATGATTGCTAACAAGATTTCCCACACTCCGAATGAAGTTATGAAACTCATTCATTTAAGTTTAGTAAATTCATCCAGATTAAGTGAATCTGAAGAAAATTATGGTGTTAGAACGAGGGAACTGTGGGATCCTTACCAGTGTCGATATAATCAATTTAAATCCCCCTTAACAAAATGTTTGGCATTAAATTTGACACATTAAAAAATTTGAACTCCAGAACACGACACTTTTTCTCATCCCTTCAATTTGAAACTTCTAAAATTGAACCTGCTGCAATGAGGAGCTTGGAGCATATATAGTGGGCAACATGACCATCTTCAACAGCAAAGCAGATCTACAACCATAATCTTCTTTCCTAAAAATAAACAACAAGACACAAGACTTTGAGGTAGTTTGCGTAGTGCAACATAAACCCTCACTTTCTCTTTAGGCCTTTGCACCTCATGCAATATAAGCTCTAACACGTCTTAGGATTCTGAGATTATCGTTTGGTACATCATAAATTCTCTTATCTTACAGGCTATTTGCATAGTCAGTATTATGTAATTATAAGCCTTAAATAATTAAATTGGCAAGATGAAACATTTAATATCACTTCCAAAATTAAAGCCATACAATAGGATAGCTCAGGAACTTGTCTGTCAATATATAATTGATTTGTAGACCAAACAGATGTAATAAATATATTAGTTTATTTAATCAAACCTCACTATCATGAAATGTGTTTATCCCTTAGGATAGTGCATTGCTTGCGGTGTATGATTCGTTTATTTAAACTATTAAAGATATGTGATCGGTTTGGCCTCATATTTTCAAAAATAAACACACTAATTTCTAAATTATTTAAAATTATATATATACCTAAATTAAATCGAGATCGAAAAGAATGCAGCTGACATATTCTGGCTACTCCACTGGAGATTTGGTCTTCTCTACATTTTGGATCATATGGTCTTTCTTTCATAAATCGGTAGTACGTCCGTGTCCCACATTGAATAAACTAACATTCTTCTGGTGGCATATCTCGCCAATTTCTACCTTGAGCGGTTATAATCAACTCCCTTTTGATCTTGGAGCCACTGTTTAAAAACCCATAAACAGAGAGGTCTCAGAATCCTTTCCACCTCCCAAAGTGAAGTGGACCCCTAATATGTGTTAGTTTAGGAGCTGTCTGCTAAAGCGAGATCGTTATTAGGCTTATCTTCCTTTTCTAATTCTGAGCAGGGTCCTTTACCTTTCCCTCCTGTGAATAATTTCTTCCTAACAAACTTTTACCAACTTTCTACTCTCAAAGTTCTTTTACTAATCGAATTATAAACAAAATGAAACCTAATGAAATTAGAAAAATTTACAAAAAAACAAAACCCAGAGGAAATTGAAAAATTAACAACATAAACAAAACCCAAACAAAATAAATAAGTGTGTGTTCATACAATGTTTTGAATATTCTTTTTCATCCTAAAATCATTGAAATGAAAAGGGAAGCATAGGATGACATTAACGCTCTGAATCCTCCCTACAGAAGATGTATGCACCAAGGTTGATCTTTTCCTTCACCGCTGGAATGGACTTAGCAATCAATAAGAGTGAATTGCTCGACAGAGCAATCATTTGCTTTGGATAAGGATTTGATAACACAAACATCAAGTTTTGAGACACCACCTTTGTCACCCAAAATCTAGAATACCAGAATCTGTCAAACCTGTAGCTGAATTCAACTTGAAGTCAACACAGAAGGTCCCTCCCCTGAAGAGGGTTCTGACTGGGGAAAATGTTGCTGCCTGCAAAAGATTCGCTGTCAGAGATGGTGAAGGTTTCTCCAGAACTCGCATCTGAGGTCGAGGAAAGAACGATAGAATAGTTGAACAAAAGAATTTAGTTATTAATGTTGATTGGGAAGAAAGTTCCAAAGAAGAAAAAGAAATCAAGAAGGAAGCAATGTTGGTAAATCAAAAGAAGCCACAGTTAAAGATCTCCCGGCAAGATGAGAAGAATGAAGAATACAAATCAATGTAGAGAGGATAAACCACTATGTACAGACTGTGGTCGTAACCTCGATCTACCCTAGTAAGGTTGAGGGTCTGGTGGTTAAGGAAGTGCATTGTGGCGGTGCTAAGACAATTAAGTTTTACCGCAACGCTTCTCCTTCTAGCTCCAAAAGTGATAAAAATAGAAGATATTGCTTCATATGAATTAATGGAACTTTCATATGAGTTGTATTCTCCCTGTGTCCAAAATTTAATTCAACATGGTGTCATTTCTAAACGGTGGTCAAAAGAGAAATCACACCTTTTTGAGTAGCTATGGAGCAATGCCAGTCGACCCCCCAATTCAAAGAAAAGTCTCAGATTCCACACGGTAGGACCAGTTGATGATATGGAATTCTGCTTGGTTTTTATTAATGAAAAATGCTTGAAAGCTTTAGAAGACCTCGAAGATCTTCCAGTTAAAGATGCTCCACCAAAATTTCAAGAAGAAATTAAATCCATGATCGAAGAGTAAATGGAAGTTAACTTAGGGACTAGCGAAGAGCCTAGACCAACCTTTATTAGCTCCTTACTCAACAAAGAAGATTCTGAAGATTTGATCGAATTGTTAATGTAATTCAAAGATTGGTTCACTCAAAATTACCACTAAATGCCGGGACTAGCTCCTGAAGTGGTAGTTTACAAGTTAGGAGTAGATCACACTGCCATTCTACTCAGATAAGCTCTTAGAAGAATGTGTCTAGAGATTGAAAAACAAGTTATAGCTGAAGTTAAGAAACTAATGGATGCTAATTTTGTTCTTGAAGAACAATACCCAAATTGGTTGGCTAATGTGGTACCTATTAGAAAGAAAAATAGTCATATTTGAATCTGCGTAGATTTCGAAGATTTAAACAAAGCTTGCCCAAAGGATGAATTCTCGTTAACAATTCCGGAGTTAATGATAAACATTGCTTCGACTCACGACGCTTTCTCGTTCTTGGATGGATTGTTTGGCTACAATCAGATAAAGTTGGCACCGGAAGATAAAAAGCTCACAGCCTTCAAAATGCCAATTGGAGTATACTGCTGTTAACCTCAGTTTTGGTTGAGGTCTAGTTTCTTCTTAGATAGCCTAGGGTCTAGCCATAGGTTTCTCTTGGTGACTTTTCCTAGAAGACTAGCAATGGAACCCCACCACATAGAAATTCCACATGCTTGTTTCCCTCACTTGGAACTTTCATATGCTTAAGGCCTAACCTCCAGTGTTTGGGAGGAAGAGATCAAGCATACGGAAGTCAAGGTGGGATCCTTATAGGTAGTCAGGACCTAGGATAAACCCTGGGAGGTTTGAAGCACATTGATACTTACACACTTACATTCACATCTACATTCACACACTTACACATCACACTTACAACTCTAAACCAAACACATCCTATTTTGATCCCTTAACTCTTTGGAAACTCACGTGGATAGTTTCACCAAACCCTAAGCCTATGGCTAAGGTGACCAGGACTAACACATAGAGGACTAAAGAGAGTCACTTCTGATCCGTAACTCAAATAGCTTGACATCCCAAATTGAATTCCGAAATCCTACCAAATTCTCCAATTTTGAACCCTCAACTTCTAAACTCCACTAAATGACCAAAATACCCCATTGCCCCTAAACTCCACAAAATACCCAAAATCTCCCAAAACTCCTCAAAATAATTCCAAAATACCTTCCACCACTCAAATCGACCAAAGTTACTCAACTTTACCAAAATTTCCAAAATTGCCCCAAATTAGCCCAAATTACCAAATTACCCCGAAAAGGGCCCCAAAACCCAAAACTTCCCAGTATAATCCAAGCTATCCAAAAACCATTCCAGAGCATTCCCCTTGTCACACTGAGAAGTTTGACTGTAAGCATGCCATACTTCTGAGCAACTGGTGGGCCCTTCGCAACCAAAGAAGTCGATACTTGAAAAGTTCCAAGGTTCGTAAAATAGTCCGCATTGGTCAGAAATGCCCCCAGACACTCTCGTTTGACTCCAAATTTTATTTTGTGCTTCCCCGAGCCTTTAATTTAGCTTTTTGACCACTTAACCCGAAAACCCCCAAAATTACCAAAATACCCTTTATTAGCCAAAAATTTAAAAAATTTCAAAAATTTTCAAAAATTTCCAAAACCTCCAAAAAATTCCCAATTTCATTTTCTTCAACTATTCCATAGCCCCAAATTTGTTGATTTAACCCGATTTCGGTAGAGCCTTAAATTTGATGTTTTTGACCCGATCGTCGACGAGGTTACCCAAACGACCCCGGATCGTGAAACGGACTGCGCCGTTGCGTCCGGAACATCGACTTTACTTGGTAAGGACAATTACTTTTCTATGGTTCGACGCATGAGCGAATGGTGCCAAAATCGGCGTGTTGGTTAAAATAATTAAATATTAAGTTGTTTTTTTTTTGTTTTCTCCCTAACCTAGCCCTAGCTGAGGCCCACAGTCACCTTCTTGTTGCACCTCACCTCCCTAGGTCGTTAAACCAGCTTGGCTGAACCCCCCATGGTGTGTCCCCTTTGCTTCCTCTCCAAGGCATGGCTTTTTTTCCCTTGCTCCCATCCCATCTATGGCATCAAGCCATCTCCTCTTACATTCTCTTATCACTTCTTGACTGCCATATTCCTCATCTCTATCAATGGCAACCGAAAAAGATTGCACACCTCTTAGACCAAGGGTCTTAACTAATAAAAAGGTTTGGTGGCTTCTTCTTTCTCTTCTTCTTCCTCTTTTCTCTATAAAATAGCCCCTTTTCCTCTCTTTTTATGGTTGGCCGAAATTCATAGAGGAAGGGGGAGGTGCTGCCCAAATTTCTTCTAAGCTTGTTTTTTACCTTTATTTGGTGCCTCATATCAAGTGGTAACTTCCTTAGCTCCTTAACTTCTTTGGTTGTTTGATATTTGATGTTGGGATCTATTCATCCTATGGCTAAATTGTTGGCTTGGCTATATCTTTTTTCTCTCTCATATCATGTGCTACATATTTCTTTTAAAAGAAAATGATGAAGGAAAAGTTTGGATTTTGCTTACGACATTGGTGGAGGAATGAGTGAGCTTGCTAGTGCCTTTGCCCCTTTTGTCGATTCATGTAATTTAATGGTTATGCTTTTTATTCCTAATGTTATCATATCATGTGAAGGTAATATGAGCATAAAAGTTCATAAAGGTGGAGTTTGTTATGTTTCATTTTTACATTTGTATGCATGGTGGCAAGAGTGCTTGAGGGGTTTTCAAAATTTTGGAAACTCTATGCATTACGGCTTCTCTTTGTGCATCAAGTAATTAGCCCCGTTTCATTTAGGCTTGAGAGAGAGGAGGAATGCTTGTTATAGTTTTGCTATACTCATTTACTTGCCACTTCTTCTTTAAGTTCATCATTACCTACAAGTTTAATATTGGCCTTATTAGGATGAAAGAGCATGCTTACTAATTAGATGACTTGGAGCTACCCTACATGCTTTATTTGCTTATATATTGCTCACTTAAACATTGATTCGATTTTGGCATCACACTATGTTGATTACATGTTTAAATGTTAGGGGGGGGGTGTAAGCTCTCGTTCACCTTAAGTTTGTGGTTTTGTCACTTCACTTGTTGCTTGAAGCTTTGAGCTTTACTCCTTTATGAGATGTATGCATCATTATTACTCCCTTTAATGCACGATTGAGTATTTAATGAAGCGTGGCATGTTGCTTAGCCTTTCTCTTAACAACTGTGGGGTTTTCTTTGCTTTTGAGAAAAGAGAGGCAATGTGAGAAAGAGAAGAAAATGAGAAGAGAGAAAATAAAAGAAAAAAAAAGAAAAGAGAAGGGAAGAGGGTTTGGTAGAAAGGTTGAGCGACGTGCTATACTTTCTCTATTCTTTCTTCTTTATGCTTGCTACACCTTACTTATGAAATTTGGCATGTCGTAGTTTCTATTTTTAGCATGGGTTAGAGGTTGTTTTGGAGTTCCCTTGGCTCCACTCTTTCCCCTCCACCATGTGGTTTGGTTGTTTTGTTGAGATGAAATTTCATGTATAAGTGTCAATGCTCCTCTTTTGCTTACATTGTTTGCATGCTTGGAAGTTTGGAATACATTTTATGAATCTTGTTAATGGTATGACTTAAGTCTAAATCTTGGAGCCCTTTTAGCTACATGCTTGCTCTCTAACTTGTAGCTTGGATTAAGTTTGGAAAAGGAGGATGTGATGCTTGTTTTGTCTTTCTCCGAGTATTATATGTTTAGCATGAAAATGGCTTGGTGAAATTTTGTCAAAATTCGGATTATAAAATACTTACATTTGGAACACTCACAAATGAGACCATACATGCTTGTTTCTCATTTCTTTCACCAAGTTTTCATACATATGACACTGGGCTTTGATTTTACACAAATTTCACCTCATTCCATACATGAAATTCATCTTTTGACACAACACTTCACTTTACTTTCAAAACACCCATATGCTACATACAAAGGTTTCACATTCCACATACACCTCACCAAAATTTAAAATACCTACATGCTACATCTAAGAGTTCTACATTTCACATGCATTTGACACTTGTAGAGGTGGCTATTAGCATCAAATGTTTGTTAGAGAAGAGGGGAATCGCTACATACATACTTGTGGTACTTGTTTTGATTATATTTATTACACATTTGAAGGAATGCCATCACATATATGTTGCCTAAACTAAAAAAATCTGCACTTATACACTTGGGTAGAGATGCCTTGGATCATTTCTATGGTTGCCTAAACTAAAAATCTGCACTTATACACTTGTGTAGAGATGCTTTGGATCATTCCTTTTGTTGCTTAAACTAAAAATATGCACTTATGTACTTGTGTAGAGATGCTTTGGATCATTCATATGGTTGCCTAAACTAAAAATCTGCACTTATACACTTAAGTAGAGATGCTTTGAATCATTCTAATGCTATCCTTACGTAAAAGTCTACACTTTATACATTTGCGTAGAGATGTTTTAAATCATTCCTATGATATCTTTATGTAAAAATCTGCACTTGTATGCTATTTTGGGATTGGTTTAGATCAACTCTTTGCTTTCCCTACATAAAAATTTACATTGGTATCCTTTTAGGAAGTTGATTTAAAGCTTCTCTTTGCTGCCCTCATTTAAAATTTATTTTGGTGAGCATCATTTATGTTGCTTTTCAAGAGAGAAGAAGGAAGGGGATGAGGTGATATGCTTGCCACTTCAAAGAGAGAAATTTTGAAAGATGCTTCATCTCCAAATTGCTTTAATTTTACATGCTAACGTTGGGTGTCCTTTCACTTTCAAACTAATTCCTCCTACACTACCTCAATGCACTTTCTATTTGTTTAATCTTCTTATTATGGCACTTTAAGCTTATGTTGCTTCATTATTACATCATTGTGAATGTGAGAAAGCTTGCAATTGATGGGAAAATTAGACATTGTTACATGTATACATGTTGCACTTCTTTGGTTGTGAAAACTGCAGGTGTAAAAAGTAGTTGTTTAGCACCCTAGTGCTGCCCATTTTTATTGCCCACCCTTCCTTGTTGGGCTCGGTTTTCCACCTACATGGGCTGTTTGGACCTCCTTTGTGGTTTTTAGTATTGACTTTACACGTCTCAGTTTTGTGCCTTTATAGCTACCCTTTGCACCATGTTGGAGGGGCTTGTTTTCCGTACTTTACATATCTTGTGGCCACCTCTCTGCACCATATTGGGAGAGGTCCGGTTCACATGTTTTGGATGCCTTACAGTCATTCCCCCTTCAAACTCACTCATAGGGGTTTTTCTTTACGTGTTTTCTTACTCTGTGGCTGTCTCATTTGCACCATGTGTGGAGCTTGCTTCTACTCTTACACCAGCCCACCCCTTCTGCTTCCAACGACTTGAGTCAGCGAAACATCTAGCCATTTTTTCCAATCTGTTTTGAGATTTGACCCACCTTCTTTAATACATTGTTTTAGGTGGATTGTCATCTCCTCCTTCTCTTCCTTGCCCTCAGTCCTTTGTTTCTTCTTACATCTTAACCCGAGTCTTGCATCTATGTACGAGAAATAAGTGTACACATATAGCCTTTTCCTATATATGCGGTCATCAAGAAAAGCTGTAAGTAAGATTTTTGGGAGAACAACGATGACATTGCATTAGAGAGGGATACGAGAGATTTCTACGAGTAGTATTTCCTGACTCAGGGACCCTGGAGAGGGTAGACGAAGGAATTTATGATACTACTAGCCCATCCTTGGGGATTTCTTCCAATGACACCCTTAGGTTGCTAGTAGTCCTAGTTTGATTAGGATAATCAACCTGTGGATCAGATCACTTTACAAAAAAATTACATATATACATATTCATTTTAAAATAAAACCTCCTCCACAACAAAAATAGCCTCTCACCCACAAATTTTTTTTTGCTTGCAATCCAAATTAAAATGAATGAAAAATTTACAATGTTTTACGGTTAACTATTCAGGTCGAGTTAGGACTGCCTTCTGTAAGAGATTTCTACGAATTTTTCCTGAGTATTCTACAGACATTGTTTCCGATGTCTTTCCATCAAATTTTCTACGAATCATTTGTTTCGACTTTTCCTACACGCTTCTGCATTTTCACACACACCTCAACACATACTACTACTATTTCTTCTCTACTGCACTTTACCTTTTATGCTTTGTTGTACATTTACTTTATTGTAAATCATGATACTTTCCTGTGAAAATTAAAATTACCTCACAACATTCAAAATATAAAATAACTCAAAATTTAATCACAAACCAAAATAAACTTGCAACTTCAACTAAATTAAAACGTCTCTTGGATGAACGAGATTCCCTTGGAGGAGGTAACCTACGTGTTGCTAACGGGGTTTCCCACGGTCTAAATGAAAGAGTGGAAGTTGATATAGGAGATAACACTTCTTGCCAAATGACTTAAATAAAGAAACATTTAAAGAAGAGATGGGAAGTTATTCCTCCTCATTTCTACATAATAAGCAATAAGAAGGGTGATATATCTAAAATACATAGTGTTTTTAAGCACATTTTTATACCTATTTTTGATGATATTGCACTTTAATGAAATATTTTTGTGTTTTGTTTGCATGTATGATTAAAATGTGTGATTATGATGAAAAGAGCAAAAGAGGATCAAATCTGGAGTAAAAATTGAAAGATGTGTAAAATTGGCCTCTTGCGCCTTAGCGTCGGATGGCTGGCCCATAGGCACCACAGTTAAAGCGACAAATTTAATTAAATTTGGCGTAAATTTAAAGGGGTTTTTGAACAATCCTTTGGTTTAAACTTCACTAAATTTCCATCAGCGCCAAAACTCATTTATAATTTGAATGGATGGATGCATTCTTGGTGGATACATTGAATCTGGACATATTTTGAAGAGACACCAAGGCACCTTTTTAAAAATTTTAAAAAGAAGACTTGAAGATCAGAAAAAGGGTTTTTGTTGGAGGGTGTGATTAGTGTTAAGAGTCAAGTTTATGTTAGAGAGTTATTGAGAGTACACCTTTCCACTTCACCACTTTTATTATCAATTATATCTAGTTTTTATTAAGAGTAGAATAGAGATTTGGAGTCAACAGAGTTGGTCGCCAACCTTTATTAAGTCTTGTAAAGGGAAAGCAAAGTTTTAAAGGAACTCCAAGGGTCTTACGGAGAGGCTTTTCAGATAAGTGTTTATCTTTGTTTTACATTTAGTTTTTAAGTAAAATTGTTGTGTTTTTACTATGATTTCTACTTTCAAATCAAGTTGTGATTGTGTTTTCTCCATGGATTCTGATGCACCAAAAATACATACGCTTTTACTATATGATTTTACTCTTTTTTGGTGATATTACACTTTAAAAGGAAGGTATTTTGTATGTTTTTTTGGTTTTAAGTACAAAAATGGTGATTGGAGAAAAAATAAGCAAAAATTGTGTAATTTGGAGCAAAAACGAGCAAGAAAACAAATTTTGGCTTGACACCATTCGATAAGTCTTTCTATATTTAATCTCTTTTCACTACTTGCATATTTTTGAATGAGATTACACTTTAAAGAAATATTACTTTTATGCCTATTTTGTACGGCTATCTGTTAGGAACGCAACGCAACTGAAACATGGCGAATCAGAGCTGTAACGGAGCCAAATGGAGCAAAGGGTGGAGCTGCGCAGGATGGGCGCTGGGGGTGCCGAAACTAGCGTCTGCGGCGCCAGAAGCCCGAGACCACGAAAAGTAGGGCGCCGGCAGAGCCCTATTCAGCGCTGGCAGCACCCGAGATGGCTTGGACTCGATATTAGGCGGTTTTTGGCCAAATACATCGAATCTGGACGCTTTTTGGAGGGTTTCTTCATGCACCTCTTGGGAAAGTCTTCCCTACTCTATTTTAAACCAATTTTGAAGCAAAAAATGGAGAAGAGATGTTAGGGAAAACTTGGAGAATGCTTAGAGATCTAAAAATAGGAGTAGAAATGTAGATTTCTATCTTTTTGGAGAGATTGGTGAGGGGATTTTGAGAGAATCTGTAAGGGAATGTTCTAGCATTGTATGGATCCACGAGAGACTTTGTGGGAGAGATTTTCATCTTTCTTACAAGGGGAAAAAACTAAGTATTTTGTTTTTCATTATCTTATGATATTGTAAACACTTATTTTGTGGATTTGCTTTGAAATGAAGTTTTTTGTAGTGTTTTCTTTGTGCTTTGTGATGTGTTTCTCTTACTCTTTCTGCTTCTATGAAAATAGTGGCATGAGAAGATTATGTCATTGTTTTCATTCTACTTTTCTTTTGCAATGAGTAGGACTCATGTTTAGGATATTGAGATGCTTGTTAAAAAAAGTTTTTATTATAAATTTGATGGTTTTTACTTACACTTCATTTACATTACAATAAGGGCCCGTTGTATTATTAAAATTCGTTGTAATTGCATTGTCCTGAAAGGGCAGTGTAATTCTTAATAAAGTGGAACCACATTCAATGTCCATAATTGAATTGCATAGTTCATGGGGATTGAGTGCAAATAAATAGGGACATTTGGTTTTGATGGGCGTCGAATTGGAGGTTTCAGGGTGACAGGTTGAGATCCCCAATTTGGTCCTAAGATTAGTAACTAAACTCGATGGTTAGCCTTCAGGTGAAGGGTGAGTGGGAGCTCCATAGTGACAGCCGGTATCCTCCCAGCCTAGCCTTAGATTTAGTGACTGAACTTATGATATGTCAATGTTCTTTACATGCTTGAAAGAGGGGGTACTCTTTTGAGGGTAAAGAATATGATTGCTCATATTTGACACATACAATATTTAATGCATCACATTCCTAAACTTTATCCATTTCATTACATAAGAATAGTAGATTTCATTATCTCAAAATTCACCAAACCAGTTTTCCCAAAAAGGGTTATCTTTAGAAGTAATATTTGCATTTAAGAGTACTTATTATCCTTTCATATAATCATCTGCATTTAGGAGTAGTTGTTAAAAAAACCATTTATATCACCCTTCCAAATTAAGGTCGTTAGTAGTAGACTAGAATTTGACTAAGAACCTCTTACCTCACTTCTCTGTGGGATCGATAAACGGGACTCCATTAGAGCCCTGTATTACTTGATACGATACGTATACTTGCGTTTGAAATTGTGACTTTACAAAAATCATTATAAATATATAAATCTGAGGTCATAAATTCTTACATATAAAAAGTCGCATCAAGTTTTTGGCGCCATTGCCGGGGAAGCTTCGGTAAGAACTTTAGGAGAATTTTAGTTGAAGTAATTAGGCTTAGACTTGGAAAACTGTAGTATCATAAAAACTATTTTTGTGTAAAAAGTGTTTTTATATGAAAAAGTGTTGTGAAAAAAAAAGAAAAAAATTGTTTGTCTAAAAAATATGATGTTCGTGAAAATATTTTGTTGTGTTGAATATATTTTTCATTTAATTTATTTAATTGTTAATGAATTTTTTTGTTGTGTTATGTATGCAAAACAAAGGATCTGCAGGACTTGCGCCTTATGATCCCAAGTTTGAAGAAAATAAAAAAATAAAAATACAGAAAGTACTCAAAAAACTAGAAATGGAGATGAAAAACTTTCAAGAAAATAACTTAGAAAATCATCACACTTCATTGAGGGATTACGTAAATCCTATGACAGATGAAATTCACTCAAGTATACAAAACCTCATCGTAGAAGTCGACTCATTTGAAATAAATCCTGAAATTATCAAAGCGGTGCGGAACAATCGGTTGGAGGAACTCCTTCGGAGGAACCCTATTTACACTTATCAAATTTTCTAGAACTTTGTGCTACATTTTGTTATAACGGTATGTCAGACGATGCTGTTAGGCTAAGACTTTTTCCTTTCTCACTAAGGGATAAGACTAAAATGTGGTTATACTCATTAGCACCTGGCTTTATTAAAAATTGGGAGGAGTTAACTTAGAAATTCTTAGCTAAGTATTTTCCACCTTCAAGGACTAATAAACTTAGAAATAAT
Source organism: Papilionanthe hookeriana x Papilionanthe teres (assembly GCA_022702705.1). NCBI lineage: Eukaryota > Viridiplantae > Streptophyta > Magnoliopsida > Asparagales > Orchidaceae > Papilionanthe > Papilionanthe hookeriana x Papilionanthe teres. Next base: position 47,685,363 of record CM040429.1, on the reverse strand, counting down.
ATTATCTCATTTTGTCAGTAAGAAGGGGAATCAATATACGAAGCCTAGGAAAGATTTAAGGAACTCCTAAGAAAGTGTCCACACCATGCTCTGCCCGATTGGTTAATCATTCAAACATTTTACAATGGGTTAGTAGGATCCCTTAGGTCTATAATTGATGCTGCTGCGGCTGGATCATTAATGTCAAAACCATTTGATGAAGCGTATGTGTTAATTAAAAAAATGGCTACAAATGAATTTCAATGGCCATCTGCTATGGTAAATCATAAAAATGTAGCTAGTGTTCATGATACAGATGTGATTACAATTTTTGCATCTCAGGTTGCTGCAATATCAAGAAAGTTGGACCAATTTGGAATGAACCAACCTCAATTTACTCCTATAAGTGAGGAAAGTTTTTTAGGGCATATGATTGATTCTAACTTAACATATGATGCTTTAAATACCATAAATAACTCGTATTCTAACTTTTACAACCCAGGTTAGGAAAACCATCCTAAATTTAACTGGAATCATATTACTGATGGTGGAAACCAAAAATAGGAAAATAATCATATAAATCCTAATGGAAGTTGGAATAATCAGGGGAACACAAACTACTCTAACAATGATCAACAATTTAAGGATAAGAAGATGTTTATGGAAGAAGTGGTATTGCAAATGAGAAATCATTTGCAAAGTCAAAATGCTGTGATTAAAAACATAGAGAATCAACTGGGACAAATTACTAATTTAGTTAGAAATAGACCCCAAGGAACACTTCCTAGCAACATTGAGATCAACCCTAAAGAGAACAGTAATGAACAAGTAGAAGCTGTCCAATTAAAAAGTGGAGCAGAGATAAAGGATGTGGTTAGAAAAGAGAAAGATGTTGTGAGAGAAATAAAGGAAACTAAAAGACTTGAAGAACATGTTTCTAAGGATCTAGAAAAATTAATATCTCCAACTAAAATCAGTTTGGAAAGACCACCACCTCCATTTCCTCAAAGAGTTATACAACATGAGTTGAATAAAAAAATTTTAAAGTTCATGAAAGTACTTAAGGAATTAACGATAAATATTCCTTTCACCGAAGCTTTGGAACAGATGCCAAGTTATGCAAAGTTTATAAAGGAGATATTAAACAAGAAAAGGAAATTTAGGGATTACGAGACAGTTGCACTAAGTGAGGTGTACAGCGCTTTACTTCAAAAAAATTTTCCTCAGAAACTTAAAGATCCTTGTAGCTTTACAATTCCTTGTGCAATTGGAAAAAGATTATGTGGAAAAGCTTTATGTGATTTAGGAGTGAACATTAATGTGATGCCTCTATCTATATTTAGAAGATTAGGTTTAATTAATATTTCTCCCACTCATCGTAACCCTTACATTAGTCGATCGATCTATCATTTATCCAAAAGGAGTTATAGAAGACGTGCTTGTTAAAGTGGATAAATTTATCTTTCCTTTGGACTTTATTGTATTAGATATGGAGGAAGATAAAGAAATTCCAATTATTTTAGGGAGACCTTTCCTTGTTATTGGACAAGCTATAATAGATGTGCAAAAAGAAGAGTTGACTATGAATATTAATGACATTAAGTCACTTTTGATGTATTAAAGACTATGAAATATCCAGCTGAGAGAAAAGACGATGATTGTTTTTGGATAAATGAAATTGATTATCTAAGTAAAGATCATTTCTAAGAAAGTTTTGAGAGTAAGTTAACAGATGAGATTGAAATAGACTTTCATGATGAGTCAAAAATGTTATTTAAAGAAAATTGTATGTATTTTTAGGAGAGGTGTGAAATGATGGACGCTACCAAAAATAGTAATATTTTAATTTCATCTGTTGAAAAATCTCATGAACTTAAGATGGACGTACCCCATACAATTTTAAAACCTGTCTATTTAAGAAATTCATCTACACAACCAGTCTTTATATCTTTTGATTCAACTCAATCACAAGAAAAACCTGAATTGAATGATGAACAAGATAAAATTATTGAACTAAGACTTGGAAGAGAATTTGAGGATATATTTCAAAAAAACTTTGAGTTTAGAAAGAGGATAAGGATACTGGAAGACCATTGGAAGAAATTCCTAAGAAATTAGAAAAACCTATTTCCTTAACTAAGATAGATCCTCCGTCATTTAATAATTATAAAGGAGAAGAATTAGAAGATAGCTTGAAACAGAAGATTGATATAAAAGAATTTGATCCTGAATCTGAATTATTTAGGATGAATCTAATTCAAAATTTGGGAGATCTTTAATTATCTTATAAAGATCCATTTCATATAAATTTCAAGGATGATATTAATATGCAAATTCAGAAAATTAATAGAAGAATATTGGATCTAGAATGAAATATGAGGAATTATGATATAAATCAAACTGAAAATGAAGAGCTAAATGAAAAATTACAATTTGAGAATTTTAGAGAAATCCCTGGATCTGGAAATAATTGGGCAATTGATCGAGGATTACTTAATTGGAATTTTGATTCAGGAGGAATCATTTGTCAGGCCCGCGACGTTAAAACCAAGCGCTTTATGGGAGACAACCCATAGTTATCAGTGTGTTTTGATTTAGTTTGCTTGAGAGTCATGATTGTTAGTGTTGTATTGTGTTTGCTTTAGTGTGGATTGATCAACTTAATTCATGTTTGGATTAGTGGATTGACTTGATTTTTATGTGTCATTATGGATTGATCAGTTTGATTATTCTTGGTAGATGTTTGGATTGTTAGTGGTTGGATTTGATCTTTGTGTGTCATGAGGGAGGTGATTCCTTAACTTCTTATTATGATTAGACATATATGTTCTCTTGTAGTAGTTGGATTGACGAGTTCACTATGGCTCTAGTCTTACTCTGACTTGAGTTTTACAATAGATATCATAAATTTGAACAATGACAGCTTCATCTTAATTTTGTTACATCCTTTGTCTAACTTTGTTTTCATTTGGTAGGAGTCGTGAACCTATTTGATGAATAACATTAGGATGATTTTACACTACAATATGTAACTGTTAAAGGTGCTTAATTATAAGGATTAGATGATGCTTGAGATTGGTGTCCAGAAACCAATTTATCAGGAATAATATTATCTTTGGGATTTTAATCTATAAAATTATTTAAAAAAGTGCCTAATTTACTAGGGCAGTGATTTCGTTAGAAATTGGAGGTAAGGTAGTGAGATTGGATGAGTTAAAGGATGAATTGACCTCATTTATCTTATGTGTGTTTATGTTTGTGTTACAATTTTATATAATAATTGAAGAACAATTTTATATTCCTTTGATGTTACCTGCTATGTTAGTTAAACTTTTATTTAGTGAATTTCATTCTAGCATGATTAGTTTAGATTTACTTTTTGCTGCATATTATTCTGTCCTAATGAATACTTGTAAAGGGTTTTGATAGACATGTGTGGTAGAGAGAATTTCTGAACTGTTTTCTTCCTGCTTATATTTTTTGTACTAATTGCTATACATGTTAAAAATCAAGTTTGGGCTTAGGAAGAAAAATAAAATTTTAATGTGAAAATACTTCCTTTTAGTGTAATTTTATTATAAGCATATTTTAGGTTAGATTTACTTTCTCCTACAGTCATTCTATCCTAGTTATGCATGTATATAAATTTGATAGGATGTTGTAGTAGTAAGAAGATTCAACCTTTACCTTTTCTTCCTGCAACATTTTATGGAATTAATTGCAAAATATTTTTGAAATTTAAGTTTGGGGGAAGAAAAATATTAATTCTTATTTGTTCTCAATTGTTATATTATCAAAAATTATTAGCATAATTTATGGTAGTTGAACTTCGCTTGAGATAACTAAAACTTTTTATTTTAGTTGAATATTATGGAGAGATTGGATGAAAGTTTTAGTAATAAAGTTAATTTTATAAGGATAAGATATTTGGTATGAAAATTTGATTATAGTTAACTATTTAAAGTAAGGAAAACTGTATTTTTGAAATGTTAAGAGACTTAAAGTACTGTGTGTTAAAAAAAGATTGTGACTTTATAAATAATAAAGCTCATACCTAAATATAAAGTAAGGAGGTGTTTTAAGTTTGAACTTTAGAAAGAGGAGAGTGAAGTTCAAAATCATTACAGGCTATCCAGATATAGTAATCCTCATTAAAAAAAAAGAAGAGAAAAGGAAAAAAAAGAAGGAATGAAAAACAATCCCAAAAAAAAAGAGAAAAAAAAAGAAAGAAAATATTTATGAGGAGAAGCTTGAGGAGATGCCTAATAAAAAATTGGCTTCACTTGAGTCACCCTAAAGGGAGAACTTGAATAAATTTCTGAATTTATATTTAAAGTATTGGGCTACATTCTGATGAAGTTTGCATAAACTCCTTTTTTACATAATCCTTCAAGGCACTCTTAATGTGACAAATTATGTTTTATTTTGAAATAAATAGAAGACTAGAACCCTTGGACTTGATTGTTAAACATTCTTATACCTGTAGTGTTAACCTGAGTTACTGAATTTCTTTCTAAAAGTCTAACCAACATATTATTTTGAATAAATAATTTTAGTTTCTTACAGGTAAAAAGTACATTGCCTTGAGTTATATTTTTATGTATTAAAAGGGTTACTTGAGAACAAGTAACAGTTAAGTTTGGGGGATTCTGATGCACCAAAAATATATACGCTTTTACTATATGATTTTACTCATTTTTGGTGATATTTTTAAAAGGAAGGTATTTTGTATGATTTTTGGTTTTAAGAACAAAAATGGTGATTGGAGTAAAAAGAAGCAAAAACGGTGCAATTTGGAGCAAAAACGAGCAAGAAAACAAATTTTAGCTTGACACCCTTTAATAAGTCTTTCTATGTTTAATCTCTTTTACACTTCTTGAATATTTTTGAATGAGATTACACTTTAAAGAAATATTATTTTTATACTTATTTTGTAGGGTTATCTGTTAGGAACGCAACGCAATTGAAACGGGGAGAATCGGAGCTGTAACGGAGCCAAATGGTAGAGCTGCGCAAGATGGGCTCCGAGGGCGCCCAAACTGGCGCCGGCGGCGTTAGAAGCCTGAGACCATGAAAATAGGGCTCTGGCAACACCCTATTCAGTGTCGGCAGTGCCCGAGATGGCTTGAACGTGATATTAGGTGGTTTTTGGCCAAATACATCGAATCTGGATGCTTTTTGGAGGGTTTCTTCATGTACCTCTTGGGAAATTCATCCCTACTCTATTTTAAACCGAATTTGAAGCCAAAAATGGAGAAGAGATGTTAGGGAAAACTTGGAGAATGCTTAGAGATTTGAAAATAGGAGTAGAAATGTAGATTTCTACCTTTTTGGAGAGATTGGTGAAGGGATTTTGAGAGAATCTGTAAGAGAATGTTCTAGCATTGCATGAATCCGCGGGAGACTTTGTGGGAGAGATTTTCATCTTTCTTACAAGGGGAAAAAACTAAGTATTGTATTTTTCATTATCTTATGATATTGTAAACACTTATTTTGTGGATTTGCTGTGAAATAATTTTTTTCGTAGTGTTTTCTTCGTGCTTTGTGATGTCTTTCTCTTACTCTTTCTTCTTCTATGAAAATAGTGGCATGAGAAGATTATGTCATTGTTTTCATTCTACTTTTCTTTTGCAATGAGTAGGACTCATGTTTAGGATATTGGGATGCTTACTAAAAGAAGTTTTAATTATAAATGTGATGTTTTTTTACTTGCACTTATTTACATTACAATAAGGGCCTGTTGTATTGTTAAAATTTGTTGTAATTGCATTGTCGTGAAAGGGCAGTTTAATTCTCAACAAAGTGGAACCACATTCAATTTCCATGAATGAATTGCGTATTTCATGGGGATTGAGTGCAAATAAATAGGAAAATATGGTTTTGATGGGCGTCGAATTGGAGGTTTCAGGGTGACAGGCTCAGATCCCCAATTTGGTCCTAAGATTAGTAACCAAACTCGAAGGTTAGCCTTCGGGTTAAGGGTGAGTGAGAGCTCCGTAGTGACACAAACAATATGTAAGCTCCTCTCAGCCTAGCCTTAGATTTAGTGACTAAACTTAGGATATGTCAATGTTCTTTACGTGCTTGAAAGAGGGGGTACTCTTTTGAGGGTAATAAATAGGATTTCTTCTATTTGGCACAAACAATATTTAATGCATCACATTCCTAAATTTTATCCATTTCATTACATAAGAATAGTAGATTTCACCAAACCAATTTCCCCAAAAAGAGTTTTCTTTAGAAGTAATATTTGCATTTAGGAGTAGTTTTATGAAATCTCACTATCGGCGAGAAATTTCTCGCCGTCGGTGAGCTAATTAATTCAAAGAGGTCAAAAGTTTTGGGAAAATCTCGCCGTCGGCGGGATCGATCTCGCTGTCGGTGAAGTTTTCAAATTTTTAATATTTATAATATTTTCAATTCATTTTAAGCCTTAATAATTTCCGGTCACTTTAGAATATACTTTATCATGATTAGATACTATATTAACACATAAATTCACACAACACAAACATTATAACTTTATATATGAAATCCAGGTGTTTATAAATTTCACACACACTAAATTATTAACAAATTGCTTTGAAAAATATTAACACACACACAATTCAGCGTCACAATCCACACTACAATACTCAAAACACTGAGACTAAACAAATAACACACAATCATATCTAGACTGAGATTAACTATATAAAGTGCAAATAAAAACTAAATTCAAGCAATCACACACAAATAAGTACGAATCAATTTCTTCTACTCATCAAGATCTGAACTTAATTCTTCTCTGATATTTCCGATAGAACGTAAATGCACGAACAGATTATAGAAAGGCCTGAAAGGGAATTCTTCAGAAGAATCTTCTTCAATCCATCCCTTCCTTCTGAGAAGTTGTATAAAACTAGCTTCCAGATATCCTGAATGATCAAAGTGTTATTTCATTCTCCAGTCAATGTGATAAAATAAATCAAAGATATTATCAATGGAATTCATCACATTTTGTATTTCATTCTCCAATCCTTTAAGTTTCCGTAAGATCATGTTCGTTCTATCAGTCAAGGGCTTGGTTAAAGGATTGTTTTGAGATGCTTGGTCCGTAATAATGGCTATCTCATTATTGTTCTCCAAAGTAGGAAACATATCAATCGGATCTAATGGTTTCCAAGGCAATAGTACTTTTTCCCAAGCTTCGTAGGAAACTTGGTATTGACTACATAATGCGAAAATTGTTGAAGGATGTCCGAGCTCGTGAACAGATCCATGCACAATTAGGCCTAAGGCAGACTTCACAATAATAGTTCCAATGTCGATGGGTAATTGACCCACTTTTTATATGTATGCAATTTATGTTTATAGCAACTACACCAAAAACTTGATCCCACTTTAAATATAGTTATATGATTTAATGTATAATGTGGATTCTACGCAAGTATACGTATCGTATTAAGTAATACAGGGCTCTAGTGGAGTCCTGGTTATCGATCCCACAGGAAAGTTTTTAACGGATTTGTTATCGACTAAATTTAAAGGAATTACTTACTAATATAGTAAACGGAATTTAAAAAGTAACTATTGCAACTAAAGTAAACTAATGCTTGAAATAAGTTGATTTAAATAATTCAGAAAAAGTATCCTTCTCCTTGTTTTTAGAAAATTAAGTGAATGATGAATTTAAATAGAATTTTTTTATTGTATTGTGACAAATAGGAGCATTCCTATTCTTTACCCTTTGGTCCAGGTGCAAAGAACATTGACTAATCCTATGTTTGATTACTGAATTTGCGGCTAGGCTGGGAGGATACTGGCTGCTACATCAGAGCTCCCACATTCCCCTCACCTAAGGGCTAACATCTACACTTCAGCTCTCAAACAGTAGGACCGAATTTGAGTATTTTAGTTTGTCACACTAAAATATCCAATTCTACGCCCGATAATTAATATTTCCCTATTTATTTGCACCCGACTTCCAAGGCTTTTGACTTCCCTGAATATTGGATGTAATTTTTACTATAGTTGTAATTCAACATATTTTAACTACTCAATTGGCCAGATTTAAAGTAAATTAAGTTTTAAGTAAAAATTATCACAATTTATTTTAATATTATATTATGTGCTTCTATTAAATTTCATCAATCCAATAATTTTCATAAACAAGGAGAAAGACTAAGAAAACTACTCAGAATGCATGAGAATAAAACAAAACATAGATTTCATTTAAAGTTAACAACAATAAACAAAGATACTTATCTTAATTTCCTCCCCAAGCAGACTCCTTGAAGTTCCTTTGACTTTTCCTTCTAGTACATCAAACTATATAGCACTCAACTAATGAACTCACTAAACACACACATAAAAGATTCTAGAAAAACTTTTTAAGACTCAAAAGACACACACAGAAGACTCCAGAGACACACTAAGACATTAGAATTCGGCCTCTATTTATAGAGTTAAGCAAAGGTTCAAGGGGTGCTTAAACACCTCTTCAAATAGTGTCCAGGTTCAATGTATAAGCATTTTGAACTAACTCGTCGTCGGCGAGAAACGACCTCGCCGTCGGCGGGGCTTCTAGAAGGTCTTCAAGCTTGCGTGATCTCGCTGTCGGCGGGCTCTGGCTCGCTGTCGGCGAGGTAGTTATAATTCCTTCAGAAAATTCTCCTCACGATCTCGCCGTCGGCGGCCTCGATCTCGCCGTCGGTAAAGTAGTTATATTTGCATGAATTTCCTCCTTTTTGATCCAAATTTGCTCCATTTCATGCTTTTTGCTCCCATCACTTATAAATCTTCATTCCTGCAATAAAATAAAGAAAATTCCTTTCTTTAAAGTACAATTTCATCAAAAATAGATATGAATTTCTTAATGAAATTTTCTGTGATCAGTAATCCAGTTTGAATACAATAATTCAAAATCGCACATTCCTTAGAGACTTTATTTACCCTCATAGTGGGTAATAATTTTAAGGAAATAAAGAAGTGCCAGTGCTTAGAGACTGGCTTAAGAAGTGATGCAAAAATACTAACGTACCCATCTTCTCGCATTTCCCAATCTTTTGGTTCATCAGTTAAGTATCGGTACATCTCATTTATATTGTATCTTGTAGAGATGAAATTTGAATAGTGGCAAATAGGTGTATTCTCAATTGAATACAACTCATTAATTCTTGAAGGAGTGAAAGTTACCCATCTGCCTCATACAAATATGCTTCCATTATTGATTCCATGAAGATTGCAGTAGAATTCTTTGATTACAGGGATAACTACAGCAGAAGTTGTATAGCATAATACCTCCCAACATCATCGAATAATCATCTCCTCAATAGATGTTGTTGAATTCTCCGCTCCTCTATTAACGAATCCTCTTTCTTTAATCAATCGCTTTTTTGTCATAACCTTGTAGAATATCTGTTGTGCCTCATAACTGACGACGAACATTCTCCTATTGAACACTTGGGATTTCATGATTTCAAGTGGATTAGATGCCATAATTTCTTGTTTTGGTGGAGTTTCTATTCTTTTCTAAGACGTAGAAAGTGAAGATTTCGAGTTCTAGGCGTCTTATATAGGTAAAAACACTTAGAATCGCCAGAAACCGCCAAAATAACTCCCTAAAACCGCTCTTGTACCAGTCTCGCCGTCGGCGGCAACAATCTCACCATCAGCGGGATAGTTATAATTTTAAACTGAATTAAGGTGCACCGATCTCGCCATCGGCGGTGTCGATTTCGTCGTCAGCGAGCTAAGGTAAAATTGCCCATTTTCGCTTTTGTTCCCAAAATTTCTAATTTCTTTTATTTTTCTTAATATTGTGATGATTATAAAGATAAATACGAGTAGTAGAATTCTTTTATACTATAATTATCAATAAATCAAGTAAATAAACTATAATTTAAGACTACTATGGGTTGCCTCCCATAAAGCGCTTGGTTTAACGTCATCAGCCCGACCTATTCTGGTTCTTAATCAGGTTGACTGAACATTAAAACCTCTTTAAAATTGGGTCTTCTTCCTTCTAAATATGGTTTTAATCTATGTCCATTTACTTTAAGTGTCCAGTCTTTGGATCTTCAATTTCTATAGTTCCGTAAGTAAATATTTGAGTTATAGTGAAAGGTCCTAACCATCGAGATTTCAATTTTCCAGGAAATAATTTCAATATTGTATTATAGAGCAAAACTTCTTATCCTGGTTCAAAATTTTTCTGTTTAATCTTTTGATCATGCCATAATTTTATTTTCTCTTTATAGATTCTATCGTTATTGTAAGATTCATTTCTTAATTCTTCTAATTCATTCATCTGTAATAATCTCTTCTTACCAGCTTCTCTTAAATTATAATTAAATTCTTTAATCGCCCAATATGCTTTGTGCTCTAATTCAACTGGTAAGTGACAAGTTTTTCCATAAATAAGCCTGTAAGGAGTCATTCCAATCGGAGTTTTATAAGCAGTCCTGTATGCCCATAATGTAGTGTCTAGTCTTGTAGACCAATCTAATCGATTAGGGTTTACAGTTTTTTCTAAAATTTGTTTAATTTCTCGATTAGAAACTTCAGCTAATCCTCTGGTTTGTGGATGATAAGCAGTTGAAATTTTATGAATAATGTTGAATTTTTCTACTAATTTGTGAATATATTTGCTCCTAAACTGGGATCCTCCGTCAGTGATAATCACTCTCGGCATTCCGTATCTTGTAAAAATATTTTTTCATTAAAAATCTTGAAACACTCTTAGCATCACATCGAGGTAACGCTTGTGCTTCAATCCATTTAGAAACATAATCAACATCAACTAATATATATGAGTTTCCAAATAAAGGTATAAATGGTCCCAAGATATCTAATCCCCAAACATCAAAAATTTCAACTTCTAATATAAAATTTAGAGGCATTTCATTTCTTCTAGATATATTGCATTTATCGCAAGTTTTAATATATCTATAAACATCTCTAAAAAGAGTAGGCCAATAAAATCTGGATTGTAAAATTTTATAAGCAGTTTTATCTGTTCCAAAATGTCCTCCAAATTCAGAATCGTGACATTTTTGAATGATTTGTTTAGTTTCTTCATAAGGCACACATCTTCTAATTATTGAATCCTTACATTGCTTATATAACTTTGGTTCATCCCAAAAATATGTTTTAGCATCATGAATGAATTTTTCATGTTGTTGCGAGTTAGCATGGGTGGTAAAATATCACTTACAATATAATTTACTATATCAGCATACCAAGGTATTTTCCATTCATTTATATTATAAAGTTGTTCGTCAGGAAAATGGTTTGTAATTTCATTATCAGTTTTAGATAGTTCATTATATTCTAGTCTTGATAAATGATTTGCAATCTGATTATCAGTTCCCTTTTTATTAATGATTTCAAAATCAAATTCTTGCATCAGAAATATCCATCTGATTAATCTTGGTTTGGTATCCTTCTTTTGTATTAAATATTTAATAACAGAGTGATCAGTATGCACAATACATTTAGTTCCAATTAGGTAAGATCTAAATTTATCAAAAGCATAAACAATTGCTAATAATTCTCTTTCCAGTAGCTTGTGTAGTTGATTTCGGCATTATTGAGAGTTTTACTTAGCATAGTATATGAATTTAAAAATTTTATCATATCTTTGTCCAAGAACGACTCCTATAGCATAATCACTAGCATCTCACATAAGTTCAAATGGTTTCTCCCAATTAGGGAAACTATTATAGATCTTGTGATTAATTTATCTTTTATTAATTCAAAAGCATTTAAGCATTCTGTTGTGAATTCAAATTTCTTGTCTTTTTCTAAAAGTTGGCATAGAGGTTTAGTAATTTTTGAAAAATCATTTATGTAGCATCTGTAAAAACCGGCATGTCTAAGAAAACTTCTTACCCCTCTCACTGTAGTAGGAGGTGGTAATTTAGCTATAACTTGAATTTTTGCAGGATCTACTTCCATGCCATTTTTCAAAATTTTATGCCCTAATACAATTCCTCCTGCAACCATAAATTGACATTTCTCCCAATTTAGAACTAAGTTAGTTTTCTCGCATACTTCTAAGAATTTTTCAACGTGACTTAAGCATATGTTAAATGATGCTCCAAATACAGAGAAATCATCCATAAATACTTCCATTCCATCAGCAATTACTTTGCTAAATATAGACATCATACATCTCTGGAATGTTGCAGGTGCATTACATAATTCAAAAGGCATTCTTCGAAAAGCGAATGTTCCATAAGGACTGGTAAATGTATTTTTCTCTTGATCCTCAGGAGCAATAAGAATTTGATGATAACCGGTATATCCATCTGAAAAACCAAAATATTTATGTCCGACTAGTCTATCCAACATTTGATCTAGAAATGGTAAAGGGAAGTGATCTTTCCGGTGGTTGCATTTAATTTTCTATAGTCAATACATATACTCCATCCAGTAACTTGTCTTATAGGAATTAAATCATTATTTTCATTAGCTTCAACAGTCACTCCTCCTTTCTTAGGAACACAGTGAATTGGGCTTACCCAAGCACTGTCAGAAATAGAATATATAATACCATTATCTAACCATTTTAATATTTCTTTCTTGACTATCACTTTCATATTCAGATTTAATCTCCTTTGGGGATCAACTATTGGTTTGTGTCCGGTATCTAAAATAATTCTATGCATACAGATTGAAGGACTAATTCCTTTAATATCTGCTAAAGTCCAGCCAAAAGTTTTCTTATATTTTTTAAATGTGTCAAAAAGTTTTTGCTCTTGTGATTCATTTAATTCTGCTAATATAATAACTGGTAAAGTTGAAGAGTTACCTAAATAAGCATACTTCAAATGAGTAGGTAAGATTTTTAAATCAAGTTCATGAGGTTTAATAATTGATGGAACTATAATATTTTCAGCATTTTTTGTATTATCCAACAATTCAAATTTTTCCTGTATATAATCTAATTCTTCATTGTTTGTTTCTTCAATTAATTCAGTATTTTCTATTTTAAGTTTTTCTTCAAAGTATTCTTTAATATGTTCATTTTGTAGATGTTTAATAATTTCTATTCGAAAACATTCATCATCTTTTTCTATAGCAAGATATTTCATTGATTTTGTAATGTTGAAGATAGCTTTTTGATCGTTTACTCTCATAGTTAATTATCCTTTTTGAACATCAATCATAGCTTTTCCAATAGCTTAGAAGGGTCTTCCTAATATTACGGGTATTTCTTTATCTTCTTCCATATCTAAAACAATAAAATCTACTGGGAAGATAAACTTATCCACTTTTACTAACACATCTTCAATAACTCCCTTAGGATAAGTAACAGAACGATCAGCTAACTGAAGAGTTACTGAAGTAGGTGAGACTTCTCCTAATCCTAATCTTTTAAAAATTGATAGAGGCATTAGATTTATGCTGACTCCTAAATCACATAATGGTTTTCCATAAAATTTTTCTCTAATAGCGCAAGGTATAGTGAAACTACCAGGATCTTTTAATTTTCCAGGAAGCTTTTTCTGAATAATTGCACTACATTCTTCACTAAGTGCAATAGTTTCATTTTTTGTGAACTTTCTTTTTTTATTTAAAATATCCTTCATAAATTTCACATAATTGGGCATTTGTTCCAATGCTTCTACAAAAGGAATGTTTACTGTTAATTTTTTTAAAATTTCAAGAAATTTAGAAAATTGCTTATCTTTTTTATGTTGCCTTAGTCGCTAAGGAAATGGTGGTGGTGGTTTTTCTACATAAATTTTCATAAGTATCAATGGATCTTCTAGATTTTGATCTTTCTGATCCTTATCTTTTTCGAATTCCACCTCCTCATTCTGACTTTCTGTTTCTTTCTATTTTCTTGTTTCTAACTCTTGTCTACTTCATAATTGTATTGCTTTAATTTGTTCTTTTCCCTGATCATTAGGATTTTTTTCCACATTACTAGGAAATGTTTCAGGACTTCTATTATTAAGTGCAGTAGTGATATGTCCAAGTTGAGTTTCAATATTTTTAATTGTTGTTCCTTGAGTTTGTAATTGGTTTCCTTGAATTTGTAACTGATTACCTTGATTATGTAAATGTTGACCCATATTTAGTATTAATTCTTCCATAGATAACTTCTTATCTTTAAATTGAGAGTTATTATTAAATCCAGGTGGATAAGAAGGTTTTAAATTAGCATTTCCTTGGTTAGATGGATTTCCTTCTGGGTTTATTGAATTATTCATCCATTTCTGATTAAAATTTGGATGATTTTTCCACCCAGGGTTATAATAATTTGCATAAGGATTATTGGGTCTATTGTTAACAGCATTTATAGTTTCATATGAGGATTGAGCATCTATAAGTTGTCCAGACAAATTTTCTTCTGTTATATTAGGAGAAAAATTCATTTCAAAATGATCTAATTTCTTGGATATAACAGCAATTTGAGAAGCTAATATAGGTATTGCATCAGAATCATGTATACTGGCTATTTTTTTAGGATTTAACCTTTCAGAAGGCCATTGAAAATTATTGGTAGCCTTTTCTTCAATTAAAGAATAAGCTTCATCAAAAGGTTTTGATATTAATGAACCTCCAGCAGCAGCATCAATGATTGACCCACTTTTGATATTTATACTTACAAAAATATGTTATTGATATTGGCAACGACACAAAAAACTTGATCCCGCACCAAATACATGTATTTACACTGATGATTCTTTTATGAAAATTATGATTTATAATGTGGATACTATGCAAGTATACGTATCGTTATCAAGCAATAAAGGGCTCTAATGGAGTCCAACATATCGATCCCACAGGGAAGTTATAAAATTTCAAAGACAAATTAAAGTAGACTTACTTACTAAGCTAGTATACGGAAATTAAGAACACTTATACAAAACTATTGCTAAAAAAGTTTTAAATGTAAGATTCTAATTTAAAAAAGCATCTTTCTCCTTGTTGAGAGAATTAAGTGAATGATGAATTAAAGTAGTTTAGAGTTTGTATTGTGTCAAATAGGAGCATTCATATTCTTTACTCTTTGGTCCAGGTGAAAAGAACATTGACTAGTCCTATGTTTGATTACTGAATCTGAAGCTAGGCTGGGAGGATTCCGGGTGCCACTTCAGAGCTCCCACATTCCCCTCGCCTGAGGGCTAACATCTACACTTCAGCTCTCAAACAATAAAACCGAATTGAATATTTTATTCTGTCACACTAAAATGTCCAATTCTACGCCTGATAGTTAATATTTCCCTATTTATTTGCACCCTCCTTCCAAGGCTTTTGACTTCCTTGAATCTCGGATGTAATCTTTACTATAGTTGATAATTAAGCATATGTTAACAAATTAATTGGGCAAATTGAAAGTAAATTAAGTTTTAAGTAAAATATTATCACAATTTTTATTTAATAATTTTAGGCACAGTTACTTTGACTCGTCACTTCACATAATCTCAACAACAATGAAAAAGACTAAGGCAACTACTTAGAAAGCATGGGAAAAATAACACAAAGCATGGATTTTATTAAAGTTAACAAAAAATAACAAATATATTTATCTCAATTCTTCTCCCCAAGTAGACACCTTGAAGTTCCTTTGACTCATCCTTCCAGTACAACACACTTAATTAAACTCACTAAGACTCTCTGATTTACACTCCAACATAAATGAACACTAATTGACTTTAAAACAACACCAAAAGACACAAAAATGACACACTAAAGGGACAAAAATCGTCTCTATTTATAGAAGGAGTCAAATCTTCAAAGGTTGCTTAAGCGCCTCTTCAAAAACCGTCCATGTTCATTGTATCTGGCTCTTTTCAACTGTCTCGCCGTCGGCGAGCTCGATCTCACCGTCGGCGGGCTTCTAGAAGGTAGGCTAACCGCGCCGATCTCGCTCTCGACTGGCTCTTTATAATATATTAAAAAATTCTCTGGAAAATCTCACCGTCGGCGGCCTTGATCTCACCGTCGGCAGGATAGTTCATTTTTCATCAAATTGAGTCATTTTTGCTCCAAATTCTCTTCTTTTATGCTTTTTGCTTTCAGTACTTATAATTCTTCATTTCTGCAATAAAACAAACAAAATACCTTTCTTTAAAGTGCAATTTCATATAAAATTTGTATGAAATTCTTAATACATTTTCTCGTGATCAAATTCCACAAAACTTATGTATTACTTGTTCTCAAGTAATTTTTATACTTAATAAAAGTAAATGATTATTTGTAATAAATCTTTTAATTCAGAAAAACTATGAATTAAATTTTAATAAATACTATAGTAAAGTTTAGTAGAAATATTTTTAGATAATTAAATTAACTCTATAGATATAAGGCTATATAGTCATCAAGCTTAAGATTTCTAGTCTTCTATTTATTTTAAGAATAACTATATTTGTAATATTAAATTACTTAAGATATTCAGTTGATAGGAATTCATGAAAACACTACTCAATAAAATACTAATCTATAAATATAATTTTAGAAATATAATTGAGTTTACCCTTTAGGTTGATTCGAATGAAGCCAATTTTTGATAAGGCATCTCCTCAAGCTTCTCCTCACTTATATTTATTATTTTATTTTTCTTTTCAGGGATTGATTTTTAATCCTTCTTTTTCTTTTCCAAGTGGGGATTACTATATCTGGATAGCCTGTTAATGATTTTGAACTTCATTTTCCTCTTTCCTAAATTTGAAACTTGAAATATTTCATTACCTTATATGTATTTTATAGTCTTTACTTCATAGGGTTTTAATCTCTTCTTTCTCAATTAAATACTTAAGAATTTCATATTTTAAAATATAGTTTTCCTTACTTTAAATAGTTGACTATATTATTATTCTTTCATACCAAATATCTTAATCTACAAAATTAGTTTAATTACTAAAAATATTTTATTCAACTTTCTTATAATAATTAAACAAATTAATTATAGTTTACCGAACTAAAGTTACTACAGAAAATCATTTTTATAGTAATTTTTTTTTGAAAATATAAAATGAGAACAATTTAATAATTAAATTTGTGTTTTTCCCTCCCCCAAACTTAAGTTTTTCTATCTAATCATATAGGGTGAAAAGAAAATAAACTATAATATTTAAATCATACCTTCGAGCTTTAAGTATTTCTCTTTTTGAAATTTGCGAGTTTTCTTCATTACTTACTTAACTTTGTCTTGTTAGTATCTTTTTACACATATAATATTTAAGAAAAATTGTTGGGTAAAGAAATTTTTGAAATAAGTACAAAATACTAACACAACTTATATTTAATCTACTTGCTAAACATACAATTGCTATTCTATTTAGAAATTACAATAACAGTTTTAAATATTAAAATAAACTAACTAATTTGAACAACAAAATTCCAAAATTTAATATTACATCACAATCAGTTCATAAACTAAACATCCATTTTAAAGTTCCACAAAAATCACATAAACAATCATCCAACATAACAGTTAAAGTTCATAATTAAAACAACTTAAACTGATAAAAATAAACATCAAATCTAAAATCTAATCTCCTAAATCAAAATCCCAAGCCATGTCATCGCCTCCTTGATCTGCAGGTGGAGTAGGCTGATATTGAATGTATCGAGGGCACTCAGGGAATACAACATCGAGTTCTCCTCTCCTGTAGCGACTCTCAGCATCGTAATAAGCTCTCTCATAATCAGAGTGTCTCTGGAGATACTCACTGTCATAATCATGTCGCCTCTCCAAACCTCCAATCCTGTGATCAATATTCTCCAATTTCTCTTCTATCTTCTCAAAACTCTTTCTATGCAGGGTCATCTCATTCATCAGATCATGAATGGTAAGGGAACTGTAAGTAGGAGGGTCATAACTTGTAGAGAGAATATCTCTACTCGAAGAAGGTATAACTCCTTGTTCCAGATCACCATCCTTCGTGGGATTCGTAGGTTTTAATATTAGCCGGTGTAATGGGTTTCATAGGCTCCACCCATTCCTCATCATCTCTCGCCTCTACCCGAGATAATTGGCAGAGTGCATAAATCAGACCAGGGTGTCCTAGTCCTCCTCCGCTCTCACTTCTAGCAGTGGCTAATATATTCTTGTAAATTTCATTTCCCACATTAATACTTTTCTGATTCTGAATACAGAAATTCAGAATTACTCTATCCCTTGTTACCTCACTATGGTTATATGTGGGTAACAGAGTAGAACAGATAAAATAATGCATGGCTTTAGACAATGCATTCAACATAGAGAGAGGAATGTTTATCCTATCTCGCTGCTTGATCTTCCAAACTCCTTTCCCGTCAGTAAAAAAGTCTATCACTTCTTCCAGTGGTCCTTCCATAGTACCAAAAGTTTCATACTCACTGGTGTGCAAGTGTCGTACTTCATAAAATGAATTGATTCTAGCAGCATTGAACTCAACCAAAAATCCTCTCACCTTGATTGGTGCATCTTCTATCACTGTCAGATTGGCATAGAATTCTTTAACTACTTCACTTGCGGCTCTATTTGTGGTGTAACGAAGTTCTCCCATCCTCTTTCCTTAATTATTCGTTCCACTTCTCCTCCTGGATTTTTAAAAACTCAATCTTGAATGCATTTCCTGGCTTGAATGTTGTGATAATATCTTGACTGTGCCCTTGCATTCACAAATCGGTTATCGTCGTAATCCAATCGTCTTCTTTGTCGCGAAACCTTTTTTTATCTATGAAATTCACAAAAATCTTAACTAATCTCCAAAATATTACTAAAATGGCTTCCTAATGTTACTAAAATCAATCTAAATCAAATTTCATGAATTTCTTCCAAGCCTTTTCTTCACATTTCAAAATTTTCCCAAAATCCTCAATGTAGAAGAAATTCATGGTGAAAATAAAAAATTTTTACATAGGAGTGAAGCTCTTACCAATAGAAGATGAAATCCAGCGTTAAAATGTCTTGAAATTGCTCTAAATTCCAGATCTATCAAGCCCTAGGTCAGTTTTTCGAAGTTTTGAGGAAGGGGATGATGAGTAGTGTCGGTTGACCGATCAAAATATAATACATTTCGTGATCTCGCTGTCGGTGAGAAATTTCTCTCCATCGGCGAGCTAATTAATTCACCAAGGCTAAAGTTTCAGGAAAATCTCGCCGTCGGCGGGGTCGATCTCACCGTCGGCAAGATTTCTGAATTTTTAAAAATTTTTATGTTTTCAATTATGTTCAATTTAAATAAGCCTTGTTCAAATGTTTGGTCACTTAATTTGATATATTTTTCTAAGATTAGATATTCTACTGACTCATATAAGGTTTACACAACACAAACATTATAACTTTTATAAATGAAATCCATGAACTTACAAACTTCAAATACCACGAAAACTAACAATTGACTTAGCAAATTAACCAAAACACATCTAACTCGGCATTGCGATCCATACCACAATACTCTAAATGTTGAGACTAAACAAACAACATACAATCTCATATAAACAAAGATTAACTTCGTAAAATCCAAATAATATTAAAAACTAAGTTCAAATCAACACACATAAATAAAATAAGGATAAATCTCTACTACTCATTGGAATCTGAACTAACTTCTTCCCTGATATTCCCAATAGATCGTAGGTGCACAAATATATTGTCGAAAGGTCTGAAGGGGAATTCTTCTGTAGAATCTTCTTCAATCCATCCCTTTTGTCTTAACAGTCGTATGAAACTTAGCTCCGGATGTCCTGAATGATCGAAATGCTCCTTCATTCTCCAGTCTATATGATCGAATAAATCAGAGATATTATCAATAGAATTCATCACATTCTGTAATTCCTTCTCCAATCCTTTAACTTTTCGTAGAATCAGGTTATTTCTATCGATCGAAGGCCCGATTAAAGGATTGTTTTGAGATGCTTGATCAGAGATAATTGTTATATCATCATTATTATCCAAAGTAGGAAACATATCTATCGGATCTAATGGTTTCCAGGGTAACAACACTTTTTCCCAAGCTTCGTAGGAAACTTGGTATTGACTACATAAAGCAAAAATTGTTGATGGGTGTCCGAGTCCATGAATCGATCCATTCACAATTAATCCTAATGCAGATTTCACAATGATAGATCCAACATCGATAGGTAATCCAGATTGAATACAGTAATTTAAAATTCAGCATTCCTTCGAGACTTTGTTTACCCTCATAGTGGGTAATAACTTCGACAAAATAAAGAAATGCCAAATGTTTTGAGACGGGTTAAGAAGTGAAGCGGAAAAATTTACATGCTCGTCTTCTCATATTTCCCAGTCATCAGGTTCATCGGTCAGATATTCTATCTTGTCGGAATAAAATTTGAATAGTGGCAAACAGTGGTATTTTCAATCGAGTATAACTCATTGATTTGAGGAGTGAAAGTTACCCATCTGCCTCTTACGTAAACACTTCCATTATGGATCGTATGCAGATTAGAGTAGAATTCCTTGACTACTGGAATGACAACAGCAGATGTTGGTAGCATAATACCTCCCAATGTCGCTAAACAATAATTTCTTCAATTGTTGTCGTTGAATTCTCTGCTCCTCCATTTACGAATCCTCTTTCTTTAATCAGTCGCTTCTTCATCAAAACTTTGTTGAATAGTCGCTGAGCCTCAAAACTGACAAACTTTCATCGGTTAAACACTCCGGATTTCGTGGTTTCTAATAGGTTAGGGGCCACATTATTTTGGAGTGGCTCTATTCATTTCTAGTGAAGGAATGGTGTAAATAATGAGTTCTAAATGTTTTGTAGTGAATATTATAGGTTAGAACAGCCCAAAACCACAAAGTAACTCTTAAAAACCACTTTTTAACTATATCGCCTTCGGCGGTAACGATCTCGCCATCGGCGAGCAAGTTAATACTTTAAGCTCAATTTGGGCACGCCGATCTCGCTGTCGGCGGGATCGATCTCGCCGTTGGTGAGATTTGGTAAATTGCCCAATTTTCGCTCCAGTCCAAATATTTTCTGATTTCTTCGTATAGATTCAAATTTGTGATGATTTTAAAAAGTAAAATGAGTTGTAGAATTTATTCTTTATTTTAATTTTCAATAACATTAGTAAATATATCATAATTAGTAACTACTATGGGTTGCCTCTCATAAAGCGCTTGGTTTAGCGTCGTCAGCCCGACCTAATTTAGTTAGTAATCATGTTGACTGAGCATTAAAACCTCTTTAAAATTTGGTCTTCTCCCTTAAAAATAAGGTTTTAATATGTGTCCGTTTACTTTAAATTTATGCCCAATTTTTGGATCTTCAATTTCTATAGTTCTGTATAAAAATATTTGAGTTATAGTGAAAGGCTCTAACCATCGAGATTTCAATTTCCCAGAAAATAATTTCAATCTTGTATTATAAAGCAAAACTTCTTGTCCTGGTTCAAAATTCTTCAGGTTAATCTTCTGATCATGCCATTATTTCATTTTTTCTTTATAAATTCTATCATTATGATAAGATTCATTTCTTAATTCTTCTAATTCATTCATTTGCAATAATCTCTTCTCACCAGCTTCTTTTAGATTGTAATTAGATTCTTTAATTGCCCATTAAGCTTTATGTTCTAATTCAACTGGTAAGTGGCATGTCTTTCCATATATAAGCCTGTAAGGAGTCATTCCAATCGGAGTTTTATAAGCAGTCCTGTATGCCCATAATGCAGTGTCTAGTCTTATAGACCAATCAAATCTATTAGGATTTACAGTCTTTTCTAAAATACGTTTAATTTCTTGATTAGAAACTTTAGCTAATCCACTGGTTTGTGGATGATAAGCAGTTGATATCTTATGAATAATGTTAAATTGTTTTACTAGTTTGTAAATATATTTATTTCTAAAATAAGATCCTATGTCAGTGATAATCACTCTCGGCATTCCAAATCTAGTAAAAATATTTTTCATTAGAAACTTTGAAACACTCTTAGCATCACATCAAGGTAAAGCTTGTGCTTCAATCCATTTAGAAACATAATCAACAACAACTAATATATATGAGTTTCCAAATGAAGGAACAAATGGTCCCATAAAATCTAATCCCCAAACATAAAAAATCTCAACTTCTAATATAAAATTTAGAGGCATTTCATTTCTTCTAGATATATTACCTACTCGTTGGCATTTGTCGCAAGTTACGATATATCTATAAATATCTCTAAAAGAGTAGGCCAATAAAATCCAGATTGTAAAATTTTATAAGCGGTTTTATACGTTCCAAAATGTCCTCCAAAATCGGAATCATGACATTTCTGAATGATTTGTTTTGTTTCTTCATAAGGCACGCATCTTCTAATTATAAGATCCTTACATTGCTTATATAAATATGGTTCATCCCAAAAATATGTTTTAGCATCATGAATGAATTTTTTTCTATTGTTGCAAAGTTAACATAGTTGGCAAAATATCACTTACAATATAATTTACTATATCAGCATACCATGGTATTTTCCACTCATTTATATTATATAGTTGTTCATCAGGAAAACTGTCAGTAATTTCATTATCAGTATCAGATAATTCATTATATTCTAGCCTTGATAAATGATCTGCAATTTGATTATTAGTTCCCTTTTTGTTAATGATTTCAAAATCAAATTCTTGTATTAGTAATATCCATCTAATTAATCTTGGTTTTGAATCTTCTTTTGCATTAGATATTTTATAGTAGAGTGATCAGTATGCACAATACATTTAGTTCCAATTAGATATGGCCTAAATTTATCAAAAGCATAAAAAATTGCTAATAGCTCTTTTTCAGTAACTGTATAATTCATTTCAGCATTATTAAGAGTTTTACTAGCATAATATATACTTTGAAAGTTTTATCATATCTTTGCCCAAGTACTGCTTCTATAGCATAATCACTAGCATCACACATAAGTTCAAATGGTTTCTCCCAATCAGGTGAAACAATTATAGGTGATGTGATTAATTTATCTTTTAATAATTCAAAAGCATTTAGGCATTCAGTTGTGAATTCAAATTTCTTGTCCTTTTCTAAAAGTTGGTGTAGAGGTTTAGTAATTTTTTAAAATTCTTTTATGTAGTGTCTGTAGAATCCAGCATGTCCAAGAAAACTTCTTACCCCTTTTAATGTAGTTGGAGGTGGTAATTTAGCTATAACTTGAATTTTTGCAGGGTCTACTTCATGCCATTTTTCAAATTTTTATGCCCTAATACAATTCCTCCTGCAATCATAAATTGACATTTCTCCCAATTTAGAACTAAGTTAGTTTTCTAGCATACCTCTAATACTTTTTCAAGATGATTCAAGCATGCGTCAAATGACATTCCAAATACAGAGAAATCATCCATAAATACTTCTATTCAATCATCAATTAATTTACTAAATATAGACATCATAAATCTCAGGAATGTTGCAGGTGCATTACATAATCCAAAAGGCATTCTTCGAAAAGCAAATGTTCCATAAGGACTAGTAAATGTAGTTTTCTCTTGATCCTCGGGAGCAATAGGTATCTGATGATAACCGGTATATCCATCTAAAAAACAAAAATATTTATGTCCGGCTAATCTATCTAACATTTGGTTTAGAAATGGTAATGGGAAGAGATCTTTCCTGGTGGCTGCATTTAATTTTCTATAGTCAATACACATACGCCATCCAGTAACTTGTCTTATAGGTATTAAATCATTATTTTTATTAGTTTTAACGGTCACTCCTCCTTTCTTAGGAACACGATGAATTGTGCTTACCCAAGCACTCGTCCGAAATAGGATATATAATACCATTATCTAACCATTTTAATATTTGTTTCTTGACTTACTTCTTTCATTATTGGGTTTAATCTCCTTTAGGGATCTACTCTTGGCTTATGTTCATTATCTAAAATAATTCTGTGCATACAGATTGAAGGACTAATTCCTTTAATATCTGCTAAAGTCCAACTAAAAGTTTTCTTATATTTTTTTAATGTGTCTAACAGTTTTTGTTCTTGTGATTCATTCAATTCGAGTGATATAATAGCTGGTAGGGTTGAACGATTACCTAAGTAAGCATATTTTAAATGATTAGGTAAAATTTTTAATTCGAGTTCAGGTCTAATAATTGACGGAACTATATTCTTTTTAGTGTTTTCTGTATTATCCAACATTTCAAATTTTTCCTGTATATAATCCAGTTTTTCATTATCTGCTTCTTCAATTAATTCAGTATTTTCTTTTTCTAACTTTTCTTCATAATATTCTTTAAAATGTTCATTTTGCAAATGTTCAAGTATTTCCATTCAAAAACATTCATCATCTTTTTCTAAAGCAGGATATTTCATTGATTTTGCTATGTTAAAAGTTACTTTTTGATCATTTACTCTCATAATCAATTCTCCATTCTGAACATCAATCATAGCTTTTCCAGTGGCTAAAAAGGGTCTTCCTAATATTATGGGAATTTTTTTATCTTCTTCCATATCTAGAACAATAAAATCTACCGGGAAGATAAATTTATCTACTTTTACTAACACATCTTCAATAACCCCCTTAGGATAAGTCACAGAACGATCAGCTAACTGAAGAGTTACTGAAGTAGGTGAAATTTCTCCTAATTCTAATCTTTTAAAAATTGATAGAGGCATTAGATTGATGCTTGCTCCTAAGTCACACAAAGCTTTTCCATAAAATTTTTCTCACGATAGCGCAAGGTATAGTGAAACTACCGGGATCTTTTAATTCTTTAGGAAGCTTTTTCTGAATAATTGCACTACACTCTTCGCTAAGTGCAACAGTTTCATTATCTGTGAATTTTTTTTTATTTGAAATATCTTTCATAAATTTTACATAATTAGGCATTTGTTCTAATGCTTCTACAAAAGGAATATTTACTGTTAATTTTTTTAAAATTTCAAGCAATTTAACAAATTGCTTATCTTTTTTATGTTGCTTTAGTCATTAAGGAAATGGTGGTAGCGGTTTTTCTATAGATAGGGATCAATGTATATTCTAAGTTTTGATCTTGTTGATCCTTTTCTTTTTCGATTTCCACTTCCTCATTTTTACTTTCTGTTTCTTTCTGAATTTTAGTTTCTAACTCTTTTCCACTTCGTAATTGTATCGCTTTAATTTGTTCCTTTCCTTGGTCTTTAGGATTTATTTCCACATTACTAGGAAAAGTTCCAGGAATTCTATCGTTAAGCGTGGTAGCAATATGTCCGTGTTGAGTTTCAATATTTTTAATTGTTGTTCCTTGATTTTGTAATTGATTTCTTTAAATTTGTAATTGATTTCCTTGATTTTGTAAGTGCTGACCCATACTTAATATTAATTCTTCTATAGATAACTTCTTATCTTTAAATTGAGTGTTATTAAATCCAGGAAGATAAGAAGGTTTATAATTCGTATTTCCTTGATTATGTGGATTTCCTATAGAGTTGTTCATCCATTGTTGATTAGCTGTATTGTTACTCCAATTAAAATTTGGATGATTCTTCCAACCAGGATTATAATAATTCGCATAAGGATTATTGGGTCTATTATTAATAGCATTTATAGTTTCATAAGGAGATTGAGAATCTATAATTTGTCCAGATGAGTTTTCTTCTAATATAGTAGGAGAATAATTCATTCCAAAATGATCTAATTTTTTTGATATAACAGTAATTTGAGAAGCTAACATAGATATTGCATCATTTTCATGAACACTGGCTATCTTTTTAGGGTTTATCCTTTCAGTAGACCATTGAAAATTATTAGTAGCCATTTCTTCGATTAACACATAGGCTTCATCAAATGGTTTTGACATTAATGAACCTTCATCAGCAGCATCAATGATTGATCTAAGAGATCCTACTAATCCATTGTAAAAAGTTTGTATAATTAACAAATCTGGTAACGCATGATGTGGGCATTTCCTAAGAAGTTCTTTAAATCTCTCCCAAGCTTCATATATGGATTCTCCATCAAACTGACCAAAAGATGTTATATCATTTCTATGTTTTGCAGTTTTCGAAGGAGGAAAATATTTAGATAGAAATTTTTGTGATAATTCTCCCCAAGTTTTAATAGATCCAGGTGCTAATGAATCTAACCACATCTTAGCCTTATCCCTTAGAGATAAAGGAACAAGCCTAAGTCAAATAGCATCATTAGATTCTCCTTCATATTTAAAAGTAGCACATAGTTTCAAAAAACTAGCAAGATGTAAATTAGGATCTTCATTAGGTGAACCACTAAATTGATTATTCTGTACCATTTGGATACTTGCAGGTTTAAGTTCGAATGAGTTAGCAGCTACATCAGGCTTTTGAATAGTTAGGTGAATTTCATCTAATGTAGGGTTGGCATAATCTCTTAATGGTCTTTCTTGGTTTATATTTTCAATTTCTGGATTATTTGTCATTTGTGTTAAATTAAAAATTTCTTTTTTTTGTTTTCTGATTTTTTTAATAGTGCGCTCTGATTCTGAATCGTAAGGTATTAAATTTTTGTTTCTAAATTTGCGCATACAATTTTTAAGTAAAATTTAAAATAGTCCATTACTCTAGTAATTACTTCTAATAATTCTATTAATTACCTTAATAATTACTTTACTTCCCCAGAAACGGCGTTAAAAACTTGACCCACTTTTGATATTTATACTTACAAAAATATGTTATTGATATTGGCAACGACACCAAAAACTTGATCCCGCACCAAATATATGTATTTACACTGATGATTCTTTTATAAAAATTATGATTTATAATGTGGATACTACGCAAGTATACGTATCGTTTTCAAGTAATAAAGAGCTCTAATGGAGTCCAAGATATCAATCCCAAAGGAAAGTTAGAGAATTTCAAATACAAATTAAAGTAGACTTACTTACTAAGCTAGTATACGGAAATTAAGAACACTTATACTAAAATTATTGCTAAAAAAGGTTTAAATGTAAGATTCTAATTTAGAAAAGCATCTTTCTCCTTGTTGAGAAAATTAAGTGAATGATGAATTAAAGTAGTTTAGAGTTTGTATTGTGCCAAATAGGAGCATTCCTATTCTTTACCCTTTGGTCCAGGTGCAAAGAACATTGACTAGTCCTATGTTTGATTATTGAATCTGCGGCTAGGTTGGGAGGATACCGGCTGTCACTTTAGAGCTCCCATGTTCCCCTCGCCTGAGGGCTAACATCTACACTTCAGCTCTAAAATAATAGGACCGAATTGAATATTTTAGTCTGTCACATTAAAATGTCCAATTCTACGCCCGATAGTTAATATTTCCCTATTTATTTGCACCCTCCTTCCAAGGCTTTTGACTTCCTTGAATCTCGGATGTAATCTTTACTATAGTTGATAATTCAACATATTTTAACAAATCAATTGGCCAAATTGAAAGTAAATTAAGTTTTAAGTAAAAGATTATCACAATTTTTATTTAATAATTTTAGGCACAGTTACTTTGACTCTTCACTTCACATAATCTCAATAACAAGGAAAAAGACTAAGGAAACTATTTAGAAAGGATGGGAAAAATAACACAAAGCATGGATTTCATTAAAGTTAACAAAAAATAACAATTATACTTATCTCAATTCTTCTCCCTAAGCAGACTCCTTGAAGTTCCTTTGACTCTTCCTGCCAGTACAGTACACTAAATTAAACTCACTAAAACTCTCTGATTTACACTCCAACACAAATGAACACTAATTGACTTTAAAAAGACACCAAAAGACACCAAAAATGACACACTAAAGGGAGAGAAATCGTCTCTATTTATAGAAGGAGTCAAATCTTCAAAGGTTGCTTAAGCACCTCTTTAAAAGCATCCAGGTTCATTGTATCTGGCTCTTTTCAACTGTCTCGCCGTCGGCGGGCTTGATCTCGGCGCCGGCGGGCTTCTAGAAGGTGGGCTAACCGCGCCGATATTGCTGTCGGCGGGCTCTATCTTGCCGTAGGAGGGCTCTTTATAATATATTCAAAAATTCTCTGGAAAATGTCGCCGTCGGCGGCCTTGATCTCGCCGTCGGCGGGATAGTTCATTTTTATTCAAATTGAGTCCTTTTTGCTCCAAATCCGCTTCTTTTGTGTTTTTTTCTTTCAGCATTTATAATTTTTCATTCCAGCAATAAAACAATGAAAATACCTTTCTTTAAAGTGCAATTTCCTATAAAATTGGTATGAACTTCTTAATACATTTTCTAGTGATCAATGATCGATCTAAGAGATCCTACTAAACCATTATAAAAGTTTGTATAATTTACCAATCTGGTAATGCATGATGTGGGCATTTCCTAAGTAGATCCTTAAATCTCTCCCAAGCTTCATATATTGATTCTCCATCAAACTGACTAAATGAAGTTATATCTTTTATATGCTTTGCAGTTTTTGAAGGAGGAAAATATTTGGATAGAAATTTTTATGATAATTCTCCCCAAGTTTTAGTTGAACCAGGTGCTAATGAATTTAACCACATCTTAGCCTTATCTCTTAAAGAAAAAGGAAATAGCCTTAGTCTAACGGCGTCATTAGATACTCCGTCTTATCTAAAAGTAGCACATAGCTCTAAAAAACTCACAAGATGTAAATTAGGATCTTCATTTGGTTAACCACTAAATTGATTATTCTGTACCATTTGGATAATTGTAGGTTTAAGCTCGAATGAGTTAGCCGCTACATCAGGATTTTTGATAGTTAAGTGAATTTCATCTAATGTAGGGTAAGCATAATCTTTCAATGGTCTTGGTTGGTTTATATTTTCAATTTCTGGATTATTTGCCATTTGATTTAATTTTATGGTTTCACTTTTCTGTTTTCTAATTATTTGAATAGTGTGCTCTAATTCTGAATCGTAAGGTATTAAACTTTTAGTTCCAAATTTATGCATACACCACTAAAATAATAATAAAATAGTATGTTACTCTAGTAATTATCTTTAATAATTATTTTAGTGATTACCTTAATAATTACTTTGCTTCCCCGGCAACGGTGCCAAAAACTTGGTAACGGGCCGCAAATATAAGAATTTAGCCTAGGGGGAGAGTAGGGTAAAAATAGAAGGATGTACATAATTGTTAAGCTTAATAAAGTTATATATGTTTTTCAAAGTTAAGTAGCAATTGTAATCCCTCCCCTTTAATCAATGCAAGTATACGTATCGTTCAAGTAATAAAGGGCTCTATTGGAGTCCTAGATATTAATCCCACATGGAAGTTAGAGATTTACAGACTAATTTTTAGTAAAAGTCGATTACTAATCTAATTTAGTATAGTATACAAAAAATGAAGAATGCTTAAACTTAAAACTAATACTTAAAAGACAAAATATATAAGTCAATTTAGAAAAGTATCTTTCTCCTTGTTAAGAGAATTGAGTGAATGAATAATAAATTGAGTTTAGAATTATATTGTGCCAAATAGGAGCATTTCTATTCTTTACCCTTTGGTCAAGTGCAAAGAACATTGACTAATGCTTATGTTTGATTGCGAATGCGTGGCTGAGTTTGGGAGGATGCTTGTTGCCACTTGAGCTCCCACATTCCCCTCACCTGAGGGCTAACATCTACACTTTAGCTCCCAAACAATAGTACCGAATTGAAGATTTTAGTCTGTCACACTAAAATACTCAATTCTTCAGCTGATAATTATTATTTCTCTATTTATTCGCGCCCTCCTTTCAAGGCTTTTAAATTCCCTGAATCTTGGATGTAATCTTTACTATAGTTGATAATTCAACATATGCTAACAATTCAATTGGCCAAATTGAAACTAAATTAAGATTTAAGTAAAAGATTATCACAATCTC
This sequence comes from Papilionanthe hookeriana x Papilionanthe teres, assembly GCA_022702705.1. Lineage (NCBI taxonomy): Eukaryota > Viridiplantae > Streptophyta > Magnoliopsida > Asparagales > Orchidaceae > Papilionanthe > Papilionanthe hookeriana x Papilionanthe teres. The sequence goes on along the minus strand of CM040429.1, from coordinate 47,655,687 downwards.
TATTTAATATTATTAAGCACAACTCTTTTAATTCTTCATTTCACAAAACCTCAACAAAAAGGAGAAAGACAAGGAAACTACTCAGAATGCATGGGAATAATAACACAGATGTTGGATTTCATTTAAAGTTATAAAACGATAAACAAATATACTTATCTCAATTCTTCTCCCCAAGCAGATTCCTCAAGTTCCTATGACTCTTCCTTCTTGTACAACACATTTATAACTCACCAAGACACTAAACACTAACTCTTAATATAAAAGGAAGCACAAATTTGACACCAACTGACACCATAACACACAAAATCATCTCTATTTATAGAAGGAGTCATATTTCCAAAGGTTGCTTAAGAACCTCTTCAAAACGCATCCAGATTCATCAAATTTGGCTTGAATCAACTGTCTCGCCATCGGCGGGCTCGATCTCGCCGTCGGCAGGCTTCTAGAAGCAAGGCTAACCGTTTAGGATCGCTGTCGGCGGGCTCGATCTCGCCGTCGGACCATGCCGCAGTTCATAAAATAGTTTCTCATCTTTAAATTCGAGTTTGACAATTCTAGGCAGCAATTCTTCCACTTGAACTCCCAAAAACCACCTCTAGATGCAGAAACTACCAAAGGAACAAAGAGAAACTTCCTAAATCTCTTCCAAATGGATTCTGACTCGATAGAAACTTCAAGATTTCAGGTTTTCAACCGTAGAAAGTTTGTCAGTTTCGAAGCGCAACGCCTATTCAACAGAAATATCTCAAGAATGAGGTTAATTAAGGAACGAAGCTTTGTGAATCGAGGTACGAATTCTCCTACCACTAGAATTGATGAAATTAATATTAAGAGACATTGGGCAGTGCTATGTTATACTACTACCACCGAAGTTATCATAGTTGTAAAGGCGTTTTATGCAAATCTTCACGGAATCAACCAAGGATCAGTCTATGTACGAGGTAATTTTGTCACATTTACTCCTGCAAAGATTAATGATTTATACATGATTGAGAATATTCTAATCTACCACTTATTTGAATTTTTCCCCGACGAAAGACAACATGAATGATATATATAGACATCTGACGAATGAAAGTGATGATTGTGAGGTAAGAGATAACATGTATGTAAGTTTCTCAACCACACTATTAAATCCTACGTCGAAACACTTACATTATTTTATATGTGCAAAAATTGCTCCTAACTATGAAAATCAGTAAAGTAACTAAGGAGTGTGCTATTCTGAACTACTGTATTCAAATGGGGATGCCTATTGATGTTGGTTTGATAATTGTTAAGTCTGTTTTGGGATTGATCGTTCATTGATCAAAGTATGGGCTTGGACATCTGATGCACCAAAAATATATATTGTTTTGCTATATAATTTTACCCATTTTTAGTGATATTGCACTTTAAAGAAAGGTATTTTTCATGATTTGTTGTAGGTATGATTATTCTAGGTGATTGGAGCAAAAAGAAGTGAAAAGGAACAAATTCGGAGCGAAAATGAGCAAAATGGAGAAAACTAGCTTCTGGCGTCGCTGGCGCCATTTTCATGAGAGCTCCAGAAAATAATGGGACGATTTAAAGAGTTTTGGCTACTTTTTGAAGGAATGCTTAAGGAAACTCTTGGGAATTCATTTCTAACATATATGTAACTATTTTTGGACAAAATTAGAGAGTTTTTTTGGAGAGTTTTTGGAGAGGTTTTGGAGAGGGAGAGTGTGTGTGTTTAGAGTTAGGGTTTGTAAGAGAATAGTGTAGAAGTGAAGATTTGACAGGGATTCTTCTCTAAGGAGTAAAGGAGAAGGAGTAAAGTGAGAGAGTGCTTCTTCATTTCCATTCTAAATAGGAAATTGAGTGTTGCAAAGAAGAGAGAAAAGTATTCAAAGGAACTTCAAGGGATTTGCTTGGGGAAGAGAAAGAGATAAGTTGTATTTGCTTTTATGGTTTGTATGACTTTTCTTTTATATAAAAAATCAAAGTTTTTTGTGTCTTCTCTATGAATTCTGAGTAGCCTCCTTTGTCTTTCTTCTTGCATAGAGATGTGATGATGTGATGATGTGGATTTGAAGTGCTTTTAAAGTATTGAAGAAATTCTGATGGTTTCTCATTTCGAACTTAATTTACTTTTCGATCTGGCCAATTAAAATGTTAAAATCTGTTGTTGTACATTAACTCCAAGAGGATTGAGTGTCCTACAACAATAATGAAGAATTCATTCAATGTCCATGAATGAATTGCATAGTTCATGAGAATTGAGTGCAAATAAATAAGGAAATGTGTTTTTATGGATTTCAAATTGGAGGTTTCATGGTAATAGGCTGAGATCCCCAATTTGGTCCTAAGATTAACAACTAAAGTTGAAGGTTAGCCTTCATGTGAAGTTTGAGTTGGAGCACCGTAGTGGCAGCCGATATCCTCCCAGCTAGCCTTAAATTTAGTGACTGAACTTAGGATATGTCAATATTCTTTTCATGCTTCGAAGAGGTTTACTCTTTTGAGGGTAAAGAAATATTTATGCTCCTATTTGACACATTATAATAAGTAATCATTCTACATCATTCACACATCATATACTCGTTGCAAGAGGAAAGTTACTTTTCATATATATCAAAACCTTTCAAATACAAAGCTTAGTATGTGTGTGTTAGTTAATTTTGTTTAAAGATATTAGAAGTAATTGTTGTTTACTTAACTACTACTATTTTCCGCATCTTGTTAGTAGAAGTAAACTTAAAATTTAATTGAAATTTTAGTATTGGATTTCAGTATTATGCTATTTATTGTAAGGAACGTGCCTTCCCTATGGGATCAGTAACTGAGGACTCCATTAGAGCTCTGTATTACTTGATATGATACGTATACTTGCGTTAAAGTTTCGACTTTGCAAAATCATTATAAATATATAAATTTGGGTTCATAAGTTCTTGCAATATAAAGTCCGCCGCTATCAAGTTTTTGGTGTCGTTTCCGGGGAAGGTATAAACGGTATCTATTGATAATATAGCAACTGAAAACCTTTACTTTGTAGTGTGTAATTGTGTGTTTATTTACTTTTTAGAGTATTTGTGTGATTTTATATGCATAGTAGTGGATCTATAGGTTTAGTATCTTACGATTCAGAGTTAGAGCGTACTGTTAGAAAAATTAGAAAACAATAAAAATAAACTGAGAATCCTTGTGAAATGGCGAATAATCAAGATAATTAGAGAAATGATATTGGAAATTTGCTGAGACCTTTAAGAGATTATGCTAATCCAACAGCAGATGAAATTCATGTGACTATTCAAAATCCTGATGTTGTTGCTAATTCATTTGATCTTAAACATGCTATTATCCAAATAATACAAAATAATAAATTTGGAGGAATACCTAATGAGGATCCAAATTTATATCTCGCTAGTTTTCTAGAATTGAATGCTACTTTTAAATATGACAGAGTGTCGAATGATGTTGTTAGACTTAGAATTTTTCCTTTTTCACTATGGGATAAAGCTAAGGCGTGGTTAAGTTCGTTAGCACCTGGATCTATTAGAACTTAGGGAGAACTTTGTCAAAAGTTTCTATCAAAATATGTCCCTCCATTAATGACTACTAAGCTAAGAAATGTTATCACATCTGTTGGTCAGTTTAAAGGGAAATCAATATATGAAGTTTGGGAAAGATTTAAAGATCTTATTAGGAAGTTCCCACATCATCATTACCAGATTGGTTAATAATTCAAATATTTTTGCAATGGATTAGTGGGATCATTAAGATTGATTATAGATGCTGCTACTAGTGGATCGTTAATGTCAAAACCTTTTCATGAAGCATACGCATTAATAGAAGAAATGGCAACTAATACTTTTCAATGGCCCTCTGAACGGGTAAATCCTAAGAGAGTAGCTAGTGTTAATGATTAAGATATGATGACTATGATAGTTTCTCAAATTGCAGCCCTTTCTAAGAAAATAGATCAGTATGGAATGAATTATTCTTAACCACCCCAAGTGTTAGAGGAAATTTTATTTGGACAGATAACAGAATTACAAATACCTTATGAGACTTTGAATGCTATTAATAGACCTAATAATCCTTATTTGAATTATTATAATCTGGTTGGAATTATCACCCAAATTTCAAATGGAATAATAGTAATGTCAATGTTAACCCACAATGGGGGAACAGTTCTATAAATCCAGTTGGAAATTCTAACAATCAAGGAATTACCAATTTTAGACCCTCTTATCCTCCTGTATTCAATAGTAACCCACAATTTAAGGATAAGAAGTTATCTATCGAAGAAATGATTCTGAATATGGGAAATCAACTACAAGATCAAGGTGTTGCGATGAAAAATATTGAAAATTAATTGGGGCATATTTTCACTGCACTTAATAATTGACATTCTGGAACGCTTCCAAGTAATGTTGAGATCAGTCCAAAAGATCAAAACAAGGAACAACATAAGGCTATTCAATTAAGGAGTGGAAAGGAATTGGAGACAAGAGTACAAAAAGAAGTTGAAATACATAAAAAGAAGGTGGATATTGAAAAAGGTTCAAACAAGATTTAACCAGACATGGAATATGCTCTTGAACCAATGAAGATTACTATTGAAAAATCACCACCTCCATTTCCTCAAAGATTGAAGAAACAAAACAGGGATAACAGATTTGGAAAATTTTTAGAGATCAATAAGAAATTAATGATAAATATTCCTTTTGTTGAAGCATTAGAATAGATGCCTGACTATGCTAAGTTTATGAAGGATATTCTCAAAAAGAAAAGATAGTTCACAGATCATGAAACTGTTGCACTTAGCGGAGAGTGTAGTGCAATTATTCAGAAGAAGCTTTCAAAAAAACTTAAAGATCCTGGTAGTTTCACTATCCCGTGTGCTATAGATAAAAAATTTTTCAGAAGAATCTTATGTGATCTAGGAGCTAGTATTAATCTTATGCCTTTATCAACTTTCAAAAGGTTAGGAACAGGAGAAATTTCTCCTATATTTGTGACTCTTCAGTTGGCCGATCGTTCCATTACTTACCATAAAGGAGTGGTGGAAGATGTGTTGGTGAAAGTGGATAAGTTTATCTTTCCTATGGATTTTATTGTACTTGATATGAAGGAAGATAAATAAATTTCAATCATTTTGTGAAGACCATTCCTTGCTACTAGGAGAGCAGTAATTGATGTTCAAAAAGGAGAATTAACTATGACGGTTAATGATCAACAGATGACCTTTAATATTTTGAAATCTATGAAATATCCCTCAATGGGAAAAGATAATGAATGTTTTAGGATGAAGGTTTGTGAATATTTAAGAAAGGATCATTTTGAAAATATATTTGAAAAAGAAGCGGAGTATGAAAATATGTTTGAGGAAGGAATTGAAAATGAAGAAAATTCAGATAGTAATAAGAATGAAAAGCCATTAAAATTGCCCAAATCCTCCAAAATTTTCAAATCACCCAAAATTCCCCAAAATTAACCTTGAACATTTCCTCACCAATCAAATTGACCATCCATAGCCAAAAATACCAAAAATTCTAAAAATACCCCCCAATACCCTCCAAATACCCAAAATGCCCCTCTTAGCTAAAAAATCCAAAAATTCAGAAAATTTCCATAAAATTCCAGAAAATCCCAAATATTCCCAATTTCATTTTGTCCAACTACACCATGGGCCAATTTTGTCAATTTACCCCACTTTTACCAAAACCCCCAATTTAGCACATTCTTAACCCAAGTGAAATCAATGTCAAACCAAACCTACCCAATTGACCCCAATTTTGGTCCAATTCAATTCTAAAATTCAATTAAATATTCACAATATCAATCTAGACCAAATCCAAGTCTAATTTGATTGACATTTGGGTCCAATTTCACTTTTGAACTTAAGGCCCAATTTGGACCCATGACCCAAACTTAGCCCAAACCAAACCAATTCAACTTCAATTAACCCCAAACCTTTTCTAAAATTTCCCTGACATCCCCATAAACAAAATACTAACATGATTTGCCCAAAATTTGGATCCAAACCCTACTCAAATTCAACCCAAAACAAAAAAAGCCCAATTTTGACCTAAATCCAAACCTAACCCAAATAAGCCCAAATCCCAAAACCAAAACCCAACCAAAGTTCAAACCTCTTTGAAACACTCCCATAAACATTTCCCAACATTAATTTTACATCAATTTCAACCCTAGCCCAACATTGGCCCAAATTAGCCCAATTTGACCTACATTGGCCCATTTACCAAATCAACCCAAATTCAACCCAATTCAAGCCCAAACCACCTCAAATTCATTTCAAATCACTCATCACATATCCCTAAACCAAACCCAACAATTATTTGGCACAAACTTCTACAAAATTCCAATCCATGAATTCATTCTTAAACCTAAAGGCTCATCCCCTAAAGCCTTCCTAAAAGCCCATCAAAAATGATATCAAAAGGCCCAAAATTCATCTCAAAGCCCACATGACAATCCTCTATCATCATCCATTTGATAAAACCATCTCCTAAGTTCTAAATCCATGATAAAATAATTCCAAATCAAGTCATATGCCAAATCCCATCAAATCACCCCTAAATTACCAAAATTGCTAAAACCATTTCTCATGTAAATGACCAAGCCTTGTCCTAAGCCACATGGAGCCATGAGCAAGCCATTTACAAGCCATATGAAGCCATGGAAGGTTTGACATGTGACCAAGCCATTAATGGCAAAATGAGGGCCCCCTTTCCTAATCCTTCATTAAGCCTTTTAAACCATAACCATGTCACACACTAAACCATGCTTAGCCACCTCCCCATGGATGGAGACTTCACCACCCCTTCTAAGCTGACCTAAATGATTCCCTCAGCTCAAAATCAGGTCTTAGGGAGGTGCACCAAGCCTATTTCCATGGATTAACCAAACCAAGCCCAAAATACACTCTTCCACATTCCATTCCAAGCCATCCTCTTTACACATGGCAAAGCTCAATTGCCTGCACAAACCTCCAGCCCTGACCCACCTGGACCTGAGGGTGACCCATGCCTGCCGGCCAGCCGCCTGGATCTCCGGAAAACACGATGGCCGAGACATTGGGAGGAGCCAAACTTTTCAATTCTGCCTTTAAGAGTTGTCCCAGCTCAATTGAACACCATGGTTGTTCTTCTCTTGCATAGAGCAGCTGATCCCAAGACCTAACTCCCCCTGAGAGGCCCTCCACCCTCTCCTATTTAAACACCACCTCCTCTTGGCCATGAGAGGTGCTGAAACAAACCTTAAGGAAACTCTGCCAAAATCATTCCAGACCACTCTCCACACATAGAGCATCCGATTCCCACTGGATTCCAGCACCAATTCCCTCCAAATTGAGCTCGATTTTGAGTTCGAATTTCGACATAAAAACCGGGACACTTCTTCACAGTGAGCCAATCCCCAAATTGATTTGTCCTACACCTTCACCAGACCAAGAGAAGAGGTTTCCCCCTAAAAGCCCCCTCACCAGGCCAGCCATTGCTTCCAGACTACAAGCTTTGTGATTGGGCTTGGTCGAAATCATACCTAGACAATTCACCAGGCTAAGGGACTTCATCTGGAGCTTGCTTGGACCCAATCGAACGTGACACAACTCTCAGATCGAAGCCACACTTCTCTGAGCAAAGGTATGGACTCACTCTTCCTCCCGAGCTTCTAGAGATTCTCAATTTAGTTTGGGTCAATTTTAATACATGTTTACCGTATGGATGTGTTCGTCTCTTCAAGACGAATCCATAGTGCATAAGAGCTCGAAAATCCGTTGAGAATCGAGTGAGAAATTAGGGTTAGAAGGTTGACGGTCACGGGTTCACCCCAGTCGTAGACGATGACTGGGAACCGTTGGATCGCGCGTGTATCGAGTGGACGGCCAGGATCACGCCGGACGGAGCAATGGGACATGAACCGCGGGCCCCTGGAGTGCTGAGTCGGATGGCGGCGCCGAATCTAAACACGCCGCGTGGCCTTTCGGAGACGCCGAGGTTGAGTCAGCGCCGCGTGGATAAGTTGGAAATTAGGATTTTTCTTATTTATTAAATACCCAGAACTTCAAAAATTCAACACTTTGTGTAGAAAAATCCTAAAAATAAAATAAAAATACCCTCTTGCTCTGTGAACAGAGGAGAATAATGTGGAAAAGAAATCAAGTAATTTCATTAAGTATTTTACTTTTAATGATTTATTTACTCTCTGCACTATTTCAATTCTCCATGCATATAGGAAATTCACCATGGCATGAGACCATGGGGCTTTTGAAGCCTCTGAACTTGGGAACATTCCCTGAATTTTCCAAGGTCAGGGGCCACCCCTATGAGAAGTTATTGATTTTCCAAGTTCATGTTACTGTTTTGAGTATTTTAATTCCAATAATTAGCATGTTGAGAAATAAATTCTAAGAAAATTTGGTGATGTTCCTTATGACCGGAGGAACCTAGGAAAAATAAGTTTTGAGTTAATTCACTTGGAACAACCCTAATTGGCCTAAACACCCAAAATTGAACTTTAATTAATTAGGTTTAACCACAAATCAAATTAACTTAAAAATAATTCTCCACTATCCTCTAGGGATAGGAGAATACCACATAAAAATTTGAGATCAATTGGACTTGGTTAGCCCCACCAAATGGGTTAATTAAGCCCCATCAATGAAATCAAACTTTAAAAATTTTTAACTCACAAAATAATATTTAAAATTCACAAAATTGGTTTTGGAGCTTCTTTGATATCAGAGGAACTTAGGAAAATTAAAATTATAATTTTCTAAAAAAGTTGATTTTTATCAATATTTTAATAATTTCAATAATTAAAAAATAATAAAAATCACCAAAATATTAAAAATCACCAAAATGTCATATTTTGAATTCTAAACACTTAGGAACAAACCAAATATTTTTCTTAAGTCCCTAGGATAAGATATTGAATTTTGAAGGTTTAATGTAATTTTTAATATTAAAAAATGTATTTTTCAACCTTTTCACTAAAATAATTCTAATAAATCAAAGAAAAATTAGAAAAATATAAAAATTAGTTTCTGGTTTCTCTGATATCAGAAAGATTTTTGAAAAATATAAAATTCATTTTTTCAACCTTTATTTTATTTTTAAATTAATTAATACTCCATAACTCAAAATAATTATAATCAATAAAATAAAATTCAAAAAAATCACCAAAATTTGTCCAAATGGTCCTCTGGTCATTAGGAGTGCCCCAAAATTTTCTTAAGGACAGCGAAATTCCCTTGGCCATCTTATTGAATTTTCCTTGGAAATCCCTATTTTCTACGAAAAATAATTATATAAATAAATTAAATACAGAAAAATCACATTTTGTCTTCTAATGTCTTAATTAACATGTGAGTGAAGCCACATAAAAAATTTCAAATTCATTTAAGCTCAATTTAGTGAGTTATGGAATTATTAAGCTTGAAGGGCAAAATGGTAATTAAAACTTTCAACCTCTAATTAAAATTTTAGGCTTAATAAAATGAAAGAGTAAAATAGTTGATCTTAATCTGATTTGGATGATTGAAATTTAAATAATTAAAGGGTAGAAACCCATCAATCAATTTTAAGAATAAACCTTAATTAATCAATCAATTGAATTTGGGAGATTAATAAAAATTGAAATTATTAAAATAGGAATATTATTTAAGAAGATATTTATTCTTCAATTTAAAAATCCCTAAATTAATCAATTCAATAATATTTAAATCCAAATGATAATCTAAATTTAAGACTTAGAATACTAAAAGACTTAATCATTAAATTAAATTAAAATTAAAATATTCAAACTAACTTAAATCAAAATTTCAATTAAACTAATACTTTAATAATTAAATTAAATCATCTTTAAAACAAAAAAATAAATAAATAAAAAAATATTAAATATTAAATTAAAATTAAAATAAAATTAAATTAAAATTAAAATTAAATTAAATTAAATTAAATTAAATTAAATTAAAACATATTAAATTAAATTAAATTAAATCAAAAATTAAATTAAAATAAAAATGAAAACTAAATTGAAAATAAAATAAAATTAAAATAAATTAAATTAAACTAAACCAAATTAAATTAAATTAAATTAAATTAAATTAAATTAAATTAAATTAAATATAACATCACTTAAGACATAAAGAATTCAAAATGAAATCTAAAACAACTTGAACACTATTCCAAACTTAAACCCATTAATTAAAATTAAATTAAATCCATTAATCAAAAACTAAAACATCAATTTTCCCTTGAAAGCTCTTGTTATCATAACTCCTAGATGGAGCATTAGGTGAAGTGTCACTTCATTCATAGGATATTCAAACATCCTAGTTCACTGAGCAAAAGAACAAAACTTAATTAAACTTCGGATGATTACTTCACCTGATTAATTAAACCCATTTGGACTTAGAACAATCCTAGCAATATTGAAAAGATGTTTAAGACTCGTCTTAAGCACTTCCTCAATATGATAGGACGTTTATAAGAACAACTGAACTTAATTGTTCTTTAATGAAGAAAATTGTCCTTAAACCAAAATACAAGAACTTAGACGTCATAGGAGATGACTAGCTATAGGATTAGGACTTTGATAGACAACCAAAACCTTTCCTTTGGCTTTATTTAGGTACTTGTTGAAATATTTAAATGCCTTAACATGTGTTTTAAGTGCAGCTTGGGATGACGGGAAGACCCTCCAGGTACGCTTTTATTTTTATAGCAATTTACTTTATCGCAAATGTATTTTACTTTTCTTGCATGATAAGCAACTGTTGCATGAAAACCAAAACCTTTCGGGTAGTCCCTAAAACTGAAACTAAAACTAAGTTAAAAATCACTGCAAGATAAAATTCAACGCCGCAACATCTCAAAATATAAAACAACTCAAAATTTAATCACAAACAGAACAACAAAACTTCAATTGCAACTAAATTAAAATGTCGCGTTGAATGATCGGGAATACCTCAGATGATGTAACCCACGTGTTGCTAACGAAATTTCCCACGGTCTAAATGAAAGTGTGGAACTCATTCAGTTGAGTTTAGCAAATTCATCTGGACTAAGTGAATTCAATGAAAATAACGGTGTCGGGATGACGGAACCGTGAGATCTTAATCGTTCTGTTATAATCAACTTTAAGATTTGTTTTAATTAAAATATTTAAAAAAATACTTGGATTTTAAGATTTCTAAACCAAAACACTTCTCTCATCTCCTGATTTATGACTTCTAAAACTAAACCTCTGCAACAACAAGGAGCTCAGAGCATGGTGGGCAGTATGGCCATCGTCATCAACAAAACTCGGGTCTACTTCAGCGAAACCTTTCCTAGTTTTAAACAACAAAGCCATAGGATTTCGAGGTAGTTTGCCTAGTGCAACATAAATCCTCAACTCTTCGTTAGGCATTTGCATGATCATGTCATGTAAATTAAGCCCTAACCAGTCTTAGGACTACGAGGTAGTCGTTTGGTACGACACAAACCCTCACATCTTCGAGGCTATTTGTATGATTTTATCATACAAATATAAGTCCAAATTAATTAAAATTGGCAAGATTGAAATATCAAATAATATTAGGATTTTCTTAAAACTGAGCCAAACAATAGGATAGTTTGGGAAGTTGCCAAGATTCTTCTTGGATCCTCAGCTTCTCCTACTTCTCTTCCTTTGCATCCTCAAAAATAAATTGTTCCAAATTTGGAGTCATTCCCTTTTGAATTTCCAAAATCCAATCCTTTGAAAACCTCAAACTTTGAAATTCTTGAGAGCAAAACCACTGATCATTATCGAGAGTTTTCTTAAATGATTCCCGTCATTTAAGATGTAATTAACTATAGGGGCTTGCACTTATAGGGAACTTTAAGAACCCAAGTAATTTAAACCCTGCTTAATTTATTTATATTTAAGAAGGAGAATTTGTCGGCTTATAAAATTGGTTCGCAGACCAAACGGATGTCACAAATCTTTTAGTTTATTTAATCCAGCCCCATCATCGAGCAGTGTGTCTATTCTTCGGGATAGATGCACGATTTATGATGCGGTGCTTGTTTATATAAACTATCTGGGATGTGAGATCGGTTTGATTTCATATCTTAAAATTATTTTCAAAATCAAATACTACTTTCTAAACCATATATACATGTTTAAATTAAATTTAAAATCTAAAATTTGCCGACAATTTATGTAGGCGACCTCTTTTCAAAAATACAACACTCAACCTAAAAATATGCCGACAGGGAGAAGTGACTGTTGAAGTGAATGAAATGAATGAAACTATACCCACAAGACAAATTAATGGATGGTGAATTTGTTTTGACTATAGGGAATTAAATGCCACCATCCGAAAAGATCACTTTCCTCTTCCTTTTCTCGATCAGATGCTGGATAGACTTGCTCGACACAAGTACTACTGCTTTCTGGATGGATATACTGGTTATCATCAAATACATATTGCTCCTGAGGATCAAGAAAAGACAACATTTATTAGTCCTTACAAAACCTTTGCTTTTCGAAGAATGCATTTCGGACTGTGTAATGTACCTGCAACGTTTCAGAGATGTATGATGTCTATCTTCAGTAGTATGATAGATAATGGAATAGAAGTTTTCATGGATGATTTCTCTGTATTTGGGACTTCATTTGAAATATGTTTGGAAAACTTAGCAAAAGTTTTGGAGCTTTGCGAGAAAAAAAATTTAGTTCTGAATTGGGAGAAATGTCAATTTATGGTTGCAGGAGGAATTGTGCTTGGGCATAAAATTTTTGAATTTGGTATGGAGGTCGACCCTGCTAAAATTCGAGTGATTGAGAGATTACCACCACCCACTACCGTGAGAGAGGTGAGGAGTTTCTTAGGACACGCTGGATTTTACAGGCGATATATTAAAGATTTTTCTAAAATTAACAAACATTTGTGTCGAATTATAGAAAATGATAGAAAATTTAATTTTTAATGATGAATATTTGTGTTCTTTTAAATTATTGAAAGAGAAATTAATCATTGCACCTATAATTGTTTCCCCTGGTTGGGAGAAACCATTTGAACTTATTTGTGATGCTAGTGATTATGCGATCAGAGTAGCGTTGGGGTAGAGGCATGATAAAGTTTTCAAAGTCATTTACTATGCTAGTAAAACTATTAATGATGCTCAAATTAATTATACCACTAATGAAAGAGAGTTTTTAGTTATAATCTTTTCTTTTGAAAAACTTAGACCATATTTAATTGGAGCTATAATTATTGTGCATACAGACCATTCAGCTATCAAATATTTAATGCAAAAGAAGGTTACCAGTATATCCATCTAAAAAACAAAAATATTTATGTCCGGCTAATCTATCCAACATTTGGTTTAGAAATGGTAATGGGAAGTGATCTTTCCTGGTGGCTGCATTTAATTTTCTATAGTCAATACACATACGCCATCCAGTAACTTGTCTTATAGGTATTAAATCATTATTTTTATTAGTTTTAACGGTCACTCCTCCTTTCTTAGGAACACGGTGAATTGGGCTTACCTAAGCACTGTCCGAAATAGGATATATAATACCATTATCTAACCATTTTAATATTTGTTTCTTGACTACTTCTTTCATTATTGGGTTTAATCTCCTTTAGGGATCTACTCTTGGCTTATGTTCATTATCTAAAATAATTCTGTGCATACAGATTGAAGGACTAATTCCTTTAATATCTGCTAAAGTCCAACGAAAAGTTTTCTTATATTTTTTTAATGTGTCTAACAGTTTTTGTTCTTGTGATTCATTCAATTCAGCTGATATAATAACTGGTAGGGTTGAATAGTTACCTAAGTAAGCATATTTTAAATGATTAGGTAAAATTTTTAATTCGAGTTCAAGTCTTATAATTGACGGAACTATATTCTTTTCAGTGTTTTCAGTATTATCCAACATTTCAAATTTTTCCTGTATATAATCCAGTTTTTCATTATATGCTTCTTCAATTAATTCAGTATTTTCTTTTTCTAACTTTTCTTCATAATATTCTTTAAAATGTTCATTTTGCAAATGTTCAAGTATTTCCATTCAAAAACATTCATCATCTTTTTCTAAAGCAGGATATTTCATTGATTTTGCTATGTTAAAAGTTACTTTTTGATCATTTACTCTCATAATCAATTCTCCTTTCTGAACATCAATCATAGCTTTTCCAGTGGCTAAAAGGGTCTTCCTAATATTATGGGAATTTCTTTATCTTCTTCCATATCTAGAACAATAAAATCTACCGGGAAGATAAATTTATCCACTTTTACTAACACATCTTCAATAACCCCCTTAGGATAAGTCACAGAACGATCAGCTAACTGGAGAGTTACTAAAGTAGGTGAAATTTCTCCTAATTCTAATCTTTTAAAAATTGATAGAGGCATTAGATTGATGCTTGCTCCTAAGTCACACAAAGCTTTTCCATAAAATTTTTCTCCAATAGCGCAAGGTATAGTGAAACTACCAGGATCTTTTAATTTTTTAGGAAGCTTTTTTCGAATAATTGCACTACACTCTTCGCTAAGTGCAACAGTTTCATTATCTGTGAATTTTTTTTTTATTTGAAATATCTTTCATAAATTTTACATAATTAGGCATTTGTTCTAATGCTTCTACAAAAGGAATATTTATTGTTAATTTTTTTAATATTTCAAGGAATTTAACAAATTGCTTATCTTTTTTATGTTGCTTTAGTCATTGAGGAAATGGTGGTAGCGGTTTTTCTACAGATATTTTCATAGGGATCAATGGATATTCTAAGTTTTGATCTTGTTGATCCTTTTCTTTTTCGATTTCCACTACATCATTTTTACTTTCTGTTTCTTTCTAAATTTTAGTTTCTAACTCTTTTCCACTTCGTAATTGTATCGCTTTAATTTGTTCCTATCCTTGGTCTTTAGGATTTATTTTCACATTACTAGAAAAAGTTACAGGAATTCTATTGTTAAGCGCGGTAGCAATATGTCCGTGTTGAGTTTCAATATTTTTAATTGCTGTTCCTTGATTTTGTAATTGATTTCTTTGAATTTGTAATTGATTTCCTTGATTTTGCAAGTGCTGGCCCATACTTAATATTAATTCTTCTATAGATAACTTCTTATCTTTAAATTGAGTGTTATTAAATCCAGGTGGATAAGAAGGTTTATAATTCGTATTTCCTTGATTATGTGGATTTCCTATAGAGTTGTTCATCCATTATTGATTAGCTGTATTGTTATTCCAATTAAAATTTGGATGATTCTTCCAACCAGGATTATAATAATTCGCATAAGGATTATTGGGTCTATTATTAATAGCATTTATAGTTTCATAAGGAGATTGAGAATCTATAATTTGTCCAGATGAGTTTTCTTCTAATATAGTAGGAGAATAATTCATTCCAAAATGATCTAATTTTTTTGATATAACAGCAAATTGAGAAGCTAACATAGATATTGCATCATTTTCATGAACACCTGCTATCTTTTAGGGTTTATCCCTTCGACAGAGCCATTGAAAATTATTAATAGCCATTTCTTCGATTAACACATAGGCTTCATCAAATGGTTTTGACATTAATGAACCTTCAGCAGCAGCATCAATGATTGATCTAAGAGATCCTACTAATCCATTGTAAAAAGTTTGTATAATTAACCAATCTGGTAGCGCATGATATGGGCATTTCCTAAGAAGTTCTTTAAATCTCTCCCAAGCTTCATATATAGATTCTCCATCAAACTGACCAAAAGATGTTATATCATTTCTAAGTTTTGCAGTTTTCGAAGGAGGAAAATATTTGGATAGAAATTTTTGTGATAATTCTCCCCAAGTTTTAATAGATCCAGGTGCTAATGAATCTAACCACATCTTAGCCTTATCCCTTAGAGATAAAGGAAAAAGCCTAAGTCTAATAGCATCGTAAGTCTAATGAATCTAAGTCTTTTTTTGTTTTCTGATTTTTTTAATAGTGCACTCTGATTCTGAATCGTAAGGTATTAAATTTTCGTTTCTAAATTTGCGCATACAATTTTTAAGTAAAATTTAAAATAGTCTGTTACTCTAGTAATTACTTCTAATAATTCTATTAATTACCTTAATAATTACTTTACTTCCCCGAAAACGGCGTCAAAAACTTGACCCACTTTTGATATTTATACTTACAAAAATATGTTATTGATATTGGCAACGACACCGAAAACTTGATCCTGCACCAAATATATGTATTTACACTGATGATTCTTTTATAAAAATTATGATTTATAATGTGGATACTACGCAAGTATATGTATCGTTATCAAGTAATAAAGAGTTCTAATGGAGTCCAAGAAATCAATCCCAAAGGGAAGTTAGAGAATTTCAAAGACAAATTAAAGTAGACTTACTTACTAAGCTAGTAT
Source organism: Papilionanthe hookeriana x Papilionanthe teres (assembly GCA_022702705.1). Classification (NCBI taxonomy): domain Eukaryota; kingdom Viridiplantae; phylum Streptophyta; class Magnoliopsida; order Asparagales; family Orchidaceae; genus Papilionanthe; species Papilionanthe hookeriana x Papilionanthe teres. The sequence continues at coordinate 47,639,308 of CM040429.1, read as the reverse complement.
ACGGAAATTAAGAACACTTATACTAAAATTATTGCTAAAAAAGGTTTAAATGTAAGATTCTAATTTAGAAAAGCATCTTTCTCCTTGTTGAGAGAATTAAGTGAATGATGAATTAAAGTAGTTTAGAGTTTGTATTGTGCCAAATAGGAGCATTCTTATTATTTACCCTTTGGTCCAGGTGCAAAGAACATTGACTAGTCCTATGTTTGATTACTGAATCTGCGGCTAGGCTGGGAGGATACCGGCTGCCACTTTAGAGCTCCCACGTTCCCCTCGCCTGAGGGCTAACATCTAAACTTCAGCTCTCAAATAATAGGACCGAATTGAATATTTTAGTCTGTCACACTAAAATGTCCAATTCTATGCCCGATAGTTAATATTTCCCTATTTATTTGCACCCTCCTTCGAAGGCTTTTGACTTCCTTGAATCTCGGATGTAATCTTTACTATAGTTGATAATTCAACATATTTTAACAAATCAATTGCCCAAATTGAAAGTAAATTAAGTTTTAAGTAAAAGATTATCATAATTTTTAATTAATAATTTTAGGCACAGTTACTTTGACTCTTCACTTCACATAATCTCAACAACAAGGAAAAAGACTAAGGAAACTATTTAGAAAGCATTGGAAAAATAACACAAAGCATGGATTTCATTAAAGTTAACAAAAAATAACAAATATACTTATCTCAATTCTTCTCCCCAAGCAGACTCCTTGAAGTTCCTTCGACTCTTCCTCGCGATACGATACACTAAATTAAACTCAATAAAACTCTCTGATTTACACTCCAACACAAATGAACACTAATTGACTTTAAAAAGACACCAAAAGACACCAAAAATGACACACTAAAGGGAGAGAAATCGTCTCTATTTATAGAAGGAGTCAAATCTTCAAAGGTTGCTTAAGCACCTTTTTAAAAAGCATCCAGGTTCATTGTATCTGGCACTTTTCAACTGTCCCGCCGTCAGCGGGCTTGAACTCGCCGCCGGCGGGCTTCTAGAAGGTGGGCTAACCGCGCCGATATCACTGTCGGTGGGCTCGATCTCGCCGTCGGAGGGGTCTTTATAATATATTCAAAAATTCTCTGGAAAATCTCGTCGTCAGCGGCCTTGATCTCGCCATCGGTGGGATAGTTCATTTTTCATCAAATTGAGTCCTTTTTGCTCCAAATCCGCTTCTTTTGTGTTTTTTGCTTTCAGCACTTATAATTTTTCATTCCAGCAATAAAACAATGAAAATACCATTCTTTAAAGTGCAATTTCATATAAAATTGGTATGAAATTCTTAATACATTTTCTAGTGATCAATGATCGATCTAAGAGATCCTACTAAAACATTATAAAAAGTTTGTATAATTAACCAATCTGGTAATGCATGATGTGGGCATTTCCTAAGAAGATCCTTAAATCTCTCCCAAGCTTCATATATTGATTCTCCGTCAAACTGACTAAATGAAGTTATTTCTTTTCTAAGCTTTGTAGTTTTTGAAGGAGGAAAATATTTGGATAGAAATTTTTGTGATAATTCTCCCCAAGTTTTAGTTGATCCAGGTGCTAATGAATTTAACCACATCTTAGCCTTATCCCTTAAAGAAAAAGGAAATAGCCTTAGTCTAACGGCGTCATTAGATACTCCGTCATCTCTAAAAGTAGCACATAGCTCTAAAAAACTCACAAGATGTAAATTAGGATCTTCATTTGGTTAACCACTAAATTGATTATTCTGTACCATTTGGATAATTGTAGGTTTAAGCTCGAATGAGTTAGCCGCTACATCAGGATTTTGGATAGTTAAGTGAATTTCATCTAATGTAGGGTTAGCATAATCTTTCAAAGGTCTTGGTTGGTTTATATTTTCAATTTCTGGATTATTTGCCATTTGATTTAATTTTATGGCTTCACTTTTCTGTTTTCTAATTATTTGAATAGTGTGCTCTAATTCTGAATCGTAAGGTATTAAACTTTCAGTTCCAAATTTATGCATACACCACTAAAATAATAATAAAATAGTCTGTTACTCTAGTAATTATCTTTAATAATTATTTTAGTGATTACCTTAATAATTACTTTGCTTCCCCGACAACGGTGCCAAAAACTTGGCAACGGGCCGCAAATATAAGAATTCAGCCTAGGGGGAGAGTAGGGTAAAAATAGAAGGATGTTCATAATTGTTAAGCTTAATAAAGTTATATATGTTTTTCAAAGTTAAGTAGCAATTGTAATCCCTCCCCTTTAATCAATGCAAGTATACGTATCGTTAAAGTAATAAAGGGCTCTATTTGAGTCCTAGATATCGATCACACATGGAAGTTAGAGATTTACAGACTAATTTTTAGTAAAAGTCGATTACTAATCTAATTTAGTATAGTATACGAAAAATGAAGAATGCTTAAACTTAAAACTAATTCTTAAAAGACAAAATATATAAGTCAATTTAGAAAAGTATCTTTCTCCTTGTTAAGAGAATTGAGTGAATGAATAATTAATTGAGTTTAGAATTATATTGTGCCAAATAGGAGCATTTCTATTCTTTACCCTTTGGTCCAGGTGCAAAGAACATTGACTAATGCTTATGTTTGATTACTGAATCTGTGGCTAGGCTGGGAGGATACTGGCTGCCACTTCAGAGCTCCCACATTCCCCTCACCTGAGGGCTAACATCTACACTTCAGCTCCCAAACAATAGTACTGAATTGAAGATTTTAGTCTGTCACACTAAAATACTCAATTCTTCGGCTGATAATTATTATTTCCCTATTTATTCGCGCCCTCCTTTCAAGGCTTTTAAATTCCCTGAATCTTGGATGTAATCTTTACTATAGTTAATAATTCAACATATGCTAACAATTCAATTGGCCAAATTGAAAGTAAATTAAGATTTAAGTAAAAGATTATCACAATCTCTATTTAATATTATTAAGCACAACTCTTTTAATTCTTCATTTCACAAAACCTCAACAAAAAGGAGAAAGACAAGGAAACTACTCAGAATGCATGGGAATAATAACACAGATGTTGGATTTCATTTAAAGTTATAAAATGATAAACAAATATACTTATCTCAATTCTTCTCCCCAAGCAGATTCCTCAAGTTCCTCTAACTCTTCCTTCTTGTACAACACATTTATAAATCACCAAGACACTAAACACTAACTCTTAATATAAAAGGAAGCACAAATTTGACACCAACTGACACCATAACACACAAAATCATCTCTATTTATAGAAGGAGTCATATTTCCAAAGGTTGCTTAAGAACTTCTTCAAAACGCATCCAGATTCATCAAATTTGGCTTGAATCAACTGTCTCGCCATCGGCGGGCTCGATCTCGCCGTCGGCAGGCTTCTAGATGCAAGGCTAACCGTTTAGGATCGCTTTCGGCGGGCTCGATCTCGCCGTCGGCGGGCTCTATTATAATATATTTAAAAACTTTCGGGAAAATCTCACTGTCGGCGGCTTAAATCTCACCGTCGGCGGGACAGTTCAATTTTCATCAATTTTTGTCTTTTTCGCTCCAGATTCGCGCCTTTTTGCTCTTTTTGCTCTCTGCACCTATAAATCTTCATTCTTGCAATAAAACACAGAAAACACTTTTCTTTAAAGTGTAATATCATAAAAAATTGGTATAAATTTCGCAATATATTTTCTTGTGGTCATGGAGCTAAATGTATAGTGCATACTGATCATTCTGTGTTTTATTGCTAATCATTTATCTAGAATTGAACAACCTAATTTGGATGAATTTAAAAGGAAATCACTGAAACTTTTTCAGATGAGCAATTATATAATATTATTGAAGTAAATTTATTGTGGTATGTTGATTTTGAAAACTACATCGTTAGTAATATTTTACCACCTAACTTAACAATATAACAGCAGAAAAAAATTAAGCATGATGTTAAATTTTAGTTCTGGGACGATCCTTATCTGTATAAGCAATGTAAAGATCTTATTATTAAGAGATATGTGCCTTATGAAGAAACTGAAAGAATTATTCGAGAATGTCATGATTCGAAATTTAGAGGACATTTCAAAATTGATAGAACTACACATAAGATTTTGCAATCTGAATTTTATTGGCGTAAAATTTTCAGAGATGTTTATAGATTTAACAAAACTTGTGATCGATGTCATAGAATAGGTAATATATCTAGAAGAAAGAAATGCCTCTTAATTTTACTTTGGAAGTTGAAGTTTTTGATGCTTGGGGATTAGATTTTACGAGACCATTTATACCTTCATTTGGAACTATATATATATATATATATATATATATATATATATATATATATATATATATATATATATATATATATATATATATATATATATGATTGTTGTTAATTATGTATCAAAATGGATTGAGGCAATAGCTTTACCTAGGTGTGATGCTAGAAGTGTTTCGAGATTGTTAATGAAAAATATTTTCACAAGATATGAAATGCCTAGAGTAATCATCACTGATGGAGGATCCTATTTTAAGAATAATCTGATTCAAATATTGGTGGAAAAATATAATATTATGCATAGAATCTTTGCATCTTATCATCCCCAAAATAATAGTTTATCAGAGATAGTTAATCGTGAAATTAAACAAATTTTTGAGAAAGTCATTAGTCCTAAGAAATTAGATTGGTCTGCTAGACTAGACACTGCTTTATAGACATACATAACTGCTTATAAAATTCTTATAGGAATGTTCCCTTACAGATTAATCTTTGGAAAAACTTGTCACTTACCAATTGAATTATAATATAAAGCATATTGGGCGATAAGGAAATTGAATTTTAATTTGAAAGATGTTGGTGAGAAGAGACTGTTGTAATTGAATGAATTGGAAGAAATTAAAAATGAATTATATGATAATGACAGAATATACAATGAGAGATGAAAAATATGGCTTGATCGGAAGATTGTTAAAAAAGAATTTGAACCAGTTTATTATATAATACAAGATTGAAATTATTTTCTGGGAAACTGAAATCTAGATGGATAGGACCTTTCATTATCGTAAACGTCTATCAATTTGGAGCTGTGATTATCAAAGACCCTAAATTTGAAAGAATATTCAAAGTTAATGGACAAAGGTTAAAACCATAATTTAAAGGCAATACACCTAATTTTAAAGAGGTTTTAATGTTGGATTAACCTAAATAACTGGAAGTTATGTCGGGTTGATGACATTATACTAAGTGCTTTGTGGGAGGCAACCCACATTTATAGAGTGTGTGCTTTGTTTGATGTGTTATTTATGTTTGTGTGTTACTTAATTAAGTCTTATTCTTCCTTATTATCATTAACAACATTTATGAAATGAATCGAGCCTAAGTTTGGAAAGAATTTAGAAAAAGTGAAGTTTGGCAAAATTTAAACTAGTGTTGATTGGTGTTGTTATCAGCGCCGGACCATGCCGCAGTTCAGAAAATAGTTTCTCGTCTTTAAATTCGAGTTTGACTGTTCTAGGCAGTAATTCTTCCACTTGAACTCCCAAAAACCACCTCTAGATGCAGAAACTACCAAAGGAACAAAGAGAAACTTCCTAAATCTCTTCCAAATGGATTCTGACTCGATAGAAACTTCAAGATTTTAGGTTTTCAACCGTAGAAAGTTTGTCAGTTTCGAAGCGCAACGCCTATTCAACAAAAATATCTCAAGAATGAGGTTAATTAAGGAACGAGGCTTTGTGAATCGAGGTACGAATTCTCCTACCACTAGAATTGATGAAATTAATATTAAGAGACATTGGGCAGTGCTATGTTATACTACTACCACCGAAGTTATCATAGTTGTAAAGGAGTTTTATGCAAATCTTCACGGAATCAACCAAGGATCAGTCTATGTACGAGGTAATTTGGTCACATTTACTCCTGCAAAGATTAATGATTTATACATGATTGAGAATATTCTAATCTACCACTATTTGAATTTTTCCCCGACGAAAGACAACATGAATGATATATATAGACATCTGACGATTGAAAGTGATGATTGTGAGGTAAGAGATAACATGTATGTAAGTTTCTCAACCACACTATTAAATCCTACGTCGAAACACTTACATTATTTTATATTTGCAAAAATTGCTCCTAACTATGAAAATCAATAAAGTAACTAAGGAGTGTGCTATTCTGAACTACTGTATTCAAATGGGGATGCCTATTGATGTTGGTTTGATAATTGTTAAGTCTGTTTTGGGATTGATCGTTCATTGATCAAAGTATGGGCTTGGACATCTGATGCACCAAACATATATATTGTTTTGCTATATAATTTTACCCATTTTTAGTGATATTGCACTTTAAAGAAAGGTATTTTTCATGATTTGTTGTAGGTATGATTGTTCTAGGTGATTGGAGCAAAAAGAAGTGAAAAGGAACAAAATCAGAGCGAAAATGAGCAAAATGGATAAAACTAGCTTCTGGCGTCGCTGGCGCCATTTTCACGAGAGCTCCAAAAAATAATGGGACGATTTAAAGAGTTTTGGCTACTTTTTGAAGGAATGCTTAAGGAAACTCTTGGGAATTCATTTCTAACATATATGTAACTATTTTTGGACAAAATTAGAGAGTTTTTTTGGAGAGTTTTTGGAGAGGTTTTGGAGAGGGAGAGTGTGTGTGTTTAGAGTTAGGGTTTGTAAGAGAATAGTGTAGAAGTGAAGATTTGACAGGGATTCTTCTCTAAGGAGTAAAGGAGAAGGAGTAAAGTGAGAGAGTGCTTCTTCATTTCCATTCTAAATAGGAAATTGAGTGTTGTAAAGAAGAGAGAAAAGGATTCAAAGGAACTTCAAGGGATTTGCTTGGGGAAGAGAAAGAGATAAGTTGTATTTGCTTTTATGGTTTGTATGACTTTTCTTTTATATAAAAAATCAAAGTTTTTTTGTGTCTTCTCTATGAATTCTGAGTAGTCTCCTTTGTCTTTCTTATTGCATATAGATGTGATGATGTGATGATGTGGATTTGAAGTGCTTTTAAAGTATTGAAGAAATTCTGATGGTTTTTCATTTCGAACTTAATTTATTTTTCGATCTGGCCAATTAAATTGTTAAAATCTGTTGTTGTACATTAACTCCAAGAGGATTGAGTGTCCTACAACAATAATGAAGAATTCATTCAATGTCCATGAATGAATTGCATAGTTCATGGGAATTGAGTGCAAATAAAAAAGGAAATGTGTTTTTATGGATTTCAAATTGGAGGTTTCAGGGTAATAGGTTGAGATCCCCAATTTGGTCCTAAGATTAGCAACTAAAGTTGAAGGTTAGCCTTCATGTGAAGGTTGAGTTGAAGCACCGTAGTGGCAGCCGATATCCTCCCAGCTAGCCTTAAATTTAGTGACTGAACTTAGGATATGTCAATGTTCTATTCATGCTTCGAAGAGAGGGTACTCTTTTGAGGGTAAAGAAACATTTATGCTCCTATTTGACACATTATAATAAGTAATCATTCTACATCATTCACACATCATATACTCGTTGCAAGAGGAAAGATACTTTTCATATATATCAAAACCTTTCAAATACAAAGCTTAGTATGTGTGTGTTAGTTAATTTTGTTTAAAGATATTAGAAGTAATTGTTGTTTACTTAACTACTACTATTTTCCGCATCTTGTTAGTAGAAGTAAACTTAAAATTTAATTGAAATTTTAGTATTGGATTTCAGTATTATGCTATTTATTGTAAGGAACGTGCCTTCCCTATGGGATCAGTAACCAGGACTCCATTAGAGCTCTGTATTACTTGATATGATACGTATACTTGCGTTAAAGTTTCGACTTTACAAAATCATTATAAATATATAAATTTGGGTTCATAAGTTCTTGCAATATAAAGTCCGCCGCTATCAAGTTTTTGGTGTCGTTTCGGGAAGGTATAAACGGTATCTATTGTTAATATAGCAACTGAAAACCTTTACTTTGTAGTGTGTAATTGTGTGTTTATTTACTTTTTAGATTATTTGTGTGATTTTATATGCGTAGTAGTGGATCTATAGGTTTAGTACCTTAGGATTCAGAGTTAGAGCGTACTGTTAGAAAAATTAGAAAACAATAAAAATAAACTGAGAATCCTTGTGAAATGGCGAATAATCAAGATAATTAGAGAAATGATATTGGAAATTTGCTGAGACCTTTAAGAGATTATGCTAATCCAATAGCAGATGAAATTCATGTGACTATTCAAAATCCTGATGTTGTTGCTAATTCATTTGATCTTAAACATGCTATTATCCAAATAATACAAAATAATAAATTTGGAGGAATACCTAATGAGGATCCAAAGTTATATCTCGCTAGTTTTCTAGAATTGAATGCTACTTTTAAATATGACAGAGTGTCGAATGATGTTGTTAGACTTAGAATTTTTCCTTTTTTACTAAGGGATAAAGCTAAGGCGTGGTTAAGTTCGTTAGCACCTGGATCTATTATAACTTAGGGAGAACTTTGTCAAAATTTTCTATCAAAATATGTCCCTCCATTAATGACTACTAAACTAAGAAATGTTATCACATCTGTTGGTCAGTTTAAAGGGGAATCAATATATGAAGTTTGGGAAAGATTTAAAGATCTTCTTAGGAAGTTCCCACATCATCATTACCAGATTGGTTAATAATTCAAACATTTTGCAATGGAGTAGTGGGATCATTGAGATTGATTATAGATGCTGCTACTAGTGGATCGTTAATGTGAAAACCTTTTCATGAAGCATACGCATTAATAGAAGAAATGGCAACTAATAATTTTCAATGGCCATCTGAACGGGTAAATCCTAAGAGAGTAGCTAGTGTTAATGATTAAGATATGATGACTATGAAGTTTCTCAAATTGCAACCCTTTCTAAGAAAATAGATCAGTATGGAATGAATTATTCTTAACCACCCCAAGTGTTAGAGGAAATTTTATTTGGACAGATAACAGAATTACAAATACCTTATGAGACTTTGAATGCTATTAATAGACCTAATAATCCTTATTCGAATTATTATAATCTGGTTGGAAGTATCACCCAAATTTCAAATGGAATAATAGTAATGTCAATGTTAACCCACAATGGGGGAACAGTTCTATAAATCTAGTTGGAAATTCTAACAATCAAGGAATTACCAATTTTAGACCCTCTTATCCTCCTGTATTCAATAGTAACCCACAATTTAAGGATAAGAAGTTATCTATCGAAGAAATGATTCTGAATATGGGAAATCAACTACAAGCTCAAGGTGTTGCGATGAAAAATATTGAAAATTAATTGGGGCATATTTTCACTGCACTTAATAATTGACATTCTAGAACGTTTCCAAGTAATGTTGAGATCAGTCCAAAAGATCAAAACAAGGAACAACATAAGGCTATTCAATTAAGAAGTGGAAAGGAATTGGAGACAAGAGTACAAAAAGAAGTTGAAATACATAAAAAGAAGGTGGATATTGAAAAAGGTTCAAACAAGATTTAACCAGACATGGAATATCCTCTTGAACCAATGAAGATTACTATTGAAAAATCACCACCTCCATTTCCTCAAAGATTGAAGAAACAAAACAGGGATAACAGATTTGGAAAATTATTAGAGATCCTTAAGAAATTAATGATAAATATTCCTTTTGTTGAAGCATTAGAACAGATGCCTGACTATGCTAAGTTTATGAAGGATATTCTCAAAAAGAAAAGATAGTTCACAGATTATGAAACTGTTGCACTTAGCGGAGAGTGTAGTGGAATTATTCAGAAGAAGCTTTCAAAAAAACTTAAAGATCCTGGTAGTTTCACTATCCCGTGTGCTATAGATGAAAAATTTTTCAGAAGAGTCTTATGTGATCTGGGAGCTAGTATTAATCTTATGCCTTTATCAACTTTCAAAAGGTTAGCAACACGAGAAATTTCTCCTATATTTGTGACTCTTCAGTTGGCCGATCGTTCCATTACTTACCCTAAAGGAGTGGTGGAAGATGTGTTGGTGAAAGTGGATAAGTTTATCTTTCCTATGGATTTTATTGTACTTGATATGAAGGAAGATAAATAAACTTCAATCATTTTGTGAAGACCATTCCTTGCTACTAGGAGAGCAGTAATTGATGTTCAAAAAGGAGAATTAACTATGAGGGTTAATGATCAAGAGATGACCTTTAATATTTTAAAATCTATGAAATATCCCTCAATGGAAAAAGATAATGAATGTTTTAGGATGAAGGTTTGTGAATATTTAAGAATGGATCATTTTGAAAATATATTTGAAAAAGAAGCGGAGTATGAAAATATGTTTGAAGAAGGAATTGAAAATGAAGAAAATTCAGATAGTAATAAGAATGAAAATTTGGAGTATGTATATGAGAGAATTGAAGTATTAGACACTATGGTAGGTGGAGATAAAAGCTTAATTACATCTATAATAAAACCTCCTGAACTTGAGATGAAAATTCTCCTTAATCATTTGAAGTATATGTTTTTAGGAGAATCATCTACCCTACTAGTTATTGTATCTTCGGAGTTAAACGAATATCAAGAACCAAAATTGTTGGAAATTTTAAAAGATACAAAAAGGCTTTTGGATGGTCTTTAGCAGATATTAAAGAAATCGGTCCTTTGATTTGTAAGCACAGGATTTTATTAGATGAAGAACATAAATTGAAAGTTGATCCATAGAGGAAATTGAATCCAATAATAAAAGTAGTTAAGAAGGAGAATTTAAAATGGCTGGATGCTAGAATTATTTATCCTATTTCGGATAATGCTTGGGCGAGTCCAATACATTGTGTACCGAAGAAGGGAGTGTTGACCTCATTTTTGATGAGGTCTTCTCTTCTCTCTTTAGCACTTAAGATCTAGCCTTAGGCTTTTCCTTTGACCATCCTAGAGGACTAGAATTGGGACCCATCCCTTAGAAATTTTAACCACTACTTGCCTCCTTGCAAACCCCACAAGCTTGATTGTAGACCCCTAATCACCTAGAGGGTTGAAATCAAATGTGAAGGTTTAAAGGATGAGTTCCCTATAGGACTCTTTGGCCTTAGGACCACCCTGGGTGGCTTGGTCCGGTGAGGGTTGACTTACACACTCACTACACTCACACTCTACACTCTCACACACACAATCCAAATCCTAAAACCACACCCATACCCAACTTGACTCCTTGACTCATGTAGGTAATTCATATGAATGGACCTTAACCCCTTGGCCCCTGGTTAAGAGGGTTAGGAACAACATAGTGAATGCCTCAAATGAGTCCTCTCTTGGCTCATATAGGTTTAATATGACTTCATGGCTCAACCAAAGTGCTTCCATTTCACTCATATTTGATCAATCTTCTTTTTTTCAAAATTTCAATTTTTGACCCCGGGAACCCTACACCTATCAAACCTACCAAAAGCCATTAAAATTGCCCAAATCCTCCAAAATTTCCAAATCTCCAAAAATTCCCCAAAATTAACCTTGAACATTTCCTCACCAATCAAATTGATCATCCATAGCCAAAAATACCAAAAATTCTAAAAATACCCCCCAATACCCTCCAAATACCCAAAATGCCCCTCTTAGCCAAAAAATCCAAAAATTCAGAAAATTTCCAGAAAATTCCAGAAAATCCCAAATATTCTCAATTTCATTTTGTCCAACTACACCATGGGCCAATTTTGTAAATTTACCCCACTTTTACCAAAACCCCCAATTTAGCCCATTCTTAACCCAAGTGAACCCAATGTCAAACCAAACCTACTCAATTGACCCCAATTTTTGTCCAATTCAATTCTAAACTTCAATTCAATATCCACAATATCAATCTAGACCAAATCTAAGTCTAATTTGATTGACATTTGGGTCAAATTTCACTTTTGAGCTTAAGGCCCAATTTGGACCCATGACACAAACTTAGCCCAAACTTAGCCCAAACCAAACCAATTCAACTCCAATTAACCCCAAACCTTTTCTAAACTTTCCCTGACATCCCCATAAACTAAATACTAACATGATTTGCCCAAAATTTGGACCCAAACCCTACACAAATTCAACCCAAAACCAAAAAAGCCCAATTTTGACCTAAATCCAAACCTAACCCAAATAAGCCCAAATCCCAAAACCAAAACCCAACCAAAGTTGAAACCTCTTTGAAACACTCCCATAAACATTTCTCAACATTAATTTTACATCAATTTCACCCCTAGCCCAACATTGGCCCAAATAAGCCCAATTTGACCTACATTGGCCCATTCAACCCAATTCAAGCCCAAACCACCCCAAATTCATTTCAAATCACTCATCACATATCCCTAAACCAAACTCAACAATTATTTGGCCCAAACTTCTACAAAATTCCCATCCATGAATTCATTCTTAAACCTAAAGGCTCATCCCCTAAAGCCTTCCTAAAAGCCCATCAAAAATGGTTTCAAAAGGCCCAAAATTCATCTCAAAGCCCACATGACAATCCTCTATCATCATCCATTTGATAAAACCATCTCCTAAGTTCTAAATCCATGATAAAATAATTCTAAATCAAGCCATATGCCAAATCCCATCAAATCACCCCTAAATTACCAGAATTGCTAAAACCCTTTCTCAAGTAAATGAACAAGCCTTGTCCTAAGCCACATGGAGCCATGAGCAAGCCATTTACAAGCCATATGAAGCCATGGAAGGTTTGACATGTGACCAAGCCATTAATGGCAAAAGGAGGGCCCCCTTTCCTAATCCTTCATTAAGCCTTTTTAACCATAACCATGTCACACACTAAACCATGCTTAGCCACCTCACCATGGATGGAGACTTCACCACCCCTTCTAAGCTGACCTAAATGATTCCCTCAGCTCAAAATTAGGTCTTGGGGAGGTGCACCAAGCCTATTTCCATGGATTAACCAAACCAAGCCCAAAATACACTCTTCCCCATTCCATTCCAAGCCATCCTCTTTACACATGTCAAAGCTCAATTGCCTGCACAAACCTCCAGCCCTGACCCACCTGGACCTGAGGGTGACCCATGCCTGTCGGCCAGCCGCCTGGATCACTGAAAAACACCATGGCCGAGACATTGGGAGGAGCCAAACTTTTCAATTCTGCCTTGCTGAGTTGTCCCAGCCCAATTGAACACCATGGCTGTTCTTCTCTTGCATAGAGCAGCTGATCCCAAGCCCTAACTCCCCCTGGGAGGCCCTCCACCCTCTCCTATTTAAACACCACCTCCTCTCGGCCATGAGAGGTGCTGAAACAAACCTTAAGGAAACTCTGCCAAAATCATTTCGGACCACTCTCCACACATAGAGCATCCGATTCCCACCGGATTCCGACCTCGATTCCCTCCAGCTCGAGCTCAATTTTGATTTCAAATTTCAGCATAAAAACCAGGACACTTCTTCACAGTGAGCCAATCCCCAAATTGATTGGTCCTACACCTTCACTAGACCAAAAGAAGAGGTTTCCCCCGAATAGCCCCCTCACCAGGCCAGCCATTGCTTCCGACTCTCCAAGCTTTGTGATCGGGCTTGGTCGAAATCATACCTAGACAATTCACCAGGCCAAGGGACTTCATCTGGAGCTTACTTGGACCCAATCGAACGTGACACAACTCTCAGATCGAAGCTTTACTTCTATGAGCAAAGGTATGGACTCACTCTTCCTCCCGAGCTTCCAGAGATTCTCAATTTAGTTTGGGTCAATTTCAATACATGTTTACCGTATGGATGTGTTCGTCTCTTCAAGACGAATCCATAGAGCATAAGAGCTCAAAAATCTGTTGAGAATCGAGTGAGAAATTAGGGTTAGAAGGTTGACGGTCACGGGTTCACCCCAGTCGTAGACGATGACTGGGAACCGTTGGATCGCGCGTGTATCGAGTGGACGGCCAGGATCGAGCAGGATGGAGCAATGGGACATGAATCGTGGGCCCCTGGAGCGCTGACTCGGATGGCGGTGCCGAATCTAAACACTCCTTGTGGCCTTTCGGAGACGCCGAGGTTGAGTCAGCGCCGCGTAGATAAGTAGGAAATTAGGATTTTTCTTATTTATTAAATACCCAGAACTTAAAAAATTCAACACTTTGTGTAGAAAAATCCTAAAAATAAAATAAAAATACCCTCTTGCTCAGTGAACAGAGGAGAATAATGTGGAAAAGAAATCAATTAATTTCATTAAGTATTTTATTTTTAATGTTTTATTTACTCTCTGCACTATTTCAATTCTCCATGCATATAGGAAATTCACCATGGCATGAGACCATAGGGCTTTTGAAGCCTCTGAACTTGGGAACATTCCCTGAATTTTCCAAGGTCAGGGGCCACCCCTATGAGAAGTTATTGATTTTCCAAGTTCATGTTACTCTTTTTGAGTATTTTAATTCCTATAATTAGCATGTTGAGAAATAAATTCTAGGAAAATTTGGTGATGTTCCTTATGACCAGAGGAACCTAGGAAAAATAAGTTTTGAGTTAATTCACTTGGAACAACCCTAATTGGCCTAAACACCCAAAATTGAACTTTAATTAATTAGGTTTAACCACTAATCAAATTAACTTAAAAACAATTCTCCACTGTCCTCAAAATATAAAACAACTCAAAATTTAATCACAAACAAAACAACAAAACTTCAATTGCAACTAAATTAAAACGTCTCGTTGAATGATCGGGAATACCTCAGATGATGTAACCCACGTGTTGCTAACGGGATTTCTCACGGTCTAAATGAAAGTGTGGAACTCATTCAGTTGAGTTTAGCAAATTCATCTGGACTAAGTGAATTCAATGAAAATAACGGTGTCGGGATGACGGAAGCATGGGATCTTAATCGGTTCTGTTATAATCAACTTTAAGATTTGTTTTAATTAAAATATTAAAAAAAATACTTGGATTTTAAGATTTCTAAACCAAAACACTTCTCTCATCTCCTGATTTATGACTTCTAAAACTAAACCTCTGCAACAACAAGGAGCTTGGAGCATGGTGGGCAGTACAGCCATCGTCATCAACAAAACTCGGGTCTACTTCAGCAAAACCTTTCCTAGTTTTATACAACAAAGCCATAGGATTTCGATATAGTTTGCCTAGTGCAACATAAATCCTCAACTCTTCGTTAGGCATTTGCATGATCATGTCATGTAAATTAAGCCCTAACCGATCTTAGGACTCTGAGGTAGTCGTTTGGTACGACACAAACCCTCACATCTTCGAGGCTATTTGTATGATTTTATCATACAAATATAAGTCCAAATTAATTAAAATTGGCAAGATTGAAATATCAAATAATATTAGGATTTTCTTAAAACCGAGCCAAACAATAGGATAGTTTGGGAAGTTGCCAAGATTCTTCTTGGATCCTCAGCTTCTCCTACTTCTCTTCCTTTGGATCCTCAAAAATAAATTGTTCCAAATTTGGAGCCATTCCCTTTTGAATTTCCAAAATCCAATCCTTTGAAAACCTCAAACTTTGAAATTATTGAGAGCAAAACCACTGATCATTATCGAGAGTTTTCTTAAATGATTCCCGTCATTTAAGATGCAATTAACTATAGGGGCTTGCCCTTATAGGGAACTTTAAGAACCCAGGTAATATAAACCCTGCTTAATTCATTTATATTTAAGCAGGGGAATTTGTCGGCTAATAAAATTGGTTCACAGACCAAACGGATGTCACAAATCTTTTAGTTTATTTAATCGAGCCCCATCATCGAGCAGTGTGTCTATTCTTAGGGATAGATGCACGGTTTATGATGCGGTGCTTGTTTATATAAACTATCAGGGATGTGAGATCGGTTTGATTTCATATCTTAAAATTATTTTAAAAATCAAATACTACTTTCTAAACCATATATACATGTTTAAATTAAATTTAAAATCTAAAATTTGCCGACAATTTCTGTAGGCGACCTCTTTTCAAAAATACGACACTCAACCTAAAAATATGCCGACAGGGAGAAGTGACTATTGAAGTGAATGAAAGGAATGAAACTATACCCACAAGACAAATTAATGGATGGTGAATTTGTTTTGACTATAAGGAATTAAATGCCACCATCCGAAAAGATCACTTTCCTCTTCCTTTTCTCGATCAAATGCTGGATAGACTTACTCGACACAAGTACTACTGCTTTCTGGATGGAAATACTGGTTATCATCAAATAACTATTGCTCCTGAGGATCAAGAAAAGACAACATTTATTAGTCCTTATAGAACCTTTGCTTTTCGAAGAATGCATTTCGGACTGTGTAATGTACCTGCAACGTTTCAGAGTTTTCATGGATGATTTCTCTGTATTTGGGACCTCATTTGAAATATGTTTGGAAAACTTAGCTAATGTTTTCGAGCTTTGTGAGAAAAAAAATTTAGTTCTGAATTGGGAGAAATGTCAATTTATGGTTGCAGGAGGAATTGTGCTTGGGCATAAAATTTTTGAATTTGGTATGGAGGTCGAACCTGCTAAAATTCGAGTGATTGAGAGATTACCACCACCCACTACCGTGAGAGAGGTGAGGAGTTTCTTAGGACACGCTGGATTTTACAGATGATATATTAAAGATTTTTCTAAAATTAACAAACCTTTGTGTCGAATTATAGAAAATGATAAAAAATTTGATTTTTAATGATGAATATTTGTGTTCTTTTAAATTATTGAAAGAGAAATTAATCATTGCACCTATAATTGTTTCCCCTGGTTGGGAGAAACCATTTGAACTTATTTGTGATGCTAGTGATTATGCGATCAAAGTAGCGTTGGGGTAGAGGCATGATAAAGTTTTCAAAGACATTTACTATGCTAGTAAAACTCTTAATGATGCTCAAATTAATTATACCACTAATGAAAGAGAGTTTTTAGTTATAATATTTGCTTTTGAAAAACTTAGACCATATTTAATTGGAGCTAAAATTATTGTGCATACAGACCATTCAGCTATCAAATATTTAATGCAAAAGAAGGTTACCAGTATATCCATCTAAAAAACAAAAATATTTATGTCCGACTAATCTATCCAACATTTGGTTTAGAAATGGTAATGGGAAGTGATCTTTCCTGGTGGCTGCATTTAATTTTCTATAGTCAATACACATACGCCATCCAGTAACTTGTCTTATAGGTATTAAATCATTATTTTTATTAGTTTTAACGGTCACTCCTCCTTTCTTAGGAACACAGTGAATTGGGCTTACCCAAGCACTGTCCGAAATAGGATATATAATACCATTATCTAACCATTTTAATATTTGTTTCTTGACTACTTCTTTCATTATTGGGTTTAATCTCCTTTAGGGATCTACTCTTGGCTTATGTTCATTATCTAAAATAATTCTATGCATACAGATTGAAGGACTAATTCCTTTAATATCTGCTAAAGTCTAACCAAAAGTTTTCTTATATTTTTTTAATGTGTATAACAGTTTTTATTCTTGTGATTCATTCAATTCAGCTGATATAATAACTGGTAGGGTTGAATAGTTACCTAAGTAAGCATATTTTAAATGATTAGGTAAAATTTTTAATTCGAGTTCAGGGCTAATAATTGACGGAACTATATTCCTTTCAGTGTTTTTAGTAATATCCAACATTTCAAATTTCTCCTGTATATAATCTAGTTTTTCATTATCTGCTTCTTCAATTAATTCAGTATTTTCTTTTTCTAACTTTTCTTCATAATATTCTTTAAAATGTTCATTTTGCAAATGTTCAAGTATTTCCATTCAAAAACATTCATCATCTTTTTCTAAAGCAGGATATTTCATTGATTTCGCTATGTTAAAAGTTACTTTTTGATCATTTACTCTCATAATCAATTCTCCTTTCTGAACATCAATCATAGCTTTTCCAGTGGCTAAAAAGGGTCTTCCTAATATTATGGGAATTTCTTTATCTTCTTCCATATCTAGAACAATAAAATATACCAGGAAGATAAATTTATCCACTTTTATTAACACATCTTCAATAACCCCCTTAGGATAAGTCACAGAACGATCAGCTAACTGAAGAGTTACTGAAGTAGGTGAAACTTCTCCTAATTCTAATATTTTAAAAATTGATAGAGGCATTAGATTGATGCTTGCTCCTAAGTCACACAAAGCTTTTCCATAAAATTTTTCTCCAATAAGCGCAAGGTATAGTGAAACTACCGAGATCTTTTAATTTTTTAGGAAGCTTTTTTCGAATAATTGCACTACACTCTTCGCTAAGTGCAACAGTTTCATTATCTGTGAATTTTTTTTTATTTGAAATATCTTTCATAAATTTTACATAATTAGGAATTTGTTCTAATGCTTCTACAAAAGGAATTTTTATTGTTAATTTTTTTAAAATTTCAAGGAATTTAACAAATTGCTTATCTTTTTTATGTTGTTTTAGTCATTGAGGAAATGGTGGTAGCGGTTTTTATACAGATATTTTCATAGGGATCAATGGATATTCTAAGTTTTGATCTTGTTGATCCTTTTCTTTTTCTATTTCCACTTCCTAATTTTTACTTTCTGTTTCTTTCTAAATTTTAGTTTCTAACTCTTTTCCACTTCGTAATTGTATCGCTTTAATTTGTTCCTTTCCTTGGTCTTTAGGATTTATTTCCACATTACTAGGAAAAGTTCCAGGAATTCTATTGTTAAGCGCGGTTGCAATATGTCCGTGTTGAGTTTCAATATTTTTAATTGTTGTTCCTTGATTTTGTAATTGATTTCTTTGAATTTGTAATTAATTTCCTTGATTTTGCAAGTGCTGACCCATACTTAATATTAATTCTTCTAAAGATAACTTCTTATCTTTAAATTGAGTGTTATTAAATCCAGGTGGATAAGAAGGTTTATAATTCGTATTTCCTTGATTATGTGGATTTCCTATAGAGTTGTTCATCCATTGTTGATTAGCCGTATTGTTATTCCAATTAAAATTTGGATGATTCTTCCAACCAGGATTATAATAATTCGCATAAGGATTATTGGGTCTATTATTAATAGCATTTATAGTTTCATAAGGAGATTGAGAATCTATAATTTGTCCGAGATGAGTTTTCTTCTAATATAGTAGGAGAATAATTCATTCCAAAATGATCTAATTTTTTTGATATAACGACGAAATTGAGAAGCTAACATAGATATTGCATCATTTTCATGAACACTCGGCTATCTTTTTAGGGTTTATCCCTTCGACGAAGCCATTGAAAATTATTAGTAGCCATTTCTTCGATTAACACATAGGCTTCATCAAATGGTTTTGACATTAATGAACCTTCAGCAGCAGCATCAATGATTGATCTAAGAGATCCTACTAATCCATTGTAAAATGTTTGTATAATTAACCAATCTGGTAACGCATGATGTGGGCATTTCCTAAGAAGTTCTTTAAATCTCTCCCAAGCTTCATATATGGATTCTCCATCAAACTGACCAAAAGATGTTATATCATTTCTAAGTTTTGCAGTTTTCCAAGGAGGAAAATATTTGGATAGAAATTTTTGTGATAATTCTCCCCAAGTTTTAATAGATCCAGGTGCTAATGAATCTAACCACAACTTAGCCTTATCCCTTAGAGATAAAGGAAAAAGCCTAAGTCTAATAGCATCATTAGATTCTCCTTCATATTTAAAAGTAGCACATAGTTTCAAAAAACTAGCAAGATGTAAATTAGGATCTTCATTAGGTGAACCACTAAATTGATTATTCTGTACCATTTGGATACTTGCAGGTTTAAGTTCGAATGAGTTAGCAACTACATCAGGCTTTTGAATAGTTAGGTGAATTTCATCTAATGTAGGGTTGGCATAATCTATTAATGGTCTTTGTTGGTTTATATTTTCAATTTCTGGATTATTTGCCATTTGTGTTGAATTAAAAATTTCTTTTTTTGTTTTCTTATTTTTTTAATAGTGCGCTCTGATTCTGAATCGTAAGGTATTAAATTTTCGTTTCTAAATTTACGCATACAATTTTTAAGTAAAATTTAAAATAGTCCGTTACTCTAGTAATTACTTCTAATAATTCTATTAATTACCTTAATAATTACTTTACTTCCCTGAAACGAGTCAAAACTTGACCCACTTTTGATATTTATACTTACAAAAATATGTTATTGATATTGGCAACGACACCAAAAACTTGATCCCGCACCAAATATATGTATTTACACTGATTATTCTTTTATAAAAATTATGATTTATAATGTGGATACTACGCAAGTAAACGTATCGTTATCAAGTAATAAATAGCTCTAATGGAGTCCAAGATATCAATCCCAAAGGGAAGTTAGAGAATTTCAAAGATAAATTAAAGTAGACTTACTTACTAAGCTAGTATACGGAAATTAAGAACACTTATACTAAAATTATTGCTAAAAAAGGTTTAAATGTAAGATTCTAATTTAGAAAAGCATCTTTCTCCTTGTTGAGAGAATTAAGTGAATGATGAATTAAAGTAGTTTAGAGTTTGTATTGTGCCAAATAGGAGCATTCCTATTCTTTACCTTTTGGTCCAGGTGCAAAGAACATTGACTAGTCCTATGTTTGATTACTGAATCTGCGGCTAGGCTGGGAGGATACCGGCTGCCACTTTAGAGCTCCCACGTTCCCCTCGCCTGAGGGCTAACATCTACACTTCAGCTCTCAAATAATAGGACTGAATTAAATATTTTAGTATGTCACACTAAAATGTCCAATTCTACGCTCGATAGTTAATATTTCCCTATTTATTTGCACCCTCCTTCCAAGGCTTTTGACTTCCTTGAATCTCGGATGTAATATTAACTATAGTTGATAATTAAACATATTTTAACAAATCAATTGGCCAAATTGAAAGTAAATTAAGTTTTAAGTAAAAGATTATCACAAATTTTATTTAATAATTTTAGGCACAGTTACTTTGACTCTTCACTTCACATAATCTCAACAACAAGGAAAAAGACTAAGGAAACTATTTAGAAAGCATGGGAAAAATAACACAAAGCATGGATTTCATTAAAGTTAACAAAAAATAACAAATATACTTATCTCAATTCTTCTCCCCAAGCAGACTCCTTGAAGTTCCTTTGACTCTTCCTGCCAGTACAGTACACTTAATTAAACTCACTACAACTCTCTGATTTACACTCCAACACAAATGAACACTAATTGACTTTAAAAAGACACCAAAAGACAACAAAAATGACACACTAAAGGGAGAGAAATCGTCTCTATTTATAGAAGGAGTCAAATCTTCAAAGGTTGCTTAAGCACCTCTTTAAAAAGCATCCAGGTTCATTGTATCTGGCTCTTTTCAAATGTCTCACCGTCAGCGGGCTCGATCTTGCCGCCGGCGGGCTTCTAGAAGGTGGGCTAACCGCGCCGATATCGCTGTCGGCGGGCTCGATCTCGCCTTCGGAGGGCTCTTTATAATATATTCAAAAATTCTCTGGAAAATCTCGCCGTCGGCGGCCTTGATCTCGCCGTCGGCGAGATAGTTCATTTTTCATCAAATTGAGTCCTTTTTTCTCCAAATCCGCTTCTTTTGTGTTTTTTTCTTTCAGCACTTATAATTTTTCATTCCAGCAATAAAACAATGAAAATACCTTTCTGTAAAGTGCAATTTTATATAAAATTGGTATGAAATTCTTAATACATTTTCTAGTGATCAATGATCGATCTAAGAGATCCTACTAAACCACTATTAAAAGTTTGTATAATTAACCAATCTGGTAATACATGATGTGGGCATTTCCTAAGAAGATCCTTAAATCTCTCTCAAGCTTCATATATTGATTCTCCGTCAAACTGACTAAATGAAGTTATATCTTTTCTAAGCTTTGCAGTTTTTGAAGGAGGAAAATATTTGGATAGAAATTTTTGTGATAATTCTCCCCAAGTTTTAGTTGATTCAGGTGCTAATGAATTTAACCACATCTTAGCCTTATCCCTTAAAGAAAAAGGAAATAGCCTTAGTCTAACGGCGTCATTAGATACTCCATCATATCTAAAAGTAGCTCATAGCTCTAAAAAACTCACAAGATGTAAATTAAGATCTTCATTTGGTTAACCACTAAATTGATTATTCTGTACCATTTGGATAATTGTAGGTTTAAGCTCGAATGAGTTAGCCGCTACATCAGAATTTTGGATAGTTAAGTGAATTTCATCTAATATAGGGTTAGCATAATCTTTCAAAGGTCTTGGTTGGTTTATATTTTCAATTTCTGGATTATTTTCCATTTGATTTAATTTTATGGTTTCACTTTTCTGTTTTCTAATTATTTGAATAGTGTGCTCTAATTCTTAATCGTAAGGTATTAAACTTTCGGTTCCAAATTTATGCATACACCACTAAAATAATAATAAAATAGTCTCTTACTCTAGTAATTATCTTTAATAATTATTTTAGTGATTACCTTAATAATTACTTTGCTTCCCCGGCAACGGTGCCAAAAACTTGGCAACGGGCCGCAAATATAAGAATTCAGCCTAGGGGGAGAGTAGGGTAAAAATAGAAGGATGTACATAATTGTTAAGCTTAATAAAGTTATATATGTTTTTCAAACTTAAGTAGCAATTGTAATCCCTCCCCTTTAATCAATGCAAGTATACGTATCGTTAAAGTAATAAAGGGCTCTATTGGAGTCCTAGATATCGATCCCACATGGAAGTTAGAGATTTACAGACTAATTTTTAGTAAAAGTTTATTACTAATCTAATTTAGTATAGTATACGAAAAATGAAGAATGCTTAAACTTAAAACTAATACTTAAAAGACAAAATATATATGTCAATTTAGAAAAGTATCTTTCTCCTTGTTAAGAGAATTGAGTGAATGAATAATTAATTGAGTTTAGAATTATATTGTGCCAAATAGGAGCATTTCTATTCTTTACCCTTTGATCCAGGTGCAAAGAACATTGACTAATGCTTATGTTTGATTACTGAATCTGTGGCTAGGCTGGGAGGATACTGGCTGCCACTTCAGAGCTCCCACATTCCCCTCACCTCAGGGCTAATATCTACACTTCAGCTCCCAAACAATAGTACCGAATTGAAGATTTTAGTCTGTCACACTAAAATACTCAATTCTTCGGCTGATAATTATTATTTCCCTATTTATTCGTGCCCTCCTTTCACGGCTTTTAAATTCCCTGAATCTTGGATGTAATCTTTACTATAGTTGATAATTCAACATATGCTAGCAATTCAATTGGCCAAATTGAAAGTAAATTAAGATTTAAGTAAAAGATTATCACAATCTCTATTTAATATTATTAAGCACAACTCTTTTAATTCTTCATTTCACAAAACCTCAACAAAAAGGAGAAAGACAAGGAAACTACTCAGAATGCATGGGAATAATAACACAGATGTTGGATTTCATTTAAAGTTATAAAATGATAAACAAATATACTTATCTCAATTCTTCTCCCCAAGCAGATTCCTCAAGTTTCTCTGACTCTTCCTTCTTGTACAACACATTTATAACTCACCAAGATACTAAACACTAACTCTTAATATAAAAGGAAGCACAAATTTGACACCAACTGACACCATAACACACAAAATCATCTCTATTTATAGAAGGAGTCATATTTCAAAAGGTTGCTTAAGCACCTCTTCAAAACGCATCCAGATTCATCAAATTTGGCTTGAATCAATTGTCTCGCCATCGGCGGGCTCGATCTCGCCGTCGGCAGGCTTCTAGAAGCAAGGCTAACAGTTTAGGATCGCTGTCGGCGGGCTCGATCTCGCCGTCGGCAGGCTCTTTTATAATATATTTAAAAACTTTCGGGAAAATCTCACCGTCGGTGGCTTAAATCTCGTCGTCGGTGGGACAGTTCAATTTTCATCAATTTTTGTCTTTTTTGCTCCAGATTCGCGCCTTTTTGCTCTTTTTGCTCTCTGCACCTATAAATCTTCATTCTTGCAATAAAACACAGAAAACACTTTTCTTTGAAGTGTAATTTCATAAAAAATTGGTATAAATTTCGCAATATATTTCTTGTGGTCATGGAGCTAAATGTATAGTGCATACTGATCATTCTGCTATTAAATAATAAATGCAAAAGAAGTATGCAAAACTAAGACTGATTCGATGGATACTTTTAGTGCAAGAATTTGATTTTGAAATCGTTAATAGGGAAGTGGTCGATAATCAAATAGCTAATCATTTATCTAGAATTGAACAACCTAATTTGGATGAATTTAAAAAGGAAATCATTGAAACTTTTTCCGATGAGCAATTATATAATATTATTGAAGGAAATTTATTGTGGTATGCTGATTTTGTTTTACCACCTAACTTAACAATATAACAGCAGAAAAAAATTAAGCATGATGTTAAATTTTAGTTCTAGGACGATCCTTATCTGTATAAGCAATGTAAAGATCTTATTATTAAGAGATATGTGCCTTATGAAGAAACTGAAAGAATTATTCGAGAATGTCATGATTCGGAATTTAGATGACATTTCAAAATTGATAGAACTACACATAAGATTTTGCAATCTGAATTTTATTGGCCTAAAATTTTCAGAGATGTTTATAGATTTAACAAAACTTGTGATCGATGTCATAGAATAGGCAATATATCTAGAAGAAAGAAATGCCTCTTAATTTTACTTTGGAAGTTGAAGTTTTTGATGCTTGGGGATTACATTTTACGGGACCATTTATACCTTCATATGGAAATATATATATATATATACATATATATATATATATATATATATATATATATTGATTGTTGTTGATTATGTATCAAAATGGATTGAGGCAATAGCTTTACCTAGGTGTGATGCTAGAAGTGTTTCGAGATTGTTAATGAAAAATATTTTCACAAGATATGGAATGCCTAGAGTAATCATCACTGATGGAGGATCCTATTTTAAGAATAATCTGATTCAAATATTGGTGGAAAAATATAATATTATGCATAGAATCTTTGCATCTTTGCATCTTTGCATCTTTTCATCCCCAAAATAATGGTTTATCAGAGATAGTTAATCATGAAATTAAACAAATTTTTGAGAAAGTCATTAGTCCTAAGAAATTAGATTGGTCTGCTAGACTAGACACTGCTTTATGGGCATACATAACTGCTTATAAAATTCTTATAGGAATGTTCCCTTACAGATTAATCTTTGGAAAAACTTGTCACTTACCAATTGAATTATAATATAAAGCATATTGGGCGATAAGGAAATTGAATTTTAATTTGAAAGATGTTGGTGAGAAGAGACTGTTGTAATTGAATGAATTGGAAGAAATTAAAAATGAATCATATGATAATGACAGAATATACAATGAGAGATGAAAATTATGGCATGATTGGAAGATTGTTAAAAAAGAATT
The DNA here is from genome assembly GCA_022702705.1 of Papilionanthe hookeriana x Papilionanthe teres. Lineage (NCBI taxonomy): Eukaryota > Viridiplantae > Streptophyta > Magnoliopsida > Asparagales > Orchidaceae > Papilionanthe > Papilionanthe hookeriana x Papilionanthe teres. The sequence continues at coordinate 47,614,063 of CM040429.1, read as the reverse complement.
TAAACTAGTTTATTATATAATACAAGATTGAAATTATTTCCTGGGAAACTGAAATCTAGATGGATGGGATCTGATAACTAAATAGTTGTTCATTTGTCGAGATTAGAGTATGATAAATTATCTGAATTTGAGAAGGAAGTTACAGAAACTTTCCCTGATGAACAACTTTATACTATTATGGGAACAAATTTGCCTTGGAATGTTGATATTATGAATTATGTTGTGAGTGATATTGTACCACCTGATTTAACAAGGCAACAACAAAAGAAATTTCAATATGATGCAAGATTTTATTTTTGGAATGAGCCCTATCTATATAAATAGTGTAAGGATCTGATTATTAGGAGATGTGTGCCATAAGAAGAAACTAATTTAATTATTCAATGATGTCATGGTTCTGAATTTGGAGGTCATTTCGGTGTTGATAAAACTGCTTTTAAGATTTTACAATCTGGATTTTATTGGCCTACTCTTTTTTAGGATGTATACAAATATATTAAATCATGTGATTGATGTCAGAGAGTAGGTAATATCTCTAGAAGAAATGAAATGCCTCTAAACTATAATTTGGAAGTTAAAATTTTTGATGTGTGGGGATTAGATTTTATGAAACCATATACTCCTTCATTTGGAAATTTATATATAGTGGTTGTAGTTAATTATGTCTCGAAATGGATTGAAGCTATTGCTTTACCTAGATGTGCTGCTCGGAGTGTTTCAAAATTTTTTAAGAAAAATATATTTGTGAGATATGGAATGCCGAGAGTGATTATAACTGATGGTGGATACCATTTTAGGAATAATCAAATTAAGAGATTGATTGAGAAATATAATATTATTCATAGAATATCTACTGCTTATCATCCTCAGACTAGTGGTTTAGCATAAGTGTCTAATAATTAAATTAAAAGAGTTTTGGAGAAAACTGTGGATAATCACAAATTAGATTGGTCGGCTTGATTAGATACTATATTACGGGCTTATAAGACTTCTTTTAGAACCCTATTGGAATGTCTCCTTATAGACTAGTGTTTGGTAAAACTTGTCATTTACCCGTTGAATTGGAGCATAAAGCATATTGAGCGATAAAAGAGTTGAATTTTAAAAATGCTGGAGAGAAGAGATTTATGCAATTGAATGAATTGGAATAAATTAGAAATGCATCTTATCACAATGACAGTATCTATAAAGAGAGAATGAAATTGTGGCATGAACGGAAGATATTAAAAAAGAAACTTGAACATGGACAGAAAGTTTTGTTATACTACACAAGATTGAATTTATTTCCTGGAAAGCTCAAGTCTAGATGGTTGGGACCTTTTATAGTTGTAAAAGTTCATTCTTTTGGAGCTATTGACATTGAGGATCGTAATACTGGAAAGATTTTTAAGGTTAATGGGCATCGATTAAAGCCTTAGTTTGACGGGTTTCAACCCGACTTCAAAGAGGTTTTAATGCTGAGTCATCTTGATTAAATGAATGGTTTGTCAGGCTAACGATGTTAAACTAAGCACTTTGTGGGAGGCAACCCATATGTATCTTCGTGGTGTGTTTGCTTGTTTGTTGTAGTTGTGCTCTTAGATAGTTATTTTGGAATCATAATTGCTTCTAAATACTTTTAAAAATTCATAAATATTGGATCAATTTGAGATATTAGAGTATTTTGGGCCAAATGAAGTTCGGTGAGATTTTTGACCACTGGCGCCGCCAACATCCAAATACAGAGAGTACGCTGAACTTCAGGATTTTGAGCGCTGTCGGCACCCTATCGAGTGCTGCCGGTGCCCAAATCCTAGTGACCGTTTTTAGAGTTTAAAAATTCGATTTTTAACAGTTTTAAGCGAGATCTTTTTCTTTATAACTCCCAAAAGTCCATTCTAAACATCTAACCGCCAGAAAAATAAAAACTTCCTTTCCCAATTCGCATCCCATGGATCCTACTTCATTGAAACCCCTCAATTTTGTATTTTCAACAGATGGAAGTTTATCAGTTTCGAGGCGCAGCGATTATTCAACAAGGTGATGATGAAAAGGAGGATTATCAAGGGAGAGGCTTTATTAATCGAGGTATGGATAATCCTACTACAAGAGTTGAAGAGATAACAAAGGAAAGGCATTAGGACGTGCTATGTTACACTACCGCTGTCATAGTCATTCCGGTTGTGAAGGAATTATATGCAAATCTTTATGGGATCAACCAAAGATTCGTCTATGTGCGAGGTAGGTTTGTGCAATTCACTCCTACGAGAATTAATGATCTCTTTATGATTGAGAATGCACCTATCTACCACTATTCCAATTTTAATGCGATAAGAGATAATATGAATGACATTTATCGTTATTTGACGAATGAAAATAAAGATTGGGAAATAAGATACAATGGATATAATAGTTTCCCTTCTTCATCTTTAAATCTGGTGTCAAAACAGTGGCATTATTTTATTTCGGCAAAGTTATTTCCAACTTTGAAAATTAGTAAAGTAACCAAGGAAAGTGCTATTTTGAATTTCTGCATTCAATTTGGAAGGCCGATTGATATTGGAAGTATATTTGTGAAATCTATTTTAGGATTGATAATTCATGGATTTAAATATGGGCTAAGACACCGTCAACCATATTTCTGTTGCGTAGTCAATAACAAGTTCCGTATGAGAGTTAGGAAAAGGTTCTTCTTCCTTGGAGGCCTATTAATCCAACTAATCTTTATGACTACCAAACAATAAGAGATGAAGGTGATATGGATCTAATTACTGATCAACCAACTCAAAGTTCACAACCTATTCAGCCTTACTTTCTTGAAAATTCCAAAGTGATACTAAAGAAAATCAAGCAGTTGGAAAAAGAGGTACAGAATGTTTTGAATGCCATTAATAATATTTCTGATTTATTTGATCACATATACTGAAGGATGAAGGAATAATTTGATCACACTGGTCAGATTGAAATGGGCCTGATTAATCTGATGAAGAAGAATGTTGCGATTGCTGAGGATTCATCTGATGAATTCCCATTTCATCCCTTCTACAATTTGTTCCTGCATCATCAATCAATTGAAGATATCAGAGAGGAAGATAGTTCAGAGACTAATGAAGAGTGACTACTGGATTCTGTTTGTGCTTGATGTGTGTTTGCTTTTCTTTTCTTAGTTTTGTTTGGTGTGTTTAGTATTTGCTTTGCTTTGCTTTGTAGTTTGCATTTGGATTTATTATGCTTAATTTCGTTGTGTGTGCTTAGATTTTAGTGTTTACTTATCGTAGCGTACTTGCAACACTAAAGATCTAAGAGTTGTTGATTTGATTTGATTTGATGAACATGTTAGTGTTTATGTTGTAGTGTGGATTTTATACATATAAGTGATGTTTTATGTTATTTTGTGTAAGAATTATGTTAGTTATTGCTTGTGTGATGAAATAGATTCTTAATAAAGTTTTAAATGTCATCGTGGAGGACGGAACGATTGAAATTATGAAAAAAATTTTGGATGCAAAAAAAATTTTACACTGGAGTCACCGGCACCCAAATCCAGAGACTTTGGCCAATTTTAAAAAATAGAGCGCCGCCGGCGCCCGAATACAAAAAAAGACCAAAACCCTTTTATTTCGTAATTTTGACCCTGGAACCCGTGATTTTTCCCTTGCTTTCGTCTTCCTCCTCCATTTTTCGCGACTTTGAAGACCTAAGGCTTGCTAGATCTTAGATTTGAAGCGATTTCAAGGCTTTTCGAGACCGGATCTACACTTCTCTTGGTAAGAGCTTCAATTTGAGTTAAAAATTTTTTATTTTCACCATAGGAATCTCTCACATTGCTTAGATTGGAATTTTGGGATTTTTTAAGAAGTTTCGGGATTTCTTATGATGAAATTTGCTCTTACTTGTTTAGAATAGTATTTGGAGTTTGTTACATTGTGGATTTAGAATTTATTAAAATTTTCTTGTAATTTTTAGAAATTCACATGGCTCCAAGGATGAGTAATGGGAAGAGAAAATTTGATTATGATGAAGAAAGATTTGTCAATGTTAAAGCACAATTTCCTTTTAATTCTTATCTTTACAATAAGAAGTATATTCAGGATCGAGCTTTTGAAAATCTTGGTGGATCTATTGAATAGTTAATTGTTGAGCAGAAATGGGAAAGATTTTATTATTTTACTGCAAATGCTGTTTTGGGTGTTGTTAGAGAATTCTACGCAAACATGCCCTGGACTGAGACAAAATATGTGTTAGTTAGAGGAAAAAAGGTTGAATTCACCCCTCAGCGTATCAATGCATTTTATCAGACTTGGGAACCTTTTGTATGTGAATATGAAAATTTTGATACCTGAGAGGTGAATATGAAGGAAGTGATTGCTTTACTGACAGACAAAAAATGGGAATGGAAAGTGAGTCATAAACATATGATTAACTTCCCTGCTTCCAAGTTAAATGTTGCATCTAAAGTTTGACACTATTTCATTTCTGCAAGACTGTTACCTTCTTATCACCATAGTGAAGTTACAAGGGATAGAGCAATTCTGAATTATTGTTTTTAGAATATGAAGAAGATTGATATTGGAGTTATTGTCTTCAAGAACATTTAGTCTTTTGCTAGAGGAGAGACCACTGGAGGATTAAGACATCCTGCCCTAGTTTATGCCCTATGCGTACAGTCTGGAGTAGAATTCAAAAGTTTTGAAGAGGTGGCTATACCACTGAGACTGATTAATAAGACTATTATTCTTACTTATGAGTCTCATGTGGGAGTACAATATGAGAGTAGATGCACTGATATTCCTACTACGAGCTACGCCATTCCATCTACGTTTGAGCCCCTACATTGTCCGATATTATGGAGCAGTTGAGATTACAGAGTGCTAGTATGGATAGACTCCATGGTAGGATGGATGTATTTGAGGCTCTAAGTGATGTGAATGAGGATTATATGAGAAGAGGAGTTGAGTTTGATATTTCTTATCATGATGCTCAGGTCAGATTCATGAGGGGGGAGACCGATGTGATATTCCCTACTTGCCCCAGCTATACACCTTATAGACCTGGTCCTGCTGACCCTACTAATGAACCTGGTGATGAAGAGTGGTAGTTTGTCTGTTTCTATTTATGTTTTTCTTATTTTCGGTTGTATTTTTTTGATGTAGTAGTTATTTACTTTCCATGTGATGTGTGAACCTTTTGATGTACTGTTATGTTGTAATGAAAAGTTGAAATTGTTAAATGAAATGTGTGGTGTTGTGATAGTTTGTTTTGTAGTTGTGGTGTTTTGTTGGATGTTTAGATGTTTAAAGTTGATATCTCTTTACCCTACAAATGTTTTAAAAATTTTATATCACTGTTACTAACTGTTTCATGCCTGCTAGCTGTAAATTTTGACTAATACCAGGTAGCTTATGAAGATTTCAAGATCCCGGCATAAAAATGTTAGTTTCTTTTACTCTCTACTGTTTCAAATTTATTGAAAAGTTTAAGTTTGGGGGAGGGTAGAAAAATATTAACTCTTATTTATTCTCAATTATTATATTTTCAAAAATTATTAGCATAACTTCTGGCAGTTGAACATCACTTTAGATAACTAAAACATTTTATTTCAGTTGAATATTATGGAAGGATTGAATGAAAGTTTTTAGTAATAAAGGTTAATTTTAGAGGAGTAAGATATTTGGTATGAAAGGATTTTATTATAGTTAACTATTTACAGTAAAGAAATTTTTTTTTTGAAATGTTAAGAGACTTAAAGTATTATGTGTTAAGAAGAGATTGTGACTTTATGATGAATAATAAAGCTCATACCTAATTATAAAGTAAGGATGTGTTTCAAGTTTGAACCTTAGAAAGAGGAGAGTGAAGTTCAAAATCATTAAAGGCTCTCCAGATATAGTAATCCGCATATATATAAAAAAAGAGAAAAAGAAAAGAAAAGAAAAGAAGGATTGAAAAATAATCCCAAGAAAAAAAAAGGAAGAAGAAAAAGAAAAGAAGAAGAAAGAAAAATATTTATGAGGAGAAGCTTGAGGAGATGCCTAATAAAAAATTGGCTTCAATTGAGTCACCCTAAAGGGAGAACTTGATTTCATTTCCTAATTTATATTTAAAGTATTAGCCTATATTCTGATGAAGTTTGCATGAGCTCCTTTTTCAAATAGTCTTTCAAGGCACTCTTAATGTGACAAATTATGGTTTATCTTGAAATAAATAGAAGACTAGAACCCTTAGACTTGATTGTTGAATATTCTTATACCTGTAGTTTAGACCTGTTACTGAATGTACTTCTAAAAGTCTTACCAATATATTCCTTTGAATGAAAAATTTTAGTGTCTTACAGGTGAAAAATACATTGCCTTGAGTTATATATTTATGTAGTAAAAGGATTACATAATGACAAGTAACAGTTAAGTTTGGGGGATTTAGATGCACCAAAAATATATACTATTTTTGCTATATAATTTTACCTATTTTTGGTGATATTGCACTTGAAAGAAAGGTATTTTTCATGATTTGTTGTAGGTATGATGATTTTAGGTGATTATAGCAAAAAGAAGTGAAAATGAATGAATTTGGAGCGAAAAAGGAGTAAAATAAAGAAAACTAGATTCTGGCACCGCCATCGCCAGAATGGACGCCGCCGGCGCCATTTTTCTGAGAGCTCTAGAAAAGAATGGGACGATAGAACCACGCCGGCGCCCAATGTCGGTGCTATTCAAATTTGAATAGTTTTGGCAACTTTTTGAAGGGATGCTTATAGAAACTATTGGGAATTCGTTCATAACATATATGTAACTATTTTTGGACAAAATTAGAGAGTTTTTTTGGAGAGTTTTTTTGGAGAGTTTTTGGAGAGTTTTTGGAGAGGTTTTGGAGAGGGAGAGTGTGTGTGTTTAGAGTTAGGGTTTGTAAGAGAATAGTGTAGAAGTAAAGATTTGAGAGGGATTCTTCTCTAAGGAGTAAAGGATAAGGAGTAAAGTGAGAGATTGCTTCTTCATTTCCATTCTAAAGAGGAAATTGAGTGTTGCAAAGAAGAGAGTAAATGATTCAAAGGAACTTCAAGGGATTTTCTTGGGGAAGAGAAAGAGATAAGTTGTATTTGCTTTTATAGTTTGTATGACTTTTCTTTATATATAAAATCAAAGTTATATTGTGTCTTCTCTATGAATTCTGAGTAGCCTCCTTTGTCTTTCTTCTTGCATAGAGCTGTGATGATGTGATGATGTGGATTTGAAGTGCTTTTAAAGTATTGAAGAAATTCTGATGGTTTTTCATTTTGAACTTAATTTACTTTTCGATCTGGCCAATTAAATTGTAAAAATCTATTGTTGTACATTAACTCCAAGAGGATTGAGTGTCCTACAACAATAATGAAGAATTCATTCAATGTCCATGAATGAATTGTGTAGTTCATGGGAATTGAGTGCAAATAAATAAGGAAATGTGTTTTTATGGATTTCAAATTGGAGGTTTCAGGGTAACAGGCTGAGATCCCCAATTTGGTCCTAAGATTAGCAACTAAAGTTGAAGGTTAGCCTTCAGGTGAAGGGTGAGTGGGAGCTCTGTAGTGACAGCCGGTATCCTCCCAACCTAGCCTTAGATTTAGTGACTGAACATAGTTTATGTCAATGTTCTTTTCATGCTTAGAAGAGGGGTTACTCTTTTAAGGGTAAAGAAATATTTATGCTTCTATTTAGCACAATACAATAAATAATAATTCTACATTATTCACACATCATATACTCGTTGCAAGAGGAATGATACTTTCCATATATATCAAAACCTTTCAAATAAAAAGCTTAATGTGTGTGTGTTAGTTAATAATGTTTAAAGATATTAGAAGTAATTCTGGTTTTCTTAACTGTTACTGTTTTATGCATCTTGTTAGTAGAAGTAAACTTAAACTTTGCGATTTGAGTATTGGATTTCAGTATTACGCTATTTATTATAAGGAGCGTGTCTTCCCTGTGGGATCGATAACCAAGACTCCATTAGAGCCCTGTATTACTTGATGCGATACGTATATTTGTGTTGAAGTTTTGAATTTACAAAATTATTATAAATTTATAAATTTGGGTCATAAGTTCTTGCAATATAAAGTCCGCCGCTATCAACATCCTTCCATAATATTTCTCCTCTGCAGTCAATCACAAGTGCTATATGAGAACTGGGAAAGAGTACTTCTACCTTGGAAGCCTATAGACTCAGCAGATGCATATAGTAACCTGGCAGTTGGTGATATGAATGACATGAGCATTATTGAAGATCAACCATCTCAGAGGTTAACACCTATTCCTCCATACTTTCCACAGATCATCTTGAAGAAAATTAAGAAATTGAAGAAATAAGTAAAATACCTGATGAATGCAATCAATAATCTATCTGATTTCTTTGATCATCTAGATTGGAGAATGAAGGAGCACTTTGAACATTCTGGATATCTTGAAGGAAGTTTGACACGTTTGATGAAAAGGAAAGGGTGGATTGAAGAGGATTCTACTGAATAATTCTCGTTTCATCCATTCTACAATTTGTTCTTTCACGTCCAATCAATTGGAGATCTTAAAGTTGATAATAGTTTTGAGGAAGAATGATGACTTGAATATTTTATTTTTGTGTTTGTGTATTTGATTGCTTTGCTTTTTGGATGTTATATTTGGATTTGTTTTCTTGTTTAGTTTTCAGTGTTATTGTGTTGTGGTTGTGGTTAACACTGAATTTTAGAATTATATGGCTTGACAATGTGTAGTATTCAATGTTATGTGTCTGTGTCTGAAACTTGGATTTTATATATGAAAGTGATGTTTTTTGTTGTTTGTGTTATAAGAATATCATTTTCCATGGCTCTAGAATGTTATTCAATGCTTAATTAGACTAATTAGATGTTGGAGCGGGCGTGAAAAGATCGAAATTACAAAATAAAGTCAAAAGCTCAGTTTTTTAATTGGCACCAAACGACGCTGTCACCAGTGCCAGACCATGCTAAAGGATAGAGAGTTTGGCTATATGAGTAGAAAAATGAGCCGATGGTGTTGTCGTTAGCTCTAGACCAAAAAAAGTCTTGAAACTCCAAATGTTCCATGATTTAACCCTTGGACCCGCCATTTTTCCCAAACCATCATCTTTTACCTCCAGCCAAGGCCTACTTTCGCACCTAGGGCTCACTAGCATTTGGATTTGAAGCGATTTTGTGGTTGGAAAAGTTTGGATTTCATCTTCTCTTGGTAAGAGCTATACTTTAACCTAAATTTTTTTTATCTTGACTGTGGAAATCTCCTACATTAGGAATATTTGAAATTTTAAAGTTTTTAGAGAAACTTTAGAGATTTTTCATGGATTTTGAGTTCTTATCTTTTTAAATTTACCTTGGAGTCAATTACATTATAATTTTAAAATTGATTTAGATAAATTTGATATTTTTAGACAAATAGCTCCAAGAATTTCAAAGGGGAAGAGAAATTTGATTATGATGAAAGCAAATTTTTGAATTTCAAGACTTATTCGCGCTTTAGTACATTTCTTAGCAATAATAAATGTATTCAAGAGAAAGCCTTTGAAAATCCTGGAGGTCTGCTTGAAGAACTTATTGTGAATCGTTAATGGGAGATTTTCTGTTATTTCACTGCTGAAACGATGCTTGGAATTGTTAGAAAATTTTATGCAAATATGTATTATTCTAAGATTGAATACATACTGGTTAGAGGACAAATGGTTGAGTTTACCCATGCTCGCATTAATGCATTTTATCAGTTAAGAGCGCCTTTTTCATGTGAATACAAAAATTATTTTATTACGAATGAAGCATTGGATATGATTTTGAACTTTCTGACTAACGAAAAAGGGGAATAGAAGGTTAAACAAAGATTAAAAGTTAACTTCCCCCTTTCTACTTTGAATCCTATATCAAAAGCCTGACACTATTTCATTTCTGCAAGACTTTGCCTACCAACCATCACAACGAGGTTACTGTAGATAGAGTACGTTCTGAACTACTATATTCAGAACATTAAGAATATCAATATTGGGCAATTAAAAGTATTTTGATAAGTTCAAAAGGAGAGACTATAGGTGGACTAGGACACCCCAGCCTGATTCATGCCTTGTGTATTCAGTTAGGTGTAGCAACTAAAGATAATGATGAGATAGTCTATCCCCAGAAGCCTATTACTAAACTAAATTTGAAAAATTATGAAGCCCATGTAGGATGGAAGTGGAGTAAGAAAGTTGATGAGCATTCTTCTAGTCATGAGAGACCATCTACATCTAGGGAGCATACTCTGCATGATGTTATGAATCAGTTGGAAAGATTGAACACCAGAGTAGAGGGACTAGAAGTAAGGAACAAGATAAATGATGATTATCAAGTGCAGTGGAGAGAATATGAGATAGCTTATCATGATACATAGATGAGATTTTTAAGGGGAGACACTAGTGCTGTATTTCCTACTTACCCTAAGTATACTCCATACCAGCCTGAAGAACCTGATGATGGTGGAGCTCCTGTAAATAAAGATTGGTAGTTTTATAGTTTTATTTTTCATTTTATTTTGTATTTCTGTTTTGTATATGTGATGTACCTGAGACTCTTTCTGATTATTATTTGTGATGTAATGTGTATTTGGTTGTACTTGTAACAGACTTTATGTTGATTTGTGATGTATGTGATGTGATAGTAGAGTTTGCATCTGTTTGGTTTGTTAGTTTAACTGTGATAATAACAGTTGGATGTTAATGTTGTGTGCACAGTTTATATTGTATGTTGTTAAACTTTTTCCCTTACAAATTTCTAACCCATTTTTGTATGTATAAATTCTCTTAATTATTTCAGGCCTACTGTTCTACTTTATGAAGAAAAACCTGCTTAAACTTAATGGTATGAAAAGCCTAACATATTGAGGTATAAGTTATTGTCGGCATTATTTTTAGGTTGGTGTATTTTATTTTGAAAAGGGGGTCGCCTAACAGAAATTGTCGGCGAATTTTATATTTTAAATTTAATTTAAATATATATATATAATTTAGAAAGTAGCATTTGATTTTGAAAATAATTTTATGTTTGAAAGTTTTAAGATGTGAAATCAAACCGATCTTACATCCCGAATAGTTTATATAAACGAGCACCGCACCACAAACTGTATATCTATCCCGGAGAATAGACACGCTGCTTGATGATGGGGCTCGATTAAATAAACTAGAAGATTTGTGACATCAGTTTGGTCTGCGAACCAATTTTATAAGCCGACAAGTTCCCCGCTTAATATGAAAGCATTAAACGGGGTTTATATTACTCGGGTTCTTAAAATTCCCTATAAGGGCAAGCCCCTATAGTTAATTACATCTTAAGTGACGGGAATCACCTAAGAAAACTCTCGATAATAATCAATAATTCTGCTCTCAAGAATTTCAAAGTTTAAGTTTTCAAAGGATTGAATTTTGGAATTTCAATAGGGAATGGAACAAATTTGGAACATTTTGTTTTGGGAATCCAAAGGAAGAAAGGTACGAGAAATCACAGATTCAAAGCGAACTCCGGTAATTTCCCGACTATCCTATTGTTTGGCTTGGATTTAGGAAGGCCCTAATGTTTATTTAGTATTTTGATCTTGCCAATTTTAATTAATTAGGACCTTATATTTGTATGATAAAATCATACAAATAGCCTTGAAGATGTGAGGGTTTATGTCATATCGGATGACTACCTCAGAATCCAAAGACCGGTTAAGGCTTAATTTGCAATGCAAATGCCTAACAGAAGATTGAGGATTTATGTTGCACTAGGCAAACTACCTCAAAGTCCTATGGTTTGGTTATTTAATTCTAAGAAAGTTTTGTTGAAGTAGATTCGAGTTTCGTCGATGACGATGGTCGTGCTGCCCACCATGCTCCGAGCTCCTTGTTGTTGCAGAGGTTTAGTTATAGAAGTCATAAATCAGGAGATGAGAAAAGTGTTTTGGTTTAGAGAAGATCTTAATTTCCAAGTGTTTTTTTTATATTTTATTTAAAACAAATCTTAAAGTTGATTACAACAACACCGGTTAAGATCTCACGGTTCCAACCTTCCGGCATCGTTATTTTTATCGGATTCACTTAGTCCAGATGAATTTGCTAAACTCAACTAAAAGAGTTCCACACTTTCATTTAGACCGTAGGAAATCCCGTTAGCAACACGTAGGTTACATCATCCGAGGTATTCCCGATCATCCAACAAGACGTTTTAATTTAGTTGTAATTATAGTTTTGTGTTCTGTTTGTGATTAAATTTTGAGTTGGTTTATATTTTGAAATGTTGTGGCGGTGAATTTTATCTTGCAATGACTTTTAATTTAGTTTTGGTTTCAGTTTTAGGGGCTACCCTAAAGGTGTGGGTTTTCATGCAACAGTTTTTTATCATGCAAGAAAAGTAAAGTGCATTTGCAATAAAGTAAATTGCAAGAAAGTAAATTGCAATAAAATAAAAGCGTACCTGGAGGGTCTTCCCGTCATCCCGGGCTGCACTTAAACACAATTTAGAATATTTAAGCATTTAAAGCAAGTTCCTCAGTAAAGCTAAGGGAAGGGTTATGGTTTTCTACCAAGTTCCTAATCCTATAGCTAGTCATTTCCTATGACGTCTAGGTTCTTATGTTTTGGTTTGAGGACGATTTTCTTCATCAAAGAACAATTAAGTTTAGTTGTTCTTGTAAACATCATATCATATTGAGGAAGTGCTTAAGAAGAATCTTAAACATCTTTTCAATATTGCTAGAATTGTTTTAAGTCCAAATGAAATTAATTATACAAATGAATTAATAGTCCAGGAATTCAAGTTTTGTTGTTATCTTACTCAGTGAACTAGGACATTTGAATATCCTATGAAGGAAGTATCAATTCATTTAACGTTCTGTTTAGGAGTTATGACAACAAAAGCTTTCGAGGGCAAATTGATGTTCAAATGGTTTGTGATTTAATTCAATTTTAGTTAACGGGTTCAAATTTGGAATAGTGTTCAAGTTGTTTTAGATTTATTTTTGAATTTCTTTATGTCTTAGGTGATGTTATTTTTTTAATTCAATTTAATTTAACTTTAATTTAATTTAATTTGGTTTAGCTTCAATTTTAAATTAATTTATTTAATTTAACTTGTGTTTTGGAGTATTAATTAATTTAAAAATAAAATAAAGATTGAAAAATGAATTTTATATTTTCAAAAATCTTTCTGATATCAAGGAAATCAGAGAACCAATTTTTGTAATTTTCTAATTTTTCTTTGATTTATTAGAATTAATTTAGTGGAAATACTAAAAAAAATATACTTTCTTTAATTTTAAAATTACCTTAGGGCTTTAAAATTGAATATCTCATCATAGAGGCCTAAGAAAAATATGGGATTTGTTCCTAAGTGATTAAAATTCAAAATGTGACATTTTGGTGAATTTTATTATTTTTGTGATTTTATTATTTTTTAATTATTAAAAATATTAAAATAATGCAAAAAATAAACTTTTTAAGAAAATTACAATTTTATTTTTCTTAAATTCCCCTGATATCGAGAGGCTCCAAAACCAATTTGGTGAATTTTTGAAAAATATTTTGAAAGTTATGAATTTTTAAAGTTTAAAATGGCTAAATGGCTTAATTAACCCATTTAGTAGGGCTAACCAAGTCCAATTGACTTCAAATTTTTATGATGGATTCCTCTGATCCTAAAGGTCAGTGGAGAATTGATTTCAAGTCAATTTGATGTATGATTAGCTCTAATTAATTAGGGACATATTTTGGGTGTTTAAGCCAATTAGGGTTATTCCAAGTGGATTAATTCAAAACCTATTTTTCCTAGAGTCCTCTGGTCGTAAGAAACATCCTCAAATTTTCCTAGAATTTATTTCACAACATGCAAATTATTGGAATTAAAGTACTCAAAACAGCAACATGAATTTGAAAAATCAATAACTTCTCATAGGGATGGCCTCGACTTTGGAAAATTCGGGGAATGTTCCCAAATTCAGAGGCTTCAAAAGCCCTATGGTCTCATGCCATGGTGAATTTCCTATATGCATGGAGAATTAAAACAATGCGAGAGAGTAAATAAATTATTAAAAAAAAATACTTGATGAAATTAAATGATTTCTTTTCCACATTATTCTCCTCTGTTCACTAAGCAAGAGGGTATTTTTATTTTATTTTTCTGATTTTTCTATAGAAAGTTATGCATTTTTGAAGTTTAGGGAATTAAATAAATAAGAAAATCCCTATTTTTCTATTTATCCGAATAGGCGCCGCGTCAACCTTAGCATCTCCGAAGCGCCGCATGGCGCTTCTGATTCGACGCCGCCATCCGACTCAGCGATCCAGGGGGCCGCTGTATCGTTCCGTCTCCTCATCCGGCGCGATCCTGGCCGTCCGTCCGTGCGTGTATTAAATGAAGGGCATCCGTTCATCGTCCCCAAGCCTCTTAACCCGAGAACCGTCCACACTAAATCCCTAATATCTCACTCAATACTTAACGGATTTTCGTGTTCTTGTGCTCTATGGATTCGTCTTGAAGAGACGAATACATCTATATGGTGATCATGCATTGAAATTAAGGCATTTAAAATGGAGAATCTCCAGAAGCTCAGGATAAAGAGTTAGCTCATACCTTTGCTCAGAGAAGTGTAGCTTCAATCTGACGGTTGTGTCACCTTCGATTGGGTCCAAGCAAGCTCCAGATGAAGTCCCTTGGCCTGGTGAATTGTCTAGGTATGATTTCGACCAAGCCCGATCACAAATCTTGGAGTCTGGAACAGATAGGTGGCCTAGAGAGGGGGCTTTTGCTGGTGGACTTCTTCCCTTGGTCTGGTGAAGGTGTAGGATCAATCAATTTGGGGATTGATCCATTGTGGAGAAGTGTCCTGGTTTTGGGTGGAATTTTGGCTGAGAAATTGGGCTCTGTTGGTGGGGATTAGGGCAAATTGTCACTGGGGATCAACTGCTCTAAGTATGGAGAGTGGTCTGGAGCAATTTTGGCAGGGTTTCAGTAAGGTCTGGTTCAGCACTTTTTCATGGCCGAGAGAGGTGGGGTTTAAATAGGAGAGGCTGGAGGGCATCCTAGGGGGAGTTAGGGCTTGGGATCAGCTGCTTAGGTCAAGGGAAGAACAGCCATGGTGGCCATTGGGCATGGGGCAACTCAGCAAGGTGGAATTCTAAAGTTTGGCTCCTCCCAAGGTCTCGACCATGGTGTTTTCCGGCGACCCAGGCGGCTGGCCGGCTGGCTTGGGTCACCCTCAGGTCCAGGTGGGTCAGGGCTGGAGGTTTGTGCAGTCAATTGGCCATGGACATGTGTAAAGGGTTTGGATTAAAATGGTATGGGGAGAGGCTCATTTTGGGTCCAACAACCCACCATTTTGGGTTTGGTTCACCCTTCCAAGTTCTGGTTTTGGGCTGGGAGGATCATGTGAGTCAACCTACCAGAGGTAGTGAAGTCCACATCAAGGATTAAGTGGCAAAGTATGGTTTAGAGTGTATCATGTTTAAGGTAAAAAGGGCTTAAAAAAGGTTTAAGAAAGAGATCCCCTCTCTTGCCATTAATGGTTTAGTGAGGTGGAAAGTGGATTCCATGGCTCTCATGGCTCCTATGGGGCTCATGCATGGCTTCATGGCTTGTCTTTGGCTTGGGGAAAAGCTTGGTCAATTTCATGAAAATGGATTTTAGAAATTTTGGTAATTTAGGGGTGATTTGATGGGATCCAATAAGTGTTGAATTTAGTTTAGGAATGTTTCATGAATGATTTGGAATAAATTTGAAGTGTTTGGGCTAGGTTTGGGTTTGATTTGGACCTCTTTGGTGAATGGGCCAATGTAGGTCAAATTGGGCTAACTTGGGCCAATGTTGGGCTAGGGTTGAAATTGATGTAAAATAAATGTTGGGAAATGTTTATGGGTGTGTTTCAAAGAGGTTTTGGCTTTGATTGGGTTTTGATTTTGGGGTTTGGGCTTATTTGGGTTAGGTTTGGGTTTAGGTCAAAATTGGTCCTTTTAGCTTTGGGTTGAATTAGAGTGGGGTTTGGGACTAAATTTTGGGCAAATCATGTTAGTTTTTTTTTTGTGGGGATGCTAAGGAAGGTTTAGAAAAGATTTGGGGTTAATTGGAGTTGAATTGGGTTAGTTTGGGTTAGGTTTGGGTCATGGGTCCAAATTGGGCTTTAAGGCCAAAAGTGAAATTAGATTCAAATGTCAATCAAATTAGACTTGGATCTGGTCTAGATTGGTGTTGGTAATGTTAAATTGAAGTTTAGAATTGAATTGGACCAGAATTTGGGTCAATTGGGTAGGTTTGGCTTGACATTGGGTTCATTTTGGGTTAAAATGGGTCAAATTGGGGGTTTTGATGAAAGTAGGGTAAATTGACAAAATTGACTCATGGTGTAGTTGAACAAATGAAATTGGGAATATTTGGGATTTCCTGGATTTTTCTGGGAATTTTCTGAATTTTTGGATTTTTGGGTCAAGAGGGGTATTTTGGGTATTTGGATGGTATTGGGAGGTATTTTTGGAATTTTTGGTATTTTTGGCTATGGATGGTCAACTTGATTGGTGAGGAAATGTTCAAGGTTAATTTTGGGGAATTTTTTGTGATTTGGAAATTTTGAAAAGTTTGGGTGATTTCAAGGGCTTTGGGTAGGCTAGGCGGGTGTAGGGTCCCGGGGGTCAAAAATTGAAAATTTGGAAAATTGAAGATTAGGTGAATGTAAGTGGAATGAAATCATTTTGGTTGAGCCATGAAGCCATATCAAGCCCACATGAGCCATGAAGGGACTCATTTGAGGCATCCACTATGTTGTTCCTAACCCTCTTGCCGAGGGCTTAGGGGTTAAGGACCATCCATGTGAATCACCTTTATGAGTCGGGAGATCGAGTTAGGTATGGGTGTGTTTTTAGGAGGTGTGTGAAAGTGTAGTGTATAAGTGTAGTGTGTGTGTAAGTCAGCCCTCACCGAGACCGAGGCCACCCGTGGCGGTCCTAAGGCCAAAGAGTCCTATAGGAACTCATCCTTTAAACTTCTACATTTGGTTTCAACCCTACAGGTGATTAGGGGTCTACGATCAAGTTTGTGGAGTTTGCGGGGAGTTAAGAAGTGGTTTGAATTTTTAAGTGGTGGGTCCCAATTCTAATCCTCTAGGATAGTCAAAGGAAAAGCCTAAGGCTAGATCCTAAGTACTAAAAAGAAGAAGAGAAGACCTCATCAAAAATGAGGTCAACAGTTATATGTTTATATCTTTTCTTTCTTCCCATGTTAATTATATTGATATTTAAAAATCTAAGTTTGGTGGAGGGAAAGAATTAACGATTAATTGTTCTCGTTTAAAAGTATTTTCAAAATTATTAACATGATTTCCTGTAATAGAACTCAATTTTAGATAACTGTATTTTGATTTTATTTACGTATTTTGTAAAGTTGAATGAAATTATTTGGTAATGAAAAGTAATTTTGTAGGCTAAGATATTTGGTATAAGAGAATAAGACTATAGTCAACTATTCAAAGTAAGAAAAACTGTCTGTTTAAAATATTAAGAATCTTAAAACTTTATGTGATAGGAAAGGATTGAGAATCTATAATGAATCATTAATAAGCTAAAGAAATGCCTATAGGGTAAAGAATGTGGTAAGTTTGGATGTGGTAGCTTATCAACCTCTCTCTTTTTTTCAATTTCATTCTGAATTTTCTCTTTTAATTCATTTTCACTTCTAAGTTGTACAGCTTTTGCTTGTTCATGGTCTTTTCCAATTTCCTTTTGGATTAATTTCGATGTTACTAGGAAGTGTTCCTTGAGGTCTGTAATTAATTAAATTAGCAATTTGTCCCATCTGATTCTCAATATTTCGAATAGCAGTGTTTTGACTTTGTAACTGATTACATAGTTGCAAGATCAATTCTTCTAAAGATAACTTTTCTTTTGATTGTTAAAACCAGGAGGATAAGTAGGTCTAAAGTTTAAACTTGCTTGATTGTTCTGATTCCCAATTGGATTAACTTAATTATTATCCCATTGCTGATATCCATTATTCCAATTAAAATTAGGGTGATTTTTCCAACCTGGATTATAATAATTTGAATAAGGGTTATTAGTTTTACTAGCAATAGCTTGCAATGTCTCCATTTTTTTAGAATCATCAATATTTACAGAATTGGCATTACTTACATGTGATATGTTAATAGCAAAATTATCCAATTTCTTAGATATCACAACCACTTGTGAAGCTAAAATAGAAAAGGTTTCATTATCTTGAATACTTTCCACTCTTTTAGGATTAACCCTTTCAGAAGGCCATTGAAAATTATTGTTGGCCATTTCTTCAATTAAGGTACAAGCTTCATCAAATGGCTTAGCCATTAAAGAACCTTCAGCAGCAGCATCTATAATAGATCTAAGTGATCCAATAAGTCCGTTATAAAATGTTTGAATAATTAACCAATCTGGTAAAGCATGATGAGGACATTTTCTTAATAGTTCTTTAAATCTTTCCCATGTTTCATAAATTGTCTCTCCATCAAATTGAATAAATGAAGTAATATCATTTCTTAATTTAGTAGTTTTAGAAGGAGGAAAATATTTAGCAAGGAATTTTTGTGTCATATCTGCCAAAGTTTTAATAGATTCAGTTGCTAATGAGTGCAGCCACATCTTTGCTTTATCTTTTAAGGAAAAAGGAAAGAGACTAAGCCTAACAGCATCATCAGAAACATTATTATATTTAAAGGTAGCACAAAGTTCTAAGAAACTAGCAAGATGTAAGTTTGGATCCTCATTGGATTTTCCTCCAAATTGATCATTTTGAACCATCTGAATAATAGAAGGTTTAAGCTCAAAAGAATTAGCATCTACATCAGGTATTTGAATACTAATGTGAAATTCATCAGTTGTAGGGTTTGCATAATCCCTTAATGGTTTATAAACATTTTGTTCATTAATTTCTACTGGATTTTTATTATTGTTATGTAAGTTAGCCATTTTTTGATATTTTTGAATTTGTTTTCCTTTTCTAATTCTTTTAACAGTTCTTTCTAATTCATAATCAAAAGGTAATAATCCTTCAGATCCAGAACTACGCATAAAAATTAAATAAAAGGATTTTAAAATAAACTAAAATCTTTTAGGTGATTTGTTTTTGTAAATATTTTTGTATTTTTAAAGAAATAAAAGTGTATATAAAATATTTTTAATTTGAAAAATCTAAAACTTGTCTTTCACTTCCCAAGCAACGACGCCAAAAACTTTGATGACCTCAACCCGTAACTATGCCTACAATTTATCCTTTAATTTATATTTTAAAGGGTAGTATGCAAAAATAAATATATAATTTTAGAAAATATTTTGCACACCAGAGGTACTACACAAGTATACGTATCATATCCAGTAATCCAGGGCACTAATGGAGTCCTGGTTATCGATCCCATGTGGAAGATTAATTTTAGAAATTAATAGATTTTCAAATTAAAAGTAATTATAATTTTTATTTCTTTTCAAAAATCAAATTTTAAGTTTTATGAAATTTCTAATTAAAGTAGCAATAAAGTAAAGGTTGATGCAAGTATAAATAAAACAACTTTCTCCTTCTCAACTATTCCAAGATTTTTCAGAAAAACTATCATCCGTAGAGAACTTGAAATTATGATATTGCACCAAATAGAAGCATTCTTATTCTTTACCTTCGCTCGATAGTTTAAAAAACATTGGCTAATCTATAGATTGGTTCATGATGTATTACTAGTAGAATGGGTTAATCTAGACTCACACTTCTATATGTCCAAGGGTGGGTATGTCGGCCCTACTAGTGACCCGTTCCCTTTCTATAAACCAAAATAATAGATTTTAGTCTGTCACTCTAAAAAATAATTAATTATATGCCCAATAAATAATATTTTCCTATTTATTTTCACTTCACCTTGAATAACCTGCATATGGCCTTCGATTACCCAAGCATTCATGTGATATCTACTAGTTAAGAACTCATCTCTGGATAGGTCTCAGAATTCTTCAACAGATTTTAACAATTCAAATGGCCAATTTAAAAATTAAATTAAGATCAGGTATGAATATCATCACAATAATTTTAAAAATTAAGTTTAAGTTCTCCAACTAAATCAAATTATCTTTATTATCTTTTCATGATTGAAAGGAGAAAGAAAAGTAACTACTCAGAACACATTGAATTCACACAACAAAACATATTTATAAAACTTTGAACCAAGTTATAAATACTTATCTGAAATGTTCATTCAAGTGATCATTTGACTCCTACTGACTCCAATGCAAAGTATAAGACTTCAACAGCACCAACTCTTACAAACTCTCACTTACTACTGATGGAATTGAGTATTAACACTTAAAGTGACTAAAATAAACTCACTAAATACTTAAGAAAAGTATTTGGCATCTCTCTAGAACTATTTCTAGGCGCGGGAGAGCTCTGTTTCTGTAGAAATGTCTCCTATTTATTGATCCACTTTAAAAATACCCATTTTTATGCCTTATTTATGATTCAATTCTTAAGGATATTATGCTTTAATGAAAGGTATTTTTATGTTTTTGGATGTAGGTGATAAAAAAAGAGTTTAAGAAGGAAAAAGGAGCAAAAAGGAGCAAAAATGGAGCTAAAAGAGCAAAGTTGTCAAAATTGTAGGCCTGGCGCTTGACGCCAGAATCTACCGCCTAAGCGCCAGTTCGATAAAGACGAGGACAAGATTTTTGACGACTTTGGGCAGTTATTTTGACGGTGTTAAGTGGTTATTAGAGCTTCTAGAAGACTGTAAGTTACTCTTGAAATATAGGACATGTGATACAATGCATCTAGATGCCGGAAAATGATTTTAATCATGAAGAAATGCAACCCAAAGTGAAGAGGTGCGAAAGACCTAGTCACGGAGTCCGGCGCCTAGGCGCCAGATCCCGGCGCCTAGGCACGACAGTTACCTTCTAGAAGATACATTGTAATTGGACAAATTTTGAAGAGGTGCCTTAAGCAACCCCTGGTCAAATTCAGAGCTCTATAAATAGAAGCCCATTCTATAGAGAAAATTGCCCCTTTCACCCCTTCTAGCATTCTTTAGTACACAAGCACTATATAGCCATCCAATCATTTTAGAGAGCCACCTTATTTATTATTTTGTGAGTTTATTTTTAGTCTTTTTTTAGTGTTAAGTGTGAGATTATTAGAGTTGTTATTGTTTAAGTCTTTCATCATTGCATTGAAGTCAGTAGGAGTCAGCGAATGACTTAAAAGAACATTCCAGATAAGTATCTGTAACTTGGTTCAAAGTTTTATAAATATTTTTTGTTGTATGAATTCAATGTGTTTTGTGTAGTTAGTTTTCTTTCTCCTTTCACCTATGAAAAGATAATAAGATAATTAAACTTTGTTGGAGAATTTAACTTAAAATATTTATAAAAATTGTGATGATATTAATACCTGATCTTAGTTTACTTTTAAACTAGTCATTTAAATTGTTAAAACCTGTTGAAGAATTTTGAGACCTATCCGGATATGAGATCTTAACTAGTAGATATCACATGAATCCTTAGGTAGTCAAAGGCTTTATGCGGGTTATTCAAGGTGAAGTATAAATAAATAGGAAGATATGATTTATTGGGCGCAGAATTAATTAGTTTTTAGAGTGACATAATAAATTCTAATAATTTGATTTATAGAAAGGGAACGGGTCACTAGTAGGGCCGACCATAGCCACCCTTGGAAATCTAGTACTGTGAGCCTAGATTAACCCGTTCTACTAATAAAACATCGTGAACCAATCGATAGATTAGTCGATGTTCTTTATGCCTGGACCAAAGGGTAAAGAATAGGAATGCTTCTATTTGGCAAAATACCATAATCTAAATTCTCCACAAATGATAATTATTTAAAAAATCTTGGATTAGTTTAAAAGGAGAAATTTGTTTTATTTATACCTGCATTAATATTTATTTTAGTATTGCTTACTTACATTTAGTATAAATTTCATTAAATTTAAAATCTAAACTTTAAAAAGAAATAAAAATAAAAATTACTTTTAATTTGAAAAATTCTAAAAATATTACTTAGTATTCTAAAAATCTTCCCTGTGGGATCGATAACCAGGACTCCATTAGAGCCCTGTATTACTTGATACGATACGTATACTTGCGTTTGAAATTGTGACCTTTACAAATTATAAAAATCTAAATATAAATTCATAAATTCTTTCATATGTAAAATCACATCAATATTTTGGCGCCGCTGTCAGTGATTAAATTTTCTAGGAGTGGAATCAAAATCTTGCATTTGAAAGTATAAAGCCCCGTTAGGCTGAGTCACGCATCAAGTTTTTGCCGTCATTACCAGGGAAGATAAGAAAAATAAGTAAGTTAAAAAGACATTCTTTTCAAATTAAATATAATTTATACACTTTTATTTCTTTAAAAAAATAATAATAAAATATATAAAAATTAAAAATACCAAAAAGATTTTAGTTTTATGCGTAGTTCTGGATTGGAAGGATTATTACCTTTTGATTCTGAATTAGAAAGAACAGTTAAACAATTAGAAAAGGAAAACAAGGAAAACAAATTCAAAAATATCAGGAAATGACAAACTTACATAACAATAATCAAAATCCAATAGAAATCAATGAACAAAATGTTTATAAACCATTAAGTGAGTATGAAAACCCTACAGCTGATGAACTTCGTATAAGTATTCAAATGCCAGCTGTAGATGCTAATTCTTTTGAACTTAAACCTTTTGTTATTCAAATGGTTCAAAATAATCAATTTGGAGGAACACCTAATGAGGATCCAAATTTACACCTTGCTAGTTTCTTAGAACTTTGTGCTACCTTTAAATATAATAATGTTTCTGATGATGTTATTAGGCTTAGACTCTTTCCTTTTTTCCTTAAAAGATAAAGCAAAGATGTGGCTTAATTCATTAGCAACTTGTTCTATTAAAACTTGGGCAGATATGGCACAAAAATTCCTTGCTAAATATTTTCCTCCTTCTAAAACTGCTAAATTAAGAAATGATATAACTTCATTTACACAATTTGATGGAGAAACAATTTATGAAGCTTGGGAAAGATTTAAAGAACTATTAAGAAAATATCCTCATCATGCTTTGCCAGATTGGTTAATTAATCAAAAATTTTATAATGGACTTATTGGATCACTTAGATCTATTATTGATGCTGCTGGTGGTGGTTCTTTAATGGCTAAGACATTTGAAGAAGCTTATACTTTAATTGATGAAATGGCTA